>JAQSUU010000636.1:0-1250000 GCA_038087645.1 Saccharum hybrid cultivar R570 | reverse complement strand
GATGTATGTTATGAGCTAAGCTGTTTTTAAATTGTGAACATGATTAAACACTATTGAAACTTGAAATTTGTTCACTGCTAGGATTGGCACTAGCATGTGTAGGACTTGTTGAGATCCCCAATGCTATCACTTATATGCTAGGTTGCTACGTCTCATGCTTTGAGTTAATCACTTGGTTGGACAACTTGGAGATTTTTGTGCTAAAACTTGAAAAACAATCTAAGTGATGAGAAAAGATCGATATAGGTCTGTACTGTCCTACGTCAAGGTATCGAGACGACTTCCAATTGCACATTTGGATGAACTTGAGCCTTATAGTGGATGCCAAAACCATTGTATTAAGCTTCTGATTGTCTATGACATAGGCTTGGCATGGTTGCTAAGTTAGGCCTGACGGTACAGATAACCTCTCGCACACACATGTTTTGACTAAAGTCTTGTGTCAAGCTGCATACTCCGATAAAATTAAAATTTGATGAAAACACAAGTCTTAGGTTCGTCTTTAACATGATGTGTGACCGCTGCTCGGGGTAGTTCACCTTGTATACACTTGTTAGCACTCAGTTGATTTCCTGCTTATACCTGCTATGTGCTACTTTCAGTGGTGAACCCCTTCTCGAATTGCTTAAACTTGATCAAAATTGCTTAAATGTAATATTTCGTCTCACTTGATCAGTTTAAGCATTTGCTAGCACTTATATTTGTTGCTACACACATAACAACACTAGTTAGAGTATCCTTTCAATCTGATTACTATACTCCTGAAGCTTCTGCATTTCTGCATCCCCTTGCATTCATAGCATATTTTGAGGGAGAGCGACAGTTTTTCAGTGCTTGATAAGTGCATGTGTCAACAAGGGGGAGAGTTTTGAGAGATGAGAAATATCCACGGAGATCTTGTTGAGTGCATGCATTCATTTGGGAGATTGCACTTGTTCAGGGGGATTTGCACCTTGAGTTCTTTTGCTAGATGTGTTGAGCCTTTGCCTCTTCTGGAGGGTCTAGCTATTTTCAGGCGTTTTGAGCTTTGCTAGTGGTGTTAAGCCTGTTGCCTCTTCTTGAGGGCTAGCTGTGATTTGCTTGGTTGCGTCGAGTCGTTGCCCATGTCTTTGAGGACCAAGCTTTGCTCTTTGCTCATTTCAAATGACCCAGTTTTGGCTTTTCTTTAGCTTTTGGTCATTTGAGTGAGTTCTTTGTTTTTTCTCTTCTTCTTTTGTGCTTTCTCTCTGCTGTCATTTGTTGGTGTTGATAATACACTCATCAAGGGGGAGATTGCAAACACAAGGTTGATATGTGTCCTTGTGGTTTGGATTTGTGATGAGTGATTGTCAACGTGATTCACGTTTTGGGTTGAGTTTATGAACTAACCATGGTGTGAGTTAGGTTGTGCAACATGTCTCTTGGCTTGTGGTGCATAGGTGTGGACCTCAGAGGCGGTGGTTGATAACGAGGTGAAGGTCAAGTAGGGACGTGCCGTGCCGATGGACTAGGAGCGGTGAAGGACAGACGTGAGGCCTGGACCGAGGGACCAGGAGGCTGGGTGACTAGCCATGGTGGCTGACGTCGGGGGACATCGACAAGTGCAAGTGTACATGGGAGTGACCGTGTTGACCGAATCAAGACGGCGAATGTGCAAGTCGAGTGGAGGCTCTGGAAGACTTGGCGATTGGGCGGCCGAGGACGGAGGTGACACGTGTCGAGTTGCGGGGGGCGCGTATGAAGTACGCTACTCACGGTGGTTTGGTGGGTTGAGCCTCAAAACTACTGGATGACGATTTCGCGGGTTTGGCCTCAAAACCCGGGCAGAGGTTTCAAGAAGGAACAGACGGCATGTGGCGGCATCGAGGAGTTCGCATCGAGGTGAAGCTATCTCATGAAGGGCGCGGTGGCCGTTAGATGAAGAATACCTCGGGTTAGACCATAATGCCCTCGGGTTAAGTGGTTCAACTTAAAATATCTAGAGGCATGTTTGAGATCATGTAATAGCCCTGTTAAATAAGGATGAGGGAGCCCCAATCTTCCTTACTTCTTGCCATTTCATTTCATCTCCTTTGGTTTCCCCCTCTCTAGGTTCTTCTCAAGAGGTCCACCGATAAACTAGTGTCCCAGTGTAATTGAACCTGTGATTTTGGTTGGGAATGAGGCCCTAACCTCCTCATGTCCTCCGGAATTCGATTTGTGGGGTGCTTTTGTGAATTGCGTTCGTGTTCTTCGCGTTCTTGTTTTTCCTCCTTTCTTTCTTGGCTTGATTCGTCATTTTGAAAACGTTTTGACTTGTTCTTTTTGATCTAAGATGAATTAGGACGTGAGTTAATCCCTTCCACCGAAGGATTTCATCTAATTTCTCACGAGTTCATAGATCGGGGCGAATCAAGTTCTAGGGTTGAAAAACTAGGGTTTGTAACATTTTCTTGTTTTTCCATTGATTGGCTTTGTCTTGGACGATGATCTTCTAGGAGTAGCCTACCAACTCTATGATAATCCTCTCTGCAAAGTTTCAAGTCATTCCAAGTTGATTTGATCGAGTTTTGGGTGTTGAATCGATTTTTCCTGAGAACTGCTCGTAAATACCAGACACGTCCGGTGTCAATGTCGGATGTGTCTAGTAGGTCAAACTTTTGTGTTTGGAGCTGAAATTTTGTGGAGACCTACCTCAAGGTGTCTAGAAGCTGTGATGTCTAGTGGGCATCACGTGTTTGGTTTGCATGTTTGGCAGTGAGTTTGGCACAGTGGTCGAAAAGTTTTGAAAGAAACCTCCCATTCACACCCCCCTCCGTCTGGTCGTTGTTTTCGGTCCTTCGTGTCTACAGTGCCAGACGATATATGATCACAGAAGATAGAACAGAAAGAGAGATAGATAGAGGAAGAAAACACAAATCTCTGCAGCTTCGCTAGCTTGTTGCTAGAATGTTATAGAGACAGAATGCATCTTTTGGCGCTGTCAACCAGCTAGGCCTTTTTGACAAAGCATGCATGCATCACCTTGCAAAGTGTCCTCGAGGAAAACATGGTGCCCTTTTCCGCTATATTTTTCATGGCCACCTTCCATAGTTCCATATCCATCATAGAGCATATTCATAATATAAGGACTTATATATAATAATCTGATTCGTCAGGTAGCACTTTCTCGTTTTGTCATAAAAAGCACGTCTGTTTTCTTCTGATTGGAAGGTACAGCCGGAAAACATAAAGAAAGGTTGGAAAGAAATTCAGAGATGAGCGAAGCGCGCGAGGGACAAAAGGAAAGAAAAGGGCCGCCGGCTTCTGCCGCTAGTGCTAGCTCGGCAGTCGTCTTCTCTGCAAACGTCCGGTGAGAAGACGTCGTGGATCGTCGCATAAATGCTGATGAGTACCCACATTGTATGTATGACTCAACAGCTGACCTAACGTCCACTGTACAGCTCTACTGCCTAGCCTGATCCTACCTGTTTCCTCTTATTCAAGCATATGCAGCTGCCAGGGTGTGTACGTACTATATGTGAGCCTATCTACTTAGCTTCTTCTATCAAGAGCTACATCATATCTGGCTTCAAAATACTCCTAGTTTTTATTTCTAACTTTGGAAAGAGATTCTCCTGCATGTCTTCTCTAGCTATATCCCATTATTTACTATATATAATTCATGGGGATATTTATCATAATATTATAGTAAAGGTGTGTTTGGGAGGGTTCCTCCAGAATGGTTCTGACGACTCCTTTTCCATTGAAAAAAGGTTCCTTCTACTAACCTGTTTGGTAGGGCTATTACGGAGGATTCGGAGCTAGAAGAGCCATAACAAACAGGCCTAAATCACTTAGGAGAATGTTACAGTAATCTTGTAAATTAGTACAATAGTTGTTATAACTCAAAGTGATCATAGAATAAGTTATTCTATAGCCACTATAAAACAATACTTATATATATATATATATAAACATAAACAAATACCATGAATGTGTTCAGGGGGTTATATATATCTGAGCTTCAGCTGTTCACATTGTACGTGGACGACACTACTGTGCATGGACTACAACTGTTGACGCCTTTATCAAGATCTCAATGTCACGTACTACAGCGATAGGATAGGCGCCATGTGTACCAGGTCCACTGTATGTGGTCTTAGCTTGTTGGCGTCGACGTTATTATGAATCCATCTAGAAATTAAGACAAAGCATGCATGAGAGCTACGGAGTTAGGTGAGGCAGCGAGGGAGAAAAGCAACCGCGTGACAAGATGTGTTCTCGCTCTCTAGTCTCTACTTTTACTATTTTATTATTCACCTGCTCGATTGAGATCACGATGGAAAGTTACCTGACATGCAGGATTTTCCCCCTGGTTTTTACTTGCCGGCACATGATTCTCATGACAATGATCTCCCAACGGCATATTATGCCGCTCATCTTTTATTTATTTATTTTTCGTCACGCACGCACGGCTCCGGCTTTTAGCTTCTTCTTCATTTCACATGAAAAAGCCAAAGCCAATGCAAAGCATATTCTGGAACACAAGGTTGGATCGTTTTCGAAGAAGTAGAAGCTGGAAATGAACAAATCAAAGATGCATGTATATGCGGCCACCTTGTCTCGGCTTCTCCGATAAGCTGGATTCTTGACGAGGCATAGCTACCAAATGAAGGGACCCATGCATGTTGCCGTCACCTGCACAACATAATGTTTTAGTTTCTCTAATGAATGAAGACAATGAAGTAACCAACACACACCATCTATGTCTGATGATATATGATAAAGGTTTACAAGTTATGAAGGTAGCATGTGGTGTGGTTAAAAAAAGGGAGAAGTCTAGTATGGTGGATAGATGCTTTGGGTCTGATCAACCATGATTAGATGTTGGGCCATCCATGGCAGACACAACTTGGTCCTCTGCCCATGGGCTTTTGCCCTAAGATGTTGAGCCTAATAATGGACTCTTCTGTGGTCCTTACTCCCCTATGCATAGGTTGACTCGCTTGCCCAATAATGCACTAGCACTACTCTAGATAGTTTCTACCGAGACGGCGTACTCCTTCCATCCAAAATAAAATAACTTCTAGAGTTGTCCTAAGATAGATTATTTTAGGTTTGACTAAATTTATTTGAAAGAGTGCCAATATTTACAATATCACATTAGTATCACTAAATACGCCATAAAATATGTATTCATAATTTACATATTTGATATTATAAATGTTATTGTTCTTTACTAAAGTTGGTTAAACTCAAGTAGCTTCATATGGTATTTGAACTAAGGGACTTGAGTTTTCATCGTGTGTTGGCTGCCAAAAAATAAGAAACTCATAACCGGTCACATATATTACAGACTTGAATTACTAGTTACTTATGTTGGAGCTTCTATTAGATTATGAAGGGGCCCATGCATGGCCCCTCCTTTCTCAGATCTTTTGAACAAGTACTAATAAATCCGACGACCACTTATTGCTAACAAAAATAACTAATTGGGTAATTATGCCTTTAGTTTGTTCCCACTACATTTCTCTTCAAGCACCGCATGCCACTAGTGCATACTCAATAAGTCACCGTCCAACAGTTTGATATTGGCACATCACTAGCGCTTAGCAACTAGCTAGCAGTTTGGTGGTCTCATCATTTTCCCATCAAATACACATATGCAGATTATATATATGATATTAATTTTATCCTGATGCATGGTTATTTACTATAGTATAAGAAGTCCTAGGTTATTCCATTATCAGGAAGGAAGTTTTAGCCAATGTTATCCTAAACGGTAAACAGTCGGTCACTTGCCGTTTAGCCATTATTTGGTCAAAATGGCCAATTAAATGGGCAAAACGATCGCTTAAACATGCTCAACGGCTAATTAAACGAAAATGGTGTACCACTATGTAGCGTTTACACGGTATGTAAACGGGTTAAACAACTGTCTTGGTTTGTGGTTTAAAGAGATGGTGAAAACTTTCCTGGTTTTCACCGGCGGTGAAAACTATTTTTTCCGCCGGTTCGTAATGAAAACCGGTGGTGAAAATGTATCATTGCTGGTTTTTAATTAATAGAACCAGCTGTGAAAAAGTGTCTAAAATGGTTTATTTAGTCGTAAGCTGCTGACTTATTTTGTATTTTGGATGATGAACTGAGCTGGGACCCCAAAAACAGTGGCGCTTTGTATATATGCAGCCAGTGGTGCGTGCATGCATTATATATATATATATATATATATATATATATATATATATATATATATATATATATATATATATTGTTTTTAGGAAAATTCCAAACCATATATGCAGCTAGTGGTGCATGCACGCACAAAACCCCCTGGTCAGAGAAAGGGATGTATATAGGGGACAATTTACCCATTCAACTCAACCCATGCATCCATGATTCGTTGATTCGATGAACAAGGAGCCAAATGCACCTATGTTCCTATATATGATTGTCATTGGTCAAAGCTCCATTCATGAACACGTCAGGAGAATTATGGCAAGACGTCCAGGGAGATGGTCACCTTCAAAAGAACATAAACAACCTGTGCACGTTGCTTGTGCTTTGCTAGCTGCTAGTTGCCAAACTCTCATCTATTAGCACTCATTCCTCGCATGACAATATGGTACTAGTATATAGCTAGACACGTACACACTCTGTACTTTACCACCGATCGATATGGACTGGATTTCTGCTCTTCAAATATTTCTCTTGTTCCTCTTTGTCAGCTCATTATGTATATATGCATCAAGTTTTTCTCTCACACTTCTTGTTCCTCTTTGTCAGCCTCTATGCATCAAGTCTTTCTCTCTCACACGTACTCTCCATCTCTAAAAGAATGTCATTCTCGCTTTTTGATGTGTTGATCAATATGATCTCAAGTTCGACTAAATATATAAAAGAGGACTAATATCTATTATGCATAATATATTTTTATAATAAAAATATTAGAGATGCAAATGTTGATATTATTTTCTATAAACAAACCTAGTCAAATTTAAGAAAGTTTGATTGAGTCCCAATCTAGGATTACATTCTTTTTGGGATAGGCACTATTGCAGTAAAGGTACCCAGAGGCGGGCGGCCTCTAGCAACAAATCTCTACTAATCAAGAACACTAGAGATGAGTAAGAATGCCTACCTCTAGAAATCCATAAAAAAATAAAAAAACAATTTGTCCCCTCAATAGCCGAACCTCCGAGCCTACCTATAAGCCGCCTCTAAACTCACTGCACTCTAAGCCTGCTGACCTCCTTCCTTGCCTGTGCCGCCTCCTCCAAAGGAGATCCACTACCAATGTTGTCCCTAACAAAGCATGTCCCTTATGTGTCCACCGTCATCCGTCTCCTCAAAAGGAGATCTTCCACTACTCTTGTCTGCCTCTAAGTCCACAGATCTAAGAGGAGAGAAATATGGAGAGACGAGATGAGGGGCTCATCATGCGAGGAAGATGGCCATTGCTCAGATCTCGCCGCCGCACGCTTGGACATTTGGCAGGGACCTTGTTCGTGACGTAAATGGGAGCACGGGCACCACGTGTGGTAGGAGAGAGAAAGAGCCATGAGAGAGGAAGAGAGAGAGGGCAGATGAGTGCAGGCCTACGGGGGAATGAGTGTGGGTGCTGGGGAGGAGGAGGGGGGATGAGTGGTCGAGTGACCTAGGGTGTGGATGGATGCATATATTTTAGGGTCTATATGGGCTTTGGAATGGGTCTTAGGGATTTTCGTTGATAGATGTTCTGAAAGTGGTATTTATTTTATTAAGAGGCAGCCCTCTTAAGAAGCCTGTCTCTTTTAATCAATTTTGTACGGACCGCCTGTGTGCTCTCAAGTTCACTAGCTATTTCAAGAGAGGATGTCAATTTTTCACCACCTATGTCTCCTACATATAAATGTATTCTTTACAATTGTCTTGTGACAAGCCCTATTTTTGTCATCTAGCAAAATTGTAAGCTTGATCGATCTTTAATTGACTGTTTATGAAGTATTGTTCACCATTCACACAGGCCAATCTAGCTTGATCGTAGCATAACGCATATATGCTAAATTGCAGAATTGTCATATCCTATATAATGCTAGCAACCTATCCATTTATCATTGGCAATAAATTAAGTTTTTTTTTTCTTGAGACATTTATACATGGCTACAAACATCACAGCACGAGTTATCAGATAGTTTAGCTTTCTCAACGTCCGCCTACTAGTAGTAGGATAACAAATTATCTCTCTTTCCATGTAGGGGGCAAGAAAAACAGCTAGCATATTGCATGGTCCAATAGTGTATTCCAGGAATCTCGAGTAATCAGTATAGCTAGTGGTAAAGCATAATCTTGGATATTTCGACATTTAACCAAACAGGACGATGAGCATAAATTAAGATCCGACTAGTTGTGAAGCATTTCAGTAAACAGTGTAGCACATATAATGAAAGTGCATTTGCCCCCTACGTGGGTTTTGGTGTATTGATGACATCCAAATTAGGGACTAATGTGATCTTAATGAGTTATGTCGCAGCAATTAGTCCCATGAAAGATTCAAAGAGTTGATAAAGATGAAATGGTATCCCTCAATTCTTGAAGTTGAAAAAGGCATCGAACTCAAAGCGGATCTTCAGGTTTACATTCTATGCTTTTGAGTTTAGGTATGCCGTACTATAAAGAGAGATGTAAACTTAATTGGTCTGAGGAAGATAGAGTGCTCAAGTATAAAATTAAAATCAAAAGAGAGACATTCTAGCAATTTACGAACACATAGAATAGTTTTTGTTGGCTTTTGGTGTCGGAAGTCCCGATGTAAGTCGGAACTCTAGACCGTCGGAAGTCATGACTCACACCGGAAGTCCTAACGCCTAGTCACTTAGCCTGCGCGGTGACTGCAGCCATCGGATGTTCCGACATGAGTCGGAACTCCTAATAGTCAGAAGTCCTGACCCAGGTCGGGAGTCCCGACACCTGGGCTTAGCTGGTTGGCTGACTGCGCACGTCGGAAGTCCCGACGTACCTCGGGAGCCCCGACCATCGGAAGTCCCATCGTAAGCTGGGAGTTCCGACGTTGACTTGCTCGAGCGAACTCTGACCTCTATGAACAGTATTTTCTTTATAGGTCGGAAGTCCTGAGATTTGCGTCGGGACTCCCGACGTAGATCTGAACGGTTAGATTTTTACTATGAGTATAAATAGCTCTCTCCTCTTCTTCTAACTGTTACCCACTCATTCACTGCCACCAACCTTCACCCAAAACAGCTCCCAAGCATTCAAGGCTCCCCTCTCCTCTCCCCTTTGCTCCTAACTTCAATTCCCCAAGGATTTGAGTGATAGGAGAGTGGATTGAGTGAGAAAATCTCTTTGGCAAGGTTGAGCACTTGATTTCTTCATCAAGCCGGTTGGATTTGCGTCTATTACTCTTGGGGCTTTGCCCCTAGCCGGCTAGGCATCGCCCAAGAGCTTCCATCTTATGGAAGAGCCTTAGGAAGTTTATATTACCGTTGATTTCTTAGTGAAAACCTCAAGTGACCTTTGTGGTTGCTTTGAGAGAGGCAAGGAGGTGAAAGAGACTCTGACCTTTGTGGTCACCTCAACAACAAGGACGTAAGAGCTCCTTTGTGGGGTTGCTGAACCTCAGGATAAATCCTTGTGTCCCGCGTGCTTCTTCTTCTTGTTGTTGTTGTTGTTATTAGCTCGATATTACGTGTATTTATTTGTCTCTTCTCTCTCCCAAGCTCCTTCTAGGGTTTGGACTCAAACTACGATTTGGAGGCTTTTCGGCGTCAAGAAAGTGACCAAACATCTTTACTTTACCACTAAGAAGTGGGGTTGTAAGTTATTGGCTTTACAAAGTTCATTTGAGCACTGTAGTTCATTCCCTGTAGGCGTCAGGACTTTTGATAGTTTGCGCCAGAACTTTTGACGACGTCGGGAGTTCTAACCGAAACTGTCAGGACCTCCAACAGTTGCTAACAAGCGACTTTGAGTTTTGTGTAGAAAGTTTTAGATATGCCTATTCACCCTCCCTCTAGGCATTGTTTAGTTCCTTTCAATTGGTATCAGAAGCAAGGTCCTCTCTTGCCGCTTCACCGCGTGAGAAGAAACAATGTCAGAGACTAATAAAGTGCAAGCCGATGCCGTCAAGATGGCTAAGAAGATAGCTGAAGAGTTGATGGCTCCTCAAGTCAAGTTGTTCCAAGATGAAATGAAGAAGATGCAAGATGAGATGAGCAAGATGAAGGAAGAGTTGAGCAAGAAGGTTGATGATGCAATAAGTGCCAAGAATGACGCAACAAGTGGCAAAAATGATGCAAACAAAGATGCCGCAAGTGATGTTGGAGCCGGTGAGCATGCTCATGGAAACGGAATATATTCAAACATGAACTTTGACTATGGACAACTCATCGAAGGTTCACCTCTACATACTCCTTTCGTCAACATTGGCAAGCCGCCTCACTTTGAAGGAACAAGATACAATGATTGGGCTTACAAGATGAAGATGCACCTCATTGCCGCAAGACTTTGGGAAGTTGTGGATGTTGGTGTGATGATTCCTACCGATGAAGATAGAGAGATAACTTCGGAAGAAGTGCACAACCTCCATCAAAATGCACAAGCTGTAGCCTTGCTTGTTTCAAGTCTAGATCCGGATGAGTTCAACAAAGTAAATAAAAGGGAAAGTGCTAAGGAAATTTGAGAAATCTTAAGAACATCAATTGAAGGAGACAAGAGTGTAAGAAAAGGCAACATTGAGCTACTTTATGGTGAATTGGAAAGATTTGTGTTCTTGCAAGGTGAAACAACTCAAGCAATGTTTGATAGGCTCATGTCTTTGGTCAGCCGCATAAGAGCTCTTGGAAGCACCGAATGGGATGACAACAAGGTTGCTCAAAAGATGTTGAGAACATAGAGAGCCAAGAACAACATGTTGGCATCCGTGATCATGGAAAGGCTCGGTTATGATGAGATGACACCCCAAGAAGTTCTTTCAAAGCTCAAGCATCATGAGTGTCTAGATGAAGATGCAATCAATGCTCACAATCAAAATCCTAATGCAATGGGATACAACAAGAATGCAGCCCTAAAGGCAACTCAAGCTCATGAAGGCAAATCTTCTAGTCAAGAGAAGAAGAAGAAAGTGAAGGATGATTTCTCAAGTGAAGAAGAAGATTCCAATGAAGATGTTGCACTCATTATTAGAAACTTTAGAAAGTTCATAAAGAAGAAGAGCAACCGCAAGACTTATGGTGATGGAAAGAGAATGAACAAGAAGAGGTTTTGCTATGGTTGTGGCCAAACCGGCCACTTCATAGCTGATTGTCCTAATGAGAAGAAGAAGCACAAGCCTGACAAGGGCAAAGACAAGAAGAACAAAGGCAAGAAGAGAGGTGAAGCTCATCTTGGTGAAGAGTGGGAGTCTGTAACACTCTGGTGTTACGCAAGCATTATCATTGCAATCATAAGCATGACATTTCATACCATTCAAAATCATATGGTAAGATTATAACTTGAGTGAAATAAAAGCTTGGAAAATGGTATTCGTAATGTAATATGTTAATGTGCTAATTACCTTTCATCAAAATTGTGCAACTACAAATTTTATATCACTTAGAATTATAGGTCAAATTTTTGGAGCAACTAAATTACTCAAAGTTTTGTCAAAAACTTGTTTCAAAAATATTATTTAAAAATATTCAAAAATACTCCCTATTTTAGCTTTTATTCTCCAATTCAAAATCTGTTGAGAATTTTTAGTTGGCCCCTTAATCAAAGTTGTAGAGAATTAAATTCTAAGCAACTTTTATTTTTGGGTCATTTCCAGAAAAAGGTCTTTTTCTTGTTCAAAATGAGGTTTGAAAACTGTATTTGAATTTTGTTTGAAATTAGAAAATTAAAAAAAAATCAAAACTAACCTAGCAGGCCGCCGCCTCGGTTTCGGCCCGCAGCCGGAATCGGCCCGCCTCCGCACGCGCGTGCCCGCGCCCGCTCCCCGCCTCGGCCTGGCCCAGGCCGGCCTCTCTCTTCCCCCTCCCGCTCCCGCGCGCGCGGCTCGCTGGCGCCGCGGCAGAACGCGCCCGCCGCGTGGCGGCCGCATGCCGGCGACGCCCCCACGTGGCCGCCCGTGGACCCCGCGCGTGCTCCGCCTCAAATCGTCACGAGCACCTGGTCTCCATCCCACTCGCCACTCGCTCGCTCCCTTTTTCCCTTCCTCCGGAGAAACCGAGCGGGAGCGCTGCTCGCCACCGCACGCCCCCGCCTTCACCGCCGTGTTCCGACGCCAGTGAACCACCACCGTTCGATTGCTCGTGCACGAAGCTCTGCCACCTTCTCCTCTCCTCCAAATGGGCGCCACCATCCCCTTGCTCGCTCCGGTAGGGCTCCATTTCTCCGCCCCCGCTGCGCCACCACGTCGGGGCCGCCGAGCTCGTGCTCCGCCCACCGTCTCGCTCGCTCCCTCTCCATCCCCCCGAGCCTCCCTCTCGAGTTCGCCATTTCCTCGTGAACATTTTGTGCACGCTCGCTGGTCGGGACGTGGCCGGAGATGGCCGTTGGCCGTCGGCCACCGCCACGCCGTCGCGGCTCCGAACGCCGACGAGGCCGCCCTGTTCTTCCCCCTTCGGTCTTCACTAGGCCAGCGCGCCTGTGGGCCGCGCCTCCGAGCGGGCCTGCTCGCTTTTTCCCCCGCGCGCGCGAACCAGGCCAAAAACGGCCACGGGCCGGTTGACTTCCTCGGGCCGGCCCAATATCATTAACGAAAAATCATTTTCTGTTTTCTTTTATTATTCATGATGAAAAATACTTTGGAAAATGTTTTTGTAGTCATTTCAGCTCCAAAAATTGTGAAATAAATTTCTATGGACTCTTTGGAACCAGATCTGTGATATAAAAATATTGCATGTCAAGTTTGAAATACTTTTCTGTAGAGTTTTTATTTAATTATTGAAATGGCTGTTTTCTTGATAAATGCTTAATAAATCATAGAAAAATCAGAAAAATGTGATTCCAAGTTTGTTAATCTTTTTGTGCCATGTACTTGCTAGAAAAATTTTATATCATGTCTGTTCTGTAGAAAAATGTGTAGGTGTAGTTCAAATGCTTTCTATCACTAGTATTTGCTATTTTTGTTAATTAAATAAATGTGAATAAAACATGCAAGTAATAATTTTTCTACAGTGATTGTTTACTGTGTAGAAAGTAGGAGAAGTTCTAAATCTGTTGTTTGATACTTTTCATAATGCAAAGTATTTTCATACTCATTTTTAGGCCTTAGCTTGTTATTTTTGTATAGACAGTTCTAGTAATCCAATTGCAATGAAAATCTTGTGGCAGGCTAGTATTGATGTTAGTAACCCACTGTAATTTTCTGGGATTTTTCTGTGCTACCAAACTTTGTGTTGTTGTTCAAACATAGTGCTAACTAGGGTTTACATTCAATCTTTGATGCAAGATTAGTTAGTAAACTATGCTTTGGTGTATCTTTGAAGCATCTTGAGTGTCAAGGTGCCTTAAATGGTAGAGAATAGTGGTGGTAGTTTTTGAGTACATGTTCTTGGATGACGTAGACTACCTTGTAGAAGAGTCGTAAGTTCCACGTAATCCAAATAAAGTAACATGCTCATTTACATCTCATTCATTCATCATCATCATCTCATGTCATCCCTGCAATGCACCTAGGCATGAACACTTATAATTCTGCATCATACAGGATCGCAGGAAGCAAACCCGGTAGCAGTTCCCGAGGACCCGGAAGAGCAGTCCGAGGTTCAAGAGCAGGAGTCGACCGAAGCCGAAGAGGAGGTCGGTGAAGATCTCCCAGAGTGCCCCGACCACCGTCCGAGCTCCTTTGAGCGAGGCAAGCCCCGGAGCATTTCTCTCCCGGTTTACAAATAATTTATTATTGACTTTACTCAATTTGATGCATTACGTTTAGCAGTTGTTTGCAAACGTTGCTGCATTACACCTTGTTTCACCTTGCTTTACCCGATCCTTGTTACCTTGGTGTTCGCGGTCAATAATTGCTTAGTTTGCTTAGACCGGTAGAAGTCGGGTGATTGCCTATCATCCGCGAGCTCTAGGAGATTACTTGGATCTATGTGAAAGTATGTCATATGAAAATAACTAAGTGTCAAAATGAATCTGAGACCGGACGAAAACTTGCAGGGTTTCAGACTGTAGTGTTTTCCATCTGTGTCGATTAAGGACCGACCGTTGTTGGGCCTCGAGTCATGTTGAACGCATGCCTCACATTTAGCTGGCCGAATAATGTACCTTTCGACCGCGAAGCTGGGAGATTATTCGGGCCGAGTGGATTACCCGCAACGCACTGTACCGGAGCAGTAGTGGCAGGAAACGGGGGCGCGATGATAAGGCCAAAGAGCAGTCGGGCGGCCCTCGGGTACATGTGGTTCCTGGCAAGCTCGCGACTTTACCTGAATAGTTGACTCGGTGACCAATACCTCACTTTAGCGGGTGAGTGAGGTTTGTGTGAGGAATAAATTACCAGCTGGTTAATAATTGATTCGAATCGCCATCGTTCACTGGATAGTGAACACTTGACTTGAGCTACTTCATCGTAGTAATATTGATGAAACACTTGGATAGTTATGTGGAAGATGACATGGTAACTATTGTTACTAATCATTGGTAATCCTTACTTGCTTAATTACATTGTTACTCTAGCACAAGTGCAATCATAGTTGACAGGGTAATAAATATTAAAATACTGCATGCCTTTGTAAAAGAACTTTTAAGTTAAAAATGCTTTTCTTGCAAATGAGTCAGCTACCCCACCAGAAAGCCTATCATGATCCTTGGTGTCATTTTATTTTGGTTCTGTCGGGTAAGTCTAGCTGAATACCTTCTCGTACTCAGGGCTTTGTTCCCACTTGTTGCAGATGGGCAGATGTATTACGGCTACTGTATCAACTGCCTCTATCCGGCGATGGGCGAAGCTTAGGACCATGGGCAATGGCCATTCGCTACTTCTCGTCTGATGCTTTTGCTGGAGATGATCACAAGCTGGCACTTTATTTCAAAACGCTGTGTGTGTGCGTAATTTGAACTATTGCTTCCGCTACTTTTATTCGAACCGGGTTTGTAATAACTATGTTTAAACTCCGATGTATTTTGTGACGCGAACTTTTATGTAACTTATGACGGCGACCGCTAAACTTAGTACGATCTTGGCTGTTATGTGAAATGGTTTGAAATCCGTCGGGATTTCACGGACTACCGGGTTATACGGGCTTAAGTTTGTTAAATTGTCCTCTCGTTGGATGATTTTCCTACTTAATCTCGTATAATTGGGCGGTTCTGTTACAGAGTCAAATGATAGTGACTCAAGTGATGATGAGAAGAAGAAGGGAGCCGCAAACATCGCCATCCACCACTCTTCATCACCAACCATGATCTTCGCCGACTCGATTTCACCACTAAAACTCTTCCCCAACCTATCTTCATCACTGAGGCTCTTCTCCAACCTCATTGACAACGAATACTACACTCCAACTTGCCTCATGGCTAAGGGGGAGAAGGTACATGACTCACCCGATCCTTTGTGTGATGAGTATGATAGTTGTGATGAGAACATAGAAGAAATTGAAGCAACCATGATAAAGAAATTTGGTAAAAAGACCTTCACTAAAATAAAAATGCTAATGAAGAAATTAGATAAGAGGGATAGATGCTTAGAGATGCAAGGAGATATAATCACTCAAGGGAGAGAAAAACTTTACACTTGAAGCATCTATCGCCGAGGAAAAGATGAAGGTTGAGAAGTTAACTGTAGAATTGTATTTAGCCAATGACTCAATTGGGAAATTGACTAAGGAACATTCCTCGGTTAATGACATAATAGCTAGCCTCAAGAATGAGAAAAGTATAGCTCAAGAAAGTCTTACAAGCTTGGAAGAAAAATACTGTAATCTTGAGTTAAACTATAGCACTCTTTGGGCTAGTGTCACACTCCAATTAAAGGACAATATAGAGTGCATACATCTTATGTGCACCCTAGGAATAGTCGCACACATAAGCTGACAAATAAACAGGAGTATCATCACTGTGTACATACATCACGATATTACATCACGTAGTTCTTAACATAACAAGCGGTAAAGTAAATAACAACTCTCAAGTGAAGTCTCTGCTCCACAGGGAAGGCCGACTGGTTGACCCAAACCTAGTAATCTTCAGGGAAATCCTCGTAGAAGCTGTCATCTGTTACCCATCCGGGATTTTTATCCAAAAACGAAATAATAACAAGTGTGAGTACACTCGTACTCCGCAAGTATAGTATGAGGATTCATGAGGCTCAAAAAGGATAGACACGGTTGACTACAGTTAGCACTTTTAGTAGATCAATATTTTATTATTAATTATCATCAGGTTATGCATAAACTCCCATTTAACCCACATGATCACCTAATAGAATTAAGGAGAGAAATTGATCATCATTATAATCTCATCATCATCGTCATAAGTCAACCACTTGTCAAGTAACCATTTATTCTGTGAGTTTTCCGGGCCGCTCGTGACCGTGAGCACGGCTGTTATAATAGTTTTAACACTCTACAGAGGTTGTGCATCTTTACCCGCGAGTCGTGTTGCCCATATGCCTGGGGCCCGTCGACCCCCTAACACTCCCAAGGTGAGCAGGCAGGGTACACTATGGAGCCTTCCATAGGCCTCTTCTAACAAGTTAGGGCCATGAGGTTTCCTCGGCAGCAGATATAGAGAAACCCCTTTCGATGGCACAATTCCCGCAGGCTATACACATCATAACAGAGGCAGTTCTATACCCAAAGTGGCAAGCCCTCTTGCGCCCTTTCGGGTAACCTCTAACAAGCTAGAAAAGAACCTATTACTGAGCTAAAGCCAGAGCCATGTGACTCTCACGGTTGCACTGTCAATCCCAGCTTTTGCCGACAGATAAGTCCTTACGGAGGGTTTAGGGCAACATGATCAACATCATTTGCACCTTCACCCTATAGTTCCACTATTACCATCATGTTTATCCGTTGGTTCCATTAGTCATAGTGTAGATCATGTTTAGTTAGAGCACTAGCATTCTACCCATGTGCAATAAAACCCATAGGGATCAAGGTACAAGTCAACAAAGACTAGGATGTCCTTATAGTTGAGCAATATTAGACACATGCATAATGAGTAGATTATATAATGAATAGGACATCAAGGTAGGCCCATGCTATACTTGCCTTGGTTCACGAACTGCTGCTGGTCCTGCTGCTCCTCGTACGTGTCTGGGTTCCCGAAGTACTCCTCACCGTCTGAACTCGAACAACACGAAGTACAACACGCATTCCAGAATAGACATACAAGCAAAACATGACTATGATTAGAACAGTACACCAACAATAAATAAAATTGTATAAAATGTTTACCAAAATCATCTACGTCTCGCTACGATCACAACGACGCGAAATGCACGAAAAACGGAGCTACAACGCATAAGTTACGAGCTATAAAAGGTTCCAAAAGCTAGCTATTAAACTAGACTTAATCGAGGAATTTAAAAGCTCCTAATAGGTCTAACAGTAGCACTAATGCGTAGATTACAAAAATACAAGACTAACGCAAGTTGAACGGGTCAAATCGGAGTTAAAATGACAATTTTACAAACGTTTTACTGCAGTGGCAAATCTGTAATAAATCTGAAAACGTATTTTTCATTTAAACCGAAGAAACTACATTTTCAAAATGGGAAATGCGTATTCTGTGAATACACCAAGGATGGCGGGTTACATTTACCAAAAGTCAAGGGACTCTTTTAGAAAAAGAACCCGCGAAGGGGTATGGAGTGTTTCTAGCCGTTGATCTAGAGACGGACGGCCATGATTAGATGAAAGAGGGAGAGAGAGAGTGCGACGCCGGAGTTGAGGGTGGAGATGGCGGCGCCGCCATTGCCGCGGCGTGGAGCTCGCCGGCGTTGCCCAAAAAGGCGCTATGGTGCACGGTTTGACGAACCGAAAGCACCGGGATGATGCGGAGGCGATGGAGACCACAACCATGCACGGCTGGGGAAGACGACCGACGCAGTGGCCGCCATGGTCGGTGGCGAGAACCTCACCGGTGATCGGGAAAACGGCCCTAGAAGCCACCAAACAAGAAAGTGACAGCATAGGGAGGAAGAGGAGAGCGAGGCGAAGCTCACCAAGAAGAAGAACGGAGTCGAGGCGGCTCGAGGAAGATGGCCGACGTGGCGGGGTGGACGGCTCCAAGGTGGATTGTTGCCGCGCGGTGGGTGTGTAACGGATCAACATGATTATACGAGATTAAGTAAGAAAATCTTCCGCTGAGGCAGATAGTTTACCAAACTTAAGCCCATAGAATCCGAGATTCCGTGAAATCACGAAGGATTTCAAATCAACCAACACAAACCAAGATCGTACTAGTTTAGCAGCCACCGTCACACGTTACATAAAGTTTCAACGATAGTTGAATACATCAGAGTTTAGAACATAAAATCATTACAACACAAGTTCAAATTAACATAGCGGAAGCAAGTAGTTTTAAAACCACACACATATTTAGTTCAGATACAGTGCCAGTAGGTAGTCATCTCCAACAAAAGCATCAGAGGAGAGATACGAAGTGGCCATTGCCCTTGGTCCTAGTTGTCGCCCATCGCTGGATACAGGCAGTTAATGTAGTAGCCGTAGTACATTTGACCATCTGCAACAACAATAGGAACAACGCCCTGAGTACGAGAAGGTACTCAGCTGGACTTACCCGTCTTAAACCAAAAATAAATGATACCAAGGAGCATGCAAGGCTTTCTTTAGTGGGGTTGGCTAACTCAGTTGTGAAAAGCATAAGCTACTATAAAGATACTATTTTAAGTATTTTGCATCATCTTTATTATGACCTATCCAACTAGATAAGCACCTATACTATAGCAATCACTTGATTAACCAATACATCCATTTACCAATTTAAATTTAGTATTTTCACTACCATCCAATAACCATCATTGTTCCATCATAATTACTACGATGCTGTAGCTTGAGTCAAGTGCTCACTATCCAGGAGCGATGGCGATTCGAATCGATTCCTAACCAGCTGTTGATTTATTCCTCACACAAACCATGCTTCCCCCATCAGGGTCGCTTAGATCACCAATGACACTTTCCAAGTAGCCGCGGGATAACAGTCATGGACGGCACTACCCAGGGATCGCCCGACTGCCAGGACGCACCTTGGGCTCACTCTTTGCGTCCCCATCATACCCCCTTCAGCACCAGTCTACCAATCCGAGTTTATCCCGGCTCGAATAGTGTCACTAGCTTCGTGGTCGAAAGGTACTTTATTCGGCCAGCTAAATGTGAGGCATGTGTTCAACATGACAAGAGGGACGAGCAACGATCGGTCCTTAATCGACACAGACGGAAAATTAACAGCACCCCAGAACCCTGTCTGGTTGCCTCCAACTTTTCCGTCCGGTCTCCAATTATCCATCAACACATGGTTAATTCCAGGATATCATTCTTTTCATAGCTAAATTCTTTCAGTAACCACCTATAAATGTAGGTGACCGGAAATCACCGATCGCTACCGGTCTAAGCAAGGCTAAGCAGTTATTCGATCCTGACCTAACAGGGCAAAAAGGTAACCAGGTGGGCAAGGATAGTAATAAATGCAACAATGGTTTCACTCAACTCCTATAACTTAATGCAACAATATATATAACTCATAAATTTAATTGCTTTTATAAAGTAGGAGACTTATGATGCTCCGGGGCTTGCCTCTTTCAAATGAACTAGGCTAGTGATCTACACACTCAGGCAACTCCTCTCCTGGTTCCTCTTCCACGAGCACCTCCTGTGCCTGGGGATCTTGTGGATCTGCTCCGGTCTATTCTTCCGGCACTGCTACTGGCGACTCCTCCTGTGATCCTGTATGATGCAATTGCATAAGTAAATATGCAAGCGGTGCATCGGATGCGGTGGAATGCCATATTTATGATGACATGATATGCAGATGAGCACATTGAAACTTATCAAGTGGATTAGAGGCAAAAGCTTTTCTACAAAGTAGTCCACATCATCCAAGCCAAATCATTAAACAAGCAAGTCATCTTTTTCATACCATAGCTAGCATATAACCCTATCCTAAGTGCCACTATTCTTCACCAACAACACTACCCTAACTTTTCAAGTGACACCAGCAAGGTGGTTGGGGTGCTTCAAAGATACACCAAACACTCCTTAATACTTCTAATTATTCGTAAGAATGACATTTTATTTCCTATTTAAACTAGGATTACAACAGCGACAAGCATTTCTTGTTCCTACAAAAATCTACAAAAATTACAGTAGCCTAGTGTTACTTTGAATAGAACACCATAAAAAATTCAGGAGATTTAGATAAGTATTACAACCTACACAAAAATGACACGTTCTATTATGATATTGAGCATGAAAACATTTAGTACTATGAAAAGTATCAAACAATAGAATTAGCATTTTTCCTATGTTCTACACCACACCCCAACAGTATACAAAAATTATCATGTGCATGCCTTATACAACTTTTGCTCCCTATCAAAATAACAAAAATCATCAATTAAAGGCATTTGAACTACACCTCAATAATTTTTCACAGAACATGCATCATATACATTTTTTTCTAGAAAGTACATCACTAAAGAAGACTAATGAAACTAGAACCATATTTTTCTGATCAATATTCTTTTTGTTAGACATTTTCTAAGATAATAGCAATAATAAGAATTAAATAAATCTATACAGAAAAATACCACAAAACTAACATGCAATATTTTTAAGCCATAGATCTACTCATGAGAAACACTACAAAATTTGTTTCACAATTTTTGGAGCTAAAATGAGCAAGTTATGAATTTCTAAAGCTCTTAAGTAATTTCTGAAAAACATTTCTTAAACTACTTTTCAAAATTTGTTGCTGAAAATGCTAAGTGCACCCCACGGGATCACCCCCGAATCATCCAGAGAGACAGATAGTCGGGACCCGCGGGTCAACCGGCCCCACATGGCAGCCACAGAGAAGGGGGGAAAGGTTTGACCGGCGAGATCTCACCGTCGGTGAGGTGGCCGGCGACGAGATCACCACCTATACACTCCCCGCGACAAGGCGAAGGTGATGGTGCCCAGAACGCGGCCAGACGAGCTCGGCATTGAGCTCGCCGGCGCGCATGGCAGGGCGGCGGCTTTGGCGTACTGTGGCTGGCCGGTGCAGGCCACGGTGGCGGCTAATAGGGCGCGCGCGAGTTCCACGCGGTGGAGGCTGACGTAAAAAAGGAAAATGGAGGGAGGAAGGAGACGGAGGAGCTCCGGCCACGCTCGGACCATGCCCGGCGGCCATGGCGCGGTGGCGGAGGGAAATGCCCAATTGGGCTCTACCTTTTGATGATGGAGGTGGTTAGGGCGAGCACCCGGTGGAGCGGAGGGAGGCGGAGCAATGGCCGTGGAGAATCGGGCACGGGTGGAGCAGCGGCGGCGTTAGGCGGTGGCGGAGCTCGGAGGGTTGCGACGATGGCGCGAGAAGTGCGAATGGGAGGGACGAAGAGCGGCTGCTCGGTTCGGCCGATGTGGAGGCTTGGCGAGGCGGTGGGGGCCATGACGTGCCACCCGTACGCCGGCGACGGCGAGCGGCTTCCACGCGGCAGCCGCGGCCTGAGCGCGGTCGGGCGCTGGCGCGTGGCGCGCGCGGGCGTGAACGCGGGCCGGGCCGGCTTGTCGAGCTGGGCCGGAAACCCTTTTTCTTTTATAAATAAATTTCCAAATTTTCTAAATCATTTCAATTTCAAATTTTGAAGATGAAAAGGCATTTTCAAGAGTTGACCCCAATACAAAGGTTGTTCAAAATTTAATTCTCTACAACTTTGCTTAAGGGCACCTTTTGAAATTCTAAACAGATTTTGAATTAAGGATTAAAAGTCATTTTTCAATTTAAAACCCATTTTCAAGAATATTTTTTTAAAAGCAAATTTTGAGGAAATTTTGAATACAAAAGTTGCTCCAAAATTCACGCTAATTAATTCTAGGTTATTTCAAATCATAGCCAAACATGTTTCCCTAACCTAGCAAGCACAATTAGGGCAAACGTAAAACTAACAACCATATGCAACATACATATTTCAAAAAATGATGTTTCACACGTTTCCAATTTAGTTTTAAACTTACATTGCATGTGATTATGAAATGCATTTGATGCTAATGCTCATGCTTTGGGATGCTAAAGCATGATTAACACCTGAGGTGTTACAGGGTACGAGGCTTGCGAGTGGAAAAGGAGCAGAGAGGGTAGCAGGGGAGGCGGTGAAGGGGTCCGCTTCCCTTTAAAGGGCCCGAGGCGCAAGGGGGCGCTCCCATGGCACCGAACGTGGGCGCGGGGGCGGTTGCGGCGTCGACTGAATGGCGCAGGAGGTTGGAGACGGGGCTGACGAATGGGCCCGGCACGTCAGTGGCACAAGGGGGAAGGAGGCGCGGCAGCGGCTTGCCCAACCGCCAATCTGGGCCGGCCCAGCAAGGGAAAGAGGGGAGGGGGAAAAAGAACGGCGCGCGTGCGGGCCGGCTCGGCAAGAATGGCAGCAGGCCGACTGGGCCGCTCGAGCCGAAAGGAGGGAGGGGGAAGGAATGGAAATTTTTCCTTTTTCTTTTTCTAAAATGACTTTTCCAAATACATTTTCAAGTGATTTTTTTTTCAATTCCTTTTAGCATTTGGATAAAACCACTCATCACATAAAATAAAATGCCACAACATGGGTGCATCAACAAGTTGCTAACCTTATGATTAATTTTAATTTCACAAAAATTTATTATTTCCTACATTTGAATGCGCACTTAAATACACAAATAAATCATATTTAACTATTTTGAAATTATGAAAAATTTAGGGTGTTACAGCTAGCACTTCAACTTCTCCTAAGGCTACCGAAGACTCTAATGTCTCCACTAGTAATGGTTGTAAAAAATGCTATAAAATTGATGTAAATGCATATGCAACTAACCTTGTTGAGCTAGAAAAGCAAGACAAGGAGATACAAAGGTTGAAGATGATCTTGAAGAATGGGTGCAAATGTTAAGAGCAATCCAACAAGAACATATACAAGTCATCAAGGCACCCATCCATCAAAGAAGGCATTGGCTACAATAGGTATGATGGGAAGGCCAATGGAAGGAACATGATCAATGGTGTGCCTTGTGTGAAGTTCAACAAGGGTGTTGCTCTTGATGAGCTTATATGCAAGGCCAACAACATGGTCTACATACCCAAGATTCAACCTACAAGTGACAAGACAATCAAGATGAAGCAATCCGAGGCCCCCAAGCCACAAGCACCACTTCCACAGTGCTATGCTAGTGACTATATGTGTTGTTAGGGCAAGGATTGCAAGATTGTGGTGAAGTATGTTGGTGCCCAAAAGTGGAAGGAGATCATGAGGAGTGTTTGGGTGCCCAAGCTTTATGTGACTAACCCCCTAGGACCCAAATCTTTTTGGGTACCTAAAACAAAAGCTTGATTTGTCTTTGTAGGAATATTCCTCCGGTGGAACAAGTTGGGTGGTAGATAGTGGATACACCAATCATATGACCGGAGAGAAGTACATGTTCACATCATTCCAACCTAGTCATGACCAAAGTGGAAACATTGTGTTTGGTGACAATAGAGAAGGAGAAGTTCTCGGTTTGGGTAAAATTGCTATCTCTAATGACAATTTAATTTCCAATGTTTTACTTGTGAATACATTGAGATAGAATTTATTGTCCGTTTCACAACTTTATGAGATGGGCGGAAGCGGTCAACATGGCATGTCATGCTATCAACTGCTTATATCTTCACAAGAAAAGAGAAAACACCACCTACGAACTTCTAATTGGTAAAAAGCCTAAGGTGCATTACTTTAGAGTTTTTAGATCCAAGTGTTTCATACTTAACAAGAAATCCAAAAGCCCGAAGTTTGCACCAAAGGTTGATGAAGGTTTCATACTTGGTTATTGTACTAACGAACATGGATATCGTGTTTTCAATAAAACCACCGGTTTAATTGAAATAGCGGTAGACGTGACTTTTGATGAAACCGACGGCTCTCAAAAGGAGCAAATCAATGGTGAGATTGTAGGTAATGAAGAAGCTCCACATAAAGCTATCAAGAAGCTTGCAATTGGTGAAGTAAAGCCCATCGAAGATAAGGATGAAGACAATGTTGTGCTTGTTGATCATGATCCTACCATCCATCATGTTTCATCAAATGAACATGGTGAAGCTTCCACATCAAGAAACTATCAAGATGGAAGATCAAATGACGCACAAGGTCATTCACATGAAGATGGTGCTACCAATTGTGATGAGCAAGCTCGACCCCAACTCAACAATCAAGAAAGAAGTGAAGACAACCCTCCACAAGCTCATGGTTTTGATCCTCCAATCGATCATGACCATGATGATGAAGATGATGGCCCCATCCAAAGATCAACTCAAGTGCCACACCCAAGAGTACATCAATCCATTCAACAGGATCATCCCATTGATAACATATTAGGGAGCATTCTCATTTAGTAAGTTTTTGTGAACATTACTCATTTGTTTCTCCCTTGGAACCTAGTAGGGTGGAAGAGGTACTTGATCCGGATTGGATGATATCCATGCAAGAGGAGTTGAACAACTTCACTTGGAATGAAGTCTGGTACTTGGTGAAAAGGCCTAAGAAAAAAGTGATTGGAACCAAGTGGGTCTTCCGCAACAAGCAAGATGAGCATGGTGTGGTGACAAGGAACAAGGCAAGGTTGGTGGCTCAAAGATTCACTCAAATTGAAGGCTTAGATTTTAGGAGACCTATGCACCGGTGGCTAGGCTAGAATCGATTCACATTCTACTTACTTATGCCGCTCATCATGATTTCAAGCTATATCAAATGGATGTGAATAGTGCATTTCTCAATGGCCCCCTATCCGAGTTGGTGCATGTAGAGCAACCACCGGGCTTTGAAGACCCTAAGTATCCCAACCACGTCTACAAGCTCAACAAGGCGCTCTATGGGCTCAAACAAGCCCCTAGAGCTTGGTATGATTGCTTGAAGGATTTTCTACTCAAACAAGGGTTTAAGATAGGAAAGGCTGATATTACTCTATTTACTTGCAAAGTCAATAATGATATCTTTGTTTGCCAAATATATGTTGATGACATAATATTGGGTAGTACTAAAGTGACTGTTTGTGTGGAATTTAGTAGGATTATGACGAATAGGTTTGAGATGTCCATGATGGAAGAGTTGAAGTTCTTGTCATAATAATGACGAATAGGTTTGTGTGGAATATGTTGATGACATAATAATGATATCAAGCAACTCAAGGATGGCACATTCATAAGTCAAACCAAGTACACCAATGACATGTTGAAGAAGTTTGACATGGACAAAGCCAAGCCCATCAAGACACCCATGCCAACCAATGGGCATCTTGACCTTGATCAAGGAGGAAAGGATGTCGATCAAAAGGTATATCGCTCCATGATTGGATCTCTCCTTTACCTATGTGCATCTAGGCCTGATATTGTGCTTAGCGTGTGCATGTGTGCAAGATTTCAAGCTAATCTGAAAGAATGTCATTTGATGGCTGTTAAGAGAATTTTTTGGTATTTAGTGCACACTCCTAATCTTGTCTTTTGGTATCCCAAGGGCTCCACTTTTGAGTTACTTGGCTATTCCAATTCGGATTATACCGGTTGCAAAGTAAACCGAAAGTGTACTATTGAGACTTGCCAATTTATTGGCCGGTCTTTGGTGTCTTAGAGCCCAAAGAAGCAAAACTTCGTTGCCTTTTCCACCGCTAAAGCCGAGTATGTGGCGGCCGGAGCATGCTATGCCCAACTATTTTGGATGAAGCAAACTCTCAAAGACTTTGGCTGTAAGATAACCAAGATTCCATTTTTGTGTGACAATGAGAGTGCCATTAAGTTGGCAAACAACCCCATAAACCACTCTCGAACAAAGCACATAGACATCCAGCATCACTTTTTGAGAGACCACGAAGCCAAAGGAGATATCATAATCCATCATGTGAGCACCAAAAAGCGACTAGGTGATATCTTCACAAAGCCCCTAGATGAGTCAAGATTTTATGCTTTGAGGAGTGAGCTAAATATCATTGATTCTCTAATGTGGCTTGATGTCTTGCACATACTTCATTTGATCTAATTAGGAGAAAAGAATTGAGAAAATATTGTGACACTTTCAAAATCTATTTTATAGTTTTCATGAGTGACTATTACTTTGTGATGGTTGAATGAAATCTAGTCACTTGTGAAAATGTTAATGTCCATCATATTTTTGCCCCACATGGTGTAGTGCATTCAAGTTAGGGAGTTTTTCAGTTTCTCTGCGTCAGAAGTCCCGACGTATGTCAGAACTCCCGACGGTCGAAAGTCTTGGATTGCGCCAGAACTCCCGATTGCCGGGAGTCCCAGCTCTGTGTCGGTAGTCCTGATGTGGCTCTGGGCCGCGCTGCCTTGATCGCATTTTGACCATCTGTTTTGACTGCGCCACGTCTTTGAAATCCCTTTTTCAGCCGGCCTGGCCCGTTTCACCGTCTTACTCCCTCCCACCCACCCCCGACACTTCTCTCGCGCTCTCTCTCTTAACACATGGCCTCACGCGTCGCCGTCCTTGTGTGTCACACCAGCCTCCGCCGACCCGCCCCCACGTGCCCTCCTGTCGGTGCTCCCGACGGCCGAGGCCCCCGAAACTCCTGACATCCTCCTCCAGCTGCATCCCCCGGGCATCCCGGTGTTGCTTCACTTCTGGCGTTCCTTGTCGATGACTTCTGCCTTGGATTGAAGGTTTGCAGCTACTGTGGTGGCCATGGATTTGTTCAAGGAAGTTGTCTTCGCTACGGATTTGGTCCTTCTCCATCTCTTCTTCCCTCTCAAGGTACAACCGTTTTGCCCGTACCCTAACTGTCAACGTACCTTGCTATTTGCCTCCTTTCTTGTCCTATCTTTTCTTATCTACCTTCCTTGTGTGACTGTGTGCCTTGATATGGAGCCCCATGCCTGGGATGGCACTCACGGTCGTCAGAACTCCTAGCATCTACCGGAAGTCCCGACCGCTGGAAGTCCCAGCCTTCGCCGGAACTCCTGACTCATGTCGGCACTTCCGACGCCATGGATGCCCTCCCATGCATGTTTCTCCATCTTTATGTGCCCATTCCACTATGTCCTCCTTGATTCTTAGTCTTGTTTTGTCTCCTTCGCAGCAATGGATGGCGGCAGTCCCTCGAGGCATAAGGAGAAGTGGTCCAAGCACAACCAAGACCACGCCGCTATCCCTAAGCCAGCTGGTCGTACCGAGACAGCTTGTCCCCATGATGGTGTTGGTGGTTCCCATGTCCGAGCCAAGGTTGCACATGGCCATGGTGATCAAGGCTCAGTTGCTGTTCCTCCACCTCCTCCGGCACGTTCCTTTGTTGGAGATGATCCGATAGTGGATGGAGAAGAAGAAGCTCACGAGTGAGCAAGCCACACTATCGTTCCTGAGGTTACGAGTACGTTGTGTCGAGGCCCTGGTTTTTTTAGTCAGCTTGTTACTTTTGTTGGTCCTCTGCCAGTCATGCGGGAGCCCCAGCTCGCTCCTAATCCTACTGATGGCTTCACCCCTCCTCTACCAGTTGACTACCGTCATAGGGTCTGGGACATCAGGTCCATGCAAGGCCAAAATCTTTATGCTGAGCATGAGAAGGATCTCTAGCTTGAGTATTGTTTCTAGCACCCTTTTCACTTTGACTTCTATGATTCCATTCTCTATCATAAGTATTTGAGGAAGAGGGAGCCACTGGTCGTTCAGATGAAGGTTATTTATGCTTATTGCCTTGGTATGTTCAAGGAGCCAAAGATGGTGCAGTTGGTTAGTGATCTGCCCAAAATGGGGCTGTCCTACTTGATGCAATTTTGGAAGCAATGGAACAATGAGATCATTTGTCAGTTTTATGCATCTTATCACCATGAGAGAGACCCTACAGGTGCCATTGACATCATCCATTGGACCACTAAAAGCAAGCACTACAAAGTGAATTTCATTACTTTCTCTCGCCTTCTTGGTCTAAATGACTACGACCGCACTTCACCTGAGCTTTTCAAGTATGAGGATGTGACGATGGAGGAGTACCAGCACATGTATCTTGATGGTTATCCTGCAGATGGATATACAATGTATCTGAAGCCCTACTTCTATGTTCTAAACAACATCCTACATTAGATCTTGTATCCGAAGCATGGTGACTCCACTTACCTTCATGATGATTCATAGAAGGTGCTTCAGCACTTTGGTGATGATTTTGAGAAGTTCTCTATTAGTCGCTATATTTGGAACAAGATTCATGATGCAAGTGAGGATCCTATGAGGCACCTTCCGTATGCCCGCTATCTTATGCATGTAATTAAGCAAGTGTCAGGCATTCGGTTCCCCACAGACTCCAATCACAAGCTCCTCAAGATTTCCAACAAGACATCTATTACCGCTGTAAGGGATATGAAGAAGAAAACTTATGCAACCAAAGCCAAAGGCAAAGGTGCTTCAAGTTCTCACTCTCGCCGTGGTGCTTCACCTCCTGCTGCTTCTCGCTCATCTAGTGCTGAGCCACTCTCTTCTTCCTTCTCTGGTAAGAAGCCCAGCAAGTTCAAGTTCCTCATGACCTACATGTTTGGACAGTGTTGTGCTAGTGCTCAACGTGAGCATGACATGCAAGAGAGGTTCTATCGTTTGGAGCAATGGGTTGGTATTGAGTCTTCACCACCGTCGCCATTTGTGCCTCCTCGTGATCCTCTAGCACTTTATGATGAGGCTTGTGTGGCATATGAGGATGATGTTGCTTCTCGCCCTCATGGCAAGAGCAAGGCTATTGACGAAGATGAGGGCTACATCGAGGACGATGACGACGACGATGATGATGGTGATGACGGTGACCACAATGATGATGATGACTATGAGGACGAGTAGTCGTTTCTTTCACGCGACCTACCCCTTTTGGCACTTGTTGACAAAGGGAGAGTGTTAGGCTTTGATCCATCAATGTAATAGCTTAGTTGGTCGCTTGTGGTCGAGACTTTAAAACTTTTTAGCTTGTATGAACTATGTCGTGTGGAGGCAAGTATGTGATGGACAACTATATGTATGTTTGTGATGGATGATTGTAGGACAAGTAATGGTTATCTATCTATCTTATTAGCTTATGCTTGTCTTGTGACTGATGGATGCTATCTTGATGGACATGTATTGCTTCAAGTTCCTACTTTAAGATCTTGGCCATCGTATTCTTTTTCACTTGCTGTGTGAATATAACATGTCATATTGCATATCTTTTCACGGATATATATTTGTTCACATATACTTGTTGCACCCCACGAATTGCAAAATTTAGGGAGAGCTTTTGTTACTTGATATATGCAAATGATGGATAAATGATCATCATTGAAATTTAAATTCATTGCATATATATTAAGGGGGAGCTCTCTATAAATTTTGGGGTTCAAAAGCTCTAAATTCATTCATTCTTATAAAAGCCTAAGTTGGTTGTCATCAATTAACAAAAAGGGGGAGATTGTGCATTTGCCTCCTATGTTGGTTTTGGTGTATTGATGACATCCAAACTAGGGACTAATGTGATCTTAATGAGATAGTCATAGCAATTAGTCCCATGAAAGATTCAAAGAGTTGATAAAGATGAAATTGTAACACCCTAAATTTTTGAATATTTTTAAATAGGGAATTTGATTTAGTTAAGCATTTATGTGTGCATGAAAACTTAGTGAAATAATATTTTTTTTAAATAAAATCAAATATAAGGTTAAAATATGTGTTTGTGCATACATGCCGTTGCATATTTTTAATTGTTTTGATTGGTTTATTTCTAGAAGAAAATTATTTCAAAAATCATTTGAAAATATATTTGAAGTATTAGAAAAAGAAAAGGAAATAGAAATAATATCCTTCTCAGCTTCGGGCCGAAAGCCAGCTCCCCTCCTCTCTCCTTTTGGCCCAGCCGCATCCCTCTTCTCTCTTGGCCGTGGGCCGCGATGGCGAGCCGGCCCAAGTGCTGATGTCGCAGGCCGTCGCGCCTCCCTCCCCTTTCCTCTGGCTGACACGCCGGGCCCGCGCCATAGCGGCGTCTTCCACCTCTCGCTCATGTTCGAGCCGGACTCGAGCAAGGAGTCCGATGCCGCCGGTCTTCCCTTGCCTTGTCCCGCACGCCTAGCCGCCCTTAAATAGCAGCCGCGGCCGCACCGTCCCTCCCCACGCCACCCCAATCGCGAGCCACGCCCTCGGATAGAGCGCTAGCTGCCGCAACCGAGCCGCCCCGCTCAAGCTCGGGAACCGCCCGCTTGGAGAAGCCGCGCGCCACCCGTGCCCGATTTCCGTTGCCAAAAACTATCTTGGTGAGTCCGCAACGATCTCCGCTTCCTTTTTGCGTTTGTCCCGTCGTCAATGGTGGCCGGAACACCGAAAATGGTGAACTCCGGCGAATATCTCGCTGCCGGCCATGTCTCCACCGTGCTCGGCACTGTAGCCGGCTGGAGATCCCCTTCCTCTCTCCCTTCAATCAATCTCAGCCGTCCAAATCTAATCCAACGGCTTAGATCGCGAGATACCCCTTCGTTTGGTCTTTTTGCTAAAGAAACCCAAGACTTTCTTAAGTCTTAACCCGCGGTCCATAGCGTAAAGCCCGAATACGCTTTGTCCTTTTGAAAGCGTAAACTCAGTCGGTTTAGGTGAAAATACGTTTTCTAGTATTTACAGTTTTGCCACTAGATTTATTTAGGTCATAAAATCTCCGTTTTAACTCCGATTTGACCCGTTCAAGTTGCGTTAGGTTCATAATTTCATACTCTACCTGTTAGTACTACTGTTTAGTAGGTTTTCCACTTTTAAATTTTGAGGTTAGATTTAATCTATTACTTTAATAAAGTAAATCTCGTTTAAATCATAACTTTTCCGTTTTAGCTCCGATTTACGTGAAATTCGCGTCTGTGTGATACTAGTGCGATGTAGATTCGTTTTAAAAACTTTTCATCTTATTTTTCTACTGTTGGTGTACTGTTCTCATTGTAGCTTTGTTTGCTTTGCATGATTGCTCTTAGATGATTGTTGTTGATGTGCTAATCGAGAATAGATGGTGATCAGTTCGTTGGTGATCAAGAATACTATTATGAATCAGATCAATAGTATCAGCTAGATCAAGGCAAGTATATCATGGGATTATCCTTGTTACCTACTCACTTTAATTCACTTAATTCATGCTGCATGCGTCTCCTTGTTAAGGATGCCTTAGTATTGATCTTGTTCCTTGAATCCTATGGTTGTGGCATTGGGTAGTGGCTAGTGCTCACATAAACAATGATCTTGTAATTTGACTAATGATATATGCAATAACTCTAAAAGATGATTTTTAGCAACAGGGAACAAGAGGGCTAGAGTTTTCTCTAGATTCCTCTCCGTAAGGACTTATCTGTAAGCGAACATCCGGGACTTACAGTACAGCTGTGAGGGCTACATGGCTCTGGCTTTAGTCATATAAGAGGACCTTTTCTAGCTTGTTAGTGGTTACCTTTAAGGCGCAAGAGGGGTTGTGTTCCGGGTTAGGTGTAGTGCGGCTCCTGTCCTTATGAGTATAGGCTACGTGTCATTGTGCCATACGGAAGGGGGGCTCTACATTTGCAGGCCACAGAAACCTAGCGGCCCTAACTTGTTAGACGAACCTTGGAAAGACTTCATAGTGAAACTTAACTATCCAATGGGGAGTCATGACCTCGGACTTTTGGGAATCGCGACTCACAGTGAAAGTGTACAACCTCTGCAGAGTGTAAAACTAGTATATCAGCCGTGCTCACAGACACGAGCAGCCTTGGACCCTTACGGAATAGAGATCACTATTAATTTACTTGTTCTTACTATTCATTATTCTCTTTACATGATCATGTGTTTATTATGGGAAGATCACCTATTTGATGCTACTCAAATGCTTAAAATATGATCAACTAAAAGCTACATGCAGTTGAACCAGTGTCTATCCTACTTGAGCTTCATGAACCCCATGTTACACTTGTTGAGTACTTTTGTGCTCACCCTTGCATTTCCCCACCACAGGATGGAATCCTGAAAGTGCAAATAGTGATTACTACTACTATTTTCCTGAAGATTACTAGACTTGTGGTCAACCAGTTGACGTGCCTGTGCTATGGAGCTAGCTACCACAAGAATTATTCTATGTTTCCGCTTAATTACGTGAAGACTCTGTGATAATATTCGTTATGTAATAAACATTTGTGATGATACTATTTATATTTGTCATCTTATGTGTGATTGATCTCTGGGTGCACATAAGATTATACATTCCATTTGTTCCTTAAAATGGGTGTGACAGATTGGTATCAGAGCTATGTTGACTGTAGGACGCAAGCCTAGTTAGTAATGGTCATTTTAGTTCTCTTTTCTTCACTTGTTTCATGCTTATCACTTTACTCTTGATAATTGCTAAATTGTTATGCTTCTTTCACCTCATTCTATTGTGAAAATATTGTCTCTAATTCCAACTTACCCTTGGCCTAAAATCTGTAGATGCCTCGTGCCCGCAAGACTGCCCGTATCACCACTGGAGGCTACTATCCACCCCGTTCCCTGTATGAACCAGAAGATCCTTAGAAGGAACCAGAAGAGCCTCAGGAGGAACCAGAAGACACTACACCAACCCCGCCACCATCACCAGATCAGGCGCCAGAACCAGTTTTGCCCCAAGAAGAACTTGAACCAAAAGAGGAGGTTATCTATTTGAGTGATGATGAAGATGTTGAGCTTGTCCAAGATGGAGAACAGCCCCCGTCGCCTCCACAAGATGGTTCCGTTGAAGTTGGTGTGCCATCCCTTCATATGGGTTGGATTACAAAGATCCATCACAAGTCAAGCCATGACACTCCTTCACACCACCGACTGGTTGGCATGCTTAGTGCCTACTTCACAGATTGGGATCTTGCATTTGAGTATGTCTACTGGGAGCATAAGCACCCTTTGGAAGCTACTTATTGGAAGTGCAATGTGCGTATCTTCGTTAAGAACGAAGAGATGGATACTTATTTGCTGGACAGGTGTTTTTCCCATAGTGGTCGTCGTGCCACTATAGAAGATGGCATAGAAGATGCAGCCTTTGAAGCATGCTTGGGACTTCGTCACCTTCGCTATGAGGTTATGCAAGATGATCAATATCGCTATTTTCCCCGTGAAGACCCAGAGCATGGATGGGTAATGATGAACCCTGGGAATTTGGAATTAGTTCCTCGAGTCATGGTGGATTTTGGTCATGACATGATGGTGACAAATCGTCGGTTGGTAGCCCTAGTTAAAGCTTTGGGGAAGGACGTCAAGAGGTACCAAGAAGTGATAGATGGATTAAGGATTGACCAAGGCATGGAAGCGATCTATGATTATCATGAACATCAAGCCCGTCCCTAGGAGTTGGAATACCATTTATGTAATAATACGTTAGTACGAGTAGTGTCGAGTTAAGTTAAGTTTTGTGGTGTCGTGTGAACTTTGTGTGGTTAGTTGAGTTATTATTGTGCCTATGTGTGAGTTGGTTTTTCCATGTAATGAGTGCTGGAGCTTTGTGGGCTTGTCTACAAAAGTTCCTAATTAAAGAATACTAAGTTTTAGTGTGATAAATAAATAGTTTAGTTGGGTTAACTTTTCTCTCTGTTCTGTCCTTTCTGGAGCGGTCTGTCTTTCCTTTTATGCTTGAAATTAACTGTTCACTGAAAAATTCTGAAATTTTTATGAGAGAATCTAGACCCACGTACCTTTCCAATGCCTCTAGAATCACCTTTTTATCTGTTCTGGATCATGAGATATAATCGTTACAAGATGAAGTTACTGTGCAGTCTGGAAGTCAGAAACAGTTTCTGTTGTGTCCTGTTTTTGGGTAACTTCGTGACAGAATCTGGAAGTGTGAGTTAAATAAAAGTTGTAGATAATTTCATAAGCTTTCCAACCGTATAAAGTACACCTCTACTGGATATCTGTAACTCGAGATAGGTCTGTTTTACTGAACCGCTGAAATTAGGATATGTCCAGAAGGTTATCAGATTCTATTTTGTATCTCTAGAATAGTCTATAATGTGGTAATCTCTAAAATTTGATAATGTATTGGATAATAGATGTCTGGAAGAGGACGAGGTCGAGGCCGTGGTCGTGGAGTTGGTCCACCACCTACTATTCATGAACTTTTGGCCATACAGACACAGTTGATGGAGGCTCTGGTGAATAATCAGCAAAATCAGCCAGTAGGAGGAGCACCTGCGCGTGATAAGCGTGGTGAATTTTTGAAGGGTCATCCCCCGGTGTTTACTCATGCCACTGATCCATTGGAAGCCGATGATTGGCTTCATGCAGTAGAGAAGCAGCTCAACATTGCTCAGTGTAATGATCAACAGAAGGTGTTGTTTGCTTCGGGACAACTTCAAGGAGCAGCTCAAGACTGGTGGGATTCATACCAGTATGGCCGTCCTGCCAATGCTCCCGCCATTACTTGACAGGAGTTTACAGAGAGTTTTAGGTCCTACCATATACCAGAGGGGGTGATAGCACTGAAGGCAGAAGAATTCCGCAATTTGACATAGGGATCTATGCCTGTAGCGGAGTATAGGGACAAATTTGCTCAGTTGTCACGTTATGCGCCGAATGAGGTGGCTGATGATGCCGATAAGCAGCGACTTTTCTTGAAGGGTCTACATGATGGTCTTCAATTGCAGCTAATGTCCAATGCTTACCCAGATTATCAAACATTAGTAAATCGCGCTATTGTGGTGGATAATAAGCGTAAGGAGATGGATGCCAAAAGGAAGAGACTTCAGGGACAGGTATCTGGAAACAACACTCGCCAACACACTGGTTATCAACAAGGTTATCAGTAGTGGTATCCGCCCAACCAATGGAATCGTGGTCAACTTCCTCCACGTAATCAATTTTTGCAACGTCCTCCTTATCAGTCGCAGAATGGCAATCAACGCTCTCAGCAACAGAATGGGAACCAGAATCAACGACAGAGTACCCCCAACAATACCCCAGTGAAGACTAGTGCTCCTAATACTCCAACTAAGTGTTTCCGTTGTGGGAAGGAAGGTCACTTGTCTTATAACTGTCCTGAGAAGGCCAATCAGCAAACTCCTCAGAAGCAGAACAGTAACCAGAAGCCACCATACTACGGGAAGGTGACTCACGTGTCGGAGGAAACTGCCATGGCGGAGCCCAAAGTTATACTCGGTACGTTCAATGTCCACTCCATTCCTACCACTGTTCTTTTTGATTCTGGAGCTTCGCATTCATTCATATCTCAAATATTTGTTAAGACACATAGCATCCCTTTATGTGCCATGAAAAACCCTATACTAGTCAATTCGCCTGGGGGAAGTATGCAAGCTTCCTATCATTGCCTCCCTATTAGTTTAATTTTAAGGGGGGTAGAGTTCAAAGTGAGTCCTATAGTGTTGAGAATAGCTGGGATTGATCTTATTCTGGGACTAGATTGGATGAAGCAAAATCAAGCAGTGATTCAGTGTAAGGAAAAGGCAGTAGCCCTGACAACACCGAAGGGAGATCGAATTAGTGTGGAGATTGTAGTGCAAAAGCCGCAGACAACTACAGTAAATCGACTTGACGATAATGTTAATCAAGAGGATCTAGTTGTGGATGAATTTCCGGATGTATTCCCCGACGACTTGCCAGGTATGCCACCCGACCGTGACATTGAGTTTATTATTGAATTATTGCCTGGAACTGCACCTATAGCTAAGCGTCCATATAGAATGGGGGTTAATGAATTAGAGGAACTTAAGAAACAAATAAAAGAGTTGCAAGAGAAAGGTTTCATTCGTCCTAGCTCTTCACCATGGGGAGCTCCAGTGATCTTTGTTGACAAGAAGGATGGTTCTCAACAGATGTGTGTTGATTATCGGTCACTTAACGAGGTGACTATCAAGAATAAGTATCCGCTGCCAAGGATTGATGACTTGTTTGATCAGTTGAGAGGTGCTTGTGTGTTTTCTAAGATTGATCTTCGCTCTGGCTATCATCAGTTGAAGATTCGTGCTACCGATATACCAAAGATAGCATTCACAACCCGGTATGGTTTGTATGAGTATATAGTAATGTCTTTTGGCTTGACTAATTCTCCTGCATACTTTATGTACCTGATGAATAAGGTATTCATGGAGTATCTTGATAAGTTTGTAGTAGTGTTCATCGATGATATCCTGGTATACTCTAAGACTAAGGAAGAACATGTGGAACATTTGAGGTTGGTCCTGCAGAAGCTCAGAGAGCATAAGCTCTATGCTAAGCGTAGTAAATGCGAGTTCTGGTTGAAGGAAGTTGCTTTTCTGGGTCATGTGGTCTCTAATGGTGGAATTTCAGTGGATCCTAGCAAGGTAAAGGATGTGTTGAATTGGAAGCCACCAACCGATGTGGGAGAAATTCGTAGTTTCTTGGGATTAGCTGGATATTATAGAAGATTTATTGAAGGGTTTTCTAAGCTTGTCAAGCCAATGACAGCATTGTTAGAAAAGAATGCTAAATTTGTGTGGTCTGATAAGTGTCAGGTTAATTTTGAGGAGTTGAAGAAAAGATTGACAACAGCCCCGGTGTTAGTTTTGCCAGATTTGAATAAGAGTTTCTCTATCTACTGTGATGCATCCCGTTTGGGTCTTGGTTGTGTGCTTATGCAAGAAGGCAAGGTAGTGGCATATGCATCTCGACAGTTGAGGAAGCATGAGTTAAATTATCCTACTCATGATTTGGAGTTAGCCGCGATGGTGCATGCTTTGAAAATATGGAGGCATTATTTGATTGGGCATAAAAGTGATATTTACACTGATCATAAGAGTTTGAAGTATATTTTTACTCAATCAGATCTGAACTTGAGACAATGTCGTTGGTTAGAGTTGATTAAGGATTATGATTTGGAGGTACATTATCATCCGGGTAAGGCTAATGTTGTTGCAGATGCCCTTAGCAGAAAGAGCTATGCTAATGAGGTGCAAGTAATGCCTATGTCAAATGAGTTATGTGCTGAGTTTGAGCATTTAAACTTGGGTATTGCTATTAATGCAGTGGAATTAGTAATAGAGCCTATGTTAGAACAACAAATACGCAAGGGTCAGTTGATAGATGACAAAATAAAGGAGATAGTAAAGAATATACCGAAAGGTAAGGCACCTGGATTCCAGTTGGATGATAAAGGAACTCTATGGTTTGGGAAATGATTATGTGTGCCTGAGGACAAAGCTATAAGAGAAGCAATTCTACGTGAAGCTCATGAGTCCGCTTACTCTATTCATCCCGGAAGTACTAAGATGTATATGGATTTGAGAGAGAGGTATTGGTGGCATGGTTTGAAAAGAGATGTTGCAGAGTATGTTGCACTATGTGATACATGTCAGAGGGTTAAAGCTGAACATCAGAGACCTGCAGGATTGTTGCAACCGATGCAGATACCTGAGTGGAAGTGGGAAGAGGTTGGTATGGACTTCATAGTGGGGTTATCACGCACTCAGAGGGGTTTTGATTCAATATGGGTTATAGTGGATCGTTTGACTAAAGTTGCTCATTTTATACCGGTTAAAACGACGTATTCCAGTGCAAAGTTGGCTGAACTGTATTTGAAAAGAATAGTAAGTTTGCACGGAGTTCCAAAGAAGATCGTGTCTGATCGAGGTACTCAGTTTACATCATATTACTGGCAGAAAGTACAAGAGTCATTAGGGACTAAGCTGAATTTTAGTATAGCGTATCATCCTCAGACGGATGGGCAAACCGAAAGGATTAATCAGATATTGGAAGATATGTTGAGAGCTTGTGCTTTGCAGTATGGTACAAGTTGGGATAAGAGTTTGCCATATGTAGAGTTTTCCTACAATAACAGTTATAAGAAAAGTCTACAGATGGCACCCTTTGAAGCTTTGTATGGTAGGAAGTGTAGAACTCCGTTGTTTTGGAATCAGACGGGAGAAAGTCAAGTATTTGGTCCCGATGTGCTTAGGAATGCTGAGAAACAAGTAAGAATGATCCAAAATAATTTGAAAGCAGCTCAGTCACGACAAAAAAGTTATGCCGATACTCGACGGAGAGAGTTGACTTTTGAAGTGGGAGATTATGTCTACCTGAAGATATCACCTATGAGAGGTGTGAAAAGGTTTAATCGGAAAGGAAAGTTAGCACCGAGGTATGTCGGTCCTTTTAAGATCTTAGATGGACGTGGTGAAGTGGCATATCAGTTGGAATTGCCTGAGAGTTTAGCAGGTGTGCATTATGTGTTCCATGTGTCTCAGTTAAAGAAATGTTTTCGTGTACCGGAAGAACAAATACCATTGGAAGAACTCACTGTTAAGGAAAATCTCACTTATGAGGAGTATCCCGTAAAAATCTTGGAGATAGCAGAAAGAGTTACCAGGAGCCGAGTTATAAAGATGTGTAAAGTTCAGTGGAGCCGATATTCGGAAGCAGAGGCCACGTGGGAAAGAGAGGAAGATTTAAGAAAAGCATACCCACAGTTGTTTGAGTAAGCATCGTCTGAATCTCGGGACGAGATTCATTTTAAGGGGGGTAGAATTGTAACACCCAAAATTTTTGAATATTTTTAAATAGGGAATTTGATTTAGTTAAGCATTTATGTGTGCATGAAAACTTAGTGAAATAATATTTTTTTAAATAAAATCAAATATAAGGTTAAAATATGTGTTTGTGCATACATGCCGTTGCATATTTTTAATTGTTTTGATTGGTTTATTTCCAGAAGAAAATTATTTCAAAAATCATTTGAAAATGTATTTGAAGTATTAGAAAAAGAAATGGAAATAGAAATAATATCCTTCTCAGCTTTGGGCCGAAAGCCAGCTCCCCTCTTCTCTCCTTTTGGCCCAGCGGCATCCCTCTTCTCTCTTGGCCATGGGCCGCGATGGCGGGCCGGCCCAAGTGCTGATGTCGCAGGCCGTCGCGCCTCCCTCCCCTTTCCTCTGGCTGACACGCCGGGCCCGCGCCACAGCGGCGTCTTCCACCTCTCGCTCGTGTTCGAGCCGGACTCGAGCAAGGAGTCCGATGCCGCCGGTCTTCCCTTGCCTTGTCCCGCACGCCTAGCCGCCCTTAAATAGCAGCCGCGGCCACACCGTCCCTCCCCACGCCACCCCAATCGCGAGCCACGCCCTCGGATAGAGCGCTAGCTGCCGCAACCGAGCCGCCCCGCTCAAGCTCGGGAACCGCCCGCTTGGAGAAGCCGCGCGCCACCCGTGCCCGATTTCCGTTGCCAAAAACTGTCTTGGTGAGTCCGCAACGATCTCCTCTTCCTTTTTGCGTTTGTCCCGTCGTCAATGGTGGCCGGAACACCGAAAACGGTGAACTCCGGTGAATATCTCGCTGCCGGCCATGTATCCACCGTGCTCGGCACTGTAGCCGGCCGGAGATCCCCTTCCTCTCTCCCTTCAATCAATCTCAGCCGTCCAAATCTAATCCAACGGCTTAGATCGCGAGATACCCCTTCGTTTGGTCTTTTTGCTAAAGAAACCCTGGACTTTCTTAAGTCTTAACCCGCGGTCCATAGCGTAAAGCCCGAATACGCTTTGTCCTTTTGAAAGCGTAAACTCAGTCGGTTTAGGTGAAAATACGTTTTCTAGTATTTACAGTTTTGCCACTAGATTTATTTAGGTCATAAAATCTCCGTTTTAACTCCGATTTGACCTGTTCAAGTTGCGTTAGGTTCATAATTTCATACTCTACCTGTTAGTACTACTGTTTAGTAGGTTTTCCACTTTTAAATTTTGAGGTTAGATTTAATCTATTACTTTAATAAAGTAAATCTCGTTTAAATCATAACTTTTCCGTTTTAGCTCCGATTTACGTGAAATTCGCGTCTGTGTGATCCTAGTGCGATGTAGATTCGTTTTAAAAACTTTTCATCTTATTTTTCTATTGTTGGTGTACTGTTCTAATTGTAGCTTTGTTTGCTTTGTATGATTACTCTTGGATGATTGTTGTTGATGTGCTAATCGAGAATAGACGGTGATCAGTTCGTTGGTGATCAAGAATACTATTACGAATCGGATCAACAGTATCAGCTAGATCAAGGCAAGTATATCATGGGATTATCCTTGTTACCTACTCACTTTAATTCACTTAATTCATGCTGCATGCGTCTCCTTGTTAAGGATGCCTTAGTATTGATCTTGTTCCTTGAATCCTATGGTTATGGCATTGGGTAGTGGCTAGTACTCACATAAATAATGATCTTGTAATTTGACTAATGATATATGCAATAACTCTAAAAGATGATTTTTAGCAACAGGGAACAAGAGGGCTAGAGTTTTCTCTAGATTCCTCTCCGTAAGGACTTATCTGTAAGCGAACATCCGGGACTTACAGTACAGCTGTGAGGGCTACATGGCTCTGGATTTAGTCATATAAGAGGACCTTTTCTAGCTTGTTAGTGGTTACCTTTAAGGCGCAAGAGGGGTTATGTTCCGAGTTGGGTGTAGTGCGGCTCCTGTCCTTATGAGTATAGGCTGCGTGTCATTGTGCCATACGGAAGGGGAGCTCTACATTTGCAGGCCACAGAAACATAGCGGCCCTAACTTGTTAGACGAACCTTGGAAAGACTTCATAGTGAAACTTAACTGTCCAATGGGGAGTCATGACCCTCAGACTTTTGGGAATCGCGACTCACAGTGAAAGTGTACAGCCTCTGCAGAGTGTAAAACTGGTATATCAGCCGTGCTCACGGACACGAGCGGCCTTGGACCCTTACGGAATAGAGATCACTATTAATTTACTTGTTCTTGCTATTCATTATTCTCTTTACATGATCATGTGTTTATTATGGGAAGATCACCTGTTTGATGCTACTCAAATGCTTAAAATATGATCAACTAAAAGCTACATGCAGTTGAACCAGTGTCTATCCTACTTGAGCTTCATGAACCCCATGTTACACTTGTTGAGTACTTTTGTGCTCACCCTTGCATTTCTCCACCACAGGATGGAATCCCGAAAGTGCAAATAGTGATTACTACTACTATTTTCCTGAAGATTACTAGACTTATGGTCAACCAGTTGACGTGCCTGTGCTATGGAGCTAGCTACCACAAGAATTATTCTATGTTTCCGCTTAATTACATGAAGACTCTGTGATAATATTCGTTATGTAATAAACATTTGTGATGATACTATTTATATTTGTCATCTTATGTGTGATTGATCTCTGGGCGCACATAAGATTATACATTCCATTTGTTCCTTAAAAATGGGTGTGACAGAAATGCTATCCCTCAATTCTTGAAGTTGCAAAGGTGTCGAACTCAAAGCAGATCTTCAAGTTTACATTCTATGCTTTTGAGTTTAGGCATGTCGTACTATAAAGAGGGATGCAAACTTAATTGGTCTAAGAAAAATAGAGTGCTCAAGTATAAAACTAAAATCAAAAGAGAGACACTAGCATTTTACGAGCACATAGAATAGTTTTTGGTGACTTTTGGTGTCAGAAGTCTCAATGTAAGTCGGAACTCCCGATCGTCGGAAGTCATGACTCACACCGGAAGTCCTGACGCCCAGTCATTTTGCCTTCACAGTGACTGCGGCCCTCGAAATTCCTGACCCAAGTTGGGAGTCCTAACACCTGGGCTTAGCTGGCTGGCTGACTACGCCCGCCGGAAGTCCCGACGTACGTCGGGAGTCCCAACCGTTGGAAGTCCCGATGTAAGCCGGGAGTTCCGATGTTGACTTGCTCGTGCGGACTCTGATCTCTGTGAATCATTTTTTTACAGGTCAGAAGTGCCAAGATCTGCGTCGGGACTCCCGACATAGATCTAAACAGTTAGATTTCTACTATGAGTATAAATAGCTCTCTCCTCTTCTTATAACTGTTACCCACTCATTCACGGCCACCAACCTTCGTTCAAAACAGCTCCAAGCATTCAAGGCTCCCTTCTCCTCTCCCCGCTCCTAACTTTGATTCCCCCAATGATTTGAGTGATAGAAGAGTGGATTGAGTGAGAAAATCACTTTGGCAAGCTTGAGCACTTCATTTCTTTCTCAAGCCAGTTGGATTTGTGTCTATTACTCTTGGGGCTTTGCCCCTAGCCGGCTAGGCGTTGCCCAAGAGCTTTCATCTTGTGGAAGATCCTTGGGAAGTTTGTATTACCCTTGATTTTTTAGTGGAAACCTCAAGTGACCTTTGTGGTTGCTTTGAGAGAGGCAAGGAGGTGAAACCTTTGTGGTCACCTCAACAACGAGGACGTAGGAGCTCTTTTAGGGTTGCCGAACCCAGGATAAATCCTTGTGTCCCGCTTGCTTGTTGTTGTTGTTGTGATTAGCTCGATATTACGTGTATTTGTTTGTCTGTTCTCTCTCCCAAGTTCCTTCTAGGGTTTCGACTCAATCTATGATTTGGAGGCTTTTCGGCGTCAAGGAAGTGACCAAACATCTTCACTTTACCACTAGGAAGTGGGGTTTTAAGTTATTGGCTTCACAAAGTTCATTTGAGCACTTGTAGTTCATTCCCCCTAGGCGTCGGGACTTCTGACAGTTTGCGCCAGAACTTCTAACGACGTCGGGGGTTCCGACCCAAACTGTCAGGACTTTTGACAGTTGCTGACAAGTGACTTTGAGTTTTATGTAGAAATTTTTAGATATGCCTAGTCACCCACCCTCTAGGCATTGTTTAGATCCTTTCATATAATGCTAGCTAAATTTTAGCCATGAATGTCACACATCAAATCGATTTAGCTAGTTAGGTACACTCTGTCCCAAGGAAGCTTTGCATTTTAGTTTTTTCCTAAGCCAAACTTTGGAAAGTTTGGGAAAATTTATAGAGAAAATTGTTAACATTCATGACACCAAATAGGTCTATTATAAAAATATGTTCCATGGCTAATAATCTAATGATAATTATTTGGTAACATAAATATTAGTAACTTGGTCAAACTGTAGATAGTTTGACTTAGACCAAAACAACATCAAGTTTTTTTGGGACAGAGGTAGTACCATATATTGATACTAGCTAACTGAATATATAGCTGTTTGCAGAAAGAAAATCAACTACATTTTGTCACAAGATGAAAATAATTATGAAATATGTGGAAGATCTGAAAATGTGCCTTGATAAATGTCTCTCCACAAAACAGTAACTCAGATTTATTTAATGGTTATCTAAAAATGAAGAAGAGTGTGGACCCATCAGTAGCAGACCCGGCACGCTTGACTCTTTCAAATCAAAATGCTAATTCAGTTTCAATGTGGAACTCAATCAACAAATGTTTGTCATTCCAAAATAGACGACAAAGCTTGCGAAAATTTTCAACATGAACACCGAGGTGGTCTAGATATGGTCAAATTCAAAATCTGGATATAAACAATACATAACCATAGGAATATAGGATGGTGGGCACGTACAAGTGCTGAGGTGCACACTGGTCCCAAAAACAATTTAACCGGCCTACTGCACGTTCCTTAATTTTCTTTTCTCCATCAGTGTAATTAGCTGGCAATTAACATATCGAAATCGAGACAGGTACTTATATAAATGTCTTGACATGTGATGGAAATCAAAGATACCTAGGCAGATAGGCAGAAGTGCACGTAGGCAGCTTTATAACAATTAGGGGACCCTGCATGTGATGCCGACCATTGATCAAACTCATCCATCCATCGTCCATGGACCAACTAGCTTGTGAAGAAAGCTCCATTAAATCATTTAAGGAGGTCGATGAACGTGTGTTACTGTCGATCTATATGTCGCCGATGGCACGAAACATTTTGGGCACATCCATCCTGTATACCCTACCATGGACAAGTCACGATTAGTTTACCACAAGAAAACAAGGTCAGAATGTGTAGACAAGCATGTACTGCCGTAGTTTGTCATGCATGCTAGCTGCATATTTGGTCAGAGAAGATATAATAATGCATGCAGGTGGAATGTGATGAATAACAATTTGCAAGATCTTTCTTTTCAGAAATAATTTAAGTTTTTGACAGATCCTGATCGATCTTGTTGTAGTAAGTTAGTAACTTATATATATGCTTGCGTCTTAACCTACCAATCTATTGTTATTTATATACACACACCAAAAGAAACTCCAAGGAGATAGGAGCAATACGAGGCTGACTAGCTGAGCATGAGGTGGCACAGAAAAGTTACAAGCCTTCACTAGAATAAAAGGTTGTGTGCTGCATGAGGTGAATATGGTGAGTAGATAATGGTACATGCGCATATGCATGCAGGTGTGAAATGGGATGAATAATTTGCAAGATCTTTCTTTCCAAAATTTTTTTTGATAGATCCAGATGATCGATCTTGCTGTAGTAATAAGTTACGTTACTTATATATATTTGCGTCTTAACCTAACAATCTATTGTTACGAGTGTTTTAAAGCGGCTGGACACTTAGATTCATTCTAACCGTTGGATCAAGATCGAACGTTCATCCTCTTTTCTTCTACCTCCAATCCATGGCCATTCATTGCGTCTTCGCAAAACGCCGCCGCCGCCCATCGCCCTGCCGCGAAGCTCTAGTGAGACCCTACCATGCCCGCGGCGACCACCTTCTTCCCCTCTCCCGCCGCTATCATGGCCATGGACGCCCCCGCCCCAACCTGGTCCGACTGCCTCCTCCGCTGCCCGCTCCAACCATGTCACAGCCGCCTCCGCCTTGTTGTCGTCTCTCTGTCCCCACCGCCTGGCCTACCTGCCTCCCTAGAATTTTTTTTCTAAGCCCGCCGGAGTTAGAGAAGAAGAGAGGAAGAGAGAAGAGAAGAAAAAAAAATCAAGTGTTAGATTGCTCTAAAACACTCAAGTGTTGTATAGCGTTTCTGTATGTATGTATGTATGTATGTGTTATATATATATATATATATATATATATATATATATATATATATATATATATATATATATATATATATATATATATATATAGAGAGAGAGAGAGAGAGAGAGAGAGACACTGCACCCCAAGGAGTGATTGTAATCAGTACCGAGATATGGTCCTGGTAGCTTTTGTGTCTCACTTTTCCTAATGGTCAGATGCCTGAGTTCTCAGGTTATACCGTATCCACTCTTGCCTTGATTTTTCCTCCATTCAGCTAAATCTCAGCCTTACATGCTCATGAGCCAACGGTGAAGATCATTGCCTGAAAACATACTATATTTCACCTGAAATATAGCAAGTTCCTTTGTTTCTAGCTTTTGCTTTGTTTCAAACTCATGTATTTCCGTTGGTTAAGTTTAATGAAACTGGGGATGCCTCGTGTCGAAGAAAAAAGAAACTCCAAGGAGATAGGAGCAATACGAGGCTGAATTGCTGAGCATGAGGTGGCACAAAAAAGTTACAAGCCTTCACTAGAATAAAAGGATGTGTGCTGCATGGTGAATATGGTGAGTAGATAAATGGTTCATGTGCATATGCAAGCATGTGTGCCCCAACAAGCTGTAGCATCACAATCAATGTAATAAAAAGTAGTCTTGCATGGCACTGTGTGATCAGCTGATTATTAAACAAACATGGTGCTGGCTATTGTTTAATCATATATGTGCAAGGATCGGTGGAGGGCAGAGATCAGAGTGGTAGCCTGGCCATGTGGCTCCTCTTTTTCTTGTCCAATCAGTTAGTTATATATATTTCATGCATGGATCTGCAGGTGGCCCATTCAACCGATCGATGAACATATATTCAGTACTATAGTATGATATATATATATATATATATATATATATATATATATATATATATATATATATATATATATATATATATATATATATATATATAACTATTACCCTAGAGCTGGCTACAAAATAACTTATTCTGTAGCCACTTTGAGTTACGATAATTGCTATGCTAATTTATGAGATTATAGTAACTTCTTACTATGTGATTTACTATAACATTATGGTAAATATCCCTATATGTTATAGTAATTCAACTATCGTAAATATATACTGACATTATCGTAAATTAGTATATAAAATTATCGTAAATAGAGGTGGCTACAAAATAACTTATTTTGTAGCTAGCTATAGAGTATACTCTCCCTATATATATATATATATATATATATATATATATATATATATATATATTATATATATATATATATATATATATATATATATATATATATATATATATATATATATGTTTGTGATCTAGCTGGGTTTAGTTTATAGATTGAGTGTTGATGGGGCCGGCCACTGAAAGCAATGCCTCTCCGACCCGTCAATCATATTTCCACATCGATCTCAAGGCCATATCTTCGTCTCGATTCATTCTTTCACCTTTCTGATTAATCATCTTGTTTGTTCCCACCTTATGTTCTTCAAGTTTGCACTAGCTAGTAGCGGTACGTAGTAATACGTCGTCATATGTAGAAATTGAACCATTCCTACTTTCTTTGTATATTCATTTAGAGCCTGTCTGCCATATATAGCCCATAAAGAAGGTTCTAGGTTGAATCTAGGAGAAGCTCATCCATCCAACAGGCTCTTATTAAGAATCTAGTTTTACTAAGAATTGTATATTGATTCTATAAAATTAATTCTCTAAAATGAATTAGAATAGGAATTGAAAAATAGTTTCTACTGATTCATTCCACGCACAAAATCACAAAATCTGATTACTCAATCACACACAGCAATATAATCTCAGCAACATATATGTATCAATCAATCTCGATCACGCATGATGGTTTTTCAGCAACATTATATATTAGCTAGCTGGAGTAGCTAGTACTCCCTCCGTCCCTTTAAAAGTGATGTTTTTGACTTTTGGATACCGTGCTTAACCATTCGTTTTATTTAATTTTTTATAAATTATAAAATAAATAAATTATTATTAAAGTATCTATAATAATAAAATAAGTCATAACAAAATAGATAATATTTATATAAAAATTTTGAATAAGATGAACGGTCAAATAAGATGGTATAAAGTTTAAAACGTCACTTTTAATGGGGCTGAGGGAGCAGTAGCTACCAATGCAACCTCGTATTATTAATTTGTCCATATGCATTTGTCATGTAACGGGGGCATTCATGATCGTCTTGCACACATCACAGGCAGAGTAGGTAAGCTCGCTGATCATTGCATGTCAGACTGATGAACAGACACTATACAGACACAGTACTCCATAATACACGAACGCACTGCCGCCTGCTGTGCCGTTCGTTGGCTATTTAATTGCATGTTGGTCACATGCATGATGCCTGCTGCCTGTGCACATTCCTGGATCTTGACCAATGCTGGCAGCGCATCGATGGCTAGAGGGAGGCCGGCAGGCGGCAGCAGCCTACTATAGATAGCTAGCTGCCTGCTGCGTACACCACCACCACGTGTTCCGTCGATGTATCGTCGCGAAGCAGGCAGCCAAGGTCGGCCAGCCCCAGCCATGTGGCTGCTGATCCGGCGACGAGCTGAGACCCATATGCTGCCATGCACGAGTACGTACGACGTCCGACAAACCTCTGGAAATAATACGATTACGAATTACGATACCATATGCATGCATGCTATTAGTTCACCGAGCGAGGCTGATTAGTTCGTCGTGAAAAAGAAAAAAATATATAGTACTTACTATGTGTCTATAACTGTGATCAGAATTACTGTCTCCGTCCACGAAAGAATGCAATTATGGGATCCGCGCCGGTCAATGTAGCTCAAATTTGACCAAGTTTACAGTAAATAGTATTAACATTTTTTATTCAAATAAATTTTTCATAAAAATATATTCTGTAACTAATCTGATGATACTTATTTTATATCATGAATGTGAATACTTTTTGATATAAATTTAGTCAAAGTTTAAACGGTTTGACTTCTCGAAAAGTGAGAATTACATTCTTTTGTGGAAGGTGGGAGTATATTAACTCTACCGTTAATATAAATTCTTTTGCAGTACAGGGAGAGGGAGCGCTGCTGGAGGGTCAGCCTAGTTGTTGTCAAATCACACCATCTACTAGCTAGTTTGGATATCAGGTGAATGCCACAGCCTCACCTGGAGAGGCTTGCATGCATATATAGCACGATGACATCACCAGTCTAACAAGGTGTGTTAAGCGCAAGAGAAATATCAAGGTGCATATATTGCCCTCATTTTTTTAACAGATCTCTACAAGTTTGAGGTGCTGTTTGAGGGAGAGAGGGACAGAGATATCACTAACTGCTTCCTTATTTGATAGAGTCTTTCATATATATTTCCTTAGTTTTCTTCAACATGTACTTCTAAGAAATTAAAACAAATTCGTTTCTCTATGAAAACTAAAGCAAAGAAAAAACATGCATTTTCATGTGTGAATAAGATGGAGATATGGGCTCATCGACGGTCAGCACCTTTTTTTTTGGAGAACGTCTACTAATAGTACTGTGCAGCACCGAACGCTTTAGAACCTGGCACAGTTGCAAACCTCTCTAAGTAATGCCCAAGCAAACCAGATTAATTAAGCACTATATATTAATCCATCACATAGCAGCATTCAAACAAACTTATAAAAAATAACACAAAGAAAAATAGGCACACTAAACGACGACGTTCACCATCTTTCCTGGTGATATCACTTTTTTAAGAGGATTCCCCACTTGACATCAAAATGCAACTGCCGATACACAATAAATACATTATTATACATTAATTTTTGTGTGGCTAGTTGTTGTGGCGATTAGATCAATCAATGGATTCATTAGGAAAAACTAAAGGGAATCTGAATAATGACACAAGAAAAAATATACATATATGCTCTTAGAATAGGTAAGATGTATGCACGAATGATTTTCACTGTGGGTAAAAATCTGGTGGTAAAATTAACTGGCCAGCTCAAACGCCATCACGATCTACATACTATCAACCAGCGGTGAAAACGTTTTCACTGCTAGATCATCTATCGAGTCGATGCTGAAAGTAGTTTTCACCGCTAGCTCAAACGGCGCTCCACCTACAATCAACCGGTGGTGAAATCCACCTGAAACAAAACCTTTTTCCCCTCCGCCTGAAATCGTGCTCCCTCCGCTTCTTTACCGGCTGAGTCCCACCCTTCCTTCACCACTCTTGGGGCCATTTTTCACCAAGTTGTTCATGGAGACTCCCAAATCTCAAAGGATGCACATCATTTCCTTGTTCTAAGGTTGGTAACTAGCAACCCTTTAATTTTCTAGCTAGTTCCTTTGGCTAAATATTGCATTTTTGGATGAGTATGAAGGAAAAGCATCTTCGTTCCTTTTAAAGGGCTTCTTGCACCCAATTGATCATGGAGGCTCCCAAATTTCGAAGGTCTTCACTGACACCAACTTACTCTAAGGTTAGTATGTAGCATCTACTTTAATTGTTACTTTGTTTGCTTGGTTATTGTTTCCAATAATTTAGATGAATGTGATGGATAGCCTCTTTATTTATTTTTTTTTTCATTTATAGGATTGATATGCTGGAGCTCAGCGACGCTAATGACTATCTGCAGCATCATCCTCCAATTCATCCCTAACGATAAGCAAACCTTAGAAACATCACATGATCCAAATGCCACAGGAACTTCTAGGACACATCTAACACATTTAAATAGCATTGGTGTGCCTCATCATCAAAGGTGATTAAGGGACCATCAATCTAGTGCCACCAGTTCCAGTCATGCTAGAATAAGAAGCCCTAATAACTTATCGCCCATCGTAAGACCGGAATATAGCGAATCAATGAAACAAAGATGCAAACATTGAACACCACCATCCAAACCAATCCCGTCAACCTTGTAAAAACAAAAACGACAAGAACACTAGGCTTGATTGCTAGAAAAGCATTCATTTCAGATAATTTACAAGAAACAAGATCTAATGAGTAGTCGATGGAGACTATGCCATCTGGTAGCCCACAATGAACAATTTATTCAATTTAAACCCTAATTAGCATGACTAGACTGGATGACAGGGGGACCTCGCTCCTTCCTACTATGGGGAGATTGCTGCAAGAAGAGGAGCAAGGAGACTGTAGTGGTGGCATTGGAGAAGTAGGCGGTGGCTATAGAAGGACGCAGCGACCGAAAGGCATTACAAGTAGGATACGGTCATGACGTTTCAACTGATGAAATTTGTAAAAAAAAATAGTAGTCATGATCTAAATTTCACCATGTACGTTAGGGATGTACATACCTCTGCAATTTACTCTAGCTTCATGAGTCTGTCTCTGCAATTTACTCTAGCTTCATGAGTGGACCAGGACACGCATGTGGGTCTAGAAAATATATGACAGGAGGAGGAAGACGACACGCAGACCGAGCCTTCAGCTTCTGCGTGCCCGGCCCCATCCTGCTTTAAATTATCTCTTCCAAAAAAAACTGTCATTACAGGCGAGAAATCACGTACATGATGGGGTAGGGCTGAAATGTTCTAACGTACGTGTTCAAGTGATGAAATCTTAAGAAATTCATAGACTGCGCATAAATATATATAATAAATAAACGTACGTAATATGACTGACGACGTCCTGTTTGTAGAACAGAGGTAGTTGAATATGTTTGGGCGGTGGCTGTCGGTCGAGATTCTTATGGTCGGAGATCGCTGCTGCTGTCCGCGCCACGACCGATGCTGCCCTGCCGCCGCCGGCCGGCCCCACCCGCGTCACCATCTCTGCTGGTTGCCGCTGCTGCTTATATATTTATGATCCTTCGGTTTAACAATGATGAAAATGATATATATATATATATATATATATATATATATATATATATATATATATATTATTTCACAGTTGGTACGATCCAACCAAGGAACAAGCAGATCAATATCTCTGATTCGTCGGTTACCCACGGCAACTTGGCATGCATGCATGGATCTCAAAAAGTAATCTGCACGATCTGCCTGCTGTCACCAGCCATGCATGCCAGTGCAGTGCTATATTCATGGGTGCATAGGGCACCACCACCACATAGGTGTTTAGTTCCCAAAAATTTTCACCCCAAAACATCACATCGAATCTGGCGGCACATGCATGGAGCATTAAATATAGACGAAACAAAAAACTAATTGCACAGTTCACCGTGAAATCGCGAGACGAATCTTTTAAGCCTAATTAGTCCATGATTGAACAGTAATTGCCAAATAAAACAAAAGGCTACAGTACCCGAATCCAAAAATTTTTGCCAACTAAACACCCCATAGGAAATATTGTGCATTCAGCTAGCGACGGTACAGCAGTAAGGGCACTGGACTTTAAATCTCATTACAGTACAGATTAGCTAGGAGAGAGGAGCTCCAGATGGAGCTATAGCTCAGCTTATTACGTAGAGTACGGCCACTGCTGCTGCCCACTATATATATGCACCAATCACCAATGCATGCATGCATTGTATACCAGCAGCACTATCTAGCTAGATCGTAGCTTAGGAGCAGTATAGTACGAGCCAATACAAGGCTGGCAAAACGCCTGTACTTGCCCTCGTATTACTCGTTTGGTGTCAAGTGGCGCCTCACAATTACCGCCGGCCGGCCGTATCTACCTAGTACAGAATGCAGTACCGTATCCTTGCCTGCATTCATCCAATGATCTAGTATCATCTACATGATCTTATCTGTATGGCTTTCCATTAATATATGCAGTTATGCACCGATCTGATGAGATCCTGCATGCATGCTGCATGCTTTGCTCTGAGCCTAGGCCGGTTTGGATCATCTCAAACTAAAGTTTAGTTGTACTAAATTTTGGGTGGACTAAAATGTAGGTAACTAAAGTTTAGTTCATATAGTGTTTGGATGCATGGACTAAAAGCACTGCATTCTTTGGTTCAGGCCCCTTCACTGTAAAACGTTGAACATGCATGTCATTGCCCTAGCTAGAAAAAGGTAGCTGATGATCCCTCGATCAGTGAGGCAGGCAGGCAGAAAAAATTCAGCGGATGGTCTCTTCAAAATTAGGTATGCTACCTATCGATCATCATAGTGCAACAACCATGTTAATTTTAAAATTAGATTCCTTTCCTCTCTCTTTCATATAGCAGCTTATTATAAACAACCAGCCTTTTAAAGTTCAAGGACATTTTTATACTAGCTAGCTAGTGGTTATAATAGTTATGAATGGTTGGAAATCTTCTCCCCTCTTGAAAGAAAGAAAAAGAAGAGAACAAAAATAAAGAATGGTTGTTCGAGATGCATGCATGCATGCTTACCGACGTTAGCAATTAATTGGGCAACAAGGCAATGCAATGCAAGATAATCATAGTACTAATGTACTGCATGGAGAGAAAGTCAATGGGGCCATCAAGTGCAAATAATCCATCCCACGGCAAACTAAGGGCCTGTTTGGTTTGTGGTGTTAAAGTTTAACAAACATTGTAACACTTTCGTCTTATTTGACAAAAAGTTTCTAATTTTGGACTAATTAGGCTTAATAGATTCGTATCGTAAATTACTCCTAATCTGTGCCGACATGCATGCAATTAGTCTACATTTAGTACTCCATGCATTTGCCGCAGCATTGATGTGATGGGAGTTAAACTTTAACACGTAGAAACCAAACAGGGCCTAAATGCCAGAGAGCTAGCTAGGAGAAGTACAACACACAGAGTGGCGAACGAACGAATTTCCCATGCATCCCATGCATGTAAAAAGTACGTGGTACGTACAAACTGACTCCCCATCCGACAGCGTACTTGCCCAGAGTGAATTCAGAGGATTAATTTTGATCGGTGCCAGGAGAAAAAAAAAGATGGAAAAACATGCACCTTACAGCAGGTACGTGCGTACGTGCGGCTGTAGTCTAGTACGTACGTACGTACGTACTCACTCTATCTGCTGCTGGACTACTGGATCACCGACGCATGCATTGATTGGGCGATACTCCTACAATTTTGTAAATAAGCCTATTGAATTTGTCAAATTTTTCTTTATTAGCTGGTGAAGGAGTGATAATGATGAGATGCAATGACTGTGTTTTGAAAAAAAAAACAAAGAGATAATGACAAGGTGACTAGGGAGAACAATAATACTCTATATGTCCCCTATTATATATACAGGCCCCTTTCGATCATAGAAAAAACAAAAGAAAAACGTTTGATTCACATTGCTATAGATTGCGCATAGGAATCGCTAGCATTCAAGAAGAACATAAGAAACTTAGTATGTTCGATTCTTAAGGAAAACCAAGGGAAAGAAACACCTGCTTCAACCTCAAAGTTTCTTAGTTCCTGTGTGTGTTTCCTGTAGTTCATCCAAACAAACTATTTCTAGAAAATTCTTATTTTTCATTTTTTTATATGGATTCTTATCTCATTCGTGCATTCCAAAGAGGGCAATTGATTGAAAAATTCACATTTGACCCATAATATAGGGAATTTTAGGTGAATTAAATGAAATCTTTCTCACTACTTTCCAAGACTGAACTTTTACTGTCAGGATTCAGTGCTGTTACATGCGCCAGTAAGAAAAATGTCTTCAATGTAATGTTAAAAACGGAGTTGTCTTTAATCGAAGTGTAGTACTACATGCATGCGTCATTTCTCTTCTGGTTTAAGCTGTCCTTAAATTCTAGCATCCCTTAAATAAAAGGGACGACGGAGAGAGTAGCCTCTACATCGATCATTATTTTTTTATTTAGATGGTGTATCCTAGTTTTAACAGTTTAAGAGTTACTTCCTTAATTTCAAATTGTAAGTCGTTATAGTTTTTATAGATATATATAATTTTTATTATATTATATATTTAGACATAATATATATCTAAGTATACAGTAGAAATTATGTACCTAGAAAAACTAGAAAATGATTTATAGAACGGAGGGAGTAACATACACCAGTAATAGGTCAGGTTGCTGTCCTGTGATGTACCTCCAATGCAGTGGGAAGCACAGTGGATTAACATCTAGGAAGTATCCTATAAATACAATGATAACTCAGTTGAACGGCTAACTACTCGATCGGCTATCAGGACCCCATTAAAAGTACTTCACACCTGCAGGAAGCACCAAGAACAATAAGGGAGAAAAAAATAAAACAGGAGAAAATCTGGCAATCCAAAAAACCCAACAATATATGTCTTGTAAAGAAACAATTCACACTATGAATTTCAAATGAAAGACCAAAGCTTCCACCTCGTCGTCCTTTTATTTTTTGCAAAACCCAGTAAAGACCTAGACATTCCTATACAAGCACATACCCTCAACCCTATGAATCCACGCATACACACACTACTCTTATCGAGCACCTTCAAAAAAAAACTGAGTTATACCAACTAATCTCGAGATTAACAAAGTCACGACAGATGTATCGTTAGCCACGGGCACATTGCCTAGCTACCACCAAAAGAATTAATCATGATTATTGGTGCTACGTTTCTTACACTCCTAATTCCCGAGCCATTTTGTTTCTTGCATTGCATGGTAACACGCTCACTTTGACTCGGTCAACACAACGATGCCCATCACCCATGCACCCATGCTTCTGCCATCTCCATGTGTACAGCGTGGATCATCCATGACTCCACCGACCATCTCGATTGCCTGACACGAGAGTATCCTTTTTGCCGGTAACAAATCATGTTCATTACTGCGACTCCAAGGGTATCTCTCACATTTGAACTCACATTCAAATTCAGCTATCCATTACTCGTACTATAATTAATACCAGATAATGACACACACACACACACACACACACCCCTCGGCATGGTTGTTCAATCTATCGGAATGCGTGTTCAAAAATCTGCAGGGCCTTTCAAAAGCTAATTGTCGTGTGGTAAGCCTGATTTGATCCAAAGCAAATGGTCCATGGTCGTACGGCTCAATAGCTTTACGAGCCTTAACTCGCACAGCTCAGAGAACAGTAGTAGCTTTATTTGCTAAAGATGGATTAGCTTCTCATACAAACTTTGGGATTAAATTTGCCGTCTTGTATAAGTTTGGAGTTTCTTTCTTTAGAAAACAATGCAAGTTTGAAGACAGTGATCGATCGAAGCATGTGATTGGAACTGTCGCCAAGACCTTGGCCACTTCGCTAGCTAGCTACAGGAGGTTTGCTGTCTGGTAGAGAGGAAAAAAACGCAGAAGCTTCACACAGCAAGCTGGCTTATATAAGAAGGAAAACCTTGCCCAGTATCAGAGAGGTAAATCTATAAAACCTTGCATCTCTAAAGCATCAGAGTGGTAAATCTGTAACACATGTTTGCATCTCTAAATTTTTCTTACAGCCCAGCTACCATGGAACGAGCTTCTTCTGGCATATACATGACACCCTCTAACACTTCCGTTCTCGCTTCGTGTGAAAAAGTTGACCTATTGGAGGTGATGTGTTTTAAACATGTTGGCTTAAAACATATTCTTGTTGGCTTAAAACATATTTAACTCTTGTTGGATATATTCTATTTTCTATAATTGCCTGCCTCTACCATTATGAATAAAGTCTAAAAGAACAACCCCAATCTACATGTAAATTGCCCACATATACCATTATTTTTAATAGCTGCAATGTCTTGTAGCAAAATTTTCACAAACTAGATTGTCCGCTGACCAATAATCCAATAATTGAACTTTTTTCAGGGTTTGCTGGCCTCACGGCCTCACTTTTCGTGTCATGTAGAAATTTTCCCCTAATCTAAAGTGCCCCCTTTAATTTTGCATATAAACTACTCACCTCTTTCATTATTAGAAATAATATAAGGTAAGTCCATGAAACTGCATCTTAATTACCTAATTCTATCTTTAAAAACAAAAAATTACTACCTCCGTCAGAAAAAACTTGGCGTTCTAGTCTTTCTTAAGTCAAACCATCTTAAATTTAACCAAGTTTCTATAGAGAAGATTGTCAACATTTATGACATGAAATAGGTATACTATGTCCCATGATAATATAATGCTACTTATTTAGTGATATAAATATAGATATATTTGATGAATTTGGTTATAGTATGAATTAGGAAAAAACTAAAATGTATTTTTGGAGGATTGATATAGTACTCCTTTATGCTTCTAAAATTATCCATTTATGTCATATTTAATATATATATATATATATATTTATATATATATATATATAAACTAACTCATGGTACATACATAACCATGTATACATGTATGTTGGAACAAGTAAACATATAGATTTCCATGTCAAATACATCATAGAGTTTCAACTAAACATATATCAATACTAAGGTGTTGTACTATGAAAAAAAAACTATGATTGAAATGAAAGTGCATATAATGTAATTAGTAACAAATGGAGTTTATTACAAATGGAAAGATGACAAAGTAGTTACAAGTATTGTGACAGAAATTAGGGAAAATAACAAGTGAGAGAGAACAATAATGATAAGAATTTTTTATTAGCTATATATAGGTCTAAAGTTTTATTCATAAATATTTCTAACACTTATGTTATGTCTCATAAAATTAGGAGCATGGATCCACTGACTGGCCTATAATAATAATAGACAATTTTTTATGAGAAACAGACAATTTCTCACTCTAGCATCAGCAAGATGAGAAACAGACAAGCCATGGGCAAATTTTAAGGTGCTACATGCGTATTGCATAGGAAGCCAGCTGCCACAAATTAAAGAACAGAGGACACATGAGCAGAGCATGGAGGGAGACATGCCAAACAAAGAACAGTGTAAGAAACTGTACCGGAGGGAGTAATATTTTTTATAAAACTAGTTAAACGTGGATGGTTTGACTCCATTGCAAGTGATATTTTTATTATTTCAGAATGGAGGGAGCCGTTTGGTACTACGGCTACATCTCTCAGTCCTCTATCTGTTTCTTTTTTTTGTGAAAAACATCAGTCCTCTATTTGTTACTTTGCTGGTCCTGGCTAGGTTTGCTACTTTGCTGGTCCTGGCTAGAGTGCATGAGCCAGCGCGAGCTATGTACCTAGGTCGGTAAAGCAGGAGTTCCAAGATATTTTTTCAAAAAGGAAATATTTTATTAAATCACAATCATTACATTGAGTTGATAAAATAATTACAAACTCACTTCCGGCCTCTGAAAAAGCACACAGCCTAAACCAAACAAATAAAGAAAGTGCCCAGCATTCTAATGACTATCAATCCTAAGATCAGATCACCACCTATGTGTCCAAGAGAAAAACACCGTGACCATCTGCGCCAATTGTTCTGATGCCACCACGAACAAAACCTTGTGAAGTATGCTTCTGGAGGGATAGCCCATGTAACAAGTCGATCAATGGATAAACGAAGATACCACCTGCATAGGAGAATAACAATGTTTTTTCAAACACCGAATCACTCCTGCATAACCAAAGCGACCAACAATATATAGGAAGCAAGCAAGCTATACGGCTGTGCATGCACGCACGCCGTTGTACGAGCACTCGACCTGCACACCGCTCTTTCCAGATTCCAACCCTTCTCCTTCGGTTTGGTGTTACTACTTGCTTACACTACTACATAAAAGATTTTAGGAGATAAAATGTCTAATTACAGATGTCGACATTTTTAGGAGCTGTCTCCATAGATGGTCAGTAGGGTCTCAGTAAAATACCCATCTCTGTTAATCATTTATAGAAGCGGATATCCTAAGGAGACCGTCTCTAACAGAGACGAACGTCCTAAGGTGACTGTCTGATTAACCGAGTCGGGCTTCTACAAATATCTACCTATAAAAATGCCTATTAATAGAGGCGAGGATTCTAAAAATCTGCCTATGGAAAATCAATTAACAGAGTCGGTCGCCTTGCCACTAGAAATAGTTGCATAAAAAATAGTTTGTAATTTTTTGATATGAAATCGGAAGACGAACCATGTACCGAAATTGTATATCTCGACATGACCTACAACTACGTAGTTGAAAATTTTTTTATTTGAAACTTTTAGAGTACCAAAAATATGTTAAATTCTCATATTTTGAAATTTAAAAATTTTAAAACCTAGGATGTTGACATGGTCTATGCCAAACTTGTAGTTCTTAATACAATCTACAACTTTGTATTTGAATTTTTTTCATTTGAAGTTGTTTAGATTCCAAAATATGTATTTAAAGTTCTTAGATTTTGATTTCAAAATTAAAATTTTAAAACGGCCTTGAATGTTCACATGGTTAGTACCAAAGTTCTAGTAGCCAACCTGACCTACGTCTTTGTTGGTGATAAATTTTTTATTTGAAGTTGTGTTGCTCTCAACCCAGGTCTTCGAGCATGGGGGTCGTCGAACTCTTAAATAGCAAACACAAAGGAGAAATGAAGGAGATTAGAAGTTACACTATTCATCATCCTCTTTTACACTGTTCCCCAGGGGTAGTATTATAGGCCCTTCCTTACAACCCAAAGACTGTTGTGCCCTGCATCTATCTACCCTGGATGTTGAGAATATTCCTTCGGGCGGGGGCCCGGCCAGATCGGTACAAGGACTCAAAAAGAATCCAACTAGGACGGGTCATGGGGTCCACCTAGGCCTTTGCTTGGCTCCGTGGTCGAGTCCTCACCCTTCGCTTAGGAGTCCAGTCTTTGCCGGTGCATCATCCCTTTGCCCAACAGTTGTGGCAGAACCACCCGGTTTAACACGCTTTCGGGGGCACTTGTCTTCTACTAGACACTAAGTACCCCGAAAGAGAGCTACATCGAGCAGTTTCGTCGAGCACACCACAAGGGAGAACTCGAAACACTCCACAATTTTACACCGGGGATCCAACAATGAGCATAAGCTTATAGTACTTAGTCCATTTCATACAACATAGAGTCTCAGAAATCATTTATTACAATAACAGGGTTCAGAGTGCGACAAATTAAACAGCGGAAATAAAATAAACATCTAACGGAATGATATAAGAATCCGTCTATGCCCACCAGAAGAATCCTCCACACAAGGCCTAACTGCTCAAGGTGCATCTGCAACAAGGGTAAAATAAACCCTGAGTACACAATGTACTCGCAAGACTTACCTGACTAGGGGATATATTCCTCAACTCTCAAGGAATATGATAGGCTTTATGGCTGGTGGGTTTCTTGTTTACAGAAAGCAATACTAAGAGTGCGTCCTTAGATTATTAGTAGCCGTGTTTTATTCATTACCCTACATTCTATGTAAGCACCTGTTCTAGATTCAAGCAAGGGTTGAGCAATCGGAGCCACTTTTCATCTTTCATATGCCAGTCCTTACTACGGTGCCAGAGCGTAGTCAAGTCGTACCGTCACATAGAAACGGCGATTCGCGAATCAATGTGCCCAGCTGGGTACCTCGAAAACACACGCCTCGCTTGCACCCTAGGCACAAGCGAGACCAACCCGTTCCACTCCTGTCGCGCTTGGACTCCAAGCCCCCACACTTGAGGCCCGGCCTCAAAGCGGTGCTTAGACCTCCACCTATTCCCGCCTCCAATCAGTCGGTCCGGAAAAAGCCGGAGCCCATGACAAGAGAGTAACAAGCATTCCCGCTCTCATAAGCAAGTATGTGCTCGGGATAATAAGTCTGTGACTTGACCAGGGTCCATGCAACGAACGGTCCTTAATCGACATGGACAGGGAAACAGTGCAACCAAGCTATGCCCCGTGGCCGTGGGACACAACCTGTTACACCCACCAATACCCATACCACATCCCTGCCCGGTCACCATTTTCTTTCCACCATTTCATTGTGAGACTTATGATCATAATAATCACCTGTTGTGAGTAACGACAGGTTACCCACGCTACCGTCAAACCTAAGCAAGGCAACTATGCAATCCTGCACTAGTAAGACGCATAGGTAGATATATATGCATGTGGGTATCATAAAATTCCTGCCACGTAAATGCACCACATATATATATATATATATATATATATATATATATATATATATATATATATATATATATATATATATATATATATATATATATATATATATATATATATATAATGATTATAAAAAATACGGGTTATGCACAGGGGCTTGCCTTGGGCAGGTGCAGGGTCAGTGGCGTCAGTCACGGGTGGCTCCTGGAACTCCTCCAGCACGAAGATCTCCTCCTCGTACTCTTTGAGGATCTCCTCGTACTCCTGATCGTCAGCGGTCCCGAACTCCACCAGGTCGTTCTCTACATGCATGCGATAATAATGCAACATTTAGCATTAAGGCAACAGCAACTCTTTAAAAGTAATACACATGCTAAGCTACACAACTAGCTTTAATGACTAAGGTAACAAACTATCTATCATCTTCATCAACTAGAATATCAAACTTATTTTAACAAGCGCTTCCATCTACCAGCCGATATTATGCTTTCATTTATATTCGTTTTAACGGCTATTTAGCTATCATATGAAACAGTCTACTCTAATGCTACAAATTTCTACAGCAAGCACACTGATGATACAACGAAGCTATTGTGAAAATTTCACGACCAAAGCTACTAGCGATTTGTCACAAAAATTCCTACCAATATACTCCTAGTGATATAAAGCCTTTATAAATGATTTAAGATGTCTCATCATCACTACATAAACATATAAACAAATTTTACCATTGGGTAGACCATGAATTTAGGGACTTAACTGAAGAGGTTTCACAATTTTTTGATACCTACACGAATCGCTATAAATTATCAAAGTTTAGCTCAGAAACTAATTTACAAAACCAATACTTAATTTGCTAGAAAAAGGAAAGCTCTATTCCTCGGCTCGGCCCGCACGAGGCGGCCTAGCCGCGTGCAGCGCGCGCCCACACCCGCGACCCAATCGCGTGAGGCGGCCCACGACGACGCGGCCCACGCGCGGACGCGGCCCAGGCGGGGGAGCCTGCGCGCTCTCAGGCGTTTAGCAGAAACGCCCCCGAACTTAAGCTGTTTTTCGCGATCACTAAATACACTATTTTGTCAGTCACGCTTATGCACTAAGGCCCTTGCAAAACCTCTCCTTGACACCGGCCAAGTCCCTGGTCACACCCGCACCTACGGGTCTTCGCGCACTGCTAGGCGGCGGTTAGGCGGTCGGAGGCGCTCCGGGATGGCCCCCCGCGGTGGCGGCGATCTACGATGGAGGTGGTGGCGTTCCGGTGAGCCCAACCACCAAAAGCACGATAGAGATAACCAGTGAGCTCCAGGGACTCACCACTGGCTTGGCCGAAGCGATAGCTCGGCCGGAGCTTGCCCGACTCGGGCTGGCCACATGCGCCCGAGGGGGTAAGGCGGCACCCACGGTGCCGCAGCTACGCCAACAACGGCGAGAAGGTGGTGGGGGCTCCACGGTGGTGCGCAGGGTGGGGCGGAGGTGGTGGCAAGGCTAGCTGTGCAACCAATCGGGGTTCGAGGCGAACGGTATGGGCTACCGCGGTCCACAGCCGAGCTCGGCCTTAATGGCATGGCGGGACGGAAAAACTCCAATTGGAGCACAGTGGGGCCAAACTCGAGGTGGGGTAAAGTCGATCGGTGGGGCCATTAGGTGGCAAAGCCAACGACACGGATGATTGGATGATGGTAGTCTCTCCCGACTGACTCGCCTGCAGCGGCCCCAACAGCCATGGCGAACAGGGGAAGAGGGGGGAACGAGTCAGCGCTCGGGTCACATCCGCGACCGAGATGGGGTCGCCAAGGCGTGCACGAGCAGACAGAGGAGCAGCGTGGCGTGCGCGAGCGGCCACCGACCGGCCAGCAGCGGTGCTGGGGCCGGGCATGGACACGACGCTCGCTGACCCAGGCGGTAACCGCGACGTCGAGCATGACAAGGAGGGAGAGAGAGGGGGGCCGCGGGGTAGCACAGACAGGCTCCCACGCGAGCGGCCAGAGGAGTCAACCGCAGCAATGCGGCTACGATGGGGCAGCAGCCGCGGCGCTGCGCGCGGATAGAGCAGGCCAGACATGCTACGCAGGGCGGCCACGAGTGGTGACCGCGCTCACCCAGCGAGCAAGCCCGAAAACGTGCCGTGCACGGATTTTAAAGCGTCTACTCCAGCTAAACCAGCTCGAGCACTTCGCAACCACCTGGACCATGCTAAGGAGGGTACTTTGAGCTACCTGCCAGGGCTAAGACGCGACACTAGTTATTGACAAATTTTGGTAGAATAAATTGGCGAACACGGCTCGTCATACCGTTTTCAAAGCCGAAAATTAGTTAAGTCCTTAATTGAACCCTAATTTAAATTCTGTTTCCGAGCTATTAGAAACACTAGCTAGCATTATTACTATGTTAAAACAAAAGTTGCATTGCCATCCGCAAAGTTTGTACCTCAAACTTTATTTAGGGTTCACATATATGTTTTATAACATTTTCGCTTGATAGAAATTCGTTTTCAACCGTAAGTGACATAACAAGGACTCTTGCGCCAATTTCCATTTAGCATTTATATTAATTATTTTAAGTTACTCAAATGGTTCTACGCACTTCGACACTTGCAAAATCACATAGCGATGATGCTCATGACATGCTTCAGTGAGTTGTTTTGCGCGGTAACACCGAGGGTGTTACAACGGTCCCGCCCTGTCGCCTCGCCACCATGGACAAAAGTCTCCACTGTCGGTGAAGGGATGCTCCGCTCGGCATGGTGCCATCATTCTTGTTCCCCCTTTGTGTTCGTGATACGCATCGAGATCCACCACGGCTTGGTGAAGTCTCACTACTACACAAATGATTTTGCAAGACGGTGCCCTTTTATTAAGGGCACCGGTCACAAAATCCAACCGCCTCGGTTAATACCTGCGATTAACGGAGGTGGGCATTTTTTATTTACCGAGATAGACACTTTTGACCGCCTCGGAAAATGAATTTATAGAGGTGGGCATCTTAAGACAACTGCCTCCAAAAATAGTTTATTTTCGGAGGCTCGTAAATATATTTTCGGAGGCGGGCACACTATATGGCCCATCACCAAAAATAGTGGCCCAGACAGCCCATATCTCAGCCTGATATCATGCTCATTATACGAACAGTTAGGGTTTGGCTTTCACTTATCTAGACTCCCTCCCTCTCCCTCCCACTCAGATGCGGCCACCTCTCTCGGTCTCTCCCTCGTTCTCTCCCTCTCCGCTCAGATGCGTCGTCTCCCTCCACTCTCTCTCCCTCCCTCCACTCTCTCCTGGCGGTGGTGGTCGCGCCTCCTAGGCAGAGGGCCCGGTGGCGGGCACCGCACACCTAGTCGAGCGTCCGCGCGCGCCAGCGGACAAGGACCACGCGCTTCGGTGGCTGAGGCCCATCTCCTCCAACGCGACGCTGGCAGCGGCGAATCCGGCACGGATCCGGCGATGGGGACCGGCGCCGGGTGCTGGCTGCGCGGATCCGGCGATGGGGGCCAGCGTGGGGTGCTGGCGCCGCAGATCCGGCGTTGGGGGCTGGCGCGGGGTGCTGGTGGCGTGGATCCGGCGATGGAGCTGCGGATCCATCTAGCGGCGGCGGCGGCGCGTGAATGGGCTCGACGGGCATGTCCACGGGATTTTCTTTGTTTTTTTTCATATTGATTAACCAAGGCGGGCAAAGCGCCCGCCTCCATGGTCTGTGCATTAACCGTGACCTTTGATTGGAGGCGGTTGCTTGACCCGCCTCCAAAAATCCAAAACACCCGCCTCCATAAAGTTTTCTATACTAGTGTCTTGTGAACTGTGAAAACAACCGAGAACGATGTGTGGAGAAACTCTAGGGCGGCGCTGCGCAAAAAGGAGGGGGCTGAGAGAAAAGGTTCTTGCCCAACAAGAGTCTTATAGTCTCAAATATTTCTTTTAAGTTCACATATTTAATTTTGAGATTCAAATTTTTAAATTTTTTAAATAATCTCAGATGGAGACATGACATAACAACATATACCAAAGGTGTAGTGCTTGACAACAAAATATAAAGTTTTGTAGTTGAAACTTTTTCATTTGAGTTTATTTAGTAGCCAAAATATCGAATACAAGATTACAAAATATTGATAAAAAGATATATAGTATCCTATATATACTCACAAATAAGTGTGTAATGCAGTGATAGAGAGGTCTTAGGTGAGTTGAAGGTCACAGGTAAACCTTCTTTTTTGTTTTACTTTCTTTTTTTTGGCTTTACCTATTTATTTATTTTTTCTTTTTTTGGTTTTCTAGAAACAATTCATGGAGGCGGATGCAACACGGTGAACATCTTAACGCTTCCACCCCTATAAATAGTCCTAATAGAGGTAGGCCACGTAAGATGCTTGCATCTGTTAATTGATTTATAAAGGCAGACCACTAACAGAGATCATTTGATAGAGGCCGGCGGTCGGGATACATGTCTCTCTTAATTAAAAAACATCTGCCCCTGAAAAATAATTCAAATGCACTAGTTTTAATTCTTTAATCTAGTATACTCACTCTCACTCAATGGTTAGATCGTATCACCAAATGTCAAGAAGTGAGTTTACCTCAATTAGTTGAGTGAGAATTGTGGTTATCCAACAGAACAACCTATATTCGTGACGCCTACCCAATTCAAGTTTTGGTTCCTATTTTATTTTTAATGAAATGACCTATTTGTCCTATATTAGCATCAGGTATGGTTTAACCATACATGAAGAGGATGCAGATTTTGCAACTGCACCAAGGAATAAAAAAACACAAAGTAGTGAGTAATTAAGGAATTAATCCCATTATCGGGAATCTAGTTATTAGCTATTTTCAACAAATCCCAAAACTCCAAACTACTATTATCCAAAACAAAACCTAAAATTCCTAATAACTGAACAAAACCCCCTACACATTAGTTACAAAAGCTTTTTGACAAGAGTACTCGCTGCTATCAACCGTGTAAACCAAAAGCCTATATATATATATAGGGAGAGTATATTCAGTAGCCAGCTACAAAATAAGTTATTCTGTAGCCACCTCCATTTACGATAATTTTATATACTAATTTACGATAATGTCAATACATATTTACGATAATATGTATTTACCGTAATGTTGTAGTAAACCACTTAGTAAGGAGTTACTATAATATCGTAAATTAACATAGTAATTATCGTAACTCAAAGTGGCTACAGAATAAATTATTTTGTAGCCAGCTACAGGGTAGTATATATATATATATATATATATATATATATATATATATAGAGAGAGAGAGAGAGAGAGAGAGAGAGAGAGAGACACACGAGAGGAGAGGTTGGAGCCCCTAGCCCTCACGCTGGATCCGCCACTAAGAAAGAAGAATCAAATCGACACGCCAGACATCACAAATCATGGTGGTGGTAGTAGTAGTGACTAGAGAGTAACCCAAAGTTGGAATTAATGTGAATAAAGGGTTCACAAAAGTCAATCTAATTATTTCCTAACCCACGAATTGAAATCGGGGAGATCAGTGAAAAGGGACACATAACATCCAGGCTTTTTCTCAGAATCAAAGATGATTTGGCCACCAATCAAAGAGAGAGATGGATGGTCCTATAGCCGACGCGTAACCGTATTTACCGGCATGCATACATTCACTTCTACGTACGACTGTATGTACGTGGGCGGCCACGGCGGGCCGCCGGCCACTGCACATGCATGCATGAGACTGCGTACGTACGTGCTACTAGTGATGGTAGTGGTACATGATGGGAAAGCAGGTGCATGGAGACCAGCTGCACCTTTTATTAGCTAGTGCCTGTGTGCTGTGGTCTGTGGAGACGACGCAGCCCTGCACACCCCCGGGCACTACGTTCTCCGGCTCCTGATGCCCGGCCGCGACCACATCGATCCACTTGCCAGTTGCTACTACTCATCACTCTTTCTCTCTACTGGAGTATAATACTTACACAGCAACACACACAAAAGCACAGTGTCTGTCGCTCTCACCTTTCCCTGTCACTGATATAGTGCCTGTTTCTCTGTCTACCTTTACGTAGAGTTTCTCTCTAGAAACCGGGGATGAGGAGGCCTGGAGGTGACGACAGAGAGAGAATGCATGAGAGAGAGATAGAGAGTTATTGGGGACCAAAAGGCCACTGCGACGTTGCACCACGGTACGTGCGCTGGGGACAGCGGCTAGAGACACAGGGCCCCCACCCAGCCTCCCTCCATCGACGACCATTTCTTGCACACTACTACCCTTTACCTCTCGCCATGGAGGCATGGACCCCTTGATCCAGTGGCGGACCCAGGATTTGACGAAGACTAGGGCCATATTTCGGTGCCGCATATAGGTCACATATAGACTATAGAGAAGAGCAATATAACGTAAAAGTTTCGAAATTGAGAATGTTGTTTGAACTAACATGTCTAATAATATTCCGCAAGAAATCAAAACATAATTTGGAACACAAGAAAAAATACCAAAAATTGGGTGTGTCGTCCATGTCCTCATCATCATTCTTGATTGTGTATTTTCTATTTTGTATCGATTGAGCTATCTGTAAATTTAGACATTTATTGGAGTTACCAATCTAATTGAATTGTTGAATGTATACAACTACTGAATGTCTGAAACTAAAGCATAGTCAAGGTTTCAAATTTGGAATATGTAGAATAGAACTTTAGAGCCGAAAAAGTGAAAAATACCGAAAGGATGGGGACCTCCTCGATTGCTCCTGCTCTTCTCGCCCTGCTGTTGCCTGCCTCGCTGCTCGCACCTCGCTAGATGCCGCCTGGACCTGGACGAGTCGCTGCCGCTTGCTGGCTTGTTGCTTTGCTGGCTCGGACTCGCTGTCGCTGCCGCAGGGCAGCGCGGCTGTGAGGCGCTGGGGGCAGGGATGGCTTCCATGGCAGCTGCCAGCGACAGCGAGCCTCTGCGGCCTGGGCCTTGTCCCATGGGCGACAACGTGGTGCCAAGGGTCCGGGCTCCGGCAGTCGGCAGTCCGACGGCGGGCGCGAGTGGCCGGTTGGCGGTGCTAGCAAGTCACGAGGAAGGGCGCAGGAGGCCGAACCAGGGCGGGGATCAGATGGGCGACGGAGCCAGCGGTGGCGTGACCCCGCGATCGAGAAGGAAGGGGCGGCGGCGCGACTCGCGAGCAACACGGAGACGAGCGTCGGGCGAGAGACTCCAAGTGAAATGCTTCTTGGACTGTTGTACTGGGCCAAAAATTACGTAGGTATTCCTGGACTAGTTGGGCCACGACTAGGGCCATGGCCCTAGTGGCCCTAGTGCTGGGTCCGCCCCTGCCTTGATCCAGCGGTGAATGAAATAATGGATTAAACTACAAGGAGTAATCAGTTAACGCTGATCATCATGGATTAATAATTAGTTAATGCTTGGGGGGCAGAGGGCACCTACTCCCAACTAGTACTACCACCCCATGCATGCAACAAACAAACCATGCAGGCATGCACAGGACAGACAGCACCACCGAGCTGGCTCTGTTGTGCTCCAGTACTCAGCATGGTCCATGTACGAGTACCATGTCTCCCTGCTCGTGTCCGGTGTCCCTCTCCGTCTACCTCTCTCTGAGTCTTCCCGGCCCGTGCCTGCAGGAACTACCTGATCTTGTTCATGTTTTCTCGGACCCATGTATATTTCATTTGTCCCATAATAATAACAGCAATTATAAAGTCTACCTGATATTATATATATAGCTCTGTCTAGCGACATTCTTTTATTTATTTATTTGCAATATTGACATGGCCTTCGCTGAAAAGCCATGGCTGAAAGTACTGTTCGCTAATTTGTCGTGAGACAAAAATACTGTTCCTTCACTGAAACAGTACGGCTCATAAGACAAGCAAACAGAGCGGGAGTAATGACTAGGTACTAGCAGCGCTATGTATACGATGGCGTTTGCATGGTAATGGTACTATGAGCTAGTGAGTATTGCGTACAAAGACAGGGTTACAATAAGCAAGCATGCATGGAACAATGGTGTGTGTGAACCGTAGCGCGTACGCAATAATGCATCCGTGCTTGTGGTTTTATAATAATCAATTTTTAATAAAAAAGGATTATGGTTGGGGATAACACAGATGGTTAGTGCGTGCATGGTTGGTATGTGCGTGTGCGCGTGCGCGTCCATGGTCCAAACTTGTCCAGCCGGGTCACTATACGTACACACAGATCGATATGATCCTGAATTCCTGATGCACACCATGCATGAGGTACCCTATATATCACACATGCATACTCACTATTGTGACATGATCAACAGTATTTTCGGGCCCATTTGGCAATTTAGTCACCCCTCCTATAGTTAACTGTCTGCAGTTTATGTATCATATAGTAAACTAGGAGGATTCCCCGCGCGTTGCCGCGGGTATGAAGGAGGAATATAATATAGTCTCACTATAGTGTACCATGTCACCTATATATAGCCTGATTATTAGTAGTCGGGAATTTATAACATGTATATCTTTGAACATTCGATGAAACAAAACTTAGAAAGATATATGGAAGTCATAAAAATCGCATGTAGTAAACAATGACAAAGGCCAGGTTACCAAGGTAGCCATATTTAGAAGGAAAACATGAATAAATATGTGACATGAAAAGGATTGTAAGTATTGATTAATAAAATTTGTTTTTTTGATCGATACAAAACACACAACTGAAAGAAGATGCTGCTAGAATAATTATTGAAACTACAAAAATGGTGGATTCTAAGAAGTAGGAGAAATAGAAATAACTAAATTAATAAAATGTAAAACAGACAAAGTAGCAACATCCTCTACCATCCGCTCTCGGAAAAAAAACATTTGTGGCATGTTTGAGAAGCTCGTAGTCGACACCCTGGGCATGTCCTTGTTATTGGAGAGCCTGCGTAGGACCTTGACGTCGTCCGGAGGTCTGCTGTCACCTAGCTCTCGACACCGCGGCTAAGCATAACAATTGAGGTTAGACACAGTCAGCTATCCAAAAGACGACGATGCTGCACGCATGGCCAGCACTGCACCGTAACATTAGCCAACTCAAAGCCATTGTTGTTGCCGGGCCACTCCGCATGCGCCTCCACACTTCGACGCCAAAGCAGCGGTTCCCGGCCCATATATGGGAAATCGAAGAATGATGATGGACTGAAACTGGAAGCTGAGATAGTTCCGGTCAGTGTAGAGCTGCACGATGGCCACTCGCCCCCTAGCCGCCGCGGGAGCTTGGTGGTATTTGGGGACGGCGGTAAGCGTCGTTGCCGTCCGGTGCTACGGTGCTATATATAGCAGTTGCCTCCTCAATTCCTCATAAATTCTTACGTTATCACACGCATGTAAACACAAAGCAATGATGCCATCAGTTTCTTATTCGCATGCATTTTTTTAATTAATCTTTTGCATGGCAGAGATGGTTCAATTAGCATTTACGGAGACAGAGGAATCGACGTGCCTGTTCATTTTGTGCCCAACCTGCGCATCCTTTTTTTCTCGAGACAGGGTGTGTGTGTGCCTTGCTTGCATGGCTGGATGCAGAGAAATGCGCTAGGTGATAAATCATTTTAATACGTTCCGGTTGTTGGGATGAAGAATTGAAGATTGCTTAATTACGTGAACATCTTGGCGTCCGTGACAAATGCGCCGTGAACGAACGAAGGGAGAAATACGTGGCTTGCTGAGATGATAGAAAAATATTGCTAGTGGGGGCTAGTGGGTACATGACATCAGCAATCTGATGTGGCGCAACGAAAACGCAGAGAATTCCCTTAGTGGGTCTTTGCTTTATAAGAGGTTTAGATTTCCCTGTGGTAAAAAAGATTTTCATAACCGGGTTCTGTACTGAATAGGCGATGACAACCCCCCTCGGTTTTCACTGCTGGTTTGACACACAAATTGGCGTTGAAATCCTTTTTAACACTAGTTTAATCGGCTTGAACGACCACTATTCCACCTCCTAACAAACCGCCGGTGAAAATGGTCTGGTACAAAACCCCACTTCCCCCTCTTCTTTCTCACCCCCTGAACATTTTTAACCACCAACTTCCATCATTGTTGGAGCCAGTTTAATCAATTTACTCAAGGAGGGCTCCCAATTCTCGTAGGATTCACGTCACATCCTTGTTTTAAGTGCTGAGAACTAGCAACTACGTTTAAATTTCTAACTTGTTCCTACGGATAAATATTACTTCTTGGGATGAATGTGCTAGAAAGCATCTTTCTTCGTTTTAGAATATTTGTTACTCCCAATAGGAGGCCTATGAATTTTGAAGGTTACACATAACACCAAATTACTCTAAGGTTAGTATGTAGCTTCTAATTTAATTGTTAGCTTGTTTAATTGGTTAGGTTGTTTCTAATATATTGAGATGAATGTGATGGAGAGCCTTTTTAATTTAATTTCTTCATTTTAAAGGACATTTGTACTGAATTGTTCAAGGAGACTCCAAAACTGTGAAGGTTGCAAATCAGCAACGCTATTAGTCTAAGTTTGGTATCTAGCCACTCATTTAATTTCTTTATTTAGGGGAAATTTTTCATTAAATTGAATAGTTTTTTTGGGTGCCATACATTTTCTCCTCACCCATGCCTGCTCGCCGCCGCTATTGTCGATGCCCCTACACCTGGTCATCACCACCTTCCGAGACACCCTCATGCCCACCACTGTCCTCCTTGACGATCTCATGCTCGCTTGCTGTTGCCATCCCCAATGCCCCTGAGCCTAGTAGCCATTGCAATACCTGACATCGCTTGTTGCCGCCGAGCCGACACCCTATTGCCCGCATCAAATCCAACCGAAGGAGGATAGCAAGGGAGGAGGAAGTGCGACCGAGTGGAGCTACGATAGATCAAGAACCTAAAGCCAGCAGGTGTGCTTATCCAAGCGCCAGAGAAGGCTGTTCAAGAAGGCCCACGAGCTCTCCTTGTTGTGTGATGCCAAAGTCACACTCAAAATCTTCTTCCCTGACACCACTCACTACCACCATGTGTTGTCCCCTAACGCTGCTCACCGCCACAATGTACTCTCCCTTAACATTGGTTTGCATAAAGAGTCGTCAGTGATAAGTTTATTGTCACGGACATTTGGTTTAGTGAACCAATGGTGATAATAAACCTATCAACGTCTGTTTGTTTAGCGAACCGGTGGTGATAAATCTGATTATCACGGCTGACTTCCACCAATGCAACGAGGGGTGAACTAGTGGCAAATATTAATGAATATTAAATAAACCGATGGTAGGCTTGTGTAGTAATGAATATTAAATAATCCATGCACTGTTTGCATTCTTGCTCTAAAAATGAATACAAGTCTAGCTTTTAGATAAGTCAAACTTTTCTAAGTTTGATCAAGTTTGTAGGAAAAATATCAACATTTATGTCTTCAATTAGGTTTATTGTAAAAATATATTTATAATAAATATAATGATACTTATTTAGTATCATAAATATTAACAATTTTATATAATAAATTCTATCAAATTTAAAATTGTGTGGAAGTAAGAATTATATTCTTTTGGGGATTGAGGGAGTACTGCATACATTTTATACATAGTAACATTCTCGACCGATAAAAAATCAATAAATTTCGGATGCATGTATGATTGATTTGGTAGTACGGTTAATTGTCCCTGCAGAGCGGTTACCGACTAGGAGTAGTACGTTTCCAGAAGAGGTAGCGTGCGTACGTACGTACGTATGCAGAGTGGAGTGGAATCTGAGGTCAATCAGCGGCCGGCGATCGATCGAGGCGATCGAGTCGAGTCAGCATTGCAATACATCGGTGGTCACCTCACAGCGGTTACCGGGTACATAGCAGCTATATAGCGCATGCAGGCAGCTTTCGCCTCTATTATGCGTCCCCGTCCCGCACCAAACCGGCCACGATCGACCTCCTGCAATGGCTTTCATGCAATTCCATCCTCATCAACCGTGATTAGGGGATGATTAATTGCCTCTCCATCAAACAATGGCTTTAATTGATCAATTTCGATTCACGGTAGAGATGATGTCGTCGCTCGATCGGTCCCTCTCAGTTGTGCCGCGGATCATGCATAGAATCGTCTCAGTCAGCGATCACCAACAGTAACATTGAATTATCACCTCTCTTATTTGTGGCATGCATAAGAAAGTAAGATTTCCAGTGCACTGCCCCAATTCGTCGCTGATCTGATGCTGATGGTTAATTGTGACATTGTTACCTAAACATGACCAACATGATTACGTAGCTAGCTATTGATTCTAGTTTAATTTCAGCGGAGAATTACTAGCTACTCATTCAGAATTATTCAGTACTCGCACTCAGAGTCTCAGACTATGACACTCCTCCTTATACATCCATAGTTCAATTTTTTTTTATAAAATAAAATACTAAGAGGTTAGCTTGCAGGTTTAATTAATTTGGCACCCTTGTGTACGTAATCAGCAGAAAAAAAAATAACACTAGTGCTAGAGAGTTTAGGCCGGTTACTCTTTGACAATTGGATCAATATTACTACAGAATGGACAATTATTGCCAAACCATCACTACCGGACAATTTTAAACCGATTGTGATAAGTTTATCACTATCAGTTCGTAAGTAATAGGTGAACCACTATCGGATTATAAAATCACTCAAGCAGTGATAGATATCACTGCCAGGTTATATTACCCTGAATCTAGACCTGCATCTATTCAACGTGTTTAACTTTCTATATCCCGATCATGCCTTTGTCCTTATCTTATCTTTCATTCTCCCCCAGCCTTCTCTCTCCTCCCCTCCCCTCCACTCTCCTCGCCGGCGACCCAACACTGGGCACAACCGGTGGCGACTCGAGACGGGGAGCGGCCAGCAGCCAGGCGCAGACATGGAGGACGGCCCTAGGTGTTGCAGCAGCCACGGTGCTAGGCGTGAGCATGGCCTGCGGCCACACGGCCGTGGGCGTGGGCGGCGCTGGTGTTGTTTTCTTTCTTCTCTTTTTCTTTTTTTCCTTTCTTGAAATTAGATCTCACTCAAATTTCCCAGTATCAGATCAAAACCCAGTAGTGAAGGCCCGTTTGGAACCGATAGTAATTGTCATCTGTGGGGTAGTGACTCCATTTGAGCAGACTTCACGATGAGATAAATTTACCGCCGAACAACTAACAACTGCATGACAGATAGTCATCGTTCAGGATATAGTATGTAAAATCCATCGATCGGTTCCTAGTTGTGACATGACATCAAATGAATGTTGAATTACACTGGATTCATGGTATCTGGGCAAAGTGAAATAACAGCACACACTTGAATTTACTGTGTGGATTTTGACCGCTCATGGTTGATAATAATTGACACCTAAACACCACTGTTTACCTAGCTAGCTAGGTTACGTTGTAATTCAAGGGATCAGGTATAGCTATAGCTTTGATGCTACAATTCGAACACAAGCAATAAAATCAACCATATATGACAAATGCTAATAATTGCATCACACTAGCTAATAGCTACAACACCACACGTCCACTGTATGAATTTAGTTCTGATCAGCACAAGTTTTTTTTTTTTGGATGCAAAATCATCAAAGGGATTTGGCACCCATGCATGATGGGTAACTGAAAGAGATTAGAGATCGAAGAGCGACTTGACAAAGAAAAAATTGGTTACATGTACAGTAGAGTAGAGCTAATAACTGCATGCCTTGGATTTTCCATGCACGCATGCCTTGGATTTGGACAATGGATGGCTGTAGCTGTGATTTGACCATTCCTGGGTCGCATGCATGCATCACCCTAGCTAGCTAGTACAAAGTGCTTACAAGTAGTAGGAGTATATATTTCTATATATACAACTATGGATACGACAAAGCTGTTGAGCACTGGAGCTAACGCTGGATGTATTCTCCGAAATGGAAAACCTAACAAGTGCTTGGATTATGTACGCACACACGTGCAGGGCATCTTACTAATACTACTGGATCATGTTAGATGTCATATGCATGCAAAAAACTGAAACAGTAGCTTTGACCAACAAGGACCAGGCCAGGCCAGGCCAAAATAACGGGTGTAGTGTAGTACTCTCTCAATTCCAAATTATAAGTCGATTTGATTTTTTTGTACATCTATTTTGTTATGCGTCTAGATATAATAATATGTCTAAATACATAGCAAAATGGTTAAATCAAAAATGTCAAAGCGATTTATAATCTGGAACCGAGGGAGTAGATAGAAACCCTGAAGTCATGTGGAGGCTTTTTTGTTTGATGCTCTCTACATGTGAACAGAGATATGAACTACTACTCTCTCTTTTTAACAAGTTCTTATATTAAGTACATAATTGCATATATAATGAAATTTTGTGACGTACTATATATCATTGTACTTTGATGCGAGTGACAGAGTGACACCAACATTTCCAAGAAACAGTTGGTCCATCCAAGGAAGAAGTGTCACCCATTATGCATTGATCAGCAGTGTACCCAGCTAGCTAGCTTCTTATTATGCTACTATGCGGAGTTCGTAGCCAGGGGGAGGAGTAAACTATCATTATTTGAAGCAGCCAGAACGAGGACACAAATAAGGGCAGCTCCAGTGTCCGGTTCGATTCATGTGCTGACATGGATTCTGAGATTCGGATGTTGCCCATGGTTCGAGCGTTACAGTGTTGGTGGGGGCCACAGCGAAATAGAAAAGAGTAAAGAATGAGGCATCCATGCTGTTTCGTGTCCACACAAACTGCAAAAAGGACGGCAGTAACTCCACTCACTCAATTTTTTATTGGCTTGGTTCGAACCGAAAGGATGAGCCGCTTCCAATAATCGCTTTGCTCGGTTCGGTACCTGCAGTGGTGAAAGCGAACCATACTCTTCCTTCTCTCTCCCATGGTTCGGTTTCAATGTACACTGGAGCTGCTCTAATAGAGCTGAGATGAATATAGTATATAATAAAAAGGACAAGATACCTCCATGCATGCATCAGGTTATATAATATTACCACCGATCGATTAGATCATCATCCTGCAGTACAAACAGTACAAATCAAATTGAGCGGCCAGCACATGGGACAAAATAATGATAATCCAGCCACAAAAGATTCCAAGGCTAGGTGATCTCTCTCGATGGGCGTGTCCCGCGTCGGTTAAATTGGATGGAGAATGAATGAGCTATGGTTTCTCAGCTTATGTCTACAAACCCGTTAACTGGCCGAGATGGCCACACAGAATTGAGTGGGCTCGGCCACGATTAACAGAGGCAAAAATGACCTTTATTTTTAGAAACGCACCCATTTTCGTAGGCGGATCTCTTACGAGACCAACCTTCGTAAATACATTTTAGAAGATAGTCAGATTTTGACCGTCTCCGTAAATCCATTTTAGGAGACGGACAATTTTTGCCCGCCTCCGTAAATAAAACATCCACCTTAGATAATGCTCAGGTATTTCAGGAGGTGGTTGAATTTTGTGACTGTCTCCGTTAATGATTGGACAGTGTCTCGCGAAATCATTTATATGTAGTAGTGATATATAATTATGTATAAATCCTACTAATTCCTTATATGTACAGATTTACATACATAACTATACATACGTACGTCCATACGTGGACAATATAATGCATGGAGGAAGAGAAATGAAAACCGTTGGCTTGTCCTCCCTTTCTCTCTCTTAATTCTACTGCTCCTCGTACTAGCAATAGCAAGGATGCACCTTTCCTCTTTCTGTCTCTCTCTCTCCGGCGTCTCTCTCAGCAGTGGGTGGCAAAACTAACCCCACTGCAAGCAGCTCTGGCCTAGCTGCAGTGCACTGACTGACGACTCCTACTAGAAGAAGGGGTATAGCAGTATACAGGGTGCCCTTGGCAGCGCTCCAGGTGCTCCGGATTCACTGCGAAAATACTGTAGTCTCTCCTATCTTCCTCTCTCACTAACACCCACTGACACCACCGCAACAACGGAAGCCAAAAAAAAATCGAGCTCCGGCCGGCTGCTCCAGCAGCTACTGTGAGAGAGGAGAGGTGGAATGAGAAAAATAGATTCATAAACAGTACGGTGACGGTGACGTGCTACAGTGTTTTTACAGTTGAATCCAGAGCACCCGGAGCGCTACCGAAGGCATCCATAGTGTAGAGACTACAGAGAAAGAGGTAGCAGCAGCTGCTACAGCAAGCTGAGCTATCTTGGTGTAGCTACAAGACAGAGAAAGAGAGAGGGCAGTGAGAGGCAGAGGCAGCCAAGGCAACAGCATGGAAATGGAATGATGGCAATATGATTCATGGACATATGGTGGACGCGATCCCCATCCATGCCCCTAATTTCACTCGGATCCATCCTTCTGTCTTTGCCTTGCTGGGCGTGGGCGGGCGGGCAGCAAAAGTACCCCAACCCCCACTATATAAGTGCGCGCCTTTCCTCCCCTGCCACCAGCTTCTCCTTCCCTTCCCTTCTCTTTCCTCATCATCGTCTTCCTCCTCTGGCCTCCTCTTCCTCCTCTTGTCCTCTTCCTCCTAGCTACCACTAGCAGCAGCAGCAGCCTTCGCCGCGGCTCGACAAGCAAACTAAGCTGTGAGTGAGTGTGTGTGTGTGTGTGTGTGTTTGTGTTGAAGAGGAGATCGATAATCTATCGATTGATCGATCAAGAAGGAACGAGTTAGAGAGATCGACGCCGGCACACACTAGCCCCTGCACGGGGAAATTAAGAAAGAAAGAAAAAGAAAGCAAGGAAGAAGATCGTATCAGCAATGAGCATCTCGGTGAACGGGCAGTCGTGCGTGCCGCCGGGGTTCCGGTTCCACCCGACGGAGGAGGAGCTGCTCAACTACTACCTCCGCAAGAAGGTGGCCTCCCAGGAGATCGACCTCGACGTCATCCGCGACGTCGACCTCAACAAGCTCGAGCCATGGGACATCCAAGGTACGGCCGGTACTCACTTCTTCAAGCACGCAGTAGCAGCTCGTGGTCGTGGATCGATCGGATCCATGGGAGCTGGTGACCTGATCATGCATGAACAGAACATGGACATGAACTAGCTACCTCCCTCCAACTGCTACTACACGTACCCATGGGCCATGGCTTGTTGCACCACCACCACCTGCACCGTAGACTAGGCTGCCATGTGCCATGGGCAGGCACGGCTGTCACAGCTAGAGCTTGCTGAACTGTACTACGAATTGTGCGGTTCATTATGCTTGACCTGGTGGTGAATGCAACTGCCTAGGTAGCTATCTAGCTAGTCCCATGCATCTAGCCTGTTCGTTCGTTCATCATCTCGGTCAATTGACATCCATGGTGTTAGTCAGTTTGATCTGTTCAACTATACGCACAGATAGCTAAACGATCGAATTGCGATTTGGCATGCAGAGAAATGCAAGATCGGTTCGGGCCCCCAGAACGACTGGTACTTCTTCAGCCACAAGGACAAGAAGTACCCAACGGGGACGCGCACGAACCGCGCCACCGCCGCCGGGTTCTGGAAGGCCACCGGCCGCGACAAGGCCATCTACAACGCCGTCAAGCGCATCGGCATGCGCAAGACGCTAGTCTTCTACAAGGGCCGCGCGCCGCACGGCCAGAAGTCCGACTGGATCATGCATGAGTACCGCCTCGACGACCCTGCTGCTGCTGCTGGCTCCGACGATGCTGCCGCCGCCACGGTAAGCAAGCAAGCATCCATGACCATGATCGCCCACCCATGCATCCAGCTCGACCAGATCTTCCTTCCTTCCCCTAGCTAATATAATTGTCTATGCTATGTCGTTAATCTCTGCACCAATTCACGTACGCCACCATTAATTATTGCCTGCCGTAAGAAACAATTATATGGCGGTGGTGGTGCAATCATACGAGTACGGCTGCCCACCTTGATTTGATCCAGCTCCAGCCGGCCGTAAGAAAAAAAAATATTTTTTCTTCTTTTTCCCCTCTCGTTTGATTGATTGATGAGGAGAGAAGAAGAGAAAGAGGGTAGTACGGTGGAGTGGAGAGAGCAGTAGGCTGTAGGGAAGGCAGTAATTATTATTAAACTGGGCCATGTGCTTCATGTGCCCCAAAAGGTAGCAATAATTAACAGTTAACACTGCTGCCCTGCTTTATCTCGTCGTCGTCGGCGGCGGCGATGTCGTGGTGGACAGGTCGCCGCTGCTGCTGCTGCTGCTGCGGCTGCGTCGTCGGACGGCGGGCAGGAGGACGGCTGGGTGGTGTGCAGGGTCTTCAAGAAGAAGCACCACCACAAGGAGTCATCGGGCGGAGGCGGGGGCAGCAAGCACGGCAGTAACAACGAGCACGGGCACGGCGGCGGCAAGGCGGCTGCTGCTGCGGCCGCGGCGGCGCACCAGCACCAGCACCACGGCGGCCTGCAGTACTCCTCCAGCGACGACACGCTGGACCAGATCCTGCAGTACATGGGCAAGTCCTGCAAGCAGGAGCACGAGCTACTGTCGCCGCCGCCGGCGGCATCGGCGGCGGGGTCAGGGCGGGCGGCGTCCAGGTACCTCCGGCCCATCGAGACCGTGCTGGGCGGGCACGGGTTCATGAAGCTGCCCCCGCTCGAGAGCCCGTCCGCGGCCGCGGCGGCGCTGACGACGCCGACGCCGCACGCCGTCTCAGGCGACGCCGCCGCCGCCGGGGTCGTCTTCGACGACCTCCTCGGCCTCCACCGAGCCGGCGGGATCGGGATCACTGACTGGGCCATGATGGACCGGCTGGTGGCGTCGCACCTGAACGGGCAGGAGGCGCCCGACGTCGCGCCCGCCGCGGACCATCTCGGCAGCTGCTTCGACGACGCCACCGGCGCCGACGACGCGGACGCCGCCGGTCTCGCCTTCTACTCCGCCGCCGCCAACAGGCTGCTCGGCTCCGCCGGCTCCAGCGGCGCCGGCAGCGACGACGACCTGTGGAGCTTCACGCGGTCGTCGGCTTCCGCGGCGGCCGCGGCGGCCACGCCGACGGAGCGGCTGAGCCACGTGTCACTGTAGGCCGGCCGTTGTCGTCGCCTTGCTATGTACGTACGTCGTCGTAAGCCCCTACGTGATGACATGGCCAGCATGCCCCTGGTACAGTAGTAAAGAAGAGACAACACCAACAGCAACAAGAAGAGAGAGAGAGGAAAATTAAAAATAAAACAAAGATCTCTAGAGAGAGAGAGATTTCAAAGGTGATTAGAGTGACGAGAGAGAGAGTGAGAGGAGATGGAAAGAATGGCCGATAGATTGCTGATCGATTAAAGCTGCTGGCAGTAAGTTGGAGTGGCACGATCTCGATCTCGATCTCATCTGCCCTGTTTAATTAACCCCCCGATTGTTGTTGTTATATTATAATCACAACATTTACTAGCAGATGTTACTCATATGATTAGATTGATACTACATCTATCACTGTTACTAGTATTCAATTGTTCATTTCAATTAGGAGAGGGAGATGACAGAGACAGCATGATGGCAAGGGTGATATGGTAATTTGCTAGCAGGCATGGATACTGATACTGCTCTCCAGATAGTGTAAGACGATTATTGGTAGTTTGTTTACTACGTAAGTACGTACGTACTCTGGGGTGGTGTGTGCATGGTGTTTGTTGTGTACGTAGGTGCTACACATGTGCATCCTTTTTAATTAATTCCCAAGACGTGGATAGATATATATATTATATGTACATGCAGGTTGTATCTATATTTATATCCAGTGCATTTCTCTCGCTATGAATATATATGAATATGAATGATACCCGTGCATTTGTCCGTGGCTGCCTGCTGCTGCAAGAGTGAGGTAACCAACCATTGACCACGTTTGGCCAGCTTTGTTTTGACAATTGAGGAATTTCTAGATACTATTTCGTCTCTAAATAAATTAATTTCTATAGTTGTCTTAAGTTAAAGTTATTTACGGCTAGCTAAATTTATACAAAAGACTGAGCACCAATGTTTATAAAAATATATTTTATAGTGTACTTAATTATATTAATTCGGTTTAATAAATTTGGTACTTTTTATATATAACTTGGAAAATTAAAAAAAATGTTGACTTAAAGCAACTCTATAAATTGAATTGTCCAGGACAAAAGGAGTAGTTTACAGCAAATTTTATTCGATCCATGTGAAACGAAGGTAGGTGGATCGCTATAGCTAATCTATCCTTTACTCTTATTCATGTATACCAGCCTCCCTCTCACAGGTTACTGGTCCGAGCACTATAGGTAGCGGTAGATCACCTCGGCACCCAAGTTAGTCATAGGACTATACTAACACATGGGCGATGGGGAGAAGGTAAAACAGCCTCCGGCCTATCCTATCACCGAGCCATTAATTTTGATTTGCCTTATTTGCGTTGAATGCATGCATTATATGCCCTTATAATTACAAATGTCATAGGTAATCTCGTTTAGGCTAGTTTCAATGGAGGTTTCATGAGATTTTCATAGGAATTAAATATGCAGATATGGCATAGTATTGATGAAGAGAGATATGGTAAAAGTTTCATGGGATAAAAATGAGTTTCATGCCATTGAAACTTGTATATATTGTTTCCAGCACATGGGAGTCTTAAAAACAGTGACATAAAACACTCATTAAGACTGACCTTAGGGCACTGACATGGTCTTCAACGTGACACTTTGACATACGAGTTTTCACTAAAATATACTACCTCTGCAAAAAAAAATGGCGCAACTACAAGTTATGTTTTAAATCAAATTATCTTAATATAGATTTGACAAAGTTTATAGAAAATATAATTAACATTTATGATTCCAAATAAATATATTATGAAAATGTTTTTCATGAGGGTTCTCATGATACTTCATTGGCATCAAATATTGAGATAATTTTGACTTAAAATATTCTACCTAGAGATGCATTCTTTTCGTTATGAAATTACTTTCCTTGATAAATGTGGTAATGTCAGCAATTTTTTGTGACTCTATGTAACATTTCATATATATTAATGGTCTAATATAAGTTTAAAAAAACTTGACTAAACAGAATAGAATCATACAATGACCAATGTTTGGGGAGGGGGGTAAGTGTCTATTAACGGCCTGTAGTTACATTGATCAATTCTCTTCAAGTGTTTGAGAAAAATCTGCCTTATCTTCTTCAAGTAGCCAAAGATGGTCAAAACATTGGAAGTGATTTTGGTTGCATCAAGTCTTTGTAATATGGAAATCATGCTCATCTTCCACTAACCTTTTTTATACAATTAAACCGAACAATTCCTATCCAAGTTAATTTAAGAGTTTTCTTGTATCATTGTGAACCCTAGTTGCTAGTTTGCATCTCTTGATGGTGGCCAAATCATCTTTGATTCGTAGAAAAAAAAACTGGAATTTTGTGTACGTATCCCTTTTCATTGATCTCCCTAATTTCAATTTGTTGCGAAGGAAATAATTAAATTGACTTATGTGAGCCTTTCCATGCCAACTTAGGTTACTCTCTCGTCTCTACTACTACCATGGTTTGCATTGGCTAGCATGTTGATTTGGTCACTACTATAAAATTGTTTTTTAGGAGACAACTAGTTCTATTAACAAAGGTGGTAAAAAATGTCCATGTCTTCCAAAGTACCTAACAAATTTCAGAGTCGGGGCTTTTTTATGGAGACGACCAAAGAATGTCCGTATCTCAAAATCGATTTACAAAGGTGGACCTATTAAGAGGCCTACTTCTATTAATACAACCAAGCCCATGGTCGGACCATTAAGTCCTAGCCACCCACCGAACCCTAAGTCATCCTCATCTCCACCCTCAATTGCACCCTCTCCTACATCCTCTCCTTCATGAGACCCGAGATCTCCTCTCCTCTGATCCACTCCCTTCGCTTCTCCTCCATCATGCTCACGTCATCCATGTGGTGGCTCCTCCTTTTTCCTCTCCGCTCCATAAGTTTCCTCCCTAGTCCAACAACTCTGGTTTTGGCGCCCACTTGCCCATGGATTGTAGCAGAACCTCCTAAATTATATGGCCCACATGCACCTGTCATTGTCCCTAAGACCTCTGACGGCTATGCATGTACACCAGATAACCTAAGAAGATCTGTCGGATGCCCTCGCAGGACCCCGATTCGACTACGTTTGACAACTCATACCAGGATCAACAAAGGAGTAACTACAACATTACAACATTTGTATAAAAACTTTACATCAGAGTGCGGAAGAATAATAACAATGAATTTATAAATCATGTTTAAGTTAACTTTTTAGAAACTTAACTTGTATTGCGGAAGTCGAGTAGAACTACAGAAGACAACTTAGGTAGAGCACCTAAGTTAGGAGAGGACAATCAGATCATGTCGAACCCACCGACATGACCTAATTAGCAGCACTAGTTAGCACCTGCAACAGGGGTTAACAAACCCTGAGTACGAGAGTACTCAACAAGACTTACCCGACTAAGAAAAAGGACTCCAAGGGCATGCTAGCTTTAGGGAATCAAGGTACGGGTATTCAAGAATCAAAATTATTTTGTAGAAAAGCTTACTAAAGTGAATCCTTACCTTCAATATTTTACTTTTACCATTGATGGTTCATTAACCAATTCTAAGTGATCCTAATCTAGATCAAAGTAATTCTCATCAAGACCTTCCTCATTCTTTCTTTCAATTTCAGTTCTTAACTACGATGTAAGTCAGGTGATCAAGTCTCCATAACCGAGGAGCAACGACGATTCGAACCGATTATACCCAGCTGGGGATCTCTAACATCACGACATATGTAGAACCGAATCTTGCATATATCAACCCTCATTTAGATCTCCCAAAACCAGAACGTGTCCATCGCCACCCGAGAGTACAGTACTCCTCGAACCCGGCCCGATTCTAGCCCCGAGGGTACACGCTACTCCCGCCATCTCTCCACTCCCAGTGCGAGGTTAGACGTTCTCGTAATGGAATCACCAACATTTTGGGCTTACCCAAGGCATGAGGCTAGTTGCAAAGTCTCGAACACAACAGGCTTACAACGAACGGTCCTTAACCGACAAGGCGGAAACACTACATTGAGACTCCTTTCCCAATGCATGTTAGCAGTGGCCAAACCACTCGCCCGATCTTTCAAGTTCATTCTCATATTTCAATATTCATTAAGTATGCCGTCATGGCTATGTAAACATTTCATTTAAAAGCTTAACTTCTAAGCATAGCGAAGCATACTACGCATTTTTAGTAAAACAGGTATCAAGGTTGATATCGCAATAATCAAGGATGACAATGCAGCAATTGGGTTACCACTCAACTCCTAAGTACTTAATGCAGTAAACCATAGTATAAATAGTAAAGATTTGTAAATATCAAGGTAGGGTTTAAATGCACCGGGGCTTGCCATCGTTGCAGCGGTGGTTAGTTCTCGTAGAAGTCAAGTTTGACACCCACACCATGGGTGGATCACCTTTTCCAAAGCTTGATCGACACGAACCTCGTCATCACTTGTTCACCACGAATCTTCTCACTCTCGTAGGCACTACACGTATATAAATGATGCGATGCTTAACATGATGGAATGCATGCCATGATGCATGATAATGAATAAGGCATAGCATAAAAGGGACATTTAGAAAGGATAAACATTAGTTATCTACTTGAGTACAACTTTCCTTCGCGGTACAGTTGCAATCCAACAGAATTATTAAACAACATTAATCACATAAAAATGTTGTTAAGAAAACTACTTAACTTTACTTTTTACCTAAGAGGTTGCATCTACTAACAAGTAATTCTACCACAAGACCACTAAGTATTAACATAAGTAAGTTATTAACTACTAATGACATATGCTAATTACATTACTCACATATCAACAATTCTTTAATTAACAAGTTAATCATAAACTCAAATAATTAATTAAAGGTGCCAAAGATCATTAAGAATTAATGACCTAAGGTCATCACTCAATCAAAAAGGCACACAACACTTAAAGTTATCAATTAATAATTATTTAAACATTTAATTAATTAGGGCATAATTAATAACAAATCATACTTCATCTAAACAAGCTTAAACTTTTTCTATGGATTAATCATGACCTAAAACAGTGTCACAATAAATTTCATGATTTTTGGATTAATAATTTAATTATTAAAATTCCTGGAAGTTGCATTTAATATTTAATGGAACTAATTAAATCTCCTGCACATAATACTCAAATTTAGGATTTAACATTTTTCCTAGGTAGTTTACACATTGAGAAGCTCACACAAAAATTTTCATGAATTTTGGAGCTCTACACAATTTTTAATGAAATAAACAAATAGTAGTACTATTCATAATTTTGAAAAAGAAAAACAAAAACCGAACCGGGCCGATTCTTCGTCCCCTCCGATCCGGCCCAGCCCAAATGGCCCGCTCGCGCGCGCCCGCGTCCGCACGCGCGCTCGGCCCAGCAACGCGGCCCAGCAGGCGGCCTGCCTCGCGCCCGCGCGCGCCTGCCCTCCCTCTCTCTCTCGCTGACACCGCGTCCCCACATGTCATCCCTCACCTCCGTCTCCCTCTCGCTCTCCCACACGCTCGCTCGCTTCCCCGCGGTGGCCGGCCGGTGACTGGTGCCTCGGTCGACAAACCGACCCTACCAACACCCTCTACACCACCCCACGATTCCATTTTGCTACTAAACACCATGGTTCGAGCTCCGGCGACAGCTCACCGACGACGGTGGCGGCTCGACGGCCACGGTGACCGGTGACTCGACAGTACAACGCGGTAGCGATTAAAGCGAGGGGTCAGGGAGCATCAGGGGCGTACCACGATCACGAAGGAGTGATCGGTTGAAGCTGAGAGGCTCTGGAGGCTGCTGGCCACGGTGGCGGGGCTCGATGGGAACGGCGGCGACCCGAGGTGGAAGACGACGGCTCCCCGGCGATCCAGGTGGAATTGGGCTAGCTCAACTGGTTCACGTGGGGCGCAAGGATGAGGCGGAGCTATGGGTGCTGCTGGCATGGCCGGAGACGGCTTGGTGGCGGCAGCGGCGAGCGGCGGAGCTGCGGTGGCGACGGTGGCGAAAACGGAGAAACAAAGCCGGTCACGGTGAGCTCGCATATATATAGGGAACGACAATGGTTACTGCACTAGAAGACTCGCGATGTCGTGCTGGCGATCGAGGGCACGCCTGGAAGCCGGCCGAAGCCGTCCGGCGTCTCGCCGGCGCCCATACCGCGCGGTGGTTGGCGGTGATTGGTCAGCTACTGTAGCTGTCCCCCCCCAATTTGAATTTTCAAAATGTTTTCTCAAATTACTCTCAAATTCATGTGGAAACTTAAAAAACTTCCAAAATATGAAATCTTCAGAATTTTAAGCTCTACAAGTTTTGTATTGAACACTTTTTCAAATTCTAACTAGATTTTGAAATTTGAGTTTAAATTCAAAAGGGGACACATTTTTGGGATTTGGTAATTTAGAAATTACTTTGCATTTTATATTGAAACTTCAAAATCTCCAAACACCAAAGTTGTACATCTAAACAAGACCTACAACTTTACTGTTCAAAACATTTTCAAATTCTGCCTCCATTTTGAAATCTAAGTTTGGGGATGAAAAGGGGTCAAATCTGAAATTTGTTTATTTTCAAAATTGCTCCACATTTTCCACTAAAACTTTGAAAACTCAAAACACCAAAGTTCTAGCCCTTAAAAAGTTCTACAAACTTGGTTTTAAACTTTTTCCCAAATTTTGCTTAGATTTTGAATTATTTAAAAAGGGGTAAAACAGGGTTCTGAAATTTAGGGTTTTCGGAAAATTTTTGAACTGAAACTTGATACTCTATTAATTTGTGATTATTTAGTGATCAAACCATCATCCAAGGGCATCATTGAGTCAAGCATCACATGTTTGACCAACTGCCACTCTTGGTTGACCAATTTGACTTATTAAAAATCTTTTACTAATTCCCCAAATTTGAATTCAAATTTGACTTGGAAAACTTGCGACAAGTTTTGGATTTCAAACTTAACTCAAAATTGAGGCTCCATTTTAAACGTGTTTGACTTATAAAATATTATAAAACCTTGATCCCATATTATAAGACACATTTAACCCTACAAGTTTTATTTAAACAAAGCTTTAATTGCTTAAGCCAATTCTCATATATAAATTCATAAAGAACCTTGTCATCTATTATTGCATGAAACATATGAAACAAAGCATAGCTAACATGTGAAGCACCTTATGGATACATATGAAACATTGTAGAGCAACACATGAAACATCTTATATGCAACATAGACATGCTACTAATGAAACATCACTATGCAACATAGACCTAGTACATGCAACATTCTAAAGAAATACTTGGAAACATATGCAACATATGATAACTATCATTGCAATATGAATGCATTTATGGCATAATACTTGATACTTATGCTTGATGATGCATCATTATCACATTTTAATTGTTTCCTAATATCTGGGATGTTACAGCCTAACCCCCTTAAAGAAATCTCGTCCCGAGATTTCAGGAACGACATAACCCGTGGGGTTAAATAATGAAAAAGGAAATGTGTCAAGCACATTAACCTTGAGAAAGTTCACAAGGTAACAGGGATTGAATTACAACCGATTTCATAATGATGGTTGTAATTAGCAAGGTATTTAGAAAAATCCCGAAGACATGGATTATTCCAAAAAGAAATTACAAGGAAATCAAAAGTACCCCAATTGTAGACTATAACGGATCATGATCATAGACCTTATTACAGTAGTTGCCACAAATTCCCTTATAGTGATCAGCCATATGAGAATTGAGGATGCAACTTTGTACTATTGTCACTGATCATGGTACCACCATAGGGTACAATTGCAGTAAATTTTAAGAACGTATGATATTCTATTGGAAGAAAAATACTCACAGAAGAGTTTCAAGATTACAACCATGATTAATTGACGGTTTCAACATCAAGGATTGAAATAAATCAAAAGAAGTATGGGCATGAATTCTCAAGACATATTGCAATTAGTGAGGGCATATTAGTCGTGGGACTATAATGGATCACAACCACAGACCTCGATACCTGCGCGCACCCAGCAGAAACCTGTGTGACCCGGGCACACAAGAGACTCTAGGTTCCGACACGGCACCGTGGTCACGGAACGTGGCACCACTATAGGGCACAACAGCGATAACCCTCGTCTCACAATATTGAGAATGTAACCGAGATCAGAAGTCGGTCACAATCACAAGGCGTCTAGGGAACTCAAAATGACAACTTTGAGTCCCTAAGGAGTGTCTAGAGAATGAAAACACCCTAATTGTGGACTATAAGGAATCATGATCATAGACCTTGATAACAGCGAGTGTCCCGTATTTCCTTATGGTAGCAAGTCACAAGAAACTCTAGGATACACGTTGTTCCATTGTCACTGATCATGGTACCATCATAGGGCACAACTGCAGTAACTCATTTGACAATGTCAGTATTATAACCAAGATTAGAGATTGGTTATAATAACAAAGGATCTGGAGAGGTTAGAATTCTCCGACAAATGTCCAATGAGTGAAAACACATTAATTGTGAGCTATAATGGTTCAGGAGCACCGACTACTGTACCAGTGCGTATTCTGGTGAAAACTCGTGTGGTCGCGAATCACAGAGTATTCCAGGTTTGACACGGCACCATAGTCACGGGTCGAGGCACCACTATAGAGCACAACTAAAGTAACTCTCGTCCAACACATGTTGGTTATCAATATCAAAATAATAGCACGTGTCAGAATAAAAGAAATCAAGACGTGACACATGCATACATTGAAAAGTCAATGCAAGGAGTAGTCTCAGGTTTTACATTGAGTCAACATGGTAAATAAAGTGCATCCAGAAGTCCCCCAAGGATTAGGAACTTGTGGAGCATGAATCATCAAAGGACTAACAGAACTTGGTACAGGACGAGATTCATCAATAGAACAGTTATAACGAATAATAACTGCTCCTCGAATATAAGGAGGAAAAAATTTTAATCATTATTTTATTATCATTTTATGCATGATATGAGATATGCTCGTCCTATACGTCTTCTCAATGTCAGAGTTGCTTCATCTTCATCATGTTAGTAGATTATAGGGCTTTATTTATACACTATCATCACTGGCCAAGACAGACTATTGAGATATACTTTGGTAGAGCTTTATCGGTGAAGTTGACTCTCCTCTGGACCTTCCAAAGACGAGTTGAAGAACTTCTTGAAGCCTTTGCACTTGAGCCATCGGAAAATCCTCATGAAGTCTTCCAGCAAGCAAGAAGATAGATAGAAGTCCATTTTTAACTTGTTATCCTCAAAAACTTTTATATTGTAAATTCATTTTGAAGTTTTCAAATGTAATGTTGTAGCTGATCCATTGTATGAGCTCTGATACCACCTGTAGCAGAACCTCCTAAATTATATGGCCCACATGCACCTATCATTGTCCCTACGACCTCTGACGGCTATGCATGTACACCAGATAACCTAAGAGGATCTGTCGGATGCCCTCGCAGGACCCCGATTCGACTACGTTTGACAACTCATACCAGGATCAACAAAGGAGTAACTACAACATTACAACATTTGTATAAAAACTTTATATCAGAGTGCGGAAGAATAATAACAATGAATTTATAAATCATGTTTAAGTTAACTTTTTAGAAACTTAACTTGTATTGCGGAAGTCGAGTAGAACTACAGAAGACAACTTAGGTAGAGCACCTAAGTTAGGAGAGGACAATCAGATCATGTCAAACCCACCAACATGACCTAATTAGCAGCACCAGTTAGCACCTGCAACAGGGGTTAACAAACCCTGAGTACGAGAGTACTCAACAAGACTTACCCGACTAAGAAAAAGGACTCCAAGGGCATGCTAGCTTTAGGGAATCAAGGTACAGGTATTCAAGAATCAAAATTATTTTGCAGAAAAGCTTACTAAAGTGAATCCTTACCTTCAATATTTTACTTTTACGATTGATGGTTCATTAACCAATTCTAAGTGATCCTAATCTAGATCAAAGTAATTCTCATCAAGACCTTCCTCATTCTTTCTTTCAATTTCAGTTCTTAACTACGATGTAAGTCAGGTGATCAAGTCTCCATAACCGAGGAGCAACGACGATTTGAACCGATTATACCCAGCTGGGGATCTCTAACATCACGACATATGTAGAACCGAATCTTGCATATATCAACCCTCATTTAGATCTCCCAAAACCAGAACGTGTCCATCGCCACCCGAGAGTATAGTACTCCTCGAACCCGGCCCAATTCTAGCCCCGAGGGTACACGCTACTCCCGCCATCTCTCCACTCCCAGTGCGAGGTTAGATGTTCTCGTAATGGAATCACCAACATTTTGGGCTTACCCAAGGCATGAGGCTAGTTGCAAAGTCTCGAACACAACAGGCTTACAACGAACGGTCCTTAACCGACAAGGCGGAAACACTACATTGAGACTCCTTTCCCAATGCATGTTAGCAGTGGCCAAACCACTCGCCCGATCTTTCAAGTTCATTCTCATATTTCAATATTCATTAAGTATGCCGTCATGGCTATGTAAACATTTCATTTAAAAGCTTAACTTCTAAGCATAGCGAAGCATACTACGCATTTTTAGTAAAACAGGTATCAAGGTTGATATCGCAATAATCAAGGATGACAATGCAGCAATTGGGTTACCACTCAACTCCTAAGTACTTAATGCAGTAAACCATAGTATAAATAGTAAAGATTTGTAAATATCAAGGTAGGGTTTAAATGCACCGGGGCTTGCCATCGTTGCAGCGGTGGTTAGTTCTCGTAGAAGTCAAGTTTGACACCCACACCACGGGTGGATCACCTTTTCCAAAGCTTGATCGACACGAACCTCGTCATCACTTGTTCACCACGAATCTTCTCACTCTCGTAGGCACTACACGTATATAAATGATGCGATGCTTAACATGATGGAATGCATGCCATGATGCATGATAATGAATAAGGCATAGCATAAAAGGGACATTTAGAAAGGATAAACATTAGTTATCTACTTGAGTACAACTTTCCTTCGCGGTACAGTTGCAATCCAACAGAATTATTAAACAACATTAATCACATAAAAATGTTGTTAAGAAAACTACTTAACTTTACTTTTTACCTAAGAGGTTGCATCTACTAACAAGTAATTCTACCACAAGACCACTAAGTATTAACATAAGTAAGTTATTAACTACTAATGACATATGCTAATTACATTACTCACATATCAACAATTCTTTAATTAACAAGTTAATCATAAACTCAAATAATTAATTAAAGGTGCCAAAGATCATTAAGAATTAATGACCTAAGGTCATCACTCAATCAAAAAGGCACACAACACTTAAAGTTATCAATTAATAATTATTTAAACATTTAATTAATTAGGGCATAATTAATAACAAATCATACTTCATCTAAACAAGCTTAAACTTTTTCTATGGATTAATCATGACCTAAAACAGTGTCACAATAAATTTCATGATTTTTTGATTAATAATTTAATTATTAAAATTCCTGGAAGTTGCATTTAATATTTAATGGAACTAATTAAATCTCCTGCACACAATACTCAAATTTAGGATTTAACAGTTTTCCTAGGTAGTTTACACATTGAGAAGCTCACACAAAAATTTTCATGAATTTTGGAGCTCTACACAATTTTTAATGAAATAAACAAATAGCAGTACTATTCGTAATTTTGAAAAAGAAAAACAAAAACCGAACCGGGCCGATTCTTCCTCCCCTCCGATCCGGCCCAGCCCAAACGGCCCGCTCGCGCGCGCCCGCGTCCGCACGCGCGCTCGGCCCAGAAACGCGGCCCAGCAGGCGGCCTGCCTAGCGCCCGCGCGCGCCTGCCCTCCCTCTCTCTCTCGCTGACACCGCGTCCCCACATGTCATCCCTCACCTCCGTCTCCCTCTCGCTCTCCCGCGCGCTCGCTCGCTTCCCCGCGGTGGCCGGCCGATGACCGGTGCCTCGGTCGACAAACCAACCCTACCAACACCCTCTACACCACCCCACGATTCCATTTTGCTACTAAACACCATGGTTCGAGCTCCGGCGACAGCTCACCGACGACGGTGGCGGCTCGACGGCCACGGTGACCGGTGACTCGTTGGTACAACGCGGTAGCGATTAAAGCGAGGGGTCAGGGAGCATCAGGGGCATACCACGATCACGAAGGAGTGATCGGTTGAAGCTGAGAGGCTCTAGAGGCTGCTGGCCACGGTGGCGGGGCTCGACGGGAACGGCGGTGACCCGAGGTGGAAGACGACGGCTCCCCGGCGATCCAGGCGGAATTGGGCTAGCTCAACTGGTTCACGAGGGGCGCAAGGATGAGGCGGAGCTAAGGGTGCTGCTGGCGTGGCCGGAGACGGCTTGGTGGCGGCAGCGGCGAGCGGCGGAGCTGCGGTGGCGACGGTGGCGAAAACGGAGAAACAAAGCCGGTCACGGTGAGCTCGCATATATATAGGGAACGACCACGGTTACTGCACTGGAAGACTCGCGATGTCGTGCTGGCGATCGAGGGCACGCCTGGAAGCCGGCCGAAGCCGTCCGGCGTCTCGCCGGCGCCCATACCGCGCGGTGGTCGGCGGTGATTGGCCGGCTACTGTAGCTGTTCCCCCCCATTTGAATTTTCAAACTGTTTTCTCAAATTACTCTCAAATTCATGTGGAAACTTGAAAAACTTCCAATATATGAAATCTTCAGAATTTTAAGCTCTACAAGTTTTGTATTGAACACTTTTTCAAATTCTAACTGGATTTTGAAATTTGAGTTTAAATTCAAAAGGCGACACATTTTTAGGATTTGGTAATTTAGAAATTACTTTGGATTTTATATTGAAACTTCAAAATCTCCAAACACCAAAGTTGTACATCTAAACAAGACCTACAACTTTGCTGTTCAAAAGATTTTCAAATTCTGCCTCCGTTTTGAAATCTAAGTTTGGGGATGAAAAGGGGTCAAATCTGAAATTTGTTTATTTTCAAAATTGCTCCACATTTTTCACTAAAACTTTGAAAACTCAAAACACCAAAGTTGTAGCCCTTGAAAAGTTCTACAAACTTGGTTTTAAACTTTTTCCCAAATTTTGCTTAGATTTTGAATTATTGAAAAAGGGGTAAAACAGGGTTCTGAAATTTAGGGTTTTCGGAAAATTTTTGAACTAAAACTTGATACTCTATTAATTTGTGATTATTTAGTGATCAAACCATCATCCAAGGGCATCATTGAGTCAAGCATCACATGTTTGACCAACTGCCACTCTTGGTTGACCAATTTGACTTATTAAAAATCTTTTACTAATTCCCCAAATTTGAATTCAAATTCGACTTGGAAAACTTGCGACAAGTTTTGGATTTCAAACTTAACTCAAAATTGAGGCTCCATTTTAAACGTGTTTGACTTACAAAATATTATAAAACCTTGATCCCATATTATAAGACACATTTAACCCTACAAGTTTTATTTAAACAAAGCTTTAATTGCTTAAGCCAATTCTCATATATAAATTCATAAAGAACCTTGTCATCTATTATTGCATGAAACATATGAAACAAAGCATAGCTAACATGTGAAGCACCTTATGGATACATATGCAACATTGTAGAGCAACACATGAAACATCTTATATGCAACATAGACATGCTACTAATGAAACATCACTATGCAACATAGACCTAGTACATGCAACATTCTAAAGAAATACTTGGAAACATATGCAACATATGATAACTATCATTGCAATATGAATGCATTTATGGCATAATACTTGATACTTATGCTTGATGATGCATCATTATCACATTTTAATTGTTTCCTAATATCTGGGATGTTACATGGATGACCTTGCCACGGGGGAGCCTCACCATGTTGTGCCGCCGCCGCCACTAGGGTCATGCTCCACACACCCTGTGATGGTGGGCTGTGTCTTCTACTATACGCCCAAGCCTAAATCTTCGAGGGCGTTGTTTCCTTCTGGATCCACATGAGAAGCCAATGACTTCTACATCCATGTAAGCACTGCGCCATCCACCGCCTTATACATTTTCCTGACTATGGAGAAGGAGTGTGGAAGCGGCAACAATGCATGACTACACACCCTTCTAGATCCTAGCGGTAGCGCTCCACCACGTCTCATGCTCCATGTGAGTTTTTGCCTCTATACCCTCCTATGGATCTGGCAACCCTTCTAGATTTAGTGTAGCCTAGTCGAGAGGGAGAGGAAGTCGGCGACTGGGGCACTCTCTCTCTCCTTCATCTACTAGATCTACAGGTGGCACCACTATGGCGGTGTGTAGCAAGCTTAATGGTAGGTGGTGCCTCCACGACACACAAGCAAAGCAGCTCGACAATGGGCCTCAGTGGCAGGCTTGGCAACGGGCCTCTATGGCGGGCTTGGCTATATATGGCACCTTTTTTTGTTTTTTCCCTTGATTTTCAGAGGCGAACATACACCCCGCCTCTGTTATTCTGTGATTAACACAAACCACAACAAAGATGCAGGTGTGCACCCCACCTATGAAAACCGATTTCGCTCGTCTCTATTAATATCTTGTGTAGTTGTGGTATCCTTCTTTCTTAGGGGCAGATCTAGGGGGCTAGCTGGCTATGGGACTCGATTAGCCCCTCCTACTGGTGACCTAGCCATTAGGGCATCCACAATGGGCGTATCCAAGCTAATTCTATACAATAAATGTTACTATAGGGCTAAGTCATTTACACTGTGGGGGTGTTTCTATGAAGTAGCGACTCTCATCTATGGAGTCTAGAAACATGGCACAAGTAACGTGTATGCAGCATGGAGGCACTCTGGAGATAACGGTCTCTTGTTTTTGTCAGTATGGGTCCCACGTATGGAGCCAGCTCTGGGTCCAAACACTATGGGCCAAAGAGCAGATGATATCTAATTGTTGTGGCGCCATTTCAATGGACACCTCCCTGCCCCCACGATTTCTGTACAATGTGGTCACTCTTACAACCAGGAACAAGAACTTATTAGCCCCCTCACCCCTCTATAATCTACCGCTAGGTTGTCCAGTTTCATGATATAAAAATACATATACAACCTATGCGAAACTAGGTGATTTCATTAGAATTAAAATAGGAATCAAAATTCGGCAAGTTGGAGAGGCGCCGCGAAGAATATAAGTTGTTATGATATGATGCATGACCACACTTCTCACTCAACTAGTTGAGATAAACTCACTTCTTGACATTTAGTGATACGATGAAATCATTGAGTGAGTATGAGTATGCCAGAATAAAGAATTAAGCCAGTATAGTGCTACCTATGTCCCTAAAAGGATGCAACTATGTGTTGCGCGCCGCTCAAAGTGCTTCATATTTGACCAAGTTTCTAGTAAATATTTTCATATTTATGACTCGAAATTAATTTATTATAAAGATACATTTCGTAATTAATCTAATGATATTTATTTTATATTATAAACATTTATACTTTTTATATAATTGATCAAACTTGATATACTAAAACATGACACTATTCCAGAATTGCATTCTTTTAGGATCGGAGGGAGTATATATGTAACACAAAACCAAAAGGCATATATATAGGGGTGGAAACCGGAAAGAGAGATGTGCCCATGGAGTGCTCCACTAGAGTCTAGAGCTGGCGTCTATATATGAATGCGCAGGCGTAGTTTGCTGCTTGCTTGGTACATGCATGCGCCCTAGCTAACCATCAGGACCAGCGAAGTACTATAACACGAGTGGACTGAGGTAGCCGTAGCGTAGCACCACAAAACTACCAATGTAAAAAAGCCTACTGGTCCTTGCCAAAACACAAGGAGTCGGGGACCATATGCGGATGAGTTTGTCGTGTGCGCAGTGCGCGCAATATAATTGTGCCCTGAACTGCACGGACTCCAGCCGGCCCCGGCGGTCGACCGCCGGCCGATGAGCGCGACCGTTCTATGCATGGCTGCAGCGCCCAGTGGCCGGCCGGTCGCTTTTGCCCGTGGGGATGCATGTGTGCGCGTGTTGCGTGCGCCGTGCCCCCCGGGGGCTCCGCTCCCACACCCATCCACCGTTCCCTGTCCATCCGCCGGCTGGCCTGCCGGACGGACACCACCACCAGGAGTCCAGGACCCAACCCCGGCCGGCCAGCCTGCTATTAGTTACCGATGTGCGACGTACATGCATGTGCATCACTACTGTGTCTGTACCTCCATCCACTGCTGCACAATCTACTACCATGACTGCTACTAGCTACCACCGTGCACTCGCTCTCCATGTACTTACTCCCTTTGTCTCACAATAAAAGTCATTAGAGAACACCGTGGAGGTCAAACTTCGACAACTTTCACTAGCTTTATAGAAAATACGTGCAACTTTATATCTCTAAATAAGTTTATTATAAAAGTATATTAACGATTTATCTAATGATGCTAATTATATATTATAAATTTTAATATTTTTATATATAATTAGTCAAAGTTAAAAAAAATCTAACATCTCGAGAAGCGAGAACAACTTCTATTTTAGGACAGAGGGAGTAGAGTACACTACAGTTGTTGTTAGTTGAGCTGCTATTGCGACGTGCTGCAAGCTCGTTCGAGTACTCCCAGGTCCCAGCTACATACCTGATGTGTGTCTATTCTAGCGTGCAAGCCTCTTGCTTGTCTTTTGTACTAGAGTCCAGACCCAAGCTAGCTCTAGCTAGTTTATGAGCACGTACGATCGACGGGCTATGCACAGCACAGCACAGGTGATCCATATGCATCCAGATCCAATGCAGGGCAGTACAGAGCCAGGCCAGAGCCACAGGTCCAGGTGACATTTAGACTGGCCGGAGAGATGAGACTGGTACCTGCCGCCCTCTTGTATTCATGCGTTTGCTTTGTTGTGAACGATGGCCGTGCGTACGTTGGCACGTTGCTAGCCTAGCTTCTCGCCTGGGTCAAGGGGGGAAGGCAGCAATCCACGAGCTAGAGCTAGTGTGTAGTGTACCTAGCCATGTGAAGAGGCCGGACGACACTGTACTGCAGTCTGCAGATTTGTAACTGACACTATCGACAAAATTTCTCTCTCTCTCTCTCTCTCTCTCTCTCTCTCTCTCTCTCTGCATGGCATCCGTCCTGGGCTTGCTCCTATTTGACAAAATTTCTTTCGTTCTTTCCAGCACGGCCTATAAGGACTATCATGAAATGACGATCCTAATCTTTTTACATATACTGGCGGGACATGTATACACGCGCTGTGCTAGGGAAAGTTATTAACACGGACCATCCTATGGGCTATGGCTGGCTATGGAGAGGAGTTGAATTAGGGGGAATCATGCATGCACAGGAGCTGATTTTACATATATGGTAGACAGATTGTCCCACTACCCAACTTCTCCTTGATAAAGTAACGATCAATCTCATTGTGCATGGTCGCTTCTATCATGATGAATAGGATTGTTGGCTTTATCAATAGCCGCCTTGTTGTCATATATTACAATATTAAGGGCTCGCCTTCAAATAGTTTTAACTCCGTCAAGAGAACATGCAGCCATAACAGCTAACACGAAATTCAGCCTCGGTTGTGAATCATGCTATGACACTTTGCCTATTGCTTCGCCAAGCTACTAGCAAGATCACCTCCGGTGAATGTACAATGTGAGATCATTTAGGATCTTGAATAAACTGGCTCACTACACTTACCACAAAGGGTTAATTCGAATGGTGCCATTACAATTCTGCAAGTTTGAAGAAATACCATTACTATTCGTGATATTGTAAAGATGCCATTATAATTCTAGTGGAAAGTGAGAAATGCCATTTTGTATGCTTCCAACGACATGTGCCCCACCTGCAGGCGTACGTACACGGTGACATGATTCGTATGGCCCTTTTTGCCCCTACCGCATCTCACTTAGCCAAGCTGGTTCCTCGGTTGGACATAACCCGCTCACTCCCCACATCTCTTCTCCCCACCATGATGAACCCTAACACTAGGTAGTCGACGGCGTCGGATCCAGCGGCGGGCAATTGAAGTATAAGTTGTTGGCACTATGTTGGAGTGTTTTGAGGGTCCTTGAAACTTGGTAATATCAAGGCTTGAAGCCCAACACTTACCTCCCAAGTTCCTCCAAAAACCCTCTTCTATTTGTACCCTTTTTGGTGAAATATGTGATTCTTTCAAGCAAGGAGGGGGTTGGTTGTTTCTTGAGCTCAATCTTGGTGCTATGAGTTCTTGGAAACATATCTAGGCTTTCCCTTCAACATATATATGAGCACCTCGAATCTTTGATTTTGAGTTTTCTTGTCAAAACCCCTATTTGAGAGAGAAAAACAAAATTCTTGGTAAAGCCCATATCTTTTTAGCAATATCTCTTGGTAATACCTTCACTATTGGGTAGACAAGCTATGTGCAAAATTTCACAAAATATGACGGTGTTGTATGGGTTTTGTCTTTTTCTCCAAAAGCTCCTATGTTGAAACTTGCCAAAACTAGCTTAGTTGGGTTTGGATATAGGCTTAACCAGGTTTCCTAGTGAAAATCGACTTAGCTAGTTTTGAATTCCAAGTAAACAGGTTTTCTCAAAGAATTTTCCAGTTGTGTCATTCTTTGCTTGTTTTTCAATTCCAATCTACCATGTGAAAATAGACTTAGCTCCTTTTTTATTTAGATCATTTGATTAAATAAGGTTATGTTCCATTCCCACTTTTTAGCTATTTATTAATTGTATTTGTTATGGAGTTTTTATGTATTTTGGTTCCTAGTCCATGTGAAACTCATATATATTTTTCCTTAATTTTATTCTAAAATTTAGTTATTCATTAAATTATATTAATGTTCCTTATTTAGAAATGTTGCTTCCCAATCCAAAAAATCTTAATATCTTTTCTCATTATGTTTATTCTAAATTTACCTTCTTATTAATTTTATTTGATATGGTTTCTTTGTTTACGTATTTTACTCTAAGCTTTGTTAAATTATATGCATTGGGTTCTTTATTTAGACAATTTGCTTCTAATCCAAATTGACATTAATTTTTTTTTTTCAATATTTTATTGTAAATTTGGCTATTTACTAATTATACTTAATATAGAATCTTAAATATTTATTTTTGCCTCTAAATTTGTATGAGAACAAATTACTTATTTTCTTTTTAATTGTAAACTTAGCTATGTATTAATCATATTTGACATGTACTTTTATGTTATTTTTTATCGTTAGAATATCTTAAAATTTTTCAAATCAACGATGCATACTCTTTTCATTTTTGTCACCTTTAACTTTTTTATAATTTTCTTTGATCGTTGAGTGATGGGTCTTTAAAATGATTTTAAAATCAACTTTAAAGTTGTGAAAGACTGATCTCTGCATGGTATTTTGGAGCCTACATGCATAAACTCATCCATCCGTTATACTTTTTTTTACCATTAGATGAACAATTTTTCATGAGTTTAAAATCTCATAATTGATAGGTCCTCCCAGCGAAGGTGGTATATCTCCCTTTGACACTGTGGTAACAAGATAGTAGATTAATGACCGGATAAAACAAGTGATCATAATGATCGTGGTCCGTAGCATGCGCTAGCTAGCATCCATCGAGCTACTCTCTATATATATATATAGAGAGAGAGAGAGAGAGAGAGAGAAATGGACTCATGCATTGTCGGTCGATGGACTGCAACAGCCACTACAACTTCAAAGTGTTTAACATCAAGTTGCCCTTCTATAGTTAAATTAGTGGAAGTGGTCAGATTCACCATATATATATAATTTTCCCTGCTGCTGAAAACTAACCTGGCCAATCTCCTGTGGTCACTTAGTTGTCGTCCAAACTCCAGCAGCGACTCGCCAACAAAAATGAACACCACACGCGGAGAGGTTCGTCGTCATGCATGTATAGGCCTGCTAGTACCAAGTAGAGCCACCACTAGTCCATCGATTGATCCTCTCATTTGACTAGAAACCAACGCTTGATTAGCTGATGAATTAATAATTAAGAATAATTCATGATCTCGATGGACGAGATCTCTCTTTCTGTCGCTCTCCATCTCTCTTCTCTTTTTCCTTGTCTCCTATACATTGATGATTGAGTACTATGATTGATGGAGCCTACATATATACATACATGCATTATAGTGTATAATATATATATATATATATATATATATATATATATATATATATATATATATATATATATATATATATAATATGTTGGGATATAGAGAGAGATAATGGTTACGAGAGCTTGGTAGCATCTAAGGTCCTAGGATCGACTTCCCGTGAGAGTGAATATTTCCATGATTTAACGGGGTTGTGCTTTCGATAGTAGGTGATGTTCCCGTCTGTAGTGCTTACAAGACCCAGTCGTAGATACTCATACATAGAGTAAGGTTTACGTGCGTGCATTCATAGGGGTAAGTGTGTGTTGTGTCTAAGTTGTAAGTTGTACTGTGTAATCAGAAAAAAAAAATGCATATGCATGGGAGGGACGACGATCGGACGATGGGGATGCATGGCCCACGCACACAAATTGCACGGAGAAAAAGGTCATGTGCCGACAATTAAAAGCTGCATGATTTGTCCAAATAATAGTGCACTAGTGGCATCATCGACCGTAAAATAAAGCGCGATCCGAGCAATTAGTTGCGTCGTCGTCGATCCCTGGCCCGCCGGCCCCTGCGTTCGCGCGCGCGAGAAAAAAAGGACCACGGGGATCCGCCCGTTCATATCGCTCGCGCGCGGCAAGATAATTGCATGCAAGAAAAATCTGCTCTTCTCCGATCCCTCCCTTTGTAGTGATTGATCCGTCGAGGTCATCGAGGCCCCTCTCTCTCTGTTTCGATCCCTTTCTCTAGCTGCTGGGTTTGACTTGACACTTAGCGTTAATTAGTCAATAAATCATAAGTAAGTTGGTGGAAGGGATCGTGCACGTCACGCTCTACCTTTCTGTTGGGCAATCGATTTTACCGTATCTCAGATCCCTTTTGTCAATTTATTTAACTTCTTTGTATGTATTATATATAGGTGAAGTAGCTAGTCACAAGTCCATGACGATTGGACAAGTACGGGTGTGTACTTATATATTTATCAGTTTGAAGTATGTTTATATACTCTATATGTATACTTGTATATTTGACATATAGTATATATTCTATCAAGTATGATCATAGTATACATACACTTCGTTAGGCCATATACACCGTAAATTCTGAGATATACACATGAGAGTAACTACACCTGGGTAGGGTACTAGCTCATCACTAATTCCTCTCACTCTATCCTAAATTAATAAGGCGTCCCAAACAAACATTTCAGCAGGTACTACCTCATCACTAAGTTCTCTCACCCTAACCTAAATTAATAGGCGTCCCAAACAAACATTTCAGCCAAAACTTCATATGCAACGATCGGAATAAAGACTATTCCATTGTTAAAAAGATATCGCCACACATCTAACAAAGCTCTCTACACCTAGGACACATGTTCGTCCTACTTTGGGAGGATCGGCGTTGTGACGCGGGCCTATGTGTCGGGAGATCCAAGAATGGTAGGTGAAATCCATTGTTTGTTGATCGACGATGGACCAGCGACGGCTATGCCCTCTCGAGCACTAAATTCCTCCTTGGAGGTATCATCTATCATTGTGGTTTTATCCTCACTTCCCTGTGTCGTCAGATCTTCAGGGTGAAAATCTCGTCCATGTTGGGCAGGCGATGTCGGCATCATAGTGTTGTGTTTCTCCTTGGAGGCATACTCACCATAGTGTTTGCAAGTTCCCTAGATCATCTACTCAAATAGCTGTCGGATTTTTCTATCGGATATATAGTAGGTAATCATTAACCAAAGTAAAATAAGGCTACCAATAATGCAATTCAAGAGTTCTCAGCTTAGTACTAGTACCTAAATGTGATGGACTTGCAAAAACGCAGAATGATTCACGTACTACGTTCAATTCTCTGCTAATGTTGCAGCTAATGAATATGGATTAACACATACATACACACACACAGATGCATGTGCTTGTGCATGCCGTGGATGGAAGGGCAGGGAAAGGAAAAGGATAGGCTGGGGGTAGGTATGGTCCTGTACGTTAACTGGCTCTAGCTCGATCTGTATATAGTGATCGACGCGGTGGCGCCCGGCCATGCAATATTGCGAGTGCACGTACGTACGTTCTCTCCCTCCTCTCACTCGCAGCCTTAGGTTTCAAGGAAACAGGTGATAGGTCTAGCTGATGCATATGCAGCTGCATTGCATACATTTAGCTAGGATTGGGAACACCTCCTGTCCCTCCTGTGCAATGCAAACAGGCATCTCTCTCTCTCATCTCTGATGGGGACACCAAGGACAAAACCCTGCTTATTGCCTGCCATACATTGGACATTAGTACTCTACTAGATCTCTCTCTCTCTGGCTGACTGAAAAGGGTGGGCCACAAGCAGGGGCCTATTATGGCTGTGTTTAGTTCTAAATTTTGGAGCGCCAAAATTCACTGTAGCATTTCGTTTGTATTTGATAATAATTGTCCAATCATTGACTAATTAGGCTCAAAACATTCGTCTCGCAAAGTACAACCAAACTGTACAATTAGTTTTTGATTTTATCCACATTTAGTACTCCATGCATCTATCGCAAATTTGATGTGACAGGGAATCTTTTTTTGCATAGTGCACTTTTCAAGTGATCTAAACACAGCCTATATTGAAGTCTCCTAGTACCATCATACACACCATACGCATATGCATGCATGCATCCTGCGACCTAATTCAGCCGTCGAGGTTGAGTCGAATCAAGAGCGCTGGGTGCCTGGGTCCGGACGATTACGACAAACCTCGTGCTGTTGGGATCCTTCAATGGAGCCTAAAATAATGCGCGAGGAATTGTAGCCACTTCTTTTAATTTTAGGATATTTAATTGGGGTTAGTTAGTCGAGCACCTTCATTTCATTAATTAGTATCGCAGAAAGCAAAGTGTTTTCAGGATTACTTGTTTGTCCTGAACTGAAGTTGGTGTGGCAATTTAGCTTGTTGTTCCAGTTTCTAGTAGTAATTAGCATGCATGACACCTCTAGAGGGCTTTATGGAAGACTATATATGTATATCACCTTTTTTACCATGTAAAGTAAGGCATGAGTCCACTTCTATCACACGCCTACAAATAACACTTGGACACCACCTCTGAAAGGGAGGCTACTTGCCCCTTAAGGCCTTGTTTGGATGCACATGTATCCACCTCAATCCATATGTGTTGGAGTGGAATGGAATGAAATTTAGTTCAATTCCACTCCAATCCACTTCAACACATGTAGATTGAGATGAATACATGTGCATCCAAACAAGGCCTAAACAATGTACTTATTCTATATACGATGGTAGGGTTATACAATGACGGCTTGGGAGCCATATAGTCTACCAATATAATCATCTCGGCCTCATACATGATTACCATGCAGGTACTACTGTACTCCATGCAATTTCAATAATCCACCGTATGGTACACTAAACATGTACCTGCCCATCCATTATTTGTCTAATGCAGACAATACATCTTGTACGAATGACTTGTGTACATGACAATTGATGCTATCATGTATCAAACTGATAGGGATCCGAGGATGCTGTTATCTTGTGGGGAAAACAATGTATAGGTCTATGCAGCGCTCAAGTGCCTGCTTAAACATTCCTTTTGTCCTCACCCTTATCCTTAGATCTTCTCACCCAGCAATATGATCCTAATACAATCGGATCTATACAACATTCCTATATGTCCAATAATAACACAAAACCTCCTCTTTCTTCCACCCCACCACGCCCAACACACCACAAAAAATATCCTCCCTTGCTTGCCAGTTACCCCCACCCTCAACAACGTTGATAGAATGGTAGTGCCGGCCGCTCCCCTTTCTTCAGTACCAGGTACAATGTAATGCACCTCTCATCTCACCATCACTACAGCTGTTACAAGGCCCCAAGGCCATTGGTGGCCCTTGTGGACCTTAAACTCTAGTGTACTTAAGCCCTAACCTTGTAGAAGGTGAAGAAGACGCAAGAGATCGCAGTGAAGTGTGCATCATCATCTCTGGTTGGTGATGCAGAGAGCATAAATTAGCTTCATCATGATCTAAAAAATGTAGTATTCTGGTGATTGAATAAACTAGTAATCTGAAGAAAAGTAGTCCTGCTTGTACATAAAACTAGCTCTTGCAGTAGTCCATGTCAGTAAAAAGTTGTGGTATATTAATATATGTGAATAATCCAAACAAAGAACTAGACAGAAGGATACATACATACAGTGTGAGGTTAACTTCACTACTTTAGTGATCTCTCTCTTTCCCCTCCGTAGTTTTCATCTAGAAGAATATGTCCCATACAGTTGTTGCATAATGATGAATTCTTCTTTTTTGGCAAGATCTTATTTCCCCTGCACCGATTTCTCTCTCTCTAAAGATCATATGGTGTTCCGCCATCTTTTTCTCCAAATGGTGTGATGTCTCACTGACAGTGACGACTCTTATACTATGTGTAGCCTTTATGTAAAATACAAGAATAATGACATTAGTAGATCCATTAATATTTTAACAGCACCTTTACACATTGTCCTCTCTAAAATTGTACACGAAACGAAAGAGTAAAGACTCTTTAATTCTACTGGTCGGCAGTTTAGTTGGGCTATATATATACCCAGGCGTTCAGCATATATTTCCAATCATGCCAATCTACTATGCCCTACAAGCAGTGACGAAGCCAGGAATCGACGAAGCCAGGGCTGGCTTCCTCTTCTTCTTCCTCCAGCCCCTCCTTGCCTTCTTCTTCCTCCTCATGGCGGTAGCCCGGGCTAAGCCCGGGCTCCATGTAAATCATGGCCGTAGGGGGGGCTGGAGCACGGGTAGCCCCCCCGCTGGCTTCGTCGCTGCCTACAAGCATATAAAGGTGAGGAAATAGTTGACATCGACTTTCCATAATTTTGTGGACATAGATTCCCTACCTCTTTTTCTCTCCAGAGAGAGAGAGTGTGTACGAAGAGTTCACTAGCATGCATGCATATTCATGGCCTAGACTTCGTAGATTCACTCGAAGACTTCTCAAATCCGGAACTCTTCCAGCCCACGTATCCTACTATTTTCCAAGTTTCTTGACGAGAGTTGTGGACGTTCTAGGTGTAAGTGCATCTAGCTCTTTAGTGGATTTTGATGGATTGAGTGACAATAGGGTTAAAGGTCTAACAAGATTGCTAAGTGTTGAACAAGAATTTAATTATATTGCATACACATGCAAAAGAGAATTGTACGATTTGAATGTAACAAAGGTTCAACAAGAAGTCAAACCTGATAGTATTCCACAATGTGCTGAAATGAAAGCAAAATTGTATGTTTTATGTTGGAAGATCTCATGAAAAGAATCTAGTTCAAGCACAACAATGCAAATAGAGTTGATGAAATGACTTATGTGTCCTAGGATATTATTGCATCATGTGAAGGCAAGCATATTTGTGAAGGATAAATGAGACATAAGGTTCACTACACCATGACACACTTTTGCCCACTGTTATGTGTTGGTAAAGGGTTAGTATCGCACACACCTTATCTGTTGGCAAAAGTCCAATCTTTTAGTGTCAACTCATATGTCGGCAATTATGTAGTAGGACAACAAATTATCTGTCGGCGTTGCTGTGATGACTAATAAACTGTCGAGGAAACTTACTAGGCAGACTAACTGTCGGCGTAGCCTTAGCTTAGCTACTGATCATGTGTCGGCGAAGGGTGAGCCCTGTCCCATCAAACACATGTACGGGTAGCAGAAAAAAACGCTTCGCACTCTAGAAGAGGGGCCACACGCACCCCTCTTATCAGAATCCTTCCAAGTCGCACCCAAAAAAAGAAAAGAAAAGGTCACGAATGAGCAACCCGGCTGCCGCCGCTCGTGCATCCTGGCCGCAACCCCACCGCCGCCGCCATGCGTTCGCAGCTCCAATCCCCGGTGCCGAGCCCTAGCCGCCACCCGTGCAAGCTCAGCATCCAGCCACGCTGCATCACCACATGCCGAGCTCCCCACCCAATGCGCCGCCGGATGTCGAACCCGTGGTCCCGCCATCGCCGTCCCACCCAGATCGCTGCCGGTGCACTCCGTCGACGCCCGACGCGTCTCCCCCGTCGCCTGCAGTTCTGCGTCGATGCAAGATGCGGGGCATCCTCCCCATCACTTCCAACTCCGCATCTGCACAGGATTCGTTAGGGTTTGGAGTTCCCGCGGCTGGCATGAAGTCCTACCGCCGCTGCTAGCGCGGAGGGCTCCACTCCGGGGGCTCTCCTCATCCGCTCCAGGTAAGAGGCTCCCCCTGCTACTGAAGGCCGCACTCTCCTTGATTCGGCCCCTTTCATCCATATCCCTGGATCTGAAGAGAGCCCTCATTCCAAAGAGGTATATATGTCACAGAGGATCCTCTTGCTGCCTGGGCTCTCAAAAAAGCTAATAATGCACTTGTAAAATATAACAGAAAAATTAACTACTTTGCTTCACTGTAAGTTCTTTTTTTGACGGTAAACAGGATGGGCGCACCGCTACTGGTATTTTTGAGAAAAAGAATACGATACAGAAAGTACAATACAGGAAGTAGCAAAACAGGGAACAAAAGGAGAAAAGAAAGAAACTACTCTGCTTCACTGTAAGTTTGCTTAGTCTTTATTTTTCTTGCCCAATGATTTCGGAATTGATTGTTATACTATCAGCATAACCTGAAAATCTAATCAAACTGGGGATTGTGTAACCTATATTTTCGATAGGTAGTGGGCTTAGGCCTGGATTTATCAGTTTGCAGTGACATATTTTTGTGTATGAAATTGACTGCTAACTACTTATTGTTGCCACTAGCTCTCTCACAACTGCACAAGTCCAAATGGAGATGTACACAGAGTTTTCCTGTGAATTATATAACTACCAACTAATATGTCCTTACTGTATCTTACTGCCACTAGAACCTATGAGCAACACAACTGATAAAAGCTCTGAACTTGGACTAGTGCAGTTGTACTGAAAATTACAAGCTAGTGTCGTTGTACTAAAAATTACTGAATCATTTTTTATTAGGTGAGGAGGGAGACGCTCAGGCAGAGAATCATAGCTCTACAGCATCTGGCTTCTCCATTCACAAAGGTATTGTATAGGATTGAGCTCACATGTACAACTGTTTTATTCATCTCTGGGGTGATTTAAATTAATGGATCTATCTATGTACAGAGCCAGTATCTGTGATTACAATTATGTTTTTGTTTGTTAAATTCATACGTTCATGATGTGAGTTATGCCCAATTTCAGTGCATAGGATCACCATATAGTGGTTCAGATTTCACTTTTTTTTTTGAAACTGGTTCAGATTTCACTTGGCAGTAAGGGATGACAATAGGAGGTTTAGCTTTGTTTTATTTCCTTCTTCCATCTGTCCAACTTGTGTATCTGTTTATTTGGTCAGTTTCAGTGCAACTTTCATATCCATTCCTAAATGTGAGTTTCATGATGCAGAGCATGATCTCCTTTTTTTTCTTGATGTATATTGCAGTCTTAAGTTTTTTTATGCCAGATGGGAACTGAGTGTGGGTGGTCATTGTTGTGGCTATCATTGAGTAAAGATGTCAGGGAAAAACGTATGAGTAGCTTCAGAAGGGTATGTTTACTGAATTCATAAGGAGCAGAACAGTACAAATATGAGGCACCTACTGCTTCTATCTCTTGTTTACTTGATTTTGCATTAGGAACCTATCTCTTGTTCAGTAGTTCTGAAGTGCTTGATCAGTCCATTTTGTATCTGACGCTATAGGATGATACAAGGAATTTAACATGCTAGTCACCATTGACTATATATTTTGTATACAAAATCAAGTTTCTGGCCAACTTACATTTTCTTGTCTGTAACTTCTAGAAATGAACTATAGCCTTCTAGTGTCATTTTGTCTACTTCTCTACAGAGATTAGTCTTTTTGCCCCTACCATTCTTTGTTTATGTACCATAGAATGGACAACACAAGCCTGCAGCTAAGTCCCTGAGATTTAATATCAGCCTTTTTTTGTGTTCTCTGTGACTTCTAGAAATAAACTACTGCAACTTCTAGTGTAATTTTGTTTAATTTTCTGCAGAAATTAGTCTTTTTGTTCCTACCATTCTTTGTTTCTGTACCATATCAGACAACAGGCCTGTAAATAGCTACAATCCTAAGATTTAATATTAGTCTTTTCTTATGTGTACTCATGTCTACCTATAATAATGGAAGTCCATGTGGGGTTTTTGGAAATACTGGATTCTCCCTTTGGATGGTCAAATATTTCTACACTGCAAATCTGTTAATTGAAATTTCGAATTGCAGTTGGTATAGCTTTCTAATATAATGTTGCCTATGCAGCGATGCGTCAAGTCAGCTGATTGCTGCAGAACGAGCTCAACTGTACATGCAACATTTGTACATCAAGGAAAAGAGTATTATGAAGTGTCCTATAGTTGCTGCAAGAAGAAATGAATTGTTGTTCTGTTCTTCTGTTTTGCACCTACTATCACGTAGGCCAAACACATGGAAGTGTTGAATGTCACTTCTATCTCCAAGTCATGATCTATTGATCTCTTAGCTTTAGCCATAATCACTTAGCACAAAACTTAGTATATGTCTATATATGTCAGCTAGTGGCTCATCTATATCTTGGACTTGTATATGCATGGCTCTATGTACTATGACCATCACTTGACTTCTATATATCCTATGTATGTATGGAAGATTTAATATTATTTCTATAGATCTATGAATCAAGTGGATTTGCTCGATGTGATGCCTTCTCTATGAAGAAAATTGAATTTGTCAAACTATTCAAATTGTATTGATATATATATTTAGTTGCTGATGAGGGCATGTTCTATAAAATGCCTTGAAAATGGTTTCGCCAACATATAAACTGTCGGGAAAGGTTCTAACTGTCGGCGTAGGTCTTAACTGTCGGCAAAGGATTAACTGTCGGTAAAAGATTCAACTGTCGGCGTAGGTACACCATTTGGCTACACCATAACTGTCGGCGATCCTATTAACTGTCGGCAAAGCTTTCGCCGATGGCTTCTAGCGCGACTGTTTGTAAATTGTCGGCAAAGCCTTTGGTGGGAGGCTATCTGTCGGGAAAGGTACCCTTTGCCCACTTTAAAAAGTGTCGGCAAAGGTATGTTGTGGTATAGTGGTTATGCATATGGAATGGTCTTACCTGGAGAGCTTGCGTGTGAAATCAATGAAGACAAAGATGAGTTTCTTGAAAAGGATTCGAACATATGCTTATTGTTGGTTCAAATCATCATATGGCTTGGGATGGCTTGAGATCGAGGGTGAAGATAGCAAGGAAAGTGCTTCGGGGGACCAAGTAAGGGTGAAGGGCAAGTGACGGTTTGGGCACCGATGGACCATAGCTTAGGTGAAGAAGATAGTACTTGCATTGAGTCTTGGCACTAATCAAACTATGAGAAGTCATATTATGTGGAAATCAAATCATTATTGGATTTTATGGAAGAATTAATGACTTGGGGTCATGACGTGCTTGAGTTCGTATTTATTGAAATGTTTCTAAGTCACATGCTCAAGATGACTTTGCTCAAATGAATGGGAGACGAAATCGGTTGCCACCCTCAAATGTTGAAGATTGCAAGAAATAACATATGAAGATATTGAAGATTCAAGTGGTTGAATATAAATATCCTTTTGATCTTGAGTATAGGTATGTTGTACTATCAAGATGGATGCAACACGAATAGTCTGACAAGTCTCAAGTGCTCAACTAACGGAACCCGAGTGCCAATATGAGAGAAATACATGACACAACACTTGCACCTGTTGGTTTAATTTTGGAGCTTGTTTTTAGTTGGGTTGGTTAGCCCTTTTAATAAGCTTTTTAAAAGTCCAAGATCATCAAAATTAGAGTTTGGAGCTAAAAGTTATGATGTTTTTTGTGGAGTGACGTATGCTTGTTTTTGGAGCTTCGAAAGTTCTGGACCTAGGAAGTTCTAGACATTTCTTTTCTGAAACTTTTGGCCGCGTATGCTCTTTCCAGGTTCAACAGCGAGTTTTTCAAAATTCGGAAGTTCTATACATTTTTTGGAAGTTCATCTCCAAGTTTGGTTCGAGTTAGACCTCTCTAAGCATATTTCTATCTGGACTTATTTTGCTAAGTCCAGAAGTCCCGAAGAAAGCTTCCAGACGTCCGTAAGTTTTGGACATTTGTTCGAAACTTCCAAAGGTTGTTTAATATGTTACTTTACCAGTTGTGATTTCTGTAGAAAACGCCACATCCAGCCCTTTCACTAGGTTGTCTTATCGATCCTAGAACAACCCTAGATGCATCTTCTCAATGGGTCTTTCCAAGGAGGTACAGTGTTCACGATGTTCGTAGGTTTTCGGGCAAATCTACTAAAAAATGGCTAGGATGGTTCTAGAAACCAGCCAACATGGTTGTTGCGGGTTCACTGTGAGTTGCTGTGATTTTGCGGTCCGAGCATTCGAGCTATTTTGGTGTGGGAGCTTTACTACATCAACAAAACCGACAGTCAAATCTAGCCTAATGAATCTAAACTCTCACTCTGCCAATTAAGCCGAGTAAATCCATACGTTCAGCTAGCAAGCCAGGTGATGTTTGTCAGGCCAGGGTTTTCTTTTTCAGACTCGAAAACAGCAAAATTTGAGTGCAAACAATTGTGGTTTCTGAATATTTGAGTATAGAATTAACATGTTGTTATCATTTATGCAACGATCGATCCATGGGTAGGGACGGAAGATTTGATCAGCCATCCATCGGTGAAAGCTCAAAAGATGAAATAAAAGTGCGTACATATTTTACGCAATTTCTTTTTAGTCCAACAGGAATGGTGTTCGTTGAGGTGCTTAATCAATGTCTCCCCAACTAACCGGGTCACGTTATGTGATAATTGATTCCTTTGTGGCCATCACTGTCACGATTAGTGCTTGAGTCTTCCAGAGAAAAAAAAAACAGTTAAAGTTAGCTCCAGCGCTTTCTCTCTCCATGTGAATGCATATGACGCGTACACATATGCTTACTTCATCATTTATATATTACACATATGCAATCATTCATTTATCTTTGATTTTTATGTATTTAATTTATTGGCTTATCGATGAGTTCTTTCTAGGTTATCCATCTTATATTACTAAAAAGAGCCTCTACATTAGTTCTCACAAGATGTATAGAATAAATAAATCGTATAAATTCTTATAATAAAGCATTTATTTTATTAGACTCTAATCATCATCGTCAATAATAATTATTAGATCTCCATATTTTATAAAAAAAAGTACTCACATCAGTCTTTATAAAAAAATCTATATAGGAGCTAAATCATTTGTATCTAATTTGTCATCATAAACATAATTTAAAATAATGTCCAAATTACTCACCTCTATAGTTATGAAAGATAATACAAATTAACCACTAAGTTTACATATTAATTACCATATTTGTCATTATGAAAGTAGTATAGTTTAACCCCTTTGTTTGTACCAAATTACCAGCTCCATCATTGTAAAAAATAAATAAAATATTCCTCATACCTATAAATCTAATATATGTTATTATTAAAATAATTTAACACTCACAAAGTATTCTATATATATTTATATATTACACACTTCTACCATCGTTCAATTTATAAATATACTTATATATCAAGAGAACATGTATGTTTATATCATGATAAATATTTATCATAATAGTTAATGAGGATGAAAAAAAAGTTCCTTTAACAAATCATGTACCAGTAACAATGATAATTCACTTTCAATTGTATATATTAATACTCCATGATATTAAATTTTATAAGTTGACACTTTAAATAATTACACATTTAATTTTAAAATCTGATTTTTTTTATTTTAGCCAAAAAGCTAATATTTTAAAAAGAATAGGTCAGAAACTAATTTTTTTTTATGAACTAACCCTTTTAGTCACGTTAGAGATCTTGGCGCGACTCGTAACTGCGGTCACGTCATATGCATTGGCGTGATTAACTAGACACGTTGCCAATTCCAAATAACACTATGTATATAAGCAACCGACATAGAACCTTACTGAGCGCCGCGCCAACACAAATGGCTTGACCGGCAGCTGCGTCACGCCAAAGCGGATGGCCGGACCATGTTTTTATTCATACAGGACTTGCTAGCTTGTGTCCAACGTTCATATGACTGTTTTGATTTCTTTCAAAAAAAATTGTCAATTCAAAACAAATAACGTATGTATCTCTAAAATTCTTCAATTTTGTTAAGTAGATGCCAGAAATAACCATGATCCATTTTACTTGTATATGGCATCATACCTCTTGTAGTTTTGAAATTAAAATTCTTCCCATAATACTATATTTGAGTCTTAGGTTAACCTGTTTAGCCTCAAAATGGACTCCAAAAATCTAGAAAAATTTATCTAAATTGATGGTTTGGAAAGTAGTATTTTATCATGTAAATTCTTAGCATACATGTTTAGGTGAAATCCAAAGTTTCTTAGCAAAGCTCATGCTCAAAATTAAGTTTAAATTCGAAAATAAATTTAAAAGCATCCCAAACAAAGCTAGGTAGACTTGGTCAGGGTACGCGTTGCCACCACTGATATCGCTTGTCGTAAAGATATCCAAAGTTCATAATTTAAAAAGGAGGTTCTTTTCTTGATCTCCCTCTCTCGTGTCTTATGGAGATCAAGAAACTAGAGTGCGCATCTCTCTTCTCTCACCCCTTCTCACAAGAAGAAATCCTAGTTTACACATATGGCCAAACAAGCTACCCCTATAAGAGCTTTCATAATGTCCTACTAGTTTACACCACAATTTGAATGCCTTCCTCAAGATCTAATTGAAAAGTGTTCTCTAAATAGAGAAATAACTAGAATGAGAATCAAGTAATCTAGCCATCAAAACAATTGAAAACCTACAAATTCAAAGGAGTGGATGCTTGTTACTAACTTTAAAGCAAGAAGATCATGCCCAACGCCACTGCCGGTTCAAGCCGAAAACCGGCAGTGATAGCACATCAGCACTACCGGTTTAAGCCACGAACCGGCAATGAAATATCACTGCCGATTCTAGCCACCAACCGGCAGTGATATGGAGCTTCACTTTCGGTTTTTCAGGACCCACAATCATTTTTTGATTTTTCAAGCCAAGAACCGGCAGTGATAGCACATCAGTACTGCCGCTTCAAGCCACGAACCGGCATTGAAATATCATTGTCAGTTCTAGCACCAACCGGCAGTGATATGGAGCTTCACTGCCGGTTTTTCAGGACCCACAATCATTTTTTTATTTTCAATCCAAGAACCGGTTGTGAAGACTTATCACTACTGGTTCCAGAGAAACCGACAGTGATGGACTGGCACTAAAGGTCGATCCTATAGTAGTTAACTCCCGCTGTCCCTTTTAAGTGTCACTATGGTATTTGTATAGATCAAAGTTTATTAAATTTAACTAGATTTATAGAATATATTAGCGATATTTGTATCTCCAAAAGTTTATTATGAAAATAGATTCAATGATCTATCTAATGATATTAATTATGTACCATAAACATTAATATTTTCTTGTATATATTTGACCAAAGTCGAATACTTTTGACTTCTTGAGAAGTGGGAATGGTAGTTAAAATGGGACGGAGAGAGTACACCCAAGGGGCAAAACTAAGTTAATGATCTTCCATCAGATGGAGTAGGTGTCTTCACGACTTTGCTTCACCTCGATGTACGCTAGCTTGGTAACCGTCGCCAGTCATCGTCCAACTCATCACACCTAATTTGGAGGAGAAACTAGGAAACCCTCTCGCACGCTTATTGAAGCATGGTTTGTTACAGCTTGCATACTTCGCTCATAATCTTCCTGATGTCCACCTTGTTTCCCAAGATGTCTTCGAGTGATCTACGTTCCTGCTATATACGGAGCCCCCTCTTGACTTGAACTCAACGCCCGCCTTGACTTGATCAACATCGTTGTCTCCATTGCATTGTCCCCCTCTTCACTTCGTCATGACATCTTTTTGTAGATGATGACTCCATGTCATCTTAGCTTGTGACCTCCATGTGTGCATGCAGAGAAGTTAATTTGTTTTATTCTTCTTATCAGTCACATGATCATACATATATCTAGCATCCTGTATATATAATTGTGTGAAAGGCTGGCAGATAAACCTACAGCTGATGAACCTGAGAGGTAGCATACACTACTACACAAAATCTTTTGCGAGGCGTTTCCAAATTGGTCTCCGAGGCGGTTGGGCCAGTTGCCCGCCTCGGTTATTCGTGACCGGGCAGCTGGCCCAGCAACCGCCTTGGTAATTATTAACCGAGACGAGCAACCTAACATGCCCACCTCGGTTAATATATATTAACCGAGGTGGGCATCCTAACGCAACCGCCAAGGTAAAACATTAACCGAGGTGGGCAGTATAACTCAACCGCCTCGATAAATCAGGCCCAGCCTGCTAGCCTAAGCGGCCCGGTTCTGAACATACATATATATACCAGACTTTAGGGTTTTCAGCCTCAGCTCCTCACTCCCTCCTCAGCCGCACTCCTCTCTCCCTCCGGTCTCCTCCCCAGCCCGACGCGCCCTCTTTCTCTCTCTCTCTCTCTCGCGAAGTTGCGTGCAGCGGCGACCTTGCGCGCCCACCTAGCGGCAACGGCAGGAGCCACGTGCGTGGGCCCGGAGGAGGCGGCGGCGGCCCTCGGGCTTTCGTGCTTGGCGGCAGCAGCGCCCCTCTCCTTGGAGCTCCTACGGCATGGATCGAGCTCCTCCGGCGCGGATCGACCTTCCCGGCGCGGATCCGGCCTTCCCTGCGCAGATGGAGCTCCTCCGACGTGGATCGACCTTCCCGGCGTGGATCCAGCCTTCCCCGGTGCGGATCCAACGAGGATTGACCTACGGCGCGGATCCAGCGAGGATCGACCTCCTACGGCGCAGATCCCTGCTCTTGCATGCGGCATGATGGGCTGGGAACGGGCTCACCGGTAGGCTCAGGGTTTTTTTTGTCTTTTTTTTATCGATTAACCGAGGCGGGCAAGGCAACCGCCTCCGTTATTCACGGATTAACCGTGAGCTTTCGACGGAGACGGTTGCCTCTGCCCGCCTTGGATAATGAAAAACGTCCACCTCGGTTAAGTTTAGTGTAGCAGTGATATAGCATGGGTGCACAGTATGTAGGGCTGTACTGGCACCATGGCCTCAACCGATTTGACTTTGCAGGAATGTAGTGGTTGGCCCGTTGCGTCATGCATGCACGCATGCTTATCCCCCTGCAGCCTCTTTTTTTCTTCAATTTACCCAGCTGACTGATAATCGCCACGGCACCTAATTGGAACTGAAAGTCACGCACATATATATGTGCCACTGCACATTGATGATGAATATATATATCTGTCTGTCTGTCTGTCGATCAGATAGCAGTTTGTTATCACCAGCACTGGATCTGACAGTACAAGTCCTGCTTTAAGCTCCATTCGTTCATTCAGATGCACGAACCGTGTGTGGTTTGGTCATCAGCCAGATGGATCACTTTCATTCACTGCACACCGGGTTGTTGCCACAGGGAAATAAAAGCTCACGGCACGTGCATTCAACTATTTGGCCGTGCACGCACGACATATATGATGTGTTTTATTGCGACCTTAATTAGCATATGCATATATAATATATATGGTTCATTCGGAGCTGTTGCTTGGAGGTTATAATTTGAAATCCGTGGTGGATATGCGTGGAGAAATGGTCATGCATGATGTGCACTTGCTATCTAGAAGACTAGAACAGCTAGCGACCGATGCAAATAAACTTGTGAGGCCAAGATGGAAATGCATGGCACTGTAGAGGATACCGGTTGTTGGAGCTGAGAAGGGGTCGGCAATTTGCCACGTGATCCACACAAGCTAAACCTACTGTCAAAAGTTAATGGCAGTGATCGAGTACAGGTAATTAAACACCTTGTGGTTGTCAGCTTGAGTGTTCTTGCAGGTGGGAACCGGAGCCGGCCGGATTCGTGTGTGTGTGTGTGTGTGTGTGTGTATATATATATATATATATATATATATATATATATATATATATATATATATATATATATATATATATATATATATATATATATATATATAAGCAGTGGCTATAATTGACCGGCAGACCGATCGATGCATCAAGCTTAGTGGTGTATGCAAAAGAAAAAAGGGGGAAAAAAGGCTCCCCATGCGTATCTCATGAACACCATGCAGCTAGCTAGTACTACCTATGAGTTACGTGTCACGTGAAGTGGTTTAAATTTGACTAAGTTTATAGTAAATATTATAAACATTTATGACTTCAAATCAATTTATTATAAAAAAATACACTTCGTAATTAATCTAATGATATTTATTTAATATTATAAATATTTATATTTTTTTATTTATAATTGATCAAAGTTAATATACTACCCATGATACTATTCTAAAATTGTATTTTTTTAGACGGAGGGAGTACTGGTAGTAGCTAGTATGTACTCGGCGGATCTGGCAACGCATGCAAAAAAGCGGCCGGATCGACCTGTCGATGGCGATGCGCACCAGGGCCGGCAGGCCACATATACTGTAGACACGATCGATGACATGGATGGGATGGACGTACGTGTACACGTACGCGCCAGGATCTGCTGATTGGACAAGCATGCATGCATGCGACCTTGCATTAATTGACACTCGATCGTGCATGGGTGATGGGCCATTATTTCCACTTCCGGTTGGCCCCGGAGACAACTGGAGCGTTTACCATTTTGTTTCCCAAAAGCTTCATTTCATTCACTTTAACGTCTCGTTATGCATGATTCATGGCAGCTCGACTCATGGATATCATCATTGCCAAAAAGCATCGACTCTGATTTCGTGCAAGATACCTGTACCGATAGAGGCTAGATCGTCCGGCCTAGATACACAGGAAGGGTGGTCTATGTTAGAAATATTCAGCATTTGACTAGTATAAGAAGGGTGGTATATGTTAGAAATATTCGGCATTTGACTAGTATCAGTGGTAGACCTCTTCCATGCGTGATCATGCATATGTGTTGTACTAAACATAGAGCATAGTCATAGATTAGATCCTGGTCTTTGGACCTTTGTATGGTTGCCCTACGGGAGTTCATCGCTTTGCCGAGTGCTTGTTACACTCGGCAAAGGCCTGAATACACTCGGCAAAGCCTTTGCTGAGTGTAACACTCGGCACAGAGCACTCGGCAAAAAATCTGTCGGCAAAGCTGCCTTTGCCGAGTGTCTTTTATCGCACTCGGCAAAGCGCGAACTGAAAAAATGCAAAAAAAAAACCTGAATTTTTTTTTAATCGGGGGAGGGGCCCACTAGCCAGCGTCCGCCCGTCTCCGTCGAAGTCGCAAGTCGCGGCATTTTTCGTGGCTACGCGGTCGGCGGGATTCGAACTCGTGACCTCTCACTCGCGCGATACCTCCTCTGCCACCTGCACTACACACTCAAATGCGTCTATATGTCGTTTCGGTTACTCGGATATTATACTAAACCAAGTAAAAATTGATTGTTTGAGGTCCTAAACAAATTCAAATCAAAAGGTTGTCAACTACAAAGTTTCATAACTTTTCGAGCTCTACATTTTTCATATCGAAAGATTTTCCATCCGAGGTTTTTGAAAATTTTGAATTTTAAAATTTTGAATTTCAAATGTAGTTTTGCATGACAAGATGAATTCAAATGAAAAAGTGGTCAACTACAATGTTTCATAACTTTTCGAGATCTACAAACTTCATTTAGGAAGTTTTTCCATCCGAGGTCTTTTGAAAAAATCGAATTTTAAAATTTTGAATTTCAAACGTAGTTTTGCATGACAAGATGAATTCAAATGAAAAAGTGGTCAACTACAATGTTTCATAACTTTTCAAGATCTACAAACTTCATTTAGGAAGTTTTTCCATCCGAGGTCTTTTGAAAAAATTGAATTTTAAAATTTTGAATTTCAAACGTAGTTTTGCATTACAAGATAAATTCAAATTAAAAAGTGGTCAACTACAATGTTTCACAACCTTTCGAGATCTACAAACTTCATTTAGGAAGTTTTTCCATCCGAGATTGTGATGCTAACATTGTTCACAAATCTTATATATCTCTCTTGTAGTTTCATGAAACTACATGAGAGACATAGATTTTGTGAACAACGTAATTATTACTTTGTCGAATGAAGAAATGACCAATATAAAGTTTGTAGATCTTGAGAAGTTATGAAACTTTGTAGTTGAAAACTTTTTTATTTGAATTCGTTTAGGGCACCAAAACGTGGTTTGAAAAATTATTTTGCCGAGTGTTTTACTTTGGCACTCGACAAAGAAGGCTTTGCCGAGTGTTCTTTGCCGAGTGCAGAGGCTTTGCCGAGTGTTTTTTATTTGGCACTCGGCAAAGCCTTCTTTGCCGAGTGCCCGAAAAAAAACTCTCGGCAAAGCCTCCGGCACTCGGCAAAGAAGCAGATTCCGGTAGTGTTGTAACAATTCATCTCTTGTAAGCTACGGTGGGGGCTCTTCCCACCTTCTATTTAACACGCAACCGTGAGCCTCAACAGGCACCACGTTACAACCATTCAACCATTCTTACATGGTAATCGGAGCCTAGGTGATCAATCCACAAAATCTTCAGCCAATTCGCAAGAATCTCCAATGGCCTCTTCCTCCATTCCCCCCACAGCCTTCTCCTTGATCGGTTGCCCGGTTACGGAGAAACTTGCCAAGAACAATTACTCCACATGGAACACCCACGTCCTATCTGCCATTCACGGTGCATGACTGGCACATTTCCTCGACGCCAAGACCGTAGGGATGCCGGCCAAGATGGTGGCAAAAGTTGCGGACAAGCCAGAAGAACTGATCCCCAATCCCGACTATGATGAATGGGTTGGTAAGGATCAGACAATATTCAATTATCTCTACTCATCTGTGTCCAAGGATGTGCAAGTGCAGGTGTCCCACTGCACAACCTCCACCGAGATATGGAAGGTCATCTAGGACATGAACGCCGCTCAATCCTGCGGCAGGGTAATCAATACCCGCATGGCGCTAGCAAACGCGCAGAAGGGATCGTCCATTGTTGCTGAATTTTTCAGCAAGATGAAAGGCCTCGCTGACGACATGGCGGCGGCCGGGAAGAAACTTGATGATGAGGAGGTGGCCTCGTACATTCTCGCCAGGCTAGACACGGACTTTGATCCGGTTGTCTCGTCCATGGCGGGGCGTGTGGAGCCTCTCACCCTCGGGGAACTCTACACGCATCTCGTCAGCTAGGAACAAAGGATGGATCTGCGTCAACCCAGCAACTCAGGCTCCTCCGTGAACACCGCCACTCGAGGTGGTCATGGAGGCTTCCAGCGTGATGGTGGAGGCGATCGCGGTGGTGGCTTCTAGCGTGGAGGCGGCCAAAACTGTGGCCGTGGCAACCGCGACAACAACCGTGATAACCACGGCAACTGCGACAACAACGATCCCTGTCAACTCTGCGGCCTTGAGGGACATAGTGCCTACTGGTGCTACAAGCGCTTTGAAACCTCCTTCAGGCCACCATCGGAGCGGCGCTCGGCCTCAGCTGCAACCACATCCTATGACATCGACACAAATTGGTACACCGACACCGGTGCTACCGATCACATCACAGGAGAGTTGGACAAACTCACTGTGAGGGACAAATATCATTGCAATGATCAAGTACACACGGCCAGCGGTGCAGGTATGAGAGTCAACCAAACAGGTCAAAGTATTGTTAAAACCCCAAAATGCAATCTTATCTTAAACAATGTTCTTTATGTCCCTGAGGCTAACAAAAATTTGGCCTCAGTTCATCGTCTTACATCTGATAACAATGCCTTTATTGAATATCATCCAAATTATTTCTTGATCAAGGATTAGGTCACGAAGAACATACTTCTTAGAGGGGAATGCAAGGGCAGATTGTATCCACTGAAGTTGCCATCGACATCCAGTTCATCTTCAACAAATAAAACCACACATGCTGCCATCAAGCCTTCATCATCTAGGTGGCACAACCGCCTTGGCCATCCATCCTCTACAGTAGTATATCAGGTGCTTAGCAAGAATCAAATTTCCTTTATTTCTGAGCCAAATAAATCTTTTGTTTGTGATGCTTGTCAAAAGGGCAAAAGCCACTAGTTGCCATATCCAAAATCAACAAGCATGTTAGCATCTTCTTTTGAACTTGTATTTTCGGATGTATGGGGACCAGCTCCCACCTCTATTGGAAGAAACAATTATTATGTCAGTTTCATCGATGATTTCAGTAAATTTACATGGATTTATTTGTTGAAACACAAATTTGAAGTCTTTCAAAAATTTCATGATTTCCAATCCATGGTAGAATGTCAATTTAACAAAAAAATTCCTGCTATCCAAACCGATTGGGGAGGAGAATATCAGAAACTAAATACCTTCTTCCAACATATAGGAATATCTCATCATGTTTCATGTCCTTATGCACATTAGCAAAATGGATCTGCTGAAAGAAAACATCGTCACATAGTAGAAGTTGGTTTGTCCTTACTTGCACATGCCTCTATGCCACTGAAATTTTGGGATGAGGCATTCCTTACTACCACATATTTAATCAATAGACTCCCTAGCAAAGTCATACAAGATCAAACCCCACTTGAACGTCTTCTCCAACAAAAACCAGATTATCTTACACTTAGAACTTTCGATTGTGCATGTTGGCCTAACCTACGTCCATATAATACTCACAAACTACAATTTCGCTCAAAAGAATGTGTCTTCCTTGGATATAGCAATATGCACAAAGGGTTCAAGTGTCTTGATATAGCTGAGGGTCGCATCTACATATCAAGAGATGTTGTCTTTGATGAGGATGTCTATCCTTTTGCCAAACTCCATCCAAATGCAAGAGCTCGATTGAGATCAAAAATACTTCTTCTTCCTACCTCACTTCGAAATCCATTTTCCGCTTTTGTGGATAACAATACTATTGATACTAATGGCAATGATTCTATGCACACTAATATGGCTGATGAGAATGCAGGATCTGTTGAAAACCAGGCGCAAAATGGTGAAAATTTCATCCAAAATGCTCATCATTTCATGTCTCCCTCTGTCTTTCCGTTTTTGGCAACGACAGGCACAGATCCCGGAGGTGATCACCCTACGCGCACAGTAGAACCTGCAGGCAGATCGGCATCGAATCAGCTGCACACGTCCACGTCGTCTCAATGCGCTGACGAATCGAGCGCTGCTGGCGCTCCCAACCAGGAACAGCGCGGGCAACGCGAATCTGCCCCTGTACCCCTGCCACCGAGAACTTCTACGGCAGCACAGCACGCTGTTGCTAAATCAAGGAGCAGGATGGGATCGTCTCCACCTCAGGGGGATAGATCTTCTACACCCGCGGATCATGTAGCCCCTACTCATCGACCTGCCACCCGCCTACAACATGGAATACGTAAACCAAAGGTATACACCGATGGCACAATTCGATATGGCCAGTTAGCTGTCTCATCTGAGGAACCACCAACATTGAAATATGCTTTAGCTGATAAAAATTGGAAACATGCCATGGCACTAAGTTTGATGCATTACATAAGAACAAAACCTGGCACCTAGTACCACCTCAAAAGAACAGGAATGTAATAAATTGCAAATGGGTGTATAATATAAAAAGAAGATCAGATGGCACAATTGACAGATATAAGGCTCGGTTAGTGGCAAAAGGCTTCAAGCAAAGGTATGGCATTGATTACGAAGATACCTTTAGTCCTGTTGTCAAGGCAGCTACAATTAGGCTTGTGCTATCTCTTGCCAAGTCACAAAATTGGTGTTTAAGGCAATTAGATGTTACAAATGCTTTCCTACACGGTTATCTCGAAGAAGAAGTATATATGAAACAACCTCCAGGATATGAGGATAAAACCAAACCTCACTACTTGTGTAAACTTGATAAAGCCCTATATGGATTGAAACAAGCACCTCGGGCATGGTACTCTCGGCTATGTAAGAAATTGTAGAGTCTTGGGTTTGTTCCTTCCAAAGCTGACACATCACTATTCTTTTTCAAAAAGGGAAATTATGTGATCTTTATGCTTGTGTATGTTGATGATATTATAGTGGCTGGTTCTTCTCAGGAAGTCGTGGATGCACTACTTCGAGACCTAGAGAAGGATTTTGCAATCAAAGACCTTGGTGAGTTGCACTACTTCTTGGGTATTCAAGTTCAGAGAAAAAAATGATGAATTGCTAATGACACAAGAACGGTATGCATCTGAAATTTTGCAAAGAGTCAATATGCAACTATGTAAACCTGTGAAGACACCATTATGTACAACTGAAAAACTGTCTATCACAAGTGGCACTGTCTTTGGGCCTTTGTACGGTTGTAACAATTCATCTCTTGTAAGCCACGGTGGGGGCTCTTCCCACCTTCTATTTAACACGCAACCGTGAGCCTCAACAGGCATCACGTTACAACCATTCAACCATTCTTACAGTCTAAATGAAGAGGCCATCTAGTAGGTTGACGAGACCGGTTTGACGCTTGTTTTTCGTCCCAAAAATTCACGAACGCCTCTCAGAAAGATCTGTAGGGGAGATGCAAAGCAAAAGTGTCCTAGGATCAGCAAAGCCATCTAGAACGCTACCAAATCTCGTTGAGAGAAGTGCTGCACAGCAAGGAGTTAGAAGAGCTTAAGGTAGAGTATATAAAAAGTAAAGATCGATTGATTTTGATGACTAGACAGATGAATTTCCCAATCGGCCATGATCCTCTCATATAAATAGAGGGGAGTGTATATCCCAGTAGAAAACTTATTCCACATGCAATATACAAGTTACTCACGAGATCGGATCAATTTCCAAAGAAAATTACAAGTTAGCTTTGAATCTGCTAAAACCGGCTCAGGACGGTATGTAAAACCGGACTATAGACCGGTTTTTCCAAGTTGACGCAGACCTCTTTGGCCAATTTATTATACAACTAGGGCCACTGTCGGTACCAACAGAATAGGGGTACCCATAATCAAAGATAAAAAAAGGGCGAAACACTAATACACCAACACAGCAAAGCTAAAAAACGGTAGACGATACACCTCGACCACGTTCCGATTCGCACGAGGCCGGCTCGACGGAACGTCTCGACCGCGCTCCGACTCCGACTCGTACGAGGCACCCTCGGCGGGACGTCTCGACCGCATCACGATTCGTACGAGGCTCGCTCAACAAGGCATCTCGACTACCGGCAGACTCTGACTCGCACGACCCCAGGTCGAATCGCTCGACCCATCTTACCCACCTACTATGAGTCAAAAGTCAGAACATTTAATGCAACTACCTACTACCCCCCACCGCCATGGCTATAGCTGCGATCGATGTGGGAACAACACCTGTGTCAGTCCTCACTTTTTTACCGCCCATCTCGGGATGGGAGGTGAAAACCTGTCACTATGCACGCCTTACCGCGCACTGTTTCACCACCGACCACCCTTGAGGAAGGATACGACAAGGTCCGTACGCCACAATCTTAGGGATTCGGCCTTATCCGCTCCGCCTTGATCCAGCCTCAACCCGGCCTCGATGCCCACCACTGGTCAGCAGGAAAGAAAGACCGACGTGGCACAGGACTCAGGGTCTTTTCACCGCCTCATCCCCGACGTCATCACGGTGTCCAGGGATGGCCAGCCATTCCTGAGGCACGTCGCTATAGCCACCCCCACAGGGATCGACAAAACTTCACCTCAAGACACCCCCGGCGTCCCGGCCTCCTCTTACCCTATAAAAGGGCAGGTCAGGGCTCTATAAGGAGGTAAGAGGCAAGTCAGAAGCCAAGCGCTAGCAAGCAAAGGCACCCAACTCAGAGATCAACATCTCAAGCAATCACTCTTGTACTCTTTTTCTTCCTTTGAGACTTGGGCTCGGCGCCCTCTCTCGCAAGCTTGTAACCCCTACGCAAGCACCTCGGTGAAAGGAAATATAAAACTCTCCCCTCCCCGCTAGACGTAGGGCCTTCTTTTTCCTGAACCAGGATAAACCTCTGTGTATTTCCTTTGCATCACCATCTAGGATAGGGACACGCGGCACTCACTCGTCAGCTTAGGACCTCCACGGGACCAAACACTGACAGTTGGCGCGCCAGGTAGGGGAAGCTGTGTGCCAACATCGTTCTCCCGCCATTTTCCTGGATGGCTGACCCCGAACGTCCTCTCCCGTTGGCCACGGTGATCTGGTTTGGGAGTTCGGAGTTCATGTCGCTTGGCCATGGCTATGACATGGTCCTCCTTCCACCTAGGCACCCAACCGATGAGGACTACGAGCTCGCCTATCCCAGAGGAGCGCTGCGCTGGTACCATCGCTCCTAGGCACGAGCCGCCAGGCGACGACGAGCCCGACGCAATCGCCATCCCCACCTTGCGGAGGACGGCGGGATTCCCCGATCCGGCGCCACTCAGCTAGACACCAACACGGATTTCCTCGCTGAGGGTCTGTGTAGGATGAGCTTGGCTGAGGATAAGATTCCGACAGGGAGCTCCACCGCTCTGTGGCTCGGTGAGATGCCACTCCCCCCCGGTCCGACTGCACCGGCTCCAGGAACGACGCCCCCATCAGCTTTCCCGTTTGGGTTAGATTTGGCCACCCGGGCGTACGCTTCCTCTGTGAGCACTAGCATGAGCGCTTACAAGGAGCTCCCCAGACACCATCTACTCTCCACTCTGGATCTTGTTGCATCCACACCGGCTTTCGAGTATCTGGACTCTACGGAGACCCCGGAAACAGAGCCACGTGCGACTGCTCCTCGACATTATAACCCCAGAGACGAGTGGCGATGACCTCACATCCACCCATCCTACTACTACTTCGGCGCCCCTGACTCCGACTCTGCCGATGACACCTACGATCCGACTCATGAGTGCTTCAACATCGACGGGGTAAGCATGACAGATTCAGAGGACGAGGAACCTGTCGAAGGAAGGAACACGCCACCTCACGTCGAGCTACCTGACGAGTGGGACGAGGCTCAACTCCTTGCGGATCAAGGAATGCAGCTCGAGCAAATCCGTGAGTTGCAGGACAGGCTCGACGAGGAAGAGAAAACCTACGCCTACTCCAACAAACCCTCGAGCATGAACGTGCGGCGCACGCACATGGCGGTGGAACTTGAGAAAGAGCTCGTGACGTCAATCGTCGCATCACCGAGGATCGGGTGGTCGACCCCCCGATTTTCGGTCAAGCCAGCCAGAACGTTGTCGCTGCCGCCATGCTCCTCCGTAACATGCCCGAGCCATCAAACCCTGACGCTCGTCGAGCCCGAGATGAAATCCGAGAACTCCTCGAAACCGCTGCTATGCAGCAGGCCGAGAGCTCTGCCTCGAGGCGACGCGGGCCAGCCTCTGAGCGGCTCGCCGAGCCCTCCCGATAGGAGAGAGAGGCCTCGGTTCATCCCGAGCATGTCCAACGGAACCGGGCGGCCCCTGCCCCTGAGCACGTCACCGACAACCGTGAACCTCGAGACACCCGTGGCAACATCATCGAGCGCCGCACGCGCAAACACGGTGATGGTGTAACTCGAGGTTACCGCGTGTACAGAGGCGAGCGCTATGACAGCTCAGAAGATCGAAGCCCGTCACCCAAGCCACCAGGTCCCTGGGTCTTTAGCAAGGCCATTCGAGAAACAATACTCCCGGCACGGTTTCGCCCCCCCCCCCTCCCACGACTCTCACCAAGTACAACGGTGAGACCAAACCCGAACTTTGGCTCGCTGATTTCCGCTTGGCATGTCAGTTGGGTGGGGCCACCGACGACCGGGTCATTATCCGACAACTCCCTTTGTTTCTGTCAGACACCGCTCGAGCCTGGCTCGAGGACCTTCCACCTCGACAGATCCATGACTAGGATGACCTCATAAGGGTGTTCGAGGGAAACTTCAAGGGGACCTACATGTACCTCGGCAACTCATGGGACCTTCGGAGTTGCAAGCAGAAGCCAGGTGAATCCCTCCGAGATTACATCCGGCGTTTCTCCAGGCAACGCATCGAGCTCCCCAACATCACCGACTCTGACGTGATTATGGCCTTCCTCTCTGGAACCACCTGCAAGGAGTTGGTCCTAGAGCTGGGCCGTAACACCCCCCTCACTGCCAACGGATTGATGGACATCATCACCAACTTTGCCACCGACGAGGAGGCAGTTGGCGCTATCTTTGGCGGTGATCAGGACAAGGGGAAGCTCAAGGTCGACGATCCCGCGGGCTCCAGCCGGGGCTCTAAAAGGAACAACCGAAAGAAGAAGAAGAAGAAGAACCAGCAGGGCAAGCCTGAGGCGCCGGCCGATGAGCTTGTCACTGCTACCGAACGCAAGAAACCTCGAGGGCCCCCTGGCGGGGGCGTTTTTGACAAAATGCTCAAAGAGCCATGTCCCTACCACAAGGGGCCCACAAACCACAACCTCGAGGACTGCCACATGCTCTGGAGGTACTTTGAGGGCATAGGCGTCAAAAAGGACGACAAGAAGGAAGATCCCAAGGGCGACGACAAGGATGGGGGGTTCCTCGAAATCCACGATTGCTTCATGATCTACGGAGGACCCTCGACCCGCCTCTCGACGCGTCAGCGCAAATGAGAATGGCGAGAGGTTTTCTCCGTACATCCGGCGATCCCCCACTTCCTTGACTGGTCCGAGGTCGCCATCACTTTTGACCGTGATGACCACCCCGACTACGTCCCCAACCCAGGGGTCTATCCACTTGTTGTAGATCCCATCATCGCCAACACATGCCTCACCAAGGTGCTCATGGATGGCGGTAGCAACCTTAACATCATCTATGCTCAGACCCTCGACCTCCTGGAGATCGAGAGGACGCGCCTCCAACCCAGTGTTAGGGGTTTCCATGGAGTCGTGCCAGGAAAGCGGGTAGAACCTGTCGGCCGGGTCGACTTGCCTGTCTGTTTTGGCACTCCCACCAACTTCAGAAAGGAAACCCTCACTTTTGAAGTGGTCGCATTCCGTGGAACGTACCACACTATCCTTGCGAGACCATGCTATGCCCGGTTCATGGCGGTCCCAAACTACACCTACCTCAAGCTCAAGATGCCAGGCCCTAACGGCGTCATAACTATCGAGCCCTCGTACGAGCACGCCTACGAGTGCGACGTCAAGTGCGTCGAGCACGGAGAAGCCGTTTTGGAGTCAGCGACCTTGGCGGCGGACCTCGACGGTCTGGCCAACGAGATCCCCGACCCCAAATGCCACGCCGGCAGCTTCGAGCAAGCAGAAGACGTCAAGCTCGTGCCCCTCGACCCCGCCGATCCAAAGGTAAAGGCGTTGAGCGTCAGCGCCACCCTTGATCCCAAATAGGAGACAGTGCTCGTCGACTTTCTCCATGCAAACATCGACATCTTTGCGTGGAGTCCCTCAGATATGCCGGGCATACCCAGGGAAGTCACCGAGCACGCCTTGGAGATCCGAGTCGGCTCCAAACCGGTGAAACAACGCCTGCGCCGCTTCGACGAGGAGAAGCGCAGGGTCATCGGAGAGGAGATACACAAACTGCTGGAGGCTGGATTCATCAAGGAGGTTCATCATCCCGAGTGGCTAGCTAATCCTGTACTAGTTAAGAAAAAGAGTGGGAAGTGGAGGATGTGTGTAGATTACACCAGTTTAAATTAAGCATGTCCAAAAGTTCCCTTTCCTTTGCCACGTATTGATCAAATCGTTGATTCCACTGCGGGATGTAAAACTCTTTCATTCTTAGATGCGTATTCCGGCTATCACCAGATCGAAATGAAGGAGTTCGACCAGCTCGTGACTTCGTTCATCACCCCATTTGGCATGTATTGCTATGTTACTATGCCCTTCGATCTCCGAAACGTAGGGGCTACGTACCAACGATGCATGCAGCATGTTTTCGGGGAACACATCGGACCAACCGTCGAGGCTTACGTCGATGACATCATTGTCAAAACCAAAAAAACTGATAACTTGATAAACGATCTCGACGTTGCGTTCAAATGCCTCCGGGCAAAGAACATCAAGCTCAATCCTGAGAAATGCGTTTTCGGTGTTCCTCGAGGCATGCTTTTAGGGTTCATCGTTTCCAAGTGTGGCATCGAGGCCAACCCAGAAAAGATCACTGCGATAACCAAGATGGGCCCTATCCGAGATCTGAAGGGCGTGCAGAGAGTCACGGGCTGCCTGGCGGCCCTCAGTCGCTTCGTTTCACGCCTCGGCGAAAAAGCGCTCCCTCTGTACCATCTCCTGAAGAAATCGAAACACTTCTCATGGACCCTCGAGGCCGAAGAAGCTCTTGCAAAACTCAAAGCTACACTCTCTAACTCGCCGATCCTCGTCCCTCCGACCCCAGGGGAACCGCTCCTACTTTATGTCGCCGCGACAACACAAGTAGTCAGCGCGGTCTTGGTTGTCGAGAGGACTGAGGAAGGACATACCTTGCTCGTCCAGAGACCAGTCTACTTCATTAGCGAGGTGCTCTCGGAAACCAAGGTCCGCTACCCGTAGATCCAGAAGCTGCTATATGCCATCATCTTAACACGGCGCAAACTCTGTCACTACTTCGAGGGCCACCCGGTGACTGTGGTTTCTTCTTTCCCCCCGGGAGAGATAGCCCAGAACCGGGAAGCCTCGGGTAGGATAGCCAAGTGGGCGGTGGAGCTCATGGGCGAGACCCTCTCATATGCGCCGCGCAAGTCCATCAAATCCCAGGCACTAGCTGATTTCCTGGCGGAGTGGACCGACACTCAGCTCCCCCCGGTTCAGCTCCAGGCTGAGCTGTGGACCATGTACTTCGACGGGTCGTTGATGAAAACGAGAGCAGGAGCGGGTTTGCTCTTCATCTCACCCCTCGGAGTTCATATGTGTTATATCATCCGGCTCCATTTCCCTGCATCAAATAACGTCGCCGAATACGAGGCACTCGTCACGGGCTTGTGAATCACCGTCGAACTAGGGGTCTGACACCTCGATGTTCGAGGTGATTCCCAGCTCATGATCGATCAGGTCATGAAAAACTTGAGCTGCCGTGACCCCAAGATGGAAGCCTACTGTGAAGAGGTACGGCGCCTTGAAGACAAGTTTCACGGCCTCGAGCTCAACCACATCGCACGCAGGTATAATGAGGCCGCAAATGAACTCGCGAAAATCGCATCCAGTCGAGCTACGGTCCCACCAGACATTTTTGCGAGAGACCTCCACCAACCATCCGTCGACCTCGGATCAGACGAAGGGGTCAACGGGCCGTCGCCCAACCCCCAACCTAAGGCAGAGGCCCCCTCGACTGGGGCTGAGGCCATGCAGGTGCGGGGCTTGACCCCACCATCCGACCCCGAGCCTGACTGGCGCATTCCATACCTCGACCATCTCATCCGAGGGGACCTCCCCTCGAATAAGATCGAGGCTCGACGGATCGCACACCGGTCTAAAACCTTTGTGATCTTTGGCGACAATAGAGAGTTATATCGCCGCAGCCCTACAGGCGTCCTCCAGCGCTGTGTCACAAATAAGGAGGGTAGGAGCCTGCTAAATGATTTGCACTCGGGGGCTTGCGGTCACCACGCAGTGCCTCGGACCCTCGTCGGAAATGCTTTCCGACAAGGCTTCTATTGGCCGACCGCAGTCTTCGATGATGTCAGGTTAGTACGCTCCTGCAAAGGCTGCTAGTACTATGCAACACAGACCCATCTCCCAGCTCATGCCCTGCAAACCATCCCCATCACATGGTCGTTTGCTGTTTGGGGGCTCGACCTTGTTGGACCCTTGAAAAGTACAACTGGCAGCTTCACCCACTTGCTCGTTGCCATTGACAAATTTTACAAGTGGATTGAGGCCCGTCCTATCACCAGCATCTGGTCTGAGCAAGCTGTGCTCTTCTTCACCGACATCATACACCGCTTTGGGGTTCCCAACTGCATCATCATGGATAATGGCACCCAGTTCACTGGTAGAAAGTTTCTGGATTTCTACGACAACCACCACATCCGTGTGCTCTGGTCGGCCGTAGCTCATCCAAAGACAAATGACCAAGTAGAACGTGCCAACGACATGATCCTACAAGGCCTGAAACCCAGAATCTTTGACAAGCTAAATAAACATGGCAAAAAATGGGCCACCGAGCTTCCCTCGGTTCTGTGGAGCCTAAGAACAATGCCGAGTCGAGCCACGGGGTTCACTCCGTTCTTCTTGGTCTACGGATCCGAGGCTATGCTCCCCACTGATGTAGAATACGGATCCCCGAGGCTAAAGGCCTACAACGAGAAGAATAACAATGCCACGAGAGAGGACGCCCTCGACCAGCTCGAGGAAGCCCGCGACATGGCTCTGTTGCATTCTGCTAGATATCAACAGAGTCTCTGACGCTACCACGACAGACACGTCCGCAGGCGTGACCTCAACGTTGGTGACCTGGTGTTACGTCGAAGCTAGAACACCAAGGGACGGCACAAGCTCACGCTGCCGTGGGAAGGGCCGTACATCATCGCAAAAGTACTAAAGCCGGGCACCTACAAGCTATCGAACGAGAAGGGCGAAATCTTCACCAACGCTTGGAACATTGAACAGCTACGTCGCTTTTTCCCTTAAAAAGCCTCAAGGCTCTGTAAATTCTTTTCAATCTCATCAATAAAGAAAACAGCAGTGTTCAAAGCTTCGTTTCATAACAACCAGGAAGGATCGACTCTATTCTCTCAGAATCGACCCTCCCTAGGGGGCTACAAGGGGGGGAACCCCTGTCCCCGAAAAAATTCATACTCTTTTTCAAAAAAGAGAGCTGTCATTTAAGTCGACAATACCACGGGAGCGACCACACGCTAAATAGACCCAGTGACGCTTTATAACCTTGAAAAAGAAAACATCCTCGGTCGCTTCAAAACAAATTCTTACACGATCTACAAAGCCGCAAACGCACCCTAAAAGCTCGAGGGCAGTCGAGCCACGAGGCTACGGTACCTCCACTTGCTCCCTTGTGCCAAGGGGTATAACTGCGCACTAAGTAAATCATACAAGAACACGATCTGAGCAACAAAGAAAAAAAGAAAAACTCGAGCAAAACTTAAACAATTAGTGCAAATTTACATCCAAGTGTTCAAGGCCTCCGAGGCCACCACCACTACAGTTATAAACGCTAACTTATTACATGGGCCTCTATGCCCAGATTCGGCTCACAGGCCCTCGTCGTCGGCAGGCGGAACCACCTCGACCTCGAAGAGTTTGGCCAGGTGACTTCCAGGCTCCTCAGTGGCTTGAATCAGGTCTAGGCAGGCGGCTTCGTTCTCCTCGTCCGTCCGATCCGGATCCGTGATGAAGCCATCAACAACGAGCTCCATGTCATACACAAACCCGGATCGAACGATGGCCAGTGCCCTCTTCACGCCATGATGAAGGCCGCCTCGTATCCTCTCTCAGACAAGACGGCCCAGCGCCACCATCCGGTGGACAAAGGAGTTCCCCGGGGCGTCCTCCCCAGTGTCGGCGTCGGGCTCGACCCCCAGGCCATCGCACACGGAGGAAATAGCACCCTGGAGCAACTGAGTCCGCTGGGCCTCGGCCTCGAAGAGGTTCTAGAATGAGGTCGCCACCGCCTGAGCCGCCTGCTGCTCCTTCTCCAGCTCTGGAGCACAAACGTTAAGTTAGCACAAGCCTAGGACCTCGACACCAGGGCCAATGCATTGCAAGAAGCTTACCCTCGGAGTGGGTCTGCCAGCCCACGACCTCGTCGCGCAGCTCCCCGCACATCTTCTCGGATGCTCGGAGAGCCTCGTCCCTGTCACGGAGCGCCGCCCTCAGCACCTCAAGCTCCCGGCCGACGCCCGAGAGAGCCTCGTCCCTCTCTCGGACCGCCCCCGACAATGTCACAACCTCGTTTTCCAAGGTCCTGACGCGGGTGGACGCCATCCTGACCTGGGCGTTGAGGGCATCGCGCTGGCCACCAACCAAGGCAATATCTTCCTCGAGCTCCTTCACACGCGCCAGCAGTGGCGCGAGGTCCTCATGGGCTTTGGCAGCCTCCTCCCGAGCCCTCGCCGCGTCTTCACGCGCCGAGGCCTCGGCCGCCCGGGCCTGTGTCGCCTCCTCCTTAACCGCCGCATAAGCGGCGCGAAGATCAGCAGCCTCGGCGCTCTGGCGGGAGAGCCGCTGGTTGGCCTCCTTGACAAGAGCCCGTTGACGGGAGCGCGCCGCCCACACGCCGCTCTCATTGCGAATAAAAAGCAACTTGTGGCAGGAACGCTCCTTGAGCTCCTGACCACGGTTCAAAATCAAAAATCAGAATCAGGGAAAAAGGGGCAGAGAGAAGAATGAAAGATTACCAAATCCGACTTACCTCAAAAGCGTCTGACATACCCCGTGCCAGGGCCTCCGAAGCCACACGAAGAGATCGCATCGTGTGCTGCCGGAGACCCTCGACGTACTCCCAGTGGTGCACCTCGTCTCTGTCGTCGAGCACAAAGACGGGCTCCGCGCTAGGGTTGGTTGCGTCCCTAAACTCAAGGGCTGACCTCCCCCAGCGCGGCAGCTCCTCCTCCGCCCGCACGAGGGCCAGCCCGGTAAGGTCCGGCCATGCAGCCGGCGCCTCGGCCGGGTCACTCTCCGGCACCGCAGAGGGACCGGCCTGGTCCGCGGCCACAGCCCCCTCGACCATTGTAGGGGGACCGCTCTGATCCACGGCCTCGGCCCCCTCGACGCCCACCACTTGCTTCCCCTTGTCAACAAGGGAATCGTCAAGGGTAAGGTCGATCAGGGCCGAGGTCGACCCTTGCGCCGGGGCTGCCGCCTCGACCACCGGCGCCACCACTGGGATGACGGACGAGGGCGTGTCTTGCCCCACTCTCCGCCTCGATCGCCGGCTCCGTCGGCTGGTCCCGCTGCGGCTGCACCTCCTCCGGTTGCGTAGCCATCTGTCCCGCCTCCGGCGGGACCTCCACCACCTCCTGTTCTACATCCGCCCGCCTCGCATCGCGGACGGATGCTTCCGCCTCAGTGGCCTCGATGGAAGCCTGGGCGGTCGATGTCGACCCAGGCTCTGGCCCGCCAGTGCTGGGCGCCACCACCGCTGACGGCTCCGAACCCTAAGCGGCAGGGATGGAACCAACAGCCGCTTGGGCGCTCGCCGCCACCTGGGCAGCCACCTCTCGCTGCTTGAGCCGCTCCGTCGCAGCCCGGTACTCCGTGACCCCGGCGGCATCGTTGGCCGCCGTCCGCATTATAACAGCAGCGCTCGACCGGAGCGCCTTCATGGGGGTCGGACCTGCGAGCTCTGCCTTGCGCTTATGCCTGAGGAATGAACAATCGCGTCAAAAAATATGATCACCAATCACGAAAAAGACAGGGAAGAACAGACTTACCTAGAAATGGGAACCAAGGGCCTCAACCCCGGTCCACCAGAAACTAACGACGGCGCCCGTGGCGGCCCAACCGTCGGACCTCCCGTGGACCGAGCGCTCCTTGGGGCCCTGGTCGGCGGAGCTCCCTGAGTACCCTGCGCCGTCAAGGCTAATTGACACCGGGTCCTTACGCCTGTCGACGGCGCCCCGGGCGTCGACGATGGCGTCGCCGCCCCGCCCGCCGCCTGAGCCTGCGGAGCTTGGGCTCGCGGGTCCTGGATGAGGCGGCTCCTCCCGTTGAGGGGCCCGCACCGGCCCCCACCTCTTCCGGCTCCTCCGCCACCTCGCCGGTCACGGGGGCCAGCCCCGATGGGCTCCAAGAAGGGGCGGACATCGGGGAGGTCCGCCAGACCGGTCACGGCGTCATACCGCGACAAGGCATCATCGTCCCCGTCACTGTCATCGTCGTCCTCCCCCGAGACCGTCTCGGAGGGAGACTCCTCGAGGGGAAGCCCGTCGAGGCTCTGCTGGCGTCGATGTTTTTTCAGCTCCTCCTGCTCCTTGGCCTTGCGGATCTGGCCCTTCTTGGCAGCATCCTTCGCCTTCTTCTGCTAGGACGCCAAGTGGCGTCGAGCTTCCCGAGCAGGCTGGTCTTCCGGAAGCGGCGGCCGCGTCTCCTTCACCGCCGACAAATCCTGTACACCGACCTCGACTAAATCAGTAAAAAGAGTCCGAAAACAAACAAACTCGAAAGACACTAATGGCAACGCTTACCAGGGGCTCGAATCCCTGAGTAGGCCGCATCGGCACCCTGTCGACCTCCTCTGTCTTGAAGCTTCCCACCATCCGACGCGCGCGCCGGGTGACCTCATCGAGGGAGAGGGACTCGTGGGACATCCTGCTCTCCTCTAGCGGCGCCTCTGGCGTCATCTGGTCGAGCCGGAGTCGGTGACGGAGCCTCCATAGCGCGTCGAGCAGCGGATCCAGCTTCGGCTTCTCGTCGTCCACCACACCGTACGACCAGTTCTCCTCTCGAGCGACGAGCACCCGGCTGGTATACCTCAGCAGCTGATCGCCGTCATTACGGAGGTAAAACCAGCCATCATGCCAACTGCTGTTTGAGGAGATCAGCTACGCCGGGATGTACTGGTCGCTGCGGCTGGACCGGACTTGCAGCACGCAGCTCCCCGCGGGCACCGCGCGCCGCGCTCCCCGCTCTCCCGCCTTCTTGACGAAGAACTCCGCCCTGAAGAGATGGAGCCACAGATTCCACTGTGGATCCATCCCCAGGTACCCCTCACAGACCGCCGTGAAGATGGCGGCCTGAGAGACGGCATTGGGGGCGAGGTGCTGCAGCTCCACCTTGTAGAAGTGGAGAAGCGCGCGCATAAAGGGGTTGGCCGGCACGCCAAACCCCCTCTCGTGGAAGCAAACGAAACTCACCACATAGCCTTCGGGGGTGCCGGCTCCCGGTGGTCAGATGGCGGAACCCTCCACTCCGGCTGAGTCCGACTCGTCCTCGGCCGCAGAAGTCCATCGCGGACCAGCTCTTCCAACCGTTTCTCCGTTACTAAGGAGGCGGCCCAGGCGTCAGCAGGGAGGAGCTGGCTCTTGCTCGCCATCGTCGCCGAAAAAACTACGCGGATGAGTGACGGCGGCGGCGCGGGGTGAGGGCTGAAGGGCGCAAGGAAAGCAGTCTAAGGCAGGAGGGCGAGAATGCAAATGGTCTGTGAAAGAAAACGGACCCCCGGGCTTTGCTCTTATACCCTGACAGAAGCCCAACGGGCGCGTGAAAAGGTAGGAGCAGTTTTTGCATTCAATGCCCTTACCTAGCCGCTTCCTCAAAATTCACAGATATGGGCACGTGGCCGCTATCCACGCCGTAACTGTCACACCACACCACCCACTACCGTGCCGATCCCGCTTCCCTTCCTAAAAAAGCGTGCTCGAAAATGGGCAGGGGAAGGATCCGCGGACGGATATTCCCAGACGTCTGGGTAACGGGCTCTGAGCCCGGAATGAATCTTGAGGGGGCAAAAGCTGGCCCTCGACCAGGGTTCGACAGCATCCCTCGAGTAACAGAGTTAGGGACGACTAGGGATGCGCCCATACAAGGCCACGGCTCGAGCCACGCTCTCGAGGCACCCCAAGACGTATTCGAGGCTAAGAGAGAAGGTTGACGTAGGAATCCCCTCGGAGGGAGGCACCGAGCCCTCGAGTCCCATCGAAAGGAATCGAGATCCACACGACTACTCTTTGGCATTCTTGAGAGCGCCTCTGGGCCACTAGCCGACTCCTATCGAATGGAGCACGGGCTCACACTCGAATTCTCCCATTAGCAGCTCACCAGAGGCCGTCGGGACTTGCCCAAGCGAGGGTAGTACGACGTCCCCTACCCCTCCTCCTTTTTTCTAAGAAAGGGAGCGTGAGGGTCGGACGATAGAAGACGGTCAAGACTCTGATCGACCTCACGCGTACGAGGCTCGGGGGCTCGACCGCAAGAAACCAAAAATACTACAGAAAGCACCACAATGCGAGACCGATTCCTCAATAGAGCGTGTAAAAGACCTCGGAGGAGTCCAAGTACTCCACCAAGGCCTCGGGGGCTACACCCGGTGGGTGCGCTCGCGCGCCCCCACCGGAAAAAGGCTACGATGCTATGACTCTAGTTCATTAACCGATAAAAGCCTCTGAGCAAGTGGACCACACTCACCCAAAGGCTCGGGGGCTACTGTCAGTACCAACAGTATAGGGGTACCCATAATCAACGATAAAAAAAGGGCGAAACACTAATACACCAACACAGCAAAGCTAAAAAATGGTAGACAATACACCTCGACCACGTTCCGATTCGCATGAGGCCGGCTCGACGGAACGTCTCGACCGCACTCCGACTCCGACTCGTACGAGGCACCCTCGGCGGGACGCCTCGACCGCATCACGATTCGTACGAGGCTCACTCGACAAGGCATCTCGACTACCGGCAGACTCCGACTCGCACGACCCCGGGTCGAATCACTCGACCCATCTTACCCACCTACTCTGAGTCAAAAGTCAGAACATTTAATGCAACTACCTACTACCCCCCCCCCCCACCGCCATGGCTACAGCTGCGATCGACGTGGGAACAACACTTGTGTCAGTCCTCACTTTTTTACCGCCCATCCCGGGATGGGAGGTGAAAACCTGTCACTATGCACGCGTTACCGTGCACTGTTTCACCACCGACCACCCTCGAGGAAGGATACGACAAGGTCCGTACCCCACAATCTCGGGGATTCGGCCTTATCCGCTCTGCCTCGATCCAGCCTCGACGCCCACCACTGGTCAGCAGGAAAGAAACACTGACGTGGCACAGGACTCAGGGTCTTTTCACCGCCTCATCCCCGATGTCATCACGGTGTCCAGGGATGGCCAGCCATTCCTGAGGCACGTCGCTACAGCCACCCCCACAGGGATCGACCAAACTTCACCTCAAGACACCCCCCGGCATCCCGGTCTCCTCTTACCCTATAAAAGGGCAAGTCAGGGCTCTATAAGGAGGTAAGAGGCAAGTCAGAAGCCAAGCGCTAGCAAGCAAAGGCACCCAACTCAGAGATCAACATCTCAAGCAATCACTCTTGTACTCTTTTTCTTCCTTTGAGACTTGGGCTCAGCGCCCTCTCTCGCAAGCTTGTAACCCCTACGCAAGCACCTCGGTGCAAGGAAATATAAAACTCTCCCCTCCCCGCTGGACGTAGGGCCTTCTTTTGCCCAAACCAGGATAAACCTCCGTGTATTTCCTTTGCATCATCATCCAGGATAGGGACACACAGCACTCACTCGTCGGCTTAGCACTCACTCGTCGGCAAGGAGTTAGAAGAGCTTAAGGTAGAGTATATAAAAAGTAAAGATCGATTGATTTTGATGATTGGACAAATGAATTTCCCAATCGGCCATGATCTTCTCATATAAATAGAGGGGAGTGGTCATATATCCCAGTAGAAAATTTATTCCACACGCAATATACAAGTTACTCACGAGATCGGATCAATTTCAAAAGAAAATTACGAGTTAGCTTTGAATCTGCTAAAACCGGCTCAGGACGGTATGTAAAACCGGACTATAGACCGGTTTTTCCAAGTTGACGCAGACCTCTTTGGCCAATTTATTATACAGCTAGGGCCACTTTCTCAACACAAACCGGTCTGTGCCGGTTCTTGCAGGGAGCACGCAAATTTGCTCAATTTCATCTAAATTCAATTCTTTTTGCTTATGTGTGATTTTACAGTCCATCTTCAATATTCCGATCCCTTTTGGCTGTCAACGGCATCCATTTATGCTTGCGTGCATGCATGCAACCTTGGATTACTGACACATAACAGGAGTAGCTTTTGGTGTGGGCAAGGCAATGCTGGCCAGACGATGTCGATGGACCTCGCTGTCGGTCCATGCACGTAGCTAGCCGGAGTATAACATATACTAGTACTCCTCCACTAAAAAATGCAATTATGAGATTCGTGTCGGTTAAACTGACATAAGTTTAACTAAATTTATAGTAAATAATATTATTGTTTATGTCTCGAAATAAACTTTTTATTAAAATATATTCTGTAACTAATCTAATGGTACTTATTTTGTATTATGAATGTTGATACCTGTTTAATAGAAATTTAGTCAAAATTTACACTGCTTGATTTTTTGAAAAACGAGAATTACATTCTTTTGTGGATGGAGGGAGTACTGCCTAATTTCAGGTTAGTTTAGACTTTAGAGTGATGACGAAATAGTACACAGATCTACCTGAAACTGAAAGGGTCGTGGTCGTTGACAGCTTTTGCTTTGCACGCATGCAGTACGTGTGGCCCAAATCCAAATGGGAACCGGGGTAGATTCTGTTGACAAACAAACGTACCCACGTACGCGCCCGCCTGCATGTGCTCGCTTCATTCTTCTTCACCTTCCCAGTCCCAGATATCTAGTGCCAGGTGTCGCCAAGAACAAACACCAAAGATAGCTCGCCGATAGGGTACCAGGTAGATATGGAGCAACTACAGCAGCATGGTCTGCAGCAGTAGAGGGATGGAGAGCGAGTGGAGGACGACGACGGTGACACCGATGGATCGATAGCCATCGGCGATCGTCCGGCTTTAGAACAAGGCTAATCTTTTTTCTACACCTAAAAAGACTCTAACATCATCATCTAGTGATACCAAATTCTGATCCTTGTTCACGCTTCCGTGTCCGATACATCATCCTCCACTCAAAGCTCACGCGTCCGCGTCTGAGTACTGAGGCAGTTCAAAAATCGTAACCCGATGCAACGCACGAGCATATATATCTAATAATATATAGCTACTTGGATCACAGCTCGATTATTATAATCTAGATTATGCATGAGAGAATATTATAATCAGGATTATAGATTATAGTAACCAGAGTGTTTGGGTCTTATATATTATATTATGGTGATTGATTATGGTCGGTTAAAGTGAGAAATTCCTATTTCATCCTTTACAATTTGGCAAGTTGGATAATCAATGGGGGGCAAGGTGGACTTTCAGCACCCATAATCCCTTGTGACCTGGTCTCACCTGGATTATTGGATTACAATAATCAAGAGTTTTGATTATAATAATCCATGATATAATCAATCATGTTTAGATCAAAATTTAACTATATATAATCTGATTATTATAATCAGAGAGGTATCCAAACAAGGACTTACTATATATATAGTACTTCTACTTGGTTTTCATCTATGATCTATCTTTTTTCTTGACTACCGTTTTTCTCCTATATATCTCCTTCCCCTCAGCGTAAAATCCTACCGTCAGGGAAACATCGGCATCCATTCCATGCACGCACGCACGGCCGGCGTGGAAACAAGCGAGGTCCCGACAGCGCTTAGTGCGTGTAGGAGTATTTCGTTTCATCCTTTCTCGTCGACGATCGGGTTCGTTCGCAATCACGCTTTATATGAGCTCTGTCGAGAGTGGCGCGATAAGTCAAAGCATGGACCAATAATCCACGGACGGATGGATGGATCGGAGCAACTAATCCCCGTCCCAACCGAAAACTAAACCAGACCAAACTAAGGGAGACGATAGATTTGCCGGCCGGCCAGCCGGCCAGTCCAGCCATCCCCATGCCATGCATGCATTATGTCTTCCCTATTCATGTCGCTGACAGCGACCACGCCGACGGCGACGACGACACGTTCGAGCTGCAGCCATGGACGGATGGACGGACGACGTCTCAACTGCATGCTTTGCCATGATGTACGTGGCCGTACTTACGTAGACGTAGGTAGTATATCTGTATATATACAGTTCCTTTGATTTTTCACGAATTCGATACAGCTAGCACGCAGAAGGTAGATAGGTTTTCACGAATGCCACTAGTTACTATGCTGATAGAATACTAGCTCCTACTATACGTACTGCGTAGGTCCCCCCGGTCCTATTCCGGCGCCGGCGACCACGCCCAGCGACCGGCAGCGCACCCGTCGAGGATGAGGCGCGCGACGTCGCCGTCGCCCTCGCCCACGTTGCCTGCGGCCCTGCTGCTGCGGACGGTGGCCAGCGCGCGGAACTCGCTGACGCGCATGCGCACGGTGACCCGCTGACCCGGCGGCACCTCGGGCGGCGTCCAGGGGTGCACCGCCGCCGCGCTTGCCTGCCTTGTCGTCGTGGCCAGCACCTTCCTCCAGCACCAGTCGCAGGACTTGGATGTGCAGCTCCCCATGGACAGGAGTCACAGGACGGTGAGAGCACACCACCGCCCGTCGTCCCCAATTAGCGTAGCTGGTCTTGTACGTGACACTTACTACATGAATCTGTTTTTGTGTATATGTATATATAGCGTGGCATGTGGATGAAGATTTGTCGTTGTTGCTGGTCGGAATCGTGTCGGTAGTCGCAGAAGCAACGCCAGCAGCAAGCAAGCCAATAAGCAAAACAGATAGATTGAGTAGCAGAAACAAAAGTGCATGAGGTTGGACAAGCGTCAAGAGATTAGTCAGACGCACTGACATGTGTACACACACAAGTTGATGGATGATGGGTCATGCATGGCGCCACGGGTGGGTGCGTGGGTGCAGACGGCAAGAAACACACAACAAGCTAGCTTAGCTAGCTAGCTCTGTAGACTGCGTGACTACTTGCAAGGAATCGACACACATATCCTGGACTGTGTGTGTTCAGCATACTAAGCATTAAGCAAAGTACCCTCAGCCTCAGGTCAAAGCTGTAGATTCATTAAGCAAGATGATGACAACTGTGATATATCACACGGTCGAGCTAGCTTTTTGGTGGTGGTGTGCATCCACAAGGCATTAGTTCTTAGGGAGGGAGGCGGTAGAGGGCCATGCTGAACCAGGATTTGGGCGGCATCAATACTATTGTTTTGTTCAGCTGCATGCTGTTCTGTTGGTCTTCAAGTGCAATGCAACGGCTTTAATTTGGCTTGGGAGAGGAGCAAGCAAGCTGTTGTGTGCAAGCAATGCAAACCTCTTCACTGAAACGCCGGGCGGGCTAGCCGGCCGGCCTGAGATATGGGTGATGGCCTGTGATGGGCCACATTGCTTTTGCCCGGTTTGTGGGGATGGCTGTACCTGTATGGCGACGCGTGAGCACATTATCCCCTCCCCTGTTTGCAATTTGCGTTCAGATTGATGGTCCATACATACATATACCTACCTGTAGGGATCAGCTCAAACAAGGGTCCCTAACTTTGGCATCTTTCAATAAGAAAAAAAAACTCACTTTTGCAACGGCATGGGGTTTTTTATTTAAAAGAATCTACTATCCCCGTACTAGATAGGATACAACTCGGTCTGTGACTGTGAGTTAGAGTGTCAGACTAACTGACTAAATTCATAGAAAATGATTTTTAGACAGCCGGCCTGAGGATATGGGTTGTGATGGCCTCATGGGCCACATTGCTTTTGCCAGGTTTGTGGGGATGGCTGTATGGCGACGTACGCGTCAGCACATTTATCCCCAATTCCCCACCCGGCCACCCCGTGTTTGCAATTTGCGTTCAGATTGATGGTCCATACCACACATACATATACCTACCTGAAGGGATCTGCTGAACCTGGGGTCACTCTTACTTTGGCGTCTTTCAAAACTCAATTTTGCACTGGCGTAGTGGGGTTTTTATTTAAAGGAATCAATATATTGTCTCTGTCCTCGAAAAGATACAATTGGGTTTGTTGGTCAGACTAAGTTAACAGAAAATAATATCAGACGTTTATGTAACTCAAAAAATTGATTTACTATAGAAATATAATTCATATTGATTTTAATGATACTTATTTAGTACGGCAAACATAATATCCTTTTGTATAAAAAAATAGTTCAAATTTAAGATGTTTTACTAGCAGAAATTGAGCGATGTATGTACTGAGAAGTGAGAACAGTGGTACTATGTGAGCACAGAAGCAAAGCGATATGGTATCGTACGTGTTTATATTACCTTGTGACTGATGGTTAATTTTCTGTTGTATAGGCGTTCGTTTGTTTTATAGTCCGTACTTTTTAACTTGTTGTTTTAGTCGAAACAGTATTTTTCTCTCATAACAAATCAACGAATAATATTTTTAATCATGTCTTTTCAACGAAGCGATCGGACTCGTAGTATTAGCCTCTTGTTAACCAAGCACAAGGCAAGCAGCTGCCCTGGACCCTGGCTGGTAGGGTAGTGGGCGGTATGGGCAGCTGGGAAGGAACTGGGACTGGGAGCGTGGGCTGGCCCCGCGCGTGCCTGCCATTGCTAGCTGCGACCCATCTGAGCTGACACGCAGGACCAGCAGTACGTATGACTTGAAGGCCAGAACCGTACGAGCAATCTAGCAGAAAAGGAAGGGGATCCTCATCCTCTCTTACAACGGCCTTGTTTAGTTCCCAACTTCTCCTCCAAATTTTACTATGTAAAAAGAAGATTCCTCGTCACATCGAAATATCGGCATATGCATGGAGTACTAAATATAGATGAAATTAAAAACTAATTACACAGTTTTGTTGTACTTTGCGAGACGAACATTTTGAGCCTAATTAGTCAAAGTTTAGATAATTTTTACCAAATACAAACAAAAATGCTACATTGCACTACAGTGCTACAACAGTATTTTTCATCCAACTTAGGGGTGCCCAAGTTGGAAACTAAACACGGGCAATCACAAAACAAAGGCAGAAGAGAAGACATAAAGATGATGGACGATGCTCGGTCACCTAATGTTTTTTTTCTTTTTATTTACCACGTACTCTCTCTCCCTCTCCCTCTTTAAAAGTGTCGCAAAGATTTTGTGCAAAGGCAAATATTTTAAAGTTTGACTAGAGATATAGAAAAAAGTATTAGTAACATTTGTATCTTCAAATAAATAAATTGTAAATACTTATTATGCACTATAAATATTAATAATCTCTTGTATATATTTGTTCAAAAGTCCTTCGATAAGTGAAAACAACGGAGGAAGTACTCCGCACTTTGACAGTTTGACATGACCGTCCTAGCTAGCACACACGAACCATTCATTTTCTTTCAGGTTTTGGGTTATATATTATTATATAACTGTAGTACTTCCTCTCCACCTCAAAAATAATATATAATCTAGGTTTGAAACAATTCAGACTTTTTTAAAGTTTATTTAACTAAGTCAATAGAAAACAGTATCAATATTTATGTCTCTAGTAAATAGGTTTACTATAAAAATATCTTTTTCATAACTAATCTAATTATATTAATTTGATATTGTTAAGATTAGTAGTTTTTCACATATGTTTAGTTAAACTCGAACTTGTTTGACTTCTCGAAAAAGTTAAAAAAAATAGTCCTTTTTTTAATGAGGGAGCACCGAGCACATTATCAACCAAAAAAAATGAAGGAAGGAGGCGAGCGAGAGAGAGACCAAAAGCTGAGTCCCTGAGTCCATCGTCCGTGCAGTCTGCACAAAGCTGTCGCCGCCCCCACACAACCACCCCCGGCGGTTGTGTGATGGCGCCGTGGCGGCCTGGGCATTGGCATGGTCGAGGGGCCGGGTCCGATTCAGGAACAGCGAGAGGAATGAGAGGATGCTCTGCTCCCCCACCGCAGCGCACGCGCGTAGTACGCACCTGACATACTCCGGCGACATGTCCGTGTGGTCTCATCCCATCCCATCCCGTCCGTGTCCGCTAAACCTCGTCGTTGACAATTAGCGTCGTGTCTCCGGTAGGTAAGTACGTAGTCGTTGCATTGCACAGATTCTCACAGTACCACGCGGGCCAAGAGCGATACACCGCCGCAGGTCAATGGCGGTCCAGTAGGAGTACGTACGTACCTAGACGCCGGCGGCGGCGGCGAAGATTCCACAGCAGCCTGGTGGAGGTTCAGGTTCTGCCGACGTGTGTGTTCATTCGGTCCCAACACGTCCCTGACCGGTCAGTGGGCACACGATCCAGATGGATACACTACTCAGTACTCCTACCACCGCTGGTCCACTGCCCAGAAGCAACCCCGTGCAGGTGCAGGACGCGGCTAGGACTACTAGGACCCGATCCACGTGCTGCTCTGCTGGCTGTTGCTACCAAGGTCAAACCTACTAGTACACTACACGCATGTGAAGGTGAGACAGAGACAGTCGCTATGCCTATGGTTGGGTTGATGACGCTGACAGGGCTGACTGCTGCACGCTCTACAGCTCCAAACTACTGTACGAGTACATGCAGTAGAGTCCTGACAGACGTCAAACTCGGGCCAATGATCCAACGAACCAGATGCAAGGTTTTTTTTTCCCCAAATATAAATGGTAGGAACACTACACGTCTACCCCAGCTGGTATTCAGATTCATCAGTTCTAGGCGACCGGTGCATGGATGGATGGATGGATGGATGCACTTGCGGTTTGTAACAGAGGACCGAGAGAGCCTCCTCAAAGGGCCAGACCTAAAACAGGGCAAGAGGGCAAGATTAAGGGCAGGTTACCACAGACCCACAAACTGCTACTACAATTCTGCAAAAAATGGGATGGGAGGATGCAAACTGTATCAACCGACTGGCATCAACTGTCCTTTCTCAGCACCTCATGTCGTAGAGTACAGATCAGGTGGTAGCTGCACCATGTAACAAAATAGTATGTACTTACAACACAACCTATGGCGGCGGCAGCAGCCAACAGAAACAGCACATGATCAGGTCTCAGAACGACTACAAACAACAATTGGGTGCACATATATAGACAAATAAAGCCAAGAACATCCGGTCACCACAAGGAGGGATCCGAATAACAGAACAGCATGCACCACAAGACAAGGAAAATGGAAGCAACCAAAAGGTAGGGCATATAACGGTAAGCGTTCATAGTCTCCAATACCCAAGTTTTTGCTTTTGTTTTTCAGTAGCAACCAGGACACAGCAAACAACTGAACACAGGGCAAAAGTCCAGGAGTTTCGCCTTTGTTGCATCAAGGACAAGAGCATCAGGCAGACCGACCCCCGCTTCCTTCTAGTAAGATAAAGCTCTCCTCTATGTGCAAGTGCAAGGTAAAAAAGGACCCAGCCTCGACCCAGGATTTCCCCATCTCTCTGGCTCCGGGCGTAGGCACTTTACTCACGGCAGAACGGTGAAGCAAGAAAAAAAAAAAGGCCGAGCCCATAACTTAAAAACAAAAGACACATGTCGCGACTTCTTTCCTCCCCTTTTCATATATATGTCTATCTCTATTTATATATAAGCAGTGCCATCAGCACCTCCTGTACCTACGACATCTAGTGCATCAGCTGGCGAGGTGCGCGGGGACGCACGGGAGTCTTCGACGGGCTCACCCTGAAAATAAAATACCACAGTAGACAAGCTCTGTTATCCACTCCCAGCATCTCTATATCACTGCAAAGCGTCAAAAGATTAGAGTTTTACCTTATTGGCAAGGATCCCAGTATCACACCACTGCAGTTGAGCGCAGCAGTAGCACTTTCAGCCTGGAAATTAAGAAACAAATGGATCCTATTGAGATGGGGGTTTATTTCTTGAAAAAAGAGGGGAAACAACAATTACTCCTATGTTACAACAAAAGCACCATCTAAAGGACCCAGCTTTTACAAATATATTGAAAATTAAGCATTGCCTTCAACAAATAATCAGCACAAGAAGGCTCGAGAAAGTAAGGCAGTGCAAAGGAACAGATCAGTTATATACTAGCACAGAGTAGTGATGAAATATCTCAAAATAATAAGAAGAAAAAAACAGGTCACGAGCGCTGAACAAAACATGATGACAAGGCGCAGGTATTAACAGTTCTACTAGAGGTAGGACCCACTTATAGTACTCAAGTCTCAGTCTTAAACAGTCAGCATAGATTAGCACGCAAAATTACACATTTGAACTCTGTTACCCCGATACTCCAAGATAGGGACGTTATCCCGTATCGGATACGTATCCGTATCCGATACAGCATGGATACGCGTTGGATACGTATCCACGGATTATCTGTAAAAAAATAAATCAACAATAATTCGGATACTCTTCATGGATACGTTAACCTTGTTTGATACGTTAGTCCGATACGGCCCAGCCCATCAACAGCTAGTTGGATGACTCCAGACTCCCTCGTTGCGGGCGTGCCTGCTGCCTCTTGTCCTCTAAGGCTCTAACCCTACACAGCCACGATAACACACCCGCACGCAAGAGCTCCTCCACGGCTGAGCGGCGGCGGCGAGGAGGTCCTCTGCTCCACCGCTGGTCCTGTGAACTGTGGAGGCTAGGCCGGTGAAGGGAGCTAAGGCCACCAGATCGCTTGCTGGTCATGGCCAGCAGTTAGGCCAACTTAGTGAGCTTTCCCATTTTCCCTTTCTCTAATCCCCTTTTGGTTTAATTTCTCTCCGGATCTTGATATTATATAGATGCAGCATTGTGATATACCTGAATAATTTAATCCTCCCTCAAGTTGACTAGTTCTACTTCTGCACTAAACACCTGTACATTCTTAATTGGATTTTGATGAGTGGATGGAGATGCTTGGCAAGCTTCTGTTGGAACGTTGGCTAGATGGAAATGCGGAAAACATGAGCAAAACAACACAATTACAAGAATGCAAGCCTTGGCTGCTACTGCTTTTAGAATTTTTAATATGCTTTATTCTTATTTATTTATTAAAAATACTAAAATGTATCCACGTATCGGGTTTTTTCTAAAAATGCCATATCCACGTATCCGTATCCGCCCGATACTGATACACGTATCCATATCTGTGCTGCATAGCATTTGAACAGCAGACCTTAACTCGGAGGCACTGACCAATCAAATCACTCAAACCAGCAACAAGTAAAGCTTTGTCTGAGAAAACAAAGATCCAAATTCATTGTTCTAATGTTCTCCGGTTTTGGCTCAAAAATGAAAGGTTGTGAAACTGTTCTCTACCTAATTAATTTGGGTGATGAGAGCTAAGCTCAGTACATAAGACAAATCCTCTTGCACATCCATTTCCACCTCAATTAATTTGGGTTTCTAAAGCTGAAACATTACCTGTCTAGAAACTAAAATCAGTGATGCAAATTTCTTCTTTGTGAACAGCACAGGATATTCTACTGCAATGAAACTTACTTGCATGCTTCTCAAGCATATTCTTAGCATTTTAGTATTTGGAGACAATATAATGTGTCCTCACCCATCAAACAATGCTAAAAACATATTTAAAATGCACACTGCAGGCAATTTTTGCGCAAAATATTTCCCAAAAAAAATTGCACAAATATGAAGAAGGTATGCTAGCTAACCATCACAAATTCCACAAAAGCGATGCGAGTAGAATGATGGTAGTCACCAAGCAACCTCAGTCGAAAGACCTGTAGCAGTCATTGCAATGAGCCAATGATACTGTGCTGGTTGAATTGTCATTTCTGCAAACATTTAGCAACACAAACTGTACAGAAGGGAAATTATGTTTGAAGTAAAGAATGACCAACCTCTCCACATATAGACTCAAAGAATAATTTCAGATCTGCCTGAGTGACCTGCAGTAAGTGCATATATTAAAATAGAACAATGACAGAATGAATACCTAGTGGTAGCATGAGTGTAGGTAGCAAACCTTCTTGTCAATGTTTGTGCAGTAAATAGTCCTTGCACACATTTCACGTTCATCATCAGACTGCAGATCACAGAAAATGGCTAACTTTTTAGAGACCATACCAGATACAAGCATGAACCTTGAGCCATGAACTTAAGACAAGCGTGTTAATTCCTGAAGGTTGCATACCCTGGGTAGGAATGTTGGGTTGACTGGTGCAATGGCAGTTTTAGATGGCAGAACCCTGACAGGATAATATCCAAGTACAGTTCCTGACAGATTCAGAGCAGCCCTTGCACCCTCTGGAACATGGATGTTCATCAGCCAATGAACAGTAGATTCATTACACAAAGTAAGCAAACTGAAATATGGTTGGATATGGATATATTACCCTCATCAGTGAACTCTATGAAAGCAAACCGAAGGACTGAATTTGGGTCCCCACACATGCGACAGTCCACAACCTTCAGAGAGCACATCCAAGATTATGCACAGTTGCATCAAAATTAAATGGGGAACTAAATATATGTAAGGGGGTTTACAACTGTAACATAAATTTGTACCTGTCCGCAATTTATAAATAGTGCTGCCAGGTTTTCTTCAGTAACCTGAACAACAAAAGAGAAATTAGCACCAGAACTACATATAATTGCTAGTTAGCAACTCAAACATTATGTATCACACTAGAACCGTCAATATAGTGTACTACAGAAGCTATCATATAGAATACAACAGTTAGATAAAGATTGCCCTAATACATCACCCAACTTTTTGAACTTCGATTGGCAAAAAAGTAACACTATCAGGTATGACAGGGTTCCCCATTATAAATTGCGGACAATTGGGCACACAAGGAGGGATAGAGTCCGGAACGACGATATTCGGGATAGGGTTGGGGTGGCACCAATTGAGGAGAAATTGATTCAACATCGGTTGAGATGGTTTGGACATGTTCAACGGAGGCCTCCTGAGGCGCCGGTGCGTAGTGGGGTTCTAAAGCGGGCCGATAATGTAAAGAGCGGTAGAGGTCGACCTAAACTAACTTGGGACGAGTCCGTTAAGAGAGACCTTAAGGAGTGGAATATCTCTAAGGATTTAGCTATGGACAGGAGCGCTTGGAGACTAGCAATCAACGTGCCTGAACCGTGACCTCTTTCTGTCTTGTGCCATTTATGTCCCTTTTTGTGTCTCCCTGTTTATCGTCTCTTTTGGGTTTCATCTCTAGCCTACCCCAACTTGCTTGGGACAAAAGGCTATGTTGTTGTTGTTGTTGTTGTTGTTATCAGGTATGACAGGAAAGAAAGAAAAGGGCACAGCCATACAAAGCTATGGCAACAACTACATGTATTAAGAAACATTGACTATTCACAATTACTTTCTATATTACATGAATCAGCAGTATAATTAACTACATCAGCAAACAATATCTTAGTAGCCATAGCAGTGGGCCACACTTAAATATGTGCATTGCAATTTTGCAAAAGGTTTCTGTGTTCTGCATCTACAACAATGACAAAAGCCTTTTGTCCCAAACTCCCAATCCAAGGTAGGGTAGGCCTCTACCTTTTCCATATTAAGAAAGAACAGGGCATATGCCTGTTAACGCTTTACACCAGGAGCAATACCGTAGGTGGAAAACTAAAGACAAGACATGGTCTTGATCATTTAAGTGGCCCCTTGGACCCAAGGGAAACAAGAAATCAATATACTATTAGGCCTTAACAATGACTTCAGAACAGCATTAGAGAACCAGAATTTGCATCAGGTACAAACTAAAGCTCGAGCAAAGCTATGAACAGGTTGTAGAAAACAAGAAAGTACTGTTTCCATACATCGTGAAGCAACAGGGGATGGTGAACACAGGGCATGCCATGCTAGTACCAAACAAATTTCTGTCCAACATAATCACAATCAAATACAACCTAGTCATGACAATGAAGAAGACAATCACTTATACCAGCTTGCATTGTATACATTTTTCTCAAATTTAAGACTGAAATGGTCACCATGCTTCAGCAAAGTTGTTGCATGTGTACAATGGAGTATGTAACAACTGACAGCTATTCTGATAATGCAAATCCATTGTACACATGCAACACTGCATTGTACACAGCTATTCTGATAATACAAAATTACTTCGCGAGGTGTTGCACTTGCTGTACTGTAATGCCAAAGATAAAGTAAGTTTATTTGTTCCTATAGAAACTACCACGCATATACCAGATTGCATTCTGCAATATAGAAGTGTTGCTGTTCTAGAACATACATGCACCAAAGACCACGACACTGCATCTAAACCTTGCAAAGCAATACTCATGCACAATTAAGCATATAGACATTCCTTCCCAACACGCAAATACTAAATGTTCACTCAAAGCTTATGACTGTAAGCACTGATACCAACTACAAATAGTCAAACAGATATAAAGTGTACAACGAAAAGCAGGAGTGTCAACATGACTGGCATACTTGTAAAGTCAAGATCCCCCATAGCATACATGGAAGGAATGGAGACAAGTGTGCATGGAGTTTGACAGGAATCAACCAAACATGGTCCCCTAGGTATTGCACAAAATAGAACTTGTTCCTTGCACTCAAGAATATATGGAATTCTGAGAAAAATTAAGGAATTCAAAAGCAGAGGCACCTAGTATTTCTAGCAGTATCTACAGCAGAACATGGTCTAGCTACTGATTGTCCTTTCCTGGTGGCACTCCACAAAAGGAACCTCAAAACAGAGCTCTTCACACTTCCTAGTAAAGAACCCTTGCTACATAGGTGATCAGGGAGTCCATAAGCATCTTAGACAAAACCAGCAACATGATTTTATAGACCCTTGCTACATAGGTGATCCAACAAGAGATGTCATGACACAAACCACATGAACAAAAGCAGAGATGCCACACTGCCGCAGACAGAAGCACATGGCAAGTGAAATGCAACAAAGAAAGATGAACCACATCATCAGAGAAGAACAATACTAAAGGCTCGCTGCAGCACACACAGGCAGCCAAGCACATAAAAGGCAAAACAAAACAGAGCATACAGCTTTCCAGATTCCGCACGGAACAAATAGCCAAGCAGCAGCAAGAGATAAACTAGCAGAAAGTGGCATCCAAATCTACCAAAGCAGCAGCACAAAAAGGATGGCTCATACTCGGGGGCAGCAACGCCTACGCCTCTACTGCGTAGTGGCGTATCCTACATCCCAACCTGTGCTCCCCGAGTGATCGCGCTCATGAGTCCTGACAAAACATCACCCGATCTCGTGATCTCATCCTGTTGCGCAGGAGCACGCACGGACAGAACCCAAAATCTAACCGAGTAATCATCACGGGTAGTGCGACGAAAAATAAAATAACAAATTGGCATCAGAGATCGACCGATCGATCGGTATCGGTAGGTAGGCTGGTAGCGGGAGAGGAAAATTCCCAATTGGCGCGAGTAAACGCCGAAATGGGAGGAGGAAATGGATCGGACCTGGTGATCGATGTCGGAGACGTAGACGGTGCGGCGGATGACCTCGTCGCGCTGCGCCATGCTGGTGCGGCTGTTGGTCCGCCGCCTGCCGGGGTGGCCGTGGCCGCCGAACCCTCCTCCGGCTCCGCCCTTCTTCTGCACAGCAGCGAGAAGACCGGATCACGACGACGATCATCAGCGGGAGAGATGGGAAATGGAATCGATGCGAGCAGGGGAGGCAACGGAGAGGCCAATTAAGGACCATCCTTACCCTGCCGCGTCCGGCGTGGGCGGCGTCGGCGACGGCGGCCGGGAAGCCGACGACGCCGCGGTGGCCCGCCGGCGAGGCGACCGCGAAGCCGGCGTTGGCGGCCGGGTAGAAGCCGTAGGCGGCGGGGGAGAGCGGCGCGGGCGTGAGGGGCCCCGGCCCGGCGCCGGCGACGGCGACGGCGGCGACGGCGACGGGTGAGGCGAGGGAGGGCGGGACGAACTCCTCGGCCATGGGGTTGAGCTTGGAGAGGAGGTCCTCCAGATCCCGCATCTCGCGCTCCCCGGCGGCGTCGGCGGCGCCAGCTCCCGCGCCCGGCGCCTCCTCCTCCTCATGGCGCGGCGGTGCGGCGTGGTCGACGGCGGCGGCGGCGGCGGCCTCGACGACGGCCATCGGAGTCGTCGGTCGGGGAGGGGAGCAGAGGAGAGTGGAGGTGAGGGGGAGGGAAGGGTTCTGGAAGGTTCTGTGGCGGGGTCGGAGAAGACGAGGCAGCGGAGGTGGATCGGGGCAGGGGTCTTGCGCAGGCAAGCCGCAGCAGACGAACCCGGGAGGGAGAGGGGATGCAGCAGGGAAGCGGGTGGGTGGTGGGTCGTCGCGGGGATGATGCCTAGGCGCGCATCGGCGGGTTGGTGGCGCGCCTGCGACAACAGCAGCGGCAGAGCGGAGCAGAGCCGACCGGCGCAGAGCAGCAGCAGGGGACGGCCGGCAAGGGCAGGGGGAGATGCGCGCCTGCGCCTCTCTCTCCTCTTCCTCGGTCTCTCTCTCTCACAGACGGGCTCCCCTTTGCCTTTTTTGGGCGCTGCCTGCCCCCTCCTCTGGTACGGTGGTGGTGCACTGCTGCTGCCTTTCTTCCTCTCTCCCGTCCGTCCCGTGCGTGCGCCTGTCCCCTTCCGCCCGCCGGTGCTGGCTCTTTCGCCAAAAGCCCCTCGTCACGCCTCTATTTCGCATAACGCCCTCCAACGGCCACGGCTTCCTTGCGAGCGATTAATGCCCGCTAATCCAGTCCAGCACTCCAGCCAGTAGTACCGTCACGTTGGACTCTCTTGGATAGTCTTAACGTGTGCGTGCTTATTGTTTTTTCGTGTGCAATCTTTATCGGATAATAATAAGGTCATAAAGGATAGGAAAAACCATTTTCTCGGATATGGATCGCATCTCCTGCTAGCTAGAAAACGGCTGTTGTGACGGTGATGATAGATAGAATTATATTATAAAAAGAAAAGGATCACGGCTTATTCGGACATATATCTCCTGCGAGGCTGCGAGGAAAGCACGTTTGTGTAAGCCATTATTTTGGTGTTATTAATTAGTGAACCTTATCGGTGGTGGCCGGTGATGATAAAGTTATTATACATAGAAACAGATTAAGATTTATCTGAAAACGGACTGTATCTCGTGCGAGGGAATTGAAGCGTTAACGTTTTCCTCCTGACATGGTGAGTCATGACGACTTGCTTCAGTGCATACCAAACTTACCGTGTACGGGAACAAGAACAAAGCTTTGATACACCCAATCTATAGCATGGAGGCCTATCGTGTCAGGTATAAGAAACCATAAATGTCTTGTACTACATTGCCTTATCCTGGCCTATTGCATCTACTCCCTCCGTTTCCTTTTGTTTGTCGCTCTGGAACCGTGCCGGTGAGGAGGGCACGGATTCCAAACGACAAACAATACGGCACAGACGAGTACGTGTATATTATTGGATGTATATCCCACCATACCGAAAAGGACAATATAAGAATATGACATTTAATTCGTATTATCTATCGGAAATACTTCGACGCAAACGTTCGTTTGGACGCGGCTTCCCACACTTTGCTCGTCCGCTTCTCTCAAGGAAAAAGCTTCCCATTCCGTCTCGCACTCCCCATCTCTCGCTCTCTCTCACGTCAGCTAGCAGCAGCAGAACCCCGCGCCGCCACCGCTACCTCCTTCCTCCACCCAAGCCGACCACACCATCTCCTCCCTCACTTCGCGCAACGCGCCTCCGCAGCCTCTTCCCCAAGCAAACGTCGTCGGGATGCCTCACCGCTACGGGCCGCCGCCGCTGCCCCTACCAACATTAATGGCGGGTAGGCGCACATGTCGGGGCGCCTTAGGTCATCCCCGACCAAGCCAAGGGGCACCCATGAGCGCGGACGGTACCGGTGGTGCTCACGCGCCGCCAGCTCTCGCCCTAACGACTGAAATCGACCGGCCCCGGTCTCTCCCCCTATGTTGTAAACGTATGTTTCAATTGCTTTAGAGGTATGTTGCAAGTGTTTTATATGAATGTTGCAAAAGTAGATCGGGATGTTGCATATGTTGCAATGGCTATACACGTATGCTGCAAGCGTCTGTTTCAAATGTTTCATCTGTTTTTTCAGATGTATGTTGCAATTGGTTTTATTTGGATGTTGCATATGTTTCACACATATGTTGCAGTTTTTATCTAGATGTTTGCATATGTTTTGCAATGGCTTTCAAGTGTTTTTCGGTGTTTTTGTTAGTGCTTTAGACGCATATTTGCAAATGTTTCATTTGAATGTTTTAAAAGTAGATTGGGTGTTGTACATATTGCAATGTGACTCACCTGCCACACCCGTCTGCTGCAGCTGCTGAGGCGCCATCGTGCATGCGCATGGGAAGCGGAGGGATGGAGCGTTGCGCGGCTGCGTGCACAGAAGCAAAGGGGGCAGTACGGGGAGTGGAGCAAGCGGTCCCCGCCTAGCGCGGGCATGTAGTAGCCGCGGGCGTATGTCCGGACGTCCTGACACTAGTAAATCTTATTATCTATAGTAAAGGTATCACGAGATTAGTGGGCGTTTAACTTCTTGCCATTGTGAGGGGTCACGCTTAATTAGCCCCTCTAGTATTCACCCCTGTTACGAAAGTGGCAAATCATTTACCACTCATCCTTTCATAAAATGGCAATAAGTCAACTATTCTGTTTTAGTCTAACGGCGCATTGTCTTTTTTTGTTGTAGTGATGAATCTAGCCCTTGGTAAGCACTTAAGTGCGGCATGTGGATGACTCTCGGAATGCATAATATAATGTGTAGGCAAATATTTCAGTGTGACTTTATAATTTCTTGATCTTTTCTGGGTATACTTTACTTTAGGGGCGTAGCGGACTAAAGCGCCTTGTACAGTGCTATTGTGATCGTCTTTGGTTTTCTCCTTTTTAATATAATAGGCAGCTCTCCTACCGGTTCGTTTCAAAAAGAAAACGTGAAGACGGCCTACCTTTTGACGATAAGAAACCATTAATGCTCACCCTACGATGGCCTCAATACAAAATGTGAGTTTAGAATGTATGCCATATTGCCATAGATGGTGCATAAATGTTTCTTATTGTAAGTTTTCTTATGATGGCACTTGCATCAACAAGTAAATTGATCGGTGTTGATATTTGGTAACGCAATTAGGAAATGATCCGCAAACGCACGGATATCGGTGAGCACTTCACCCGGGATGTTATCCAGAGTATCGTATTTATTTTTTTATCACTAGGAGAAAGCGTGCATCTGACTAACCAAATCTATTACTACTAACCTTTAGGCTACAACCACTGTGATTTGATGTGAGCGATGTATAGAGAAGACTGCAACTGCACTCTCGTTCTAACCTTGGTAAGGATGATCTACTGCTCTATTGGGGAGGCTCACGGAATCTAGACACCTCAAAGGATGTTCGACCCGCACCTATAAACCCTATCGATCCTGCTAACGGGATATGGAATACAAAGGTAGCTACGGAAATGTCACGTTCCTCGCTACTACCATGGTCCGGCTAGACAGGGGATATCTATGAGTATCCTAGCCCAAACACCTCGTTTACGCTAGAGATGATTACTCTAAACTCTACGCGAAGAGATTAAAGTAAACTCATAAACCAAAGAACAATAAAACAAAGAACTTACTAGAATTTAGAAGTCGAAATACTGAAGAATCCTAGGAGCAAGCCTCGGGTTAGGAGAACTTGATCCCGCAGGTACAACCTCGAAGTAGTCACCGACAGGCCGGGCTTTCTTCGATCTATACCTCCACTCTATCTCTCTCAATCTAGAAGAACTAAGTCTAATCTCACATTGGATGCTAAGCCCTAATGAGGTGGGAACCCTAAGGGAACCTCTCTCTCTGAATCCTCTCTGGAAAATATGAAAATAATGGACTTGGATTCTCCTCTCCAGGGGCCAGGGGTCCTGCTTATATAGTCCCTTCAAGTGAACCTGGGCCGTCGGATCAAACCGACATTAATCGCACGGTTTTCCTTGATCCTTTAGGTCGGTGGGGCATAATCCGCGAGACTCATCCTGATTGGTTGCAGACCTAGGGCGGGCGCCCCAGGGTCCAGGGCAGGCGCCCTGGTCCCGGGCCCGTTCGGCCTCCCGTTCGATCCCGTGGCTTTTGGAGTCTTCTAGATGATAGAAAATCGGTGAACACGTTAATATCTCTATGTAATTCCGACGTGTGGGCCTTTTCTTTGTATTTCCTGATAACCCCCTGCAGAAACAGATAAACAACAAAACTCGTGGAATTCTGTCAGATCAAACCCTAATTCTAGGTGTTGCTTGCATATAAGTCCTTTTCCTTATTTATTGGATAATTAAAATTGATACTTAAGAACCGTCAACAATCGGTCATGTCTTACTATATATATATATATATATATATATATATATATATATAAGAAATATGAGTATGGCACGTACTCTATTATCATTATTGTCTTTGAAAAAAAGGTTATCATGAGACAATAATATTGAAAGGATCCAGATGCCCAAAAGGGGGTGAATTGGGCTTTTCTAAAAAAATATTGCGAGAATTAAATCTTACTAAGCCGTAATTCACCCCTAGTACATACAAGTGTTCCTAGTGATTCTATCGGTAAAAGTTTTGCACCCTAAGTTCCAATCCTAGTCTAGCATGGCAATTCTAGGAAAGTAAATCAAGCAACAAAAGTAATACGAGAAAGTAAATTGCTTGAAAGTAAAGGGTTAGGAACACGGCGATGTTTTCCCGAGGTATCGTAGAGTCGCCACTCCCCACTAGTCCTCATTGGAGCACCCGCGCAAGGGTGTAGCTCCCCCTTGATCCACGCGAGGATCAAGTGCTCTCTACGGGCTGATTCTTTGACACTCCGTCGCGGTGAATCGCCCACAACCGCTCACAAGATGAGTTGGGTCATCCACAAGCTCCGCCGGATGATCACCAAACTCCTAATCACCACCAAGCCGTCTAGGTGATGGCGATCACCAAGAGTAACAAGCAAGAACTCTCACTTGACCACAAGCCTAATGAGAAGGTGGATGCACATTTGCTACTCCCTAGTCACTAATGAGGGATCTTAATCTTGGATTCTCAAATCTCAATCCTCACTAGAGCTCTTGCACTTCCTTGCATATGAAAGGTGTTTCTCAGCTGAACAAATGAGCAAGAGACCTCAAATAGAGGTGTAGGGGATGTATTTATACTCCCCACAGTCAATTCCAACCGTTATGTGCCAACTCAGCATTTTACGTACTGACCGGACGCGCCGGTCGACGTGACCGGACGCGTTCGGTCGGTGGCAACGGTCAAATTGAAAACCGAAAACGCTGAGTGACCGGACGCGATGGCGAGTCCGATCAGGCGTGACCGGACGCGTCTAGTCGTGCAAGAACCTTACTGTACTTTGATCGGACGCATGGTCGAGTCCGATCGGTGATGACCGGACGCGTCCGGTCAGCGAAGTACCTCTCTGGAACCGGACCGGACGCACTGTAGACGCGTCCGATCGATTTTCTAGTCGCGTCCGATCATATCACTTACCCTCTCTGACTCTAGTCAACCTTGATCACCGCGTCCGGTCCATGGGAGGACCGCGTCCGGTCGATCGAATTGAAACAGCGGTGACTGCCAGTACTGACCAGACGTGTCTGGTCAAGGCAGAGACCGCGTCCGGTCGAGAGAAAATGGCTCAAACGACTTCGAATCGCGACGCAACTTGAACCGAGTTTCTTTCAACTGAACTTTGGGCTTCACCTAAGCTACCTAGTGCTAAGTTTGACAAGTGTGCACCACACCTAAACAAAAGACTCACCTAGGTCAAGCTACTCGCTCATGCCCCCTTTATAGTACGGCCAAAGGAGAAAAGCGAAGATCCTAACGACTATTCCGAACGTAACTCAACTCCTCGACGTCCGGAACTAACCGTCCTTAATCTTGACGTTAATCCTTTGAAAACCAAAACAATTTCCATCAAGGGGCATGAAAACCATAGTGCCCAAAACAGTCACCATTCTCATGACCTAACTTACTAAAGTTTCTGCAAAACACACGTTAGTCATGGTAATATTGCGTTGTCATCAATTACCGAAACCAACTCTCGGGGCTTAGACGCTTTCAAATATGTTACGTGCATGGACAATGGACAAATAAGCTATTCCCTCATTTTGCCACGCTTGCAATTTTAGACATTGCTAATCTAGGCATCACGTGTTTAGATTTTTTTTATAAATTCTCATCCACTTCATATGAAACGCATGATTCATCCGTGAGGAAGTGAACTGTTTGCCCTCAATAAGCAAAGTTCCAAACTATTTTGTTTAGGCTTTTCGTTCAGGATTAGGCCTGCTGTTTTTATTTTTTGTATCTGAACCTGATCTTTCTGTGTAATATAAGCTGCAGTAGGGGCTCCTTGCCCCTCCTGATCATTCAAAAAAGGAAAAAAAGTTTCAAACTAGGCAGGTGTAACACCCCTGGTGTTACTAGCTTACTTAGCACACGATTAAGGCCTAAAAGAAATTAACAAAACAAGTTCTAGGGCTTTAAAAATTTAGTCACACATGAAATGATAAGGTGAATTCGTGTCTTACTTTTGCGAATAAAATAGTCAAATGAGTATTGCTAATTGACGTGCTTTGGTGCTTATAAACGATTAAATAATATTGGTGAACAAAAGTTGTGTAGGGATTGTTTTGGAAAAGGGTGAAGAAAGTGCGTAAAAACGTCTTATAGAAATTTTAGTAAATAAATAACGCATGACTTATTTTGTTGCTAGGCATGAAAAACAATTGTTATAAACAGAAATAAAATACCGCTTGTATGTAGCACTTAATAAAATTTGAAGTGCAAATCTAGTAGATGAAAATGAAACTTTTGTTCCGATAAATAAATAGCATAACTGGTAGCTCAAGAATTGTTTTGGAAATGGGTTCCAGCTCCTAGAACTATAATGACCAAGTCTGAAAACCTAATGGCAATGCCGCTTTGGCATTTAAATTTTGATTAAAATTCGTAAACACTATATCTATGTTTTTGCACCGTTAATTGCACCATTGCGAGTACTTTAGCCAGGTGTAGTTCGTAGGGTGGGGTGATGTTGCGTGGTTACTCCAAAAATGGCCTGAAGTTCCTTAGAACGAGCTGTAACTTTGTGGTCGGCGCTCTGTTCGCGAGTCAGCATCAGCACGACGAACCTACCTTGGCGTCTCTCCATCTTTCTCTCAGATCGTCCTCTGGTCATGAGCCTTGCTTCGCTAGTTAGCTGCTAGCATCAGTTATAGATTAGCGAAAGTAGTTACGTCATGATCGAGATGCTTTGTAGTTGTGGTTCGCTTTAAAAACTATGCAGGTCACCGTTTTGGCCGTTTGGTCGCGTGGGCGCGATCACCACGCGCGCAGACGCTGCTGGCTCCGAGCTCAGGCCACGGCAGGCCGGTTGCCGCTGGTCGGTGCGCGCCCGGTGATACCGCACCGTGTTTTGCCTTGCGTGGCTGGCCTGGTTAGCTGCGGCCGGGTCCCGGCTGCTGCCCCGCGTGCTCGCCACGTTTGGTCGACTGGCCACCCCTGCCGTGCGCATCACGCCGCACTTCTCCGCCTCGTCACTGGCAACGTGTTTGCTCAGCCGCCAACCGGAGCCGCCCACTTTGACTACCGAGCCTGCCCCTGTTCGTCCTCCGGTGCGCGTGCTCGCGTCGTCGCTAACGACCGAAGTCGCCCTTCTTAACTGCTCGCCCGTCGCATGTGCCCCTCCACAGCCGCAGCAGTCCCCGTTTCGCCGTGCACGGTGCGTTGTTGTTCAATTGCTTGCACCTACAAGTAGCCTGACCAGCCAGTTAGCTCCCCGCACCGAATCAAAGCCAACCTTGCGCCACCGGCCGCCAAATTGGCGTTTCTCTCACCACGCGCACAGGCACCATGGGCGCAGAGCCAAATGTTAGAGCCACCACCACTCTCTGCCCTCATCCACTCCAGACAGCCACTCCGGCGCCTCACCTGCACCAAGCCATGTACGACGCGTTTCGCCTCTGGGCCCCTCGGCGCCGCCGGTCTCGCTTCCATGGCCGCCGCCGCCGCCGATCTCCGGCTGCCGTGGCCAGGCCACCACAGTCCACCCTTGGCCGAGCCACGTCCCTCTACGAGTGCGCGCTGGCCTGGGCATGCTCGGACGCTGCACATCGCCATCGGCTCGCTCCCACGCTGGACGAATTCACAGCTTCGAGTTCCGTCCCCTACCTGCTCTGTACGAAGGAAGAAGAGAAGAGAAGAAGTTGATTCTCGGGTCCAGATGCGAAGTCAGTGACTTAGGTAAATAGTGCTTCACGGTCCCGCGTAATATTCGCTTAGTCTAGGGGCCATTTTGCAAAAGAGTGGGCGTGGACACGGGCTTTCCGTCTTGGGCCGTTGCTGGGCCACCTGTGCCGCGCGCGGTCTAGCCTCGCGTGGGCCGCGGCGTCGCTGGGCCGAATGGGAGCCGTTGGCCCTTTTTCCTTTATAAAGCAATTTCGTAATTTAGTTCCTAAGTTAAACTTGTAAATTCAAAATAGAATTGTGTAGAAGTTCAAAAATCGCGAAACCAATTTTATTAGTTTCCTAAAATCATGATCTATCTAAAGGTGTAGTTGGTTCGCGTAGTGTTATACTATTTTTAGGTTTGCTTTAATTACTTCGAGACGTTTAATATTATCAAACATGAACTTGTAAGAATTGTTATGAATAATCAGTGATAGTATTAATCCTAGAAATTTTATAGTAAGCTTCTAGTATTACTAGGTGTCCACTGTAATTTTTGTAGCTCCAAAATAATTTGTTGCTAGGATAATTAATGAGCTCTAGTTTGAATATGTAGTAAATCGATAAAATGAATAACGCGACATCTCGGGTTTATATAACTAAAACACTTGTTGAGAAATAACGTTTGAATCGACAACGTGGATACGTGGCCTAGTGAGTTGGTGTGTGGCTAGCTCGTAGCTTGCGAGACGTAGTCGTACGACGAGAGTTGCGATTGCTGTCTTTTACTTATGTCTCTACGTTGCATTCGCGTAAATCTCATAATAGGGACGACGATGGATCGTGGAGTCAACCGGAGTAGCGGAAAAGATGGTGCCCGAATGATCGTGGTGTCATGGTGGAATGCTAACTTTGATTATGTTTTACCCAGGCAAGCTCCGGTGCATAACCCCTATTATTCTGCACTTTATTTTATGTTGGTGCATTAAGTTTCATGGAGTTGAATGAAACCCACTTATATATATATATATATATATATATATATATATATATATATATATATATATATCATGATCCCATGAGTCTTACTAGTATGTCAGGATCGTATAGATTGCTATGCTACAGGACTCCGGTAGAAGTCGAGTGATTGCCTGTCACTCGCGAGAGATAGGAAATATATTATTGTTACTATTATCATGTTATTATCACATGGATTATATATGGATAATAATTGGAGACCGGACGGGACTATACTTGGAATTGGATATGGACTTGGTTGGGCAATCCGAGCGAGGCTCTGGTTGCATTTGTCCCGCCTGTGTCGATTAAGGACCGTTCGTTGCACTGGACCCCCGGTCAAGTCACAGATTTATTATCCCGAGCATATACTTGCTTATGGGAGCGGGAAGGCTTGTTACTCTCTTGTCATGAGCTCCGGCTCTTTCCGGACTGACTGATTGGAGGCAGGGATAGGTGGAGGTCTAAGCACCACGTTGAGGCCGGGCCTCAAGTGCGGGGGCTTGGAGTCCAAGTTTGGACGGGGACCTGAAACCCGTGACAGGAGTGAAACAGGTTGGTCTCGCTCGTGCCTGGGGTACGAGCGAGGCGTGTGTTTTTCGGGGTACCCAGCTGGGCACATTGACTCGCGAATCGCCGTTTCTACGTGACGGTACAGCTTGACTGTACTCTGGCACCGTAGTAAGAACTGAAAGATGAAAGATGGAAAAATGGTTCTGATGGCTCAACCTTTGCTTGAAAGTAGAACAGGTGCTTATCTAGAATGGTTGGTTAATGAACTACTGATAACTGCTAATAAAAATTTAATATAAGGATGCACCTTAGTAATGCTTCTTGCAAATGCATTAAAACCACAAGCCAGAAAGCCTTGTATAATCCTTGGAGTCATTTTCTTTTCTCCTGACGGGTAAGTCTTGCGGAGTACAATTGAGTACTCAGGGTTGTTCTACCCTGTTGCAGGTGACAGGTGCTGATAAGCTGACACTTGTGTGTGGAACTCTCCTGGTGGGCTCAGCGAGGATTTCCTTTACGATGCGGAGTAGAGTTTATTTATTCGAACTCTCACCAAAAGCTTTACCAAGAAAATACTGATAACTTGTTATCATTTCATGGTTATAAAAGTTCATCATGTTAATGTTATTTCATGATAATATTTAACTCATCATTAAATGATTTTATTTCCGCTGAAACTCTGATAACATTTTATATTCCGTTGTTATAATCAAATAATGAATTTCTCTGATGTTGTAATAAAAGTGTTGTAAGAAATGACAAAGATGTTGTAAGCTTTATTTCTCATTTATGATCCTGAAGTAAAAATGTGGATTTTCGAGTTCTCCCTCGGGTGTGCTCGACGGAATCGCGTAGTTCAGTGCTCTCCCTTGGGTACTCAGTGTCTAATGGAAGACAAGTACTCTCGGAAGGGTATTAGATTAGGCGGTTCTACCACAGCAGGCTGGGTGATTACCGGATCTTAAGACATAGTATTTCCTTTGTTTTAAAGTAATTGCATACTCCGTATCTCATTTGTTTAAGGCGTCAACTTTTTTTTAAAAAAAATGAACTAGATTTATAAAAAAAATATTATCTCTATTTGTATCTTCTAAAGTTTTAATATGTTTATTAAAAATATATCTCTGTTAATTTAATAATGGTACTTATTACCCACGTATAAATATTAATATGCTTTATATAGTATAATAATACCACCTCGTACGAACCAATGAAGATCTGGCGTCATAGGTGTATCAGAAAAGCAGCACAGGGGCGTCTGGTGCAAAAACAAGATACCACAAGGGTTTTTCTTTACACGAACTGACGAAAGAAAAGATACGAGGAAGGTTGTTGCGTTCCATTCCCAGTTCCACGCGTGGTCTGACGGGCTCTCGTTCTATATTCTATCCAGGATTCCTTCTGTCCATCAGCAACAGCAGCCAGCAGCACAGTTAAGGGGTGTTTAGTTTCAACTAAAATTTTTTCACACCATCACATCGAATGTTTGACGTATGCATGGAGTATTAAATGTAGATGAAAAAAATTAACTGCACAGTTTGGTTGAAAATCACGAGACGAATCTTTTAAGCCTAATTAGTCTATGATTAGCCTTAAGTGCTATAGTAACACACATGTGCTAATGACGGTTTAATTAGGCTTAATAAATTCGTCTTGCAGTTTTTAAACGAGTTATATAATTAGTTTTTTAATTAGTATCAAAACCTCTTTCTGACGTCAATGAAATATCCGATGTGACACGAAAACTTTCACCTCAAAACTAAACACCGATTGTTGTTGGTCGGTTCGCCTGGCCTGGCCCGCGCCCTCACGCCGGCGGCCCAAAAGCCCAAAACCAGATGACGCACGCAAGCACAGAAGGACTCGGCGCTGCGTGGACCGCGGCCGCGACGTAGACCCGGAGCGTGGGCGCGCGGCTGGGTGGCCGCGCCATGCTGGCCGACGCGTGGCGAGGACACGTGGAATGATTTTTTTTGGGACCAGCGTTTGTGCGGGTAATTAGGTGTGGGGGGGAAAAAATCTGATTTTCGAATTTGAACTGTTTTTTTCGAACGGGAGAGCTTTACTGAAAGAACACTGTGGTACCTGATAAAAGAAGCGTTAGAAAACCCGAAGTATGTTACCTTGTTTATTTTTGTAACTAATAAGGCCCTATTTGAATATCCGTGATTATATAACCTGTAATCAAAATTTTTATCCAAACATGATTAATTATGGGAAAAAGTCTAGATCACCCCCAACTATGGGGGTGGTCTACTTAACCCCCAAACTATGAAACGGTCTAATTTACCCCCTGAACTTTCCAAAACCGTCTACTTTACCCCCTGGGGCAGTTTTGGACGGCGGTTGCTACAGTAACCATGGTTTTGCTATAGCTTTAAATTTATTGGAAAATCCTAATAAATTTAAAGCTACAGCAAAAACTTTGTACTAAAGCACATCATATTATATGTTCATTGTGTAGATCTACTCACGTGGAGTCCAACAAAATTGGATTTTCCATTTTACGATGTTTCTGTGATTTACTACGATTTTTTAAAGATTCGGTTACTGTAGCAAAACCATGGTTACTGTATCAAACCGCCGTCCAAAACTACCCCATGGGGTAAAGTAGACGGTTTTGGAAAGTTCAGAAGGTATATTAGACCGTTTTAAAGTTTGGGGGTTAAGTAGACCACCCCCATAGTTGGGGGTGATCTAGACTTTTTCCATTAATTATGTGATGGACTACTGTAATCAGAACCCCGTATTACCGTAATCCCATAATCCAGGTGAAAATCATGTTGTACAAGATTATGTATGCTGAAAGTCTAACTTGCCCCCTAATGCATTATGCAACTTCTCGAACTACATGATATAAGATAGGAATTTCTCACTTTAACCAACTATAATGAAAAGCCATAATCTAGAGAACACTCTGGTTATTATAATCTATAATATTGACTACAATAATTATATGGATATAATCCAGATTATAACAATCCAATTATGATCCAAACAGGTTAGGAACGAGCGCGTAGCTCGCTTGGCCAGCAGCACGAGTGGTGCGCTTGGCCACCCGGGTTCGATCCCGCGGCCCACCGTATTTTCGTGCACAGTACATGGAAATAAGAAGCAAAGCTCCCCGGTTAAAAAAATCCAAACAGGTGCTAAAATGCCCACTCCTACATGTACGGGATAGTGCACGCGCGCTCTCTTCTCGTGGTTGTGGGTGTCGTCTTTTGCTCGATGCGAAGGAAATGTGTGCGCAGCCGATTTCGATTTGGATTCCGTTTTATCCTCAGAAGGTACATTCAGTAACCCCGATGTTTGCGATTTGAAAGAAATTTGTATATGTGTATACGTTATTTGAACGCGCAGTGCTAGCTCGCGATGAATCGAGTGGAGCGAGCGAGAAAGAATCGGAACGCGGAACGATTCGGTTTCGGGTGGAACAGGAGGATGCATATTCGCTGGGTCGGTCGTACTCGCACCGCTGCCGCGCGCGGCTTATCTTGTCCACCTTTCTGCTTTCGGTTGCTGCTGAGAGTGGGGTGAGCCCTGACGACGCGACGCGCGATGCCGATGCGGTGGTCCCTTTTGGCAACAGGACGCACAAAAGTGACGTCGCCGCCGGCCGGGCACCGCACCGTGGAGGGTGGAGCTGCGTCCGCATTCAGCGGCCGGGTAGGGTGGGTTGGTTGGCCCTGGCCCTGGGCGGCACCCGTCTGCGCCCCGCCGTGCGCTGTTCCTCTCCGGTCGGCTGCGGCGTGTGTAGTACGTGCAAAAGTGTGCGGCTGCTGTGTGCGCAGAAGAATATGCGAGCAACCCGCCGTGCAGTGTGCATTGTTGCTGCTTTGGGCTGGCTGGCCGGCGTGAAAAGGCTCTTTTCCTCGGCCGGGGAACTGGGGAAGGGCATGGGCCGGCAGGCGTCGTACGAATTGTTTTAAAATAATATTTTTTTAATGATTAATTGCAAATGTAGTAATTGATGAAAAACAATTACAGATCTAGCAGCCGGAGTCCTATCCCTATCGGCCGTCCAGATGCCGACAAGGGGCAGCAAAATGGGCCTATCGGCCGCGCGGGGGCCGATAAGTCCCTGTCGGCTATCCGCTGGCCGATAGGTCCCACGTCCGCCCGTCTGTTCCTCTCCGGTTTGCTGCGGCGTAGTAGTAGTACTTGCAAAAGTGCCCACCGCGCTCTTGTGCAGTTGTTGTGTAGTTGTGTGTGCGCGTCAGGACTCAGGACAGGAGGAGCGCTCAGAATATGCGATCATATACGTATCTGCACCCGCCGTGCATCGTTTGTTGCTGCTTTGGGCTGCCTGGCCGGCCGCCGGCGTCAAAGTGAAAAAGGCTCTTTTTCTCGGCCGGGGAAGGGCACGGGCAGCTTGGCTGGTTTGTTTACAGGTTGCGACCGCGAGGTGGCAGGCGCAGAGGCAGCGCCGGTTGCGTGGGCTCTTTGTGGTGGTTCCGGTGCAGGTGCAACGCGGCTGGTTCCACAGACAGAAGCAGGCACATCTATCTGCCACGGCGGCGAGTGCGTCTGCGCGCGACGAAACGGACGGAACACACATGCCATGTTGAGAGGAAAACGACCATGCATTCCTCGTGATCGTCAACCAAGAGAAGAGAGCGGGGGTAAGTAAAGTTTGCATTTGAAGCAAAGGCCCCGTTCGTTTCGCTAAAAAGCCATGACTGAAAGTACGGATTATAAGACAAGTGAATAGGCCCTGAGTGAGTGAATTTCCCCTAATTATATGTAGGGACAGAGAGAGTATGGATGAGTAAAAATTCAGATGACACAGAAGAATCCTGTTGATGAGCGTATCGCCTCACATATCAAGTGAACTTGAAATGTATCTTCGACACAACGTCACAACATCATCTTATTTTGTCGGTCTCTCCTGAACCTGTTGGGCTTGAATCGTTGATGAGGCAGATCGATAACCATCTGCACACAAGGGCTTCAACTGACGCTACTAGTAGTGCATACAGCGAGGTGTTTCCACACTACGTTTTCTTTATCGGAGTCAGGCAGGCCTATTGGAAATCTAGTGCTACGATCTTTTTTTTTCTTTAATTAACACAGGTGTTCCCTTCTGCTTGTTCTAGTTTTTTTCTTTAGCAAATTCTGCATGTTCTAGTGGAAACCACAAGGTGTTCTGTTCTCAAAACTGAGACATGGGCCTCAAGCTGTCATAGTTTTAGCCCATGTTAATATAAGGTCGGACTCAACCAGCCCAGAACTACTGGCCGATGTCAAAAGTAAAAGAAAAAAAATTCATTTTTTCTCCCTCAACTTTTATGAAAGTTCGATTTTTCTCCCTGGACTCTAAAACCGGACAAACCACTTCTCTCACTTTTGAAACCATACATTTTACCTCCCTAGCCCGATTATAAACGGTTTTGAAGATGGTTTTATCTTTATCTTTTTTATTTATTTCGGCTAAATCTTTAAAAAATCATAGTAAATTACAAAAAAAATTATAAAATGAAAAATTCAATTTTGTTGGAGAAGACGAGGCGGGCGCTGGCGGGCGTATATATAGAGGCAGGCAGCGGAGGTGGATCGGGGCAGGGTTCTTGCGCAGGCAAGCCGCAGCAGACGAACCGGGAGGGAGAGGGGATGCAGCAGGGAAGCGGGTGGGTGGTGGGTCGTCGCGGGGATGATGCCTAGGCGCGCATCGGCGGGTTGGTGGCGCGCCTGCGACAACAGCAACGGCAGAGCGGAGCAGAGCCGACCGGCGCAGAGCAGCGGCAGGGGACGGCCGGCAAGGGGAGGGGGAGATGCGCGCCTGCGCCTCTCTCTCTCCTCTTCCTCGGTCTCTCTCTCACAGACGGGCTCCCCTTTGCCTTTTTTGGGCGCTGCCTGGCCCCTCCTCTGGTACGGTGGCGGTGCACTGCTGCTGCCTTTCTTCCTCTCTCCCGTCCGTCCCGTGCGTGCGCCTGTCCCCTTCCGCCCGCCGGTGCTGGCTCTTTCGCCAAAAGCCCCTCGTCACGCCTCTATTTCGCATAACGCCCTCCAACGCCCACGGCTTCCTTGCGAGCGATTAATGCCCGCTAATCCAGTCCAGCCAGTAGTACCGTCACGTTGGACTCTCTTGGATAGTCTAAACGTGTGCGTGCTTATTGTTTTTTCGTGTGCAATCTTTATCGGATAATAATAATAATAATAATAATAATAATAATAATAATAATAATAATAATAATAATAATAAGGTCATAAAGGATAGGAAAACCATTTTCTCGGATATGGATCCTATCTCCTGCTAGCTAGGAAACGGCTGTTGTGACGGTGATGATAGATAGAATTATATTATAAAAAGAAAAGGATCACGGCTTATTCGGACATATATCTCCTGCGAGGCTGCGAGGAAAGCACGTTTGTGTAGGCCATTATTTTGGAGTTATTTGTGAACCTTATCGGTGGTGGCCGGTGATGATAAAGTTATTATACATAGAAACAGATTAAGATTTATCTAAAAACGGACTGTATCTCGTGCGAGGGAATCGAAGCGTTAACGTTTTCCTTCTAACATGGTGAGTCATGGCGACATGCTTCAGTGCATACCAAACTTATGTACGGGAACAAGAACAAGCTTTGATACACCCAATCTATAGCATGCGTGGAGGCCTATCTTTTCAGTTGTAAGAAACCATAAATATCTTGTACATTGCCTTATCCTAATTAACCTATTGCATCTACGTGTAATAGTATTGGATTGGATATATCCCACCATACCGAAAAGGACAATATAAGAATATGGCATTTAATTCGTATTATCTATCGGAAATACTTGGATGCAAACGTTCATTTGGACACGGCTTCCCACACTCTGCTCATCCGCTTCTCTCATGGAAAAATCTTCCCGCTCTGTCTCGCACTCCCCTTCTCTCGCTCTCTCTCACGTCAGCTAGCAGCAGTAGAGCCCCGTGCTGCCACCGCTACCTCCTTCCTCCACTCAAGCCAACCACACCATCTCCTCCCTCACTTCGTGCAACGCGCCTCCCCAGCCTCTTCCCCAAGCCAGCACCGTCGAGATGCCTCGCCGCTGCGGCCGCCACTGCTGCCCTACCAATATTAATGGCCGGTAGGCGCACGTGTTGGGGCGCCTTAGATCGTCCCCGGCCAAGCCAAGGGGCACCCACAAGCACGCTCGGTACTGGTGGTGCTCGCGCGCCTCCAGCTCTCACCCTAACGACTGGAATCAACCGGCCCCAGTCTCTTCTCCTATGTTGTAAACGTATGTTTCAATTGTTTCAGAGGTATGTTGCAAGTGTTTCATATGAATGTTGCAAAAGTAAATTAGGATGTTGCATATGTTGCAATGGCTATACATGTATGCTGCAAGTGTCTGTTTCAAATGTTTCATCTGTTTTTTCATATGAATGTTGCAATTGGTTTTATTTGGATGTTGCATATGTTTCACACATATGTTGCAGTTTTTATCTAGATGTTACATATGTTTTGCAATGGCTTTCAAGTGTTTTCGGTGTTTTTGTAAGTGTTTTAGACACATGTTTCAATTGTTTCACGTGTGAAAGGATCAAGATGCCTAAGAGGGGGGTGAATTGGGCTTTTCTAAAAATTAATTGCAAGAATTAAATCCTACAAGCCGGAATTCACCCCTAGTGCCTACTTGTGTTCCTAGAGATTCTACCGGTAAAAGTTTTACACCCTAGTTTCCAATCCTAGTCTAGCATGGCAATTCTAGGAAAGTAAATCAAGCAATGAATGTAAATATGAGAATGTAAATGCTTGAAAGTAAGGGCAAGGAACACGGCGATGTTTTTCCGAGGTATCAGAGAGTCGCCACTCCTCACTAGTCCTCGTTGGAGCACCCGCGCAAGGGTATAGCTCCCCCTTGATCCGCGCAAGGATCAAGTGCTCTCTACGGACTGATTCTTCGACACTCCGTCGCGGTGAATCGCCCAAAACCGCTCACAAGATGAGTTGGGTCATCCACACGCTCCGCCGGATGATCACCAAACTCCCAATCACCACCAAGCCGTCTAGGTGATGGCGATCACCAAGAGTAACAAGCTAGAAGTCTCACTCGACCACAATGAGCCTAATGAGAAGGTGGATGCACACTTGCTACTCTCTAATCACTAGTGAGGAACTCTCAAGCTTTGATTCTCAAATCACAATCCTCACTAGAGCTCTTGCACTCCCTTGCACTCCAAAGGTGTTTCTCAGCTGAACAAATGAGCAAGAGACCTCTAAAAGAGGTGGTGGGGATGTATTTATATACCCCACAGTCAAACCCAACCGTTACCTGCCAACTCAGCAAAAAACGACGTGACCGGACGCGCCGGTCGAAGTGACCGGACGCGCCGATCGCTCGTAACGGTCGAAAATCCGAAAAGCTGGCTGAGTGACCGGACGCGCCGGTCAGGGGTGACCAGACGCGTCCGGTCGTGCAGGGAGCTTACTGTAACGAGACCGGACGCGCGGCCGTGTCCGATCGGTGATGACCGGACGCGTCCGGTCGTCGCAGGACCTTACTGGAATGTGACCGGACGCGTCGATCACACCCAGGTCGCGTCCGATCGGATGGTTTCCCTCAAGTGACACGTGTCGGCCTAACCACCGCGTCCGGTCCTCGCAAAGGCTGCGTCGGGTCATCAGCGCCGAAACGCAGTCGCGGTTTTGAACTGACCGGACGCGTCCGGTCAAGCCGAGAACCGCGTCCGGTCAAGGGAAAAACCCTCTAAACACTCCGAAACGCGACACAACTTGAACCAAGTTGCTTCCAACTGAACTTTGAGCTATTCTAGAGCTTCCTAGTGCAAAGTTTAACAAGTGTGCACCACACCTAAACATAAGACTCACCTAGGTCAAGCTACCCGCTCATGCCCCCCTTTATAGTACGGCCAAAAGAGAAAACGAAGATCCTAACGACTATTTCGAATGTAACTCAACACCTTGACATCCAGAACTAACCGTCCTTAATCTTGACGTCACTCCTTTAAAAACCAAAATGATTTCCATCAAGGGGCATGAATACCATGGTGCCCAAAGCAGTTATCACCTCCATGACCTAACTTACCAAGGTTTCTGCAAAACACACGTTAGTCATGGTAATAAAGCGTTGTCATCAATTGCCGAAACTAACTCTCGGGGCCTAGATGCTTTCAATCTCCCCCTTTTTGGTGATTGATGACAACACTAGGATTCAAAAGATAGGAGTTGAGGTTTTCGAACATGTTTGGTTCACATAAGCAAAAAAGCAATAAGCACAAGGGGTTAGGAATTGCTTATGTTCCCCAAGCTAAAAGAGTGTACTCATAAGATAAGACATTAAAGCATTAGTACACATAAAGATATAGCTCAAAAGAAATCGGAGTAAGGCACGGAAGCACAACCTTATGAGCTATAATCGAACAAGTGACATGATTTAAAACTGACTAGATAAACCATATAGACTCAAAGTATCTCACACGACCACATGTCACAAGAATGCAAGTACTGTAAAGTAAACATGATGCATGAATGTAGCACACAAGTAAAAGCGAAAACCCTCTATCAAAACTCCCCCTGAATCTACTCTCTCCCCCCCTTTGGCATCAACCGCCAAAAACTAATCTAAGGATCTGACGGGGGAACAGACGGAGTCGAGTCGGGTGCCGAGGAGGGCCTGCTCTCTGGTGACTGAAGCCCAGAGCTGACGGATATCATATACTGGAAAGACAGTGGTAGTGTCAGATATCTCAGCTCTAATCTCTGAAGGCAGCTCAAGTGAAGATCTGATGATGAAGCATATCCAATGAGCATAGGGCAGCTGACGGTGTCCCTTGAAGCCTTCAACTAATGTGTCCTCCATCTCACATAGCATAAGATCCCATATGTCGAACGGTGTCTGTGAGCGAAGGTGGTGAACAACCCATAACTGCATCCTGGTCAATCCCTCTCTGTAGCCAAGCCTGGGAAGAAGTGTACGCCTGACAATAGCATCCAGGACTCGGGCAAGCGGTGTCAAACTGGCAGGAGTGCGACGAGACCCTTCGCCAAAAGGCTCACGGAAGCAGGGTCGAATCAAATCTGTAGGGGGCACTGTCCCGCCGTGAGGGCGTCTAGGTGGAGCTGTCTGACCATAGCAAAGCTGATGTAACTTCGTCTCTGAAGCTGGGAGTCTGAGAATCTCCCGCACTCTGGTGCTGTACAATCTGCGGTCGCGGCCTCGGAAAGCAAAGTGTATGAACTCATGGGCCGGGTCAATCCATAGTGAAGCGTAGAACTCTCTAACCCAAGTGCCGCAGTATGCACCTGTCCGTCCAAGAAAATCTGACAAGCCCGGTAGAAAGGACAAGTGCGGACGAAGCTGCTCACCCACTACCTCAACAAGTGACTCAATGCGACAGACCCTCTGTGGTCGAAAGGCAATGCCACTGTCAACATAAGCTCTGTAAAAGTCCTCCTGTAGAGGAGTATAGAAACCCTCTGAAGCCCTGGAATCTCTCACAGGTGGGAACCACCGGGTGACCTCAACAAACCTCAGGGCCTGCACCTGACGTGCTGTAGCTCCCCTTAAGTCAAAGTGCTTGACTGGGGGTGAACCTCTAGCCCTGGGAGGTGGACGTCCTCCACGACGCTGGCCCTCTGGCCTAGGAGTCACCTAAGCTCGTGTGCGTGTGGAGCGACGACGCGGTGGAGTCTGAGCTGGCTGCTCCTCTGTCCCCTCTGGAGCCTCTGCAGGTGGATCAACTGACATAGCATATGCATCCTCTGTCACCTCTGTGGCCTCTATAGCCTCTGTACCGAGCTGTCGACCTTTAAGATGAAAGCGACGCTCGCCAATGCGAATACCACTGCTCCTGCCTCCCCTCTCTGCCTGCTCTACTGCATCTGCAACTGCCTGAGCGAGCTCTGCATCTGTAAGGGTCTTCTTCTTCTTTCTGGCCATGGTCTTTATGCGCTTACCACGCGCAATCTCTGTCAGACGAGGAGGACTATCGTCCCCGTCACTAGGAGCACCACCGGCGTTCTTGCAACGAACCATGCTGTCAAACTGTCGGGAATCCTCTGAAAGATGGTGTACTGACACTCGAGAGGCTTGGCCTCAATCCGTATCCGCAGGCTTGGCCTCGGATTCAACAACTGAACTGCAGTCACCCCGACACACCGACAAACTCGCTGAAAAGACGGAATAGATGGATCTACTATAAGCAACATATATAACTAAAAGGTACGAAACCCTAGAGATAGCAAGCATATAAGGTAAGATGTGAATCGAAACGTGATAGCTACCTCGGATCGACGAGAAGACGGTGAAAAGGTAAGACGACCTAGTTCGCGAGACTTCCCGAATACGCCGGACGAGCACTGGAAAGATCAAGTCAAGAGACGACGATGGAGGTAAGCCCTAAACGAAGGATTTGAAAGATTTGAAAACAAGAAGGAGCAAATTTCACCTTCGATCGGCAAGTTAGGGCAAACCCTAGGTGAGAGGTGGCTCGGCAGAGCACGAGACGAAGCTAGGGTTCACGGGAAGCAGCGAGACACGGCAAAACATGCCCCGGAGGAGGTGCAGGTGAGGGTGGCGCGGCTCACCGGCGGCTGCAGAGGACGGCGGCGGCGGTTCAAGCGCAGCTAGAGCAGCGGCAGCGCGGCAAGGACGGCAGGCAGCGCGGGCACAGGTGGGGCGGCGCTGCACGGGCGGATGCTCAGTAGGGCGGCTCACCGGAGGAGGAGAGCAGAACGCGGTGGTGGAGGCGCGAGCTCCGGCGAGTTGGCGGTGGAAAACTGCGAGAAGAGAGGCGGCTAGGGCACGGGCGGCGAAGGATTGAAAAAAAAACGAACCGGCACCGAATAAATTTATGAAGGGTTAGATCCGCTCGGGAAACGATGACCGGACGCGGTGGTCGATATGACCGGACGCGGTGGTGCAGCGTCTGGTCACACTCCAGTAAGCACCTGGAGCGACCGGACGCATCCGGTTAGGACTGACCGGACGCGGACAGAGTCCGGTCGAGGGTTATCCGGGAAAGTCATTGCGAATGACCGGACGCGGTGGTGGTTACCGGGACCGGACACGGTGGTCAACAGCAGCACGTCCGGTGCAGCGTCCGATCACTAGGTCAGGAGTTGGTCTTCTGGATGACCGGACGCGCTGGTGGTCGCCGGGACCGGACGCGGTGGTGAAGCATCACTGTGTTCGGTGTAGTGTCCGGTCCAGCGTCCGGTCATAGTTTTTCTCCTTTCTTCAAACCGAACTTCGACGCGACTTCTCCCAATCAAGTTCCAATTCAAAGAGACTCAAATAAACACCAATTGGAACCTGATATGAGTGACCTCACTCAAACCCTCAAGATTTTCAAAATAGTTTGCCTTAGGCTAATATTATTTTTAAGAAAATAGGCAACAAACACCCGAGGAACAACGTATGGCCATGCAATAGAGTTTGTGAACCCTTTGGAGTGTCAAATGCTCTCTCTATCCATGGACGAACACAGAGGTTGCTCAAAGCTGAACCGAAAAGAAACGACAAAGCAACAACCATGCATATGCAATGCAATACAAGTAAGTAAAGCTAGGTTGCTTGCCAAGTTTGATCCACGGTTAGGCTTCTTCACTCCTCCAAAGGAGGGTTATCGTAATCGTGTTAGCCAAGCCCTAGATGCATTGCGTGTAATTAAACATGACATATAATACAATGCAATGCAAGGGACAACACAAGCTCATTTTTTAAAGTTACTAGAGTCAAGCACATTAAGTTCACTTCTCAACCTACAAAAGGTAGCTTCCTCCAAAGGTTTAGTGAAGATATCCGCTAATTGATTTTCACTTCTTACACCCTCTAGTGATATATCATTTTTAGCAACATGATCTCTTAGAAAGTGATGGTGGATATCAATGTGCTTGGTGCGAGAGTATTGTACCGGATTATTAGCAATTTTAACGGCACTTTCATTATCACATAAAAGTGGCACCTTTTCAAGAACAATTCCATAGTCTAGGAGGGTTTGTTTCATGTATAAGATTTGTGCACAACAAGCCCCCGCGGAAATGTATTCCGCCTCGGCGGTGGACAAAGCCACACTATTTTGCTTTTTAGATGACCAAGATACTAAAGACCTCCCAAGCAAATGGCACCCTCCGGATGTGCTTTTTCTATCAATTTTGCAACCAGCATAATCCGAATCGGAATAGCCAACTAGTTGGAATCTAGCTCCTTTGGGATACCAAAGACCAATGTTTGGGGTGTGCTTAAGATATCTTAAAATTCTTTTTACGGCACTTAAGTGAGGTTCTTTAGGGCACGCTTGAAAGCGAGCACACATGCACACACTAAACATGATATTGGGCCTAGATGCGGTAAGGTACAACAAGCTACCAATCATAGAACGGTAGAGAGTTTGATCAACCGGTTTACCTCCCTCATCTAGGTCGAGATGTCCATTAGATGGCATTGGGGTCTTGATTGGTTTGCATTCTTCCATCTTGAATCTTTTGAGAAGATCCTTGGTATACTTTTCTTGAGAGATGAAAATCCCTTCTCTCATTTGCTTGACTTGAAAACCAAGGAAGAATGTGAGCTCACCAATCATAGACATCTCGAACTCCTTCGACATCAATTCACCAAATTCCTTGCAATATTCTTCATTTGTTGACCCGAAGATGATATCATCAACATAAACTTGACAAATGAAGATCTCCCCATTAAGCTTCTTGGTGAATAGTGTGGTGTCGACCTTCCCAATGGTGAAGCCCTTTTCAATGAGGAAGTCCCGGAGGCGCTCATACCACGCTCTAGGTGCTTGCTTGAGCCCATATAGCGCCTTGGACAACCTATAAACATGATTAGGATATCTAGGGTCTTCAAACCCGGGAGGTTGATTAACATAGACTAGTTCATTTATGAAGCCATTTAAAAAAGCACTTTTCACATCCATTTGATATAGTTTCATATCATGTGTGATGCATATGCAAGAAAGATACGAATGGCTTCAAGTCTTGCAACGGGTGCAAAGGTCTCTCCAAAATCAAGACCTTCAACTTGAGAGAACCCCTTTGCAACTAATCTTGCCTTGTTCCTCACTACTACGCCTTGGTCATCTTGCTTGTTGCGGAACACCCACTTGGTTCCAATGACTCTTGCACCTTTAGGATGCTCTTCAAGTGTCCACACTTGATTGCGGGTGAAGTTGTTCAATTCTTCATGCATGGCATTCACCCAATCCGGATCTTGAAGAGCTTCTTCTACATTCTTAGGTTCAACACAAGAGACAAAAGAGTGATGTTCAACAAAAGAAGCAAGTTTTTGAGATCGAGTCATTACTCCCTTAGTAGGACTCCCTATGATGAGATCTTGTGGATGTGCTTGAAGTAGAGGTGAGTTTCTTCTATCAACCACTTGAGGAGGAGGATGGGGAGCATCAACATCTTGAGCTTGTGCCTCGGCTTGTTCATGAGAGACATGAGTGTCTTCATTTTCAACTCTCTCATTCTTGTCATCATCTTGAGGCACATGTGATGAAGATGGTGGATCAACAATTTGTACATCGTCTTCATCATCTTTTGGCTTGATGTCTCCCACCGTCATGTTCTTCATTGCCTCCCTCAAGGGTTCATCACCTACATCATCACAATTCTCAATTGCTCCTTGGGAGCCATTAGATTCATCAAATTCCACATCATATGTTTCTTCAATCAAACCGGTGGCATGGTTAAATACTCTATATGCTTTGGACTTTGATGAGTAACCAACAAGAAAACCAATATCACACCGTCTTTGAAACTTCCCTAGGTGTTGACGCTTCTTGTAGATGTAGCATTTGCAACCAAACACCCGGAAGAATGAGACGTCCGGCTTCTTCCCATTAAGCAACTCATAGGGGGTCTTGCCAAGAAACTTTTGTAGGAAGAGGCGATTTGAAGCATAGCATGCGGTGTTGATTGCCTCGGCCCACAACTTCTCCGGAGTATTGTACTCATCTAGCATTGTTCTTGCAAGGGTGATCAAAGTCCGGTTCTTTCTCTCAACTACACCATTTTGTTGAGGAGTGTAGGTTGAAGAAACTTCATGCTTGATTCCAATTTCATCACAATAAGTTTCAATGTTGGTGTTGTCAAATTCTTTACCATTGTCACTTCTAATCTTCTTTATCTTGACTTCAAATTCATTTTGAGCTCTCTTTGCAAACTTCTTGAAGCAATTTGCCACTTCGGATTTGTCATGAAGGAAGAAGGTCCATGTGTACCTTGAGTAGTCATCCACTATCACAAGACAATAGAGATTTCCACCCAAGCTCTTGTAGGTTGTAGGTCCAAACAAATCCATGTGTAGAAGTTCTAGCACTCTTGAAGTTGACATGAAAGCTTTGGTTGGATGAGTGTTTGCAACTTGTTTGCCCGCTTGACATGCACTACAAGGTTTGTCCTTTTCAAACTTTACATCCTTGAATCCTCTCACTAGTTCTTTCTTCAATAGCTTGTTGAGAGTGTTCATTCCAACATGAGCAAGCCTCCTATGCCAAAGCCAACCAAATGAGGTCTTGGTGAACAAACATGTCATCAAGTTTGCATCTTCGGAGGTTAAGTCAACAAGATAAAGATTGTTGTATCTAAAGCCTTTGAATATCACTTGCTTGTCATCTATCTTTGAAACTACCACTTCATTAGGTGTGAACAAGCATTGGAAGCCAAGGTCACAAAGTTGCCCAACGGATAATAAGTTAAAACTCAATGAAGCAACATAGAGCACATTTGAGAGTGAGTGATCATTTGATATTGCAATCTTGCCTATACCCTTGACCTTGCTCTTTGAATTATCCCCAAATGTGATCTTCTCTTGACATATCCCATTCTCTTCAATGGAGGTGAACATACGAGGATCACCGGTCATATGTTGAGTGCAACCACTATCAATAACCCAATGAGATCCACCGGTCTTGTAGTTCACCTACACACAAGAGATCAAGCTTTTTGTTTAGGGACCCACACTTGAGAGGGACCCTTGACTTTCTCAACTAGTGACTTGGCGACCCATATTTTCTTAGGCCTATTCTTGTTTGGGGACCCAAGAACATAACTTTCATCTTTCCATTTGAATCTTTTCTTAACATGTAATGAGCATTGAAGGCAAAGGGTCTAGCATGCTTGGGCAAGGGTTGTGGTGGTGGAGTATTGCACTCATGAGCAAAATGACCTTCTTGTCCACACTCAACACATCTCTTTGGTTTGGGCTTTGACTTGCCTTGTTGTTGTTGAGCTTTTGCCTTCTTCTCTTGATTTGCCAAGTACCCAATACCACTTCTATCCATCTTCATCACGGTGTTCATGAGTAGCTCACTTTGCAAATATTGGCCTCTTGTGAACTTGCTTAGGCCGGTCTTGAGATGCTCTTTCTCTTGCTTGAGCTTTTTGTTTTCTTCAATGAGTGACTCATTTGTTGTTTGCTTCTCAAGAGCCATCAAACCTTTTAGCTTCTTGTTCTCATTTGCAAGCTTCTCATTTTTACTCTTGATCTTGGCATAATCATCATAGTTGCTTGACTCAACCACACTCTTGCCTTTGCTACTAGAACCTTGCTCAATGCTTTCAATGATCAAGTCATCACATGATGTAGCTATATCACACTTAACAACTTTGTTAGTAGCCTCATGTGTTTCAAGAGCAAGTTCATTAGCAACCAAAAGACTATCATAGTCAATTTTCAATGTTGTATATTTGTCTTTTAGAGAGTTATGCCTAGTGATGAGCTCATCATGCTTCTTCTCAAGTTTATCATGTTGATCTCTAAGCTCTTTATTAGAAGTTTTGAGCTCCTTGAGAGTGGAAGACATAATTTCATTTTGATCTTTGAGCTCACAACTAGCCTTTTGTGCACTTTCAAGCTTGGATGAGAGTGATTCATTTTCATTTTGAAGTTCATCATTTTCATTTCTAGTCCTTCTTATGATTTTAGTATATTTGTTCAACAATTTTACAAGTTTATCATAAGAAGGTGCGTCATATTCATCATCACTATCACTATCATCATCATCATCACTATCATGATTTTGTACCTTTCGTTCACCCTTGGCCATAAGGCATAGGTGAGTAGTGAACGATGATGGTGAAGGAGGCGATGAAGGTGGTGATGAAGATGTTGGTGAAGATGATGGCCCCATCACAAATGCGGCAACCTTCTCTTTCTCATCATCGATCTCATCTTCGGAGGACTCACAAGATGATTCAATGTCGGTGAGCCAATCACCAACAATGTATGCCTTTCCTCCCTTCTTCTTCTTGTAGAACTCCTTCTTGCCATCATTCTTCTTGTATGGCTTATTTTTCTTCCTCTCTTCTTCTTCATCACTTGAATTATTTTTCTTGCCCTTGTTCTTGTTCTTGTACTTGTCTTTTGGAGGTCTAGGGCATTGATGAGCTAAGTGGCCAAGTTCACCACAATTGTAGCAATCCATCTCCGAGATTGGCTTTCTTTTGCTACTTGTGAAGAATTTCTTTTTCTTGCCATCGAACTTGATGCCACTCTTGTTGAGCTTCTTTAGTATTTTGGTGGTCTTCCTCACCATGAGTGCAAGTGATTCATCATCAATTTCACTTTCACTTGAGCTATCTTGCACCATCATGGCTTGGCCCTTCTTCTTCTTCTTCTTGTCATGGCTAGCTTTGAAGGCCAAGTCTTTCTTCTTGGAAGATGATGAGCCCTCTTCCGGAGTAATGTGCATGTACATCTCATGAGCATTGATCTTCCCCAATACTTGTGTCGGTGTTGCGGTGGAGAGATCACTTTGGTGAAGCACGGTGACAATGTGACCATACTTCTCAACGGGAAGAACACTCAAGATCTTCCTTGCAACATCCGATTGGCTCATTTGAGTGAGCCCAAGAGCATTGAGGTCCTCTACAAGAACATTCAAACGAGTGTACATATCATTAGCACTTTCTTTGGGAAGCATCTCAAAAGAATTGATTTTCTTTAAAGCAATGTGATAGCGTTCCTCACGCTCACTCTTAGTTCCCTCATGGAGAGCACAAAGGTTTTCCCATAATTCATGAGCGTTCTTTGCATTACGCACACGATTGAAGATATCCTTGCCTAAGCCCCGGTAGAGTGCATTTTTGGCCTTTGCATTCCACCGGTCGTACTTCTCCTCGTCACCAATTGGGTTGGCGGGATCCTTGATAGCGGAAAGCCCTTGGGTTGCGGCTCTAAGACACCCAACATCTATGGCTTCGAGATATACCTCCATACGAATTTTCCAATATGGAAAATCATCCCCCTCAAAGGTGGGAGGTGGTCCTTCCCCGTTAGACATCTTGCTCTAGGCGGTAAAGCCTAAAATAGGAGCAACTCGGCTCCGATACCAATTGAAAGGATCAAGATGCCCAAGAGGGGGGTGAATTGGGCTTTTCTAAAAATTAATTGCAAGAATTAAATCCTACAAGCCGGAATTCACCCCTAGTGCCTACTTGTGTTCCTAGAGATTCTACCGGTAAAAGTTTTGCACCCTAGTTTACAATCCTAGTCTAGCATGGCAATTCTAGGAAAGTAAATCAAGCAATGAATGTAAATATGAGAATGTAAATGCTTGAAAGTAAGGGCAAGGAACACGGCGATGTTTTTCCGAGGTATCGGAGAGTCGCCACTCCCCACTAGTCCTCGTTGGAGCACCCGCGCAAGGGTATAGCTCCCCCTTGATCCGCGCAAGGATCAAGTGCTCTCTATGGACTGATTCTTCGACACTCCGTCGCGGTGAATCGCCCAAAACCGCTCACAAGATGAGTTGGGTCATCCACACGCTCCACCGGATGATCACCAAACTCCCAATCACCACCAAGCCGTCTAGGTGATGGTGATCACCAAGAGTAACAAGCTAGAACTCTCACTCGACCACAACGAGCCTAATGAGAAGGTGGATGCACACTTGCTACTCTCTAATCACTAGTGAGGAACTCTCAAGCTTTGATTCTCAAATCACAATCCTCACTAGAGCTCTTGCACTCCCTTGCACTCCAAAGGTGTTTCTCAGCTGAACAAATGAGCAAGAGACCTCTAAAAGAGGTGGTGGGGATGTATTTATACACCCCACAGTCAAACCCAACCGTTACCTGCCAACTCAGCAAAAAACGACGTGACCGGACGCGCCGGTCGAAGTGACCGGACGCGCCGGTCGCTCGTAACGGTCGAAAATCCGAAAAGCTGGCTGAGTGACCGGACGCGCCGGTCAGGGGTGATCGGATGCGTCCGGTCGTGCAGGGAGCTTACTGTAACAAGACCGGACGCGCGACCGCGTCCGATCGGTGATGACCGGACGCGTCCGGTCGTCGCAGGACCTTACTGGAATGTGACCGGACGCGCCGATCACACCCAGGTCGCGTCCGATCGGATGGTTTCCCTCAAGTGACACGTGTCGGCCTGACCACCGCGTCCGATCCTCGCAAGGGCCGCGTCCGGTCGTCAGCGCCGAAACGCAGTCGCGGTTTTGAACTGACCGGACACGTCCGGTCAAGCCGAGAACCGCGTCCGGTCAAGGGAAAAACCCTCTAAACACTCCGAAACGCGACACAACTTGAACCAAGTTGTTTCCAACTGAACTTTGAGCTATTCTAGAGCTTCCTAGTGCAAAGTTTAACAAGTGTGCATCACACCTAAACATAAGACTCACCTAGGTCAAGCTACCCGCTCATGCCTCCCTTTATAGTACGGCCAAAAGAGAAAACGAAGATCCTAACGACTATTCCGAATGTAACTCAACACCTTGACATCCGGAACTAACCGTCCTTAATCTTGACGTCACTCCTTTGAAAACCAAAACGATTTCCATCAAGGGGCATGAATACCATGGTGCCCAAAGCAGTTATCACCTCCATGACCTAACTTACCAAGGTTTCTGCAAAACACACGTTAGTCATGGTAATAAAGCGTTGTCATCAATTGCCGAAACCAACTCTCGGGGCCTAGATGCTTTCAACGTGCCTTCAGGCGCATGTTGTAAATGTTTTATCTGAATATTTCAAAAGTAGATCGGGTGTTGTACATGTTATAATATGACTCACCTGCTATAGTCGCCCGCTGCAGCCGCTGGGGTGCCATCGTGCATGCACGTGAGAAGCGGAGGGATGGAACGTTGTGCGGCTACGTGCGTGGAAGCAGAGGGGGTAGTACGGGGAGTGAAGCGGGCGATCCCCGCCTAGCGTAGGCGTGTAGTAGCCGCGGGCGTACATCTAGACGTCCTGGCACTAGTAATTCCCATTATCTATAGTAAATGTATCATGAATTAGTGGGCATTTAACTTCTTGCCATTGTGAGGGGTCACGCTTAATTAGCCCCTCTAGTATTCACCCCTGTTACGAAAGTGGCAAATCATTTACCACTCATCCTTTCATAAAATGGCAATAAGTCAACTATTCTGTTTTAGTCTAACGTCGCATTGTCTTTTTTGTTGTAGTGATGAATCTAGCCCTCGGTAAGCATTTAACCATGTGTTTGGTCGGGGGACGTAGTGGGATGGGATGGGATGGCCCTCGGACCGACATTGTTTGGTTCGAAGGTGGAGTGGAGCGAGGGCGTCCCCGATGCGAATATTCGCGTGAGATGCGGGGCGACCCCGTCCCCTAAAATTTCATGGACGGGTCCGTCCTAGGTGGGACAAGCGCTCACGCTCGCGACGAAAAGAGGAGTCGTGCGTGGAGAGGAAGAAGAGGAGGCGCACCAGTCCTAGACTCGTGGCTGCGTGGGAGAGCTCCGCCACCGCTGACGCGCAGGCGACCTCCGACCTCGCCGCCACGTAGATGAGTTGTGACCCCACCGGCGTGCGGCGAGCTCCAGCCACGGCGCCGAGTGGACGAGCCGTGGCCGCCAGCGCACGGGCGAGATCTGGGGCTCGGCCTTGCCGTCGCCGTGGAGGAAGCTCGGGGCGACGCATGGCCGCGGAAGAGAGGCTGGGCTCCGGTGGCGGAGGAGGCTTGGGGCGGTGAGTGGTTGGACTACGACGGAGGATCCGGTGACACAAGACCGAAGTCGCCGCGAGGGGACGCGGCTGCCGGGTTGCATACAGTTGGGGACGGGAAAGGGATAAGATCAGGGGAAGAAAAAGGAAAAAAACTAACAAATGAGCCTCACCTGTCAGTAGCTCATCCCACTTTTAATGTCTATGGGCCAAACAGAAAACGGGTCGATCCCATCTTTTCTCAACCAAACAAAAATGGGCTCGTCCCGTCCCACAAACCAGAGACGAGACCATCCCGCTCCACCTTGCCTCCCAACCAAATGCTACCTAAGTGCAGCATGTGGATGAACTCTCGGAATGCATAATATAATGTGTGGGCTATTATTTCAGTGTGACTTAATAGTTTGTTATCCCTTTCTGGGTATCCTTTACCTTAGGGGGCGTGGCGGACTAAAGCGTATTGTACAGTGTTACTGTGGTTGTCTTTGGCTTTCTCTTTTTAATATAATAGGCAGCTCTCCTTCGTTTCAAAAAGAAAATGTGAAGTCGGCTTACCTTTTGACGATAAGAAACCATTAATGCTCACCCTGCGATGGCCTCAATACAAAATGTGAGTTTAGAATGTATGCATATTGCCATAGATGGGGCATATTTTGTTTCGTATTGTAAGTTTTCTTATGATGGCACTTGTTGCATCAACGAGTAAATTGATCGGTCATGTCTTAGTGTCTTACTAAATATATATATAAGAAATATGAGTATGGCGCGTACTCTATTATCATTATTGTCTTTGAAAAAAAAGGGTCGTCATGAGACTCTAATATGTTACGTGCATGGACAATGGACAAACAAGCTATTCCCTCATTTTGCCACGCCTGCAATTTTAGACATTGCTGATCTAGGCATCACGTGTTTAGATTTTTTATAAATTCTCATCCACTTCATATGAAACGCGTGATTCATCCGTGAGGAATTGAACTGTTTGCCCTAAATAAGCAAAGTTCCAAACTATTTTGTTTAGGCTTTTCGTTCAGGCTTAGGCCTGCTGTTTTTATTTTTGTATCTGAACCTGGTCTTTCTGTTTAATATAAGCTGCGGTAGGGGCTCCTTGCCCCTCCTGATCATTCAAAAAAAAAGAAAAAAGTCTACTTCACCCCCTCAAGTACGGAGGGTGGATTACTTAACCCCTCAACTATGAAACGGTCTATTTTACTTCCTGAACTTTCCAAAACCGGTCAAATTACCCCCAAGACATTTTTGAACGGCAGTATTTGCTACAGTAACCGCGGGTTTGCTACAGTACCGACGGCTTTGTGTTTTCCTTTTTTTTTTATTTCGGCTGAACCTTTGAAAAATCATAGTAAATCACAGAAAAATTATAAAATAAAAAATTTAATTTTGTTAGACTCCACATGAGTAGATCTACACAGTAAATATATAATAAGGTATGCTTTAGTACAAAGTTTTTGCTGTAGATTTTGATCTATTTTTTCTATAATTAAAATCTACAACAAAAACATTGTACTAAAGCATACCATATTATATGTTTACTGTGTAGATCTACTCATGTGGAGTCCAACAAAATTGGATTTTCTATTTTATGATTTTTATGTGATTTACTATGATTTTTCAAAGGTTCAGTCGAAATAAACAAAAAAAAAAGACAAAACCGCTGGTGCTGTAGCAAACCCGCGATTACTGTAGCAAATACCGTCGTTCAAAACCGCCTGGGGGTAATTTGACCGGTTTTGGAAAGTTCAGAAGATAGAATAGACCGTTTCATAGTTGAGGGGTTAAGTAATCCACCCCTATACTTGAGGGGATGAAGTAGACTTTTTCCTTTAAAAAAAAGTTCCAAACTAGGCAGGCTTGGTGATTACCAGATCTTAACACATAGTATTTCCTTTGTTTTAAAGTAATTGCATACTCCGTATCTCATTTGTTTAAGGAGTCAACTTTTTTTAAAAAAATGAACTAGATTTATAAAAAATATTATCTCTATTTGTATCTTCTAAAGTTTTAATATGTTTATTAAAAATATATCTCTGTTAATTTAATAATGGTACTTATTACCCACGTATAAATATTAATATGCTTTATATGGTGTATAATAATACCACCTCGTACGAACCAATGAAGATCTGGCGACATAGGTGTATCAGAAAAGCAGCACAGGGGCGTCTGGTGCAAAAACAAGATACCACAAGGGTTTTTCTTTACACGAACTGACGAAAGAAAAGATACGAGGAAGGTTGTTGCGTTCCATTCCCAGTTCCACGCGTGGTCTTGACGGGCTCTCGTTTAACACCCCGTTCGTTTCGCTGGTTTATTCTGGCTGAAAGTACTGTTTGTTGGTTTGTTGTGAGAGAAAAACATTGCTGAATGGCTGCTGATTCTGCTGATCCAGCGAAACGAACAGGGTGCTATATTCTATCCAGGATTCCTTCTGTCCATCAGCAACAGCAGCCAGCAGCACACTTAAGGTGTGTTTAGTTCCAACCAAAAAAATTTCATCTCATCGCATCGAATGTTTGGACACATGCATAGAGTACTAAATGTAGATAAAAAAAACTAATTGCACAGTTTGGTTGGAACCACGAGACAAATCTTTTAAATCTAATTAGTCTATTATTAGCCTTAAGTGTTACAGTAACACATGTGCTAATGACAGCTTAATTAGGCTTAATAAATTCGTCTCGCAGATTCTAGGCGAGTTATGTAATTAGTTTTTTTTAATTAATATCCGAAAACCCTTTCTAACATTCATGAAACATCTGATGTGACACCCAAAATCTTTTCGCCTCTCAACTAATGGGGTGTTTAGTTCCCCTCCTAAACTTTAGTCGCTGTTCCATCGAATGTTTGGACACATACATAAAGTATTAAATATAGACTACTTACTAAATTAAATACACAGATTGAGACTATTTTGCGAGACGAATCTTTTAAGCCTAATTAGTTTATGATTTGACAATAAAATGCTACAGTAAACATATGTTAATGACGGATTAATTAGGCTTAATAAATTCATCTTGCGAAGTACTGACGGATTATGTAATTTGTTTTTTTTATTAGTATCTGAATACCCTGCGACACCTTTTAGTCGCACCTCCTGAAAACTAAACACTCCTAAACACCGACTGTTGGTTGGTTTGCCTGGCCGGGCCCGCGCCCTCACGCCGGCGGCCCAAAAGCCCAAAACCAGATGACGCACGCAAGCACAGAAGGACTCGGCGCTGCGTGGACGCGACGGCCACGCTCTCCCGTGTTCCCCGGCGCACGTAGACCCGGAGCGTGGGCGCGCGACTGTGGCCGCACCATGCTGGCCGACGCGTGGAATGATTTTTTTTTCGGACCAGCGTTTGTGCGGGTAATTAGGTGTGGAGAGGGGGGGCATCTGATTTTCGAAGCCCTATTTGGACATCTGTGATTATATAACCTGTAATCAAAATTTTATCCAAACATGATTAATTATGTGACGGACTACTGTAATCAAAACCCCGTATTACTGTAATCCCATAATCCAGGTGAAACCATGCTGTACAAGATTATGTATGCTAAAAGTCTAACTTGCCCCCTAATGCATTATGCAACTTGTCAAACTAAATGATAAGATAGAAATTTCTCACTTTAACCAACTATAATGAAAAGCCATAATCTAGAGAACACTCGGGCTCCGGACGAGAGAATTTGCAAGCGAGAGCAGCCACCACAATTAACCTAGCCAAGGGGCTACTCCTGCCCTAGCGCTGCCGCCGCCGCTGCCGTCCACCACCGCTGGTCCCCCTCCCTTCTCCTCCGGCATCTCGCCAGAGGCTGAAGGGAGTGGGGATCCATTGTTTTTAATAAGTTTTTCCCAGTAGATCGAGTCATTAAGGTTAGTGTCTCTCCATGCCAAATTACTTGGTACTGGAGTTGGTGACGGTAAAGGGGAAGTGTGGAATCGTCTTCTCCATGGTGGCTCCGTTGAAGATGAGGGCGGCTCCGTTGAAGATGAGGACGACAACGTTGGCGTCAGCATCTTCATCGACATGACGACATGGAGACTTTTGTTTCCGGACAGCGGCATCAAGGCGGAGATGATGTCGCCGCCATGAAATAATTTTCTCCGGTCTCTTCTCCATTTTACTGTGGTTAGATCTGGCCACGATGAAGGACTAGGGAGAATAATTTTCAGATCGGTCTTTCTCCCTCTTCGGTGGCAGAAAGAAGAAGAAGGAAGACACCAGAAAGAAGAAGTTCATCAATTCCGCCTACAGGAATGTTGGTCGTTGTTCGTTGAGCATTTGTTCTCAGGCCATTTGCCGAGTGTTTGCCTGTGCGGTCATCCATACTGCAAAGCATCTAACAGGTTAGGTTTTGAGTTGTGCTATTCACAGTGTGGGTACTATTTTGTAATCCAGAGTGCTTGTAACGTGTTGATGTACCCAGCTATCATATAATATAATTCTTCTTTCGTCGCAAAAAAAAGAGAACACTCTGGTTATTATAATCTATAATCTATAATCCAGATTATAACAATCCAATTATGATCCAAACAGGTCAGGAACGAGCGCGTAGCTCGCTTGGCCAGTAGCACCAGTCGTGCGCTTGGCCACCCGGGTTCGATTCCGCGGCCCACCGTATTTCCATGTACAGTGCATGGAAATAAGAAGCAAAGCTCCCTGGTTAAAAAAAAATCCAAACAGGTGCTAACATGCCCGCTCCTACATGTATGGGATAGTGCACGCGCGCTCTCTTTCTCGTGGTTGTGGGTGTCGCGTCTTTTGCTCGACGAGAAGGAAATGTGCGCGCAGCCGATTTCGATTTGGATTCCGTTTTATCCTTAGAAGGTACACACAGTAACCCCAATGTTTGCGATTTGAAAGAAATTTGTATATGTGTATACGTTATTTGAAGGGTCGTGCACCCGCCCGGACGTCCGATGGGATTTAATCCCATCGGACGCCCTTCATCCGCACGGCTCCGTCTCCCGCCCCAAAAACGGAAGAAGAAACGAAAATAAAAAACCGCCTGCCCGCCCGCAAAAAGCGCACCCCCTGTCCCCCGCGTACAGACGCCGGCCCGCCCCACCCCCACGTCCCGTGTCCTGCCCCCAGCACGCGTGCCTGCGTCCGCGTCCGGCGGCGGGAAGGGAAAAAAAAGGTTGGGGGAGCAGGCGCCGCGAGCTGCAAAATCGAAAGAAACATGTTGCAACATTGTGCAAAACATGTTGCAACATGGAAAAAGACATATTGCAAGATCTTAAAAAATTAACTGTTGCAATAACTTAAATCGGCTGTTGCAACATCTTGAATCGACTATTACAACATCCAGAAAAACATGTTGCAACTTCAAGAAAAACATAATGCAACATCTTAGAAACCACTGTGGCAACATCCTGAAATGCCTATTGCAATATGCAGAAAAAACACATGTAGCAACACCCGAAAAAATATATTGCAACATGGAAACATGGTCTGTTGCAACATCTTAAAACGGCTATCGCAATATACAGACAAACATTGTTGGAACATCTCAAAAACGATAGTTGCAACATGCAGAAACAAATGTTGCAACAAGCAGAATAGGCTATTGCAACATGGTGCAGATCGAGTCGTCTCCATGGATGGGGGATGGGCCGCCGTCACCTGCTGGGTGGAGGAGACCACCACGCCGCTGGATCTGTGTCATTAACCACGGATCGACGACGAGGAAGTCGTTGCTCCATGGATCCACTTGCAACATATGAATAAATACATATGCAACATTCTTATGAAACATATGCAACATCTAAATAAATACACTTGCAATATACGTCTGAAAAAACAGATGAAACATTGGAACAGAAGCTCGCAACATACGTATACAACTATTGCAACATATGCAACGCCCCAATCTACTATTTACAACATTCTTATGAAACATTTGCAACATACCTATGAAACATCTAAAACACTTGAAATATAAGCTTGCAATGTCGTCGTCGTCGTCTTCTTCTTCTTTCTGCTGCTTCTTCTTCTGTACAACGCAGCGCAAGCGGGGGATGGGCAAGCGGAGGGCAGCGCCATCACGGCCCCTCTGGATGGACGTCGTCATCATATCATTATCGTTCTCAAAACGACTTCAACTCTATCAGAGAAATTACCCTATAAGAGGAGCTGGCACACTGCTAAACTAGCCCTCAAGGTCCACATGAACTGTGCCTTATGCTAGCTTACAATGAACACAATTTCTTCTATTCGTAAGTTTTAAAGACTACACAAGACTAGAACAGAGTACAAAATAAGCTAAGCCGCAGAGATGCCACCTGGGTGTTTCTATCCTGACATTTACATTATATAGGTTTGTGCTAACTAGTGTGAGAATGATTGCCTTGAAAGTTGAAACGTTTGAGGGAGAGTGATGAAGATTGCTTGTTGTCCTCATGTCATATTATGCAAGTAAAACTCACAATTTTTGAAAGCAAACCCTACATTGAATACCTATTTTGGCATAAAAGAGAAAATGTACCTTTGTCATATTAAGATTAGTCATGCAAAAGAGCTTGCTGATTTTTTGTCTCATACACCGAAAGATCACATTAGAGTTAGATAAGCAATGGCAAGATATAACATTAGATTATGACTATGCACTATGAAGAGCTACTGAATAGCAACAATTGCTTGCATAAAAAGCCTGAAAACGTAGAGCTCTGTAAAACAAATATTGAATTGCTCATAGATGGTACAACAACGGCTAGCACCAGATTATCAAGATCACTCGCTATCACCTGAAGCGAGGCCCACCTGTCAGTCACTTTTCCCCTTCGTATGATCGTATCCTCCGCTCCGCTTCCGCTCGGTCTCCGTGGCTACGAGCAGCGGAGGCCTGCGCCCTCGCCGCCGGCTCTCTCCCCTGCTCTCCTTCTGGAGTCCTCTACCCACGCCGCACCGCCCTCTCCTCTCCTCCACCACCAGCACCGTGCCGGTCGTCGCCTCCTCTGACGCCAAGCTCGCCAGTACGGCTCGATCTGGCCGCCGCCCGTGCCGACCTGCTCCTCGAAGCCGGTGAGCGCTCAGCCTCCCTCTCTCAGCGCGGCCTCGAACGCTCGGTAGACCGACGGATTGGGCGATGAGTGTTTTTATCGACATCCCATTCGGTGGGAATGCGGTTATGTTGGAACCCCAAAAACTGTAGTAGTTTTTTTCTCCCCCCTCTTTAGCCATTGTGGTGGTATTCTCACCTGCTGGAGATGCTCTACATGTTTACTGTTTGCACTACACTACATCATAAAAGGATTAGTATAAACAGTTTTTTTGAGGAAAGATTAGTATAAACAATAGCGACAATATATGAATCAGTGGGCACTGCAGAGGCATAAATCAAATTGCCACTGAAAGAATTGTTGAATCTTAGTTGTTCAAAACAGACAATAACAAAAAAGAGGATAAAAGTCTTTCGAATTTTTAACTATGGTCCGTGTCCGCCAGCCAGTGCAGTAAAATGCCATGTTGCCAACACAGGCAGGTTTCCTTGAGTGCTCAGCAATGCTATTTCCAAGGGAAGCCGGTCAGAACCTTTGCTTTTGGGAAGTAGCAGCTTGATCCAGAATTGATCTAAACCTGAGATTTCCTTTGAGCAAGTAACACAAAAAGCGGTTCGTGTTTACATAGTATTGAATTTGTGGCGACTAAGATAAAAATGGTCCACTAGGCTTTTTTTTCTGGTTTTAATGAAACTAAACATGTTGCTAGCAAAACAGAGGACAACGGTAACTGGGTGAATGAAAAATGGCTTTAGCCTTACATGCAACTCTCGTTTGCCCTTTTGTATGGTTAAATCCTCATCATGAGGTAATGCCTACTAGTAGTCTATTGGAACAAAGATGCTTATCCTTCATATTGTGACTGGCATTGTAAGTTATTGCATTAGCCCATTGTACTGATGTGGGTTTAATTATGGTGCATTATGTTGCGTTTTTTTTTCTCTCGAACACGCATGAGAGTTGCGTATCATTTCTTTAAGAAGAAAGATCTAAAAAACAGGGAAGAAAACCCCAACAACACTCACACAATCAAATGCCCACACCACTCTAGAAGACTAGAATGAAAACTAAAAGGATTGCTCAGTGTCTTTTTCCTGTTGTAAACCCTGTTGTCTTACAGATGCTATGCTTATTTGTTTTGGATTTCAGTTTTCTGACATAATGGATGGGCAAGGCACAAAGCACAGGATTTTGATGGTGTCTGACTTTTTCTTTCCAAACTTTGGTGGGGTGGAAAGCCATATCTACTACCTGTCACAATGTCTGCTTAAGCTTGGCCATAAGGTCCTATTTTCCTCATAAACTTATAGCTTTCTGTTTGCTTATCCATTCTTTAGGATGTTTGATACTCTTAAACAAATATTCATCCGATAAACTAATGATTACTTTCTCTCAAATCTGCCAATTCCATCAGTTTCTTTACCCTTATCTCTGTTATACTAGATTTTTAGGATATTGCACATATACTGAAAAGCTATCAGACTGGATGACATGGACATGCATAAGAGATATTTACCTAAGGCACACTTATTTAGAACTGTTAAATCATTAACTGTGAGCTGCCAAATTTTTAACAAAGCATTGAAAGCAATTTATGCATTTTTCCTAGGTTGTTGTCATGACGCATGCATATGGAAACAGATCTGGAGTACGATATGTCACAAACTGTTTAAAGGTCTATTATGTACCATGGAAACCATTCCTGATGCAGAATACACTTCCTACATTATTCTTGACATTTCCAATTGTAAGGACAATAATTGTTTGAGAGAAGATTTCTGTCGTGCATGGACATCAAGCTTTTTCAGCGCGACTAGGCATGAGGAGGGAGATGTTAGCCTCGATGGGCAAGTGGTGGCCAAGAAGGATGCTTTTCGGTATTTAGGGTCGATGCTACAAAAGGATGGAGACATTGATGAAGATGTTAGGCATAGAATTTCAGCCGGCTGGTTGAAATGGCGTCAAGCTTCTGGCGTCCTCTGTGACAAAAGGGTGCCTCAGAAGCTGAAAGGTAAGTTCTATAGGACGGCGATTCGTCCGGCGATGTTATACGGTGCTGAGTGTTGGCCTACAAAAAGGCGACATGTTCAGCAATTGAGTGTAGCAGAGATGCGTATGTTGCGTTGGTGTTGTGGGCACACAAGGAGGGATAGAGTCCGGAACGACGATATTCGGGATAGGGTTGGGGTGGCACCAATTGAGGAGAAATTGATTCAACATCGGTTGAGATGGTTTGGACATGTCCAACGGAGGCCTCCTGAGACGCCGGTGCGTAGTGGAGTTCTAAAGCGGGCCGATAATGTAAAGAGCGGTAGAGGTCGACCTAAATGTTGGAGTATGTGTTTAGGCCCATGAGGCTAAGGCCCATGTGGCCCATGTATGGAACCTACATAGCTACCCTTCTAGGGTTAGCCCTAATTGAGAGGATTATTATTCCAACATGGTATCCAGCCTAGGTTAGCTTCTTCTCTTCCTCCACCCAGCCGCCAGCCGCCGCCACCTCCCCTGCTGGCCGCCGTCGGCTAGCCGGCGCGCCATGGCTGGCCGGCCACCTCCCCCTCCCTCTACTCTCACTTCCCCTCCCTCTCTTCCTCATCCACCTGGGCCCAGGTTCTTACTGGTGCCGCCGCTCCCTCTGCCCCTGCCGCCGCTGGTCTTTTCCCGGGAGCGGACGCAGCCCCCTCTGCCCCTGCCGCCGCCGGTCTTTTCCCAGGAGCGGACGCCGCCGCCGGCCTTCTCCCAGGCGCGGGCGGCCTCCCTAGCCCCTACATCTCTGGCGCCTCCCTCCCTGGCTCCTCCCTCCCTGGCGCTTCCCTCCCTGGAGCACCCGCCCCTGCTTCCATGGCGGTTCTCCCTGGAGCGGCTCTCCATGGCGCCGGACTGGAGGGTGCCGGCCGGACTTCCCCTCTTCCTGCCGCAGTCCTTCCCCAGCCACAACTGCGCCAGCCACCTCTCCAGCCCCTCCCTCCTCCTACTGCCCCACCTGGAGCACCCGCCCCTGCCCAGGTCCTCACCTCGGCGGCAGTGGAGAACCCGGGGGCTGCTGATGGGGGTCTCCAGACCGATGGGGATCCTCAGGCCCACCTCCCGGCTGCTGATGGCGAACAGCCTACCCTCCAGCAGCCGCGGATCCACCTTCCCGGCGCCGGGCTGGACGCCGGCAACCTCTCTTCTGCCGGTGCCCAGGCCTTCCCGGCCCTGCCACCACTTCTTTCCCAGATCTACGCCGGCCGTGACGCCTCATCCCTCGCCGCTGCCCTTGCCGCCGCCCGAGCCTCGGCCGCGGAGGGGCAGGCCCGAGTGCGGGCGGCCGCCCTCGTGTGGGAGCACGAGCGCGAAGCGGCCGATGCCCTGGCTCGCCAGATCGCCGAGGCTGAGCGGCTACTCACCTACCCCGTGGGGCAGGACGTTGGGGCCCACTCCTCCGCCTCGCCGGGTCGCCGCGTGTCTCACACCGCCGTCCTCTGGCACGACCCGGCCGACCCGCTCGTGGCTCAGCTGCACTACCAGGCGGGGGGGGGTCCAGAACATTCGCCTGCTCGTTCCGGTCGTCCTCGAGCCGGAGTCGCCCTCGTACGCCCGCTGGCGGGACCTGGTCCTCCTCACTCTTCGTCGCTACGCCCTCGACGACCACGTCCTCGTCGACACCATGGTCGCCGTCCAGACGCCGTCGTGGCTTCGTCTCGACAGCATCGTTCTCTCCTGGATCTTGGGGACGATCTCTCTGGACCTCCACGACCTCGTCCGCACCTCTCCGGATGCGCACCGGGCTTGGCTTGCCCTCGAGGGCCAGTTCCTGGGCAACGCTGAGGCCCGGGCACTGCGTCTCGACGCGAGCTTCCGCACCTTCGTCCAGGGTGACCTCTCCGTCGGCGAGTTCTGCCGTCGGATGAAGGGCATGGCTGACTCCCTGGGGGATCTCGGGTGGCCCGTCGAGGATCGCATCTTGGTCCTCAACGTCCTCCGGGGGCTCAGCGACCGCTACGCCCACCTCAGGACGTGGATCACCCGCCAGAGGCCTTTCCCCACCTTCCTGGAGGTCCGTGACGATCTCGTCATGGAGGAGCTCACGCAGGGCCTCCAGCCGGGCTCTACCACTTCCTCGTCCTCCTCGACGGCCCTGGCTGCTACTTCGCCGCGCCCTCCTGCTCCACCGCGGTCGTCGGCTCCGCCATCGTCGTCTCTCCTGGGCCCTCCTCCCTCCGGGGCGAGCGGAGGTGGGGGGGGGGGTCGTGGCTCTCGTCGTCGCCGTGGGGGGGCCGCGGGGGTGGCCGGGGTGGTCAACCCCAAGCTCCGGCACCGCCTGGGACACACGGGGGGGCACCGTGGCCTTCGTTCCAGAACCCGTGGTCCGGTCGCATCTCCATGTGGCCCTACCACGCCCCCGGCGCCGATACTCGCCTACCGATGGCCATGCTCACCGGAGCTCCGCCTGCCGGCACTTCACCTGGCTCCTTCCCGGCTACGCCGTGGGTTCCACCCTCGGGGACTCCACCGGGGGTCGCCGGCTGGGATCAGGCGGCCCTGGCTCGCTCGTTCAGCACCATGAGCCTGACACCTCCGGTCGGACCTGAGTGGATCGCTGATTCGGGGGCCACCTACCACACTACTCCTGACCCCGGTATACTTTCATCGGTTCACTCTCCCTCCTCCTCTCTTACTTCGTCCATTATGGTCGCTAATGGTTCTTGTATTCCTGTCTCGTCTGTGGGTACCGCCGGTGCTCATGGCTCCTTTCGTCTTCCTGATGTTCTCGTTGCTCCTTCTATGGTTCATAATCTTCTTTCTATTCGACGTTTTACAGCTGACAATTCTTGTTCTGTGGAATTTGACTCTTCTGGTCTTACTGTAAAGGATTTGGCTTCCCGGCGTCCTCTGCTCCGATGTGACAGCACCGGGCCCCTTTACACTCTTCGCTTCCCGGCGGCTTCTTCGTCTTCTTCGCCGCCCGTTTTGTCAGCTGCCTTCGTCGCTTCTACTTCCTCTACCACCTGGCACCGGCGTCTTGGCCATCCTGGACGTGATGCCCTGATACAGCTCAGTCGTAGCTCTGGTCTTCCATGTACTCGAGCTCATGATGAGCAACTGTGTCATGCGTGCCAATTGGGCCGACATGTTCGTCTTCCTTTTTCTAGTTCTTCTCATGCGGCCCGCATTTTTGATCTTGTACATTGCGACCTATGGACATCTCCTGTTATCAGTATTTCTGGTTATAAGTACTATCTTGTGGTTGTTGATGATTTTTCGCATTATTCATGGACCTTTCCTCTACGTGCGAAGTCTGATACGTTTACCACGCTCCTTCACTTCTTTACTTGGGTGTCCACTCAGTTCGGTCTCACCATCAAGGCCGTCCAGTGTGACAATGGTCGCGAGTTTGATAACTCTACCTCCCGAGCTTTCTTCCTCTCTCACGGTGTTCAGTTGCGCATGTCTTGCCCATACACCTCTTCGCAGAATGGCAAGGCAGAGCGGATGATTCGCACCACCAACAACACCGTGCGCACTCTCCTGTTTCAGGCCTCCCTTCCTGCTCGCTTCTGGGCTGAGGGCCTACACACCTCCACCTACCTTCTTAACCGCCTTCCTTCCGCTGCCTGTCCCGCTCCCACACCTCACCATGCCCTCTTCGGGACACCGCCTCGGTACGATCACCTCCGCGTGTTTGGGTGTGCTTGTTACCCCAACACTGCGGCCACTTCTTCTCACAAGCTGGACCCTCGCTCCACGCTCTGTGTCTTCCTCGGGTACTCCCCAGATCACAAGGGGTACCGATGCTTTGACCTTACCTCTCGACGTGTTCTCATCTCGCGCCATGTGGTGTTCGATGAGTCCGTCTTTCCCTTTTCCAGCACCACTACACCTCCGGTCACTGACCCACCCTCTCTGTTTCCCACCGACCCGGTGGTCCAGCCACCTTTTTCGTGGTCTCCTGCAGGTACCGCTTCGCCGCGCTCTGAGCCGGCCACCGGCACCGGCTCCCCTGCGAGTCCGGGCCCCTCGTCCTCCGGCGCGGCCCCGTCTTCTCCAGTTGGTGCAGACCCGGGGCCTTCGTCCCCCGCTTCTGCCCCGGGGGGGTCGTGCCGGTTGCCGACGCCGGATCCTGTCTCGGCACCTGCCCCGGCGCCTCCGTCGAGGTTCGCCGCGCCGGTACGCGTATACCAGCGCCGGCCACGGCCACCGCCGCTCGTGGACCCTTCTCCACCGGGGACACCGACACCACCGCCACTGTCTCCGCCGGCCCGTGGTGGCCCGCCGGTCTACCACCCGCCGCTGCTTCACCGACACCCGCGGCATATTCACCCGATGGTGACACGACACGCGGCTGGCACCCTGCCGCCTCGTGCCCTCGAGGCTTCGACCGACGACGCGGTGGTCTCTCCGGTACCCTCCTCCGTCCGCGACGCCCTGTTGGACCCTCATTGGCGCCGCGCGATGGAAGAGGAGTACGCCGCGCTACTCGCCAACCAGACGTGGGAGTTGGTGCCCCGGCCGCCGGCGCCAATGTCGTCACCGGCAAGTGGATTTGGACTCACAAGCGCCGAGCGGACGGCTCTCTCGAGCGCTACAAGGCTCGATGGGTCCTCCGGGGTTTCACTCAGCGCCCTGGCGTCGACTACGATGAGACTTTCAGCCCGGTGGTCAAGCCGGCCACCGTCCGTACCGTGCTATCGCTGGCGCTTGCTCGGTCTTGGCCCGTCCACCAGCTGGACGTCAAGAACGCCTTCCTCCACGGCCTTCTTACCGAGACGGTGTACTGCAGCCAGCCGGCGGGGTTCGTCGACACCACCCGTCCTGACATGGTCTGCCGGCTCAACAGGTCCCTCTATGGCCTCAAGCAGGCACCTCGGGCGTGGAACCACCGGTTTGCTGCTTTCTTGCTGACCCTGGGGTTCGTGGAGGCCAAGTCTGATACGTCCCTGTTCGTCTACCACCATGGGGCCGACACTGCATACTTGTTGCTCTATGTTGATGACATTGTCCTCACTGCCTCCAGCGAGCCACTTCTCCGGCGGATCATTGCAGCTCTCCAGCAGGAGTTTGCGATGAAGGACCTGGGTGAGCTCCACCACTTCCTCGGTGTCACTGTTGAGCACCGTCCTGCTGGACTCCTTCTTCACCAGAGGCAGTACACTCGGGATATCCTGGAGCGGGCTGGGATGTCTGACTGCAAGCCCTGCTCCACTCCGGTCGACACTCAGGGCAAGCTGTCTGAGGCTGAGGGACCACCGGTGGCCGACCCCACTGCGTACAGGAGTCTTGCCGGGGCCCTTCAGTACCTCACCTTCACCCGGCCGGACATCACCTATGCAGTTCAGCAGGTCTGCCTCCACATGCATGATCCCCGGGAGCCTCACCTCATGGCTCTCAAGCGTCTCCTCCGCTACCTCCGGGGCACACTCGACTACGGCCTCCTCCTACACCGGGCCCCCTCCACCGACCTCGTCGTCTACACCGATGCTGACTGGGCCGGGTGCCCGGATACTCGCCGCTCCACCTCCGGCTACGCCGTCTTCCTGGGCGGCAACCTGGTGTCTTGGTCCTCCAAGCGCCAGCCGGTGGTCTCCCGGTCCAGCGCCGAGGCGGAGTACCGCGCCGTTGCTAACGGCGTGGCGGAGGCCGCCTGGCTCAGGCAGCTGCTTGCTGAGCTGCAAACTCCGCCCTCCCGGAGCACGCTGATCTACTGCGACAACGTCGGTGCGGTCTACCTCTCCACCAACCCCATCCAGCACCAGCGGACGAAGCATGTGGAGATCGACCTCCACTTTGTCTGTGATCGGGTCGCCTTGGGTGAGGTGCGGGTTCTTCATGTCCCGACGACCTCACAGTTCGCGGACATCTTCACCAAAGGCCTCCCGTCCTCGACCTTCGCCGAGTTTCGCTCCAGCCTCAACATCACCGGTGGCTAGTTGCGTCTGTGGGGGGTTGTGTGTGTTCTTTCTTGTTCAGCCTCGAACTCCGCTGCGCCGGTAGTTCAGACTGCGGGGGGGTGTTGGAGTATGTGTTTAGGCCCATGAGGCTAAGGCCCATGTGGCCCATGTATGGAACCTACATAGCTACCCTTCTAGGGTTAGCCCTAATTGAGAGGATTATTATTCCAACACTAAACTAACTTGGGACGAGTCCGTTAAGAGAGATCTTAAGGAGTGGAATATCTTCAAGGATTTAGCTATAGACAGGAGCGCTTGGAGATTGGCAATCAACGTGCCTGAACCGTGACCTCTTTTTCTCTTGTGCCCTTTATGTCCCTTTATGTGTCTCCCTGTTTCTCGTCTCTTTTGGGTTTCATCTCTAGCTAAGGCTGGATATCGAGCCAACCGTAGTTTTTTTCGAGCTTTTTTAGAAATTGGTATAATCTTATTCATCATTATTTCCTGCATTATTTAAGACCCAACTTCATGACGAGCCTAACGAGCCGAACCTAACGAGCCGAGCCGAAGTTGAAAGTCGTTCCAAATCAAGTCATTTTTATTTTAAAAGAAAAATGAGTCTAATCGGAGCACTTTTATACCGAGCTACCGAGCCAGCTTAACGAGCTTTTTGTCCAGCCCTATCTCTAGCCTACCCCAACTTGCTTGGGACAAAAGGCTATGTTGTTGTTGTTGTTGTTGTTGTTGTTGTTGTATGGACATCAAGCTTTTTCAGCACTGTGTCATGAAGCATTAATGCATGCTAGGACGATGGGGTACAAAGTTGTCTTCACAGATCACTCACTTTATGGTTTTGCTGATGCTGGAAGCATTCACATGAATAAGGTGCTACAGTTTACCCTTGCAGATATTGATCAGGCAATATGTGTCTCTCATACAAGCAAAGAGAACACCGTCTTGAGGTCTGGGATATCTCCAGAGAAGGTTTTCATGGTTCCTAATGCAGTTTGATACTGCAATGTTTACTCCCTCCCCCAGGCACTTGAGCTGTGATGAAATAGTCATTGTTGTGATCAGTAGATTAGTATACCGAAAAGGTGCCGGCCTTCTTGTTGAAGTCATTCCAGAAGTGTGCCGTCTATTTCCAAAGGTGAGTTTGAGCTACATCACTTTTTAAGTCAACTGACCCTGGTGAATTGTGTATGTACTCCCTCTGTCCCTAAATATCTGTCGTTTTCGCTTCCCGAGAATCAACTTTGACTAAATATATATTAAAAAATATTAATATTTATGGTACCTAATTAGTATCATTGGAAAGATATTTGAATCTAGTTTTTTAATAAATTTATATGGAGATACAAATGTTGCACGTATTTTCTAAAATCAAGTCAAACTTGTGGCATGCACACCAACGGTGACAGATATTTAGGGACGGAGGGAGTACACAATAAGGGAGAGCCTTTGTTATGCAGTATGACACTCTTGATCACTAAATGTTTTGATTGCTGCGCATGTAAAACAAAGTGTACAACAGTACAGTTTTATTGGACAGTAGAGTAGTTTTATTGGACAGTAGAGTTTGGCTGTTTTCATGAAGTCATCTTGCACCATTATTTCCTTGTTGTATGTACTGTTTTGGATTTAGTAAGTTGGTTATATCTTGTCGATCAATGACTCTATGTACTTGCCAGGTTCGCTTGATTGTTGGCGGTGATGGTCCAAAACGTGTTCATCTTGAAGAAATGAGGGAGAAGTTCTCCCTTCAGGATAGAGTTGAGATGTTAGGAGCTGTACCTCATGCTCAAGTGCGATCGGTTCTGATATCTGGGCATATATTTTTGAACAGATAAACTCTTCCTACATTTTCATCATTACATGATGGAAATCTTGTTTCTACTTTCCAGTGTGTTTGTCCCTCTTTTTCTTGATGGACTTTGATTCTCGAGCCATTTGAATTTGGGATACCTTCTATGTGTTTGCAATAGAATTTTGACATTCTTGTATCAGATTATTAAAGTGCTCTTGTGAATATGTCCAAAAACACAAACTAGGAATAGGATTTAATACACAAGTTTATTCATGGATGTAACTGGAAGCTTTCTTCTGAATTCTAAATATATTTAGATGGATCAGGAGTTAAATGAAGGATGATAATTTTTTGCTCATCTTGCATCACCTACCCTCATTGAGTCATTGTCAATTATAACATAATGCTATAGAGAACCTAGATGATAGGCTAGTTAATTTCTGGGACAGATGCAAAGGGGCAGTGGAACCTAACCCTTGTTATTTTTAGTTCACTTACAGAGGCATGTATAATACTGTAGTAACAGTGGAACCTAACCATTGTTATTTTTAGTTCACTTACAGAGGCATTTTGCATAGCCATTCTAGAAGCAGCAAGCTGTGGACTGTTGACAGTGAGCACTAGAGTTGGCGGTGTCCCTGAGGTATGCTGTGATCTTAAGTTTCCCTTCTACAGAAAATCCCAACCTTGGTTAGATGACTTTTGAGTTTCATGCAATTCATTATTTCTTTTTACAGGTTCTTCCAGATGACATGATAGTGCTTGCAGAACCAGCTCCTGGAGATATGGTAAGAGCTATCAAGAAAGCCATTGACATGCTACCTGGCATTGACCCCCAAATTATGCATCTTCGGGTGAGCCTGAACTCTCAACATTCCACACCTTATTTGAACTCAGGATTAGACCCTTTCTATTGACATTCTGCACCTTATTTGACTTAGGATTGAACCCTTTCTATTGAGTTCATTTTTTCATTAGTTTCTATTTCATTTGAGTTCATATGCAAGTTCCTTGGTCTTGATTCAGCTTCTTCTGTTTTGCATCCTAGATGAAAAAACTTTATAGTTGGGATGATGTGGCCAAAAGAACTGAGATTGTTTATGATTGTGCAATGCAGTCCCCAACAACAAATTTACTAAATTGCCTTCCCCGGTGAGTAAACATTAGACATTGACAACTCATCTTGTTTCTTCAATAGATTCTGTTAATGAAATAATATATATCTGATATTTTTTTGTCTTTCATTGACTAGCAAAATTTATTTCACCATTCTCTAATTTTCTTGTGCTAAATCAATTTATATGTTATTCGTGCCAATAATGTTTAGATCTTAATCAATTTTATGATCAATATCTCCACATTTTCACCGACATCCAATTTGAAATACATTTGTTCATTCGGTGCCTTCGATGGTGTAGATATCTTACTTGCGGATCTTGGGCTGGAAAACTGTTTCACCTAGTTATGATCATCAACTACCTACTATGGCGCCTTCTAGAATTCCTACAGGTATTTGTGTATCCATGCATTCTCTCTCCTTTTACCTGTTTTGAGATTGAATGGAGGAATCCTTACACAAGTTCTCCCACAGCCTGCTGAAGGTATTGAAGAGGTCCCAGATATAGGGCCACTACATGCTCATTTAGGTTCAAGCAATGGTTTGTGTGAAGCTCAAGAGAAGTGAATTTTAGATCTTGATAGTTTTTCTACAGTTTTGAAATAATTGGGGTTACAATCATGGCATCTTCTGCTTGTCAACATTCGTTCTGATCCAACACAACATTTTCTCTTGAAGCTTCCTGTTTCGGTAGTGGCAACTGAGAGAGTGGAGGGCCCCTGATTTGGTGGATTTCTTGTCGTGCTGGTTAAAGCTATGGTCCAAGTCTCTTTCATTGCCAGCTCCTCTTTTTCTTTCCTTTCTGCCTAGTGAGTTGATGGGCCCTGTCCTGATCTCCTGACCACTAATCGACAAACAAAGTATCCTGATCTCCTGACCACTAATCAACAAAGTATCCACTGGAACAATTGTACTCTCTTTTGCCACCAGATCGCAAGTGTTTCTTTTATCCACATCTCGGTTTTGCCTTGTACTGTTCCTTGGTGCTCACCGAAAGCATTAGGAACTCTCAGTGATGGGGTGTTAAAAATCTGGATTGGCATGTTGGCATAACGCCTTGTGATGTCTTGTACCATGATGTGATCCGGTGTCTGTCTGTCTGCAGCAGCATCGCTTATTTTTGTGATGAAAGGCGAATTTGGCTGTTATCTTGGGACCGTCTTGGTCAATTCCAACCAGCGTCGGATGAATCCGATCTGCATGGCTCGGCTTCAGTTGATAATTCCTGTGTTAGCTTTTGTGGCGCATTCACTTTATGCTAATCCCTTGACAAGCCTGGAGTTTCGAGTGGCAATCCCTTTCGGCACTGTATGGAATTTCAAGACTTTGTAAGGTAGCTTTTTGGTAACGCATGAGTTTTTTCGAGGGATTATTCAATCCTTAGACCAGTCTTAATGGAAGTTTCATATCCTAGTTTTTAATACACCCAGATTTTAGAAACAGTGCAGAAGAGTTTCATCCTCGTGAAACTCTCTCTACTCTAATAAAACTCTTATCACCTCTCTCTTTATTAATATAGTGTCTTGTCAGCATATTTAATGTCTATAAAACTGAAATCTCCATTGAGATCGGCCTTATGCTCTATGGATTTTTTTTTGGCCAAGTTCGTGTTACGAGTGCTGCATGAACTTGTGTCCAATTGGAAATTCTTTATAATTCCATTCCATAGCCCATTTCCCCAGTTCAGTGTTGCTGTGATAAACCTGTACAACATGTCGTACCTTATTCCAATCGCTGCGGCTTGTCATACGCGTAACGTGTTTTGTGCTACTTCCTTTTCACCTATCTGCTTTCAGGTGTGTGGCCAGCAAACGTGTCCTCGAAACGAGAGTGTGTGTGTGTGTGCGTGTTTTTTTTTTTGAAACCGGTCTAACTTATGCGTGTCTTACTGTATTTTGTGAAATTAATTAAATTATGAGCATTAGAATCTAGAATGACTCCTCTTGGAGATGCTCGTGCAGACCAAAAAACCATTTTTTAGCCAGAGATACGGAAAAAACGAATCTACTTCACAAAATCAGCGCGGGAGTGCGATTACCTCTTTTTAAGGTGTTGCTCATCGCCGACTCCGGCATGGGAAAGTCACCTGCTCTCGTGCTTCACCGAGGGCTTTATTTCTTGAACGTGACATTTTTTTCCCCTATATATGAACTTAGATTAGATTTTTTTTCTTGAGTACAATAATATCCTCATGTTTGCCTGAATGCCTTTGCTCTTGAGTCTTGACCAAAGTTCAACAAGGCGCTAGGCGACTTCTAGGCAACGACCCATAGCCTAGCGCCTAGGCTGGCCTAGGCGTTTCAAGGCGTTTTTCTAGGCGTTTTGTATATATACTAACACTGTTCGCCTAAACGGCCGTTTAGTCCGTTTAAACACCGTTTAAACAGTAAACAGAAGTCAGTCGTGTTGTTTAGGCCCTAAACGGTGAATTAAACGGTTGGGCCGTTTAAACCCGTTTAAACCGTTCAATTCCATCTAAACGGTCTAAACAAAATCAGATTAAACGTGATTAAATGAGCTAAGCAACAATTTAATCCATAATTAAGTGAATTAAAGGACTACGTCTATCACAATCAACATGAAACTAATTAACATTGTAATTATATGAAGTGTTGTGGGATTTAGATTTCTTCCAACAAGATTATTTGGTAGAATATTTGATTTTTACATGTGTAAATATGTATGAGTTCTAGCAAATTTTATTTTTACCTACATAAATATGTATATTTTATTATTATTGTACAAAAGCGTTTAGGCCGTTTAACTCCGTTTAAACAGTGTTTAAACGGTTTAAACGCTAAACGAAGGGTGACCGACTGTTTACCGTTTAGTGTTTAGGAAAATATTGTATACTAATATATATATATATATATATATATATATATATATATATATATATATATATATATATATATATATGTTATCTTCTAAAAGAAAAAATAAACAGCTGAATAGTGGGCTCAGATAGATAGAAAGGCTGGCTTAGAGAGATAGAAAGGCCCAAGTGGCAACCAATCCAGCCCATCTCCCCACTCCAAGTCTCTCCAAACCTTATCCATCTGGTCGGTCTCCATCTCCTGCATCCTCTGCTCGACGCTCTTCTTCGTGCCTTCCTCTGCTCGGTCTCCCGCATCAGCCGCCGCCGCCGCCGATTCCTCTCCCTCTCCGGCATCTCTCTCTCCTCTAATGCCCGCCCGCCGCCACCCGCGCCCGCGCCAACAGCCACCCGCACAAGCCCACGTGAGCGCCCGCCGCCGCCCGCAGCTCCTCCTCCCTCACCGGCGCCGCCGCCGAGCTGCCGCCGCCTAGGGGTCCGCTTACCCCCATAGGCCAGGCGGACACCCTCCGACTCGCGACTAGTCACGCCTAGGCGCGCCTAAGGCGTCGCCTTTTTGAACATTGGTCTTGACCACTCCGTTTGCCGAGGGCAGGTACATCAGTATAGTATCATGAACGGCGGTTGCCATATACTTCATCCGTTTCAAATTATAAGACATTTTAGCTTTTGTAGATACATTATTTTTATCATATACCTAGATATGGTGTATATACTATTAGGGGTAGTACTATTATGCTCGATTCTATTTTGTGCAAAATGCCAACTTATTCTATGTCCATGCATTTTATGAAAAAAAATCTTTCACTATTGTTACATATATAATTGTGAGAAAAACACTTGACAGATAAATCTACGAGGGCATTTTGGTCGTCATATATCCTAAAAAAATTAATTGACTTGGCAACCATTCGTTAGTAAAGTGGCGCAACATTTTTGAAAGGAAGTGGCGAAGTATTTAGACAGAAGCATTACATATATATGATTTATTAATATTTTGTTTTTTTGTGAAACGAGGTTTTGATAGTTTTAGATTTTGATAATAAAATAAAAAACGAAAAATTGGAAGTGCTGTAATCAGTCGAACCCAAAGAGCGATGACGACGCAGGGAACAAAGCCCACGATAAGGCCCAGTCCGGCCCAAACTTCTGCCTCGGGCGAAACCCTAACAACCCAGCCCTATATAACCGCACCCACGCCGCCTTCATCCAAACCCTAGAAGCCGCCTGCCTCCTGCGCCTCCACCCTCGTCGCCGCCTCTCTCTCTCCCTCTGGTACGTGCCTTCGCCTCGACCTCTGATTCGCGCCGTCTCTTGCCGCCGCCGCCGCTGCCGCTGCCGCTGCTTCGGAGACTAACCTTTCTCTCTCTCTCGTTTTCTCTTCGCAGAGACCGCAGATCCGTCAGGTGAGAGGAAGCCGCCCGCACCCATGGCCTCCGGTGAGCTCGCCTGCACCTACGCCGCCCTCATCCTCAGCGACGATGGCATCGCCATCACCGTGCGTTCTTCTCCCTCGCTGTCGGTTCTTTTAATCTCAACGGTTTTTGAGCGGTTGAGTGATTCTGTGACTTTTCTTCCTGGCAGGCCGAGAAGATCGCCACGATCGTGAAGGCGGCCAACATCAAGGTCGAGTCGTACTGGCCGGCGCTCTTCGCCAAGCTCCTGGAGAAGCGCAACGTTGAGGACCTCATCCTCTCCGTTGGATCTGGTATACACCCCTTGCTCTCAATAGACTTCTGTATGGTTTGGAATATGTGGATGCATGGTGGCAATTGTTGTAGATTTACCTTATTTGCTTATGTTGCTAGTCTTTTTTTTATCTCAAACTTGTCTTATTACACAATCCTGTGACATGGTCAGTTCTAGAAATTCTACTTGAATGATTATTAGTGCATTATAAGTTGTCACCTTCACTTAAATTGAACCTTTGGGTGGACAATGGACTCGATTGGATCATACTGTATATTTGTATACAATAAACTGAGTATTTAGTATCTGTCTGTTTACTTGAATCGAACTTAGGTTTTCAATTGACACTGTTCGACACCAATGTACTGAATTATGTTAGTGAAATGAAGAGATATTGCCATGAGCACTTTCATGATGCTTGCGACGCTTACACTGTGCCCGAATTACCTGAGGTGATTCTAAAAAAAATAGTTGCTGTGCATGTTTATACTGGAATCGGATGAATTGTGTTGAAGTTGTCACCCTTTGCTTTGGTAGTCATGAATTTGTCCATAAGGAATTCCAGTTCTATTTTGAAAGGACTAATACATTTGTTGTATTGAAATTTGTTTGTAGGTGGTGGTGCTGCTCCAGTTGCCGCTGCTGCCCCTGCTGGTGGTGCTGCGGCGGCTGCTGCCCCGGCTGCCGAGGAGAAGAAGGAAGAGGTGAAGGAGGAGTCTGATGACGACATGGGCTTCAGCCTGTTCGACTGAGGAGCCCCTCACCCAGCCATTAGCAAATTTGCTTATGCTGTCCAAGACTATCTTATGTTATGTCTCTAGGCTTTCGTTACAAGTACTGAAGTTTTGAGTTTTTTGAGATGTGGCTATGGCAATGTGATGATGAACCCCAAACCGTCTTATTAGAGGGAAACTTGTTTCTATATTGTTCAAGTTTCTTGAGCCTCAGAGTTAATGCTCTGGTTGATGCGCTGATCTCGATGTTTTGCTGTTCATTCAATCAAAGAATTCAACCAATTCTCGCTGAATTGTGTGGTTTTTTAGGCATCGTCTGCTGCTTGCATTTTAGGCCATTTCAGCGTCAGCAGTACTCCCTTGATCCCTGAAAGAATGCAATTAAATTATCCTTTTTCAAGGAGTACGGCAATTAAATTATCAAATGGAACATATTTTCAAAATGAACTTCAGTCAAACTAATTTTTTTCCTATAAGCTTAAGTCAAACTCAGAATTGCGTCTTTTTGGTGACTGCTGTATTGATGATTATTGAACCCAAGTTTATTTGAGCAGGCTGTGGTATCGTAATGTGCTGTTGGTTAATATTCGTTTGGCTACTGTATCCAATGGCTGTTGACCTGTTGTTTCAGTAACATGTTTGGTAGCGTATCCCCTACCTCTGCTAAATTCCCCATGGTGAAATAAAAAATATCCATAGAATGGCGAAGTTTGTAAACATAGCCCAAAAAGAATGGGAAAGCACATAAAAGAGCAGAAAAATCTTTGCTGCCAAAATCTTTACTATGGTGTTGCTACATAGCCCCTCACCCTTCATTTACAAGAGCCGTCGCCAAAACTTCTAAAAGCTACCAGTGTACACCTAGACTGCAAAAAAAAACCGAAGCACGTCCCAACGGCTTCACGGTGATCACCTATGGAACACTGCGTTATTCACACTACATCCTCCATCATGTATGCTGGTATCTGCTCTGCCTTTAACTATACAAAGTCGCATGCTCACAAGTTACGATGTCTTGCGCCGCAACCAAAACTTTTCCTTAAGCTAATGCTCATATAACCTCAACTAATGTTGCTTGTGAAAACCTCAACTGATGTTGCTTCGGTGTAGGATGTTCTTGTCCCACCTCCGTGCCTTCCCCTTCTCGATGAGTGCCTGTAGGACCTGCACCGTCCCTTCTGCATCCTCATCATTTGGGAGCTCGATGCTGAGGTGAAACAGGGGGACGAAGGCCGAGCTCATGACCCTGTTTCTCGTGCCACCTCTTTTGTCCCTAGGTGAAGTCTGTCCATTGCTCCCAACAATGTTCACTACCTCCTGAGACCTGTCCAGATGAACAACGCTCTTGAGGTGCATCTCTGTGTCGATTGACCACTGTGGGTCAGGAGGAACACCGACAAACTGAGGTGATCCTAGATCCACTAAATATGGGCTTGAGACTAGTAGAAGCAGTTTCTCAGTTAGCACAAGGAACTTCCCAGCCCCCTTGAGTGTCTTGCACATGACAAATGTCTCCTCCTTTAGTCTACCACTATCAGCTTGGGCAAGCAACGATACACCGATGGCTTCTTCCCAGGAGTACGGAAACAAAGGGTGATCTCTGGCAACAGGCCTGGGGAAACGGACTCGCAAGTAGTTGGATTCATGAGGGTTGCTTCGGTTTCTTATGCTCTGGGCAGTTCTGCCTGTGGCTTCAAGAATGCTAGCCATAGGCCGTGCCACAAGCCCAGCTGTTCCCATTGCTAAACCTGTAGGAACAGATATGCTGTTGGTCAAATGTGAATAAACTGAATATAAATGCTTAATAGAATGGTTGTACCTGATATGACCCCGGGAAGACCATGTTTCTCAGCTCCCCTAATCGGTGATTGAAGGAGCCCAGTCAGACCCTGGAGAAAATCATTACAGCGCAGACACATTATGCTTAGATAAATGTCCAGCAAGATTTATGGTGAAAAATGAAAAAAAAATCCCCACATGTTTATCCCAAGGCTGAACTCATATATTATTTAGTTTTAAAGTGTAAATAGGCATATGCTGTAAAATTGTTGAAATCAGATGGCAATGCACAACCAAGAGAGATGACTTTTACCTCTAGAAAACCATTCAGTACTCCTTCCCCAAGCAAACCTAGCTGTCTTTCCCGTTCTTCCATCTTCGAAGCAGCTTGCTCATCATATGTAAAGGCAACAAGGCCCTGGATAGTGGAATTTCTCCTTAGCAGTGATCTCAAAAAACATATTCTTCAATGATCAAACTGGTCATCAGCATAAATACCTTATAAGCAGTTTTACTGAAGTGAGAAGTGGCGCTGCTGACTGCATAAACCGTACTTCCAATAAGAGTTTTTGAACCTTGTGCTATACCGTTTAATAGTTCAACTGGGCTCTGTAAAAAGATCAACGCATAGATCTTGAGTTCAAACTGGAAGGTTAAAGAGTGGACATTCCTGCTAAGACTTCACATTTACAAACCTGCAATTTCCCTTTTCTTGAAGCAGATATGAAGTCCTTCAAACCAAACCCAACGTTCCTAGCAAAACCCATAGGATTTCCTATAACGCCAGCAGAACCCAAAACCTGCATTAAACAGTCGAACATAAATTTCACAAACCTAACAATGCTGAGCTAATAGTTGCAATTCTATAACCTTTTGTGCCCATTTCAGAAACCAACACTATTTTGGATTACACTCGTAAAACTACAACTTTGTGATCATTCCCTCTTGGTCAGTTGGGCCCACATATAAGTGACGTTCAATAGCCCACATATAAATCAGTTCATTTGGGATGCTACCATTTACCTTATAAAGTTCATGGAGGATTTGCCTGCTATAATGCCTCACAAGAATGTCCTGAACAGATTGCCAGCTGGCCATAAGATTTTCTGCAGTAATTTCTCCAAGGTAAACTGGTACTCCTTCAACATCTAAGAGGGCTATAAGACCTCTCTGCAACCAAAATGGAAACATTCAGTGGCAAAAGCAACAATGCAATCTAACATAAGCAGATCATACATACTACCAACAGATCAAACAAATATCTAAAAGCATTTTTTTCTCAAACGTGCAGGAGAACTGTGTATTGTCTAAAAGCAGGTGTACGGGGAAAACACAAAAAGAACCATTGAAAATTATCTATACTTATACTAGAAAAAATATGTTGCTAAGCAACCTTATAAGTGCAGACCGTAACATTGGAAACAATTAACATGCATGTGCCTATCCAAGTTAAGAACCTTAGCTATTTGAGTAGATGCAGTTCAAGCCGTTCCATGTGTGTTGGGTGGGTGGTTGAGACACAGGAGGGAGGGGGGCAGGGGGGTTCTCCCAGGGCAGGGTGCCATCATACTTCTTAAGTTGACATTGAAATTTTCCTTTTGGGGGAATGCAATCATTATCGTGCCATTCTTAGTTCTCGTAAAAAAGTTGCAATACAGAATGAAGTCACAAATGCATGGAAAGAATAACTTCTATGTTGTACAAGCAATTGTGAGGACAGACTAAACAACACTATAAAAAGAGAAAATGTTCATAAAAAGAAAGAAATTTATTTGTTAAGGGATATGTGTCTCCACCTGGATTGCAGTAGTGTTGTTGAAACCTATGCTGGGGTCTGAACCACCTTCATTCCTATTGAGCCAAGGTGTGCTCGTAAAACTACAATGTAAAACATAGTTGTCAGTGGTATGTTAATAATATATATACATTTCCTGCAGTAATAACCACAAAAAATTAGAGAAGAATAACCTGAAAGTCAACTTGACAGGAGTCAACTGAAACAATTCAATGTACACCTTTTTCTGCTTTCTGGCTAAAAGGTGTATCTGTTGCCATGGAGCACCAACTGGGACAACAGAAGGCAACAATTCACTGTCTTGCACCAGGAGCTTGTCTGATATATTCTTTGAGATTTTTTCATATTCTCTTAACATGTCCGTAGCACCACCTAAAATACTTAGCTCAAGACTTTTCTCTAAGCGTCCAATATTTATTCTAGAGGAAACAGATCTAAAAAATTCAATCATGCTCAAGACAAGTCGTTCTTCAAGTTCAAGGTGAACAGGTGCTACACTGCCAACCAACAAACAAAAAGTGTCACCACAAGTTCACATATGACGAATTATCAACAAAGAGTAACGAGTACCTTATGTTTATATATTGGTAGGAAACAAATGATACATCTCTGGTTCTCCATTTAGCTGCAGCAAACTGCAGCACAGGCTCTGTGGTATTGGAAAGAATGTCATTTGCTGACTTCAGCTTAGTATCTTTACTCTTAAAAAAGTTCATGGATTTTCCCTTATGACTGCCCTCAAATGACAACATGACAGGGTGTGGGCTATCAGGGAACTGATTATCGATTTGCATAGATTGTATTTGAACTGTAAATCTCTGCTGATCTAAACTCTGCATGGCAACAACTGTCATCTCCTTGGCAGAAGCAAACAACAATTCCTGTCAAACAAACATTAGTAAACAAGCTTTGCTTAAGTCACAAGTGATGAGAAACATAAGTATAGTAAAACAAACATAGTCAGTTCACCTGTGGAGAAGAACTTATTAAAGATATCCCGATGAATGGTAAGTGTATTTTGATAACTTCAGCAAAATTCATATCAAGCTCCAGTTTGTGATCAGCAACTTTAGGTTCCTTTGATCCCAGAAAATTCTTTTCTTTTGTTTCAGTATTGTGGCAATTTGAATCAAGAACACTTAGCACCTACATATTATGATTGTAAATCAAATATTGACAAAAGAAATGAATCAGACAGTTCTAGGGCAGATAGTGGGCTGGAAACTGACCTTAATCGCTCCTTCCGCATGTATTGAGATGCAGAATTGTCTTTCAGCTTTCTGTAAAAGATATGTATAACAGGAAGGAAAACAATGCAAAAGATAAACAATCGCTGATAATGAAAATCAGTCAAAGATTGCGATATGTAAGGACAAGCACCAATCAAGCTTTCTCCCTTTCTTTGATGTCATTATCTAGTGCTTCCATGTGTGTTGGAAATTGTGATTAGATTACTTAGGCTAACCCTAGAAGGGTAGCAATATAGCATGTCATACATGGGCCTAGCCTCATGGGCCTAATACACTCATATTTCAACACCCCACCGCAGTCTGAACTACCGGCGCAGCGGAGTTACAGACTGGACACAAAAAGAAGCACAAACACACAAACACACACGAGCCCCCCCACAGGCGCAACTAGCCACTGGTGATGTTGAGGCTGGAGCGAAACTCAGTGAAGGTCGAGGCCGGGAGGCCCTTGGTGAAGATGTCGGCAAACTGGGAGGTGGTCGGGACGTGGAGGACCCGAACATCGCCGATGGCGACTCGATCACGGACAAAGTGTAAATCGATCTCTACATGCTTGGTCCGCTGGTGCTGAACAGGGTTGGTGGAGAGGTACACCGCACTAACGTTGTCGCAGTAGACTAGCGTGCTCCGGGAGAGAGGACTGTGGAGCTCGGCAAGGAGCTGCCGGAGCCAGGAAGGCTCAGCCACGCCGTTGGCAACAGCGCGGTACTCCGCCTCAGCACTGGAACGGGAGACCACCGGCTGCCGCTTGGACGACCAGGACACCAGGTTGCCGCCCAAAAAGACGGCGTAGTCAGAGGTGGAGCGCCGAGTGTCCGGACACCCGGCCCAGTCGGCGTCATTGTAGACGACGAGCTCGGTGGAGGGAGAGCGGTGGAGGTGCAGGCCGTAGTCAACAGTCCCATGAAGATAACGGAGGAGGCGCTTGAGAGCAGTGAGATGGGGCTCTCGTGGATCATGCATATGGAGGCATATCTGCTGAACTGCATAGGTGATGTCCGGTTTGGTGAAGGTGAGATACTGAAGTGCACCAGCAAGACTCCGGTACGCAGTGGGGTCTGTCACTGGGTTGCCCTCTAACTCTGACAGCTGGGCCTAAGTGTCAACTGGAGTGGAACATGGCTTGCAGTCAGTCATCCCAGCACGCTCCAGGATATCAATAGTGTACTACCGCTGGTGAAGAAGAAGACCGGTGGGGCGAGGCTCAACTGTGACCCCAAGGAAATGTAGCACACCCAGATCCTTCATAGCGAACTCTTGCTGAAGAGAGGTGATGATACGCCTGAGGAGCTGTGGACTGGAGGTGGTGAGGACAATGTCATCAACATAGAGCAGCAGATAGGCAGTCTCAGTCCCCTGATGATAGATAAACAGAGAAGTATCTGACTTGGCTTCCACAAATCCCAGTGTCATCAGGTAAGTGGCAAACCGCGAGTACCAAGCCCGAGGTGCCTGCTTGAGGCCGTAGAGGGACTTGTTGAGTCGGCAAACCATATCAGGCCGAGAAGAATCAACAAAACCCGCTGGTTGACTGCAGTAGACTGTCTCAGTCAGAGTGCCGTGCAGGAAAGCATTCTTGACATCCAGCTGATGCACGGGTCAGGAGCGAGAGAGAGCCAGTGAGAGAACTGTGCGGACGGTAGCCGGCTTCACCACTGGACTAAAGGTCTCGTCGTAGTCGACGCCAGGGCGTTGAGTGAAACCCCGGAGAACCCAGCGAGCCTTGTACCGCTCAAGAGTACCATCAGCCCGCCGCTTGTGAGTCCAGATCCACTTGCCGGTGACAACATTGGAACCAGGCGGACGAGGCACTAGATCTCATGTCTGGTTGGTGAGTAGTGCCGCGTACTCCTCTTCCATCGCGTGACGCCAGTGAGGGTCGGACAAGGCGTCACGGACGGATGAGGGTACTAGAGAGACATGGGGCTCCCCCCGGGCATCGTCGCGAGAGCCCGGGGCCGCAGGGTACCGGCCGCCTGCCGCGTCACCATAGGGTGAACATGACGCGGGTGCCGGTGTAGAAGAGGCGGGTGGTACACCGATGGCGCCCCCTGCAGCTGCGGCGATGGTGGTGTAGGTGTCAATGGTGGAGGAGTCCCCGGGTGGTGGCGAAGACGGCGGCGGCGGCGGCGGGACCGACTCCGGGTACAGCGGAGGCGGCCGCTCACGCCGCTGGTAGACGCGCACCGGGTGGGTGAAACGCGCCGCCGGTGCGGATGGGACAGGCTCCGGGTGGAGCGGGGCCGGCCGCGCGCGCCGCTGGTAGACACGCACCGGCTGGGCGAAACGCGCTGAAGGCGAGGGCTCCGGATCCGTGCAGGGCGTCAGGGCAGGAGCAGCGCCAGAGGCCGGCACCGCCAGGCCGGTGCAGGGATTGGGGCTCGTGCCCGGTGGAGAAGTACCTGCAGGAAACACCAATGGTGGCTGGACCACCGTGTCAGTGGGAAACGAGAAGAGGTCGAGCTCAGAGGTAGTAGGTGGTGGGGAGGTGGTGGAGTAGGGGAAGACGGACTCATCAAACACCACGTGTCGAGAAATGATGACCCGACGAGAGGCAAGGTCGAAGCAGCGGTACCCCTTGTGATCCGGGGAGTACCCGAGGAAGACACTGAGTCGAGCGAGGAGCGAACTTGTGGGAGGTGGTGGCAGCGGTGTTAGGGTAGCACGCACAGCCGAAGACTCGGAGGTGGTCGTAGCGAGGAGGGTTACCGAGAAGAGCGTGGTGTGGAGTGGTAGCTGGGCAGGCAACAGAAGGTAGGCGGTTGAGGAGATAGGTGGAGGTGTGTAGACTCTCAGCCCAGAAGTGAGCAAGAAGGGAGGCCTGGAGCAGAAGGGCGCGCATGGCCTCGGTCGTGGTGCGAATCATGCGCTCAGCCTTGCCGTTCTGGGAGGTGTAGGGACACGACATCCGTAACTGCACACCGTGAGAAAGAAAGAAAGCCCGAGAGGTGGAGTTATCAAACTCACGCCCATTGTCACACTGAACGGCCTTGATGGTGAGACCGAACTGAGTAGACACCCAGGCGAAGAAGTGACGAATCGTAGGAAAAGCATCAGACTTGGCACGCAAGGGAAAAGTCCAAGAGTAATGAGAGAAATCATCAACCAGGACCAAATAATACTTATACCCAGAAATGCTCAAAACAGGTGATGTCCACAGGTCGCAATGTACAAGCTCAAAAGCATGGGTCGAATGTGAGAAGGAGGTAGGAAAAGGGAGACGAACATGACGGCCCAGTTGGCACGCCTGACACAAGTGCTCATCAGGAGCCCGAGTACATAGAATGCCGGAACTACAACTAAGCTGTGTCAAAGCATCGCGACCAGGATGTCCAAGACGCCGGTGCCAAGTAGAGGTAGTGGTGGCGAAAGCAGCTGACGATGTAGATGTTGAAGAAGTAGCGGAAGCAGGAAAGCGAGAGTGTAAAGGGGCCCAGTGCTGTCACATCGGAGAAGAGGACGCCGGGAAGCCAAATCCTTCACAGTAAGACCAGAAGAGTCAAATTCGACAGAACAAGAATTGTCAGCTGTAAAACGACGAATAGAAAGGAGGTTGTGAACCATAGAGGGGGCCACAAGAACATCGGGGAGGCGAAAGGGTCCGTGGGGGTGAGCGGCACCCACGGAAGTGACAGGAAGACGCGAACCATTTGCGACCATGATGGACGAGGGGTGAGAGGAAGGAGGATGCACAGAAGAAAGTATACCGGGGTCGGAAGTGGTGTGGTAAGTGGCACCCGAGTCGGCGATCTAGGCCGAGTCGGTTAGAGGGGCCAGGGTCATGGTGTTGAAGGAGCGGGCCAGGGCCGCCGGGTCCCAACCGACAGGCCCGGGTTGAGCACCGGGAGGTGTAGCCCATGGTGACAAGAGTGGGGTCACCGGAGCACCGGCGTACATGGTGGCCGCTGGTGGACGGTGCGCGGCTCCGGGAGCGCTAGGAGCCTGAAAAGGCCACATGGAGATACGCCCCGCCCATGGGTTATTGAAGGAGGGCCAGGGTGTACCCCCACCTGGAGCACCAGGAGCACGTGGAGGCGGTGGCGTGGTCCCACATCCAGCACCACCACGCCCCCCACGACGACGACGGCCGCCACGTCCCCCCCACCCCCGCTTGGTGCGGAAGGAGGACCCAGTAGAGAGGACGCCGGTGGAGGGGTGGCCGCAAGGGCAGTCGAGGAAGACGAGGGCCCTGCCACGGGAAGCGACCTAGGCTGGACGCCCTGAGTGAGCTCCTTCATGACAAGATCGTCACGGACCTGCAGGAAGGTGGGGAAGGGCCGCTGCCGAGTGATCCACGTCCGGAGGTGGCTGTAGCGCTCGTTGAGCCCCCGGAGGACATTGAGGACAAGAATCCTGTCCTCCACGGGCCAGCCAAGGTCGCCGAGGGAGTCCGCCATGGTTTTCATCTTGCGGCAGAACTCGCCAACAGCAAGGTCATCCTGGACGAAGGTGCGGAAGCTCGCATCGAGCCGCAGAGCCCGGGCTTCAGCATTGCCCAGAAACTGGCCCTCGAGCGCCAGCCATGCCTGGCGAGCGTCAGCAGTGTTGCGGACGAGGTCGTGGAGGTCGAGGGAGATCGTCCCGATGATCCAGGAGAGCACAATGCTGTCAAGGCGCAGCCACGAGGGAGTCTGGACTGCGACCGAGGCGTCAACGAGGACGTGGTCGTCGAGGGCGTAGCGGCGTAGGGTGAGGAGGACCAGGTCCCGCCAACGGGCGTAGGAGGGCGACTCGGGTTCGAGGACGACCGGGACGAGTAGCTGGATGTTTTGAACACCCTCGGCCTGGTAGTGAAGCTGCGCCACGAGGGGATCGGCCGGATCGTGCCAGATGATCGCGGTGGTGGACGTGCGGTGACCCGTCGAGCCGGAGGTGGCGCCAACGTCGGGGTAGGCAGGAAGGACGAGACGCTGCTCCACATCGGCGATCTGGCGGGCCAGCGCATCTGCGGCATCCCGCTCACGCTCCCAAGCGAGGGCCGCCGCACGTACACGAGCCTGGCCCTCTGCAGCTGCGGCACGAGCAGCGACGAGGGCAGCGGCGAGGGCTGAGTCAGGACGACCGACGTAGAGGTGGGACGGGGGCAGTGGAGGCGGTGCAGGGAAGGTAGAGGCACCCTGGGCCGCAGCCATAGCTGCAGCGGCGGCGGGTGGTGTCGGCATGCCCAGCCCGGCAGCGATGGCCTTGGCTGTGGCTGCCGCAGCGTCCTGGTCCCCTGCACCCGCGCCTAGGAGGACGGCGCCTGGGAGGATGGCCGCGCCCTCTGCACCCGCACCTGGAAGGACGGCGCCTGGGAGGGTGACCGCGCCCTCAGCGCCCGCGCCTGGCACGTCGTCGTGGCCCGCAGCAGCACCGGCAGCGGCGCCTGGGGCCCCCACGCCCGCGCCCGCAGCCCCCGCGCCCGTGGCCAGAGCGGCAGCGGCACTGGGAGTCGGGGCAGCGGCGGGTCGGGCAGCGGCAGGGAACGGCTGGGGACGCGCGATTTGCGCCCAAGTCGAGGTGGGGAGGGGAGGGAAGGAGTGGAAATAGGTAGGAGGGGGAGGAGGAGGCTGGCCGGCCATGGCAGCCGGCGGTACCTGGCGGCTGGCGGCAAGGGAGGGGAGGAAGAAAGAAACCCTAGCTTGATACCATGTTGGAAATTGTAATTAGATTACTTAGGCTAACCCTAGAAGGGTAGCAATATAGCATGTCATACATGGGCCTAGCCTCATGGGCCTAATACACTCATACTTCAACAATGTGAAATTGGACCAAGTCATTCCCAAAAACATCTGGACAGGAAACTAAAGATTTCTAAACTCTAATCACACAGGCCAAGTAACCACAAACATCTTGACAATGTACTATGGACGTTTATACACCTAAGTAGGCACATACACAATGTGTCTTTCTCAAACCAAACAAAAAAAGGGGAAAAACAAAAGCAACAAGAAACAAACCAAAGAGTAGAACTTTTACTTGCCCGGACTCAGCAAGGACACAACCTATGAAATCTCACTACACTAAATGCTAGTCAAATTTAAAGGCAAGTATTTACCTCAGATGTGGATGGTAGTGACACATGAACATCATCATTGAGAATGTCCAGATTGAATGTACCCAAACTTCGTTCTCCAGGAATCTGTACATAGTATGGGGGAGAAACAATGTTGCGTAATTGTTTAAGACAAGTTATTTTAAAACTCATAAAGAGCTAATATACCTCAACAGTAAGGCGATGAGGATAGCAAGGCTCATCCCAAGCATATTGACAGGATGTGTAGGGATAAACAATTGTTTCAATAGATTCACATCTCTGTTGATATATCCGCAGTTTCTGAATTTATTGAAAGAGTAATCATAAGAATGATAATCATAAAGTTTTCAAACAAAGCCAGGCAGCACAACTACTTACCTCCATTGAAAAATTGTCAATCCTATAAGGTACAAAACCAGTCTTGTCATCAGAAAGCAGAATCAGTACTGTACCAGTATTGACATTATTTTTTCCAGAAAATCTCTTGCTGTATACGTCTAGATCGGCATTCTGCACTTCAACTCGAACCATATATGATAAACCTGAGGCACTATTCTGCATTTTCAGTTGAGCATCTCCCAGGTGATCAGGGAAAAAACTTCCTGACCATTGCCATCCTGGGCCATCAAACCGAACGGAGACCAACAACTCTCTAAAAACAAGGTTGTTCAGCACAAACAGTAAAAGATTGGAGGATGCACAAAGAACAGAAATGAACATAGCACTCTGGTAATGAGAGTTAGTTCCCTTTCATATTTTAAATGAGTCAAGAATAAGATTTATTTCCTTATCATATTTTTAAATACAAGTCACATCAGTAGATAGTAAACAAGTGACTGTGGCATGAACACGTCATTGGAGAATGTAGGTCTGTCTAAGATTTCGATCCAGGTTTCTGCAGTATGCATGCCTAAACTGTAAAATCCTTTCTTTCTTTCTTTCTATTTTTGCGTTATTAAGCATTCCATATATTCAAACAAAGCAGGCTGTCAAGGTATACTACAGGGTAGTAATGATGCAAATCACCTTGCTGTATCAGACCAGTGAAGGAAAGAGTGTTGCCCAGAACGTAAGTGCTTAGAAAACCGTGTTCCTTTTTGTCGAAAGAACAAATCATTGCTGCATGCATTGCATATGACATATCTGCAAAATAGTAGGGACAGAGGACAAAAGTACATAATAGGCAGGCGAACAAAGAGTGGAACGGCAAATTGTACAAAGTAAAAGAAGCTAGAAGTGTAAACACAAGGAAAAGTTTTAATGGCAGAAACTATAAGTCCAAGAGACCAAGATATAAATTCTGCACCAATTAGCACACTCAACAAAGAAAACAAGAATTTTGTTATATTAGTGTTTTATTACATTTAAATTTTTGACCAATGGAGGCCTCCAGGGGCACTGATTGAGATGGTTTGGCCATATCCTACAGAGGCCTCCACATGCACCAGCACATAGTAGCATATCCTGAGGGATCCCGAATTACCGATAAAGTAAGAAGAGGCAGGGAGGTAGAACAAACCTGGTACAGGAAGAGGGCAGTAAAGACCTGAGAGAATGGATATACTATCTTTAGAAAGGACCTCATGGGAATCAGCAAGACCCTGGGCTTCCGCCCGGACTCCTCAGCGTTGAACTCCACTAGGCCTAATTATTGTGTAGCCCATGTATAGAGAAGATTAGGCCTGCACTGCTGCTTAGCCCACTAAACCGTCCAGGCTTCTAGAAAGCTTCGAGTCCGCTACTGCTTTTAGTAGTACCTTTTTTATGCTCTTACCTGTGTCTTTTTGTCAGGTTTTGTCTCTAATCTAACATAACTTGCTTGGGACCAAACATTAGATACCAAGTAACACAAGGGAAAGGAGACAAGACACCTTGAGCCCCGGCCAAAACTTCCAAAACCTCAATTCCTCTAAAATAAGAGACACAACACCAGTCAGGGAGGGGGAAACGCCGTCAAAAACACACAGAGTCCAGATAGCCATACTCCTAGGATGATGAATGAATTTAAACCTTTATGGGACCTGGTCATTGACACAAGCCCAAATTCATTCTCCATTTTAATAAGTTCTAACAACCATGTTGCTCAAGAGATTTCTTTTATGGTACCATCACAAAATATGCAGAGCTATTGTAACAAGACTCATTTCACATATAACTTGGTATGAGCAATTTGGGTTTACAGTGGCAAAGGAAATCATGCTCATGTCAAAGAACAAGTAAAGCTCCATTTTGCTCTTGGTATTGGAGGGCTAAGAATCTCCAACCTTCAAAATCTGAACTGGGCCCTAAAGATGAGATGGATTTGGCTGCAAAAGACTGAGGCTAACCACCCTTGGTCTGCATTCGCAATTCAAGTTCATGTTTGTGTCTGGGCCTTTTTTTTCCATGGCAGATTGGCAGTAGTGTCAGAAGTTGGCAAAGTCACTTCCACTATATTTTGGACTGATAGATGGTTGCACGGACAGTGTATTACTGATCTCACACCCTGGCTGTTTTCACTTCTGCTGAAGAGGAGAGCTTATAAGAGGACTGTCCAAGAGACCCTTATGAATTATTGTTGGGTGTCTGTCATCAAAGGTGCTCTAAGTGTTGAAGTGATTGTTGAGTATTTTGATATCTGGGAAGTGCTTGGTCAGGTGGTCTTACAAACTGAAGTAGAGGACTCTCACATTTGGCGCCTCTACTTGCGGCAAATACTCCGCCAAGTCGGCCTATGAAGGAATGTTTGTGGGTGCTATTCCTTTCAGACTATGGGAGAGGATTTGGAAGTCATGGGCTCTAGGAAAAAGTCGGCTTTTCATGTGGTTGGTGGCTCATAACAGGTGCTGGACTGCCAATCGTTGTCTGCCACACACTCCTCGCTGTCCACTTAGCAATCAAGAGGAAGAATCGATCAATCACTTGCTCTGTGCTTGCCCCTTCTCACAGGAATTCTGGTTTCTGCTGCTGCAAAAGCTCCGCCTGCAAGCTCTAACCCCGCAGACTGACGATGTCTGTTTCGATGATTGGTGGGAGAGGGCAGAATCCTTGATTGATAATTAAACCCAAAGAGGACTCAACTCTATTATAATCCTAGGAGCTTGGATAATTTGGGAACACCGGAATCGCTGTGTCTTCAATGGGGCATCTCCAAATTTAGCTGGAACTTTATTGCTCGCTAAAGAGGAGCTGCTGAAATGATCTTTGGCCGGGCCTAAAGGAATTACCCACCTTCTTGCCATTGTGCCGGATGGGGAACAGTAGCCAGCTTAGGCTTGGTAGGGTCATGATTGTGTTGGTCATTGGCGATCTGTGCAGCCTTTTGTAAAGGAAAGTAAACTGAACTGTTTTGTGTGTTCTTTTGTGTTTGGTGTGTTGTGTGCATTTGTAAGGGTTCTCGCCCCTTTTCTTCTTAATGCAAAGAAATGCAGCTCTCCTGTGTTTTCGAGAATTTTTATTTTTGCTCTTGGTACACAACCAAATTGTTATTTTGTTGCTTTACTTTCTAGTGACCGGAGTTGTTTCCTTAAATAAAAGAGCTGTGACACATTTTATACATGAGAAATCCACACTCTTTATACGGCTGTGGCAGACAAGGATGACTGCTTAAAACAAATTTGTTGCCACAACAGTTGGTAGATGAAAATGGAAACCTTTCAATTACCTTGGCCTCAAAGCAATAGCCCTTGTCCTCCCAAAAAGTTCTGTTGAAACAGGTATAGATGCCACTGCAACTAAGAAGGCACCAGAAGTAGATGACTGAGGAATAGTAACATTTGTTGAACCACTGGCAGGGACAAGGAGGAATGGATTTGACCAATTTCGCCGAGTTGTTTCAGTTCCATTATTAGGTGGAGAAGCATTCAACTTAACTGAAAGTTCAGTTGCTGGAGTGTGCCCATCAGGAGCAAACATATAAGCTTTAACGCCATTGTCAAAATCTTTCTTTACAGACTCACTGTTACTGGTGCAGCTTATCTCTGAAGAAGAACAGCGTCCGTCCATCAAATCTAACTGGAGCATTTTGCCTGTAAAGCACCTGCAGGAGAAATACAAACACAGAAGTGTTAGAACATATATAGAAACAGAAAAGAAAGTGAATTTCTAAAGGACAGAAAGACACTTACTGTACAGATGGATCAACAAGAGAAAGACCACTTTTTTCAAGCAAATGTCTTGCATGTCCATCCAACTCAAAACTAGGAGGAATCATAAGGGTGGACCCACTCCTCTCAGAGCTGCTTTCAGTGACAGTAAGCAATAGATCTGTGCAATTGTACAACAAGAATGGAACAGAAAGATACAGCTCTCTTGCGCCAGAACGAGCATCCATTGATTTTTCCAGCATAACATTAAGAGGAGCTGCAGAACAAATTAGCATCAGAACTTTATTATGGTGGGCTTAAGTTTTTTCAAAATAGAAAAGCCCAAAGTACATACAATACGACAAATTTGAGTAGAAAGTAATTGACTCTGTTATGGAGAATTTGAAGCCATTTGACTTGGCTGCAGTAGAGAATGATTCAGCCCGGGGAAACTTTATGTTCAAGGACCTATAATCTTGAATATCAATTGTAATTCCAAGATCGTTGGAGGGATCAACAAAAAAAATAGAGGCAGATCCTACCTGTGAATATGATTCAGTCACAAATTTGAAATGAAAAAACAAATCAGCTGAGGTAAGATATATGCATGGCACCAGAAGCTTACCTCCTTTAGTGAAACTACACGTGCAGACCCACCATTATCTATTGCCAAGGAAATGCAAACAGGGAGATAGTTCTTTATGAGAAGCGGAGTATTAAGCTTGACATGCCGTATAAAATGTGTCCTTGTCAAATTTTGCTTAAAAGTATTTGGAGTAGAACTTCCAGAAACTTGTGCGTTCAATCTTTCACTGCACAACTGGCCTTTCTGGGTACTAACGGATGAAGGGACATTGTATTCTTCAACAGATACACAACAACGAAATGGATCATTACTAGGGTGAGAAGGATAGCAAACAGATGATTTCATGAACCCAACCCTGCTTTCACGTGAAAGCAAACTTGACAAGGAGCGGGTTTCACTCCACAAGTATGTTCTGCCAACAGGATGCCACCTAATCTGGCCAGCTTCAGACAAATGAACCGGCAGTGGAATCTCTTTGTTTGGAGGAATGGGCCCTATTACCTGCAGAATAAAGTTTCTTGAGAAATCTCATATTTGGTTCTTTTGGTGGAAACTATTTAACTTGTATAGAGGTGAAAAATTTAAAGGCATAGAAGTGCAACTACTGACTTACTAATAGTAAGTTCATCTGAATTTTGAAATGGTCACAATGTCGAAGATTATGTACCTTTGATGTAAGACCAAATGGTATATCGAACCTCAATTCGAGGGGCATTGATGTTGCATTGTATAGTATTACCTACAAAAGGAGGCCATTAATGTGTGTATGCATCCAATGGTGTAGTAACTGACTATTGAAATGGGCATTAGTCATTACCGTCGAGTAAACTCGTATATGCTTGCTGTAGTTCTGTAAGGAAACATCGAGCACCACAGGCACAATTAACCCATCGTTGCCTTTTCCATTAGACGAAAATGCTCCTAAACTTTCTTCACCGAGAATTGGCTTTTTACTTGAAGAGAAATTTACTTCAAAGAAGTAAATGCCCACAAGGTCCATTGACATTGGCTTTGAAGGTCCTGACGTTCCATCAAACTCAATGGAGATCATATAGTGTGATACAGCACTCATTCGTTTCTCAATTAGATGGTCTGACGATCGTGCTTCTCTGTGTTGGAAGAAAAATTCATCAAGAGTTTCTTCAACGTAAATTGGGACAGCATACCCTGCTGGCACAGAGTTTTCATCTATTACAGAGAAACTGTCAATATCATCTGAATTAACAGCACCACGGTACACCTTGAACCTAAAGGGCAATGATGTGTCATTCGAGAGAATGTATGGTGCGTATCTTCTGGTACGAACATCATCATGGCTTAATCTCAAGATTCCAGGATCTTCCCGAAGACCACTACCATTACTTGGATCAAGAGAATCTGTAATCATCTGGCTAAGTCTGAGGATAGCCTAAACATGCAAATGAAGAGTTCAAAACAATTTCACCTCTGACTATGAACAAAACAATAAATTTAAAAATTGTGTCTCATAGGTAAATTCTAAGTTCTAAGTGTTCCTCAACTGATTCAAGTGATCCAAATCCCGAAAGGCCCAAATTCTGCTCCTATCTCTAATTTTCCTTGAAAACAAATAAGCCAAATATCCTCTCATTTTCCTTAAAACCAGATATGTAGCAGATATAATCCAAATGGGAAAAGCCTTGCATACAACCATTTGAGTACAACTAGCACAACGATGCATCTAATACTCTTATGAGCTTTTTTTTCTTGCGCTGCATTATTGTATTAAGAAAAAAAGCGGGGATTTAGAAACCCCTTACAAAACACACACACAAATACGCATTCCTAGGAATGTGATTTCATCCAAGTGATTTCAAATGTTGGATCTTGAGTTGTACTTGTAGAAATGCTCAACCCAAATATTCATTGCAGTCTACTATCCTGATTATTGAATCGAGTTTTTTTTTACTGGCAGTTAAACTACCAATAATATCACTAGGAATTATATATAACAAACAGAAGTACTCTCGCTGTTCCAAATTGTAAGCTGTTTGGTTTTTCTAGATACACAATTCTTACTATGTATCCGGACACAGCGTACATCTAGGTTCACAGCAAAAGCCGTATACCTATAAAAGCCAAAACGACTTACAATTTGGAACAGAGGGAGTACGCCATTTGCTATATGGCAAGAGAAAATTTTCTTTTCTTGAACAACGCATGGCAAGAGAAAAATCACATTCACATACCTCAATTAAGGGTTCTGATATATTCAGATTAAGCTGCTTGCTTGAACTTAAACACACATCAGTACTGGGTGATATATCCAGTCCACCATCACCACATTTTCTTAGCATATTTAACTGAAATCTTGAGGGTTCTACAAAAGGTTCCCACATAACCTACAAATATATAAGTTGTTATTTCAGCACTATCATATCCAACTTTGAGAGGCAGGAACGTTGTGTTGGAGTATGTGTTTAGGCCCATGAGGCTAAGGCCCATGTGGCCCATGTATGGAAACTATATAGCTACCCTTCTAGGGTTAGCCAAGTAATGGAAAATAATTCCCCAAACATGGTATCTACAGCCTAGGTCTTTCCTTCTCTTCCCTGCCCGCCGCACCTGCCTGGCCAGGCCGCCGCCGGCCTCTGGGGCGCCGCCGCCGGCGTTTGCCCCCATGGATGGCCGTCCTCCACCTCCTCCCACCCTCTACTCCTACTTCCCCACCCGATCTCCTCCTTCCTGGGCGCAGGTGCTCTCTGGAGGGGCTCCTCCCGCCGGCGCGCTGCCCGTCGGGGCTACACCCGCCGCTGGCCTGACCGGCCGTGGCCTTCCAGCTCCGGCCGCGCCACTGATGGGGGGCCTCCCTGGCGCCCCTCTCTCCCTCCTTCCCACCCGTCCACCACCCCCAGCTCCTTCTCCCGCCCTCTGCTTCACCGATCCGTCCGCCCTGGCTGCTGCTGCGTCTCCAGGGGGCGCGCCCACTCCAGGCGGCGCTGCTGCGCCTCCAGGCGCCGCCATGGCCGCCGGGCCTCCTCCTCCCATCGGGGCGCCACTTCTTCCGCCTGCTGCTGCCACAGCCGCTGGCCTTCTTCCTCCTACAGCCGCTGCTACTACAGCCGCTGGCCTTCTTCCTCCTACAGCCGCTGGCCTTCTTCCTCCTACAGCCGCTGCTGCCACAGGGCCCGGCCTTCTTCCTCCTACAGCCGCTGCTGCCACAGGGCCCGGCCTTCTTCCTCCTGCAGCCGCCATGGGCTCTGGAGCCACCCGCATCTCTCTGTCTCCAGCAATCGCCGCCCCCACCCTTTGGGCCATGGGCACTGGAGCTACTCACGCCCTGGCTACCACCCCCAACCTTGGGGCGGTGGGGGACGCCGCGGATGGGCTCACAGCCCCGGCAGCAGTCCTTCCTCCGCCGGTGGCACTTCCTGCCGGCCCACCGCCGGGGTTCCAGCCGCCGGCTACTGCTGCCGCTCTCCCTCTCTCGCTTGACGCGGTCATCGCGCCCATGCTGGCTGCTGCTCCTCCTTCTCCCGCAGCATGGCCGACCCCTGGCCTGCAGGCTGGCTACTGCCTTGCGTCCGGTGTGCCCGTCGGGACCGCCCTTCCCTCTGCTGGTGCGGCCCGCCCACCCGCGCTGCTGCCTTCGACCATCCCCTCCGCTTCTGCGCCCCTCTTTCCCACGACATGGGCACCGCAGAGCACCACCTATCCTTCCTGGGCTTCGGCCGCCATTGGCGTGGCCCCGGCATCGCCCGGCCACCCTCCGGCGCTGCCCGCCGGCGCGGGCTACCCACTCGCGCCGCTCACCTCTGGCGCGGGCACTGGCCAGGCCTGGGCACCGCATCCGTCCCCTACGCCACCGTCGTTTCTTGTGGGTTCTCCTCCCCCCGGGCCGAGCGGGGGTGGGGGGGGCCGTGGCGGACACCGTCGTCGCGGACGGGGACGTGGTGGGGGTTCTCGGTTCCATGACCCGTCAGGGTCCCCATGGGCTACACCTTCCAGCGCCTCGCCCGGTTGGGACTCGGCGGCCTTGGCACACTCCTTCAGCACAATGGCCCCCAGAACTCCTGTCGGCCCACAGTGGATCGCCGATTCGGGTGCCACCTACCACACCACTCCTGACCCCACTATTCTCTCTTCCGTTCAACTTCCTTCTTCCTATCACCCTTCATCCATCATGGTCGCTAATGGGTCTTGCCTTCCTGTCACGTCTGTGGGTGCCGCCGGCGCTCATGGCTCCTTTCGTCTTCCTGATGTTCTTGTGGCACCTTCTATGGTTCACAACCTTCTTTCTATTCGTCGGTTTACTGCTGACAATTCCTGTTCTGTGGAGTTTGACTCTTCCGGCCTCACTGTCAGAGATTTGGCTTCCCGCCGTCCTCTGCTTCGGTGTGACAGCACGGGTCCCCTTTACACCCTTCGCTTCCCAGCGTCACCTTCGTCTTCTTCGCCGACCCACTTGTCAGCTGCTTTCGCCACCACTCCTTCCTCCACCACTTGGCACCGGCGCCTCGGCCATCCTGGTCGTGATGCCCTGATGCAGCTCAGTCGTAGTTCTGACATTCGGTGTCCTCGGACTCATGATGAGCATTTATGTCATGCGTGTCAGCTGGGCCGTCATGTCCGTCTTCCTTTCCATCGTTCTTCTTCCCAGACGGCTCACATCTTTGATCTTATACATTGCGACCTATGGACCTCTCCTGTCATCAGTGTTTCTGGCTACAAGTTCTATCTTGTGCTGCTTGATGATTTCTCTCATTACTCCTGGACTTTTCCTCTTCGTGCAAAGTCTGACGCTTTCCCCGCCATTCTCCACTTCTTCGCTTGGGTGTCCACCCAGTTCGGCCTCACCATCAAGGCCGTCCAGTGTGACAATGGTCGCGAGTTCGACAACTCCGCCTCCCGTGCCTTCTTCCTCTCTCACGGTGTTCAGCTCCGCATGTCTTGCCCATACACCTCTTCCCAGAATGGCAAGGCTGAGCGGATGATTCGCACCACCAACGACACCGTGCGTACCCTTCTGTTTCAGGCCTCTCTTCCCGCTCGCTTCTGGGCTGAGGGCCTGCACACCTCCACCTACCTTCTTAACCGCCTTCCTTCCGCGGCTTGTCCTGCTCCCACTCCTCACCACGCCCTCTTCGGTACCCCGCCCCGGTACGATCACCTCCGCGTGTTTGTGTGTGCGTGTTACCCCAACACCGCTGCCACTTCTTCCCACAAGCTGGACCCTCGCTCCACGCTCTGTGTCTTCCTCGGGTACTCCCCGGATCACAAGGGGTACCGGTGCTTTGACCTTACCTCCCGACGGGTTCTCATCTCTCGCCATGTGGTGTTCGATGAGTCCGTCTTTCCTTTTTCCAGCACTACCACCCCTCCGGTACCTGACCCACCCTCCCTGTTTCCCACTGACCCGGTGGTCCAGCCACCTTTTCCGTGGCCTCCTGCAGGTACCGCTTCGCTGCGCGCCGGGCCGACCCCCGGTCCCGGATCCCCAGCGGGTCCGTCGTCCTCGGGCGCGGCCCCGTCCTCTCCGGTTGGTGCAGACCCGGGGCCTTCGTCCCCCGCTTCTGCCCCGGGGGGTCGTGTCGGTCGCCGACGCCGGATCCCGTCCCGGCACCTGCCCCGGCACCTCCGTCGAGGTTCGCCGCGCCGGTACGGGTGTACCAGCGCAGGCCACGGCCGCCACCGCTCGCACTCCCTTCTCCACCGGGGACACCGACACCACCGCCACAGTCCCCGCCGGCCCGTGGTGCCCCGCCGGTCTACCACCCGCCGCTGCTTCACCGACACCCGCGGCATGTCCACCCGATGGTGACACGACACGCGGCTGGCACCCTGCCGCCTCGCGCCCTCGAGGCTTCGACCGGCGACGCGGTGGTCTCTCCGGTACCCTCCTCCGTCCGCGACGCCCTGTTGGATCCTCACTGGCGCCGCGCGATGGAAGAGGAGTACGCCGCGCTACTCGCCAACCAGACGTGGGAGTTGGTGCCCCGGCCGCCGGGCGCCAATGTCGTCACCGGCAAGTGGATTTGGACCCACAAGCGCCGGGCCGACGGCTCTCTCGAGCGCTACAAGGCTCGGTGGGTCCTCCGGGGTTTCACTCAGCGCCCTGGCGTCGACTACGATGAGACCTTCAGCCCGGTGGTCAAGCCGGCCACTGTCCGTACCGTGCTATCGCTGGCGCTGGCTCGGTCTTGGCCCGTCCACCAGCTGGACGTCAAGAACGCCTTCCTCCACGGCCTTCTCACCGAGACGGTGTACTGCAGTCAGCCGGCGGGGTTCGTCGACACCACCCGTCCTGACATGGTCTGCCGGCTCAACAGGTCCCTCTACGGCCTCAAGCAGGCACCTCGGGCGTGGAACCACCGGTTTGCCGCTTTCTTGCTGACCCTGGGGTTCGTGGAGGCCAAGTCTGATACGTCCCTGTTCGTCTACCACCATGGAGCTGACACTGCATACTTGCTGCTCTATGTTGATGACATTGTCCTCACCGCCTCCAGTGAGCCACTTCTCCGCCGGATCATCGCCGCTCTCCAGCAGGAGTTCGCGATGAAGGACCTGGGTGAGCTCCACCACTTCCTTGGTGTCACTGTTGAGCACCGTCCTACCGGGCTCCTACTTCACCAGCGACAGTACACTCGGGACATCCTGGAGCGGGCTGGGATGACTGACTGCAACCCCTGCTCCACTCCGGTCGACACTCAGGGCAAGCTGTCCGAGGCTGAGGGACCACCGGTGGCCGATCCCACTGCGTACCGGAGTCTCGCCGGGGCCCTTCAGTACCTCACCTTCACCAGGCCGGACATCACCTATGCAGTTCAGCAGGTCTGCCTCCATATGCATGACCCACGGGAGCCTCACCTCACGGCTCTCAAGCGCCTCCTCCGCTACCTCCGGGGCACGCTCGACTACGGCCTCCTCCTCCACCGGGCCTCCTCCACCGACCTCGTCGTCTACACCGACGCTGACTGGGCCGGGTGCCCGGATACTCGCCGCTCCACCTCCGGCTACGCCGTCTTCCTGGGTGGCAACCTGGTGTCTTGGTCGTCCAAGCGCCAGCCGGTGGTCTCCCGGTCCAGCGCCGAGGCGGAGTACCGCGCCGTTGCTAACGGCGTGGCGGAGGCCGCCTGGCTCAGGCAGCTGCTTGCGGAGTTGCACACTCCGCCCTCCCGGAGCACACTGATCTACTGCGACAACGTCAGTGCGGTCTACCTCTCCACCAACCCCATCCAGCACCAGCGGACGAAGCATGTGGAGATCGACCTCCACTTTGTCCGTGATCGGGTGGCCATAGGCGAGGTGCGGGTCCTTCATGTTCCGACGACCTCCCAGTTCGCGGACATCTTCACCAAAGGCCTCCCGTCCTCGACCTTCGCCGAGTTTCGCTCCAGCCTCAACATCACCGGTGGCTAGTTGCGTCTGTGAGGGGGTTGTGTGTGTTCTTTCTTGTTCAGCCTCGAACTCCGCTGCGACGGTAGTTCAGACTGCGGGGGGGTGTTGGAGTATGTGTTTAGGCCCATGAGGCTAAGGCCCATGTGGCCCATGTATGGAAACTATATAGCTACCCTTCTAGGGTTAGCCAAGTAATGGAAAATAATTCCCCAAACACGTTGTAGTATTTTACCTTGTCAATGTTATTGTAATTTACTAAAAGGTCAACAAAAGCAGAAACTTCTGTCCTATCCTTCATTTGACTAAACTGCACAGTTAAATTCTTCAATAAGGTCTCTATTACAGGTCCATGACTGCTCCACTGTCAAAAGCATTGCCAAGAAAAATAAAGAGCAGGTTAGAGCTTAAATGGAACTTATGTAACTCATATGCTGAGTTTAACTCAGCATATTGATGTATAAAAAGCTCAGGAGAACAAATACAAATATGTTTTATTTACTGAATTCAATATGCTTCAAACCTATCTAAAATCATCAATTAACGAATCAAACATAATTATCCGTGCTGTGCTTGATCATGTCTGATGGTCCAAATTCTTCTTTGGGTCAAAACATATCAGCACCATGCTGCTCTATCAGCTAAAAAATTATATAATGATCTCCAATTACAAAATTAGCCATATATAGTCTAATGTCTTATAATACCACTAGTTAGTTCCATTTTGTGATATTTTACAGTATTACATAATTCACATTAGCATTTCATTATGCTCTTTTCTCAAAGTCAATATCATTGAATTGTTTTTTTTATCTTCCGAATGTTGGCATAAGATCAACTTCCAATATTATTCATGCACATACCAGAACCAAACATTCCCAGCATTTAACAAGCAGCTAGTTTATGTTTAGTAAAGGAACAAGCAGCACAGTTACAGAACTTACCCTTCCATCATTTAGCAGAAGAGACCCTTTCCTCAATCCTGCCTTGAATGCCACGGAATAAAAAGAGGATGCAGATGATGCAGCAGGAAATTTGAGTTCCATATTATGCCAGAAGTTAAATATCTGGTGTGAAAAACTAACATCCATGTATTCAGCTTGTAGATCAACAGAAAGATGTTCCAAATTCCTTTCTGATTGACGAACATAACCAGAAGATTTAACCTTAGATATATGCACAAATGGAACGGAGGTACCCTTATTCTCTTGAATCATTTCCAGCATCACCTTCAATCTCTCTAAATCACATTTAAAATTCATGCAGCTATCACCTGACATCACCACAAAATGTTTACTCTCAAAAGTTAAGGTGACAAACTTGCAACCTTTTGGTTCACAATATTGAATATCATCTGCCTCATGATGAGTGCCCACTTCCGATGGAAAAGAAGTAGAAGTCACACCCATGCGATTGCTTGTGTGATTTTCTTCTTTCCCCCAGATAGGTATATGGAGTACACCAGCAACAGTTTCACATGTTACCACTAAGTTGAAGTCATCTGGCGAACCAAATTCTGATGCAATAAGTGGTGATGATGCTGTTTCTGGAAACTGAGACCAAGCAACTGCATCCACAGGCATACTGTTTACTGCTGTCTTTACATATGAATGGGAATGATTGATAATCGTGTTCCAATCCTGTAAATATAACCAGACCTCGAAAAGGGGTACACTTAGTAATATCTCATCTTGTCCAGCATGGTGCTTTGTAAACTTGACGAAAACAGAAGATAATGGCCCATCGGAAACAATGGAGATGAGAGTGTAACCACCGGGTGACTGCAGTGTTAAAGAAACAACATCAAAGTTCAAGCACTCTGGTTTTTCACCAACTAGTACAGCAGACACATCAAACTCCATGTTTGCAGTGGCAATCCTCTCCAGTGCTCCTTTATCTTTAGACTGACCCAAGAGAATCGTCAGATCCTTGATCGAAATAGTGAGATTGGTACACTCATTAGGGTCAGGGTTGCCCTCATAGAAACTTCTATGATCTAAAAACTGCAAGGCATTGCCTTTGTACATTTTACTTTCATTGCCGATAGAAATAAACTGATCAACAACACCAATAACTGTCTCCATCCCATTTATAAAATATAGATCTGTATAAGATTTGAAAAAGTTAAAGCTCCTCGCAAAAAAAAAGTTAATCTAATATTACAAAAATACATTTGAAGAAGTTGAAAAAACAAGTTCAACGATGATCTGGTACCTTCAGCAATCAAGTTGCATCGTGATATTTTGCTCATAATTGAGGTGGGTAAAGTAGGCTGCTGGGAGTATGGTATATCTTTGCAAGGAACCTGAATCCATATGCCAGCATCAAGCTTTTCAATAAGAGAATGGATTCTCTTAGGAACGTTCTCATCAAGCTTCAGCATAAAATCTGTTTGGTTGCTTACAATTAGAAGTGATATGGATGCATTTCTTGCATATATGCAGATGATATCAACTCTTCTGGAAACTATGCACTCCGAACTGAAGAATTCTTTGGGGATACGCTTTGCAAATTCTACAGACCTTCCGGTCGCAATGAACTCACAGAAAAAATGTGGAACCTCCAGCTTTAGACAAAAGAAATCTTGCTCTTCCACAGGAAAAATTACAACACAATCACTGATCTCAAATTTGTATGTTACACAGTCATGTGATTCTCCCAAGTGCTCAAGATTGTTACCTGCCACAGGGAATTCCTGTTCTGCAATAGGACTCCAATCGTCCAACAAAAAGAATCCAACAAACATAGCCAGTAACTTGGATGGCAATACACAACAAACATTTTGAATTCCAACACATACTTCGGTTGACAGTGCAGGTAAGTCCTTTTTAACTCGAACGTTGAGTACACTAGCATTGCGATGTGAAGATGTGCCCCAGAGCAGCTCATGGATATTGGGTGGAGTCCATGGTGAAGCAAGAGTCAAATTGTTAGCAGACAATAGTAAGTCCCATGAGCTTGCATCAAAATAAGTGAGTGTTGATATAGATTCAGGAATGGTTATTGTTGCTAAAGTACCACATGATTCAGGAAAATGTACTCTAACAGAAATAAGTGATAGATCCAGAACAGTTCTGCTGGCATTCTTGGAGTCATTTGATGAGGCGGATGAACAATTTGAACGCTGGGTTTGTGTATTGCTGACAAGATCTGACGCATGATAACCATTCAAACCTTTAGTGTCATGACATTGCTCATTCTTTGAGTATAAACTTTCTTGTGCTTCAACATCTTGAGTTCCTAAGCATCCAAAACTATATCCACAAATGTAATCTGCAACTAAAAAGGGGAACTGGTCCACAGAAACTCCTGCGAATATTGTGCCATCTGCACCACATAAATTTGACAAGGAAAACTTGGGAAGTATGCCATTAGTTGCCCCAGATTTCATGGAACTCTGACCAATCATTGTGGATTCAACATCACTGCCGACTGAAGGTCCTGAATCAAGTTTTCTCAAAAACATCCGTATCTGACCAATAACAGATGGGTTAACATGCAGATCAACATCACATAAATTCAGCTGGTATACATGATGCATTTGATCATCATGCTTGTGAGTTCTATAATGCAGATTCAAGCAAGTTTCAACAGAATTTTCAAGACATCGTGTTAAGTTCCCAGATAAGCATAGCACATGTGAATCTGATTCATCCTTCCGATAATTGGAAGTAACATTGACCGTCTTCATGGCAAGATAAAGGTCTGACAATTCGCAGATAGCATACCTAGAAATCACAGCAGCAACTCACATAAAAGAATAGAAAATAGTCATGATTCAAGGTTGCAAAATTAGTAGCCAATTATTAACCTGATATCAATGTCTTCAATGCCAACAATGAGACCTGAACTTTCCTCAAAATTACCATCAAGGTCAACTTGTAAACCAAACTTGGCTAGCTTCAGAGACACAGACACATTTAAGGCCGATTTCTTGTGTCCATGTGTCTTGGTATTATCAAACACACTGTTCTTGACAAGGTTAGTTTCTTTCACTCTAGGCAAATTAACAATGGCACTGTGCATTGTCTGAGAGAGGTATACATCAATAAATGGCACAATAAAACCGACCTGCCAAAACAATAGTTCAGAAATACAGGGCAGAGAATAACGTAAGCAGACAAATCACATTGCAGAAACTAGGGTGAACAAACTTTAGTATACACTTATATAGCTATTACCAAAAATAGATCATCAATTAAATACATAATGAGTCACTGTCCTTCAAAAATCTTACCTCCAATTGTTTTAACACTGGTTCATCTAGGATTACACACAATCTAAGTGCAATGGAAGCATCAAGCTTAATCAGTGTAGAGGAAACATTATGTTTGTCAGGCAACAATACCTTCACCTGCAATCATTCATTTACTGTTGCTTCATATAAATATTGAATGACCAAAAAACGGAACAATGAACCATGCACATTGTCTGACCTGAAACCCAGTAACGCCAACCTCAAACTGGTTATAAAGTTCATTCAACTGGATACCAAGTAACAGGTCATCAGAAAAATAACTAGGAAGACTTTTTGATATGTGGTCAAGAAAGGAATTGCTTTCTTGTGTTCGAGAAATATCCTCAATTGTATCTTTAGACTGAATGAATACATCCCCAGCATCAACAACCTGCAATTACAATAATTGCTCAATGATAAAAGAAAATAGCTATTGAATCAACCAATTGAAGTTAAATAGAGACAGGACAATAATTAAGACCCATTAGAATAATAATCTTCTCTTCTGAAAACATTAAGCCAGTGCATCATTTAATTTTGTATTTTGTAGGAGCCTGAGATTTTGAAACAATATTACAGGAAAATGGGGCCTTATATTATAAAAATGATAATATATTTCTTGCATCCTCCAGATTTGCATACTTACATGATTTATTTACAAACATATCAAATGTCAAATTTAAATTTCAAACTTGAAATAAATTAAACAAGGCCAGTTTATCAAGTTCCGGTTGGGTCCAGGGAAAATTGGTATCCATCAGTTTCAAACATGAATTTGGGAACTTGATCTGTAGAACTTATGCGCACATAAATATCATGGTACTGATGTGTCCCTTGAGCAAAAAATGCAAGGCAATGTTATTCAGCATTAGAACATACCATGGCAAGCTCTTTCCTTTCACAATTCTGTGATGGTAGCGTAATGACGAAGTGATGAATCCTCAAATCCCAAATAAGTTTTTTACGATTAGCAGACATGTACCTTGAATTATGTTCAAAATATTACTCAACTTGTACAAGCATAGTAAAGTGTGAACAGAAAAAGGAAAAGGGAGATGAGGAGATACTTCAGTTTGGAGACAAGTCTTGTTCCCAAATTATTGAACCGATTTAGAGAAGAAAGCACCTGCATTAATCAGGATAGCAATCCATAACATTTCTCCCAAGAAGATTTGCATGAAATATGCCAGGTCTCTCTACCCAGCATACAATATAGTTAAGTGTTTTGATGGCCCAATAAGGAAATAATAAATGAGTTAATGTCAAGTCTAGGGAAACAAAAAACATTATATGACTAAAGGCAGGCGTCACAAAGTAGCTGATCTAATAATCTTATAAAAGTAAAGAGGAACTGAATTTACATTTTTGCAAACGAACAAAAAAATTACAGAGGGTTATGGTAACAACAGCAAGCATTCTAATTCTATTCTACTACCAAACCTTCTCAAAAAGTCTCACTTGAGAAATCATTTGCATTATTGGCTATTGTATCCATCTCTTTCTTCGTTACAAATGTCAGCAGTATTTCAATACTTACCCTATCATGCTGAAATTGGAAAGAAGAAAACAGATCATAGATGTGCAGGACATTAACAAAGAATTCTGGTTCATAGATGGCATTGAATTCCTGGACAACGACCTGAAATGAAACATGACAACATACTTATAATCAACATTCATGAATACCACATATGCAATAAATTTCTCTCTTAACTGAATAGAAAGAACATAAGTACTCTTGTTGAAGCTTGTGATCTTTCGTTTGACTTGGGAAAGTCGACTTGGATACTGATAACAGGTGCCCCGAGACCATCACCGGTGCTACACTAAAATATAAATCAATTTAATAAATATAAGCAACCCACAAGGGGGGACGAAAAGATTTGAGGATTAAACTGTGGTGTACCTTTTCAGCCTGTAAGATTTTCGTTTCATTCAGTGGGTTGATAACCTGTAGAGAATCAAGCCAAGCAAGAATAGTTGCTGAATCATCCCATATTTTACATTCCATACCAAGCCCAGAAAACACTGTATCTACAAGCTTCATGCCGAACCCCCTAGACCATCAATGCGCAGAAAAATTAGTCGATAACAAAGGGCCCCTCATCCCTCTTTTAAGTATTTTTTAGGGAAAACAGTAGGGGAAGCCCCTACTATTGTAAATATTTATATTTATATATATAAGAAAAGCAAAAAAGAAAACAGGTTACAGGTCTCACTTGAGAAAATAAAAGAAGAGCTAAAGAAAGGCCCAGAAGACCCAGGTCTCTCCAGCCTCCAGGAAAGAGGAAAGAGGAAAAACAGGAAGCAAGAACAACTAAACAAGTGAAATTTACGGAGCAAAAGAAATCTTGACCATTGGATGCAAATAATTGAACTTCAAAAAATTCAAGTTTTGAGTTGCTAATGCTATATATAATATATGCATATGATAAAAAGAACAAATAACTGGAAGTAAAACAGCATTTATTCATGCTCAAAGTAAAAGCATTTCTGTATACTTTACCATCTTATCTTGGTTCATGTGTGCCTAATTGGGTTTCAATCTTAGCTACCACAAGTTTGCTTCGGCCTAAAGGATTTTGGTTAAGCTAAGGGTAACTAGATAAGGGGCGTTTTGGGCACCCTTACAAAATAACTGAACGCAGCCTGAGTTATCCAGCATGTGAAAAAATGGGCTTTCTGATGACAGTTTTCATGCGAGTTGTCGCAACTTTCAATTAGGCCACAAAGAATTCTATGAAGACTTAACACATCAGTATTTCACAAAGCTGCTTGTAGAGTTCAATTGCCACAGCGATGCATCTTTTAAATTGATGTATTTTCCTCCCTTGCAAGTTGTTATAACTCTCATAGACTAAGTGTCAACCACATCTTTAGAGCTGTAATAGAAATAATTACTGGATGTGTCAAACTTTTTGAGTAATTGGCTTTACTCAGCGCTTTTGAAGAACGTGACAGCATGCCATATTCACTAAATTAGTTACATTATTAGTCGTGGAGGGGGCCAGAAAAGAAAACAAATCGCAGCACTTGCCTGGAGGTGACAGTTGTGACTATCTGAGAAATAGATAGTCTAACAAACAAAGAATAGTAGTTTTCTTTCTTCAAACAATTTTCAGCAGAAGAAACTGGATGAAATTCCGTTCCCTCATATATATCCTGAAAATGGAAAACAAAGATTTTAGAACTGCCTGCTCCTACTGAATTGCACAAAATTGGTTAACCACATAATATAACCTTAATAATGTCTTCAGAAATAACACCAGCAAATGAGCTACTGTCCGCTGTTCCACCAACACCAAGCATTCCAAGAGAAAGCCAGTTTAGCCATCCCTGGCTTGCCCCTGTCAACTGTTCTTCGCTTCGGGGACTTCCTGGACTATGAGTATCTTTGGAAGGTTTCACCAAAGATTCCTGCCAATGATCAGTGAAGTGTTACCATAGATAATACCCAAAAACAAGGCAAATACATTCTTATTAAACAAGAATAAAGGACTGTCACCATAGTTATGCTGAAAAATGTGAAGGCTGAGCAACTAAAGATATATACCTTCCAATATTGCATGCATTAGATAACAATAATGTTAAGTTACTTTCTACACCCAAAAATGTTATGGCACCCCTGGTTCAGTCTCACTTTAAAGAACATATGAACATATACACGACATGCAATTTGATAGGCCTTAAAGGCAATTGCCTTCAATCAGTTTTTTTTTCAAGCAGATCACAGCAATTGCCTTCCAACAGTTTTTTTTTCAGTAGCTGGTATTTGATGTGCCGAGTGATTTATGAACACACAAGAGCCTGAACAGCATTGCGGTGTCAAAGTCACCCCTGAGTTACTATGACAGTTCAGATATGATGCACAAATGGATATGTACTAAAGCCCCTTTGGAGAGCCAATATTTGCTTAGTTACAAGGCTAACAAAAGTTCAAACACCATCAAACCATCTTAAATAGGTACTGCCCAGGACAAGTGCTGTACCAATCATGAATCATTGATGTTATATAGGGATGTAGGTAAACATAAATTCAATTAGAGTGGTAAAAATGCTTAGGTATAGACATTTTCAACATGACTAAACTGAATGAAATGTAATTCACAATCACCCTCAACATTCTTCTAACAGAATCATCAACAACCTGCAGTTGTTGCTCTGCAATTGTTCTGTAGTTAAGTATGTCATCTATATCACATTCTTTGTCCATATTTTCCAACTCTTGTAGAATGTCTTCACTAACAATCTGAAAAACGGCAAACATTAAACAATGAAAAAATCATGAGAAGAATGATATGCAGAAACGATATTTATACGCACAAGGGAACAATCTCCTGATACAACACAATCTAATTGACAAATTTCTGTAGACAGAAAATTTCATCCATAAAGTTTTGTTTACTTCGAAGAGGGAAATAATATATACAGCATAATGAACTGAAAGAAGCCCGAGAAGGGGTTTCATAGTGAGTGCAACCAAATTCCAAATTAGATAAGGTGGTTTCAATGTCAGAATCAGGTCTTCCAGCCAAACACAACAGGGACAAATGGCAAGCTCATGTGCATATGATTTATGTGTAGACTTTAAAAACGTGGGAATCAGCAAGCGAAATTACAGGTACCCAGCCTTGCTTATTGTACACTTGCACTAAATTACAGCAATTGTTCATTGAGTTTACTTCGGAAACATGAAAAATTTAAAGTTTACCAAGAAAAGGATACCTGTCCTTTCTGCAAAAGCTCCAATTTCATTCTATACAATTTGACGTATCTTAGTCGGTGATTCCTGTCAAACATATAGAAAAGACACAACTAAAGGCTTCGATATAAATGTGTGTTATAATCCAATAACAAGGAAAGTGGTAGAAAAAACAATGCTGTATAAGCAAAAGACATAAATGTTGGGTCTACCTTAAGAAAGATCCAAAACAACAAAGTGCCAGTGCAACACAGCAACAGGAACGAAATGAGAGTACAAACGAGTGAACATGAATCATAAAATTGAAAGTTTCTCACGATTGTAACAAATCTAATTAGAAGTCGTATGCTTATTTTTTTATTTTTATTTAAAGTCTTTCCTTCTGCTGATGGACTCAAATCAAGAGTGGTGTTTCTAGGGTTACAAAAGGAAAACAGGCCATCAATTTCAAACATCATCTATGAGAATTTTGGTTTGATATTCCTATCTGTCAGCAGATAGCTTTCATGCTTTGCTAACAGAAAAAGGAAAACTAAAACATATTCATCAAATAATTTAGTGCATTTGCTGTGATTGACACCCTAACCTTGACACAAAAGAAGATCATAAACCGTTATTTTTCTTTATTGATGTAACGAACAACTTCCAAGATCAAATTCACCATGCCTACATTACGCCATTCAACTAATACAGTATTTCTTCTCGTTTCAAATGTCAGGGATCAAATTGAACATGGAAAATCAAGCTTACAGTCGCTGCTCAAAATAACGCCATGAAGTTTTCTTCAGTCTTCTGCGAACATCTGCTGATACAGAATTCTGAGCATATTGCCACCACATTCTCTGCCAACCTTTACATCTCTTAGATAAAGAGCTTTGAGATGGGCGGTAACGACCATATCTGTAAAGTTATGGTAATATTGTTAGACTTTGTTTGCTGCATCAGCACTTATGGGTAGCTCAAATCATGCATCCAACATTGACGTTCAACAAATCAGAAACCCAATGAGCTCCAGATATTCAAGCACGTGAGTTCCATTGTAAAAATACTGTTATCAGTAACCTTTTCTTGGATGGTTACTCAGATGGTAGTGAGGATCTGCTACAAATTACACACCCTCATTTGCTGGCTATATCATGGCAATTCTAATATATAAAAATAACAACCATATCCATTCAAAGGTAGAAGGATCAAGGGTGGTTGGAACAGAGAATGACTTCAAGGCAGGAATAGTATCTTTTATGAAGAACAACGAAAGAAACTCATGATTTCCGTACAAAAATAAATGGTAATGCATTTAATAGGAAAATAGGATAGGAGTTTTTAGCCGTCTAAATTAGAATAGCTTACTTTGTTCGCAAAGCACAGATAGTGAAGTAATCACAAAGATTTAAGATTTGTTGGAGCTGGATTTCATCAACAGATAGGGCCTACAGAAACAAGATGAAATTATAAGCAGGTGATACTGAAGTTCTTCACTGATGATAAAATGTGCTACTTATAAAATTACACATCTAGAGGAAGTTAAAAAAACAAACCAATGCAGTTAGCTCTGCAGTCATGTCATACTGAGGGGTACCATCAAGCTTGGCAGCTTTGTTAGCCTACAATGAAGACATGATTGCATTAGATCAGCTTGGTCATATCCATCAAAAAGGTAACTAAATAAAGATGAGTAGTTAGAAAGCTTTGGAAGCCTTATGGAAAAAGAAAACTGATGACAGTATCAACGTTGAAGAATGCACTTACAAGCACAGAGACAGTCACACAAAATGGATTTACAAGATAATCATCCCTTGAGTGGCCATTTTCAAGAGCACCAACATGGCATAGGTCCTGCTGTTCTTCCAACTGATGACAGTAAATTCCAACATCTGATATCTCTATTATCTTATTTACTTCATCTTGTCTTGACCTAGCCATCAATGAACTGCACAAAAAGACAATGAACATTAACATATTTAATACAAAATCAAATATGTTTGAATGACCTGCATGAAATGCTAAAATGTCTATAAGCATATAAAGTACGTGGAAACAATGTTTCTTGAAAATATGCAAGAGCAAATTTTAACGGCTTTGTAAGAACTTCCTAACAGTTTTCAGTGTATTGCAAACCAGAAACATAAGTCTATTCATGCAGCTTTATCCGTAAATGCTAGAAGTTGTGTCTCTATTGATTTGGGCTAACCCTAGAAGGGTAGTTATATAGGTAAGCATACATGGGCCTCATGGGCCTAATACTCTTATACTCCAACACCCCCCGCAGTCTGAACTACCGGCGCAGCGGAGTTCCAGACTGTACAAGAAAGAAGAAAGAACACACACGAGCCCCCCCACAGACGCAACTAGCCACTGGTGATGTTGAGGCTGGAGCGAAACTCGGTGAAGGTCGAGGACGGGAGGCCTTTGGTGAAGATGTCTGCGAACTGGGAGGTGGTCGGAACATGAAGGACTCGCACCTCGCCGATGGCAACCCGATCACGGACAAAGTGTAGGTCGATCTCCACGTGCTTCGTCCGCTGGTGTTGGATGGGATTGGTGGAGAGGTAGACCGCACTGACATTGTCGCAGTAGATCAGCGTGCTCCGGGAAGGCGGAGTGTGGAGCTCGGCGAGAAGCTGCCAGGAGCCAGGAGGCCTCAGCCACGTCATTAGCGACAGCGCGGTACTCCGCCTCGGCACTGGACCGGGAGACCACAGGCTGGCGCTTAGACGACCAGGACACCAAGTTGCCGCCCAAGAAGACAGCGTAGCCGGAGGTGGAGTGCCGATTGTCCGGACACCCGGCCCAGTCGGCGTCAGTGTAGACGACAAGCTCGGCGGAGGACCGGTGAAGGAGTAGGCCGTAGTCGATCGTGCCGCGGAGGTAGCGGAGGAGGCGCTTGATACCAGTGAGGTGAGGCACTTGGGGATCATGCATGTGAAGACAGATCTGCTGAACTGCATAGGTGATGTCCGGCCGGGTGAAGGTGAGGTCCTGAAGGGCACCAGCAAGACTCCGGTATGCAGTGGGATCGGACACTGGGGGGCCCTCTGCCTCTGACAACTTGCCCTGTGTATCAACCGGAGTGGAGCAGGGGTTGCAGTCAGTCGTCCCGGCTCGCTCCAGGATATCTCGAGTATACTGCCGCTGGTGAAGAAGTAACCCGGCAGGATGAGGCTCAACAGTGACCCCGAGGAAATGGTAGAGCACACCCAGATCCTTCATAGCAAACTCCTGCTGAAGAGCAGTAATGATGCGGCGGAGAAGTGGCTCACTGGAGGCTGTGAGGACAATATCATCAACATAGAGTAGCAGGTACGCAGTGTCCACTCCATGGTGATAGATAAACAGAGATGTATCAGACTTGGCCTCCACAAACCCCAGTGTCAGCAGGAAAGCAGCAAACCGATGGTTCCACGCCCAGGGTGCCTGCTTGAGGCCGTAGAGAGACCTGTTGAGACGGCAGACCATATCAGGACGGGAAGAATCAACAAACCCCGCCGGCTGACTGCAGTAGACTGTCTCAGTGAGAAGACCATGCAGAAAGGCATTCTTGACGTCCAGCTGATGGACGGGCCATGACCGAGCAAGAGCCAGCGAGAGCACGGTGCGGACGGTGGCTGGCTTCACCATCGGGCTGAAAGTCTCATCATAGTCGACCCCAGGGCGCTGAGTGAAGCCCCGGAGAACCCAGCGAGCCTTGTATCGCTCGAGAGTGCCATCAGCTCGACGCTTGTGGGTCCAGATCCACTTGCCGGTGACGACAATGGAGCCCGGCGGCCGGGTCACCAGATCCCATGTCTGGTTGGCGAGGAGCGCGGCGTACTCCTCTTCCATCGCGCGGCGCCAGTGAGGGTCCAACAGGGTGTCACGGACGGAAGATGGTACTGGAGAGACCTGCGGGTTGCCGGGCAATGTCGCGAGAGCTCGGGGCGGCAGTGTGCCAGCTGCGTGCCGTGTCACCATCGGGTGAACATGCCGCGGGTGCCGGTGAAGCAGCGGCGGGTGGTAGACCGGCGGCGCGACACGGGCAGGCGGGGACTGCGGCGGTGGTGTCGGAGTCCCCGGCGGAGAAGAGACCTCGAGCAGCGGCGGCGGCCGCGCACGGTGCTGGTACACGCGTACCGGCGCAGCGAACCGCGGAGGTGCCGGGGCAGCACCAGAGGACGACGGCGCCGAATCCGCGTCGAGCGGAGAGGCCGGGGCAGCACCAGAGGACGAGGTCCCCTGACCCTCACCGAGCAGAGAGGCCGGGGCAGTGCCGGAGGACGACGGGCCTAGACTCATAGAAGCACGGGCGGCCGGGGAGCGGGTACCGGAACCCGGTAAGTAGCTCGGGGAAGCAGTACCTGCAGGAGACCACGAAAAAGGTGGCTGGACCACCGTGTCAGTGGGAAACAGGGAGGAGGGATCAAGATCAGGAGTGGTGGTGGGTGGGCTGGAGATGGAGAAGGGGAAGACGAACTCATCGAACACCACATGGCAAGAGATGAGGACCCGTCGGGAGGTAAGGTCAAAACACCGGTACCCCTTGTGATCCGAGTACCCGAGGAAGACACAGAGAGTCGAACGGGGGGCCAGCTTGTGGTGAGAAGTGGCAGCGCTGTTGGGGTAACACGCGCACCCGAAGACGCGAAGGTGATCGTATCGAGGAGGGGTACCGAAAAGAGCGTGGTGTGGCGTGGGAGCGGGGCAGACAGCGGAAGGAAGACGATTGAGGAGGTAGGTGGAGGTGTGCAAGTCCTCAGCCCAGAAGCGAGCAGGAAGAGACGCCTGAAACAGGAGGGTGCGCACGGTGTCATTGGTGGTGCGAATCATGCGTTCAGCCTTGCCATTCTGTGAGGAAGTATACGGGCAAGACATACGCAACTGAACACCGTGAGAGAGGAAGAAAGCACGGGAGGTGGAGTTATCAAACTCACGACCATTGTCACACTGGACGGCCTTGATGGTGAGGCCGAACTGTGTGGACACCCAAGCGAAGAAGTGAAGGAGCGTGGAAAAAGCATCAGACTTCGCACGCAGGGGAAAAGTCCACGAATAATGAGAAAAATCATCGAGCACCACAAGATAGTACTTATAGCCAGAAATACTGATAACAAGAGATGTCCATAGGTCGCAATGTACAAGATCAAAAATGCGGGCCACATATGAAGAAAAACTATGAAAAGGAAGACGAACATGTTGGCCCAATTGGCACGCATGACACAAATGCTCATCATGAGCCCGAGTACATGGAATGTTGGAGCTACGACTGAGCTGCATCAGAGCATCACGTCCAGGATGGCCGAGGCGCCGGTGCCAAGTAGTAGAAGAGATAGAGGCGGCGAAAGCAGCTGACAAAACGGACGGCGAAGAAGATGAAGTAGCCGCCGGAAAGCGAAGAGTGTAAAAGGGCCCCGTGCTGTCACATCGGAGCAGAGGACGCCGGGAAGCCAAATCCTTTACAGTAAGACCAGAAGAGTCAAACTCCACAGAACAAGAATTGTCAGCTGTAAAACGACGAATAGAAAGAAGGTTGTGAACCATAGAAGGGGTAACAAGAACATCAGAAAGACGAAAGGAGCCATGAGCACCGGCGGTACTCACAGATGTAACAGGAAGACACGAGCCATTTGCGACCATAATGGACGAAAGGAGAGAAGATGGAGAATGGACAGAAGAAAGTATACCAGGGTCAGGGGTGATGTGGTAGGTGGCACCCTGGTCGGCGATCCACTCAGGACCGACAGGAGGTGTCAGGCCCATAGTGCTGAACGAACGAGCTAAGGCCGCCTGGTCCCAACCGGCAAGCCCGGGCGAGGTGCCGGAGGGTGTAGCCCACGGAGACGTAGTGGAGACGCCGGGAGGTGGAGCGCCAGTGAACATGGCCGCCGGTGGGCGAGGCTCACCACCAGAAGCGTGGAAGGGCCACATAGAGATGCGCCCAGACCACAGGTTGTGAAAGGACGGCCATGGTGCACCCTGTGGAGTCGTCGGCGCCACCTGGTTGGCCTCGCCACGGCCCCCCACGTCCAGCGCCGCGGCGACGGCAACCGCCACGGCCCCCCACCCCCGCTCGGCCCGGAGGGAGGAGGACCAAGAAGAGACGACGGCGGCGTAGCGGACGGACGCGGTGGAGCGAACGGGCGCGGCGGAGTGGTAGCAAGGGCCGTCAAGGAAGACGAGGACCCCGGTGTGGCGGTGGACCCAGGCTGGAGGCCCTAAGCAAGCTCCTCCATGACAAGATCGTGACCTGGAGGAAGGTGGGGAAGGGGCGCTGGCGGGTGATCCACGTCCTGAGGTGGGCGTAGCGGTCGCTGAGCCCGCGGAGGACATTGAGGACCAGGATGCGGTCCTCCACGAGCCAGCCAAGGTCGCCGAGGGAGTCTGCCATGGTCTTCATCTTGCGGCAGAACTCGCCAACAGTGAGGTCACCCTGGACGAAGGTCCGGAAACTCGCATCGAGCCTCAGAGCCCGGGCCTCGGCATTGCCCAGAAACTGGCCCTCGAGCGCCAGCCAGGCCTGACGAGCATCAGCCGTGTTGCGGACGAGGTCGTGGAGGTCGAGGGAGATCGTCCCGATGATCCACGAGAGGACGATGCTGTCAAGGCGCAGCCACGGGGGGTCTGGGCCGCGACCGAGGCATCGACGAGGACGTGGTCGTCAAGGGCGTAGCGGCGGAGGGTGAGGACCAGGTCCCGCCAACGGGCGTATGAGGGCGACTCGGGCTCGAGAACCACCGGGACGAGCAGGCGGATGTTCTGAACACCCCCGGCCTGGTAGTGAAGCTGCGCCATGAGAGGATCGGCCGGATCGTGCCAGATGACCGCTGTGGTGGACGCGCGGTGGCCCGTCGAGCCGGAGGAGGTGGCCCCGAGGTCGTGGTAGGCGGGAGGGACGAGGCGCTGCTCCACGTCAGCGATCTGACAGGCCAGGGCATCGGCCGCATCCCGCTCACGCTCTCAGGTGAGGGCTGCCGCGCGGACACGAGCCTGGCCCTCAGCAACTGTAGCACGAGCGGCGACGAGTGCAGCGGCGAGAGCAGGATCGGCATGACCGGGGTAGAGGAGGGTCGGCGGCGGCTGAGGTGGTGCAGGGAAGGCGTGGACGCGTCAGTGGCCGCCGCCACCGAGAGGACAGCGCCTGTGAGGAGGCCACCGGCGTCCAAGGCGCCTGGGAGAAGTCCGGCAGCGTCCAGACCCGCGCCGGGGAGGTGAGCCGCAGGGAGGAGTGCGGCGTCGGCGAGCGGCTCGGCAGCAGCAGCGCCCGGGCCTGCGGCTGCTGCGCCCGCGCCCGCGGCTGTTGCACCCGCGGCAGCGGCGCCCGCACCCGCAGCAGCAAGGGCGGCGGCGGCGCCGGGGGTCAGGGCTGCGGTGGTGGCGGCCCCAGCGGCACCTTGGCCGCCCGCGCGCCCAGCGGCGGTAGCAGCAGCGCCCGGGGCGGCAGGGGCAGCGGCTGCAGGGGGCGGGCGGGCGGCTGGAACTGCAGGGGCGGCGGCAGCAGAGGGCGGGCAGGCGGCTGTAGCGGTGATCTACACCCAGGAAGAGGAGGGTAGAGGTGGGAAGGTATGGAAGTAGGAAGGAGGGGGAGGAGGAGGCCGGCCAGCCATGGAGATGGCGGCGCCAGCCAGGGGGCGGCGGCTGGGGGAGGGGAGGAAGAGGAAAACCTAGGCTGTTGATACCATGCTAGAAGTTGTGTCTCTATTGATTTAGGCTAACCCTAGAAGGGTAGCTATATAGGTAAGCATACATGGGCCTCATGGGCCTAATACTCTTATACTCCAACAGTAAATAAAATCAATTTAAGCTGGTAAAGTGGTAATATTTCCCAATGCATTGCAACACTAAGGTATCTTCACATAACTGCAAGCATTTCTCATTTTCCATTATTTCTTAGTAATCGCATATGAGAACCGAGCAATAGCTCGGTTGGTAGAGTCTCCTGTCAAGGAGGCCACCCACCAGGGCTCAAACCAGGGTGCTTGTGAAATATAGGTACCTTCATGAGAACGGGTTTCAGTCAGCTTCCAGCTAGAGTTTGGCATTTCCATGGCGTCAACACTTGTAACACAAATCTGGACCCCTAAACTTGTTAAGTGTGTCACCCAGGTCCAAATCACCATAATCATCACAAACTTAACCTATGAGGCATGCAAACATGACACCTGAATGCACTATACATGACAGTACGGCCATTAACATGTAGTAGAGCATGGAACATCTCAGGCTCCATGCAAGAGTGCCACATATGTTATTACTTGCTGATTGAGGTGATTTGGATCTCAAATGATACACTTAACAAGTTTATGGGCCTAGATCTGTATTTTAAGAGCACATAGGACAATGCTGGACAAGTGTAAGTGCTAGAAGATGATTCTCTGTTGATTTGGGCTAACCCTAGAAGGGTAGCTATATAGGTACCATACATGGGCCACATGGGCCTAGCCTCGTGGGCCTAATACATTCACACTCCAACACCCCCCGCAGTCTGAACTACCGGCGCAGCGGAGTTCCAGGCTGAACAAGAAAGAAAACAAGTAAGGGCACAACACACACAGGACCCCCCTGCAGCCACAACTAGCCACTGGAGACGTTGAGGCTGGATCGAAACTCGAAGAAGGTCGAGGAAGGGAGGCCTTTGGTGAAGATGTCCGCAAACTGGGAGGTGGTCGGGACGTGAAGTACCCGGACGTCACCGATGGCCACACGGTCGCGGACGAAGTGTAGATCGATCTCCACATGCTTGGTCCGCTGGTGCTGCACGGGGTTGGTGGACAGGTAGACCGCGCTGACGTTGTCACAGTAGACGAGCGTGCTCCTAGCGAGGGGGCGGTGAAGCTCGGCCAGGAGCTAGCGGAGCCAAGGGGCCTCGGCCACGCCGTTGGCAACGGCACGGTACTTCGCCTCGGCACTGGAGCGTGAGACCACCGGCTGACGCTTGGACGACCAAGAGACAAGGTTGCCCCCGAGGAAGACAGCATAGCCGGAGGTGGACCGGCGGGTGTCCGGGCAGCCCGCCCAGTCAGCGTCGGTGTAGACAACCAGCTCGGCAGTGGAGGACCGGCCGAGGAGCAGCCCGTAGCCAAGGGTGCCACGGAGGTACCGGAGAAGCCGCTTCATAGTAGCCAGGTGGGGCTCCCGCGGAGCATGCATGTAGAGGCAGAGCTGCTAGACGGCATAAGTGATGTCCGGCCGTGTGAAGGTGAGGTACTGAAGCGCGCCAGCAAGACTCCGGTAGGCGGTGGAGTCCGCGGGCCCAAGCATCGGACCCCCAGCCTCTAACAGCTTGCCCTGGGTGTCAACCGGGGTAGAGCAGGACTGGCAGGCGGTCATCCCTGCTCGCTCCAGAATGTCACAAGTGAACTGCCGCTGGTGGAGGAAGAGGCCTGAAGGTCGGGGCTCAACAGTGACGCCGAGGAAATGGTGGAGCACCCCAAGATCCTTCATAGCAAATTTCTTCTGGAGAGAGGCAATGATGCGGTGGAGCAGAGACTCGCTGGAGCAGGTAAGCAGTCTCACCCCCATAGTGGTAGATGAACAGGGAGGTGTCAGACTTGGTCTCCGTGAACCCAAGAGTCTGCAGGAAGGTAGCGAACCGAGAGTACCAAGCCCTGGGTGCCTGCTTGAGCCCGTAGAGAGACTTGTTGAGCCGGCAGACGAAGTCAGGACGAGAAGAATCCACGAAACCGGCCAGCTGACTGCAGTAGACCGTCTCAGTCAGAGTGCCATGGAGGAAGGCATTCTTGACATCCAGCTGATGCACAGGCCAGGAGCGCTCGAGAGCCAGGGAGAGGACGGTGCGGACTGTAGCTGGCTTCACCACGGGACTGAAAGTCTCAGCATAGTCAATGCCGGGCCGCTGAGTGAAGCCGCGGAGGACCCAACGAGCCTTGTAGCGCTCCAAGAAACCATCAGCTCGCCTCTTGTGCGTCCAGATCCACTTTCCGGTGACAATGTTGGAGCCCGACGGACGGGGCACTAGGTCCCACGTCTGGTTGGCGAGGAGGGCCGCGTACTCCTCGTCCATCGCGCGGCGCCAGTGAGGATCCGCCAAGGCCGCGCGGACGGAAGAGGGTACCGGAGAGATCCCCGGCTCGCAGGCGGCGGCGGTGAGGGCCTGCGGGCGAGACGCCTGCCTCGTCACCATCGGGTGAGTGTGACGAGGGTCCCGGTGAAGAAGAGGCGGGTGGTACACCGGCGGGTCGGCGCGAGAGCGCGGCGAGGCCGGCGGAGCATGCACCGGCGACGACGGCGCTGGTGATGAAAGCGGCGGAGCCGTCCCACGCCGGCGCTCGTAGACGATGCCGAAGCGTCCGGGAGGAGTTGAGGGCGGACTCGGCTTCCGCCGGCGTTGGTAGACGAGTCCGAAGCGCCCGGAAGGAGGTGGGGTCGGTGCGCGCGTTCCCGCGATCGGAACAGCACCATCTGGCACCACGGGAGGCAGCGAAGCCACAGGGAGTGAGGGTGGAAGCTCCGGGGCTGCCTCGGCCGTGTCAGGTACCGGAGGAAGGTCCTGGTGTGAGTCCGGCAGGGGCGAGGCGGGACCACCAGGAGAGCGCGCCGGAGCAGTATCTGCAGGGCAGAGGGAGAAGGGTGGCAGAATCACCGGGTCAGTGGGAAAAAAGGAAGCCTCCGCAGGGTCAGCGGGAGGTGTGGGTGGAGAGGTGGTGAGTAAGGGAATGCCGACTCATCAAACACGACATGGCGCGAGATGAGGACACGGCGAGAGGTAAGGTCAAAGCAACGGTAACCCTTGTGATCCGGAGAGTATCCGAGAAAGACACAGAGGGTCGACCGTGGAGACAGCTTATGGGGAGCGGTGGCGGCGGTGTTAGGATAACACGCACACCCGAACACTCGAAGGTGGTCGTACCGAGGAGGGGTAGCGAATAGAGCGTGGTGAGATGTGGGAGCTGGGCAGGCAGTAGAAGGAAGGCGGTTAAGGAGATAGGTGGAGGTGTGCAGACACTCAGCCCAGAAGCGAGCGGGTAGAGATGCCTGGAGCAGAAGGGTGCGCATGATATCATTGGTTGTGCGGATCATGCGCTCTGCCTTGCCGTTTTGAGAGGAGGTATACGGACAAGACATGCGCAGGTGGACACCGTGAGAAAGGAAGAAGGAACGCGAGGTTGAGTTATCGAACTCACGGCCATTGTCGCACTGGACGGCCTTGATGGTGAGGCCGAACTGAGTGGATACCCAAGCAAAGAGGTTGCTAAGGGTGGGGAACACCTCGGACTTAGCACGCAGGGGAAAAGTCCAGGAATAATAGGAGAAATCATCGACCACCACCAAGTAGTACTTATAGCTAGACATGCTGAGAACAGGAGAGGTCCACAAGTCGCAGTGAATAAGATCAAATACACGAGTGGCATGTGAGGAAGAGGACTGAAAGGGAAGGCGAACGTGACGGCCCAGCTGGCACGCATGACACAAGTGATCATCATGAACCCGAGAGCACCGAATGTCGGTACTATGACTGAGCTGCATCAGGGCATCCCGGCCAGGGTGGCCGAGGCGACGGTGCCAAGTGGTGGAGGAAGGAGTGGCGGCGAAAGCGGCTGAGGAAGGCGAAGAAGGTGAAACAGACGCCGGAAATCGAAGGGTGTAGAGAGGCCCAGTGCTGTTATATCGGAGCAGAGGAACCCAGGAGGCCAAATCCCGCACGGTGAGGCCAGAGGGGTCAAACTCAACCGAACAAGAGTTGTCAGTGGTGAAACAACGAATAGAGAGAAGGTTGTGAACCAGACCGGGAGCCACAAGAACATCAGAGATATGAAAGGAGCCGTGGGAACTGGCAGTACCCACGGAGGAGGCAGGGATGCAGGTGCCATTGGCGACCATGATGGAAGAGGGACAGGAAGGGTGGGGAGGACGGAGAGAAGAAAGTAGACTCGCATCGGGCGTGGTGTGGAAAGTGGCGTCCGAGTCGGCGATCCAATCAGGACTGGCGGGTCGCAGCCCTGCGGCAGGAGGAACTGCGGGCGGAGGGCTGGCGATGGTGCTGAAGGAGTAGGCCAAGGCGCCAGGGCCCCCCGCACCCGCGCCCGCAGCAGCACCACCCGCATCAGTAGCAGCGGCAGTGGTGGTGGAGACGCGGGGGCCCGTCGACCCGGAGGAAGCAGCGCCGATGTCGTGAGCGAGGAGGTGCTCCGCTTCAGCGAGCTGGCGAGCCAAAGCATCAGCGTCATCGCGCTCGCGCTCCCAGGCTAGGGCGGCTGCACGGACACGGGCCTGTCCCGCTACGGCCGCGGCCCGCGCAGAGACAAGTGCGGCGGCGAGCGCGGAGTCGGAATCCGTGCCATGAAGTCGTGGCGGCGGCGGTGGGGCAGGGAAGACCTCCTGTGTGGCGCGCAGGAGGGCAGCCAGGGCGGCTTGAAGATGATCAGCGCCCACGGCCCCGGCGTCCGCACCCAGGAGACCGGTCAGAGCTGCCTGGAGGGTGGCCGGTCCTGCTCCTGTAGGCACCAGAGTGGCCGGTCCTGCTCTTGTAGGCACCAGAGGAGGACCCGCAGCCGGACGAAGGGGAGCTGCGGCCACAGGAGCCCCGGCGGCAGCCGGAAGAAGGGGAGCTGCGGCCACAGGAGCCCCGGCGGCAGCAGCAGCGGCATCGTCCCCACCACCCGCTCCCCCGGCGGCCGCGCCAGTGGTGAAAACGGCCGCTGCGCGGTGGGAAGGGAGGAGGAGGGGCGGCGCAGGGAGGCCTGGAGGTGGGGGACGGACTCCAGCGTCGTTGTGCGGGCCAAGGGCCGCAGGCCGGGCGGCGGCGACGCTGTGCGGGTGGAGGGCCACTGCGCAGTGGGAAGGGAGAGGGAGGGGCGGCGCAGGGAGGCCTGGAGGAGGGGAACGGACCCCAGCGGCGCTGGGCGGGCCAGGGGCCGCAGGCCGGGCGGCGGCGGCGCTGTGCGGGTGGAGAGCCGCTGCGCGGTGGGAAGGGAGGGGGAGGGGCGGCGCAGGGAGGCCTGGAGGAGGGGAACTGACCCCAGCGGCGCTGGGCGGGCCAGGGGCCGCAGGCCGAGCGGCGGCGGCGGGTTCTGTCGAGACCACGATGGTCTGATCCAGCGAGCGGAGCGCAGGAGCCCGTGGGAAGCTGCTTCCGGGATCTCGAAGGGGGAGGAAGGTGGGGGAGAAGAGAGGAAGGTGGGGGAGGAAGGGGGTACGGCCAGCCATGGCCGGCGGGAGCGGCTCCAGGAGGAGCGGCGGGTCCGGCGGCTGGGCGGGTCAGGGGTCAGGGGAAGGGAGGAAAACCTCAGCTTGATACCATGCTAGAAGATGATTCTCTGTTGATTTGGGCTAACCCTAGAAGGGTAGCTATATAGGAACCATACATGGGCCATATGGGCCTAGCTTCATGGGCCTAATACATTCACACTCCAACAGTAAGGACCACCGGTGCACTTTTCTCTTCTAAAATTATTTTTCCTAAGCAAAACATGTCCTTCTAATCCTAACCTTCAGTGACAATCGATGACAAATAAGTTGTATACAGAGAAGAATGGATTTTTATCTAGAATAGTAGAAGTGTTTGTTCTCAATATATTGCTTCACTGCAGCTTCTAGAATAAAAGGAATGGAATTATTGGATGAACTCACATAGTAAAACTTTGCTTCTGGGTATCTGTTTGTATTGAGAGACTTGAGAATTCCAAACCAAATACGAAGTTCCCCTATTGACATTTCACCAAGAAAATAGGCATAAGTCAGAGTAGTCGACGGAATAAAAAGACAAAAAAAAAGGATAACATTTAAGGTCAGAATGTTAGATGAAGAAAATAGATGTGAAGTATAATAAAACTAGGTTGCCAACAGATGTTATTTGAATTTTTTATTTCGCAACCCAATTACAATTTCAGAGATAGAGAGATTACAATTTCAGAGATAGAGAGATTTTAGATGCACTAGATCTATAAAGACTTGAGAGGGGTGCATGAAAAAGAAAATCAAAGGGACCTCTAATAGGCTAAGGTAATACAAATTAAATTCCGCGGTCATTGACATCAATGAAAATGAGCTTGGGGTTTTTTTTACCACCTTCATGATAATTTTTTAGAAAAAAGGTTGAGATATCATTTTGAGGAAATAATAAAACCAAACTTGGACGACAACTGAAATAGAACCATGCACAACACTAAATAACAAAAAGAAATTATACAGACACTAAATAGCAGAAATTGGAAAATAAAAAAGAGATATACTTGACCGTTGTGGGTATCCATGTATACAATATGAACATTTCGCATAGAAACTTGGATACTGTCCAGTATCTGCCATCATAAATCAAACAGAAGTGATAAAATAACCTATGTTTCAGCACAACCTTCAAAACTACTGATGTTTAAACAAAATCATGTAAGTTTGTTACCTTTGCTGATATGTAGGACAAAAACGACTGTCCCGTTTGGTTATCTAGAAGTCAAAAGAATAGGGAAGATCATGAATAGTGTAAACTACATAACTCTTCTGAACACACATGAGATGGGACTTGCAGCAGTTACGTTACATTATGATAAATTCAAGTACAAGAAACATGTTAGCAAGTGATCGCATAGAGTTTATCATGGGAAATCTTCAAATCTTTTTTTATGAAGGTTCTTTAATAAACAAATCTTACACACATACTTAGTATATATGACATGAAAACTTGTGAGGCTTTGTCTAAGCTACCAGATCAGTGACGCTCTGTATTCAATAGAATAGGAAAGGCACATGGTAAAACAAAATAAATCAAAATAAAAAAAAATGGTGACAACATGAAACCTAAAGTCACCACTAGAAGACATAACTGAAGTTGTTGAGCTAACAGGGAAGTAAATTATAAAGAAAAAGTGACCTTTGAGATTTATTAAACCAACAAAAGGGTACTTAGTTGAGGATATAGAGATGGCTCAAGAGTTAGGATACGAAGGAAGGTTAATCCTAACCCTTCATGTTTTTTTCAGTTGACGGTTAGAACTACCACACTGACATATCCCAGTCCTAACCCCCTATCACTAATCAATAAATTCAAAAGGCCTGTAAGGAAAACGGGTGTGCAGGCTGACCTGTGACTCTTCTAGAAAATTTAGCAAGCTCAATGGCATTAAGTTTAGCCAACTTTCCAGCCAGTTCTCTCTTGTCCAGAGAATCTGAGCTCCACTGATAAAGAACCAAAGAATGTATTTGGTCAGAAGGGTGGAAACACATATATTTGATATGACAAAGTGAATTGAGCACTGTACTATGACCAAATTCAATGACATGCCTCAGAATCCTCCCTTGGGCATGCGCAAACAAAGACATCTTCTATGACAATAATGATAGGGTCCCATCCAAGCTTTTTCCAAGGAATCCGGATGCTTAGCTTCCCAATTCGTCCTGTAAAGCAGTAGAACAGAAGGTAAAAGTTTGCAACCATGCAATGGTTAACAGACAGGAAAATCAGTACAGTTGGAAATCGATACCATTCTTCAGCGCGAATGGCAGCTGCAGGTAGTCAAAGGCTTCCAGAATCAGCTCAACATTTTCGAGCAGTATTTCCTCTGCAGGCCAGGGCGGGCATCAGAAACATAATCACAATCAGATACACAGCAGGGTCCACATGAGTATTACTACTACGAATAATTACTTAGCAACTCGGAGCGTAACATCCAGTAGCAACGGAAAGCCAAAATAACCATGACACTCAACAATGTGCAAACTGACACATAAAACCCAAAACTACAGTGATCAGGCAGGAGTACTACACTGATGAAAGCCCAAAAGAGTGCAACACCACAGAATTCAAAAACTAATGCTGCGGTAACAGGACAGGCACGAATTACAGCGCGGCGTAGTTCAGACAGCCGCCAGTTCGCGCGCGGTTGGGCAAAAGCTGCGCTAGAGAGGAGGAGGGAGGGAATCGAGGACTGACCCTTCCAGATGCCGATCTTAAGCTGCTCCTTCTGGATGCCCTTGACATAGCGGCGGAGGAGGCCGTCGAGCACCTGGCTCACCACCCCCTCGAACATGGCGGCGGCGGTCGAGACACCCTAGGGAGCCCGCGCTCCCATGTAGTGGGAGGAGTAGGTTGGACACGGGGGGAGGATGGAGCGGAGCGTAGGGTGACGAGGAGACGGGAGGAGGGGCAAGGAGAGGAGGCGAGCGGTGGATGGAGAGGTCGGGTGGCGCCGCCGGGGCGGGGCTTTTTCAGTTCCGTTTGCTTGGAGGAGGCGGACGCCGGAGGCGACGGCGATTCGTGTCGCCCCTGGCCTCTGCTGCCTGGCCTCCGTGGACGAGTCGTACTGCCACGTGTGTGAGTACACCGACATGTACCGTATTTTCGTATTATTCGTGTATTTCTATCTTTTGATAATTTTGATTTGATTCATTTGTGAACTGCGATGACGTATTTCGATGTATATCTCTCTGTGGCTGCACACGTACTCGTGTTCAGCCGCCAGCATGTACTTCCATCTAAAAAAAGATGTACTCAGCCTGAGTCCGCAATTTTGTTTCAACACAGATGGGAAAAAAATCTCAACGTCATCTTTTGCGCATTCTGAGAAAAAAAAATCTCAACGTCATGGTATACTTACTTGAGAAAAAGTTGTGATCGAAAAAAAGAAATACACATTGGAGCTACGTATTCTGGTAGAAAAGCTTTCCATTTCTCTTCCTTTCCGTGAGAAACCTGATCCTCCACTCAGAATACACACAAATCTAGAGAACTCTGACAGAGCGAATTCTTCAGAGATCAACCAGTCTACCAATATGGCAATATCACGACAAGCATCCAGTGAAGTAACTTCAGTTATTAGAGACTCAATTGCAGGTTCTACTCCTCATTTTCTACCCCCAGTTTCCGCACACAAACTAGCCAGGAAACAATGGCATTGCTGCACATCTGAAAAAACTGAGCCATTGCATACAGGTTCATCTCCGCATATTACTTACAGGGCCCTACAGAAAAAAAAAAATGGTGCGACAATGATCCACCAACTATTGGCTGTCAAAAGTCAAAACTGTGCGTGCCCTTCGGCTCCAAGGCCTTCCCAACATCGTCGGTGCACCTCTGTCATCCTCTCCACCGGATTGCAGATGCCAGTGCAGTTCCAGTCGAAGGACGCCGCACATGGGTTCCCAGCCTGCGCTTTCCATTCGCAGTCTGCAAGATCATCAAAGATGGCACATGAAATGTGTGCAGATTATAGTGAGAAGTGAGAACAATTAGCTGAAGAGGTTAGCGGCATATTTATGAAAGGTAAAAATAGGTGTTTAAACACTCATGCATTCATAAGGTTCCCTTAAGGTGCATCTGGAAGCATGCATATAATGATCAGAGCTGGCAGTGATGATTGATCAGGTACAGAGACTGTAAGCGCATAGACGAAGAATAGTACCAATTACAGCAAGAGTGAAGTGAAAGGACAGAACCATGGCATCGAGGGACCGACAGACTAGAAGCTCATTGCTTTAGAAGGTCAACAAGGAGTACACTCACAATGGCAGGAAAATTTTTCCAAGCGGCATTAAAATCATCGTATCTCGAGTTTGTTCAAAAGTAATCATCTACTGCTCAGTGTCGATAGCATTCAGATAAATGAAACATTCAATTTCAGGCTCCACTGTTGCCCAAGGTGGCAGCCTAGACCTTAAGCATCGTTTAGGTGCTAGGCGGTAGGCGCCAACATCCTGCCTAGCCTGTCCAATCCCCATTGGTGATAGATGCTGGTGTGCCTACCACCTAGTGCTTAGGAGCGGCGGCAAATGATCAGGGGTCTTGGATTGTTTTGGTGCGATTGTTGTTGAACACCAATTTGTCTGGTTAAAGTATGGGACCATTGCTGGTAAGCAGAGGACATTGCTGGTAAACAGAGGACACAAAGCTGGAGAAAGCAAGATTTGACTAACAAAAAGCAGCTGTTACACATTTCATATCAATCTTTTCCTACTAAAAACTACAAAACTAGTACAACTAAATAGTAGAGTAAAGCAACTAACTTCAAGTTTAAGCAAAATCATGCCACTATCCCAATGAGCATGCAGTAATTAACTAGTTACTACAGGAGTAAATACCAAAGAAGCATGGAAATTTGAGTGTAAATGGAGACGCCAACCTGGGGGAGTACCACAGCAAAGGCTTCTCTCATCAACATGCTCGACTTCCAACCCAATCAACCAGGAGCCAAATGATACATCTTCGTTTGAATACTTGTGCAGGATATGCCTGAAAGTGGTGTTCAGAAAATATGAAATAAACAGTTTGGTCAGTCTGGTCTATAGGATTCCACACCATCATTTAAACTCACCGGTTTGCTGATATGTAAGTTGCCAAATCCCTGGTTACAGCATACAGCTGCCGTGTTGCATGCCTAAAGTAGTTGTTACCCTCTGTTCCAAACTTCCAATGGTCTGGCTCATAATACTTGGAGTCACTGTTAACATTAGAGTATTAGACAGGAACTTTATTATTTCATTTCTGAAAACAAATGTTGGTAAGATGAAATTAGCTGTTAGGGATTTGCTAGCAAGAAATGTCCTTATAATGAGTAAATGTGGAAGTGCGGTCTCAACTGCTATGGAATGGAGATAAACCTTGTTTGTAAATAAAATCTATAAAATGTGAAAAAGAAAATCAGCAAATATGGAGCATTACTTTTTAGCAATAACGGGTCCAGATTTCATGCAGCCAATGTACACCCGAGGTTTCGCCCTGTGTCGTGCCAAAATCGATCTGGTGATACCTGTATTGAAAGAGCCCCCCCAATCTCAGTGTGATGCACCGGCACTATAGTTGATTGATCAAAGTTGAAAGGGTCCCGTCTTTGCATACCAATGTTGACATGAACATTATCGTCAGCTTTTACATAGAAATCAGCATCCCACGTGGTAAGAGCAGTGGAAAGAAACATCTGGATCTTCATAGGGAGCCCTCCATAGCCTTCCACATGATTCTGTATAGGATGATTAATGTTGCAAACACATCACTGCTGGCTGACTGGCAGTCACTGATCAAAGAAAAGGGGAAAAGTTGAAACTAATCAACTGAACTGAACATACAATTCTCAAGATATCATTGTATTCTTTATCTTCTGCATCAATTGCACGGTCGACCTCATTGTCCGGGTTTGGATTTGCACTACAAGAAAGAATCCCCAGATTTCAGGAACATATAGTACTAAAGAAGAACATTGTGTCACCGTCTGTTTTTATCTCCAACTCAAAAGAAGTCCATACCTGCGTCCAATAACAAAACGGATAACAACGCCCTTCTCTTCCAGTCTTCGCAACTGGTCACCTACAAATGTTCAATATTTTAGATATGAAAAAATGAAAGGAAAAAAGGCTCCACGGTACAAAATGGCAGGGGAAAAGGCATCTGCCTTGTGGCATCCATGTCTGCCTTATTGAATCTCTCCGCTTCCGGTTAGCAAAAGTGGTGAAAACGCCCATGACAAAAGACATCCTATGCCGCGCGGTTCCCTGGTCGCCCTCCGAGTCGCCCGGTGACATGCCCTGGCTCATCGCCTGGGCGGCTCTAGCCGCCGCCAGGCGCATCTCGATGTCAGATATCGTCTTATCCAACGCCCTGCGATTGAAACACCAAGACGCTATAACAAACCCATCCAAATTGAACCAGATAGATTCAGGAACTGAAGAAGCTTGTGGTGTTACATGATGACTTCGCGAGTCTGTGACACTTGGTTCAACGCGGACCTCGAGCGGTCAGAGCCTGCCTGAAAAATTGGAGGCCAAATGTCTGAATGCGCATCCACAGGAACACTCAGGGAAGAGAGGGGGGGCAAATTGCATTACCTTGTCTGGGCAACCGGGATGCTCAGGAACAGCCCAGTACCTGCAATAAGCACACAAATGTAGACCAATTACCACCGCTCCCCGACCTTGAAACCGACGAGCATTGCCTCAGGACTAGATTGCGGCAGGCAGGCAAAAGCAGCGGGGCGAGGGACCGGAGGCGGGCGGATTTTGGGGGGAGAAGGCGTACGGACCTGTTGACGACGCAGACGCCGAGGAGGAAGCAGGCGGCGCAGAGCGCGGCCACACACCGCGTGGGCACGCGCGCCGCCGAAGCCTTGTGCGGCCTCAGCGCCGCCGCAGCCATCATCGTGGCTGGCCACCCCGGATGCCTTCTCGTTCGAAAGGGAGGAGAGGGAAAGCGCCCCAGGTGGCCAGGTCCGCGTGAGAGCTCTGCCTTCGACTGCTAGCTGCAACCGCTGCCAACGCAACGCAGTGGCGCTCTCAGTTGCTACTACTCCCTCCGTCCCATTATAGATGTCGTTATAGGACGTGTGCAGGTCAAATTTTCTAAACTTTGACTAGATTTGTAGAAAATGCGTGCAACATTTGTATCTCCAAATAAGTTTATTATGAAAATATATTTAACGATCTATCTAATGACACTAATTATACATTATAAATATTAATATTATTTAATATATAATCGGTCAAAGTTAAAAAAAGTTGACTTCTCGGGAAGCGAGAATGACATCTATTTTGGGACGGAGGGAGTACGTGGACTCGGTCCACCTTATATCCCCTGCTCCTCCGTGGTTTTAAAGATTGGAGGATCACTTTTCGCATTCTTTTGATAAAGAGGTTTTGGTTTGGTACATGCTGTTTTGGGCTGGTGCCATTATGTTGTAATAGTAATGCTACCAGCTAATATAATAGAATAAAATTTGGTACTCTCTCCATCCTAAATTAAACAAACTTCTAGAGTTGTCCTAAATCAAACTATTTTAAGTTGTATATTACCAAATTTATAGAAAAATAGCAATAATATTTATGACATCAATCATCATGAAATATATTCTCGTAATGTTTTATTTGATGTCGTAGATGTCGTTACTTTTTATTGTAAAGTTAGTTAAAATTAAGATATTTTTACTTAGAGTGATTCTAGATATTGATTTATTCTAGAATGGAAAAAGGTACTACCAACGACTATAGTGTTTTCAATGTCTCATTAAATATGCGGCACACAAAGAATTTAAAGAAATAAGTAAGGCTTGGTTTTTGTTTAGCTTGAAAATATGCTAACCTTCACGGATGTAATTGAAGTATTTTTTTAATTAATTTATAAGTGTTCCAAGTGAGGGAAAGTAACCTTAAAATGTTAGGTGAAAATGAAACAATAATACTTTAGTTGGTTTGAACTTGTCACTCGGCATGTGTAATCATGATAACGACAACTATTCTTTCAAATTTTCAATGGTGTGGCGTGTATCTGGAGGAAGGGAGGCATTTGTAGTGACGATGGATCTACCAGGACACGTCAGTATGTGCGCGCGTGTGTATATCTATACAAATGTCTGCAATTATATCACATTTGAAATAAGACAAATATGTGGGGTAAAAAATGCAAAGATGGGTGTTACTTTCTTCCCGTGTGGGTGAGTATACAAAGCTCGGAGCTCGGGTCTTTTTGTTTTCTCTTAGTATAAGAGCTAGCGTGAGAATAAAAAAAATGTTTAAGGTGCTTGTTAACTTTTTATGTTTCCCATGGTACGTTTGACTTCTCAGAAAACAAGAATAACAATTAAAAAACAAAAGGAGTGGGTATGTCCCATCTCCTTTTTTTTTTTCTTGCGAGACCTTCTTTCCGGATAAATCTATGTCCTGAGGTTGAGTTACACAAGTATAAGGTTAGTCAGTTTTAAGATATTTTGATTTTTATGGGATTTCTAAGGATTGGATTGTTTTGGGATAGATTGAGTACTTTATCAACCACTATATTGTTTTTTAGTGTCTAATTAAACATGTGGCATCCAGAAACATAAAAAAATATAAGTAAGGCTTGATTTTATGGAGCTCACAAATACGTTATCCTCTACGAATGTAATTGAAGTATTTTTAATTTAACACTAGTGTTCCAAGTGCATGGAAATGACCTTTAAATTGTTATATCTTTTGTGGTGAACATGTCTATTTAAGATCGAGTCTTTCAGTCAGCATGATGTAAAATCGCATTAACGAGAACTATTCTTTCAATGGCGTGATATGTGCATCAGGAGGGAGGAAGGCTAGCTATAGTAACTTCATCAATCTATCACACTGATCTCATTAAAAACAGATAGTGTTCGGTATCCCACTTTGTATTCGTCGTACTTTCGGTCTCCTTCTTCTTAATGCAAAGACATGTGAAGTCGTGTTCGCGAAAAAAAATATAGTGTGAGACCAAAAAATGCTTAAGGTGCTTGGTACCTTTTCCATGTACCACCCTTGTCTTAATTAAGCGCGTTTTCTCTGTCCTTCGCTTCTTTCCCGATAAAGCCATATGTCCTGACGTTAGTTGCACAAGTAAAGCAACACAAAACCTGCAAGCTAGCCTCCACTAATTAGGCCGGTAGTAGTACTAGTACTAGCACCTTGTGCCGCTGTTGCAATTTTGTCTGCCACTGGCGTAGCGGTAGCGCCATGGACCAGGTCCGGCTACACCTCCACGCATCGGGCGCACACGGACAGGGGGCAGGGTCATTAACCCGCGCTGTAGCCCTCATGGGTGTTTGTACGCGGAGCACAAAGCGCGCACGTCCTCCTCTCCTCTGAGGCCGCCCTGCTGGACACGGTCCTGGAACACCACAGGCGCGCCGACCCGCCACCGACTCCGCAACAGCCAGAAGCTGCCACCGCTGGTCCACCGTCCAGGTGGCCGTGGCGGAAGAAGGTTCGCTGTAAAGGTGGACTAACGAGCCAGCTCGGCTCGTTTGGCTCGGCTCGTTCTGGCTCGTTAAGATAACGAGCCAGCTCGGCTCGGCTCGTTATCTTAACGAGCCAGAAGGCCGGCTCGGCTCGGCTCGTTTACGAGCTCGAGCTGGCTCGTTTGGCTCGCGAGCCAAACATATTAAAAAATAAAAAATGTAATATGTGTATTATTTAAAGTTTGATAATGGTAATAATATAAAACTAGTCCATTCATAAGTCTTAATAAATCATACAAAAATAATATGTACTATTATATTATAATAGTACACACCATACATTGTCTATGGTTCGTACTCCATACCATATATGATGCATCCATTATCCATACATTCATTTAAAATAAAAATAGTCAAATTAATCTAAAATTTATAGAGTCAAAGTCCAATCATCAACAAATTATAAAGTGTAAGACATAAAGTTATATAACACTAATAAGAGTTTAAGGCCAACAACTTTGGCTCGTTAGGCTCGCGAGCTGGCTCGAGCTGGCTCGCGAGCTGGCTCGTTAAGACACGAGCTAGGATGCTTGCTCAGCTCGTTTGAGAAATTAAACGAGCCGAGCCGAGCCGAGCCACTATCGATCCGAGTCGAGCGAGCTATCGAGTCGCGAGCTTTTCGTCCAGCTTTAGTTCGCTGGTTGCTTGGCGCCCCCGGGCCCCGTGGGAAAAAAAAAACGTTGCTGCCGTACCACGAATCCGCAGCGGGGGCCAAGCAGCGCCGTGCACAGCATACGGCCACTGTAGTAAAAGGGCTCCTGCTGCGGGCCCACTTGTCATTTAATGGATGTTTGCTGGTGCTGCTTGTCGCTGTAGCCATCACGCCGCACTCAGCCCCACCGGCCGCCACATATGTTTTTTTCCCTCCCCTAAACCTAAAGAGAGTTGCATTTAAAAAAATCGAAAAAGAGTTTTAAAGATTATTGGAGTACAAAGTTTTTTTATTTCTATTGTAATATAAAGTTATTATTACAGTGGCGGGGTGTGGGCGAGAAAGGCCACGGTTTCTTAAAAAAAGTTAAATTTGACTATTTTTTTAAAAATATAATGCTATCCCAGGAAAAAAGAAAAGAAAAACATATTTCTGGCCCAGGCTCTGAGCAATAAGACCAGCTAAGAATAAAGCTAGAAAAAAAACCTCTAATTAGGTTATGTCATGACCCCGCCTCACAAGAAATGGTCTTACCTTGTCCTTTCCTCAGGCAGCATTCATCGTAGTTAAGCGAAATCTACAAGGTTTTTAATTAAGCTGATTGGTATAAGTAGCGTAAGCATTCCCCCCTGTCAAATGGGGGGGGGGGGGGGGGAGGATTAAAAGAACAAACATCAAAGTCGGAGCGTGGCTCAGTTAGTTGGTTTCGTCGACCTTTATTTAAGTCCTCGCCTTGACATGAGTATGCAATTCATGGTAGACGACGTATCCATCAGCAATAATCACTACTACAGAGTTGGTCTTTTGTCTCGGACCTAAACAGCCTTTCGTCCCGGCTCCGCGGCCCGGGACTAAAGGGCCACTTTTAGTCCTGGTTGGTATTACCAACCGGGACTAAAAGGAGTCTGGGCCATGGCACAGGCCTTTTAGTCCCGGTTGGTAATACCAACCGGGACTAAAGGTTATTTTTTCGTTTTTTTGTTTCCAATTCAAATCATTATTGATTTTGGTTTTTCAATTACAATAGGTTTTCAAATGTATTCTTCGCTGCTAATATACGTATACGCTAGACCTATAATTTAGTTTCGAGCGTTATTACACATAAATATACTACGAAACTATATATATTATCGAGCTATACTTATGTACAATATATGTACATGCACATAAATTTTACAACATTGTACAATTAAGTGTTCGTCCGCCACTTAAAGGTCATACATGCATGTTTTTCCGCCACTTAACTAATGTCATACAGGCTTTCGTCTTGGTTTGGTCTCAATGGCGACGCAGAGTTATAGTAGAACTCGGCGCCTTTTGGGAGGACGTGGTCGTTGATGAATCCGGCGATCGTCTCTTGGATTCCTTTGAGCAGGACCATCTCCAACACCTGATCCTTCACATAATTCTCCTTCAATTTGCATTAAATAAAGGAAAAAGGTATTAATATATATAAGATTTATTTAGTAGAAACAAATAAACAAGATATGGATTTATTATATATACATACATGCGACAAAATGACTCACATTGCGATCTAGACACTTGAAGAAGATACGTCCCTTGTTGGGACACTCCTTTTTCACTCGGTACTCCTGCACAATCTTTCCACACTCGCCGCACCCAATGAGAGGGAGGTCTGGCCTATGTCGCTTTGGAGCCCGATAAGAGGCCGAGGACCCGGAAACAGTTGCCATCTACTCTCTAAATATATACTCATTTTTGTAAACTACTGTAAATTCATCTTTTTCTAGAAAAAATGAAACTAAAAAAACTAAAATTCTATATATTTATAAACCATGAAATGTGGTAGGCATACTAAGAATGAAAGGTATATATAATAATTTTAATGAACTAATTGACCCGACCACACAATTTTGTAAATTGAAGTATTACAAATTTATAATTTTCATAAGCAAATTGAAAGAAGTTAATAAAATACCCTAAATTCTCTATTTCTCTAACTAAACCATGAAATGTGGTAGACATACTAGCAATGAAAGGTGTATACTAGTTTTCATTCACTAATTTTAGCTTCCTTCATCAAAATATTCAAACTATCAAGAGATTAGATCTTAAATTGACCTAGAAATCATAAAATAAAAAATCACATATATATATACACCACGAATGACAAGTGCTCTTGCTAAAACATGAAAGAATGAAGCTAATTACCTTTAAAGAAGTCGCCGACGGAGTAAAAGCCTTGAGATAGATCAATGGTCGAAGATGAAAGCAAGAACAAGCAAGAACACAACAAAGAAGAAGCAGAGAAGTGAACTCTCGGGCTCGGGCTGGGGGAGGAAGAAGAGTTGAAATAGGTGGGAGACACTTTTAGTCCCGATTCCTATAACATCTCGGGACTAAAGGCCATTTGTGCCACAGCCCGGGACAAAACATTTAGTCCCGGGTGGTAACACCAACCGGGACTAAAGGTTAGCCTTTAGTCCCGGTTTGTAACACCACCCGGGACTAAAAGTCTCCCCTGACATGGCCTGGTGCCAGAGCCGTTGGGCGGGGGACTTTTAGTCCCGGTTGGTGTTACCAACTTGGACTAAAGTCGTTTTTTTGTCTCGGATACAAATTTCGTCGGGACTAATGTTCATTTTAGACATCGACGAAATGTCTGTTCTCTAGTAGTGAATGAGTCTATGGTAACTTTGTCATTTTTAAGATTTGTTGATCTAGCTCGCTTGGTTTTGTAAAAAAGAGGTTGTCATATATGGTAGAGTAAACTAGTTAGCTTTCTAGAAAAATGGTTTCGTAAAACAACATAAATGGTAGAGTAAACTAGTTAACATTCTAGAAAGAGAAGGGGTTTTGTAAAAAAAAGGTTGACATATATGTGGTAGAGTAAACTAGTGACATTCTAGAAAACGGGTATTTGTCAAAAAAATCAGCATATATGGTAGAGTAAACTAGTTAACAATCTAGAAAAAGGGGATTTTGTAGAGAAAAGGTCGGCATATATGTGGTAGAGTTGTTGGTCCAGTGCTCGTGTTAACACTGTATGTATTCCCTCTCAAACAAACCAACAAATAAATAAAGACGTCCTCGCCACTGGTAAGTAAGTGAGCTGTTTTGGATGGCAATTAATTAACTGGGTTGGCTAGCATTCTCCAAATACTAAAGGTAGCAGCAGTGCAACATTGTCCTCTCTCTCTCTAAGAAAATCAAAAAAAAGATGAGACGCTAAACGGCTAAAGGGCACTCGCTTTTGTCTCACCGAAAGGATTCAGTACAATGATGGGTTGGCAGCATGATCATTTTTCAATGTTAGCTATTCGATTGTCATCCCCTTTTTGGGTGCGTTTGGGGAAGCTACTGCATTGCATTTGCACATGGGCATGTGACGACGCCAAGCCGTGGCATAACATGATTGCAGATTGCTGATGATTGTTTCTTTTTTTTGGTCCCCATAAGTCTAGTAGTATCCTAGTTGACAGGGAAATGCTGCACCTACAGCCTGCTGCCTCTTCTTTTTTGAAAAAAGTATTCTAGACCCAGAAGAGAAACATTTGAAACATGCGTATTGCAACATACGTGTATACTCATTGCAACATATGCAACATCAGATCTACTTTTATAACATCCAAATGAAACATATGCAACATACATATGAAACACATGAAATATACAGAGTACAGTTGTAACATGTACTTACTGCCCCCTATAGACGTTCGTTAAAGTGGAGCTTGACACCGGCACGGAGCTTGATGCCACGGCGCGGAGGTCGGACCTCGGTTGTGCGCAGCGATAGATCGGGGGCGAGGTGTGAGGCGACACGAGGTGAGAGCAGCGCACGCGAGGCGCGAGGTGCAGGTGGGGCACACAAGGCATGAGGCGCGGAGGCAGGCAGGTCCATCCCCTCTGGCAGAACGGGCGCTCGATAGCGAGCATTACCGAAAAGAGAAACATGATCTCTAAATAACAGGGATGATATGTCTTGAACGTAGCTATAAAACGATCCGAACATTTATATTTATTTACACCACTGGGCTGCAGGCCCATATACTAGTTTTCCTCCCCACTGCAGCCCATTTGAGTCTCGCGAGTCTCTCCAACTGCACCGCCCCGCCGCCCGCCCGGGCTAGCCACGTCGCCGCCAGCGCCCTGCCCATCTCTCCTTTCCTCGAGCCGACGCCGGGCGCACTATTTCTCCACAAGCGCCATGGCCGCCGCCGCCTCCTCCGCCGCCCCCGCCCCCGCCCCCGCCGACGCCGACGACATCCCGTGGGCGGAGAAGTACCGCCCCACCCGCGTCGCTGACGTCGTCGGCAACTCTGATGCCGTCGCCCGCCTGGAGGTCATTGCCCGCGATGGCAACATGCCCAACCTCATCCTCTCCGTAAGGGCCATTTCCTCGAACACCTTTCCTGCGCAGCATGGAATAGCGTAGCTCACCCTCCCCTTTTTTTTAAGGGTAACTTCCTTTGCACAGGGGCCTACAGGGACCGGGAAGACGACGAGCATCCTGGCGTTGGCGCGCGAGCTTCTGGGGACCAGCTACCGCGAGGCCGTGCTGGAGCTCAGTGCCTCGGATGACAGATTTCTTCCACCGTGACGTGATTTTGTATTGGTGATTCGGGGCCGCCTTAAGTGGTGTTTGGTGTTGGATGCCTGATGATCCATTCGTGCTTTTGCAGGGGTTTGGATGTGATGCGGAACAAGATCAAGATGTTTGCCCAGAAGAAGGTGACCCTGCAGCCAGGGCGGCACAAAATCGTGATTTTGGATGACGCTGACAGGCAAGCCCATTGCAGGGCGTTTCCACTATCATAGTGTTATAGGTGCAGTGCTGCATTTACTGAAACAAGTTGTTTTTTGCATGCTATTTCTTATTTTCACCATCGGTTGTTGTTTGGACTTGAGCCAAGAACCCAAGACTAATACTAGGAAATTAATTTCTTAGTTGTCAGTGAAATGGACAGACTCTGACTTCATTATTTTGTGGAGTACAAATAGAAGTTTTAAAGCTGAGCCTATATTTATTTGCTCAAATGTGTGAATACAAACCCTGTTTCAGTATCTGAGTATGTGTTTAAACATCACTCTTGCTGTGTGCAGCATGACATCAGGAGCACAGCAAGCTCTGCGAAGAACAATGGAGATCTATTCAAACACCACTAGATTTGCACTTGCATGCAACACCTCATCAAAGATAATTGAACCCATTCAAAGCCGATGTGCTATTGTCAGGTTCTCAAGGCTCCCTGACCAGGAGATCCTTGGCCGCCTCATGATTGTTGTGGCAGCTGAGAAGGTAATCTTCAGCACTACTTAGGCCCCAAATAAACTCATACTAGAACCTGTGAGATCAACCTTTTTTTAAACATTGGCCACTAATAAAGTACTTTGGTTTGCAACTTGGAATATTAGTAGATCTATCATAAAGTACTACTAACCACTAGAAAATACATTGTTAAACACGTGGAATGTAGATGGTCCTAGTGCTGAATGAAAGCAAAAGAGAAGAGATATCGTAACTTGAACGGTAAGGGATACCTATGAATGTGGTAGCCTTGGTTGCATTAGCTAGAAAAACAATACTTAACCTCTTCAATCAAGTGTATAGGTTTGAGAAACATTTTATTGTTCCTAGCCGTAGTATCAATGTGAACTTTGTATAGCTTTATCACCTGTTGCGACTTAATAAGAGAGCCCCTTGATCATGTCCTACGCATGTTTATTCCATTTCTGAACTCTAAAGATATGCCCAATTCCTATCATATACTCCCTCCGTCCCACAAATAAATGCACGTCTCGTTTTTCGAGGAGTCAAACTTTTTTTAAGTTTGACTAAAAATATATTAAATAATATCAACATTTGTATCTGCAAATAAGTATATTATGAAAGTATATTTCATGCTCAACCTAATGATACATATTACATATGATAAATATTAGTATATTTTTGTATATATTTGGTCAAACTTAAAAAGGTTTGACTCCTCGGGAAACGAGACATGCAAATATTTGTGGGACGGAGGGAGTATTTCTATAGTTTCCCACATGTTATCTGCTGAATATCCTCCTTGTATAATGGCATCTATGGTCAATTTCTGAGTACCACTAAAGCTTACATAGGAGATGGCATTTGTACAAAAAAACTTCCAAGTGTAGAGGAGAGGGGGAAGCATAAGAATTATCTATATATTGTTATAAAAATGCTTTTAAGATATTATTTCATTGCAGTGTCTATTTGCAGAACTCAGAGTAAAATTGCTGCAATTTAGAATTTGATTTTCAGCATTAGCACAAAGCAATGCATGTGTGCATTTAGTGGGTACTTGCGTACTGCATCGGTGTATCATTTTCTTTTTTGTTATGGTGAAATTCTGAGTTGACGGTTTCGCTACCAACTATACCCTTGTACCTAAAACATAATGTGTTTTAGTTTTGTCTTAGGTCAACCTTCTTTAACTTAGGCCATGTCCATAGAAAAATTCACCAACATCTACAACATAAAATTAGTTTCATTATATCACCATTAAATGTCTCGATAGTGCATTTGTTTGGTCTTATGTATGTTAATATATTATATAAACTTGGTCAAAGTTAGAGAATTTTTTTGACTTAGGCCTTGTTTAGATCCCAAAATTTTTTGGGAAAAATTCTTGTAGCACTTTCGTTGTTATTTGACAAAATTTGTCCAACCATGGACTAACTAGGCTCAAAAGATTCGTCTCGACATTTACAGACAAACTGTGCAATTAGTTATTTTTTTACCTACATTTAATGCTCCATGCATGCGTCCAAAGATTCGATGTGACGGGTACCGTGCAAAATTTTTTGGGTTTTTTTGGGAACTAAAAGGGCCTTAGGACAAACACCTTACATTTTGGAATGGAGCACTAATAACTGAATATGGTATTCACTGGTCTTGTCAAAAGCTTTGCTGGTGATGCGACATTTTATCTGGAAATACTTCTGAATGCTAATGCTGTTTCAGATAAATTAGCCAGGAGGTGTGTGCTGATAGCTGAGTGTATGCTTCTGGCAGATACTAAAGCATGCATTCCTTGCAAAATTAGAGGGGGGGGGGGACTATCCATGATATTCACATTGTTATATCAGATGTATCGGAACTTAAAAAATAAGCACAAACTCTTGTTTACAAAGAAACATGGATTTCAACTGTTGTTTGAGGTGTTACTGTATTTTAAAACCTTAAGTTGAAGTGTACCGTAACATATGCATCTAGAATGGTTGCGATCATGCCAAACTGTCAACCTGCAAATGAGCCTGATGTACGCAAAACTCGAAACAAAGCAGAACTGGATGTGCTGAGTTATCCTATCAGAATAAATCAACAGGTTGGCCTGCTAGATTAATGAACTGCATAGTTCTACCTGATGTATGCAAGTTAAATACTTTATGATTTCCGGTCCAAACTCATTTGATCATGGATACACCTAGCGGTGGAAGTAGATTTGGATAAATCCAAAGTCTAACTAAGTCATACCAACAAATTTCAGCCAACTTGGTAAAATTTTGAGGAGTGAACACAAAATTTTTTAATATAGGCCTGGCTTTCAATGTGTGGCCCATGTACATATCTAGTCACACCAATCTGCACAAAGCACCAACCAGCAAGTAGTCGTACCGAGTCATCTCCAACAAATTTAGTCAATTTTGCTAAAATTTTAAAGTGCGAACGCCAGTTTTTTTAATTCTAAGGTTCAACTTTTGACATAAGATTAACATGTAGTTATAATAGTTTTGTTCTTATTGACTCATATTAGATGGATTTCGACTTGAAAGCAATTGGATTGTATATTAGTCAGTTTGTATTGGGGTAGGATTGGACTTGATTTTCTTCCTTGGATTTTAATTGTATTTTCCATATGGATTTGGATCCTAATCCATTACCACGTCTAGGTACACCTGTAGTGGTTTGATTTATGGCCTGAGCCCTATACTATCTTTGCCTGAATGTATAACAGTTGAACAGTGAGGCTGGGTTTTGTGATTTTGTCCCACTGTCCAGGGCCAGGTTCCAAATTTAATTTCATTTATTTTGCTGTATAATCTTATGTGCCAGAGGGGCTGGATTCTATCATATTTACTGCTGATGGTGACATGAGACAAGCTTTGAACAACCTGCAAGGTACATTTAGTGTGTTCCGCTTGTTAATCAAGAAAATGTGTTCAAGGTTGATACTCTATTTGTCATTTTCTGCATGTTTAGAGTGTGTTTGGTTAGTAGTGACACTAATGGTGCCAGGTGTGTGATCAACCACATCCCTTACACGTCAAGAACATGGTGAAAAACATGCTTGATGGAAAGTTTGATGAGGCCTGCTCTGCACTGAAGCAACTTTATGATTTGGGATACTCTCCTACTGACATTATCACTATGTTCCATGTTGTGAAGAACTATGCCATGGCTGAATATCTGAAGCTGGAAATGCTGAAGGTAACTTCATAACTTTGTAACTTTTCTTGAAGGGAACTTGTAAAATGTATCTGGATTTGTAACTTTGATTTCTCCTCCGTTGAACAAGCATATTCTATTTATTTGCACAGCAAACAGGATTTGCACACATGAGAATCTGTGATGGTGTTGGATCATTTCTTCAGCTTTCTGGTCTACTTGCCAAGTTTGCGCTCGTGAGGGAAACTGCAAAAGCACCATGAACTCGTTGTGTTTGTAGATGATAATAGCTTTGTGTCAAGCCGTGATAACACGGTAACCTAGTTATTTCAGTTAACAGCGCTGTCATGCGTGGCTTAATGGCTACAGACGTAATGTATCTCTGTAAGATAGTGCTTTCTGAAGAAATAACTATCATGTTTATCCAGCGTGAATGTGGAAGATCTAGCTGTTGTGCGGCACCCATCCTTACTCTTGTAGATTGTTCTGTTGCCCCAAATGCCAGCCACGTTTGAAAATGGATTGACCTGTCTTCGTGTTTCTGATACTAAGCATGTAGGCCTTGAAAGGGTGTATGATGGAGGTTGAGACAAATGTATGCATTTTGAAATTATTGGTGCTGGAGTATGTATCGCATTAAGGACCCGTTTGGATGACTGTAGTTTTCAAAAGCCATGGTACTATAGAGCTATGGTTTTATAAGACATACAAAATTGTGGTTTAGAAAAAAAAGTCACAAGTGGAGTTCTTATAAACTCTAAAAAGAATAGTTCAAACAAAACCATGGTTTTAAAGACTAGAAGGTTTGTTGTATCGAAACCCTCGTTAATGATGTGTTTGGTTTGTAGAGTTATCTCATATTTCATGAGGTGATCTATCATGAGTTCATCCCATGAAATTTGATGAAATTAATTAATTTCTCATTCGTATACTAATTATTAGCTTGTGAGGAATGAGATGACGATGGATCAACTCATTCTATTCCACAAACCAAATAACAAAAGTGAAGAGCGAGAAGATGGACCACTTCATTTCTCAAACCAAACACATTCTTGAAAACAGAACTACTTTATAAAACCGCATCATTTCTCTAATGTTCCAAACATACTTTGCACCTAAACAGGGCTTATGCAGGCTATACGGGGACGTGATGGCATTTTAGAAATAAAAAAAAGTATGTTGAAAAAAACATTGTTGAACAGTAGCGCAATGTTGAACAAACACACAGTGACAGATAAAAAAAGGCAAACAGTGAGGTTTACTGCACAATACCGAGCCTCTATTTCCAGAGCAAGCGTGACAGAATTCAACGTTTGTGTCTGTTTGGAAACCAGAAAATCCGTCTTAAGCGGCTTCTCGTGTGAGAAAAAAAGTGCTGGCATACCAGTATACTAAAGTACACAAAAATAAAGAGAGGAACACATAGTTTATTAATCATCGTGAGTTAACAAATACAAGTTCCTATAAAATGCGCTCCCACTACTTAAAAAAATCTTTTGCGAGACGTTGTGGAATTTTTTTCGAATGCGGGCATCACTTTCAACCGTCTCAGTTAATGCCTTTAACCGAGGTGGGCGCTTTTTTATTAACCAAGGCGGTTACAAAAACCACCTCGCAAAATAGATTAACCGAGGCGGGCACCCTTAAAATGATCGCCTCGGTTAATGTAAGGCCCAGACAGCCCATCTAAGGCCCGATAACGCGTTCCTTGTATATATACCGTGAGCACATAACCCTAACTCCACTCAGTCCCCCCTCCCCCAGCCTCCCTCTCCCTCACACCCACATAGCGACGCTCGACCCCTTCCCCTCGACGCGTCTTCCCTCGTGGATCTGTGGGCGTGGGCGATGGAGCCTCTCACTCTCTCTCCCTCCCTCCCTCCACTCTCTCTCTCTCTCCCAAACCAGATCACGGCGCGGCGCCACCTCCTCTCCCCATCCAGATCACGGCGGCACCCCTTCCCCTCTCCAACCCGGTGGCCGGCGGCGCCCCTCCCCTCGCGGATCATGGAGGGCTGATCCAGCGGCGCCCCTCCTCTGCCTCTGGCGCGGCGGTCGAGGCGTGCCGCGGCGCAGGCATGGCGATGCGGGCCGCGACAATGCAGGCGCTGCGGCGGTGCTCCCCTCCCCCGAGCTCCTCCACCGGCGCGTGGTTGCCTCCTCCTCCTCCGGCGTGGCTGCGCCCTCTCTCCTAGAGCTTGTGCGCGGGGGATCCGTTCACGGCGGCGCGCGCACGGGCGATAGGTGGATCTGTCCTCCCCGGTGCTCCTCAGAGCTCCTCCGACCTCACCGGTGGCGGATCCGTCCTCTCCGACGGCGGATCCGGCCTCCCTGGTGGCGGGTCCGGCCTCTATGGCGGCGTGGATCTCGCACCCGACGACGGCGGCGCGGACCAGATGAGCTCGCCGGTGGGCTCCAAAACGGGCTCACCAGCGGGCTTCGGGCTTTTTTATTTTTTTAATCCATTAACGGAGGCGGGCAAGCCAACCGTCTCCGTTATTCACGGATTAATCGTGACCTTTGCTTGGAGGCGGTTGCCTTTGCCCGCCTCCGAAAATGAAAAGCAACTGCCTCTATTAAATTTATTGTAGTAGTGTCCATGGCCTGTTAGCGGCGATCTGAAATGGGCGATCATGGTCTTTATGGTTCCTGATGTCTTGGAAGGCTCCTAGTTAACTACCCATGTGAACTAGCTCACAGAGTACCTCTGATTTTGTTGTTGTAGTCATCGTCTTCGATCTTCGCTTCACTTCTCCATGCATGGTGTTGGTATCGTAGATGTGGATGGCGTCGGCTTGAGGGCCTCATTGGTCCATGAGCCGGTACAACATGGCTAGAATATTTCGCCATGCCCGTCTGCGTCGCTCGCCTCGTCGGTGTAGAATGACGCATAGTGTCATCGCAGTCGCACTTGCATGCAATGGTTGATGTAGCTTAGATCTTCTTCAGATTTCTTCGGAAGTATCGTCGTGGTACGCCGTTGAACTTGATCACCTCGAGTTGTTGAAGTGGTCGACGAAGACGGGACGCTGTAGCGCCGCGCTCCTGGCTTCTCCTTCCCTTGGCATACTTGTACGTAGATGGTGCGTGCATGCATGGCCTACGTGCATGCATGTGAAGCACATACGTCTGGGCCTTGCCTGCTTCTTGTAGTAACAGCACGGGCACATCCGACATCGGCAAGTCGAAGACCGCCGGCGAGATGCGTGGTCTCCTCGTGACGCGATGATTCTCGCAGTCCGGCGCCGTCTCGATCATCTGGTTGCCGCATCATACTCTTCTCGGCCAGAACCGTGACACCGGCCAACAACGTGCATGCTGCTGTGCAAGATTGGAAGTAGATTAGTTTCCTACCCATGGAAACAAACGACTCAGTTGGTGTACAATCATACGGAGAATACATGGCACAGACCAGTTGGCGTACATACGACCGGCCGGTTCCGGACGTATACAGGCGCACGTACGTACGTGTTATGACTGCACACCGGTTTGCACGTCGCGAGCACGCCTATACGTGCATGCATGGAACGTACAAGGCTTTCCATGCAATCGCTTCTTTCCAATGCATTGTACATGAACAAGCACGTATATTTTCCACATATCTTATTTACACACAAGCACACACAAATACAGGCAGGCATATAGAGGATTTTGAATGAATTGACAAAAGTCCATCAAACAGTGTCATCAGAATGAACGAATCGAATGACCAGTCTAGCCACAATACCGGCCGAGCTCCTGTATTTCGAGAGGAAGCGTGACAGGATTCAACGTTCGTGTCATCAGAGACAGACAGGAATAATCGTGACAGGATTAACGTTCGTGCAGTGTCATCAGAATGTAAAAAATGAACAGTCTAGCCAGCCGCCTGATGGCGACACCTCAGAGAGCAGAATCGCTCCATCCCAATGAAATTCTCGTGGCACCCTGCTCGGTCGCAGGCGTGCGGGCCGCCGAGGCCAATGTAATTGACGACAGCCGGAGGCTGCGGATGCTCCCGGCGGTGGATCGGGTATGCCACCAAGCCATGCGCCTGAAAAGTGAAAACCACAGTAGAACAGTTCAATTCTCTGGTCGTCTGTGATCTGTCAAGTCGATCGGTGTGAGAGCGTGAGCTTTCATCAGAAATTCAGAATACCTGCACATCCTGGACGAAGGCAGCCGGCAGCTGACCGTGCGGGATAGCCGCCCAGCCATCGAAGTGCACGATCGTCTTCACCACGTCCGGCGGTCCGGCAGCATGAAGCGGCGGGTGAGGGTGTCCGAGGTGGTCCGGACATGAGGCGCTGCAGTAGGCGAGCCGGCACATGGTACAGAACCTGTCCTTGACGTGCACCGGCGGCCCGAACTGTCCCTGGGCAGCCAGTGCAGCCATAAGCTGCGCAACATGGCGCCGACGGCCTCCTTGTGCAACCCTAGCCTGCGTGACAAGTTAATTATTAGCCCATGCAACGGCAATTACTACTGTAACACAAGAACAAACTAAAGAATCCCAGAAACTCTTTATTTATTATACGTACCTTGCAGTCTAGACTGCAATAACTGGCGCTGCGCCTAATGTGTACTTGGCAAGAAAGGCACAAGCCGCGGCACCTCATATCACCCTGCCCCATTGGAAGGACGAGGATGTACTTTCGCCCGCCGGAAGGGATCCGCTGTATGTCTGATAGGTCGTACCCGCAACCCACCGCACTCGTGGCCTCGACGGCCAGCCGGCCGCCGATGGTCTCAACCTGTGGCAGGAACAGCGAGCAACGAGACATGAGCACGCGTGCACGTAGACGTATTCCCGGGCAGAAACATCATCGTAACAAACTTGCGCGCGACGAAACCGTTACAGGGGACGAACGAATCCTACGAACCTCTACTGTTCGAGAGGAACAAGCCGCGCGCGAGAAAGAAATCATATGAGCAGAACTACGAACCTCTACGCGGTAGACCGAATGAACAAGAACATCATCGTAACAAGAAATTAACAAAGTGTTAGGCGAGGAAGAAATTCACCTCTACTTGATACGACAAGAACCCAACTGTTCATACGATTCAAGAGGAAGAACAGCTGTTCAAGAAACCGAGCAAGAACATTCATACGACAAGAACCGAACCGTCTGTTCATCATACGATTCAAGAAACCGAGCAAGAACAAAAAGCCAAGAAAAAGCAAGCGTCCTACCAGGAGCGGGTCGCCTGCCTCCTGCGGGTGGTGAGTCGCCCGGTGTCCATGGCGCTCGCAGCAGTGCGAGCACATCGGCGACGCGCAGCCGAAACAAAAGAATCGGGTGCGGCATGGCGCCGTCCAGTTGGTGTTGATGATGCGTGCTAGGACAACGTTGTCCATCTCGCGATCCCCCGCCTGCCGGCTCCCGCTGGCCCTCCTCTGAACTGGACGAGAGGAGAGAAGCGGAGGAAGACGAAGGAGACTGGGAGAGAAGCGGAGGACGAAGACGAAGGGGACTGGGAGAGAGAAGAGGAGAGCGCGGAGGAACGTGCCGATTGGGCAAGGGCGTGGCCCTATTTATATCACGACCACGGCCGTTGTTTGCGATGTCGGTGACAAAATGAAGACGTCAGATGCCACCGACCGACCCACTTAGGTGTAACGTCTACTATGAAATTTCAATTTCTGGTTTCCGTATTTGCAAAGGTGTTTTGAGAATCCAAATCCACATAATTAACTTTGTACAAACTTCTTTAATACTTGAATTATATTCTATAAAATTTCCTAGAGAGCAATCAAAAGGAGCTTTTTTCATAAATCAAATCCCTAGGAATTAAGCACTCCCTCTGTTTCAAACTATAAGTTGATTTAGCTTTGTTCTATGTTAAATTTCTCTAACTTAGATCAGCCAGCATGCGACGGCGGATCCAGGACCTCCAGATCTGGATCTCGCGCCAGGGCCGCCGGCTCCGGCGTCCTTGTCCGCCGCCGCTCCTCTTGGTCTGGATTTTGCTTTGGGCCGTGGTCTGGGTGCGATGGTGTTCATCCACGTGGGTGTGTTGGCGGCCGGCCAGCACCTCTGCAGTGCGGTGTGCTCCGGTCCGGGTCCACCCCTCACCTGTCCAACATGCGGCAAGAGTCTCGCTCCAGCTATGCTCTCCCCTGCGCGATGGCCATCGTTGACATGCTCAAGGCACCATCGTGCGCATCTTGAAGCCCCCTCCTGGTCGGCGTCAGCGTGCGCCTCAGCTTGTGGCGCGCATTGGTGGAGCTTCACGAGCACCTCGGCTGGCACCCGGAGCTCACTTCTCGCAGGCTTGGACGCCCTTTGGCACAGTGGCGCCCCGTCCCCGACTGTCTTGTCAAGTACTGTGCTAGGTTGTCTATCCTACCCCGGCTTTTGCTGTGGCACAGTCTGCGTCATATACTCATATTCCTTCCCAGAGGCATCGCCGAAGCTTGTCTTCACTGTTCATGTTACCGGGGCAGGTTCTGGGATGAAAATCCCCTTGTGCTTCTGACAACGATGATGGCGTCTATGGATGCCAATTTCCTTCTTAAAGGCGTCGCTGGGGCGCTCCTAAGACCATGCCTCTGCTCCTTCCGCTCCTCCACCTGGAGTTGCTCCTTACCGTGCTATGCCTGATTGTGCTTCATGCTATTCTTCGCTTTGGTTTGTCCAGCTATTGATTGGTGTTACCACAGTCGTTTGCTTCATGCTATACTTTGTCGTCGTTGTCACACTCGGGTGCATGCTTTGCCGCCAGTGTCGCTTCGGTCTCCCCTTTCAGGCAGATGCTTTGCTGCTGAGAGTGTGATGGCCCCCCATCCACGGATACTTTGCCACTCTGATGATCGTTGTCTCTGGCGGATGCTTTGCCGCCACGTCGTTGGATCGTCATCTCTGGTGGATGCTTTGCCGCTGTGCTACTATTCAAGCAGATATTGGCCGCCGTGGTCTCTTCGCTAGTGGATGCTTTGTCGCTGTTGTCGTACCGGCTCCCTTGGCAGATGCTTTGCTGCCGAGGTTGCTTGGTCATCCTAGGGCGGATACTTTGTCACCAATGCTGTTGGAAGCTTGCCTCGTCGCCTTTGCGGTTCCACTTCATTGCTGGCTACCAATGTGTTGTTGTCTTCATGTATTAGGCTCGGTTGGTTGGGGTTTTGACGTGGAGGGTCTCTCCCCCTCGTGTTTTCTTGTTGTTCGTATGTGCTTGTGGGGTTGCCCTGGTAATTCATAGATTACTTGTGCAGTCCTATGTAACCTTTAAAACTCTATACTTCTGCTTAATAAAATATGTGCCTGAGGGTACGATCGTGAAAAAGAGGGGAAAGTACCAATATCTACAACATCAAACTAGTTTCATTAGTCATTATCCAATATTTCTTACAAGTGCATCTTTTTTTGCATTAGTATGTCAATATATTTTTCTATAAACGCATTCAAAATTAGAGATGTTTAACTTAGAATAAGACTAAAGTGAATACTAATTTGGATCGGAGAGAGTACAAATTTGTTTAATCATATCCTACAATTTTACAAAACCAATCCTCTTCATCAAATTCGAGCATACTTGGTGGCAATTTCATATCGAGCAATCTTTCGTCCCAATGGATTGTAGACATACATGTGCCTTCATTATTACTAATAAATGTTTGACGAGATTTTGTACAAATTTCTCTAGTTTGCATATGTGTATTTGTATGCGCTATATTTGAGAAAGCTAGGAGAAAAGACGAGAAGCTATCAAGTCGTATTGGCTTGTTGATATAGTTTCATGCACGTGGTTGCATGTACTTGTGCCGAAAGGAGCCGTGCTGCTGCCCAAAGGCGAGGCGGTGCCACAAGGTGAGATCGATCTACCGGCGACCGTGGTGCACATACGTGGCTGCCGGGCTTGAAGAAGATTGGAGGCCGTACCGGAGGCCGAGCCTGTGACATGGCTCCTGAGCGTGCATGGGCTACTACTAGGCGGGGCACACCTGCTGTGCACGCGAGGAAGTGACCAAGTGCTCCTGTACGTCGCTTCTGCGACGCCGAGTGGTCTCGCCCGGTGTCCACAACACAAACACCTCTTCGACGGGCAGCTGGTCAGCCGGTGCCACATACAAGATGTGCACCCGCATGCACGTACAAGCCATGCATGCACGTACTCCCTCCCTCCCAGAACAGATGATGTTTTGAGATACGTGCTAGTCAAACTTTCTCAATTTTGACTAGATCTATAGAAAATGCGTGCAACATTTATATCTCCAAATAAATTTATTATGATAGTATATTTGACGATCTATCTAATGATACTAATTATGTATTATAAATATTATTATTCTTTTATATATAATTGGTCAAAGTTTTAAAAAAACCGACTTCTCGGGAAGCGAAAATGACTTCTATTTTAGGAGAAAGGGAGTACTGTCTACGTATGCCAAGGGCACGAGACGCCTCATGGACCGACGAGGCCCTTACGCTGACGCCATCCACATCTACACCAACAACATGCATGAAGACGTGAAGCGAGGATTGAACACTGACGACCACAACAGCTTAATCGGAGGTATTCCATAAGCTTGATTCCCAGAGGTAATTAATTGGGGGAGCCTCTCGAGGCCCCAGGAACCATGAAGACCACATTGACCAAGTCAGATCGCTTTTAGCATGCTACTCGTGGAGTGCACATGTACACCGGGAACCTGTATTTGTATTTTTTATTTTATAAATATAAATAAAGTTTGTGTTCCCTTCTTTTATTTTGTTGTGTACTTTGGTACGCTGGCACACCCGCATACATTTTTTTTATGCACAGAGAGATCCTCCTTGGATATTTTCTGTCCAAACAAATTAGCACGCCCAATGAGACATGGTTCTCCTCCTATCTCTGCTGCGCAACAATGGTCGTCGTCTTCACGCTCATGTCTTATCCGTTATACAAGTGGTGGTCACGATAGTGCTATTTTCGATGCCATTCTTGGTTTAAGGCACCTAATAATAGTCCAAAGATGGCCCTTATTTTGGGCCACTTACCCTATTTTTTTTTCTAGTGCTTTACGCAGGCCGAAGATAGGTACGCCAGTTTCAGAAGGGTGGAGATGGCATCAAATGGCGGCCCTATCTTTCCCTTGGTGATGGAGTTCCCATCACAGGTGATGTAGTTTGCATCGAGGCGCCCACATCATCGACAAGGCTATGGCTCATGGGGAAGGCTTTTGTTGCTTGCTCCCTACAAAAATGGTGAAATTCTCCTAGTGTTTCTAAATAGTAGTAAAACACTAACACTAATCATAGCATATGAGAATCCTCACTAGGAGGTATTTAGTAGAAAAATTTATACTAAATTTTGAATACTAAAATACTAGGAGAATTCCACCTCACTAGGAGAAATAGAAAATTGTGGTTGTGTAGTGACAAGGCAACCACGGCGAGAACGTCTCGGCCTCGGCGCTTCTTTGGCGTAACAAGCAGGAGGGTCCTTACGCCACACATACACAGACAGAAGTCAGCTCCGCAGGGTGGCAACACCACTGGTTGGTGCCCATCTACACCGACGACTTGACGAGTGCCGTCGACAGTCCCCAGTCAGGACTCATAGCACCGAGCCCCTCATTAGTCGCTGGGGGCAACTCCATCAAGCCGACACAAGGACGCACCTTGGCGCATGCATCGCGCCTCCATCGAGGCTGCCCGACATGTCCCTACGGCGCAAGCAAGACCACGGGATGGTGACTTTCCTCAACATTGGTGATGAGCCAATGGCACCGAGCTAGAGTACGTCCTATATATAGCAGGAAGCCGCATGGCAGCGGCTCTAGTCCATGCTCGCCTGCAGCCGGTCGGAGGCGCTAAATGGACAACATGACGGTGCGACATGATGCTGATCGAGGCCAATCACTGGATACCCGATGCCATATATGCAAAAAAGGCGAAGAAGGTCCAAGTGCTTGTGCATTTGCATACGTTCACGTGCCCAAAGCTAGGATATGTGCATGCATGTTCATGCACACGACTACTACAAGCAAACAAGAGCAGGGAGACGTGAAGCAAGCAAGCCGGCTACGGTTAGGCGCGGCTCATAATTGTTTTCCTTTTTTTCCCCCTCTCTCTTGCAGCTGCACACATACAAAGACGAACGCACAGAGGGATCAGCGCCGCCCCTGTGTCCAAGGAGAACGAACTTCATCGACCGGCCGCGGCGGGCTGACTTTCGCATCATCATGGACGTCCTCATGATGAGAATATATTTTCTAACTCTCAAGGATATGATAGGCTATATGACTTGAGTGTTTAGTTGTTTGCAGAAAGCATTTCTAAGAGTGCTCCTTATTTTTAGATTATTAGCAGTGATTTTTACTTCATTAATGATCCATACTATGTAAGCACCTATTCTATTTTTAAGCAAGAGTTGAGCATTCAGAACCATTTCTCCTCCTTTCATATAATCATATTCTAGTTCTTACTACAGTGCTAGACCATAGTCAAGTCATACCGTCACGTAGAAACGGTGATTCGTGAATTAATGTCGTCCAGCTGGGTGCCCCAAAATACATGCCTCGCTTGTACCCCAGGCACAAACAAGACCAACCCATTCCATTCCTATCGGGAGGTCCAAGTCCTTGTCCAAACTTAGACTCCAAGCCCCCATACTTAAGACCCAATCTCAAGAACGGTGCTTAGACCTTTACCTTTCCCCACCTCCAATCAGCCAGTCCGGAAAGAGCCGGAACCCACGACAAGAGAGTAACGAACCTTCCCGCTCTCATAAGCAAGTATATACTCAGGATGATAAATCTGTGACTGACTACCATCCACAGCACGGATGGTCCCCAACTGACACGGACAGGGAAACCATGCAACCAAGCTAAGCCCTGTGGCCGCGGGACTCAATTTGCTACACCCACTAATACCCATACCATATCCCTGTCCGGTCACCATTTTCCATCATTTTATTATGAGAGTAGTAATAATCACCTATTGTGAGTAACGGCAGGTTACCCATGCTACCATTAAGCCTAAGCATAGCAGCTACACGAACCTACACTAGTAGGACTTAGGTATATATATATATATGCATGTGGTTTCCATAACATTCCTGCAACGTAAATGCACAACATATAGATATAATGTGATTATCAAAAATAAGGGTTATACATCAGGACTTGCCTTGGCAGGCGTGGGGTCAGTTGTGTCAGTCACGAGCGGCTCTGGGACTTCCTGCACGGGGATCTCCTCCTTGTACTCCTCCATGATATCCTTGAACTCCTGATCGCTGGTGGTCACGATCTCCACCCACTCATTCTCTATATGCATGCGATGATGAGGCAACAACTTAGTATTTAGGCAACAACTCCTCTTAAAATAAGAACACTCATGCTAACTACTAAGCTAGCTCTAATGACTAAGACTCTACACTAATCACCATCCCTACCAAATAGGTTCCAAACTCACACTACAAGTGCTTAATTGATACATCAATATTATGTTCTTATTTATTTTATATTTTAGTGCATATTTAGCAACCTTAGCAAACAGTCTTATTTAGGGATACAAAAATTACAGTAAGCACCTAATAATGCCATGAAGCTACCATAAAAGTTTCAGGGTTAAAGCTATCACGGATTTGCCACAACAATTCCTACAAATATTAATCTAAATAATAATAAACACTTTCAAAATAATTAAATAGACCTTAGCATCGACATAGACATGTATAAACTAACCATACTATCAGATAGACAACATTTTTAGGGAGTTAACGAAATTTATTTCATAATATTTGGACATCTATATGAATTGATATTAATTATCCAGTTTAGCTCAGAAAATAAAATATAAAGCTTATTTCTAATTTCTAATAAAAGAGAAAGCGAATTCACCAACGCGGCCTACCACGTGCGGCCCGCGCGCGCAAGGCGGCCCATGCAGGGGATCCCACGTGCGCGCTGGTGATCTTACAAAAAAGTCCTCGGCGTTAAGACAAAATAACCCGCAGTCCAAACCACTATTTTTCTCTCTGACCTATTCACTTAACCCCCTGGACTTTCTCAAATTCTTGTCGCGAGGTCCCCGATGACCCCCTGCCCCCGGCGCGGTGAACACGGGCACTGGCCGGCCACGCCGACAATCTAGAGTTCACACCGGCCCAGCTAGCGGGCCGACCATCACCTATGGGCCCAGCTCCTACACCAGGCGAAGGTACGGGAGCAGCGAAGCTCATGGACACGGTGGCCATGGCAAGCGGCCGCTCGTGACAGTGGTGTAGCCGTTCCAGCCACCCTAGACCTTCGCACAGCCACCTGCTAGCGCCAGAGCACCCTTAACTTACCCAGGGCTTGGCCATAGCGTTTGTTGGGGCTAGAAGGTGGCGGGCACGACTGGCCGCATGCGACCCAAGGGGTGTGGCGGCGCGGACACGTCCGCAACGCCAGGGTGGTGGTAGCGGTTTGGTGAGCATGTGTAGCAAAGGGAGGGAAGCGAGGCAAGGCTATCAGTACAAACGAATTGGACGCTAAGGCTTGGTGAAGTCGTGGTATTTGGAGCGGACCGGTTTTTGCTTTAAGATGACCGGCGGCGGAAAGACTCCAAATTGGAGCTCAGTGGGACTCAGCTGTGGGAACGGGCGGGGTTGGCACGTAGCTAGATTCCTGCTCCATCGTCTGACACGAGCAATAACCTTGGAGGTGACTGGATACTGTGGTTATTGATTTGGCGTGGCTCGGTACTGTTGGCATGATGCCATTTAAGGTAGTGGCGAGAGGGGAACGTGGCGTGGCGTTTGCCATTTAAGCAGAGGAGTACAAGGTGGCAGCTACACGTGCGGCTCAGAGCACGGACAGTAGCGGTGTTGGCATAGCATGGCGCCAGTGCCGTGCTGCCTCGACTGGATGCGGCCGCTGGGCGGGGTAGAGGCACGCGGGGGTGTCGTGGCCTATACGCAGTAGCGACGCAGTACAGCTAGGCAGGGGGAGGAGGGCAGCGGCTACAACGGGCCCGCGCGGTAGCAGCCAGTAGCGGCCAGGCCAAGGCAGCCTGGCCGGCCACGTGCGGCAACGCACGCGTAGAGCACGGCTAGACGCGTGGCTCGGGGTAGCCACAAGCGGTGACCGCGCACGGCAGGCCAACAGGACAAGACTAAACACAAGCACGATTTTTAAAGCTCTGAACGACGACTAAACTGATGTTCCTAAACTGAAACGGTCTTTCCTACGCTCAAGATGGTTTATGAGACTACTAAATCGAGGTATAACGCTACATTACCCCTAAACCTGATTCCTCAAAATAAATTGCTAAACATGGCAATGCCTAGCTGCCCATGACTTGAAAATTGCTCTAAGTTTTGAGCTGAACCCTATTTCCAATTGCATTTTTAGGCTAATAAATAATATTAGTTAGCAATATCATTTCTCAATAGCAAGCCTTTCATGGTCATCTACAAAGTTTGTACTTCAAACTTTATTAAGGTGTCACATATATGTTCCATAGCATTTTTGCTCACAAAAATTTGGTTTTCAACCCTACTTGATATAACATGCAACATTGAATACATTTCATTTTATCATTTTATTGATTATTTTGTGTTACGAGATTTTATCTTCAATCAAATGCAATAACACATAAACATGATGCTTATGAAATGATTTAGTGAGTTGTTTTACGTGGTAACACCGAGGGTGTTACATACTCCGATGTTCGCCGAAAAGAAAAGAAGAGAGATGAATAACCCATATTTTCTTGCAAGGTTGTTTCCAAGTTCCAAAAGGAGTATGTTTTCAAAGAGTAAAATTAGAATTAGTCTTTCACCATTGACACCAATTATAAGCACTTTCACTATATATCCACACACACACATGCACATCTTGATTTGATTGTATGACTCGTTTCTCTGGTCAAATTGTTTGACTTCACAATATATGTTTTGCATGTATGTATGAGTTGTCTCCATACCTATGAGCTCCACATAAGCCTTAGTTGTAGGGTGAGGAAGAGAGGAGGCATAACATTACTATTGCCTTGACGAGGATCCACAAATACCACATATATGAGAGACTTGAGAGAGTCATACAAAGGAATCTCTGAGTTTTATTTTAGAAACTTACAAAAACTCTGGGATAATAGTTGAATGAAGAGCTTGAGACATAGTCCTTGACTTGACCGTTCTGTCTTTCAATTGCTTAAGACCCAAGTGAAGGCTACAAACCTCATGGTTAAAGGTAATATGAATATGTTTAAAAGTCAGAATAGTTTACTTGAATCCGGAGGAGAATTCTTGTTTGAACACATGTGTACTTTTGAGGCGTGAAAGCATTGTAGCAACTCCTGACCCATCGTTGAGTTTAGCTTTGCTAAGGTACTAGCAAAGGTTAAACTTGGGTGAGTTGTTGACGGTAGTTAACTACTATTATAAACCATCAACCAAACATGAATAAGGGCATAAATCAATCTCCAACATAGACTTAGGGATTAAACTAACAGAATTCCACAGGTTTTGGTGAATCTGTGTTTCGACATGGGTTAATCAGGAAAAGAGCAAGAGAAGACCCACATGTTGGGTTAAAAGCATATCATATGCGGGAACCAACTTGAGAAGGATCTAGAAGGAACAAGAAGACTCTCCGCAGAAGCGGGACACATGCCCCTAACAAGGGGGCCGGCCAGCCGTGGGCCCCACCTATCAGTCACGAGCTTCTACATCGGTTCCTCCACCACCTTAGGGTTTGTATCTATGCCATTGATCAAGGTTGGTTTGATTCAAGGGCTCTGGTTCATCCCATCGGCCTATATAAGCCCCTATCCCCTAGGTTCAAGCATTAAGTCATTTGGTCAAGTCATCAGAGCCAGAAACCCTAGTCTCCTTAGAGCTTCTCCATATCCTAGAGCATAGCTACCTAGGCTAGAATTAGAGGGAGGCAAGCATCGCTTGGCTTCCAGATCTGTCAAGTGCGAGGCTTGGTAAAGCCTTCTATAACCTCTCTCTTGTATCTTTCTGTATTTATTTGTTAGCTACAATGGGTTTGACATTGTTCTATGTACTATCTATGTTCTCAATTATATTGTTCATTATCTACTTTGATTATATGCTTAGTATAGCTAGATTATCTTTATATTCAAACATAAGATCGTATAGCACTCACTCTTTGAATTCATGGGTGAGTGGTCGACATTGTGCAAGCGTGGTACTTATACAATGTTTACCTACGGATGCACCCTATATTCTGGATCATGTGGTAGATCGCGGATGTGACACTCCCCGAATATAGGACAAGTAGGATTTGGTTATGAAGGAAGACTTGCTCTGTTCTTGATCTTTCTTAGTAATGTCCCTTATGTGTAGATATGAAATTATCTTGCCATGATTGCTAGGTGTAATTGCACTAATTATAGTATGCTTTGACATGTGACTAAGAATGACTTAGGAATATTTCTCTACTCTACCTAACCCATGCTAATGCTATAGAATGGAGTACTCTGAGTGAGCTTTATCATCTAAGACTTGGCATTTATCATTTATCATTCATTATACATTTATCTTGTGACTTATCCCTATTATGAGTAGATAGATTGGATATGGTTAACTCTCCATTACATGTACAAGTGAATATAATATTCCTATAGCCATCATCCCTTCCCAGTAGTAAAAATATAAATAACGATATCTGGAATACTCTCTGGTAAAATGCTACAATGGTATAATTATCTGTGCGCTTGCGGATACCTTTACTTTCATATCTTTATATTCTTTCTAGTCACATGAAATAATAAGATAACTACTTAGTAGTAATGCTAGGTAGTGCCAACAAACATTTCTACCTCCAACACTTGGAATGACAACCTCGTACAAGCAAGCTAGAGGTGTAGGTAATTAATAGGTGACTACCAAAATAAGTGTCAAGTTAATAAATACCAACAGTGACTTAGGGGTCACCACTAGCAAGAGGACCAGCGACAACCTTGAGCTTGTTTCAACGGGGCTTAAGTGGTTGGCAAACCACCAAACCTCGGGATAAAAAATTATTGTGTCAACGTTGTTCATATATTATGTCTATGTTGTTGCTCTTGTGTAGCTAGTTTGCTTTAGTAGCATATTAGTTGCTCTCTTGCGTAACTAGTTGGCTTGTGTAGCCTTGCTAGTTACATTGCTTAGTTTGTGTAGCTAAATATTTGTTGAGCTCTCTAATTTGGCTTGTGTAGTCTTTTTATTGAGCATTGCTAGTGTGAGCTTAGGTTCTGTGCACTTTGCATACTAGCATGTGTAGGAGCTCCCTAGTTGTTTGAGTACTAGTTGCATAGGTTTGTGTGACCTTACCAACTAGATTTGTGTAGGTGATCTCTACCTAGCCCGACACCTTACTTGCTTAATTAAGATCTTTGTAAGGTGCTTGAAAATATAGATAGAGGGGTGTAGTCTTGGCTAAACCGATTAGTTTTGGGCGTACTCTCCTTCTCACCATCTCGACCCTACAGGGGCCGAACCGCTCATTGACACATTGGGCAAAGTATGCCCAATCCGTCACTACCTTATCATGCGGGAGGCGTATGTACCACTGTTGTGCACTGCCTGTCAGATGAAAAGAGGCATACCACACTTGTTCAGTTTCAGGGGTCTTCTAGCCTATGAAGAACTGCTCACAGCGGTTATGCCATGGTAACAGGTCCTTCTTGCCATCAAACGTAGGAAACGACAGCTTGTGGATGCAAGGCTGGAGGATAGGGAAGGAGCTCGGTGGTGTCCTCGGGTACGAGTATGGTGGTGGAAGCGTCGTCTTGGGCGCCTCCTTGTTGGTCACTTCATCCACGGGCTCGGGGATTGTTGATGACGAGGCTGTCTCCTTATGCTCCTTGGGGAAGGCTATGCTGGCGGCTTCCATAGTCGGCCTGGTGTCTGCCTCCAAATTGTTGGTGGTGGCGTCACACTCCCGCTTTTCCTGGGCAGCAGCGATGACTTCATCGATTGGGCCTCCTTGTTCAATGTTCCACAGACAATTGTCCGGATTGATGAACTAGTCCTTCATGGCCTCAAATTGTTTGTTGAGGTCAGTGACAAGGCCATCGATTAGCACCTTCATGGCGGCGACATCGAGGTTGTTGCCCATGGATGCAGCCTGGTCTCTAGATACTAGGTGTCACAGTCCAACCTAGGGGAGGGGGTTGGCAGCCAGGGCAGAGGAGGTGGTGGCACAGGGAGGAGGAGGGTGAAGGGAGAGGGAGAGAGGGGTAGGGGAAGGAGCAATAGCTATATTCTTGCTTAACATTAGAATGATTACATCTTCCTATATTGATAGTCCCTAGGACTTGTGTTCCAAGCAAGCTATCGGAGAAGTCCTTATAGATTGGACTCCCCTTTCCTAAACAAACCAATCTCCTATCTTAACAAATCTAATCTTATTCCTTTATCCAAGATCCTATTTTAATTTCCTATTTATTCTTTATTCTTCCAATTATACCTGATTCCTTCCAGATGAAGGAGATTGAGGGGGCTCTAGGGTCGCCCCTCCTGGCATGCGTGCCCTCCTTGCGGCATGCTGGAACCAGCCGAGGCCAGCCATGGCCCTCTACTAGGCCTCGCTTGGCCGGCTGATCCTGGTGTGCAGGCCCATAATCAGGCATGTGTCAATTACGCAAACTGTCTCAAATACTAGAGATGTTGAAGAGAGCATGCTAACCTGCCTGGCTGATATGTTCTCCCAGGTACTACTACAACTATTAGTTGTGATTGTTATTCCTATTCTTAGCTTCTTGATACCCTGCAACGTGTAGGGATCACAATGGTACAACATGTTGAGTTTTCGGTTAAACAATCACTATTTATCCTCAGCAAAACTGTCTCAAAGATTGTTGCAATTGTACCTCTTATTTTGTTACATCTAAAATAGTAGTATTTCAATTTGTTTTTTTTACACGGCTCTATTAAGCATTAGTTTGTGCTAAATCATCTGATGACGACCATTGATATGCTGGCCTATACATCGTGGTTAAATGGTCTTGCTAATTGAAACAAAGAGGTTGTACTTAGTTTGCCTACCTCTCAAATCCAGATAGTGTCATCAAATTTCTCCTCTTCACACACTCTGCAAAGGCTCCCTGTTCGCTTGAACTACTTTTCAACCAACGAACAATATTTTCTCTCACAACAAATCAGCATAAGCATCAACATAGACATACAATACATTGTTGGTTTATGCCGGTCCCCTCTTATTACACTTCTTTTCGATTGACCAATTTTGTTTTAATTCGTGCTTCCAAGAATACTGTATATGACATGCCATTTCGAGCCAAGCGTTTATATGATATCTACTTTGCATTGCAGTTGAATTGGCTTCTGATATGGTATAATTGAGATCTGTTATTGTGGTTTGCCAGACCCCTCCTGCTCTTCAATTCGATTGATCAACTTTTTATTCTTACTTCAAAGAGTGTTGCATATGACATGCTGTTTCAACCAATCAATTCATATGATATTGCCTTCACATTGCAGTTCATCATATGTCATTTTGCATCAAAGGTTTTGTCACATATTTCCTCTATGGTGCAAATATTTATAATGAATCCCTAACACTTATGTGGAGCTCATCATAAAGAAATAATTTGCTCCAATCCTCATATGGAATTCTCCAAATTCGCCACTTTATAGTTTCAGCTTTCCTATGAGATTAAAATAATGTCATACCGCGATCAATTCTTTTTAGCACCTATTTGAGAGTTGTACCCTTTCTCTTTTATGTAGTAGTTAACCTAAAGCTTCCCTATATGTTTTTGTAGTGTCACAAACAGCAAATATGAAGAACAAAAACATGTACCGAACCAATCACTACATTTGGTTGATCCGTGGCAACGCGCGGGGTATTGGCTAGTTTGAGATCATGGCAGGCCGCCGCACCACCTACACTGGTTGCGGCATCAACGGAAATTTTTAGCGAGAGTGTGATGGTTGTCTAAGAGCCCCTGGCTTTGTTGGATGGAATTAGCTAATTGACAAGTCTGCAACAATTTCTTAATTTTAAAATAATATTCTTTATGGGCCTTAAGGCCTATGTACTTTACAATATACCCCTAGGGTATACTACATCTCACTATGATTTCCTTGCTTCATTCATGTTTCAAAAGAAACAACATAATTATATTTTACCGTAGCAACCCATGGGCAATTTGCTAGTATTGTGAAATGAGCACAATTCAGTTACCAATTTATTTTTATGATAAATGTGTTTCTATTATTTTTCATAGATGGGACATGTCTAAATAAGATTTTTTTTAGTTGGTTATATATATATATATATATATATATATATATATATATATATATATATATATATATATATATATATATATATTCTACACCCTAGGTGTAGAATACTATTCTACACCAAGCTGTTATACTGAACAAAATTCAGTACGGTTTAGTAGTCGTGTTTCAATATTATTCAGTATTTTGTGGTACTGTGCGTAGTACTGACTAATACTGAACACGGTTCAGTAGTACTTAGCATTTTTTTAGATCACTTTTGGCTTGTGGTGTAGAATAGTGTGTGTGTATATATATATATATATATATATATATATATATATATATATATATATATATATATATATATATATATATATATATATATATATATATATATATATCAGAATTTACATTCCAGAATTCAGAACAGTCTACTCATGTCAATTTACATTCCAACATGAAAATTGTTGGCCTTGTTTAGTTTCCACCCTAAAATTTTACACTCTATCACATCGAATGTTTAGACACATGTATGGAGTATTAAATATAGGATAAAAAATAACTAATTACACAGACTACGTATAATTTGCGAGATGAATCTTTTAATCCTAATTAGTTCATGATTTGACAATAAAGTACTACAGTAACACATGTGCTAATAATGGGTTAATTAGGCTTAATAAATTCGTCTCGCGGTTTATCGACGGATTCTGTAATTTGCTTTTTTATTAGTATCCGAACACTCCATACGATACCTCCATATAATATCTGATGTGACATACCAAAACTATACACTCTGTATCTAAATAAGGCGTGCAAGTATTTTTCCCAGCACATGGCCAACAGGCAAAGGCAAGGCTGCAAATACACGGCCCGTCAGCCCAGCAGATGGCAAGCAGGCCCAAAAAGCTTCCCTACTAACGTGGTCCTAGGTTTATAGAAGTATTCGACGCTCGGACTCGGACTTCTCATGCATATCGGAAGCGGAAAGCACGTGCGTGTGGGCGGCTATAAATCTGTGTTCGTTCACCCATCGCGTTCAGCTGATCCATGAGATCAGATCTGATCGCGTGAAAGATGCCACCGGTGCGCCGTGCTCGAGGGGCCCACCGTGCCGCGCCCTACTGGCAGAGGCTGGCTGCCGGCGTGGTGCTCCGGCGGCCTTGGCAGCGACGACGACGGCACGGCCCTCTCCCTCCCAGACGACGCTCTTTCGCCCGTCCTGGCCAGGCTCCCCAGCGCGGCCGACGTGGTCCGCGCCGCCGGCACCTGCCGGCGCTGGGCCCGAGTCGTGGCCAAGGACGCCGCCGTGCTCTCAGGCGGCCTGCCGCCGTCCCTGCCCGGCCTCACCCTAGGCTTCTTCTACCAGGCGAGCGGCGGCGCCAGGGCGCGCAGGCGGCGGCTGGTCTCCTCCGACGCCGCGCAGGCGCAGCCTTGCTTCGTCCCGACGGCCGCCGCGGCGAGGCTGACCGGCCTGCGGTGCCCGTCCTGGACCGCGCTGGCCGATGCCGTGATGGGCGGCGAGCTGTTGGAGAACTCCCGGCCCGTCGCGGCCCGCAACGGCTGGCTCGTGCTCGAGCTCCAGCAGGAACGGTACACAGACGGAGTGACGCTCTGCGTCTGCAACCCCACGAGGGGGGACATGGCCTTGCTCCCGCCTCTCACCGGCGCGGACAACCCGGGGCCGGGGGACTACGCGTGCGCGCTGTACACCGGCCACGACCAAGACCCGCCACGGCCATTGTCGGATTTCTTCCGGCTGATCATAGTCTACAACCGTCGGGGCTTCACGGCGCTGCGTTCCTACTCGTCGGACACCCAACGCTGGAGCAGGGAGGTTAGAAGGTCGGGCCCAAAGATGTCGAGCTATGAACTGCGCGAGCTTGGCCAGAGCATCGTGGTCCGCGGCGTGGCCTATTGGCATCTGAGATACACGGCGTTCGCGGTGCGGCTTGACACCCCGGAGCCTGCCGAGGTGCCCATGCCGCTGACCGGCATCCTGAACATACCCCCGTGCTGGCGAGCGCTCGGCGTGGATACCGATGGGAAGCTTATATTCATCGATGCTGGAATTTGTTCAGATCATCCACTTCGTTCACATCACCTTGCCGTGAGGACAACGGAAGTCTTTTGTCCCAGCACCGGCACCGGGGACGATGATGATGGTGGCGGGCACGGCAAGTGGGAGTCGACGAGAGTCGGAAACAAACTACCATGCATCAGAATGAAACAGCTCAAGGTACCACGATTTGGAGCCAAGGTTAACCTTCGGTGGTTCTGCGAGAAGAGCGGCAATCTTATCTTTACCCTTGGCGAAGGCAGCAGTAGTCCAGGAGCCTTTGTACTCAATATGGCCACGGAGCATGCCGAGAAGGTGGCTGATGGCGTCGACTGTCATTCATGGAAGTACTTGGTCGGGTACGAAATGGATGGGGCTGCATACCTCTCGTCGTCCATATCACGCCGGCCACCAGATGCCATTCTTCAGGGAGAAAAATCCGGTTTCTAGCTAGGATTTACTGATGGCTGCTGCTAAGCCAACATATTGTACATTATTATATATCTGGAAAAAAACAAACGGTGGTACGCTGTACGTACATTATATCTGAATGAAAGTTTTACCGGTGATGACGACCTGAATTTTGTTTCTAAGTTTTGGTGTGGAAGGCGTAAACACTAGAAACTCAGCCCTGAGTGAGACCATCAGTGTGGAGGCTAGCCCATGTGCCTCTGCTTCCTCCATCAAATAGAAAGGATTGCATATATATTGATGTGTTTATTCACTCAGTGATGCAAGATATAAAAAGAGGTACCGGTAATAAATCATATTCATGAGACTCTTCTATATTTATAGGGGAAATATAGTATTGCCAACTTTAGTTACATGGCATTACAAGTTGAGAATGTAACACAAAATGTCACGATTCCGCTGGGAATCGGACGTGAAGGGTTGGAGTGCAGAGTTCAGTTCAGAGAACAAGAGAGAGAGAGACAGAAATGCGAGAAGACAGTTTCAGAGTAGTTTCTTTCTATTCAATACACAACCATGATACGGACTTATATACACGCCCAACAGCCAACTCATGGCTCACCAAAAACCAATGCGAGCTACACGGTCTAACCAAAAACCAATGCGAGCTACACAGTAGAGAAGGAGGTGATGACTACTCCTGTCTCACCTCCTTCTCTACCGCCAGATCTTGCAGTCTTCTGAACCGCGCCTTTCTTCCCAATCTTGACACACAATTTACTGCGTAGACTATTACTTGAAGGATATATTAATTTACGTAAAAGCTTTAGATAATTTGAGGGTAAGGGAAACTGAAGTCTACCACTTTGCCGAAGCTATTGGGTAAGCATATATAAATAGAAGAATAAGCGAAAGTTGTTTATCTGAAGGCATGTAGATGGCAGTGACTTTAAACATTCATATAAATGGTACTGTAATTCACCTCTGAGGAAAAATCAAATCTGTTGTGCTCTAGCATGAATATTGCTGTACATAACTAAGAAAAGTATCCAAGGATGCAAAACTGTAAAAGGTACTTGTTGATATTTGAATTGCTTCTAATTAATAAAAAGGTGGAAGATGTATGGAGGTACGACAGGGAAGCTACGTGTCCTTTTTATTTATAGTAGCTGAATCAGTGATTATACATTTTGAAGCTTAATCTCATTTGATGAAGTGACAGGTACCAGAGGAGCTTTTAGAAATTTAAGACCAGTAGTAGCGCACGTTTAAAGCTTTTTGAGAAATGTAGATATCAGGAAGATAAACACAATTAATTCTATAAGGAAAAAGATGCTATATGTCGTGAAGTGTGAAGCAACCTGCATGTCAGGGAACAAAGATTATATCAGTACATCAGCAACCTGAAGTCAGGGAACAAAGATTATCTTGCTACAACCTACATATTACACCCTTGGCTTGGTTGCAGGTTACCATTTTTTTCCCCTAAGCCTATAATAAATGAGGATATATATGTAACAATACAAAGGTGATTAAAACATTTGGGAAAAAAATATCGAAGCTGAGATGTGAACTGACTACTGCTGGACTCAGGGTTAAACTTGCACTTCGATCAATATTAGAGGGGCTGGAATAGCACAAAAATATTTGCACAATGAGACAGTGATAAAGGATACCAGGTTTCTCTACCATGAAGGATTGAAAGGATTGATCCTCAGCCTGTGGAATTACCAAATATCTCTCTTAGAAATAACATAGTATGCAGCAATCTTTGAGTGACAATTTTTTCCTTGTAATTGCTTTATAGTTCTTTTAGTCTGTCTTATCAACCGGTGGTATGACGTTAGTTCTGAATTGCATGCTGTAAGAAGATATCACGTATGACAGATATCCATATTTCAAAATGTTGTGGTTGTCTCCCATGAAAAAAATGCATTCTTAATCACAATTAGCTGGAGGAAAAATAAGAAGCATTTGAAATGCAGTGTATTGGAATTTTATATCACTGATAATGACAGTTAGCTGCAGCAACAAGTTTCAGTACTTTCTGAAAATTTATACCACTATGTCAAATTTATCATGCGATCAACATTTGCACCCAATCTTATTAAAATTTATAGCTAATAATCTCGATCTCCTGATAAATGCTCCAAGTTTGGCATTGGCATTATTAATATCAATTTGAAAATGCTATATTCTAACCCCTTGATTACAGTCATAGATACATCTGTTTCTCCACTTGAGTAAATTAGGATGAAAGCAGTAATATTAACTCTTAGTTCTGAATTGCATGCTCTGCAATGTAAGAAGAAAAAGATACCATGCATGACAGATATCCATATTTCAAATTGTTGTGGTTGTCATCCATGAAAAGAATTGCATTCTTAATGACAATTAGCTGGAAGAAAAATAAGAAGCATTTGAAACGCAGTGTATTGGAATTTTACATCACTGATATTGACAATTAGCTGCAGCAACAAGTTTCAGTACTTTCTGATATTTTATACCACTGTGTCAAATTTATCATGGGATCAACATTTGCATCCAATCCTATTAAAATTTATAGCTAATAAGGCATTATTAATATCAATTTGTAATTGCTATATTCTTACCCCTTGATTACAGTTATAGATACATCTGTTTCTCCACTTGAGTAAATTAGGATGAAAGCAGTTGTGTGGAGCTTCCTCAAATCGCCGGCACAGCCGAAGGTGCTTCGCCGGATCCGGGAGGATCTCCTCAAGTACTGGCGGTCGGACCAAGTGGAGACGGTGATTGAAAAAGGTAAAAAACAGAGTACAGTACTTATTGCTTGTACAAAATAAAAAGCTGAGGGAGTTCAGTTTATATCTATATGTTTGTTATCTCAGCCCTGGAGCATATTTAGCTTGTAATATTTCTCTGTAAATAAACAGGGTTCTTTATTGGAATTTCCCTTTCTATACCTAATATTTAATTGTGAAAATTTCTGCACTACTTTTTGTTTCGGACTCAAATTTTCTGTCTGCCAGCCAGGTTTCCAATCCAGCCAATCCAATCCAAGTCCAAATCAAACCAAAGGAAAAAAAAACATCTCACCAAATCAAATCCACCCTGGACAACCAGACGGATTCGGCAAAATTTCTGGCTAAATTTTCGTCTAGATCTTTTCGTCCGGCTCTGATCCACTTATTTTTCCTTCTGATGGTTCCCTCCGTGATGGACTCAGACACGGCCTCCCCCAATAAATTGGGTAAAATACAACGAACCAATTAAAGATGTCACGAAGCATGAATAATTTGCAAGGAAGCAAAGACCAGTAGAGAAAGGATTCAATATAAACGAAAATCAAGATGAAAAAGAATTCCAAAAAGTTTCACTATGAAGCAGATCACACCCACCGTTACAAGTCCCACACACGATACAAATCCAAATCAGACTACCCAATAAGACCGACGGCGTTATAGGTCCAGCACGCCTGGCGACAAGGGAAGCAGGGCAGCGAAGCTCGGTCCGGCATGGTCGCAGCCGGCGGTGGAGCACAACGGGCGAGGACGTAGGTGTCCAGTGGGCCGGTGGCGAGGTACTGGGTACGGCACGAGCTCTTGGTTGGCGTCGCGGGCTGTCCATGGTGGCGTTCGGAGCAGCGGGCTGAGGAAGATGGCGCGGCAGGTACAGCACGAGCTCCTGGTTGGCGTCGCGGGCTGTCCGTGGCGGCGTTCAGAGCAGCGGGCTGAGGAAGATGGCGCGGCATCGTGGGCACAACCGAAGTCGTGGCAGCTGGTGCGCGGAGTCGTCGGCATCCGCAAAAACAGCGGCAAGGTTCGGGGTAGGGCATGGAGGTCAGCGGTCGGAGGCTCGAAGCTACCCCGCGCGGAGCAGCATGCCACGCGCCTAAGAGACAGTGCCGCTGGCATCACACGTGCTCAGGCCGCCGCTGCGCAGGCCACCGCCATTTGCGCCGCCGCCGGACGCACGCCACTGCCGTCGCGCGCGCTCGGGAAGCCGGCACGCATGCAATAGGGCAACCGCAAAGCCTGCACCCTGTCATGAGAGCATCCACGGCCATGTGTTTTCTCCCTGGATGATGTGGTGGTGCGTCGTTTTGCTGTGTCGTGAGAGTAGCAGGAGAGGCGGCTGGAGCAAGGGAGATAGAAGTGAGAGAGTGAGAACTGAGATGGGATTAGGGTTTCATCCCTCTTATATGATCCTCTTTTGGCCTGCTAAGATCCTGGCCATTCATCATGCATCAACGACTTCAGCTGGCAGATTTTGCAACTGGGCCTTCAAGTGGAGAAAGGCAGGGGCTGGACGCAGGCCTGCGTGCATGCTGGGTAATATTTTTTTTTGGCTCTATAAATTTCCATTAGCCCTGAGTTGTTAATATATTTATTAGTTTATTAATTAAGTTTTGCCCAGCATCTCAGTTTTCTGTTTAAAGTATATAAAATAAGTTGACTGCCCACATTATGATATTTATTCCCATTCCAAATAATACATTATATTTATTTGCCAATCTTTCAAGTGGTCTTTTTAAGTATGATTTGGGAATATTTCTTACTACAAATCATAAATGCTATATTTTGGGTTAACAAATAATTGCAACATTACACGTCTTTGAACCATTGTCCCTTCGCTATGAAATAGTAATAATTAACACTAATAAGTTGTTGATGTATTTTTTATTAGGAACTAATTGATGAAAACATAAATTGAAATATTGAACGGTTTATTGTCTAATCAAATCTCTAATGTTAAAGACACAATTTTTTGATGCTTCTACCAGATTTAATGTTTGTTACAAATAGGGTAAGGATTAATTCTATTTCTGTGCTTTACAATAGAAGGGAAAATATGTCAAATTATATTTTATATAATACGAAAGCAACATTATTCTTAATATTATATATTGTGCTTATATAAAACTATAGCTTTCCAAATTAATTTATATAAAAAAGGTAAACTAAAAAAATATGCAACACTCGTGTCATCATCTCTCATTAATGTTTGATAATTGTTTTCTCCCGTTGCAACGCACGGACATATTTCCTAGTATGGACCTATAAGTTGGTTTTCAACTTTTCATCTTCTGTTAGCTCTATGAAATCAATGTTTTTTTATAGATCAATGAAGGTATCATAAGCACAGTAAAGTAAAACAATTCATTAATTCAGAGGAGCACAAATGGCCTTAAAAATTAACTCCTACTGTCTGCTACACAGATAGGAAATATCAAATCAGACAAACATTAAAAATCAGAGAACGTACTATGAATCAGCGAGTCTGACAAAGCTACCTCGCAAGCCTGTCGAAAAGTTCAGTGCTCATGAATGCTAAATCCAGATTCGTAACCAATCTTAAACCTATAGCATCAGCGGATTAGCTGGAGTTCAGCTCTCATGATTCAATCTTGATTCTTGTCCAACTTATTCAGAAAGAAGTTGGGTGCGAGTGTTGGAACATAGATGCAGGAAGGAGGAGAAAGCGGACCTAGCAGCGCTTTGGCTGGACCACATGGTGGGCGTTGTCCATCTCGAGCTCAAAGTTGAAATCTGGTTCGACATTGCCACCGGTCCTGATCTCTAGCTTCCCTTACGGCTAAACTGCCGGCGGTAGGCGATCGCCCTCGCCAGGTTTCAGGGAGCCGGCCCCCCGGCCACGCCGCGGCGCCTGGAGCCTACTGCCTTACCAGCTCGATGGTGGCAGCGCCGGTGTCGTACCGCACCAAGGGACTCGCACTGGTGGCTTGCGCGCCGCCGCTCGCGCCAGGACCTGCGGCCGGTCGCTCCCACGCCTTGGCCGGGAGCCGCCGTGCCGAGGGCTCGCCGCCGGATCCCCGCCACGCCGGCGCACGTGGTGGCTGGGCGCCTACCGTGCCAAGGGCCAGTCGTCGGGGTCGCTGGGGCTCTCACTCGTGCCGGGATGGCCGGGGACGTAGCGCCCGTGACACGGGAGGAGGGAGAGGTGCGGGAGTCGCCTGCGACCGGGTTCGCGAGGATTCGCGACCGTCCGGGTTGACGGGTGAGAGACGTGGTTTGTGAGCGACGTGGCCCTATCCATTAGTCCGTTTTTAGTGCACGAATCGTTTTTAGAGAAAACGGAAATTTCAAAGTAACCATTAAATATTTTGTCAGTGTGATTTATCTTTTGAGGTCTTTGCAGGCAGGCAGACATGCATGGACATTATCCATGGTATCAAAACCATATGTAATAGAACGGGAAATAAAATAGCATGCGCTAAACAAGTAGAATCGTAATATTACATAAATGAGCTATATTGTACATTATATATAAAAAACGCATCTCACAAAAAGGGTTATATAATGTAGAGCCAAATGCACATTGGATTTTTTGTCAGTATATATTAATTTTTTTCTCGAATATGCAAAAGATTTGTGTATCATTGTATCAAGTAGAAGAGTTTAAACATACACAACGCGTTTCTATCGAGCGTCGAAGGAGGTCAACCTAAAACAGCCGTAGCTGGACTATTCCTAGCAAATGACCTTAGTATATATTAATTAATTAATGCAACTTGAACATGCACCTTTAATAAAAAGTGGCACTTTGGACCGTATAGTTTGCACGAACATTTCAGTTTTCGCCATGTGTCTACCAATCAGGGAGCTTTGGGCCACCATAATTAAGCATAGCAGATTCATTAATAGCAATATCCTTAATACGATTCACGCACCAAACCGAGGCCAACCAGTGTGGCCACGTTGCAGGTTATTCCCAGCCATCGGACCGGCCAGGCAGACAGCCCAGATCGTGCGTTTCTCAGTCATTTTGCAAAAAAAACCCTCGAACTTTAGCGAAATCAATCCGCAGTCTGAACTTCTCTCTCAGTTTTTATTAAAAAAAACCCTTGAACTTTTGAAAAATCAACCCGCGATCAAGCATTTCTATGGGCCGACCTTCTGCCACGCTGGGCCGCCTTCCGCGTGGGCCGCGCTCTCCGCCGCGTGGCCTCGAATGGGCCAAAAACATCCCAAAAGTCTCTTTTCCTTTTGCACAGTTTAATCTTTTCTTTTAAATCAGAGATCTTTCAAAATTCGTATAAAATCACAGAAAAATCATAAAAATACCAAACCAGTTTTGTTGAGTTTCTTATTACTAAATCTATGCACTAAATTTAAAACATCATATGATTTAGTGTATTTTATTTGGTATAGTTGCAGATCAATGATTTTATGTCATAGATTAATTTGTTGTTCATATCGCACGTGTCCTAAAAATATCTCCTCCACCTTAACTCTAAATCCCCTAATTCTTTCACCAAAAAAACTTCTAAAATCAAAACCTATAAATTCATATCCTTTTTCATAATCTTTGTTTCCTTATTCTTTTATTTAACGCTAACCCGTAGTACAAATACTCAAATATAAATAATCATGCATATGCATATACATAGCATAATACTTCACTATATATGGTACATGATATTTCGTACTGTCGATGTTTGGGCCAGCGGCCCTAACCCGATAAGTGAATGAGCGTTTGCGCGTAGGATATCTAGATGGTGTGCAAGAAGAACACAAGCGATTTATAGTGGTTTGGACCGAAGAATACCCTACGTCCAGTGGGGAGGAGAGTCTTGTATTACCTTGCACCGATGTGCTTATAGTACGGGTTACAAGCTGGTGAGAGAGAGAGGAGCTCTCAGGTCTCAAGATGTGTAAGGGTGGAACGCTTGCTCGTGATGAGTCAAATTGCGTATGGATTCACCTTCTGTCCCCCTGGAATGGTCCCTGCTCTCCCCTTTTATAGATGCAAGGGGAACACAGGATTACATGCATGCGTTACGTGATGTCTTTCCTTGGAAGGAAGATCTGAATTCTCTAATCTTGTCCTGTAGTCGGTGGTGTACCACTGTTGGAGAAGTGACCCCCTGTCCTTTGATGCTGTAGCGACGTGCCCTGACATATGTGGCCCTATGGACAACGCAGCTAGGACACATAGAGTCATGATCATTCCTGTGGCGACACGCCTGTCCTACGGTTTGACAGGCGTAGAGAGCCGGGGCCTCGGAAGCGTGAATCATGACGTGATTTCACCCCGTTCGAGGGAATAACGGCCTAGAGCAGCGCCTCGTACGCCGCGTAGGCCCGGATCGTGCGTATAGTGCCAGTATGGGCGGCATAGTGACCAGCAGTTTTTCCTCATGTTGTTATAGGGCGACGGCGTCGTAATTTGACCCCTGTCTCTCCTGGCTTGTCCGGTTGGTCGGCGCAGGGACGCGGGTAACGTCACAGGGGTCTCGAGCGCGCCAATAGGAGAGCGGCGTCAGAGGCTGAGGTCGGGCGAGTCGGAGAACTCCCCGCGTCTGAGACCCTGTATCGGGGTCTCGGGCGAGGCGGAGAGTCGACCTGTTTAAGATTGCTGACCGAGCCGGCCTCGGGCGAGACAAATAACTGCTCGCGACCAGCCTTGCTTAGTCTTGGTTGATGAAAAGGTTTTATCCCTGATTTAGGTACCCCTAATCATGATACCCGACACATACATTCACAAACAATTTGGCAGTACAATCTATTTTTTTCAGTTTTTCCTTTATCTGTGCCTTCATTTATTTCATCAACTTCTTTAGAAACTTCAAAAGAAAAAAAACAACATAATTTTCTACTCATGCAATCCTTAGCACCTTTGCCAGTGTTTTGAGTGCAGATGTACTGTACGTTCTTGATTGACGGGTACTTGTCAGCTGCTGAATTCTTCCGGCTAACCCAGTATTATGATTACGAAGAAATGAAGGCCCATGGCTCATTCTGCTGCCGAACAGTTCTAGAAGAAACTTGTCGGACTTATCATCTTCTACTGCATAGGATGGATGTTGGATCCCATCCTTGCACCGGGCCACTAATACTGATCTCCAGTACGGAAAAAAACTTCTCCTCATGTATGTAGGATCCCATCCTCCAGGTGTTTTCTTTATCACAGCCTAGATCAATAAAAATTAAGCATTGTGAAACCCAAAACAACTCATTTTTCAGGATGATTAGCCAAAGAACTTGATTCACAATGTTCATACATTATGTTATATTTAAGATACTCACAATCAACATGATAAAACAGCTTTAAACAGTGTTTCATAAAGCTCTAAACGCTAGTCTGGCTGTCGGGTTCTGGGCCTCTGCCTAGCGCCTAGGCATACTAGGTTTTTATACTTCCCATGGACGGTTCGATTAATGCTATGCTAAATTAAGGAAATTTAGCATATAAACAATGAATAATATGTAATTTGCCCTCACTTTCATGCCTAGTAAGCTTTACAGCAAAATCATAGCAATTAACAATTTTGCTATTGCCCCTAAACACTATAATAAACAACAACATCGTCCACCAAATTTATCACAAGTATAAATGAACTCTGGAGGAATTGATTTTATATTCAATTTTAATAACACCATAAGAGTGAAAAAGATCATTCTAGTTGCCTACAGAAATAATAAGCCAATTTCTCAAGATTCACACCGGATGTTACTTGGCAACCTAGCAGCCTTATTTAGTAAAACCCAACTTAAACTGAATTCCATCATTTCAATGCCCACCTAAGCTGTGATCAAAACAACCAAACAAGTCCATTGCACACCAAAGTTATCGCATACAAACCCAGCTGCAGAAAATAAAATCCCACAGAATATTTACAGGAAAAAGATATAATCTCTAAAATACTTTGAGATTCGTTCATAGTACCAGGGTCTACAGGGTGATACACGTGTAAAAAAAGATCAAGAAGCCACAACTTCCCGAGAGAGACAAGTGACCAGAGACAAAAAAAAAGACTTTCTAGTATGATAACAGCTAAAAAACATGGAAGCTAAGAAACAAGTGTCATGCTGCTGCTCCCTGCATGCTATGATCCAACGTGCTACCACCATGTACAAAACTAAGAAAAAGCAAAGATAAGGTATAGATGAGACATGTTCAAGGGCCTCTGATTTCCATGTACAAAACTAATAAAAAAAAACTCATTTGGTAAGTGGTAAAACTATATATTTACCTTCTCTGCACCATGCAGATAAGGTATTTCTGTAGGCTCCTTGGTTCCATCCACGTGCCCTGATGTCAATGACAAAAAAGTAATCAGAACTCTATTCTAAGAAATCCAGAAACAATTACCTGACTGATCAACTTATGTACCTTTGTCATGTAATCCCCTTACAAAAACCTTGCGGTCATAAGGGCGGCTTCAAGAACACATTGAAGAAATGATTAAATGATCAGCAAAGTAACCATGAGTATGTAAATTTGCATACAAAACTCTATATTTAAGCAAAGCAAAAAGAGCAGTACAGGTTTCTAACGTCAATACAGTCTCCTCGAGAGCAAAACCCAAATTCCTTAAGTATAGATGAGACATGTTCAAGAGCCTCTGCATGTGGCACCTGAACGTCAATAAAGATGTTGCGTCAAACAGAGGGAAAGGGAAAAGGAAATTATAGCATAAAAGTAATACATTGGTAGTATGCATCATGAAGGACAATCCTATAATCAAACAAAGGGATGAAAGAAAGAATGGTGTAAGAGAATTATAACATGTGAAATCGAAAGATACAGCAAAAAATGGCGTTTTGTAAAGTACGTATGCTAATATATTCCAATTTACCTAACTGCTGTCACGGTTTTCTTTAAGTGGAAGCTGAGTTTATTCAGGTTTTGTAGTAGAGGCAGTGCAGCAGCAATTATATTATAATAAATTATAAAGGCACCTAAATTCTCAATCTTATCCAGCCTATTACATTTTCTGAAACTGAACTATATATTTATATATTCACTGTACGGTACCCTTGCTGTCTCAAAATTGTCATATCACCATATAACCAATCATGCATCCGTGACACATAAATATCAATTACAAAATACTTCCATACACTAAACTACACAAAAATATGCACATAATCTTAGTGTTTCACACCTTCCAGATAATTTAACTCCGGAACCAGCATATTATAGTGCAATGTGGGAGGTGTACACCCACCACCCAGGGTTCGAGTCCTCTTCTACTCAAACTTAACTGTTTTCATTTACAATGTCACATAGCTAACGAGATACTAGAGTTAGGAGAGGTGGTTAGGGAGAAAATTTACACAGGGTTTCACTTGTCAAACAAGGTGCCCCATGTAATTGCATCTAATCCAATAGCTCACTCAGACCTGTGTCGAATCAACCAGAAGGCCATACACACTCATCAGTACTGAAACCCATCAAGACAGGCATGAGAGCACCTGCGATGTCCATAGCGTCTAACACTAGAGGTGCTCCAGCTTTTGAAAGTGTGTGGGTTATTACGTCATAAGCTTCTGTGCAAAGTTTGAGAAACCACGTCACTACAGAACTTAATCTTGTCATGGTTTTAAGACAAAATTGAAGCTGTAGGAAACAAGAGAAACCTATCATTTTATGCTGGCTATATTAAACCCACGCACACCAAAGTCATACAGGTCAGTGACATGATTTACTGGCAGTAGCATGATTTATGTTCACATTAGATATGGAATAACAGTCTAATGGAAGCATATAGTAATAAATGCAGTGAAAGGCCAGAGTGTCACTGTAACTGACATATACAGAAAGTTGTGTCACCTCTGAATGCGCCTGGATATATTTATCAAGAGATTCACCGGCACTGGAAATTATATTGACAAGATAAAATGTTACTTCCAGCTGCTTCCGTATCTCACCATTATCACCTTTCTCAAACCTTAACAAAGAAGCGTCTCTGAATATACGATACATGATAGTATTAAACCAATCATGCTTCCGAATATGCTTTTGGGCTGCCAGTAGTAAAACTGAACTCTGAACAAGCTTTCTGTCCGTAATGTAATTCCAGATCTCGTCAACTAGATTATCTGTTTTTTCAGCAAGAAGCCTAACCGTATCCAGGAAGATCTTCTGCAAAACAACAACAAGGCCTTTTAGCCTCAAGCAAGTCAGGGTAAACTAGAGATGAAAGTATGAAGCCCAACATGAGACACCAACAAAAAGATCTTCTGCACCAATAAAAGGCCAAGGATCAAAAACCTGTCAGAATTTGCATGCAAGCAAGCAGCGCAGAGTAACTTCCTATTTCATCACCTTTTTTAGTTTAATCATATTAAGTACTCCCTCTATTCAAAATTATAAGCCGTTCCAGCTTTTCTAGATAAACTCGAGATGAAACCCAACATGAGACACCAATAAAAAGATCTTGTGCACCAATAAATGGCCAAGGAATAAAAAAACCTTTTAGAATTTGCATGCAAGTAAGCAGCGTGGAGTAACTTCCTATTTCATCACCTTTTTTTCGTTTAATCATATTAAGTACTCCCTTCATTCCAAATTAGAAGCCGTTCTGCTTTTCTAGGTACATTATTTTTGCTATGCACCTAGATATAGGCTATGTCCAAATACATGATAAAAGCTATGTATCTAGAAAAGCAAGAAAGACTTATAGTTTGGAATGGAGGAAGTATGGACTAGGACCAATCTCCATGCAAAATAGAATATTGGCAGACACAATTGTACGAGTCCATGTCCCTAAGTTTTGGCATCCTCTGTGATAAAAGGGTGCCTCAGAAGCTGAAAGGTAAGTTCTATAGGACAGCGATTCTTCCGGCGATGTTATACGGTGCTGAGTGTTGGCCTACAAAAAGACGACATGTCCAGCAATTAAGTGTAGCAGAGATGCGTATGTTGCGTTGGTGTTGTGGGCACACAAGGAGGGATAGAGTCCGGAACGACGATATTCGGGATAGGGTTGGGGTGGCACCAATTGAGGAGAAATTGATTCAATATCGGTTGAGATGGTTTGGACATGTCCAACGGAGGCCTCCTGAGGCGCCGGTGCGCAGTGGAGTTCTAAATCGGGCCGATAATGTAAAAAACGGTAGAGGTCGACCTAAACTAACTTGGGACGAGTCCGTTAAGAGAGATCTTAAGGAGTGGAATATCTCCAAGGATTTAGCTATGGATAGGAGCGCTTGGAGATTGGCAATCAACGTGCCTGAACCGTGACCTCTTTTTGTCTTGTGCCCTTTATGTCCCTTTGTGTGTCTCCCTGTTTCTCGTCTCTTTTGGGTTTCATCTCTAGCCTACCCCAACTTGCTTAGGACAAAAGGCTATGTTGTTGTTGTTGTAATATGTGGGAACATGTTTAAAACTATAACACAGTAAAAACAACTTCATTTTTCATGCTGATAAAGTAGTAGTGCTTTGAGTAGAGAGGGACTGAAACAAACCATCTCAGGTAGGCACAACAGATGAATGAGCATGTAGATATAATCCCCACTATACTGCGTAGGAGAGAGATTGTCCTCCAGATACTTGTGCATGCAAGTATTCTCAATGGCAACATGGAGTGGGAGTAGATCCTGAACAACGACATCACCAACTGTGCGTACGTTGGCTGATGCACCATGGCGAAAGAGCAACTTGATCATATCAACAGAGAACCGTTCAGCAGCTTCATGGATAGGAAAGTATCCTTTCGGGTTCATGCAGTTGGGATTGGCATGCATACCATGGAGCCCAGATGCCTTGCCCTGCAATACAACTTTTGCACATCGCAGGGCATTATGGCTGACTATACAGGTTAAGGTTTCAGAGGTTATGCTTAAATTCCATGCCATGGCCCAATGAGATTTCGCGAACAAGCGGAGGAAGCACCGGACACTATCCTTTTCCAATATCAGCCCCAAGCTGTGAGATATATCATTGAAGGAATTATGCACAAACTAGATTGATCCGTTCACAGTTGAAAAAGAAGAAAGACAATCAGTTTCCATAAATAAAGAAAGCCTTAATGACAAGCAGTTTATGTAAACAAAACATTTAGTTCTAGCAGAGACAATTCAGTAAACTAAATTGCAGCTGAATTAAAAAGAAATAATTGATACAACAGAATGATTTGCCAACTGAATTATGTAAATGACAATTAGAAGAAAAGCACCTTAGGAGTAGGGTCTGGGACGATTATATCATTAGGAAAGTGCTTGGTCATCCAAGCAAATCTTTGTTTCAACACCTGGAAGAGAGAATGTCAAGAGACACGTACTAAAGGAAAGAAAACTGAAGGAGAGGAAGATCATACATATTGGTAGTTACCATACCATATTCATCTTTTCCCAATCTACGCTCTTGTGAACTATAAAAAGCCAAGAGGGATCCCAAGGAATCTCTGTTATATCAACGGTTGATCCATCTCTACCATTACAGTCATCTCCCTGACAAGCAATGTGCAAGGCCTCCTTTGTATATGTAGTGTCTTTTGGTGGAGAATCAACACAAACTTTAAATTGTGTTGTTTCTTTATCTGAAAACAAATTTATGTAATATATCAAATGGCATAGACTTGATAAACAATAATCATGAAGGGTATGAAAAAAAAGGGTGGTCAGTACTTTTTTCCACACTCAAACAGAAAACATTAAATTTTCTCAACATATGGAGACATGGTATAGCAAATTAGAGCATCTCCAACAAATCCCCAATACAACCCCTCATCCCCATAAAACAGAATTATTAGGGGAGATAGATCAATTTTCATGCTCCAACAGTGCCCCAATACCTCCCCCAATTTTTGGTGGCCACAAAAAAAACACCCATCTCCCCTCAAATAAAGAGGCACTTGCAACCTCCCCCAATCCTCTGTTCTTTTGGCGCAAACACACCCATTGGTGATTCTGCACTCAGAAACAATGCCATGCCATCTCTCTTTATATCTTGTTTATGATATATCCTTGTGTGAGTATGTTTAATTTTATTTTCTTATTGTTGAACAAACTGTTATTGCATTTTCGATCTTTGGTCTTAAGTATGCGACAAACAAGACATCAACAACTTATTTTGACGTGAAAAATATCCATGGGTCAATTTGCTCCAACATGGTCCAGAATTTGTAATATGGGCTAAAATCACATATTGGGGATGAGATATTGGGGAATTGTAAAAGCATCTCCCTCAATAACCCAAAAAGTAAATATTGGACTACCCCAATACTAAGTTATTGGGGGAGTTTTATTGGGGAACTGGTGGAGATGCTCTTAAAAGTGCTACAAATGAAATGAGCAGCCAAGAGTTTCACACACTAGTTTATCAAAACAATAATATAAAAAAGGAACAACTAAATGGTACTCCCTCCGTCCCATAATATTTGCATATCTATGATTCAAAATTTGTCCCAGAAACACAACACGTTTAGACGCTGGATCCGGGCGCAGCCCACGGAACCAACCAAAAAAAACTTGTGTCAGAAGAAGCCACCTCCGTCCAGAGCTCTGGACCGTTCCCGTCCACTCATTCCTTAGGGGGTGTTTGGTTCCCCTTGTTGTTTTTTTAACACCTATCACATCAAATGTTTGGACACATGCATAGAGTGTTAAAGATATACTAATTACGAAACTAATTGCACATATTGAGATTAATTTACGAGACGAATCTATTAAGCCTCATTAGTCCATTATTAGTATCCGAACACCTTATGGTCAACCCCATGGTCATCAATTGTTAAAGTTTAACATGGCGAACCAAACATGCCCTTACTCATTACGCTCAGGCATGTCTAGCCGAAGGCAGCAGTGTTTTTTTAATGGATTCTGCAGAATGCTGTGGCCATGTCAATAACCTTGACAGAGGGGTAATAGCGTCATTTTAACAGCAGCCTTGGTTTGCTCGCTGAAGTCTAGAATCACAATATATTTTGAGACAGAGGAAGTACTTTTTGACTCCCCAGTGGAAAAAAAAACTGAGAGTTAGAAGGGAAGAAAACTTCCTCATGCTCATACCAAGGCGTCAAAGATTTGAGGCTCGGTACTCGTGGCCCTGTATGCTGACTAAAGACTACAGTAACAAAACGGTGCGCAACAATGTCAACTCTGTTTCAGTCCAAAGATGGATGGCGTTTTAGCACGAGGACCAGTTCCAGATCTGAGGACTGCGACCAATAGCTACAGATCCAAACTTCAAAAGTAGCAAGTAAATAGCTATTAAATCACTTTATAAAGAGAGCTCGCGATTGAAACCTAATTTTAAGATAAAATGGCAACAGCACACCGATTCCCATGTTGTAGTTAAAAGAAAGGAACTTGCAATCAAAATGTCACGCCCGCGCCTTACCAGAGTCCGATTCCGTCATGATCTCCTGGATATGATAAGGATTGAAGTTTACCGCAACTCCAGGAGTATCCGCAGTGTTGAAAGGGGGGGACGTCGGAGGGCGTTGGGGTTCGCAACAGCGGCGGCCGAAGAGCGTTGGAATTCGTGGAAGCCCCATCCAATGAATGCATAATAAATAAATAAGGAGCGGGGATATGGGCCGCAATGGGTGGGATCTAGGACAGCCCAGGCCTTCAGTGATTCGACGGAGCGCAACCAGGTCACTCTGGGCCGGGCTGGTCAGGCCGCAAGATTACTACTCCCTTCACCGGCGTGGCCCCCGCCCACCACCGTTGGAATGAGAATGGAATTTTTTTTTCTCGAACAACGTCGGACTACGTGTCATTTTAGGAAAGAAATACTCTGCACGGTGGACACCATGATTTTTAAAAAAATATTATGCATTGGTTCCAAAAAAATTATGTATTTGTTGTTTTCTTGAAATATTATATATTCATTTTTAGAGACTAGTGAACAAGCACGTGCAACACGCACATGTCTATCTATACCTACTTTAATAATAATGAGGTAAAATTTCAGGCTCTTTTTTTCGTCCAGCTCATTCTAACGTGGCCTAACCGTCCTGCATTGTCTAACTTCCGGCCCAATTTAGGCCCATTCGGTCAGATGGAAAACTAGGCCCATTTGGTCAGATGGAAAACTGATTCGCTCGCTCCACCTTGTTGTGGCGTCATTCCTCTTCCTCTTCTTCTTCGCTCCGTCCCGACGTCGTCTTCTTCTCCGATTAAAAAAAGCCGCCGTCAAAGTGCCGGTGCGGTGCAGGCGGGGGTCGCCGTTGCGGTGGTCGGGCGGACGAATCCGTTGGCCTCACGGCTAGATCCGGATGGCTGGTCGGGCGACACAGCCGCTGACGGCGGTTACGCTGGCGAGGCTACGGTCGGGCCGATGGCGGTCACATTGGCAAGGCTGCGGCTGGGATTTCAGCTGACCACCGGTCAGGTGGTGGTGGCCATCGTCGCGGCTCGCCCAGCCTAGCGCCGCCGGTCAGGTGCTGGTGGCCATCGCCGCTGCTCGCCCAGCCGGGCAAAAATCGTTGTTTTGGCTGATCGACTCGGAATCGTGATTGGATTGGAATACTACTCCAGCTCCTATGCTCCTTCCTATCACAAAAATCAATTCTTCGGTACATTGGACTTAAACTCCAGTTCGACTCGGATTTGACCCTGAGCTCGTTGGCTTCGTTGACCCCGGCGAGTTCGCAGAATCCATACAAAGGTTCGAAAAAATTCAGCCAGATCCAATTGGCCGGCGATTGGATCCGCCAACTTTTGATGCAGACAACAAACAGTACCATTGGCAAGAAGGAGACAAAAGGAGGCGTGCTCCTCACTGCTGCTGCTTGCAGCTTAAGCGAGCTTGCTCATTTGGCCGCTTGCCGTCGCATGCCATGCACGAATCACGGGGCTCACCACCCTTCACCACAAATGCCCCGTGTAGACGCTGACTCCTCAAGCAATCTCCTTGGACACTCGATTGGGACTCCGCCAGCTCTTTCCTACTCCTCGACCGCTGTGGGAGCAGAAGCAGGGAGCTCTGGCTTGGATGAGGCATGAGGCGAGACCGCGAGATAGATGATTGAGAGAACTGGAGAGAGGTGATAGATGTGGTGGCAACATGCATGTGCAGAAGGTGCTGTCACGTAGGAGTATTCGGTATGTATTATTGTTTTCTTAGTATGATTCACCTCTTCGATTCTTTGAAGGTACTAGCAAAATTTCTAATTAATTTTTAAACAATGAGTTCGGTGGTTCACATGCATGTAAGTAATTACGTATGGCTTGATTCAATGACTATAAGAAAAAATAACAGATGGATTGACATGCTACTATATTTAGGAAAATTATCAATTCTTCATTTTTCTCGGAAACTCAAATCGGCAGTTGCCTGTAAATTCAGAGGCGAGAACCTCTCTACTGTCCAATACTCGTCATTATTCTTAGTTGAGATCCTCTAAACTGGCTAATACTTTCTTAGTTGAGTTATGATGTGATCAGTATTGTTCTAATTTACATGATTACAACGTCATATTCTATCCGCATCAAGATAGGTAGCATATCGAGTTTGCCCAGTTTCGTTGATCTTTGAAAAGGATACAAGACATGTGTGGGGAATATTATTTCCTGTGCAAACCATAAATGCACATTTTAAATATAATATCTATATCCATATCTATCATAATATATATCAATAAAGAGCTAAAATTTTTCTCCATTCATTTTTTGTCCACTTTCTCCCTAACTATCTGAAAAGTGAAGAGTTTTCTTCGTATCTCGCATGTGATCTGGACCTATAACCCATACTCATACAAGTTAGGACTCGCATCTAGCGATGATGAATACGGAGTCCAATTCTAATACATATTAGCAAATTAATAAAAGAAATAGCAACTTTATATTTTGTCTTTCTCTAACCGTTTTCTATTTTATAATAACTTTCTTAATAAAACCTAAAGTAGGATCCACGTCTACTTTATTTTGGTCTGGTCTGGAGCTAATCCGTGGATATTGCCGCCGCCCTTTCAGTTTCACCCCTGCGTGTGAGTGCTCCGCCGGTGACCATCACATGGCCCCCGGGACTGTCGCTGCAGAGCAGCCAGCTGGGCGTGCGGTGCAGGCTCTGGCTGCAGGCCAACGACAGGGAGGTTGCAGGCTTGCAGCAAGTGCGTAGTAGTACTCCGTAGAGCCGTAGAGGTAACGAGCCGGCGGTGCCTAGGCCCTGTGTACAGTTTCTAATTTTTTTTCGTTCTATCACGTTGAATTTTTGAATATATATATAGAGCATTAAATATAGATAAAAAATTAACTAATTGTATAGTTTGGTTGGAAATCGCGAGACGAATCTTTTGAGCCTAATTAGTCCACGATTGGATATTACTTGGCAAATAAAAACGAAAGTGCTACAGTAGCCAAAGTAAAAAAAATTCCCGGACTAAATAAGGCCTTAGGGCCTGTTTAGATTGTGAAAAAGTTTAGGTAAACTTTCTGTAGTATTTTTTGTTGTTATTTGGTAAAATTTATCCAATCATGGACTAACTAGGCTTAAAAGATTCGTCTCGACATTTACAGACAAACAGTGCAATTAGTTTTTTAACCTATATTTAATGATCCATGCATGCGTCCAAAGATTCGATGTGACAGTTACTGTGTAAACTTTTTTTTGGGCCTTTTCACCAACTAAACAGGCTCTTAGTTGATGGGCGAAAAGTTTCTGGTGTTACGTCGAATATTTTCAGAGGATGTTGGAAGGGGTTTTCGGATACGAATAAAAAAACTAATTACATGACTAGTCTGAAAACCGCGTGACGAATTTATTAAGCCTAACTAAGCCATCATTAGCACATGTGTATTACTATAGCACTTAAGGCTATTTATGGACTAATTAGCCTTTAAAGATTCGTCTAGTAATTTCTAATTAAACTGTGCAATTAGTTTTCTACGTGTCCAACATTCAACGTGATGCTCCCGTGTGTGAGAAGGAAAAGAAGGCTCAACAAAAGGAAATCCTCGGGTATGGACCTGCACAAGAACCAGCCGAAGCCCGTGTCGGATTTCGGCGGCGTCTTCTTCGAGGTTCCACATCTCGTGCAGTGCGCATCTCGCCGTGGCATTTCTTCCCGCATGTTTCCACATTGCCACACCGGCCAACATCCCGCCCGCCCAGGAAGCAACCAAACAGTTCCACTGCATCGTCTGGCGTCTGCCCCTGCAATCCTGCACCGTAACAGTACAACATCTCCTATTCGGACATTTGCATGCAGCCTTGCATTGCCATCACACATCCCCCTAGCCGAGACCGAGTAGCCGGGGGGCGGGCGTGAGGCCGGGTGTGGTGAATGGGCGTCCAGTGACAAGCATCCATTAGACTATCCGCACTTATGGACCTCTATATTCATCCTCTATACGTCCTAGTCAGCAAGATTCTCTCCTCTATACTTAATTCTCCCGCACTCATTCATCCTCTATATCATCATCTATCTACTCTATCCACTGTAGGGACCCACTTGTCACTTTATCTAAATATATCCATGTGTGATCTAGTTTTGAAGGATTTATTGAGACAAATTTAATGGTGTAATCGAAATTTAATTTGGATTTTTATTTTGTGAGTTATAACATTTTTTTCTTTTGTTTAGCTAGTGAGGCCCGCCACTGTTCATTATAGAGCAAGCACTGTGCTACTCTAAATATAGAGTAAGAGAAAGAATAGAGTATCGTTTTATAGTATCTAGTGCAGCAGTTTTTACTCTATATTTATACTCTAAAGCTTTAGAGTATCGCTTTAGAGTACCCACTGCAGGTAGTCTTACGGTTGGTTCGGAATATTTCTATTCCGTTCTCATCCCTAAGTATAATGATGAGTTGCCAGCATGATCATTTTTGGCGTCCCCGCTGCGTGGCGATCGAACCGAACTGACACGGTTCTCACACAGTTGCACAAAGTTTGCATGCTCCGGTGTTGCATCCGATTAAACAACTCTGAACTGCCGCTTTTGATGGAGCTCCATGCCCTGTGCACAGGCTAAAGTGGACTGCATTTATTGTCCATGGTTCGACCTTTGCAGAGAAGTCGGGCCATGGTTAGACCTTCCGCACCGGGTACGGGACGTGCGTACGCTAAGATGCCAGCTCAGGGATTTAGAGGACGAAGACGCCGCAGCGGGTACGCTACTCCCGTTCGCTACGCTCGCGCGAGCGCTATTCCTAGCGGGATAGCGAGCGAGCGCTATCGGCCTCCGTGGCGCGGGGCCCGCCCGCTGCCCGCCTTCGCGCGTCGACGGAGGTGGAAGAGGGAGGGGGCGGCGCGGACGTGGGGACCTCGTCGGGCTTGGTGGGCGGGGAGGCGGGCACGGTGGCCAGGGGCGAGGCGGCGGGTGGTAGCACGGCCACCGGCGCGGGGGCCTTGGCCTTGGGAGCACCTTGCGACGCGACGGCGGAGCTTGCGTATGTGGCGGCGAAGCTCGCGAGGCCGGGGAGCCTGCGCGCGACGGTGCGACGATGGTGCGGAGGCGGTGTCGCCGGTCCTCGCTCGCAACCTCCCGCTCCGCCTCGTCCTCCCCCACGACCTGCGCGCCGCGGCCAGGCTCCGCGCCGAGCTCCACCGCGCCGGCGCGCCTCTGCTCCGCCCGCGCGTGGAGGCCGAGACCGGGTGCTCCTCCTCCATCGCGCGAGGGCGCCGCCAGACGCGGACGCGGCCACCTCCGCACGCGCGGAGCTCCGCCGCCGCCGCTCGTCGAGGGAGAAAAGTGAGAGAGAGAGGGGTGAGCGTCGGGCGGAGAAAACGGAGGAGGGGGAAGGAAAGAAAAAAAAAGAAAGAAAAAGAAAAAATGAGGAGAGAGGAGATGGTAGTTGAGATGGTTGAATAAAATATATGGTAGTTGGTATAGAGTAGAGATATAGAGGATGGATGAGTGCGGGGAAACTGTATATTTTATGGTGACTAGGACGGAATATTCCTTTTAGAGGATGAATATAGAGTAACATGAGTGCGGTTAGTCTTAGTTCCCAATTCCGGGAGCCAAAAGTAGGATGTCTGGACACTGTAGCGCACTGTAGCAATTTCGTTTGTATTTAGCAAAAATTGTCTAAACTTTGACTAATTAGGCTCAAAATATTCGTCTCGCAAAGTATAACAAAACTGTGTAATTAGTTTTTAATTTCATCTACATTTAGTATTTCATACATGTACCGATATTTCAATGTGACGGAAAATCTTCTTTTTATATAGTGGAATTTGGGGAGAAGTCAGGAATAAAAAAAGGCCTCGATTTTGCTTGTGACAGCTAGAAGTCGAATGCTCCAGTGTGCAAAGTTCGGTTTCCACAGCACTCGGTTCGCTTTTTCCCTCCGACTCAAGGTGTGTTTAGTCCCCAAAATATTTCGGTCTTGTTTAGATTTCAGAATTCATTACCAAATTCCACTATATAAAAAGAAGATTCTCCATCATATCAAAATGCCAGCACATATATGCAGTACTAAATATAGATAGAATCAAAAACTAATTGCACAGTTTTGTTGTACTTTGCGAGACGAACATTTTGAGCCTAATTAATCAAGATTTGGACAATTATTACCACAACAAAACAAAAAAGTGCTACAGTGTTCGGGGTGGCACCGTGCAGAATCGGCCCCCTGAGTTGGTCATCTAAATAAGGCCTTCACCCAAAACATCACATCGAATCTTACGGTATATACATAAAGTATTAAATGTAGATGAAACAAAAAAACTAATTGCACAGTTCACCGTGAAATCACGAGACGAATCTTTTAAACCTAATTAGTTCATAATTAAATAGTAATTATTAAATAAAACAAAAAAAAAAGCTATCGTATCCGAAACCAAAATATTTTAAGAACTAAACACACCCTCGGTCGTAAATCGAACGATGAAATCCACGCAAGCCGAACTGACGAAGAGTTCTAGCTGCAGCGTAAACTTCGCTTTATGGGTCCATGTGCGATTAAAAAATATATTTCCATTCGTCTGCGGGGCAGCAACTCTTCACGTCCTCTTCCTTGTCCGTCCTATCTTCTCTCCCCTCCGTCCTAACAAACAATATTCTATGTGGCTCGGGTGTGTTCACTTTCTATGTAAATTCAAAATATTTTCTCTTCCATCTATCATATCAAATATTTGGACACATGTATAGAGTATTAAATATAGATAAAAAATAATTAATTGCTAAGTTTGTTTGGTTTTTGTAAAACGAATCTTTTGAGCCTAGTTACTTCATGATTAGATAATATTTATCAAATAAAAACGAAAGTTACTCCAGATCTGAGGAGGGCTGCGACCAATAGCTACAGATCCTAACTTCAAAAGTGCTAGCAAGTATATATAGCTATGAACTCACTTTATGAAGACAGCTCGCGATTGAAACATAATTTTAAGATAAAAATGGCAACATCACACCGACTCCCATGTGGTAGTCTCTGAAAGAAAAGAAAGGAACTTGCAATCAAAGGCCCTGTTCGGTTAACTATAAAAGCGGCTGATGCTGACATTAATACTGATTTGTTATGAGAGAAAAATACTGCTAAATGGTTAGCTGATTCTGATAAGTTCAAACGAACAGGGCTAAAATGTTGCACCCGCGCGTTTTTTTTAGAAAAGGGAATATATTAATACCCAGCCTCTGCATCAATCGATGCATATAGCTATTCCTTATTACACATCACTTCAAACTCACACAAACTCAAACTCAAGGCACGCACACCAAAGTTTCTCGACCTAGTTAACTCATCAAAATATAAAAGTGCTACACACGTCCTCCAGCTGCCTGTCAGAACACCTCTTGACGCCGAAAACAGCCGCCACAATGTGAAACCGTCTGCCGCTAATCACGCAGGTCATCTCAGATAACTCAACTGCTGGCCATTGCCTCCCACGCCGGTCTCTGCCAATTTCATGGGCGCCTCCCACGCTGGCCTCCTCGCCAAATTCATGGTCCACTGCCAACAGATGTGAGACCGTTGAATTGCGCGCGTTACCAGAGTCCGATTCCGTCATGATCTCCTGCATATGATAAGGCCCTTGTTTAGTTCCTAAATTCAACCCCAAATTTCACTGTGCAAAAAGAAGATTCCCATCACATCAAAATGGCGGCACATGTATGGAGTACTAAATGTAGATGAAATTGAAAACTAATTGCACAGTTTTATTGTACTTTGTGAGACGAATATTTTGAGCCTAATTAGTCAAAGTTTAGACAATTTTTACCAAATACAAACGAATTGCTACAGTACACATTAAATGTGCAGAATCGGGTGTCCCGAATTGGGAACTGAACACGGGCAAGGATTGAAGTCCACCGCAACTGCAGGAGAGCGTTGGGGATCGCAACAGCGGCGGCAGAAGAGCGTTGGGTCGTGGAAGCCATCCAACGAATGCATATGGGCCACAATGGGTGGGATCTAGGACAGCCCATACCACTTCGCATAGATATCCAGCCTGGGCCAGACCGGCCCACATAAGGCCTTTCCTCCACGAGATCTCTTTCTCCTCGCACCCCGTGCGTTTTCTCATTTCTCATCCCTGCTTTTCTTCTCCCGCTCTCCGCCCGTGCGAGCGCGCCGTCTCTCCTGCCGACACCTGGGCGACCGCCGCCGCCGCCGCCGCCCTACGCTAGGTACCCAGGTATTCGTCGGGCACTTCGCGGCGACGAGCACCCACCAGGCATGCTCATCCCTTCTCTTCCTTCCTGTTGTACGGAACCGAACGCCCGAACCCTAAACTTGAGCTATTAGGCTATTTGAGAATCCGTATCTGAATCTAATGTATGTCCATTTCTGGGACGCCCCTGCCTGCCGCTAAGACTATCCGCAGTGGGTACTCTAAAACGATACTCTAAAGCTTTAGTATGAATATAGAGTAAAAACTGCTGCACTGGGTACTCTAAAACGATACTCTATCCTTTCTCTTACTCTATATTTAGAGTAGTACTGTGCTTACTCTATACTCTATAGTGGCGGGCCCCACTAGCTAAACAAAGGAAAAAATACTATAACTCACAAACCAAAAATTCAAATTAAATTTCGATTTCACCATTAAATTCGTCTCAATAAATCCTTAAAAACTAGATCACGCATGGATATATTTAGATAAAGTGACAAGTGGGTCCCACAGTGGATAGAGTGGATAGAGGATGATATAGAGGATGGATGAGTGCGGGAGAATGTATAGAGGAGAGAATTTTGCTGACTAGAACGTATAGAGGATGAATATAGAGGTCCATGAGTGCAGGTAGTCTAAGGCTTTGCTTTGTTTCAAGGATGTCGGATGTGACCGTGTGTGCTTTGTTTCAAGGAGCAGAACTTGTTCTAGAATCTAACAACTGTTCGACTGACAGGATGTCCAATGTGACCGTGTGCGTGCGGTTCAGACCGCTGAGTCACAAGGAGAGGAAGGCCAATGGCGACAAGGTCTGCTTCAAGAAACTGGACTCGGAGTCTTTTGTTTTCAAGGTCTGGACTAGACCCTCTTCAGTCTCATGCTTCCTTTAGCTTTCACAGATAAATGCATAGTATGGTGGATGTTCATGTGCTATTTCTGGTGGGATTCACTGTTCTGTTCCTGTATTGCACACCGCAACTTTCTAGATCTATCGACTTTACTGAATTGGTTGACAGTTCTCGTGACCACGCCCTTCTGAACATTAACCTGTTTATTTAAGCATTGCCCTACACAATTATGCCATAGGGAGCAGGGACTACGAGCAAGTAATTGAGGATCAAACGCACACTCTGTTTGTTCTGTGTTAGCTGCGTTCATCATCATTTCCCTTGTGACCTTGTTGGTGTGGTGTGACATTTCAATTCTTCTGCTTCTAATGTGTTGGCAAACTCTTGAACTAGGATGAGAGGGAAGAAGATGTCATATTCAGTTTTGACAAGGTGTTCTATGAAGACACGCAACAGTCTGATGTCTACAACTTCCTTGCAGTGCCCATTGTTTCAGGTTTTGTGTTTTCTGTTTCATTCTAGATTTGTTCTTCAAGATAGTCAAAGTTGTTTCTTATCACTACACTCTTATCATAACCAGATTATCTAATAGCCATTTTCCATATTCTGGAAACAGATGCCATTAATGGAATAAATGGGACTATAATCACTTATGGTCAGGTATCTATTGCTTCATACACATACACCCTGTACCCTGATTGACCAGTTGACAGTTGTACACTTGTTTTGCTGCACAGGACGTATATGTGTATCCACTATTTTTTTCCCTCAAAGCAATTCTCATCGTACTGCAACTTTCCAATTTACTGTAGAAGTCATAATTTGCAGTGCACCTATGAATCTGTGATCAATGTCTTAGCGATCAACTATATCCATACTGACATTTATTTCAAATTTGCTTGTGTCTAGACTGGGGCAGGAAAGACGTATAGCATGGAGGTAAATTAAATGTCCTTGAGATTTAATTTATGGGATAATTACTAATTAAATGTCCTTGAGATTTAATTTATGGGATAATTACTAATTGTGTCTCTTCAGTCTTGACCTTACACATTTATGTAATTTTGTATGTAACATAGGGGCCAAGCATCTTGCATTGCAATGAACAGAAAACTGGGCTAGTACAGCGAGTTGTGGATGAGCTTTTTGTATGTTTAGGATCATCAGCAAGCACGTGGACTGTGAAGTTGTCAATGGTAATATACAAGCCTCATGCTGATTTAGAATCCACTTTGCTAGTCCCCCCCCCCCCCCCCCCCCCCCCCTTCGTTGTTAGGTTTGCTGAAGCTGAATAGTAAAATAAGTTATTTACCATGTCTCAGGTGGAGATATATTTGGAAAAAGTGAGGTGAGTATTTGGTAGAGAATTTCTCATACTTCCTCTCTAGAAATGTTTTTTAAAGTGCTGCTATGGAGAGGATCAATTTTTATCTGTTCATATCTCAGGGACCTTCTTGACTTGTCCAAAGACAACCTGCAGATCAAGGAAAGTAAAACCCAAGGAATTTACATTTCTGGAGCAACAGAGGTCAGAATGAAGAACATGGCACCTTCCTTCCATTCTAATTTTCTGTGATATTCAGAAAGAAGTACTTGGCATCAGGACCTCCATGCTTTCACTTTGATATCTGGTATCTGTTCAATTACCCATGCAGATATCTATCCTGAACAGTTCAGATGCATTAGAGAACCTTTCTGTAAGTCTTCTTGAGCTTTACTTGGAGTGCCTTTCTATAAGCAGATACTAATTTAGCTTTGTTGACCTGTTTAAATTACAGCAAGGAATTGCCAACAGAGCTGTTGGGGAAACACGTATCCTCTATTTGTCAATCTAGAATACTGAAACAGTTACTCTAAATTTGATATGGTATGCCATCCTTAATGTAAACAGAAATGAACCTGGCTAGCAGTAGAAGTCACTGCTTATACATTTTCTCAGTACAATATGGATCCACTTCAGATGAGAGGTACACCAAACATCAGAGTTACATGTTTCTATGTGCATTTATCAATGGGACAAAAACGGATGTTCATGTTGTTTTCTGCATCATGGTTGGATGGTTCCCAAGGACCATTGGCAACCTTTGCAACATGCCAACATTTGATGATTTGATAGGTGTTCAAGTTGATTCCTGTATCCTGATATTTTTAAGGCCATTAACCGTCAATATTCAGATTTCATATGCTGTTAATCAAGACTGTATTAAGCTAGTCCTGATTCTTGCTAAATATGCAATGGTCCTTTGTGCAATTTTCCTTTCTTGTTGGAGGTTGATATATTGTCCAAATGCTAGATTTATCTCTTCTCAGATGGTTGACTCCGGTATTGTGAAGCAAACATAGTTTCCTAGACTTATGTTAATGCAACCATGAAGAAAATTATGCTACTGTCTGCAGTTCATAATTACTTCTTACCCTTACAGGGTAACATCAGGGAAGATTATACTTGTTGACTTGGCTGGTTCTGAGAAAGTTGAGAAAACTGGTGCTGAAGGACGGGTTCTTGATGAGGCAAAGACAATCAACAAGTCCCTCTCAGCTCTAGGAAATGTCATCAATGCCTTAACGACTGGTGAGCACTGAGCAGAAAAGGGTCATTTTTAGAAGGAACAAACTCAATAAGAAGTTAGCCTGCCATGTGTTTGTGATTAGCTTAACCTGTCATATTCTTTAACCTCCAGGTAAACAGAATCATGTGCCTTTCCGTGACTCAAAACTTACGCGCATTCTTCAAGATGCATTGGTTAGTCTAAAGTTTCTCCAGCACGTTTTTTTATTCTTGAAGAGAAGTATATTCAGGATTACAATATCATGTGGCTTTGTCTAAACGCTATTGCTTGCTTGCAGGGTGGCAACTCAAGAGCGGCATTGCTGTGCTGCTGTTCTCCCAGCCCATCGAATGCACCAGAGAGTCTGTCCACGCTTCGCTTTGGAACCAGGCATGCCAGCAAATCAGTCTCACACCTGTACTGTGCTGCCATAATCCATTGCTCTCTATGATAAATACCCTTTCAGGACAAAGCTCATAAAGGCTTCTCCGAAATTGATTCCCGAGGCGGTGGATAACACCAAGAAGCCCACCACCGAGACTCATGACCAAGACGATCTGCGTGAAAGGATACTGAGCAAGGTCTGTAGCAATGAACCCGAGGCGCTTGATTTGATTTTAGCCTATATTTTCTGTTTGTCAGCGTCAGAGCGTCTTACTCTGAACCAAACTTGTGTTCAGCTAAGGTTGAGCCTGAAGGAAGAGGATGTGGATTTGCTGGAAGAACTGTTCGTGCAGGAAGGCATCATCTTCGATCCCAGTTCCGTCGCGGACATCGACTCGGTGTGCCGGGACACTGCAAGCGAGGAGATCTCGTTGCTGATGCAAGCTGTGGAGGAGCTCAAAGAAACCGTGGAAGAGGTAGCGTCAAAACGTCCAAACCTCCATTCTGTCCGTTATTGCTGTGCTCGAATCTCGAGCAAGTTGCCTGCCTTGTGATAATCAGGCTGCCTGCGGGGACACCGATGTTCTAACTCTGACTGCGCGTTGCAGCTCACGGACGAGAACGAGAAGCTAAGGCGCAGCCTCCAAGTTGCGCAGGAGATGACCGCTCAGGCCCAGCTTGCCGCCGCCGCCGAAGCTGCCCGGAGCCGTACTCTGCTTGATCTCGTGCCAGCGGTCCTCCTCCGGCCCTTTGGGTTTGTACCAGACTGACGATATAGCCAATGCCCATTGTCCTGTGAAGAAACCATGTCATACACTTAGATCACGGATTCATGGACCAGGGTGGTATAGTATACTTGCAGTACAGGTACTGGTATCCTTGGAGGTTCAGGCTGTTTGTAATGCGGCCAGAATACTGATTGCTATGTACGTGTATCAGATATTCCTCGTGAAAATTTGAAATTTAGTGCTGGAAAGTGCCTCCTCCGTAGTTGTTTGAGGATTTGCTCTTTTTTTTCCCCTTTCAAAGTACTGATGAATGGGCCTTTTTCTTTTAGTATCGGGATTGACTTTTTTTTTTATAAAAAACTCTCAAAAGAGTGTTTCATATCTGATATCTCTCTCTGTGTTGCTCTAGCAATGCAAATTTTTGGCTTCGCTCTAGAACGTTCATCGGTTCGTCTGTTGGGCAGGATGCACACGTGGCTCAGCATCCAGCCGTTGGTCTCCTCCCTGGCACGAAAGCTCGCAGCCCGTCCCGCCTCCTGTCCTCTTCCACCTCCCGCCCCAATCCCCCCGCTCCTCCCTATCCACCATCACCATGGCCACAGGCGCCGCCGCCGCCTATCATTGCAACGCCATCCTCCACCTCCCCAGACCCCCGCACTTCCGCCGGCTCCCGCCTCTCCCCGTCCCCGCACTCGTCACCCGCAGAGCTGCGAGCTTCGGGCTGGGGGCCGCCCGTCTCGGCCCGAAGGTGAGGGCAAGTTCCGTACCGCCACCGCCACCATTTTTTGAAACCGTGGAAGAGGAGGAGGAGGAGGAGGGTGGGTGGTCGGATGCGGAGGCGGGCTTCAGTGACGAGGCGGAGGATGAGCAGGAGTGGGCGGGCGGCAACGGCGCGGCGCGCGGGGAGGACCTGGGCGCGGACGCCGGCGAGGACCTCAGCGGGTGGGTGCGACAGTGGCCGCGCCCGCGGGAACTGTTCGTGTGCAACCTCCCGCGCCGCTGCGACGTCCAGGACCTTCTCGAGCTCTTCACGCCCCACGGCACCGTCCTCTCCGTCGAGGTATGCTATGCTACATCATCCCCGCAGGATAATCCCCACTTGAGCTTACGCTTACCCAATTTTTAACTCTGAACCAATCAACAACGGGTTTCCACACGCTACATGAAGATGCTTGTACAAGTACAGTAACTTGCCAAATAATGAATGAGGAAGGCTGATAGTTCTGAATGTTCTGAACCGACTACTTGACACGATAGCCTGGACACTTGCATCAGCACTGCTGCATTTGCCAATTTCTTTTCATTGATCAACCAAATGAACTCATTAGATGAACAAAACATGCAAAATTTCCAATACAACCATGCTCTTGACATCTTTTTGATGATACTGTATTAGCTGTTACTCTTTGACTGGATGGATGGTCGGCTGAACATGGTGCAGATTCTTTTTATGATGGACTAGTATAGTAGGTACATTGTGCGTAGAGGCTGCTTGCTTGTGTTGCTTACAAATGATGATGCTAACTCTTTGGGTTGTATACAATACCTCTAGTCTTTCACCAGGACCTTTTGGTGTGTGTTTTGATGCTAACACCTCAAGTTGTCTACACCTCGCAGATTTCACATGATGCTGAGACTGGAATTAGTCGAGGAACTGCTTTTGTTACAATGCGTTCTTTAGCAGAAGCTCGGACAGCAATCAATGCTCTGGATGGATTTGTGAGTCGTTTACATTACACCACATATTCAGATGAAACTTTTACTGCATACTCCGTATCTCAACACTTTTCTAGTCTCTTAACTCATGATGTCACGTGTTTCTCTCTTGTAGGACTTAGATGGGCGTGAAGTTTTTGTTAAACTAGCATCTGATGTCATTTCCAATAGGAAAAATGTGAACCTGAGCCATATAACACCCATGAAGGACCACATCTTTGAGAGCCCGCACAAGATTTACGTCGGCAACCTTGCGTGGTCTGTTCAGCCCCAAGACTTGAGAGAACTCTTTACTCAGTGCGGAACCGTTGTTAGTACAAGGCTGCTGACAGATCGCAAAGGAGGCAGAAACCGAGTCTATGGGTTCCTTTCATTTTCTTCCGCTGAAGAGCTTGAGGCAGCTTTAAAGCTTGACAGAACGGTAAGCCTCAAGTTTTGTGTTTCATTGCTTATTTGAGCTGTTCCATTAGCTTGTTTTTACAAAATAGTTATATTCCTTCTTGAATTTCTTTGAAATAGAGGAAACTTGTACTTATTCCTTTGAAATTCTTGAATTTCGTAAATTCGATACGATGGCCCAGTTCTGAAAACTTCAGCCCTACCATTATTCTTCTAGATAAAGGTTGGATGACTTTTGCCCTCCGGACAAGAAGAGTAATGGTTCTTTGTGGCTTGTCCGGAGGAGTAATTTTTAGTAAAGCGCTAGTCCTGTTTAATAGCTTCTGGTTCCAATTTAACTCCCTGATCTGATCACCTGCTGCAAGTAGCCTAGCATGTACTCTGCTCTTGTGCTCGTCAAGTTGTCCTACCCCATGATATTGCTCCTGTGTTTGCGAGCACCTTCGCTTATATCACTTCTTTGCTTCTGCAACAGGTCTTTTACGGACGGGATATCGTAGTAAAGGAAGCTATTGTAGAGCGCCAGACACGCTGAGACGTTGAGGGCTACCGTTGAGAAATGCATTTTTGTCTGTGCCTCATTGGCCGATTAAGTTCATGCTCCAGGCACAAGCTACACAGCTAACAAACATGACCCCATATGTATGTACGAAGCAATTGAGTGGTTCGTCGCAAAGCAATGAAAAATGGTAGCATAAATTAGTGCGACTGCTGCAATTTTGTCATCGCCACCGTGGATGGTGGTGTGAGAAATTCTATGACGAACTGAAAACTGATATTGTAGCCGTAACAAATACTCTCTGTGGTTGACAATACATGTTTTAGCCTCTTATAATATCTTCCAAACAGTAATACTGCCCGTGCTTCACAACACGAATACATGCATTTCTTCTTCTAATATCTTCCAGGTATTGCTTTTTCTTTCATTAACTAGCATGGCATCTCTCTCTGGGTGTGCTTCTTCTGACATAATTCAGGTAGTCCTTGTGCCCAACAGCCCAAGGCCAAAAGCTTATTGCAGCTTCTAGCAAAGCAAAACAAATAGACCCTTAAAACAACGGAGAGTCTCTCAAGGTGCCTTCAGTACCTTGTGCACCCTAGTATGAATGGATTTTATACAAATTGCACCGCAAACAAATCACATGATAAGAAAAAGTCTCAGGAAGGCCCATCTTACAACACATGTTCAGGTTTTGCTCCCGAGGATATATATAATCTCAGACCAAAGAACAAGTTGCATATAATTGTGTGGTTCCCATATCTCAAAACAACGGATAAATGACATCACATATAATTGTCATTATGTGGTTCTAGTTCTAGCCAACTGATGCAATGCTGTTGTGATACAAATCACATCACATATAATTATCATCTATGACCTCATGCCCTTGCCCTCGCCCAAGGAAAACAACACTATTCAGGCAGCAACATTTCATCACCAATATTGTCATCGCAAGCATTACATGTCAATACCTCATACGCCATAATATGTAATAATAAAGGCGAAGGTGACTGCAGGCAGGTATGGACAAACCATGTAATATAAATGATCATTATAGCTGACAAAATCTGGATGCCGAGTAGCAAAAGTTAACAACAGACAGTTCTATGTAACCAAAAGGGTTTATGGCATCCTCCACAGGACATTCACGATCTCTAGTTCACTCCAAACTCATAAAACGGTACATAAAATTGATTCCAAGAATAGCCCCAGCTTCAAGCACCTCATGTTGAGCTCCCCACTTAGGCCACCAGAGTGCTTGCGGTGGTTGACTCACTGCAGTAGAGCAAGAATTGTCAGCTACAAAGTAGAAGTGTATGACTGTCCAAATAGCATGCCACAAAATAGGAAAAAAAGAAAACAACAAAAGAACTCTGGGGAATTGACCCATCTACTGCCTTAAATACAACTAAATGTTGATGACAATTCATTTGGTTACACGGGTCAGATTTTCATGACATTGCTATTGTAATCTCAAGGTGACAAACATACTGCACACTAGCACCTTGTTTAGCAAGCCTCCAGCTTTCAGCTGCGCATCAGATATGGAGTATGCAGTCTAAAATAAAGTGGTTTAAGTCTCTACTTTTAGTCCAAAATGGAATATGGCGTACCGAAACATCCTCAAAATAGCAAGTCCTCAAACTCATGGAGCTGGGGATAGATCTCTGCCAAATAGAACCCTAAAATACCAATGAATCTACATGCTTTATGAAATTGCACCAGATGAACATACTACACCTAGCTATATGAACAATACCGCATGAAATATAGCTCACAAATGCATTTCAAATAAGTGTTCTTTATCAAAGACTGCTTCACAATTACTTGCAGCACAAATCCATGGCTCTAATCATCTACAACATTAATTATCGTTTGTAATATCGAGTTTCACACATGGAATTGTATTCACATCAAGATTACATGCTTAGGTAGCAAAGAATCAGTAGCATCTGAAACAATCAACAATACTCTGACATAAAGAAATTACTACAATACTACAGCTCCAATGTAGTAATCTCCAGGCACAACAGATCAACGATTACCAAGTTAACTAAGCTAATACCACATACTTCAGTAATCATGCTAGTACCAACAAGCAACAAAATGCATGGGTTCGAGTGACTTACTACTTCCAGGTGGGTGGAAGCTTCTTTGTGCGCTTGTAGTAGCGGGCAAGGCGGTGGATCCTGCTCTCAACAAGAATGAGCCTGAATTTGGAGTCTTTGTCCTTCCTGTTCCTCTCAAGGTGCTTCCTTATCGCCACTGCCTTCTTGATGAGGAAGTACAGGTCCTCTGGGATTTCTGGTGCCAGCCCTACACAAGCACATGAAAACATGAATACAGCACAAATCATAAATACCAACAAGCAGATGCAGAGCTTCATTAGGGCCATAGTGGGCCATGGCCCCTCCTCATTTTGCAATTCTATAAACGATGCTTCAGTATCTTAGTATATTTTGCTAATCAAGCTTTAAATTTGCCACCCTCACACTCCCTAAACCATGTATATTATTATACTGTTGGAGCCCTCTAAAATTATCCTCAAGCTCCACCACTGCTAACAGGCGAATCGAACGAGGATCTAATTCTGACCATGTGCCTTGAGGATGCGGAGGATCTTGCTGCCGGTGACGCTCTTGACAAGGGGGATACCGTGCTGGTCACGGAGCAGGACGCCGATCTGCGACGGCATCTGACCCTTCTTCGCCGCCTTAGTGATCATCTCCTCCACCTACCAGACGAGAACCAACAACACACACATCAGCCAACCGAATCAGCAATCCCATCCCAACAACAACGGAAGCAGACGACGCCCGAATGGAATGGGGTCGAGGGAGAGAGGAGAAGGCTCTCACGTCGGAGGCGGCGGTCTTGAGCCAGGTCGGCGGCGTCCTCTTGTACGGCAGCGCCGACGACGAGATACCCTTCCTGCGTCACGGAGCCACGCAGCCGCCATTAGCACACAGATTCACCAGACTAGAAGCAATAGCACCAGTGCTACGAGGACGAGGGCGGGAGGGTTACCCGCGGCTGTGCATACGCCCCATGGCGGCGTTGGGGTGTTTGGCTCGGGCGACGGCGAGCTGGCGCTTGCGGCGGCGGCGGCGGCGCGAATGGGAAAGAGGCGCGAGTGCGAGAAGAGGGGGACGGATTAGACTGTCCGCACCGCGTCCGCTATCCGCGTCCGCTGCGCGTGGATAGCGGACGAAACTGCTGCAGCGGCGTCCGCTATCTCGCCACCTCATCCGGCATCGGCGCCTACGTCCGCTATCTTTGGCGGAGTAGCGTGCGTCCGCTACGCCTGCCCCGGCCCCACCATGGCCTCGATGCGTCGCCGAGGAAGCTCCGCCTCGCCCTCGCCTCGCGCCCGGAGCCGGAGGAGGAGGCCATCCCCGCGCACGGCTCGCCCACGGCTGGAGGCCCGCCTCGCCATCTCCGTCGGACGCTGGCACGGAGAGGGAGGGAGGGTGTCCGCCGGCGCGGAGAGGGAGGGAGGCCGCCGGCGCGGAGAGGGAGGGAGGGAGGTCGCCGGCGCTGCTCCTCCTCCGCCGGGTCGCCGCGACCCGGCCTCCCGCACCGACGCGGCCACGCGCAGGCGGCACTCCGGCGGCGGGCGGCGCGACCCGGCCTCCCGCACCGCCGCGGCCACGCGCAGGCGGCACTCCGGCGGCGGGCGGCGCGACCCGGCCTCCCGCACCGCCGCGGCCACGCGCAGGCGGCACTCCGGCGGCGGGCGGCGCGACCCGGCCTCCCGCACCGCCGCAGCCACGCGCAGGCGGCACACCGCAATAATGGCGCCACCCGGCCTCCTGCGCGCGCCGCAGCAGCGCCGCCGGAGGAGCTCCACCGTGGGATCCCCGCGCCCGTGCTCGGCCGGGCCGCCTCCGTCGCCGAAGGAGCTCCACCGCGAGATCCCCACGCGCGCGCTCGGCCGGGCCTCCTCCGCCGCCGGGCCGCGTGGAGGAGGTCGACCGCCGAGCCGCGTGGAGGAGGTCCGCCGCCGGGCCGCGCGGGGGCGAGCTCCGCCGCCGGGGCGCGCGCGGGAGCCGGAGCTCCGTCCGCCGGGGAGCGCCGGGGCCGCGCCGTCCTCGCCTCGCGCCGGGAGCCGGAGGAGGCGGCCGTCCCCGCGCCCACGCGCGGCTCGCCCGCGGCCGGATCTGGATCCGCCCACGCCGCCGTCGGAATCCCCGCCGTTGGGAGCCGCGCTCGGGAGGGAGGGAGGGCTGGGGAGAGAGCGGCGCTCGGGAGGGAGGGAGGGCTGGGGAGAGAGCGGCGCTCGGGAGGGAGGCCGACGGTTTTATTATTAAAGAAAACTGACAGGTGGGTCCCGCAGTGGATAGAGGATGATATAGAGTATGGATGGGTGCGGGAGAAATTGATATAGAGGATGAAATCTCGATGACCAGGACGAAATATTCCTTTTAGAGGATGAATTTAGAGTACGACGAGTGCGGACAGCCTTAGGGTTTTGGATCCTATTCAACTTATCCGAGAGAATTTTCACTTGGACCCTTGTAAATATTATTATTTGCAGAATGCGCCTATCATTGCAAAAACGGCTTCTGGGCCGTGGGTCGTCTTCTTCCATCACCCCCACTCCCCCAGCGTGCGCGCAAGACGACTGGGCCGGCCGTCGCTGCCGCCCTAATTCGGCCCCTTCGCCGGCGACGAGCGCCACCAGGTACGCCCTCCCCTTGGTCTTCCCTTCCTGCTGTGCGAAACCGTGCGCGCAAACCCTAACTTACTGTTCGTATTCGGATCTGAATCTGATTGCAAGTGTATATGCATGTATTATTTATGCCCACTAACTTCGATTGCTTTGTTATAAAAAAAAAACTTCGATTTCTTTGCATCGGGTGTACATGTGTACATCCAGTCCTTTAGACCTTTACTGGGTCCGCCCCTGTCTCGATGTGCTTGTGACTGAGACTGGTTCAGACCATTTGGGGCAAATAATATGTTGGATGAACTTGTGTGGAATGTTGCTCTGCAAATTTTTGACGGTTGGGTGCTAGCCACGCTGTGCAATTCTTTGTGGAATCAGAGCTGCCGATCTTCACTTGACAGTGTTAACCTTTTTAAGACTGATGGGACCCAACATATGTCTTCAATTATTTGCTAATTGCAACAACTCACTCATCTCTATCTGTCAATATGTTCTATTTCCTCGTGTGTTCATTTATCCCCTTTCATTAAAAAAAAACAGTCTTCTGTTGTAGCTTTATTGCCAATCACCTCTATATCAACTGAAGCTATGTACCCACGTTACTTACTCTTATCGCCTTGCATATATGGATTGCCATTTGTCTTTCATGAGCCTGATACTTCATTTTAGAAGGAAAAAAAAAACTCTCTGTTTTTACTGTCTTTCTTTTTTCTATGGTAGAAAGTTTTTAAATGGGGTCAGTTAAGTATTGTGGCTGCAAAACATATGCCAAGTAGCCCTGTGGCCACAGTCCAGGAAATATGTGACATGGTGTGGCTGAGCATCATACTGCACATTAGTTGATATGCTGCCATCCATGTGCTGAACCTTTTACTATAAGTACTCATTGTATATATGCTTCTTTCCTTGTTTCTGCTACCCTATTTGTGATTAATATTATGCTAAAGCATCATAAAATTATTGCCCATGTCATAGCAATGTTATTTTCTAAATTCCTCCAGATTTTCTTTGTCTATATTACTTGATGGTTACATGACAGTGCTAATTTTTACCATCTCCAGGTGTCAGGGTATTTGCAAACGGTGAGAAAAGTTGTGCTTTGCTGTAGCGTCATGGCTGCAAAAATACGTGTAGTGATGAAGTCTTTTATGAGCCAAAGCAACCAGGTCTCAGGTCTTATTCCATTCACAAAGAAGATTGGACTGCCTGAATCACGGGCCTTGTATACAGTGTTGCGATCACCTCATATTGATAAGAAGTCCAGGGAACAATTCTCGATGCATGTCAAGAAACAGTTTGTGGAACAGACCGCCAAACCACATGAGCTTCAGAAGAAGTTATTCTGGTTAAAACGCCTGCGGATACCTGGGGCTCAGTATGAAGTCCAAATCTCTTTCAAGACACGGCTGGATATGGGGCACCTAAGGTCCCAAGCTCCTTGATGCCTCCCAGGTGGCCAGATATTTTTGTCATCATCAAGTTTGAAGTGCCCAGACTAATTCTTAGAACTTGTATCCATTGGCATTTTCGTATGAAGACCTGCTCTCTTTTTTTTTTTGAAGAGTTTCGATAAATGTATCTGCTAGTTATTCATCACCTTCGGAAATCATGAATAACGAAAATGCAGCATGATGCCATGATGTAATGCTACAGATATGCCTTGATTCTCAAAACTTTGTCTTGTACTGTTTACCAGCTCCAAATGAGTCATACCGGTTAAGAGCGAGAAATTTTGAAATGTAACCCGTTATTCGCGCGTCTCTTGTAATATGACCCGCAATTCGCGTGCCTTTGGAAATATGACCCATGTCATGCGAATTGTTTTGAAATTTAGTCTTTTCGGGGTTTCCTCCATTTCAGCAATTCCAGGGGTTTGTTTGCATTGTTTGGGGTATGGAAAAAGACATTATTGCCCCTCCCTCATTCTAGGTAGCCAGGATGCATGCCCAGCCACTCAGATGTCTCCCAGCCTATCCATTTTTGTTCTCATATCCGTCCGTTGCTCCTAAAGACTAATACTTTGCACAGATGTAATATATACGTTCAAAATAAATATAAACAACATGTTTTACACGATAAAAAACAGCCATATAATTTCACCATAAATAATAAAATCAACTGCACAATTCCAGCATATATTTAATATTAGTACGCGTTCAGGCGCTGGAAGGAGGAGGCGCTGGGAGGCTGGCCGCACTGGCTGCGCTGGCCGCCGGCGGCTGCCGGGCCTGGCCGACGGCGGGCGGGCAGCCGAGGTCGGGTCGCCGGTCGCGCGACTTCTCTGTAGTCGCGACGCGTGACTGGAAGGCCGGGTCGCGCGACTTCAGTTCGTGCCCAGCGACGGGAAACGGTAGAAGGAAAGAGGAATGAGGGAGGGGCACAAACGTCTTTTCCCGTGCCCCAAATAATGCAAAGAGACCCCTGGAATTACTAAAGTGGAGAAAACCCTGAAAAGACTAAATTTCGGAACAATTCGCATGACATGGGTCATATTTCCAAAGGCACGCGAATTACGGGTCATATTACAAGAGGCACACGAATAACGGGTTACATTTCAAAATTTCTCGGTTAGAGCAGTGTGCTTTCGGTGCCCGAATCCTGGTACAGCTTCTTATTTCAATGCCGAGGGGGCGTCTTCCCCCCCTGTGGTCAGAGTTATTTTTTTTTGCTTTGTAGTATTTGAAATAGAAAAGGCATTGAAAATAGTCTATTTCCAATGCAGTTTAAGCAGCCATCATGATACAATCTTTTTTAAAATTCATGATAATGTTTTATTTATCTTCGTCTGGTCCTTTTTTTTAAGACAAATACTTTGGAAATTCCCCTTACCATTAGCCAAAAGAAAAAAAAAAGGAAAAACATATGCCATGTATCTCCACCAATTATACTGCCTGTATCCATCTTTAAATTCATGCCATGTCTGCAAGACATATTAGGTGGTATCGAGTTACTCGTCTTGATTCTACTAGACTAGGTGCGAGTAGCCGCTTGCTTCTTTCCTGGAGCAGCAGCCTTTTCTCTTTACATTCTGTGGCTACTTCATTCTTTCGCCACACCGGCCAACACACAATCTGTTGATAAATATACATAGCTATTTACATGATTCTATTTCTTCACAATAAAAAATATGTATTGAGGTGTTGCCAGAACACAAGGGGGAGAAGGCGCCGGCGATAGCATCTGCAACTGCCTGTGCGGCTGTGCTCCGGCCTAGGGAGGATATGGAGCGGGAAGGCAACAACTGAGATGCAAAATCCAAAGCAGATCCAGAAACTTAAAAGAGGCCTGAACTAAATCATAAAGTTTTATTTGACGGCGTCTACCACAACTGTAGTTACCGCCGCCCGACACCCAGCGATCGGCAAGCAAGAATACAAAAACTCCCCCAGACATTAAGACGATCCCAACCTCAGAATGTCGTCCATGCATCAACACAAAGGAGCACACACATGGCTTTCAGGTGAATAAAATATCACTGTGCTTATGAAAACAGGTCGTTTGTCAATGACGTTCACTTGACATGCATTTATCAGACGACTCGGAGTCTCGGATGAACAAAGTAATATGTCGTTATTAAATTATTGATTGTAACGAAGATGCTACCTAATAGGCTGGTACAACATCGAGCGTACATCGAAGGATGCTGGCATGTGGCTGCGAGTCGCCAAAAGCTTGTGCATTATCCCTGTGCAGTGCAGGTGAAGTAAACCTCGTGCTCCAAGAAAGGTCACTTGGAGAGTTCAGCAAAATTTGGATGTCCATCCATACTCCAATGAAGGAGATTCAGTTTGTTCATTTGGAGCCGTGAACCTTGCGTGCAAATGTCGCAGCCACAACAAGCGGGAAAGCAATACTCGCATCGCAGTGCACCTGCATTTTCCAAATTTTCAAACAGCAGATTAGGAGCCTGTTTAGTTCCTCCCCCAACCCAAAAAGAGAACCCAAAAAGTGCTACAGTATCTGTCACATCAAATCTTGCGACACATGCATAGAGTAGTAAATGTAGACGAAAGAAAAAACTAATTACACAGTTTAGTTGTAAATCACGAGACAAATCTTTTGAGCCTAATTAGTCCATGATTGGACACAAATTACCAAATAAAAACGAAAAGTGCTACAGTAGCCGAACCCAAACTTTTTCACCAACTAAACAACCCCTAGATTGTTAGTAATAACAGCATCCAATGCCTGGCCCATGCACCATACTATGCTCTCCCAATATGCTGATTTCAAAAGCGGTAGTAAAGTCGGCCTTAGTGCCGTGTTCGTCTTGTCCAGGTCTCTGGCGATCGGGAGGCGATTCCCGTACGCCTGGAGTTTGGCGGCCGTCGTCATCCCGGCGACCTCGCCCCCGTCCCCATCGTCCTCGTCCCCGTCCGAGGCGAGCTCGTCCCTATCCCCGGCGACACCTCGTCCCCGTCTCCATCCCCGGCGACCTCATCCCCGTCCGCGTCCCCACCCCCGGCGACCCCGCTCCTGTCGTGGTAGTCTGGGCGGTCCCATAGCTCCTTGCCGCACCGCACCGCACCTTCGCCGGCTCCTCGGAGCCCTGCCTCGGCGCGTCTCCTCGCCGGCCGCCGCCCTCCATCGTCCTCCTGCCTTTTTTCCGGGTCGGTCTACATCCCATCTTTTCTCGATTGTCTGCTGTGTCTTCTGGTTTGTGCTGTGGTTTGTCCATCCAAGCGCTGCTCTCTGCCTGCTCGGCCTGGAGTGGTCACGATGGATGGAATTGAAGGGAGGATGGATAAGTCGCGGCTGCTGAAGGCAGAGAGGATGATTGTTCGACTTCATCTGGTTCCGAAGGGGAAGAAGGATGATTATCTGTGTCAGGTAGTGGTGAAGAATGGCGATTTGCAAATGGAGGATGCAGTTCAAAACCAGATAGCGGGGCCGGCGGACCGGTCCTGCACGTCTCAATGAAGATAGCAGTCTGGAACTGCCGGGGCCTCGGCAATAACCCGGCAGTTCGGGGGCTTCTGAATTTTCAGAAGTCCGAGCGGGTGGATATCCTCTTCTTGTCTGAGACAAAGTTAGATGAGAAGCGGATGGCTGTGTTTAAACAAAAATTAGACTTGGGAAACATGGTGGCGGTCGATGCAGTTGGAAAAGCCGAAAAGGTGGGGGAATTGCTGTGTTGTGGAGGACAGGAATCAGTGTGATTATTCGAAACACTTCGAGAAATCACATTGATATGGAGGTGAAGGGGGAGGATAATGTGATGTGGCGATTTACTGGAGTCTATGGTGAATCTCGGGCTGAATTGAAATATTTGACGTGGGAGTTGCTTCGGGATTTGTTCTCTCAACATGAAACTAATCCGATGCCATGGCTTTGTGCGGGGGATTTCAACGAGATTTTGTTCCACCACGAAAAAGAAGGAGGGGTGCCGAGGAGTCAGGCTTGCCTAGACCGATTCAAGGAGGCTTTGGAAGATTGTGAACTACATGATCTCGGTTTCTCAGGCGATGTTTTCACGTGGCGAAACAAACAATTCCGGGAGGATGATTATATAAGGGAAAGGTTGGATCGTGCAGTGGCTAATGAGATGTGGAGAGAATGCTATCCCCCTGGTTCATGTGCGAAATGGTGATCCCTATCATTCTGACCATCGACCAGTGCTAATCACTACAGAAGGAGCATACAGTTCTGTCCGATCTGGTGGTGGACATAGATCTTTCAAGTTTGAAGCTAGCTGGTTGCAGGAGGAGAATTGTGAAAATGTTGTTTCGGAGGCTTGGGAAGCGGGTCATGCATGGGGTGCTGGGAAGGTGATGGATAGGCTTAGAAGTGTGACAGGCAGCCTTCACTCTTGGAGTGTCAATGTCCTTGGTGACCTTGAGAAGCGGGTGAAAATATTGAGGAAGGATTTAGAGAGATGTAGAAGGTCCCCTATTGATGCCAACTCAGTGCATAAGGAGGCTGTGCTTACCTATAGACTGGACAAGGTAGAAGAGCAAATTGAGATCTTTTGGAAGCAAAGAGCCCATGCCAACTGGCTACAGAAGGGGGATCGAAATACGGCTTTCTTTCATCGATGGTGTTCAGAGAGGAGGAGGAGAAATAGGATCGGTAGACTCAAAAAGGAGAATGGGAGTTGGGTGGACGAGGAAGTAGAGAAGCAGGATTTTATCGCTAATCATTTTGTGCAGCTTTTCAGATCGGGGGCCATGGGTGATACACACCAGCTGCTACATGCTGTGTCACCCAGAGTCTCTGAGGAGATGAACTTTGAACTTGTGCGGGAATTTACGCACGAAGAAGTAAAACAAGCACTGGAGTCTATAGGCGATTTGAAAGCTCCCGGCCCGGATGGCATGCCGGCCCTTTTCTATAAGCACTTTTGGGATACAGTGGGTGATCAAGTGTCACGAGAGGTGTTGGCAGTCCTGAATGGTGGTGCTATGCCACAAAATTGGAATGATACTATTATTTCTCTGATTCCCAAGGTTCCAAATCCTGAAAAGGTAACGGATCTCCGGCCCATAAGCCTTTGCAATGTGGTGTACAAATTAATTTCCAAGGTCCTTGCAAATAGACTCAAAGTGATCCTGCCTGAAGTTGTCACCCCAAGTCAGAGTGCTTTCGTCCCGGGTCGTCTCATCTCAGATAATATTTTGATAGCCTACGAGTTGACACATTATATGCTGAATAGAAGAAAGGGAGATCTAGGCTATGCTGCTATCAAACTCGATATGAGCAAGGCGTATGACCGGGTAGAGTGGAATTTTTTAGCTGAAATGATGAGGAAGTTGGGCTTCTGCCAGACGTGGATACAATTAATTATGAAATGTCTGTCTACTGTCACTTATCGGATCAAAGTCAATGGGGCACTATCAGAGCCTTTTACACCAGAAAGGGGTCTCAGGCAGGGAGATCCTTTATCACCGTATTTGTTTTTGATATGTGCAGAAGGTTTTTCAGCTCTTCTGAATAAAGCAGAGGAAGATGGACTGATTGCAGGGATTAAAATCTGCAGGAATGCGCCTAGTATTTCTCACTTACTTTTCGCTGACGACTCTTTGATCTTGATTCGGGCGAAACGGGAGGATGCTAGTCAGCTTCGGAGCATTCTGGAGTTGTATGAGCAGTGTTCTGGTCAGATGATCAACAAGGCCAAATCAGCTATCCTTTTCAGCACAAACACAAAATCAGTGCAGAGAAGAGAAGTGAAAGAAATTCTTGAAGTACAGAAGGAAACTATGAATGAGAGATATCTTGGACTTCCTGTACATGTGGGGACTTCCAGATCCGAGGTGTTTGCATACTTGAAAGATAGAGTGTGGAAGAGAATACAGGGTTGGAAGGAGAAGTGTTTATCATGGGCGGGGAAAGAGATTTTGATCAAAGCCATTGCCCAGGCTATTCCAACCTTTGCTATGGGCTGCTTTGATATAACCAAAACCCTGTGTGATCAAATTAGTGCGATGGTCTGTCGGTATTGGTGGAACCAACAGGAAGGAAAACATAAAATTCATTGGCTAAGTTGGGAGACTATGATCAAACCAAAGAAGGAAGGGGGGCTCGGGTTCAGAGATATCCATGCCTTTAACATTGCGATGCTGAGCAAGCAGGCTTGGAGACTACTACAAAAGCCAGACTCCCTTTGTTCCAGGGTTCTTCAAGCCAAATATTATCCTGGGTGTACATGCTTAGAGGCTCAAGCACGCCCTGGTATTTCTTACTCTTGGAGAAGCATACTAGGGGGAGTAGAGCTGCTGAAGAAAGGCCTAATATGGAGGGTCGGTGACGGCGAAAATCTGAATATTTGGACAGACCCGTGGCTTCCGAGGGACATGACCAGGAAACCAATTACACCTAGAGGTGCTAGCTTGCTTCGTGATGTTGCAGAACTCATAAATCCAATGACGGGAGGCTGGGACACACAACTTGTGAAAGATACCTTTTGGGAGGAGGATGCAAAATTGATCTTGTCACTTCCTGTTCATGGTGGTAGAGAGAATAAGGCTGCATGGCATTTTGATAAGAATGGTGTTTTTTCTGTGAAGAGCGCTTACAAGGTTTTCAGAAATGATCAAGTGATCAAGAGTAGAAGAGGCAGGGCGACATCTTCTAATGCTGATCCGAGTTATGATGGGTTTTGGAAGAAGCTGTGGGAGACCAAGTGTGCAAGTAAGATGAAGCATTTCTTATGGAGATTTTATTATAATAGTCACCCCCTTAGAATCAACTTAAAAAGGAGAGGGATGAATATAGACACCAGGTGCGTGGTCTGCCAGCGATTTGACGAAGATGGGGCGCATGAACCGTGTTAGAGAGGGTTTACCTGCAAGGGAGCCTGCTTGGCTTGTACACACTATTCAAGTGCAGTTAACTCAGTGGCGCGGGGAAGACAAAGGTGTCCCAACAGCTAGAAGAGGACGAGTGCAGAGATGGGAGAAGCCGGCCGAGAATTTTGTGAAAGTGAATTGTGATGCTGCTTTTCAATCTGACACAGGCAACGGAGGCTGGGGATGTGTCTTGCGTGACTCCGATGGCGACTTTGTCATGGCAAGGCGGGGGAGAGTGGAGGCGCTGATGAGCCCGATGCATGGAGAACTCATTGCGTGCATTCATGGTGTCCAAGCTGCAATAGATGCCGGTGTGGGTCACGTTGTTGTGGAGACGGACGCTGCTGAAGTGGTGAAAGCGGTGTATTCTGAAGCTTATGATTTCAGCGCAATGACACACCTTGTCCATGAGTTGCATAGCTTGCTAGTTGATAATTTCATCTCTTGGTTTGTTAAATATTGTCCACGATCTTGTAATAGGGTTGGCCATGAGCTGGCGATCCTAGGTACTGCTTGTGCTCCGGAGGATGATCCAATTCTGGACTCCATTCCGGCTTGTATCCAATGTGTACTTGCTGATGATTCAGCCGTTGTCGAGTAATGGAAATAGATATTTCCCCTCAAAAAAAAATGCTGATTTCAAATTGGTATCTTCTATTAACAGAAAAGGCACAATTAAACAGTCAGATAATCATTCATAAACCAAGAAAATTGGTATCTTCTATTAACAGAAAAGGCACAATTAAACAGTCAGATAATCATTCATAAACCAAGAATTATTAGAGAAAGTAAGATGGTAATATTCTGTCAGCGCAAAAGTTGCACAGAGTGACAGAAGGAAGTTAAGATGTTTTGCAAATTATTAAAAGAACAGCTTCATATGTATATTTTATTCTTTTGATACCTTGTTGCAAGGCAAATCAATAGAAAGAGTTTGTGCATGCAGCATGATGTTTATACCAAAATAAGTTTAACTAGAGTTACTAAAACATAAGAAACAGCATCTGAAGCTTCATTAAAGAACATATACCTTTACAGGTTTAGCTGAACCCTTTATCTTTCCCCATGAGACTGCTTCATCAGGCTGTGCTCCAGAGTCACTACCATCAAACTCTTGAGCTGTGTTAATATAAACAGCATAATCCGCGCCATTGCGAAACATATTGGCATTGCATATATGATGCTTTGGAAGGCCTCCACCAAGAACTATAATCCCTGTCTTCCTTGGTGTTGCACGGATGGCTTCCCCATTCATCAGCCGTATATCTGTAAAAGATTTTAAGCTCAATGTTACATAAGAAAAGCAAGGCAAGGACAGAACAGTGAATCATACCTTGTACAATGTCAATAATAAGGCCAGGATTACGGACTGCATGACAGAACAGCATGTCTCCAAGTGATCCATCAGTCAATGCGGGGCAGTATACAGGTATGTTATTCTGGTAAGCACTGATGAGTTAGTACAGTGTGACTGCTGCCTTGAGATGTATACAAAGTAGCTTATGAAATTAATAACTTCAGTAGTTCAGTATAAGAAAAGCACGAAATTCATGCAATTTTTTTTATAAGATATCCTACCTGGAACAGGAAAGGGTAAGGCACAGAGTCTATTTTTAACATCAAGAGTAATAGCTAACTGAGCTATGAACATTTGTAAACAAACTCAGGTTCAAATATAGCTATCAGGTACAGAAACACACTGCATTAATAGATTCCACGGAAAAGCAACAATAACTTGCTCTGTTGGAGTATGTGTTTAGGCCCATGAGGCTAAGGCCCATGTGGCCCATGTATGGAACCTATATAGCTACCCTTCTAGGGTTAGCCCTAATTAATTGAATCACATTCTCTAGCATGGTATCAGCAGCCTAGGGTTAGGTTTTCCCTCTCCCCACCTCTTCCAGCCGCCGCCAGCTCTCTGGTGGCCGCCGCCGCCGGCCCAGCGCCATGGCCGGCGTTCCTCCCCCACCTCCATCTCTCTACCACTGCTTCCCTCCCCTCTCTACCACCTCCTGGGCACAGGTTCTTTCTTCTCCACCACCAGCCGCGTCTCCAGGGGGCGCGCCCACTCCAGGCGGCGCTGCCGCGCCTCCAGGCGCCGCCATGGCCGCCGGGCATCCTCCTCCCGTCGGGGCGCCACCTCTTCCGCCCGCTGCTGCCACAGGGCCCGGCCTTCTTCCTCCTACAGCCGCGTCTCCAGGGGGCGCGCCCACTCCAGGCGGCGCTGCCGCGCCTCCAGGCGCCGCCATGGCCGCCGGGCATCCTCCTCCCATTGGGGCGCCACCTCTTCCGCCCGCTGCTGCCACAGGGCCCGGCCTTCTTCCTCCTACAGCCGCTGGCCATACCCTTGGCGCCTCCCTGCCCCCTGCAGCCGCCATGGGCTCTGGAGCCACCCGCACCTCTCTTTCTCCAGAAACCGCCGCCCCCACCCTTGGCGCCGTGGGCACTGGAGCCGCTCACGCCCTGGCTACCACCCCCAACCTTGGGGCGGTGGGGGACGCCGCGGATGGGCTCACAGCCCCGGCGGCAGTCCTTCCTCCGCCGGTGGCACTTCCTGCCGGCCCACCGCCGGGGTTCCAGCCGCCGGCTACTGCTGCTGATCTCCCTCTCTCGCCTGCCGGTGCTCCTGCTACCGTGGTGGGTTTCCAGATGGCCCCGTCTGGCGGTCTTTCCCCACACCACGGCATCGGCGAACCAGGCGCGGGTGCAGGCCCAATCTGGCCCCCACCTGACGCGGCCATCGCGCCCCTGCTGGCTGCTGCTCCTCCTTCTCCCGCAGCATGGCCGACCCCTGGCCTGCAGGCTGGCTGCTGCCTTGCGTCCGGTGTGACCGTCGGGACCGCCCTTCCCTTTGCTGGTGCGGCCCGCCCACCCGCGCTGCTGCCTTCGCCCACCCCCTCCGCCTCTGCGCCCCTCTTTCCCGCGACATGGGCACCGCAGGCCATTGCTTTCGCTGCCGGCAGTGCCCCCGCGACTGCGCCTTTCCCGGCCGCCCCGACCACCTATCCTTCCTGGGCTCCGGCCGCCCTTGGCGTGGCCCCGGCATCGCCCGGCCACCCTCCAGCGCTGCCCGCCGGCGCGGGCCACCCACTCGCGCCGCTCACCTCTGGCGCGGGCACTGGCCAGGCCTGGGCACCGCATCCGTCCCCTACGCCGCCGTCGTTTCTTATGGGTTCTCCTCCCCCCGGGCCGAGCGGGGGTGGGGGGGGGCCGTGGCGGACACCGTCGTCGCGGACGGGGACGTGGTGGGGGTTCTGGGTTCCACGACCCGTCATGGTCCTTCCAGGCTCCCGGGGGTGAGCCTCGCCTGCCGGCCGCCGCCATGCTCGCTGCTGCTTCTCCCGGTTTTCAACCAGCAGCATTCCCATGGGCTACACCCTCCAGCGCCTCGCCCGGTTGGGACTCGGTGGCCTTGGCACACTCCTTCAGCACGATGGCCCCAAGAACTCCTATCGGCCCACAGTGGATCGCCGATTCGGGTGCCACCTACCACACCACTCCTGACCCCACTATTCTCTCTTCCGTTCAACTTCCTTCTTCCTATCACCCTTCATCCATCATGGTCGCTAATGGGTCTTGCCTTCCTGTCACGTCCGTGGGTGCCGCCGGCGCTCATGGCTCCTTTCGTCTTCCTGATGTTCTTGTGGCACCTTCTATGGTTCACAACCTTCTTTCTATTCGTCGGTTTACTGCTGACAATTCCTGTTCTGTGGAGTTTGACTCTTCCGGTCTCACTGTCAGAGATTTGGCTTCCCGCCGTCCTCTGCTTCGGTGTGACAGCACGGGTCCCCTTTACACCCTTCGCTTCCCAGCGTCTCCTTCGTCTTCTTCGCCGACCCCTTTGTCAGCTGCTTTTGCCACCACTACTTCCTCCACCACTTGGCACCGGCGACTCGGCCATCCTGGTCGTGATGCCCTGATGCAGCTCAGTCGTAGTTCTGACATTCGGTGTCCTCGGACTCACGATGAGCATTTGTGTCATGCGTGTCAGCTGGGCCGTCATGTCCGTCTTCCTTTCCATAGTTCTTCCCAGACGGCTCACATCTTTGATCTTATACATTGCGACCTATGGACCTCTCCTGTCATCAGTGTTTCTGGCTACAAGTTCTATCCTGTGCTGCTTGATGATTTCTCTCATTACTCCTGGACTTTTCCTCTTCGTGCAAAGTCTGACGCTTTCCCCGCCATTCTCCACTTCTTCGCTTGGGTGTCCACACAGTTCGGCCTCACCATCAAGGCCGTCCAGTGTGACAATGGTCGTGAGTTCGACAACTCCGCCTCCCGTGCCTTCTTTCTCTCTCACGGTGTTCAGCTCCGCATGTCTTGTCCATACACCTCTTCCCAGAATGGCAAGGTGAGCGGATGATTCGCACCACCAACGACACCGTGCGTACCCTTCTGTTTCAGGCCTCTCTTCCCGCTCGCTTCTGGGCTGAGGGCCTGCACACCTCCACCTACCTTCTTAACCGCCTTCCTTCCGCGGCCTGTCCCGCTCCCACTCCTCACCACGCCTTCTTCGGTACCCCGCCTCGGTACGATCACCTCCGCGTGTTTGGGTGTGCGTGTTACCCCAACACCGCTGCCACTTCTTCCCACAAGCTGGACCCTCGCTCCACGCTCTGTGTCTTCCTCGGGTACTCCCCGGATCACAAGGGGTACTGGTGTTTTGACCTTACCTCCCGACGGGTTCTCATCTCTCGCCATGTGGTGTTCGATGAGTCCGTCTTTCCCTTTTCCAGCACTACCACCCCTCCGGTACCTGACCCACCCTCCCTGTTTCCCACTGACCCGGTGGTCCAGCCACCTTTTTCGTGGCCTCCTGCAGGTACCGCTTCGCTGCGCGCCGGGCCGGCCCCCGGTCCCGGATCCCCAGCGGGTCCGGGCCCGTCGTCCTCGGGCGCAGCCCCGTCCTCTCCGGTTGGTGCAGACCCGGGGCCTTCGTCCCCCGCTTCTGCCCCGGGGGGTCGTGTCGGTCGCCGACGCCGGATCCCGTCCCGGCACCTGCCCCGGCACCTCCGTCGAGGTTCGCCGTGCCGGTACGGGTGTACCAGCGCAGGCCGCGGCCGCCGCCGCTCGCGCTCCCTTCTCCACCGGGGACACCGACACCACCGCCACAGTCCCCGCCGGCTCGTGGTGCCCCGCCGGTCTACCACCCGCCGCTGCTTCACCGACACCCGCGGCATGTTCACCCGATGGTGACGACACGCGGCTGGCACACTGCCGCCTCGTGCCCTCGAGGCTTCGACCGGCGACGCGGTGGTCTCTCCGGTACCCTCTTCCGTCCGCGACGCCCTGTTGGACCCTCACTGGCGCCGCGCGATGGAAGAGGAGTACGCCGCGCTACTCGCCAACCAGACGTGGGAGTTGGTGCCCCGGCCGCCAGGCTCCAACGTCGTCACCGGCAAGTGGATTTGGACCCACAAGCGCCGGGCCGACGGCTCTCTCGAGCGCTACAAGGCTCGGTGGGTCCTCCGGGGTTTCACTCAGCGCCCTGGCGTCGACTACGATGAGACCTTCAGCCCAGTGGTCAAGCCGGCCACCGTCCGTACCGTGCTATCGCTGGCGCTTGCTCGGTCTTGGCCCGTCCACCAGCTAGACGTCAAGAACGCCTTCCTCCACGGCCTTCTTACCGAGACAGTGTACTGCAGTCAGCCGGCGGGGTTCGTCGACACCACCCGTCCTGACATGGTCTGCCGGCTCAACAGGTCCCTCTACGGCCTCAAGCAGGCACCTCGGGCGTGGAACCACCGGTTCGCCGCTTTCTTGCTGACCCTGGGGTTCATGGAGGCCAAGTCTGATACGTCCCTGTTCGTCTACCACCATGGAGCCGACACTGCATACTTGCTGCTCTATGTTGATGACATTGTCCTCACCGCCTCCAGGGAGCCACTTCTCCGCCGGATCATCACCGCTCTCCAGCAGGAGTTCGCGATGAAGGATTTGGGTGAGCTCCACCACTTCCTCGGTGTCACTGTTGAGCACCGTCCTACCGGGCTCCTACTTCACCAGCGACAGTACACTCGGGACATCCTGGAGCGGGCTGGGATGACTGACTGCAACCCCTGCTCCACTCCGGTCGACACTCAGGGCAAGCTGTCTGAGGCTGAGGGACCACCGGTGGCCGATCCCACTGCGTACAGGAGTCTCGCCGGGGCCCTTCAGTACCTCACCTTCACCCGGCCGGACATCACCTATGCAGTTCAGCAGGTCTGCCTCCATATGCATGACCCCCGGGAGCCTCACCTCACGGCTCTCAAGCGCCTCCTCCGCTACCTCCGGGGCACGCTCGACTACGGCCTCCTCCTCCACCGGGCCTCCTCCACCGACCTCACCGTTTACACCGACGCTGACTGGGCCGGGTGCACAGATACTCGCCGCTCCACCTCCGGCTACGCCGTCTTCCTGGGCGGCAATCTGGTGTCTTGGTCGTCCAAGCGCCAGCCGGTGGTCTCCCGGTCCAGCGCCGAGGCGGAGTACCGCGCCGTTGCTAACGGCGTGGCGGAGGCCGCCTGGCTTAGGCAGCTGCTTGCGGAGTTGCACACTCCGCCCTCCCGGAGCACACTGATCTACTGCGACAACGTCAGTGCGGTCTACCTCTCCACCAACCCCATCCAGCACCAGCGGACGAAGCATGTGGAGATCGACCTCCACTTTGTCCGTGATCGGGTGGCCATAGGCGAGGTGCGGGTCCTTCATGTTCCGACGACCTCCCAGTTCGCGGACATCTTCACCAAAGGCCTCCCGTCCTCGACCTTCGCCGAGTTTCGCTCCAGCCTCAACATCACCGGTGGCTAGTTGCGTCTGTGGGGGGGTTGTGTGTGTTCTTTCTTGTTCAGCCTTGAACTCCGCTGCGCCGGTAGTTCAGACTGCGGGGGGTGTTGGAGTATGTGTTTAGGCCCATGAGGCTAAGGCCCATATGGCCCATGTATGGAACTATATAGCTACCCTTCTAGGGTTAGCCCTAATTAATTGAATCACATTCTCTAGCATGCTCAAATAACTCAACTGAATTTTTGTTACTTTTTCCCATCCAACATAAATCAATGCATAATTTGTAAAAAGAATCAGCACACACCCGTTTCTGCAGTTCTTTTAATATTTCCTACGAATATACAGGTAATATTAAAACATATTACCTTGTATGCCCAGTAAAGATACGAGCTTTCATCATTTATTTCTTTACCAAGACGAGCTATCACCTTTGATGGTGTCCAAACATTCTGCAGGTAACAATAAATCGAATCATGACAAAGAAATAAAAATATGGTCTACTACTTGTTTCCCCGAAAAAAAGATCTGTTACTCATACTATCATATACAAGAGCTGGCAGGTAATCTACTACAACAAATTAATCATGTGAAAAATGCAGGCTGCTCTTCAGTTAAAACATCAAATATCCAGTAAGGTGTAACCTTATCTGTATTGATATTCAGCAACTTCTGCAGAAACTAATAGCTCATCATAGATTTAGTTTGGCAAGATCTCACTTGTCTGGCTGTTCAAGTTCGTACGCATATTGCTAGAACAAAAAGGAAAAAGGTCATCAGTCATCACTCTAAAGGCCAGGAAAAAGTATAATGTCAGGAAAAAAGAAGCTATGCAAGCAAGGTCATGCAAATGCCAGGATAGTTCTTGAATCTTTTTAGTATAAATTTAGTGTGACCTGCTAGACAAATAGTTTTTTAAGAACTTTTGAACCCATATTGTAGATCGATTTCATGTTAGGCTTTTTTCATGCTTCTTAGTGTCTCAGACAGTAGAAAAATCCAGACCCTTCTGTAAGAAATATTTTACAGGTTGCAAGAAAAAAAAACATATTCATATTCCACTTCTAGTATCAAATAGCCATTGTATATGGCAAATGAAAACCATGTTTAGCAGGTATCTTTGTTGAAGCCAGAAGAAATATTATGTAGTTTTGTCCCAGCAGGAATGTTCACCTCAGTAGATTGTTCCAGTAGCATCTGGTCAAAGAGTGGCATGATCCAGTTCTCAAACTTGCAATAGTTACCATTCGGCACCAAAAGATTTCCTATCCGATTCAGTCCTTTTGACCGCAGTAGTGCTCCAGGTAATGAAAAATCACCTCTGTAGGTTGGTGCAAGGCATTTAATGAGATCCTCCTCTATACCCCCAGCAGTTGTAACAATAACATCCACCTAAAGAACATAATTTTTCAATGAAAAAGTTAGTGACATTAGAACACAAGAGCTCAATGGATTTGGTAATGTTAGGAACAGATATGTCTAGGCATGCTTCAAGCAGACCACTTTACAGAGGGACATCGAAACTTTGTTTTCATTCCAAATTTGCACTTGTGATACAGAAGTAGGAGAATTTACCATGTGATGCTGAGCTAGAAAACGGATTATATCCCGGATGCCAGAAGACACAAGGTTTGAAGTGAAGCCCAGAAATATCTTGCACTTCACAGATTCTCTATATTTTGGGTCAAGTTCAGCTTCATCACAATCTTCACTGAGCTTCTCATGCGACAACCTCCAATCTAACTTTAGTTCAGCCAAGCATAACAAATATCAGAACCTTGCAAAGATAGTAGACAATGTTGGAGTATATGTTCTGTAGCCCATGTGGCTAGGCCCATGAGGCCCATGTATGCTACTCTATATAGCTACCCTTTTAGGGTTAGCCTAATCAATTGAGAATAACCATTCTAGCATGGTATCACAGAGCCTAGGTTAGCTTCCTCTCTTCCCCTTCACCCAGCCGCCGCCCCAGGGAGCCGCCGCCCCTGGTGGTCGCCGCCGGCCAACCGGTGCCATGGCTGGCCATCCCCCTCCTCCCCTCTCCTCTTCTTCCACCTGGGCCCAAGTGCTGGCCCTCCCATCCCCTGCTTCCCCTGGCGCTATGCCAGCCGCCGCATCCCCTGGCGCTCTGCCAACCGCCGGAGCATCCCGCCCGGCCATCCCAGGGGCGGGAGCCCGTCCTCCTGGCGCGGGAGCCGCACCCTTCCCTCCCGGTGCTGCGCCCCTCCCGCCCGCAGCTGGTGCCGTCTTCCCGCCCGTGACTCGATCCAGCGGCCCGGCCATCCCAGGGGCGGGAGCCCCTCCTTCTGGCGCCGCCCGTCCTCCTGGCGCGGGAGCCGCCCCCTTCCCTCCCGGTGGTGCGCCCCTCCCGCCCGCAGCTGGTGCGCCCCTCCCGCCCGCAGCTGGTGCGGTCTTCCCGCCCGTGACTCGATCCAGCGGCGCAGGACCGCCCCCTTCTCAGCTGAGCACAGCGCCGCTCTCCTCTCAGCTCAGCACAGCGCCGCCTGTTTTCCCAGCGCCGCCCCCTTCTCAGCTGTGCACAGCGCGGGCCGGGGCCCTGGCCGCCGCTGCGTCCCCAGGCAGGGCCCGCCCAGATGCGGCAGTTGCCTATCCCCTGGCGCCGCCGGCCGCTGGTGGACCCCCTGCACCCGCCCAGCCGCTGCTGGTGGCCCCTGGCGCGGCTGCGGGTCCCAGCGCGCCACCTCCGGACGCTGTTCCTCTCCTTCCCATGGCATGGCCGGCACCTGGCGGGTTCCCCGCCGCCGTCCCTGAGCCACGGCCGGCTGCAGCTCCTCCCTCACCCGCGGCGTGGCCAGCCACTGGCGGGCTGCCCGCCGCCTCTGGGCAGCGCCTGCCCCTCACCCTTGCGTCCGCTGTGGCCCACGCCTCGCCCCGCCCACAGGCGCGGCTGCCAGCCATGGGTGCTGCCACCACCGGTGCTGCCCTTGACCCGGGCTGGATCCCCTCCGCCTCCGCGCCCCTCTTCCCCACGGCATGGGCACCCGCTGCAGCGACTTTCCCGGCCGCCCCGGCAGGCCACCCACTAGCGCCGCTCACCTCTGGCGCGGGCGCTGGCCAAGCCTGGGTGCCGCATCCGTCCTTGCGCGGTCCGCCGTCGTTTCCTCTGGGTTCTCCTCCCCTCGGGACGAGCGGGGGTGGGGGGGGCCATGGCGGTCGCCGTCGTCGCGGACGCGGACGTGGTGGGGGTCCTGGTTTCCACGACCCGTCATGGCCCTTCCAGGCTCCTGGTGGTGCGTCTTGCCCGCCGGCCGCCGCCATGCTCGCTGCTGCTTCTCCCGGGTTTCACCGGGCAGCATTCCAGTGGGCTACACCTTCCGCGGCCGTGGCACATTCCTTCAGCACGATGGGCCCGACAACTCCCGTCGGGCCGCAGTGGATCGCCGATTCGGGTGCCACCTACCACACCACTCCCGACCCCACTATACTCTCTTCCGTTCAACCTCCTTCTTCCTCTCACCCGTCGTCCATCATGGTCGCCAATGGGTCTTGCCTTCCTGTCACATCCGTGGGTGCCACCGGCGCTTATGGCTCCTTTCGTCTTCCTGATGTTCTTGTGGCCCATTCTATGGTTCACAACCTTCTTTCTATTCGTCGGTTTACAGCTGACAATTCCTGTTCCGTGGAGTTTGACTCTTCCGGTCTCACTGTCAAAGATTTGGCTTCCCGGCGTCCTCTGCTTCGGTGTGACAGCACGGGGCCCCTCTACACCCTTCGCTTCCCAGCGTCTCCTTCGTCTTCTTCGCCGACCCCTTTGTCTGCTGCTTTAGCCACCACTACTTCCTCCACCACTTGGCACCGGCGCCTCGGCCATCCTGGTCGGGATGCCCTGATGCAGCTCAGTCGGAGTTCCGACATTCGGTGTCCTCGGACTCCCGGTGAGCATTTGTGCCATGCGTGTCAGCTGGGCCGTCATGTCCGTCCACTGTTCGCCTAAACGGCCGTTTAGTCCGTTTAAACATCGTTTAAACGGTAAACAGAAGTCAACCGTGTTGTTTAGGCCCTAAACGGTGAATTAAACGGTTGGGTCGTTTAAACCCGTTTAAACCGTTCAATCCCGTCTAAATGGTCTAAACAAAATCAGATTAAACGTGATTAAATGAGCTAAACAACTATTTAATCCATAATTAAGTGAATTAAAGCTACGTCTATCACAATCAACATGAAACTAATTAACATTGTAATTATATGAAGTGTTGTGGGATTTAGATTTCTTCCAACAAGATTATTTGGTAGAATATTTGATTTTTACATGTGTAAATATGTATGGGTTCTAGCAAATTTTATTTTTACCTACATAAATATGTATATTTTATTGTTATTGTACAAAACCGTTTATGCCGTTTAACTCCGTTTAAACACCGTTTAAACGGTCTAAACGCTAAACGAAGGGTGACCGACTGTTTACCGTTTAACGTTTAGGAAAACATTGTGTCCGTCTTCCTTTTCATAGTTCTTCTTCCCAGACGGCTCACATCTTTGATCTTGTACATTGCGACCTCTGGACTTCTCCTGTCATCAGCGTTTCCGGCTACAAGTTCTATCTTGTGATGCTTGATGATTTCTCTCATTACTCCTGGACTTTTCCTCTTCGTGCAAAGTCTGAAGCTTTCCCCGCCATTCTCCACTTCTTCGCTTGGGTGTCCACACAGTTCGGCCTCACCATCAAGGCCGTCCAGTGCGACAATGGTCGTGAGTTCGATAACTCCGCCTCCCGTGCCTTCTTTCTCTCTCACGGTGTCCAGTTGCGCATGTCTTGCCCGTACACCTCCTCCCAGAACGGCAAGGCTGAGCGCATGATTCGCACCACCACCGAGACCATGCGCACCCTCTTGCTTCAGGCTTCCCTCCCTGCGCGCTTCTGGCCGGAGAGCTTGCATACCTCCACCTATCTCCTTAACCGCCTTCCTTCCGCTGCCTGCCCAGCTCCCACGCCACACCACGTTCTTTTCGGTACCCCTCCTCGGTACGACCACCTTCGCGTCTTCGGGTGTGCGTGTTACCCTAACACCACAGCTACCGCTCCCCACAAGCTGGCACCTCGTTCGACTCTCTGTGTCTTCCTCGGGTACTCCCCGGATCACAAGGGGTACCGGTGTTATGATCTTACCTCTCGTCGGGTCCTCATCTCTCGTCATGTGGTGTTCGATGAGTCTGTCTTCCCCTTCTCCTCCACCCCCACTCCTACGTCCACCCCGGATCTTGACCTCTTCTTGTTTCCCTCTGACGCGGTGGTTGAGCCACCTTTTCGGTTGTCTACCGCAGGTACTGCTCCACCGTGCCCTTCGCTGGGGCCGTGCCCTCGCTCGCAGCCTGCCGGTGACACCTCCTGCCCGGGCCTAGCGGGATCCCCTCCCGGGCCGGCCACCGTCCCTACGCCTGACGCGGGTCCCGGGCCGTCGCCCCTGGCGCCACCTGCGCGCTTCACTCAGCCGCCGCTCGTCTACCAGCGCCGTGCACCTGCCGGGTCGGCCCCCGTTACTACGCCTGACGCGGGGCCCGGGCCGTCGACACCAGCACCACCTGCGCGCTTCGCCCAGCCGGTGCTCGTCTACCAGCGACGTGCACGACTGGAGTCGCCGCCTACGTCTCCACCGGTGGCTCCTCCTTCTCCGCCGACTGCTTCTCCGCCGGCGACACCGACACCGCCGCCGAGGTCCCCGGATGGTCGTGTCACGACGCCGGTGTACCACCCCCCGCTGCTTCACCGACACCCGCGTCATGTTCACCCTATGGTGACGCGACACGCGGCCGGGACCCTGCCGCCCCGGGCTCTTGCGGCGATGCCCGGTGACTCGCAGCTCTCTCCGGTACCCTCTTCCGTCCGCGAGGCCTTGCTGGACCCTCATTGGCGCCGCGCGATGGAAGAGGAGTATGCGGCTCTCCTTGCCAACCGGACCTGGGATCTGGTGCCACGTCCCCCAGGCTCCAACGTCGTCACCGGCAAGTGGATCTGGACACATAAGCGCCGAGCTGATGGCACTCTCGAGAGGTACAAGGCTCGTTGGGTTCTCAGGGGTTTCACTCAGCGGCCTGGTGTTGACTACGATGAGACTTTCAGTCCAGTGGTGAAGCCGGCTACAGTCCGCACGGTGCTCTCCCTCGCACTCACTCGGTCTTGGCCAGTGCATCAGCTGGATGTCAAGAATGCCTTCCTACATGGTCTTCTCACTGAGACAGTTTACTGCAGTCAGCCGGCCGGGTTTGTTGACTCCTCGCGTCCTGACATGGTCTGCAGGCTCAACAGATCTCTCTACGGCCTCAAGCAGGCGCCCCGAGCATGGAACCATCGATTTGCTGCCTTTCTGCGATCACTGGGGTTTGTGGAGGCCAAGTCCGATACGTCACTGTTCATCTTCCACCATGGAGCTGAGACTGCGTATCTGCTGCTCTATGTTGATGACATTGTCCTCACCGCCTCCAGTGAGTCACTCCTTCGCCGCATCATCACCTCTCTCCAGCAGGAATTCGCTATGAAGGATCTGGGTGTGCTCCACCACTTCCTTGGGGTCACTGTTGCACCTCATCCTGCTGGACTTCTTCTTCACCAGCGGCAGTACACTCTTGACATCCTTGAGCGAGCTGGGATGACCGACTGCAACCCCTGCTCCACTCCAGTTGACACGCAGGGCAAGATGTCTGAGGCCGAGGGGAACCCGGTGTCTGATCCTACTGCGTACCGGAGTCTTGCTGGTGCTCTCCAGTACCTCACCTTCACTCGACCGGACATCACTTATGCGGTTCAGCAGCTGTGCCTTCATATGCATGATCCGCGGGAGCCCCACCTCACTGCCCTCAAGCGCCTCCTCCGCTACCTCCGAGGCACGGTGGGCTATGGCCTGCTCCTTCACCGGCGGTCCTCCTCCACCGAGATGGTTGTCTACACTGACGCTGACTGGGCCGGGTGCCCGGACACTCGGCGCTCCACCTCCGGCTACGCTGTCTTCTTAGGCGGCAACCTGGTGTCATGGTCGTCCAAGCGTCAGCAGGTGGCCTCCCGCTCCAGTGCCGAGGCGGAGTATCGCGCCGTGGCCAATGGCGTGGCCGAGGTTTCATGGCTCCGACAGCTCCTGGCCGAGCTCCATAACCCTCTTCTCCGGAGCACGCTTGTCTACTGCGACAACGTCAGTGCAGTCTACCTCTCCACCAACCCCGTGCAAGCACCAGCGGACCAAGCATGTGGAGATCGACCTTCACTTCGTCCGTGATCGGGTTGCCATCGGCGAGGTGCGGGTCCTACATGTCCCTACGACGTCCCAGTTCGCGGACATCTTCACCAAGGGCCTCCCGTCGTCCACCTTCACCGCCTTCCGCTCCAGCCTCAACATCACCAGTGGCTAGTTGCGTCTGTGGGGGGGCTCTTATGTATTTTCTTTTCCTGGTGTACAGTCTGACTCCGCTGCGTCGGCAGTTCAGACTGCGGGGGAGTGTTGGAGTATATGTTCTGTAGCCCATGTGGCTAGGCCCATGAGGCCCATGTATGCTACTCTATATAGCTACCCTTCTAGGGTTAGCCTAATCAATTGAGAATAACCATTCTAGCAGACAATTTGACAAAACTGAAAATGAATAATTATGCTGGGGTAATATTCTGCTATATCATATAGGTACTTCTAGCTTACTTCCAAACGGAAGTCCAACTACAAATGTTTACTTGACACATGACAGCATCCCACAACAAAAGCAGAAACTTCACTAGCTATTTTATGCCCATTTGCTTCATTAGTTCAAAACCTCAACCCTCATACATTAACTGTTGGGGGACCTGCCAACTCCTGAACATTGGTACTAGTATGCTTGGGTCCTTTCACTTAGCCTTCCAGAACAAAGTCCAGGTGTCCAGGGGCGAAGCCCAGTGGAGGCGAAAATGTCAACCCCCGCCCCAACGCACGCACGGACGATCGGCCGCACTGAGACGGAGCCATGGAGCGGAGGGGAGGCAGTGAGCGAGTACTCGTGTCTCCGTGTCACCGTGTGCTCCGGCCAGCAGCATGGTCGCTGTCCTCCTGTCGCGGTGCTTCCTCGACGTCAGCAAGATCCCCACAGCCAACGCATCCAGATTGTTGGAGTGTTGCCCCTTACTAGCTTCCTACAGGTTGTTTCTTAATTTCCCTATCTTTTCCCCTGAGTCTTACTAGGTAATCTGGTATGATTTTGCTAGATCAACAATCAATTGACTATATATTATTTCTTAATTAGGTAGTAATGGTGCATCTGAAAACTCTCCATTTTTTTATAAAAGAAAAAGATATGAATCTTGTGCTCGCGAAGGGAAGGGGCTAGATCCATTTGATGCTCCTTCGATATAAATACTTCAGTTAGGTGATTTGGAACAGCAGAGGCAATAATATCATATACAGTATCATTCCTAATATGCTTCACTCTCCGCCGCTGCAGGCGTGTATAAACATTAATTTGCTGAAAATTAACAGTATACACACTACAACAGACCTCCCACCGGCCATCGCACAAACTCACATGAACAGTGAACCTATCTTCTTCCTAGGTTGCTACAGTGACCCCAACCCCAAGCACAAACTCGCCCTCCGGGCACCGGACAGGAAAAAAAACAGAGCAGCGGGCGCCGTACCATCTGGTTGACAACGTCGATGGCGTCGCCGAGGTTGGATGCCTGGAACCCCGTGTGCGCAAGCGAGGCGAGCAGCCCCTCGAGCCCGAGGCCCGGGTCGTTGAAGTCGGCGCCGGCGATCCTCGTGAACCGCGACTCTTCGAGCGACTCCGACGGCTTTAGCACGATGGAGCGCACGCCCTCCAGCGCCTCCACGTCGCGGACCACGCCGCCGCCGCCTGCCGCGCCGGCCATCTCTGGAGTGTGGAGTCTGGAGCCCGAACCGCCGCAGCCGTAGTAGCCTTGCTTTCACTTCGTTGCCGTTTTGAGGGAGTGAACTGGATATGAGATGTAGCTAGGAGGGCCCACTATAGGCCCAGAAGCAACCAGAGCAGTAAAAAGGCCGAGACACTGCTATTGTGGCCCAGCGCTTGTCAGGTTCGTTACTCCTTTCTTCCTCTCCTCCGGCGGGCCCCGGCCACAAACTAAGCTAACGGCGGCGAGATCCAGATCCACCGCTCCGGACCCGGACCCGACCGCCCCGCAGGAACAGGATGTTCGGGCTTCAGGCGAGCGGCGCGGCGGCCTCGTGGGTGGTGGGGCGGATGGGCACCGACGCGCACCTCTACGATGACCCCGACGACGCCTCCATCCCCGAGCTCCTCGACTCCCGCTTCGATGCCGACAAGGTCGACGCCCTCAAGCGCCTCCTCGCCCTCATCGCCCAGGGCGTTGACGTCGCGCACCTCTTCCCGCAGGTCACCCTTCTTATTCTTCTTCTTCCTCTCTGATCCTTCCTATCCTCTTCTTAGCTATTCCTACTGCTGCTCTCCACTCGGTGGGTGCTCACTCAACTCGCTCTGCCTCCCTCGCTGCCTCCCTTACTTTCTTCTGAACAAAACCACAAATGCGGGCAGGTCGTCAAGAATGTGGCGTCGCAGTCGCTCGAGGTCAAGAAGCTCGTCTACCTATACCTCCTCCACTACGCCGACAAGTAAGCCAAGCCGCCGCCTCTTCCATAATCATCATGTCCTGTGCATGTGCTTGCTCAGTAACACTCCTAACTAGTACTACAGTACAGCGATTATACTAACTGATTTTCACTTCTTTTCCTCTCGATCAATTCACTTCAGGCGCCAAAACGAAGCCCTTCTTTCTATTAACATTTTCCAGAAGGATTTATCGGATATAAACCCACTGGTGAGGGCTTGGGCCCTGCGCACTATGGCTGGCATCAGACTACATGTTGTTGCTCCGCTTGTATTGGTTGCTATCAAGAAATGTGCCAGAGATCCGTCTGCATATGTAAGGAAATGTGCTGCCTATGCACTTTGTAAGCTGTGTGACTTGCTTCCAGATGAAAGTACGGCTTTGGAGGAGGTTTGTCTAGTATAACCCCACCCCTTCTTCTTTATGCAACAACTCTGCATACTATATATGTATCTCAAGCCTGCCCTGTTTATGATGTTGTTGCAGATCGTGGACATCTTGTTCAACGACAATTCCCCTGGAGTAGTCGGAGCTGCCGCTGTTGCATTTAAGTCAGTCTGTCCAAGTTGTTTACCGTTAGTATCAAAACATTTCCGAAGGCTATGTGAGACACTCCCAGATATCGAGGAATGGACTCAGATCGCCCTTATTGAGATCCTATTGCGTTATGTAATAGCCAGACATGGCTTGGTCAAGGATTCTTTACTCTTTGCTTCAGATTTACCGACGGAGACTCAGGGTGTTGCAGATTCAGATGCTGTTGCTAGCGTGCCCACCCAACCTGATTCTATCAGCAATGGGGTTTCTGATACTATATCAAGCATCATGCTGTTCCGGCACTACATCGAACAATGTTCAGGTCCCTCTGATAGAGAAGTAAATAATTTGAAACTTTCGTCTGTCACCACAAACAGCAATGATGATGTCGCAATTCTTTTGAAATGTACATCGCCTCTTCTATGGAGTCGAAATAGTGGAGTTGTACTTGCAGCAGCAAGTGTGCATTGGATCATGGCTCCTATTGGGGACGTGAAGAGAATTGTTGGCCCAATCTTGTTTACTCTACGGTCATCTCCTGACGCAGCATATGTGGTACTTCTTAGATACCTGCTCTTTTGTTTTCATACTCTTGATTTCATCTAAGCGCAGATATGGTGCCAAGAACAACTGTTGGTGGAGTACTCATACATTTTTCAGAGGCATATTCTGTTAGTTCATTAATAGGACTTTGCTTTATTCAGATTAGTTAATTCTTGATCGAACCATTTGAAGAAGTTCTACTCTTGCTTTTGCATAACAAAGAACCTCGGTTCAAAGTCAACCTATGACCTTGTGTTCAAATTTCTACCAAAGGGCTAAACACTACCTGTAATTTCTCCGTGATTTTCTCTTTCAATGGTCACCTTCTGTTTCTGTTAAAAAAGAATTGAATTTGGCACAGACATCCAAATACAAATTTGCATTAGATGAAGGTAGAAATTTTTAAATTGAACTTGTCAATCAAATGACTCCCCTGAGGATTGAAAATCAGGTTCTTTCTTGGTTGATACAAGAATTTGTTTTTTTTTAATCGTGCAATTTCTCACTTTGACTTGAGCTTTCCTGTTATTTTGCTCTTGCAGATGCTTGGCAACGTATTAGTTTTTGCCAAGACGATGCCATCATTGTTTGCCCTGTTTTATGAGGACTTCTTTGTAAACGCCTCAGATCCATACCAGACCAGGGCTTTGAAGCTTGAAATACTGACTATTATTGCCACAGAGCTATCTATTCCGGCCATTTTTGAAGAATTTCAGGTAATTGCTTGTAGCTGCAATGGACACTATATCTGCTGAGTTCTCTTCGGAAATTGCAATGTTTCTTTACGAATTTTGCTTAAAAAAAAGTTGTATTGATATCTAACATGAAATCTATAGCTAAATGTTTGCTAAATCTTGAGATCATGTAAAGACAGTATACCATTGTATCTAATTTAAAGACATGTTATTTCACTCTGGTCTAGGATTCATGCATGGTTCCAAAATTATTTGTTGCTCTGTGTGCTCAATGTTGAGTTCTTTAAAACCCAGGAACAGCTCCTTGCCTAGAGTCAAATGGCAACTTATAGTCAAATTGACAAGATTTAATTATTATTGTCCACCTGCAATTCGGTTAAGAATTTCAATTTCGGAGAAAAGTGACTACTTATTTGTCATGTTGTTAATTCATGTTTGTGGCATTGTGTTCTCTTGCTGCCAGGATTACATTAAAGATCCAGATAGGAAATTTGTAGCAGATACCGTTGCAGCTATTGCATTGTGTGCCCAGAAACTTCCCTCTATTGCCACCGCTTGCCTTGAGGGACTTTTGACACTTGTATTTTATGGTAATAATCTTCATGTATGCATATTTTGTGTAAACCATTCGTCTTGGATTTAATATTTATCTTGGTCATATTACAGAATCGTTTATTAGTAACTCAGTTCACTTAGATGGAGAAGATGCTGTTTTGGTTCAAGCAATCTTGTCAATCAAAGCAATAGTGAAAATGGATACAGTATCCCACGAAAAGGTACTATTTAGTTTTTTATATATCGAGACTCGAATCCTGTAATCTGCTACTTGTTTTTCTTGACCAAAACAGTACTTTTCACATGCCAGCTAAACCCAAGTTTGACCTAGGCTGTTGATTCTTTTTGCTTTTCGTTTTAAACTTTTAGGAAACAAAGTGTCTGATCTGCTTCTTCCTGCATGAGAGCTTATCTGGTTCTTTTGGCCTCTTGACTATTTGAATGTACCATCCATCATTGGGACTTGGGAACTTACCCCTCCCATGTCCATTTGACTCCTGCATTTTAGCTGTCCTTTTCATGCTCAGCCAATAAAACATCCTAAGAGGTGTCTGTTATCTTGGTTATATGGTACAACTGATGCTTCAGTTCCTAGATCACCTTGTGTGAACAAGAAGTCTACAACTGCTTTTAGTTATAGTCATCTTGGTGATAATCGATAACTAACCTACTCAAGTGTAAAGGACCTGTAAATGTCAAAACATCAGAATTAAAATGCTGTTCTTTTTTTTGTATCAATTTTACAGGTATGCTGTAATGTTCAATCATATATTAGAATTGTATGCAAGAATATATGCAGTATATAAATTACACTATCTGCTAATAGTTTAGATGCATTGCTTCCAATTTTGGCAATTGATCCGGTACCCTCACTAATTCTTTTACAGAAGATATCTGTTTCTCTTTCTTCTTGATGTTGTGACCTTGAATCTTAATTAAACTATTTCTATGCAGGTAATTGTCCGCTTGGTTTGCAGTTTGGACAAAATCAAGGAGCCTGCAGCACGATCCTTGATCATTTGGGTGTTTGGAGAGTATAGCTTCATGGGAGATCTCACTACAAAGATAGTTCCCCCTGTTCTCAAGTATCTTACGTGGTCCTTCGCTGCTGAAGTGGTTGAAACAAAGCTTCAAATCCTAAATTGTTCTGCCAAGGTATATCCTAAATTAACATTCCAATATCTTATCTGGAGATTGGTAATAGCTTTACTTTTTGTCAGGTTATAATGCGCTGTACAGAAGAACACATGGAAGAATTCAAAAGGATAGTTGCTTATGTCATTGAGTTGGCTACATGTGACTTGAATTATGATGTTCGTGATCGTGCTCGTTTACTATCAAAACTTTTGCCGTGCTACATGACTCATCAAGGGCCCTCACATCAACCTCAGAATGGTGATATATATAAAGAGCTAGCTGATCACATATTTAATGGGAAGTTGCAGCCAACATCTCATTCAGCAAGCAACTATCGCATATATCTTCCAGGTTCCCTTTCGCAGGTTGTTCTTCATGCAGCCCCTGGTTATGCACCACTTCCAAATCCTCAAAGTATGGAATTAAACCATAATGTCTCAGAAGCAACCAGAGGCAAGGCTAAACTTTCTGGAAGTAATAACTCCGATACTGAATCTGGAACTTCAACATATGAGAGCAGCTCTGTTTATGATTCGGAGAGTGAAGGTGCTGGCCTATCGGACAGGGATACTGTTGAATCCCATCAGGATCAAGAAGATAACCAGGATGCTCCACTGGTACAGATATATGATGCTAGTATACAGCAAGGCCAGATAGGTCATAATACTGAGGAAAATTTGACAGATCTCATCTCTACTGATTTGACTGAGTTGATGTCTAAGTCAGCCTTGGAATCATGGCTTGATGAGGCTCCTGCTGAGCCAGTTGTTCAGAATTTGACACAGACATCATCTGCCAGAGTTTCTTTTACAAACCGCAACTTTGAGCGAAAACCTATATTGCACTCATTGTTAGATTCATCTGGCAGTAATGGCTTAAGTGTTCTATATGCCTTCTCGTCTGAGGTTTCGCCCAGATCACGCTTGCTAGTATGTGTAGACTTATATTTTGAGAATGTCACTACACAGCAGCTAACAGATATAACCATTGAATCTGAAGAGGCTTCTAGCAGTGTGGATTCTATAGACCAAACATCAGAAGGATCTTCGGGGTATGTATCATCTTCATCTGTATTTTAGTTACTCCCATGACAACATTTTATACAGGCAGATGCTTATGATGCAATTGTTTTGTTGCTTTATTTATCTTTGTGGTCTTATATTTCTTGTCTGCCCATTTATGATAAATTATTTTTACAGTATCCCTACTATCGTTCCTGTGGAAGAGATACATTCATTGGCTCCACAACAAATGGCAAAGATGGTTCTTCAGGTCCATTTTCATCACCATCTCTTGCCTCTAAAGCTGTCTGTGCTTTGCAATGGGAAACGGCATCCAGCAAAACTTCATCCTGACATTGCTTATTTTGTTCGGCCACTACCCATGGACCTAAATACTTTCCTATGCAAGGAAAACCAATTGAGGGGAATGTTTGAGTATGCTAGGAGGTCAGTGAAGTTCAACCTTGTTTGATTCCAGATTAGGTTCCCATCTATCGACGATATGCGTTAGAACTAATCTGATGAAAATTGGTACAGGTGCACCTTCAAAGATCATCATCAGAAGCTAGAGCACGAGGACAGTGCAGAGCACAGCGATAAGAACCTTCAGGTGGCCCAGAGTGTTGCTTCAAAGATACTGAGCAATGCTAATGTTCACCTTGTCTCTATGGATATGCCAGTAACCTTCAGTGTCGATGACGCCTCTGGCTTGTGTTGGAGATTCAGCAGTGAGATCCTGAGCACTTCAAAACCTTGCCTGATTACCATCCTCGCGGAAGGGCATGCCTCAGGTCCACTGGATCTTACTGTGAAGGTGAATTCTGAAGATACGGTGTTTGCCCTGAACCTCCTGAACAGAGTTGTGGCGATCATAGATTGAGGTGTCAACTTTTTAGCTTCTTGAGCATTCAGTTTAAGAATCATGTGGATACTGTAAATTGTACATTATCAGCAAACACAAAGAGTATTTGGCAAGCGCGTGACTATTTGTAAGAAAGATATGTTGAATAATAGCATCTCCAATAGTTCAAAAAAAAAAGGATTCATAAATGAATGAGTTTTACAACTCGCTGAAAAAGGTAGAGTATATTCGTTAGATTTCTCCAACCGTTTCTATTATCTTGCTCCTAAAAAACCGTTCCACATGAAGGTTTCTTGGCAGCAGCTCGGTCTTTCTTGCGCATAGATTTAGTCTGCAACCATGCCGCATTGCCGCCACTGCCCTCGGCCACAGTCGTCGGCCGGAAGCCATCCCCTGCACCCTCTAGCCGCGCACCCAGCGGCGACCATAGCCTATCAGGCGGTATCACTACACGTTAGCGGCAGTTTTAGCCCGTTAGGCGGCACCATTGCATTAGCGGCGGCCATAGCCCGTCAAACGATGCCACTGCAAGTTCTAGACAAGCCAACGACGACCAGGGTTAAGCCAACGACGACCATAGCTCATCAGGCGGTAGTTGCAACTAGGCAGGCACATCAGGAAGGTCAAGGCCAGCTGCGGCCATAGCTCGTCAGGTAGTAGCTGCGATTGGCCAGTAGTAGCTGGGAGTGGAGGGACTAGAGCATGCTTGGAAGAGGCTGGGCAAAGAGGAGGGCAACAACGATCAATTTTACCTCTTTCCTAGGGTGGCGAAGGACAACGCAGATTGAGAGTCACCCCACAACTAATCTTTCTACGCATATCAATCGATTTTATCAAATCCAGAAAGACAGTTTACAGAAAGACAGTTTATATAGGGAGATTATTTGTCTATGCGTATCAATCGATTTTTCTAGATACAGAAAGATTAGGAGTTGGGAGACGATGTTGTTGAAAGATTTTTCTCAATCATGTCAAAAAAAAACAAGATTAGAAGTGGGTTAATATATGGGACATGCACATTAGAAGTGGGTTGGGTTAATATATGGGGCATGCACCAAGTTAATATAACAACCGATGACATCTAATCTAATGGACAAAATGCTGCTGTGGGTATATCTGGGACGTGCAGGCATCATGCATGCCAGCTGCGAATAGCAACCGGTGAACAGAATGTTGCTAAACCCATAACCTAATGAACAGAATGATGCTACAGCCCATGAACTAAGCTGCATTCGTCAACCGGTGAACAGAATGTTGCTAAACCCATAACTTAGTATGATGCTATACCCCTGAACTCAGCTGCACTCGTATTTTTAGAACTAATAAATCTAATCTAACGAACAGAATGTTGCTACACTCCTGAAAATCAGCCATTCCATGACAATTTGAGAAACAACTAGCAATGAGGTGACTGATCTGTGCAACAAATTTGAGCGGGCATCAATGTCAAAGCATAGGTATTCTGAGAAATCGAGACACCGTTTACAAATGTGTGCAGATTCGTTTCAATGCATATACATCGATATATTTCAAGAAAAGCACATCTGGTATGTGCGGTTTAAGTGGCCAATTTTTCATATTAATAGTCATATAGAAAACCGGGATACAGGGGGACAAGCAACGATCCTAAATGGCTCAGTGAACGCTCACCGTAGGCGACAAAACATGGATGCATGTTACGTTTTAACAGACAGAATTGCAAAACCAAAAATGGTTTATGGGATTCTCAGTAAACAAGTAAACATAAAACGGTTGAGGTTCCTTGTCCATCTAACCCGCTCCAGACATAATAACCATTACATAAATCCATATCTAGAACAAGCTCAAAGGTGCTACAGACCACGCCATCGGAGGATATCACTTAGGCCACCAGAGTGCTGGCCGTGGTTGATTCACTGCACAAAAGCAAGTAAACATGGTCAGCCATATGCAATAAGTTTCAAAACAATTGGGGTTGAAATAGAAGACAATTTCTGAGCAGTATTAGCGTAAATTAATCTGGAAGCACTTAACAGTGGGATAACTGAATTAATCAGATGGGCCAAGTTTAGTCTATACAGCAGTGGCAGAGTTTCAGTGAAGAAAACATTCACTGGTCAGCAAATTAGTTATGCAGTATAACTGAATGAAACTCTTGGTTTTAAGTTTTGCCGTAAAACATATATACAAGTTTATAATAAGACAAATGTAGGTCTGCAAATTCATTAATCTTTATTCAACAACATTTGAAAATGTATACAACTCATGATTTTATAAATATAAAACTAGCCTCTTCAACATTAATTATATGCAATGAAAACAAAGATGCTGCTAACAGTACTTCAAAGAAAGAAAAAAATCTACTTTGTCAATGTTGAGTATTCAGAATGGATACCAGCAGTGTACAAGTGTAATAGACAAAAAAAAATTTGTCAATCCCCACTGATACAGGCACAATAAACATGCCTTGCTAGCATTAAAGTTAATTAGTATTTTGTCGATTTATCTGGTGCTCACCAAGACTACCATCAGAATAAAAAAAGTCTAATAGTAAACACAATTGCCTAAATCTTCGCTCTTGACATTAGAGAGCCTTTGATAAGCCTATCTAGCTTCGACTGATTAGAATAAGATCATAACACAACTAACATTTCTTGGACAACTCCTAAGTAGCAATTGGCGCATATTGATCCTCACAGCAATATCGAGTCCAAGATAAATAACAATTCACTACATGGTTCAGGCACTGATAACAAACGAAGGCAGGAATGGGCTCCAATTGACTTACTACTTCCAGGTGGGCGGGAGCTTCTTGGTGCGCTTGTAGTAGCGGGCAAGGCGGTGGATCCTGCTCTCAACAAGAATAAGCCTGAATTTGGAGTCCTTGTCCTTCCTGTTCCTCTCCAGATGCTTCCTAATCGCCACAGCCTTCTTAATCAGGAAGTAGAGATCCTCAGGGATCTCCGGCGCCAGCCCTACACGCGCACATCCGATGCATCAGCACACCACACGTCAAAAACGAACCGAGCAGCAGAGTCACAAGTTCTCTCACCATGGGCCTTAAGGATGCGGAGGATCTTGCTACCAGTGACGCTCTTGACGAGCGGGATACCGTGCTGGTCACGGAGCAGGACGCCAATCTGCGACGGCATCTGGCCCTTCTTCGCAGCCTTGGTAATCATCTCCTCCACCTGCCAATCCACAACATGCAAGCGCGTCAATCGACAAACCGCATCGCCCAAATCGAACCACAGGGAATGAGGGGCCGAACAACTCACCTCGGTGGTGGCCGTCTTGAGCCAGGTAGGAGGAGTCCTCTTGTACGGCAGCGCCGACGACGAGATACCCTTCCTGCAGCACGGAGACGCGCACCCGCCATTAGAACACACGAAATTCACAGCCGCTCTAACGAGTGGAGGGGCAGGGAGGGAGAGAGGCTTACCCGCGGCTGTGCATACGCCCCATGGCGGCGGATTGGTGTCTACCTCAGGCGACGGCGGGGCGGGGGCTTGCTGCAGCAGCTGCGGCGGCGGCGCGAGGGCGAGAGGAGGCGCGTGCGGCGTTAGCAAAGAGCTGCCGGCTAGGGTTGGGGACCATACTTATAGTGGGCGGCGGCGCCCACTATAAGTATGCGTTTGTTGGGCCGTTTGTTGGGCTTCGCCCATACGCTCGGTACATTTCGGCCCGGTATGCGTCTTCTGAAGCTTTCTCTGATGGAATTTTTTTCTTCTGTTCTGTGGTAAAATAAAACATCTTAGAAATTGGCTTGTTTCAACTTTAGGATTGTACTCTGATATATAGTATAGATTACGGTTTTATAAGGTGAACAATTTTGGAACAATCACTCGTATATTGTTTTCGTCGATACGCATATTTCTCTTCAGTTTTTTTTGTGGTGGAGAACCCTGGGTGTGTGCCTGCCATTACTCTTCATCTGGCAGCTCAGCTGAAAGGCTCTGAGTCTGAGGGTGCTGATTTGGAACCATAAATCCAAATGGGGAGGTGACGTGGTGTCGTATTTGGAACCCGGTGTTTTTTTTTTCATGTTCATGTGCTTTCCCATGAAATTACTTGTAAAATTCTTATACAATTACATATAAAATTCACGTGATCCAAATAGACCTTGCAGCATCTAGTATGCGACAGATTGAGAAAGCAAAGGTGAAGGTAAAGCATCCAGATATTTTATCGGCTGCTAGGTGTTTGTTTAGATCAACTGTGAGCTATAGAAAAGTTGCTATGAGCTATAATTATGAAAAAGTTGTAGCTATTTGGTTGAAAACAATTATGAAACCTACCTCCTCTATTTATATCCTTGAAACAATTGTAAAATATTTCTCTATCTTTATCCATTTGGAAAAATAGAAAATTGAAGCCAAAAGTAAGATATAAGTTGCCACATAAATTGTACTACGTGAAAGCATTTGTTTCTGAAAAAACAACTTCAAATTCCATTTTTAGTAGGTGTTTCGACAGCTGAAACACTTTCTAGAAAGCTATAAATCAAACACAACCTAAGAATTTTCATATACCGAACGCATGTCCACCATGAAGCTGCCTAGGAACTAGAATAGCAAACATATTATGGCCTGTTTGGTTGCTATTCCGAGAAACTTACCTAGCTGAGCAGCAATATCCTACGAGGCAACCAAAATCAAACGTCTAAACTTGTTTTTTGGCCTAACAACTTTCTCAAGATTCAATCCAAAAGATATACGTAGTATAAATAATCTATTTACAGGTAGGTTTCTACAAATGATGATGTACGTAGTGTATATTTACAGGAACCTCCCATCGCATGTGCAACAGTTCCCTAAATCGCATAATGTAATCATGCGTACGGCGAGAATGGATCATTTTCATTCCGCTCGTTTTTCCTTTCTTTCATCAACTTTTAGAAGCAAGAAAAGAGTCGGCAAGTCCTTTTCTATTGCGGTAATGCTACCATCAAGACGTCTGAAAAGGCTGGATATCTCGGTTCACTCACTGCCACATGTGTCGTTTGCCTAAAAAAATCAAAATCAACTCCTGCACGTTTCGCTCCACTCCGCTCCTACCATTACCCCTTCCACGCTTCTCATCCCCGCCGCTCGAAGATCTGGTGGCCCTCTCCTCCACCCCAGCGAGATCTATGGAGGTGGCGCGACGGTGTTGTAGGGGAGTGGGCGGCTCTCCTCCACCCCGACACGGCGCCCTCCCCACCCTCGGGGGCACCCTCTCTTATCCCGGCAACCGACCTCCCCCCACCCCGGCGGCCATGGTGCTCCTCGTCCCCATCCCCCACTGTCGCTGTCGAGCTTGAGCTCGGTACTGGTGGGGCTGGTGACGGTGGTTGTAACACTCTGCGTCCAAAAACTGCTTATATGGCCCACCTCCGCACGTGGAACGGGCCTGCATACGCGTATAAGGATGGCAACGGGTCGGGTTCGGATCGGGTGGAGTCTCCGTGCACCCAAAACCAAAACCCGAAGTCGAAACCTGAACCCGAACCGAACACCGATTCGGGTGGAAATCCATCACCAAAACCAAACCTGCGGATACCTGAAACCCGAACGGATACCCGAAACCCGAATAGATACCCGAAACCCGCGGATAAATATACACATATTCACATGTATAAATAAGAGGCAACAAATAATAAATATTTTCATGAGTCAATTTTGAATATATTTAATAATCTAAGTAAACAAGTTATTATTAGCATATTATAAAACATGAGTTTTAATTCCAAATGATTTATTTTGGATATCCACGGGTGGAAAACCAAACCCGAAACCGAACCCAGTACCAAATCCGAAACCAAACCCGAAAACCGTGGGTGACAAATCATCCCCAAACCCGAACCCGCGGTACCCGAAACCCGCGGATATCCGCCCCGAACCCGATCCGCTGCCATCCTTATACGCGTAGCACCTCTCTTACACTTTCGTCCTCGCTTCGTATAAAAAGGTTAACTCAGAGGTGGTATGATTGGAACGACAAAACTTATAAGTTGGCTCTCACCCTCCTAAACTTCCAAGGTGGTATCCCTTGGTAACACCTCGCGTCCCAAAAACTGCTTATATGGCCCAGCTCCGCACGTGAAACGGACCTGCATACGCGTAACACCTCTCTTACACTTTCGCCCTCGCTTCATGTAAAAGGGTTAACCCGGATGTGCTATGATTGGAACGACAAGGCTTATAAGCTGGCTCTCACCTTCCTAAACTTTCAAGGTGGTACTAAACCCACCAACAACAACTCCACATGTGCCACTTGGGCTACATGGGCCAACTTCACAACTACTACAAGCTACTAATGGGTTGGAGTGTTATAGTGGTGCTCGTGTGTCGGCGCTCACCGCCGGCTCTAACCTCGACGACTGGAATTGACCAACCCATGCTTCTCGTCCCCTATGTTGCAAATGTATCTTTCAAGTGTTTCAGTCATTTCAAAGATATGTTGTAGTTTTTTTCTTATAGATGTTGCAAAAGTAGATCAGGGGATGTTGCATATGTTGCAAATGTTTCAGAAGCATGTTGCGAGCGTTTGTTCAAAATGTTTCATCTGTTTCCAGATATATGTTGCAATCGTTTTTTATCTGGATGTTGCATATGTTTTCACACATATGTTACAACAGTATGTTCCAAATGTTTCAGCTGTTTCAGTCCTATGTTGCAATAAATGTTTTTTCATGTTGCAATTGTTTATCCAGATGTTGCATATATTTCACACACATGTTGCAAACGTATGTCCTAAATGTTTTATCTGTTCCAAATGTATGCTGCATTCGAGTGTTTCATGTTGCAAGTGCAGATCGTCGGCGTTGGTGTCCCCTGAGGACGGGCAGGGCCAAGCCAGAGCCACTGACGCATGGAGGAGGTGCAGGCCACCGCTCGCGGTGTGAGGAGGAGACACGGGCCACACGGTGCTATTATGGAAGAGGCGGGGGCGAGCCATCCGGGTAGCGTGGGCAGCGGATCTGAAGCGGGCGGTTCGAATGCGAGCGCAGGGGCGCAGGAAACAGAGGTGGCGAGGGTGGCACGCAAATCCAAGCGGACGAGGCGGAGCAGCCACGGATGTCCAGATGCTACTGCTGCCAGTTCTGTTGCAGGCTTTTCTTTGGCCAAGCTACTCTGAGCAAATCTATAGCCGCTTAGGTTTAATCTGTATGACCAGGCTCCTGTTCTCCCTTTTCTAAACCTGAATACTTCTGTATTTCCGTTATTCGTTAATGGAAATAGGGTTGACCTTGTGTCAAAAAAAAGAAAAGAGTCGACAACTCATGAGTTACTTCCACTTTGCCATCAGCACATCGCCTTCAACAAGTATTATTATATCAGAAAACAAAACCCTACAGAGCTGGTGGATTACATCATTTACATGATGCAATACATGAGTTACTTCTACATCATATTGCTTTTCTAAAAGAACAATGCAACAGGTACTAACATCGTATTCAAACCAAAAATAAGAACACGATCTGAGCTTCCATTAACCAAACGAGAAGGTGATGTAAACAACCTTTTAGTTTAAGTTCATTAAGTTGTTGCTGGTCATCTTTCGTCATGATGCACAGGCTTCGGAGTACCACATAAAACTTTCAGCTCAATTTTGAATCACAGTGATACCCAACAGCTCAACTATACCGATATAGTGAGGGTTTCAATTTTCGAACATAAATGTTGTCCATGGTAACCTTTGTGAGGAACTGAGGATGCCCATTTGCTCCATTGGTAAATTAACTAGTGTCATATCAAGGACTCAGCACAAATGTTCTCGAGGGCATTTTAATTCATGAATCGACGAAGCAAACTGAGCTTTTATCAACCAACTACGTAAAGACATGAATGTAATGTTTCAATTGAAGGTAATGAAGGAGAGGTGGGGACTAAACGAGTGATGGGACTAGTAGTAGGTATAGCGGCATAGGACCAAACCAATTATAACTGCAAATAAAAAAAACTCCTATATATTTGATATGGTTACTGCCATCAGAATGCTGTTTTCTACATGATTGTATAAAGTTAGACCAATTTAAGTGCATAGCTTTTCAGCAGAAACCGTTTCAATCCATCAAGAACCTGAAAACAAAGATCATTGAGGTTGTTCAAGATTACTGTTAAAAGAATGCACAATCTTTTAGGTAATATCTGAAACATTTCTTTCAACATTGCTGAGCAAAGGGAAACTCAACTATTCGGCCCATTCGGCTACAGTGATACAAAGAGGGTTCATGGTAACCTTAGTGAAGGTGCAAAAGCTTTCTGATGATATCTAAAAGCTTTTTGTTCAATTATGTTGAGCACAGGGAAACCCTAGCAGCAAGGTATTTGCAATAAAAGACTACCCTAAACTTTGGGAGAGCATGTAAAACATCACATATTATTTCTCCATTGGTAAACTAACATTGTCTAGATCAATGTAACAACATAGATTATCTAGGGCATCTTAATTAATGAATTAAGAAAGTAAAGTGAGATTATAAGAATCAACAACACAGACATCAAGGCCTGGTTTTAACTTGTAACTGAAGGTGAATGAGGACTTGAGTGTGGTGCTTTATGGCAACCTTGACAACCAGGAAAGGCATTGAGGGAATATACAACTGACAGAACTTCCAGCCAGGAAGTTACTATTCATGTTCTGAAACAGAGCATCTTAACAACAATAGTGGCATGGGACCAAATCTTATTATCAGAATGCTGCTTTCTCCATGTATAAAATTATGAAGTTAAAAAAAAAAAGCTTATATGTAACAGCATATAGCTTTTACCAAAGGTGTTTCAATACAAGCATAGAGAATGTGAATTGAGCTTAGATGAATATTGATAATGGAGGAAGATATGACATACTGTTCATGGCAAGTCATAACATTGACCCACAAAAAAGCTTTTGAGCAAAACTGAAAGATGTGATGGCCATTAGCCAATTCAAGTATATGGAAGCCTCTGCTTATCAGCAAAATACTCTAAAAAGGAACAAATTAATAGTAATGGTTCTTTTATGAATCAAATTACTAGTAACAGTGACAAGGGACCAAAAGAATAGATTCGAAAACCAACCATACACATTTTGTGTGAAATGTGAATATGACTATGATACTAACTCTGATAGGGCTAGCCCCATCCATTTGATAAGTGAATTTATCGAAATAAGGAACAAACCAATCCCAATGGGACTGTAGGACAATTGGACAAATCAATTAACAAAACCACAGGTCCAAAATCGCTATCATCACAAGTGAGTAAGTGACTGCACATGTAAGACAGTGCTTTGAACAATCCCATTACATGAAATTGAAAGAGTGGCAATCAACACAAGTAGGCAACATTAGAAGTCCTACAGCAGGCCCATGAAATTTCCAGACTGCAATACAATTTATGACCAAAGGATAAGACAAGCTATGATCCAAACAAAAGTAGCACTAAATCAGCATGAATACATAAACCGGTGCAGATCATACCAGTGATTCGTGATCAGGCAAGCCAAACAGTGAATAAGGAAGCAGATCCACACTTTACATTGCAAGTAGTAGTATTACATTACATGTAGCTAAGCAAAAGCACCATCAGGCAGATCCATTAATTAATCAATCCATTGATTGAGTGATAATCACACACACACACACACTCACACACCAATCATTATCCGTTTATCCAAACCCTAGGGAGCAGTCCCGAAACGAAGATGAGGCCAAATTGAATTCAAATGAGCCAGCCAAAGAAGGGAAACAAAATCAAATCACGGGGACGGGAGAGAGACGAAGTCATTACAGACGAAGAGCGCGGGGGGCGGCGGTGGATCGGACTGGAGGGAAAATGGAAAGGATCATTTGGCGACGATGCGGCGGATGAAGTCGTCGTAGCGGATGGTGCCGTCGGGCGCGACGTCGACCTCGCGGATCCACTCGTCGAACTCGTGCGCCTCGAGCTTCTCGCCGATGGAGGTGAGGACGTGGCGGAGGTCGGCGACGGAGACGGTGCCGGAGCCGTCCTTGTCGAGGACGCGGAAGGCGTCGCGGAGCGGGCGGTCGAAGGGCTCGGGCTTGAGGTGGGCGCGCATGAGCTCGAGGAAGCGCGGGAAGTCGAAGGGCGCCGTGAGCTTCTCCTGCGCGGCGATGTCCCGCAGCTGCGCCTGCGTGGGGTTCCCGCCGAGGGAGCGCATGAGGACGCCCAGCTCCGAGGGCGCGATTTTGCCGTCCCCGTCCGTGTCGAACAGCGAGAAGGCCTCCCGCATCGAGGCGATCTGGTCCTCCGTCAGGTCCTTGCCGCCCATCGCCGCCGCTGGGGTCGTCGGATCGGGGCCGGGATCGGAGATCTCGCGGTGCGGGGAGCCGGAAAGGGAAGGGGGGAAGAGGCGTGTGGGCGACTGATTTGGGTGGTGGCCGGTGCGTGGTGGGGGTCGGGAACAGAACACACCACGAGCTCGTGGCTCGTCTCGTCTGGGTGGGCTCGTGGTGGACTTGGGAGTGCCCGTGCTGGGCGGGCTCGTTTTTTTTTTGAGCAATTGCTGGGCGGGCTCGTTGTGAGGTCTGCGAGGCCCACGGAAGGCACAAGATGCAGCGTCATGGGCCGCACGGTAGCTGGGCGGGTCCTGGTTTTTTTTGTTGTTTGAATAGAGTTTTTCTAAAAAAATAAATATAAACTATACCACTTGATGATGACTACAAAACTAATGTAGTATTGTGTCGCGGGATAAGTAAATTCAATCCCGAGTCACTCCATTCATTTATTGCGTCAACGTTGATGGTTCATGTAGTCATATTGCAGTTGCAGCTAATATTTTCATTACGGTAACAGATTAAAAAATAACTGTAAAGTTGATCTAAACTAATATCAATCGCTCACGAATGCTAGATATGCCAAGAAAAAAATATATATATAGCATGCAACCGTCCAAGAGCATAAGTGGTAGTCCCACCAAAACTATTTCCTCCACCCGGAGTTGCGCTATAAGCTAGCCAAATACGTTTCACACCATGTTCGCTTTGCTGAAAAGTCAGGCTGAAAAGTACCGTTCGCTGTTTTGTTGTGAGAAAAAACATTGTACCATGGCTAATAAGGTAGGCTGATAAGTTCAAGTGAACAAGGCTCTCCAAAGTCCTAAATATGCCTTAGTTATAGAGATCCCACTGTAATTAGATGTTAATATTAGGTGTAATAAAATATGAATCCCGTATAAGAAAATAATCAGAGATTGACTTAGCTTAAATGGATTGTTATTGTGTATATTTGTTGAAAGTTTGAAGTAGGTGAAAGACAAGAAACATACTTAGCTATGTGGAGGCTCAATGTTTTACGGGCTTAGTCTCGGTCAGTCAGACCACCTCATGAGTTGCGTGACATTAGAGTAGGTTTTGCAGATTCTAAATTTTATATTTGTTGGACCTTGAAAAAACGAGAAGGATGAGAGCGAAACAAAGAGAATGAAGGGTGGAAAGGGCAGGAGTGAGCGGAACAATAGATTGAGGAAGTGAGGAATAGAGAGAGTGAATGATGGAAACTATAGAAGACAAATTTCCATACTTTAATATTAGACTAGCAAACATGATTGTGCATGATAATGAGATCTACATTTTGTGTCATTTATTCTAATACATTTTGGAATCAGACTCCATACCATGGAGGGAAAAAAAACCAATTAGAACTCTAGTAAATAATTCATCATGTACTCTTAATAAACTAGGCTAAAGGCTCTTATACTCTAGAGAGAGTACGATGGACCAAAAATTGGAGAAATCATTTTTTGCTTTCAATATTAGATATCTATACCTAATAATAAATTGTGAAAATTTCTGCACTCAAATTTGTTTCCGCCCTCTAATTTTCTGTCTGCCAGCCATGTATCCAAGTTACGTGATGAGGTATCGTATTCATCCTCGCTCACGTCTCCTACCCGGAACAGAATTACAAATCCAAATCGGACTACACAATAAGGCAACTATAATTCCTTGAATCAAATCAATAGATCCATTGCCACATCGGACTACACAATAAGGCAACTATAATTCTTCAAATCAAATCAATAGAACCATTGCTACCTAGATAAGATCACGACTCCTCAAACCAAATCAATCTAAAATTAATCTTCCTCTATTCTGAAGACAAATAATATAGCTTGCTGGTGGATGAGCGCTGGCGGAGCATAGCGACGGATCTGAGGAAGAAACCAAGGAACGCTTGTGAAAATCAGGAGACCACATCACCAAACATCCGGGACGTCGCCAACCCTTGCCCTACTTCGCCGTATCTGAGAAGGAACCAAGGAACGTGCATCAAAATCATGAGGAAAAAGAGTAGTAAGGGAAAAGAGTCACAAAAGAGATAAATTTAGCTGCTGCAAACACCGAGCTCGACGCTAGCTGATGCAGCCAGGCCAGCCGTCCCATGCCGGACCGTGCTCCTCAGCCATAGCTGAAGGGTCGAGATGGCGGACTAGAGGGGGGTGAATAGTCCTTTCTAAAACTTAAACGTGTTGGCTAAACGAAACAAATGCGGAATTAAACTTATCGGTCTAGCCAAGACTACACCCCTCTATCTAAGTTCTCTAGCACCTTGCAAAGATCCTAATTAAGCAACTAAGGTGCTAAGCTTACCAAGAGCTCACCTAAACAATTCTAGAGCAAGATCACACAAACCTATGCACTAGTACTTTGCCAACCGAGGGAGCTCCTACACAACTAGTGAAGCAAAAGCACAAAGCTCCTAAGCTCACTAGCAATGCTCAATAACAAGGCAACCAATGCCAAATTAGAGAGCGCAAATAACTTAGCTACACTAACTAAGCAATGTGACTAACAAGGTTACACAAACCGAATTAGCCACGCAAAGGGGAAGCTTCTAGCTACACAAGCAAGAAGACGACTAGCAAGCTACACAAGCAAACTAGTTACGAGAGCAACTACACAAGCACAAGTATATATGAAAGTAAATACAAGCTTGTGTTGCACGAAGGCAAACCACCGAGAAGAGTAGACAATGTTGACATGGTGATTTTCTCCCGAGGTTCACTTGGTTGCCACCAAGCTACGTCCCCGTTGTGTCGACCAACACTTCGTGGTTCGGCGGCTAATCGGTCACACACCGAGCCTCTCAAAAGGCACCGCAAGAACCCACCATAAAGTGTGGTAGCTCAATGACACGCTCAACTAGAGTTGCTCTTCGCGATCCCCGCGGGGTGAGCACAATCCCCCTCACAAAGCTTCTCCGGAGCCTCGCACAATCTTCTTGCGAGCTTCGACGGAGCTACAAGCCACCAAGCCGTCTAGGAGGTGACAACCTCCAAGAGTAACAAGCACCACCGGCTTGCAACACGATCACCTAGTGCCACTCGATGCAATCTCACAATGCAATCACACTAGAAATCGCTCTCTCACTCGATCCGATGAACACTATCAAGCATGAGTGAGTTAGAGGGCTTCCAAGCACTACCACATAAGCCACCAAGGCCAAAGTGTGCTCAGCTCCCGGCCAAGGTCGGCCAAGGCATCTATTTATAATCCCACGGTCAAATAGAGCCGTTACCCCTTCACTGGACAGAAATCGGGACGACCGGACGCGTCGGTCGAACTGACCAGACGCGCTGCGCCGCATCCAGTCGCCATGCGCCGTCCACGTGTCCTTCCGCGTTCAACACCGAACGCCCGATCTCAACGATCACTTCCGCTCCAACGGTCAAACGCTATGACCGGACGCGCCCCTCAACCGACCGGACGCGCCGAGCGCACAGCGCCGCGAACCCGCGAAGCAACGACCGGACGCGACAGTGCCAGCGTCCGGTTGGAGTCTAGTAAGCTCCCTCGACGACCGGACGCGTCCGATCACGTGTGACCGGACGCGTCCGATCACGTGTGACCGGACGCGCACCGCGTCCGATCGACCTTGCGAACTGCAGTTCCCTCAGGGCGCCTGACCGGACACGCCGGTCCCGTGAGTGACCGGACGCGCCGGTTGTAAACCCTAGCCCGCGCGCCTGACTGCTGCGCTGTACTGACCGGACGCGTTCGGTCACCTCTGTGACCTCCGTTCGCCTCCGTTTCTTTTCCGAGTTCCGGCGTAGTGGAAAATAGGCATTTCATTTCCCCGAAATCGCCTGAATCCCGCGCTCGCACGCTCGGCGGGAGGGAGAGAGGAACCCAAACCCCTCTCTTCCCGCAAACCACAGCGCGACCAACGCCACCTTTGCAAATGTGCCAACACCACCATGTGATCAACAACATGTGCAAGTGTGTTAGCATTTTCACAAACATTTTCTTCGAAGGAATTAGGCACTCAACTTGCCTCGCCACTCGATCCTAACACGTATGCAAAGTTAGATCGCTCAAGTGGCACTAGATGACCGATATGCAAACAAGTTTGCCCCTCTTAATAGTACGGCCATCTATCCTAAAACCCGGTCATCAACTTCTCTACACACCTATGACTGGTGAAATGGAAATGCCCTAGGTTATACCTTTGCCTTGCGCATTCCACTCTATCTCCTCCGACGTTGATGCAACACATGCACCAACCATTCACCAAATGATATGATCCACTTTATATCATCACGTGACCGTATTGGTTCATCGATCTTGACCTCACTTGCTCTTCACCGTTGCCTCGGTCCTTCGGCGCCAAGCCATCACACAACTTGCCCTTCACCCTAGCAACCGGTCCATCAAGCCAAGCCTCATCTTGATCTTCTCCACCTTGGTCACATGACTCCATGTCATGTCTCATATACAATGAGCTCCTTCATGACACCATCACATGTGGACTAATCTCCTGTGTATCTCACATAACCACATATTAGTCCACCTAAGTTGTCACTCAATTACCAAAACCAAACAAGGACCTTCCAATCTCCCCCTTTTTGGTAATTGATGACAACTCTACAAAGATATGAAAATTAAGTTCTTTTGGATTTTATGCCACTTATCCAACATTTAAGCTCTATGTTAGGATTTGGATAAGCACCATAAAATCCAACTTGGTAGTGATAACTCCCCCTACATATGTGCTCAAATGGTTTGGTTTCAAGCTTGCACATATGCATAAATATGAAATTTGTGGGAGGGTTAGCACTACTAAGTGATGCTAAGGTGTATAGAATAAACCTTTGTAGTTCAATACCATTTGATAGCTTGATACCATTTGAAAATCACAAGTTTGCCATCATCCTTAGCATCATGAGTAGCTAGACATAAAAACACTAGAAACCCCGTGAGATCAACATTATAAGCATGGTTCTAGTTTTTGCATGATAATCACAAGTCTAGCTAACATCCTATTGTAAGGTCCAAATAGGCTAGAGGGGGGGTGAATAGCCTAATTAAAACTTCTACACAAATTACTTAACCACAAGTTAGTATAAAAGGTGGCGGAGCAAAATGCACTAGCACTAACTAATTAAGCAAGCCACCTACACAAGTCTAGTTCAAGGCTATCCACTAAACACAACAACAACAACAAGCTAGATACGAGATGTAATACGAGAGAAGAGCTTCGAGTGATTATACCGCCGTGTAGAGATGAGAAGTACCAATAAATCAATCACACAAGAGAAATCCTCGGGAAGAGAATGACACAAGAATTTATCCCGAGATTCACTTGCTTCCCGGCAAGCTACTCCCCGTTGTGGCGATACACCCACTTGTCGGTTCGCGAGCTAATCGACTATCAAGAGTCGAGCCCTCGGCGGGCACCGCACAACCGCACACAAGATGGGGATCCTCCAAGCCACGAGCTCCACTAGAGTATCCAATTCGCGAACTCCCGCGGGGAAGGATCAAGAACCCCTAACAACACTTGGTGAAGGCTCCAACAATCTCCAATTGCGAGCTCAATCACCTCCCCTGCTCCAAGCCGTCTACCGTGTCGGGAAACACGGAAGAGTAACAAGAAATCCGCAGCAACTCGAAGATCAAGTGCCTCTAGAATGTAACTCTCAAGCAATGCACTTGAATCTCACTCAATCTTACTCAAGATGTGCAATCAATCAAAGAGATGAGTGGAGGGGTTGTTCTCTAGCTCAAAGGATGTGTCTAGGTCTCAAAATGTGTAAGAGTTACCCTCAAACCCCGGACACCCTCTATTTATAACGAAGGGGTACGCAGCTAGCCGTTACGGACGACGCAGTGAAAATCGCGCTGACCGGACGCTCCGGTCAGGGTGACCGGACGCGTCCGGTCACTACGCGACAGCAAGAAACAGTGCGCGTCAGAACTAGCCGTTGCCGTGACCGGACGCGATCAACCGCTTGACCGGACGCGACAGTGCCAGCGTCCGGTCGCATTACACTAAGCTCCCGTCGAGACCGGACGCGTCCGATCACACGTGACCGGACGCACCGCGCGTCCGATCAGCACTTCGCTTCGCTCTGCCCCTCTGGACGCCTGACCGGACGCTCCGGTTCCGTGAGGGACCGGACGCGCCGGTCGCGCGCTCTCCTTCTGCGCACAAGTGAACTGACCGGACGCGCTGGTCAGGCCAGACCAGCGTCCGGTCACAAACCCTAGCAGCACCGAGTTGACCGGACGCGTCCGGTCAGACAGAGACCGCGTCCGGTGCAGCGTCCGGTCATCACAGTGACCGCCGTTCGCCTCCGTTTCTTTTCCGACTTCCGGCGCAATAGAAAATAGGCGTTTCACTTCTCCAAAAAGCGCCGAATCCCGCCTCGCAAGCTCGGCGGGAGGGAGAGAGGAACCCAAACCCCTCTCTACCGCTTAAACTCCACCGCCTTCGCAAAAGTGCTAACACCACCAAGTGTACATCACCATGTGCATGTGTGTTAGCATTTCACAAACATTTTCAAGGCGTTATGTTAGCTCTTAACTAGATCATAATGCATATGCTCAAGACATTGATCTAGTGGCACTTGATTCCCGAGCTAACCGTGATTGCCCCTCTTGATAGTCGGCTATGTATCCTAAACCCGGTCAATCACTTCTCTACTCATCTTAGACCGGCAAAAGGAAAACCCTATGGTTATACCTTTGCCTTGCGCTCTTAGATCCTTCTCTTCCACTTGATCATCATGTCCATCATTTTATGTGCATCTCCACCATGATCATCATTTCATGTCCATGCACCATTTCTTTGTGATCTTGTGGCCACCACTCCTTGCCACGTATACCTTCATCACATGTGTTGCTTATGCCTAACTCAAAACACTTAACACATGGCATTAGCAACTTGGTGTCATTAATTACCAAAACCAAACTTGGGCTTTCAATCTCCCCCTTTTTGGTAATTGATGACAACCATCACAAAGATATGAAATGAAATCAATTTTCAATTTCGATAGTATTAGCTCCCCCTACATATGTGCTTCCATGAGTTTGGTTCAATTTTGCATATATGTATGGATTTGAATTTTGGGAGAGTTACTACTATCAAATTGATACTAAGGTATATAGAATGGACCTTTGAAGCGTGATACCAATCGGAGTTGCCTTTATATATCATCCTTAGCATCGATGTAGCTAGACACCACTTGTAATACATCACTTGTAAAGATCAAACACTAAAGTACCCCATGAGATCAACATTATAAGCAAAGGTGTCTAGATACCACTTGTAAAGCTACTCTCAACAAATCATCATTCAAGTTCTATTTCTAGCATACACCATACAAACATGAATATGAACTTAAACTTTGCAATGCAACAATTCATCATGTTAATGCACATACAAATGCAACAAACGATTCATGAGCTTGCTCCCCCTACTTGTGTGCTCAATTTTAATTGATCCCTTTCCAATGTCATTCTCTCCCCCTTTGCAACTTAACTTTTTATCTTTGTGACTTTTTCTCTTTGTGACTTTTCTATCTTTGTGACTTTTCTCTCCCCCTTTGTCAACAATCACCAAAAAGGTGCCAATTTTAGTTAGAATTAAGTCAATCAAAATGAGGGAGTCCAAATTATGGTTCAATCTAGATCACTTGCCTAGAATATGTAATTCGGTTTGATCCAAGGACAAGCTTCTTCACACTTCATAAAGTATAAGGGTTATCTTGACCATGTTGAATTACACATCATGAGCTCATTTTCTAGATTCAACACTAGGTTTGCAAGCCCATAAACATGTCATATGCTACCACTAGATCAATCAAACATAGAAGCAATAGTGGTATCATATATACATTAAACTCATTTGATTTTCATGAATGAGCCTATTTGTCATGCAAATATGTCTATATGTTCTAAACATGTCCTTAGCAAAGTATGAATGATATGCCAAACAACTTTACCTTGCTATGTTGGAGGAGAGGCATGTCATATAAGAATGTGGGGTTGCACTCATTTCAAGTTGGAGATGTCAAGTATGTTCAATTCATTCTTCAACTTGTAAAATCTCTTCTCATCAAGTAGCTTTGTGAATATGTCGGCTAGTTGATCTTCGGTGCCAATGCTTTCAATGCTAATATCACCCTTTTGTTGATGGTCTCTTATGAAGTGATGTCTTATGTCAATGTGCTTCGTTCTTGAATGTTGAACCGGATTTTGAGTCATCTTGATAGCACTTTCATTGTCACAAAACAATGACACATTCTTGAACTTAATTCCAAAATCATTCAAGGTGGCCTTCATCCAAAGCAATTGTGCACAACAACTACCGGCACTAATGTATTCAGCCTCGGCGGTAGATAGTGCAACACTATTTTGTTTCTTTGATGACCATGAAACAAGAGACCTTCCAAGCAATTGACAAGTGCCACTTGTGCTCATTCTATCAATCTTGCAACCACCATAGTCGGAGTCCGAATATCCAATCAACTCAAAACTTGACCCCTTTGGAAACCATAATCCAACATCATGAGTTCCCTTAAGATATCTCAATATCCTCTTGGTTGCTTTCAAGTGACTTTCTCTAGGTGAAGCTTGATATCTTGCACACTTGCACACACTAAACATCACATCCGGCCTAGAAGCGGTGACATAGAGCAAACTTTTAATCATAGACCGATATTGCTTTTGATCTACCATGTTGCCACTTGCATCAACACCCAATTAATCATTTGTGCCCATTGGTGTACTCATTGGCTTAGCATCTTGCAATCCAAACTTCTTGATCATGTCCTTGATGTACTTCCCTTGACTTACAAAAGTGCCATTCTTCATTTGCTTGATTTGAAGTCCAAGAAAGTAACTAAGCTCTCCAATCATAGACATCTCAAACTCTTTTGCCATCATATTTCCAAATTCTTCACAAAAATCTTGGTTAGTTGATCCAAAGATAATGTCATCCACATAGATTTGCAACACAAACAAGTCATTTCCAAGCTTCTTGGTGAAGAGAGTGGTGTCAACCTTTCCCATCTTGAACCCTTTAGAGAGAAGAAAGTCCCTCAACCTCTCATACCATGCTCTAGGTGCTTGCTTCAAACCATACAATGCCTTCTTGAGCTTGTAAACATGGTTGGGCTTCTTGTCATCTTCAAAACCGGGAGGTTGCTCAACATAAACTTCTTCATTGATGTAACCATTGAGAAATGAACTCTTGACATCCATTTGATAGAGCTTGATGTTGTGTGCACAAGCATATGCTAATAAGATTCTAATTGCCTCCAATCTTGCAACCGGTGCATATGTTTCTCCAAAGTCAAGACCTTCAACTTGAGTATATCCTTGTGCTACCAATCTTGCTTTGTTTCTCACAACTACACCATCTTGATCTTGCTTGTTTCTAAAGACCCACTTAGTACCAATCACATTGTAGTTCTTCGGCCTTTCAACAAGTTCCCAAACTTGATTTCTAGTGAAGTTGTTTAGCTCTTCATGCATGGCATTTACCCAATCAGAATCCTTCAATGCATCTTCTATTTTCTTAGGTTCTTCAAGTGACACAAATGAGTAGTGCTCACAAAAGGATGCTAATCTTGATCTTGTTTGAACACCACTTTGAATTCCACCAATGATTTGGTCCAATGGATGATCTCTTGCAATGCTAGTAGGTTGAAGTATTGGGAGTTGGTTGCTTCCACTAGCTTGACCTTGATCTTGCAATTCATCATGAGAACCACTAGAGCTTGCTTGATTTGTATCAATTTGCACACTTTGGTTGATCACATGAATATCATCATCATTATCAACTTGCCTCGGCCTTATGTCACCAATGTCCATATTCTTCATTGCATTTGACAATTGATCTCCTCTCACATCATCAAGGTTTTGAGCTTCATTTTGAGATCCTTGGGTTTCATCAAATTCAACATCATGAACTTCTTCCAAGGTGCCATTGGTGAGATTCCAAACTCTATATGCTTTGCTTGTGGTAGAATAATCAAGTAAGAACCCTTCATCACATTTCTTTTCAAACTTGCTCAATCTAGTGCCTTTCTTGAGAATATAGCATTTGCAACCAAACACTCTAAAGTATGCAATGTTGGGCTTTCTTCCATTCAATATCTCATATGGTGTCTTCCCAAGCTTCCCATGGCAATAAAGACGGTTGCTACAATAGCAAGCCGTGTTGATAGCTTCACTCCAAAATGAATGACTCACATTGTATTCACTAAGCATTGATCTAGCCATATCAATCAAGGTTCTATTTTTCCTTTCAACTACACCATTGGATTGAGGAGTGTATGTTGGTGAGAATTGATGTCCAATACCAAGATCATCACACAATTCCTCAATTCTTGTGTTCTTGAACTCACTACCATTGTCACTTCTAATCTTCTTGATGGTGATTTCAAACTCATTTTATACTCTCTTGACAAATGACTTGAATAGATCATATACATCACTCTTGTCATAAAGAAAGAACACCCAAGTGTATCTAGTGTAGTCATCAACAATCACAAAACCATACTTGTTGCCACCAATGCTAGTGTATGTTGTTGGCCCAAACAAGTCCATGTGCAATAGCTCAAATGCCTTTGATGTGCTCATTTCACTCTTACTAGGATGTGTATTTCCAACTTGTTTGCCAGCTTGACAAGCACTACATGGTTTATCCTTTTCAAAAGTCACATCTTTCAAGCCTCTAACTAAGTCATGCCTCAAAAGTTTGTTCAATTGTTTCATTCCAACATGACCAAACCTTCTATGCCACAACCATCTCATACTAGATTTGCTAAGCAAGCATGATGTCAATTGTGTCTCACTATCATTGAAGTCAACCAAGTATAAGCTATCATGTCTAAATCCTTTGAATATCAAGTTTGATCCATCCACACTAATGACTTCAACATCATCACTACCAAATATGCACTTGAAGCCAAGATCACAAAGTTGTGCCACAGATAAAAGATTGAAATCCAAGCTCTCAACTAGCAATACATTAGATATGCTCATGTCATTTGAAATAGCAATTTTACCAAGCCCCTTGACCTTGCCTTTCTTGTTGTTGCCGAAAGTGATAGCATCAAAACCACCATTTTGACTTGTATCAATTGATTTGAACATACATGAATCCCCGGTCATATGTTGAGTGCACCCACTATCAAGCACCCAATGCCTTCCTCCGGCTTTGTAATTGACCTACAAGATAAGATTAATTCTTTTTAGGTACCCAAACTTGTTTGGGTCCTCCAAGGTTAGTGACCAAGCTCTTTGGTACCCAAATGGCTTTCTTCTTTGAGCCCATCCATGGTGCACCAATGAACTTAGCATGAACACCATTTGTACCCTTGGTAAGTATATAGAAAGAATCAAACTTAATTGAGGATACATTAGCATTGGATTTCTTGTTCATGCAATGTTGCTCTATGTGACCAACTTGCTTGCAATTTTTGCAATAGCTACCATTGTTCTTCACAAAACGAGTCTTGTGAGGAGCAAAAGCGGCCTTGCCTTTCTTGGGGTTATAGCCCAATCCCTCTTTGTAGAGAGAAGCTCTTTGGCTACCCAAGCACATAAGCAAGCGGTCCTCACCACCATAAGCCTTAGCTAAGGTGTGATTGAGCTCTTTTACCTCCTTCTTGAGATTTTCATTCTCAACTATAAGTGTGGAGTCACAAGTAAAACCATCACTATTAGATGAGCTACATGAAGGGTTAGTGGGAGCAACAACAATAGGCTTGAAAGGATCAAGATGCCCAAGAGGGGGGGTGAATTGGGCTTTTCTAAAAATTAATTGCAAGAATTAAATCCTACAAGCCGGAATTCACCCCTAGTGCCTACTTGTGTTCCAAGAGAGTCTACCGATAAAAAGTTTTGCACCCTAGTTTCCAATCCTAGTCTAGCATGGCAATTCTAGGAATGTAAAACAAGCAATGAAAGTAAATACGAGAAGGTAATTGCTTGAAAGTAAAGGGGCAAGGAACACGGCAATGTTTTTCCGAGGTATCGGAGAGTCGCCACTCCCCACTAGTCCTCGTTGGAGCACCCGCGCAAGGGTCTCGCTCCCCCTTGATCCGCGCAAGGATCAAGTGCTCTCTACGGGTTGATTCTTCGACACTCCGTCGCGGTGAATCACCCAAAACCGCTCACAAGATGAGTTGGGTCATCCACAAGCTCCGCCGGATGATCACCAAACTCCCAATCACCACCAAACCGTCTAGGTGATGGCGATCACCAAGAGTAACAAGCTAGAACTCTCACTTGACCACAATGAGCCCAAATGAGAAGGTGGATGCACACTTGCTACTCTCTCTAATCGCTAGTGAGGAGCTCTCAAGCTTTGATTCTCAAATCTCTATCCTCACTAGTGCTCTTGCACTCCCTTGCACTCTAAAAGGTTTTCTCAGCTGACCAAATGAGCAAGAGACCTCTAAAAGAGGTGGAGGGGATGTATTTATACACCCCTCAAAGAAAACGAACCGTTATGTTCTGACACGGGCTGACCGGACGCGCCGGTCGAACTGACCGGACGCGCCGGTCGCCCGTAACGGTCAAATCCTGATTTTCAACTGAACGACCGGACGCGCCGGTCAGGGGTGACCGGACGCGTCCGATCGTGCAAAGGAGCGTACTGTAAGTGCACCGGACGCGAGGCCGCGTCCGGTCGTTGATGACCGGACGCGTCCGGTCGTCTCTGGACCTTACTGGACTGTGACCGGACGCGCCGATCACCTCCAGGTCGCGTCCGACGGGTGTTCTCCACAGATGACACGTGTCAGCCACTGACCACCGCGTCCGGTCGTCAGGGCCGAACCCCTAGTCGCGGTTTAGTACTGACCGGACGCGCCGGTCATGCCGAGGACCGCGTCCGGTCAGTGGAGAAACAGCCCGAAACTTTCCGAAACGCGTCGCAACTTCAACCAAGTTGCTTCCAACTGAACTTTGAGCTATTCTAGGGTTGCCTAGCGCCAAGTTTAACAAGTGTGCACCACACCTAAACATAGGACTCGCCTAGGTCAAGCTACCCGTTCATGCCCCCCTTTATAGTACGGCCAAAAGAGAAAAACGAAGATCCTAACGACTATTCCGAATGTATCTCAACACCTCGACATCCGGAACTAACCGTCCTTAATCTTGACGTCACTCTTTTGAAAACCGAAACGATTTCCATCAAGGGACACGAATACCATGGTGCCCAAAGCAGTTATAATCTCCATGACCTAACTTACCAACGTTTCTGCAAAACACACGTTAGTCATGGTAATAAAGCGTTGTCATCAATTGCCGAAACCAAACCTGGGGGCCTAGATGCTTTCAATCTCCCCCTTTTTGGTGATTGATGACAACACTAAGATATAAAAGATTAGAGTGGAGGTTTTCGAGCATGCTTGGTTCACATAAGCAAAAAGCAATAAGCACAAAGGGGTAGGAAATGCTTATGTGCCCCAAGCCAAAAGAGTGTACTTCATAAGATAAGACAAAAAGCGTTAGTACACAAAAAGATATAGCTCATAAGAAATCGGAGTAAGGCACGGAAGCACAACCTTAGAGCTATAACTAAAACGGTGACATATACTAGCACTGTGACGAGATAACACATTAAGACTCAAGGTTTACCACACGACAACAATGTCACACGAATGCAATGCTGAAAAGTAAACATGATGCATGAATGTAGCACACAAAGAACGAAAACCCTCTAGCAAAACTCCCCCTGAAACTACTCTCTCTCCCCCTTTGGCATCAAGCGCCAAAAAAACTAATCTAATGATCTGACGGGGGGACAGACGGAGTCGTGTCGGGTGCCGAGGTGCGCGGAGTAATCACGAAGTGTAGCGTATCGCCCTCGGAGTCTGAGCTATCTGGCTGACCCTCTGAAGAAGCACGTGGCTGTGAAGCGGTCTGGGTCTGAGCAGGAACGGGCACTGACTGAATAGCAACAAGTGGATCTGTCTGAGTGACCTGAGCCTGTAGTGAGCCAGTAGCTGGGGGATCTGTCGAGGCAACTGAAGAAGGGATGGTCTCTGTAGTCCCGGTCCCTGTCACTGGAGGAATAGCTGCCTCGGGAGCTGACAACCCTGACGAAGTATGAAACGTAGTGGTGTGCGAGGGTGTCGGCTGACCAGTCAACTCGCTGTAGGTAGCACTGAAATCACCAATAGGTGTGCCTGTCAGGAGGTGCGGGCGAGGCTGGTCTGACGGTGTAAACCCCGTATGAATAGGAGTGAAGCTTGGGGACTGAAAAGACTGAGGAACCTGCTGCTGTGGAGATGTGAACTGAAAGCTCGGCTGTCCCTGACTCGATGGATCACTGGAATGCAAAACCTAAGTCATGACAGAAGCAGGCGGAGGAACCCCAACTGTGATAAGGTGGCGCAGGAGATCCATGTACTGCTGCTGACTCTGTCGCTGCATCTCAACCTGTTGCCTCTGGATCTCAAGCTGCTGTCGCTGAAACTCGTCCTGACGAGCCTGAATTTGTGCAAGTGCTGCAGCTGTGTCCTGTGCCTGTCTCTGAATCTGCTGTTGCTGCTGCTCCTGAGCCTGGGTCAACCTCTCAAGAATAGCCACCATGGCTGGGTCTGAGCGGGAGGCTGAACCAGAGCCACCGGCCTCGTGGTCGTGAGACCGAGGAGACCGGTACCTGGGGATGGGCTGGTAGTCCTCATCTGTGCTGTCTGAAGTCACATCCTCAGGTATATTAGCAGTCTGAGCCTCAAGGTCCGCAAGCTCTGCCTCAGCAAGCTCGTCAACTCTGGCATCCTGCTCAGCTGCTGTCTCAGGAACCTCTGGGCGCTCACGCTGTCCAGGCACTGGGGCCTGATCTCTAGTGACTGAGGCCCAAAGCTGACGAATATCGTAATCAGGGAAAGCAGTGGTAGTGGCTGATATCTCCGCCCTGATCTCTGGTGGCATCTGAATAGAAGATCTAATAATGAAGCAGATCCAGTGTGCATAGGGCAGCTGACGATTACCCTTGAAGCCCTCAGCAATGGTGTCCTCCATCTCACTAAGTATAAGATCCCAGATGTCAAACTGTATCTGTGAGAGGAGGTGGTGAACAACCCAAAGCTGCATACGTGTCAGTCCCTCTCTGTAGCCGAGTCTAGGAAGAAGTGTGCGTCTGATAATAGCATCCAAAACTCTGGCAAGTGGTGTCAGGCTGGCAGGCGTACGACGAGACCCTTCGCCAAAAGGCTCACGGAAACAGGGTCGAACTAAGTCTGTAGGTGGCACTGCTCCGCCGTGAGAGCGTCTGGGTGGAGGAGTCTGACCATAGCATAACTGATGGATCCTCGTGTCAGAAGCTGGAAGTCTGAGGATCTCTCGAGCTCTGGTGCTGTAAAGTCGGTGATCGCGGCCTCTGAAAGCAAAGTGAATGAACTCATGGGCAGGATCAATCCAAAGTGAAGCATAGAACTCCCTGACCCATGTGCCGCAGTATGCACCTGTCCGTCCAAGAAGATCTGACAAGCCAGGTAGATAGGACAGGTGCGGACGAAGCTGCTCTCCCACAACATCAACCAGTGCCTCAAGCCGACATACCCTCTGAGGTCTGAAAGCAATACCACTGTCAACTAAGGCCCTGTAGAAATCCTCCTGAAGTGGGGTATAGAAACCCTCTGAAGCTCTGTGATCTCTGACAGGTGGAAACCATCGGCTGACCTCCACGAACCTCAACCCCTGCACCTGACGTGCTGTAGCACCCCTCAGGTCAAAGTGCTCGACCGGAGGTGAACCTCTAGCTCTGGGAGGAGGACGTGCTCCACGACGCTGGCCCTCTGGCCTAGGTGTCACCTGAGTACGAGCACGTGTGGAGCGACGACGTGGTGGAGACTGAGCTGGCTGCTCCTCTGTATCCTCTGTAGCCTGTGGAGCCTCTGTAGCCTCTGTCGGCTCTGTAGGAGGATCAACTGACATCTGCTCTGTAGCACCAGTATCCTCGGTACCCTCAGTGGCCTCAGTGCCGAGCTGTCGACCTTCAAGGTGAAAGCGACGCTCGCCTATATGTATGCCACTGCGTCTGCCACCTCTCTCTGCCTGCTCTGCAGCGTCTGCCACGGCCTGAGCAACCTCTGCCTCTGTAAGTGTCTTCTTCTTCTTTCTGGCCATTACCTTGATGCGCTTTCCACGCGCAATCTCAGACCGACGAGGAGGACTGTCGTCCCCATCACCAGGAGCACCACCGGCGTTCTTGCAACGCACCATGCTGTCAAACTGACTGAGAACCTCTGTAAGATGGTGAACTGTCACTCGAGAGGCTTGGCCTCAATCCGTATCCGCAGGCTTGGCCTCGGATTCAGCAAACAGATCTGACCCTGACACACCGACTGACTCGCTGCACCGACGGAATAGAAAGATATACTATAAGCACATATATAACTAAAAGGTGCGAAACCCTAGAGATAGCAAGCATGTGAGATACGAAGTGAATCGAGACGCGAAGCTACCTCGGATCGGCGAAACGACGGTGAGAAGATGCGGTGACCTAGGTCGCGAGAATCCCCGAAAACGACGATCGAGCTCTGAAAGGACCGAGTCGAGATAATCAACGGATGATATCGGTCAAGGTTAGCCCTAACAAAGGAATTGACGTGATTGGAATCGAAAAAAATCGAGCGAGTCGTCACCTGAAGAACTAGGGTTTCGATCAAACCCTAGGTTAGGGTTAGGGCAAACCCTAAGGAGATTGAGTGAAACTGCGGTGCCGATCGAAGGTGGAGGATGAGGGGCTAGGGCACGAGGGGAAACTGCGGTGCTGCGATTGGGGATGCCCACGGCGGCGGTGAACCAGCCGGCGGTGAGGAGGAGGCGGCGGTTGCGGCGGCGCGGCGATGGAGCGCGACTGCGGCAGCACGGGGGCGCGGCTCGGGCGTGGGGGAGCGCGCGGGCAGCCTGGGCGTGGTGGCTGGCAGTGAGCACGACGGCGGGGGGAACGCCGGCGGTGGGCAAGACGGCGATTGCGCGGCGAAACGGCGAAACGGCGAGCGGCGGAATCGGTCGGGTGAAGGAAAAACGGACGAGTCGGAACGGTTTTATGAGGGGCTCAGATCCGCTCGACGCGCGATGACCGGACGCGGTGGTCGTTATGACCGGACGCGGTGGTGCAGCGTCCGGTCACACTCCAGTAAGCTCCTGGAGTGACCGGACGCGTCCGGTGCGGAACGATCGGACGCGGTCAGAGTCCGGTCGCTGGTAGCTCGGGAATTCATCGCGGATGACCGGACGCAGTGGTGGTAGCCGGGACCGGACGCGGTGGTCGACACAGGCGCGTCCGGTGCAGCGTCCGGTGACCAGGTCTGGAATTCGTCTTCTGGATGACCGGACGCGCTGGTGGACGCCGGGACCGGACGCGGTGGTGAAGCATCACTGCGTCCGGTGCAGCGTCCGGTCCAGCGTCCGGTCGCTGTTCTTCGTCTTTCTCCGTTCCAAACTCCGACGCGACTTCTCCCAATCAAGTTCCAATTCAAAGAGACACAAATAAACACCAATTGGAACCTGATATGAGTGACCTCACTCAAACCCTCAAAATTTTTAAAATATTTTGCCTTAGGCTAGTATTGTTTTTAGGAAAATAGGCAATAAACACCCGAGGAGCAACGTATGGCCATGCAATAGAGTTTTTGGACCTTTAGGAGCGTCAAATGCTCTCTCTATCCATGGACGAACACAGCGGTTGCTCAAAGCTAAGCCGAAAAGAAAAGACAAACAAACAACCATGCACATGCAATGCAATACAAGAAAGTAAAGCTAGGTTGCTTGTCAAGTTTGATCCACGGTTAGGCTTCTTCACTCCTCCAAAGGAGGGTTATCGTAACCGTGTTAGCCAAGCCCTAAATGCATTGCGATAAACTAAACAAGGCATATAATACAATGCAATGCAAGGGACAACACACGTTCATCTTTTAAAGTTGCTTGAATCAAGCACATTAAGTTCACTCCTTAGCCTACAAAAAGTGGCCTCATCCAAAGTTTTAGTGAAGATATCCGCTAATTGATTTTCACTTCTTACACCTTCTAGTGATATGTCATTTTTAGCAACGTGATCTCTTAGAAAGTGATGGCGGATATCAATGTGCTTGGTGCGAGAGTGTTGTACCAGATTGTTAGCAATTTTAACTGCACTTTCATTATCACATAAAAGTGGCACCTTTTCAAGAACTATTCCATAGTCTAGGAGGGTTTGTTTCATATATAAGATTTGTGCACAACAAGCCCCCGCGGCAATGTATTCCGCCTCGGCGGTGGACAAAGCCACACTATTTTGCTTTTTAGATGACCAAGATACTAAGGATCTCCCAAGCAAATGGCACCCTCCGGATGTGCTTTTTCTATCAATTTTGCAACCGGCATAATCCGAATCGGAATAGCCAACTAGTTGGAATCTAGCTCCTTTGGGATACCAAAGACCAATGCTTGGGGTGTGCTTAAGGTATCTTAGGATTCTTTTTACGGCACTTAAGTGAGGTTCTTTAGGGCACGCTTGAAAGCGAGCACACATGCACACACTAAACATGATATCGGGCCTAGATGCGGTAAGGTATAGCAAGCTACCAATCATGGAACGGTAGAGAGTTTGATCAACCGGTTTACCTCCCTCATCTAGGTCGAGATGTCCATTTGATGGCATTGGGGTCTTGATTGGCTTGCATTCTTCCATCTTGAATCTTTTGAGAAGATCCTTGGTATACTTTTCTTGAGAGATGAAAATCCCTTCTCTCATTTGCTTGACTTGAAAACCAAGGAAGAATGTGAGCTCACCAATCATTGACATCTCGAACTCCTTCGACATCAATTCACCAAATTCCTTGCAATAATCTTCATTTGTTGACCCGAAGATGATATCATCAACATACACTTGACAAATGAAGATCTCCCCATGAAGCTTCTTGGTGAATTGTGTGGTGTCGATCTTCCCAATGGTGAAGCCCTTCTCAATGAGGAAGTCCCGGAGGCGCTCATACCACGCTCTAGGGGCTTGCTTGAGCCCATATAGCGCCTTGGACAACCTATAAACATGATTAGGATATCTAGGGTCTTCAAACCCGGGAGGTTGATTGACATAGACTAGTTCATTTATAAAACCATTTAAGAATGCACTTTTCACATCCATTTGATATAGTTTCATATCATGATGTGATGCATATGCAAGGAGGATACGAATGGCTTCAAGTCTTGCAACGGGTGCAAAGGTCTCTCCAAAATCAAGGCCTTCAACTTGAGAGAACCCCTTTGCAACTAGTCTTGCCTTGTTCCTCACAACTATGCCTTGGTCATCTTGCTTATTTCAGAACACCCACTTGGTTCCAATGACTCTTGCACCTTTTGGATGCTCTTCAAGTGTCCATACTTGATTGCGGGTGAAGTTGTTCAATTCTTCATGCATGGCATTCACCCAATCCGGATCTTGAAGAGCTTCTTCTACATTCTTAGGTTCAACACAAGAGACAAAAGAGTGATGTTCAACAAAAGAAGCTAGCTTTTGAGATCGAGTCATTACTCCCTTTGTAGGACTCCCTATGATGAGTTCTTGTGGATGTGCTTGAAGTAGAGGTGAATTTCTTCTATCAACCACTTGAGGAGGTGGATGGGGAGCATCAACATCTTGAGCTTGTGCCTCGGCTTGTTCATGAGAGACATAAGTATCTTCATTTTCAACTCTCTCATTCTTGTCATCATCTTGAGGCATACGTGATGAAGATGGTGGATCAACAATTTGTACATCGTCATCATCATCTTTTGGCTTGATGTCTCCCACGGGCATGTTCTTCATGGCCTCCCTCAAGGGTTCATCACCTACATCATCACAATTCTCAATTGCTCCTTGGGAGCCATTAGATTCATCAAATTCCACATCATATGTTTCTTCAACCAAACCGGTGGTATGGTTAAATACTCTATATGCTTTGGACTTTGATGAGTAACCAACAAGAAAACCAATATCACAACGTCTTTGAAACTTCCCTAGGTGTTGACGCTTCTTGTAGATGTAGCATTTGCAACCAAACACCCGGAAGAATGAGACGTCCGGCTTCTTCCCATTAAGCAACTCATAGGGGGTCTTGCCAAGAAACTTTTGGAGGAAGAGGCGATTTGAAGCATAGCATGCGGTGTTGATTGCCTCGGCCCAAAACTTTTCCGGAGTGTTGTACTCATCTAGCATTGTTCTTGCAAGGGTGATCAAAGTCCGGTTCTTTCTCTCAACTACACCATTTTGTTGAGGAGTGTAGGTTGAAGAGACCTCGTGCTTGATTCCAATTTCATCACAATAAGCTTCAATGTTGGTGTTGTCAAACTCTTTGCCATTGTCACTTCTAATTTTCTTTATCTTGACTTCAAATTCATTTTGAGCTCTCTTTGCAAACTTCTTGAAGCAACTTGCCACTTTGGATTTGTCATGAAGGAAGAAAGTCCATGTATATCTTGAGTAGTCATCCACTATCACAAGACAATAGAGATTACCACCCAAACTCTTGTAAGTTGTAGGCCCAAACAAATCCATGTGTAGAAGTTCTAGCACTCTTGATGTTGACATGAAAGCTTTGGTTGGATGTGTGTTTGCAACTTGTTTGCCCGCTTGACATGCACTACAAGGTTTGTCCTTTTCAAACTTTACATCCTTCAATCCTCTCACTAATTCTTTCTTCAAAAGCTTGTTGAGAGTGTTCATTCCAACATGAGCAAGCCTCCTATGCCAAAGCCAACCAAGTGAGGTCTTGGTGAACAAACATGTCATCAAGTTTGCATCTTCGGAGGTGAAGTCAACAAGATAAAGGTTGTTGTATCTAAAGCCTTTGAATATCACTTGCTTGTCATCTATCTTTGACACTTCAACTTCATTGGGTGTGAACAAGCATTGGAAGCCAAGGTCACAAAGTTGCCCGACGGATAATAAGTTGAAACTCAAAGAAGCAACATAGAGCACATTTGAGAGTGAGTGATCATTTGATATTGCAATCTTGCCTATACCCTTGACTTTGCTCTTTGAATTATCCCCAAATGTGATCTTCTCTTGACATATCTCATTCTCTTCAATGGAGGTGAACATACGAGGATCACCGGTCATATGTTGAGTGCAACCACTATCAATAACCCAATGAGATCCACCGGTCTTGTAGTTCACCTACACACAAGAGATCAAGCTTTTTGTTTAGGGACCCAAACTTGAGAGGGGCCCTTGACTTTCTCAACTAGTGACTTGGCAACCCATATTTTCTTTGGCCTATTCTTGTTTGGGGGACCCAAAAACATGACTTTCATCTTTCCATTTGAATCTTTTCTTAGCATATAATGAGCATTGAAGGCAAAGGGTCTAGCATGCTTGGGCAAGGGTTGTGGTGGTGGAGTTTTGCATTCATGAGCAAAGTGACCTTCTTGACCACACTCAACACATCTCTTTGGCTTGGGCTTTGACTTGCTTTGTTGTTGAGCTTTTGCTTTCTTCTCTTGATTTGCCAAGTACCCAATACCACTTCTATCCATCTTCATTACGGTGTTCATGAGGAGCTCACTTTGCAAATATTGACCTCTTGTGAACTTGCTTAGGCCGGTCTTGAGATGCTCTTTTTCTTGCTTGAGTTTCTTGTTCTCTTCAATGAGTGACTCATTTGTTGTTTGCTTCTCAAGAGCCATCAAACCTTTAAGCTTCTTGTTCTCATTTGCAAGCTTCTCATTCTCACACTTGATCTTGGCATAATCATCATGGTTGCATGACTCAACCACACTCTTGCCTTTGCTACTAGAACCTTGCTCAATGCTTTCAATAATCAAATCATCACATGATGTAGCTATATCACACTTAACAACATTGTTAGTAGCATCATGTGTCTCAAGAGCAAGTTCATTAGCAACCACAAGACTATCGTAGTCAATTTTCAATGTGGTGTATTTGTCTTTTAAAGAGTTATGTCTAGTGATGAGCTCATCATGCTTCTTCTCGAGTTTATCATGTTGATCTTTAAGCTCTTTATTAGAGGTTTTGAGCTCCTTGAGAGTGGAAGTCATAACTTCATTTTGATCTCTAAGCTCACCACTAGTCTTTTGAGCATTTTCAAGCTTAGATGAGAGTGATTCATTTTCATTTTGAAGATCATCATTTTCACTTCTAGTCCTTCTTATGATTTTAGTGTATTTGTTTAGCAATTTTACAAGTTCATCATAAGAAGGTGCATCATATTCATCATCACTATCACTATCATCATCATCATCATCACTATCATGATTTTGTACCTTTCGTTCACCCTTGGCCATAAGGCATAGGTGAGTAGTGGACGATGATGGTGAAAGAGGCGGTGAAGGTGGTGGTGAAGATGTCGGTGAAGATGATGGCCCCATCACAAATGCGGCAACCTTCTCTTTCTCATCATCGCTCTCATCTTCGGAGGAATCACAAGATGATTCAATGTCGGTGAGCCAATCACCAACAATATATGCCTTTCCTCCCTTCTTCTTCTTGTAGAACTCTTTCTTCTTGCCATCCTTCTTCTTGTATGACTGGTTCTTCCTCTTCTCATCTTCTTCATCACTTGAATCATCTTTCTTGCCCTTGTTCTTGTTCTTATACTTGCCTTTTGGTGGTCTAGGGCATTGATGAGCTAGGTGGCCAAGTTCACCATAATTGTAGCAATCCATCTCCGAGATGGGCTTTCTCTTGCTACTTGTGAAGAATTTCTTTTTCTTGCCATCGAACTTGATGCCACTCTTGTTGAGCTTCTTTAGCATCTTGGTGGTCTTTCTCACCATGAGTGCAAGTGATTCATCATCGACATCACTTTCACTTGAGCTTTCTTGCACCATCATGGCTTGGCCCTTCTTCTTCTTCTTGTCATGGCTAGCTTTGAAGGCCAAGTCTTTCTTCTTGGAAGATGATGAGCCCTCTTCCGGAGTTATGTGTATGTACATCTCATGAGCATTGATCTTCCCCAATACTTGTGTTGGTGTTGCGGTGGAGAGATCACTTTGATGAAGTACGGTGACAATGTGACCATACTTCTCAACGGGAAGAACACTCAAGATCCTCCTTGCAACATCCGATTGGCTCATTTGAGTGAGCCCAAGAGCATTGAGGTCCTCTACAAGAACATTCAAGCGAGTGTACATGTCATTAGCACTTTCTTTGGGAAGCATCTCAAAAGAATTAATTTTCTTTAAAGCAATATGATAGCGTTCCTCACGCTCACTCTTAGTTCCCTCATGGAGAGCACAAAGATTCTCCCACAAATCATGAGCGTTCTTTGCATTACGCACACGATTGAAGATATCTTTGCCTAAGCCCCGGTAGAGTGCATTTTTTGCCTTTGCATTCCACCGGTCGTACTTCTCCTCGTCACCAATGGGGTTTGCGGGATCCTTGATAGCGGGAAGCCCTTGGGTTGCGGCTCTAAGGCACCCGACATCTATGGCTTCGAGATACGCCTCCATGCGGATTTTTTAATATGGAAAATCATCCCCCTCAAAGGTGGGAGGTGGTCCTTCCCCGTTAGACATCTTGCTCTAGGCGGTAAAGCCTAAAATAGGAGCAACACGGCTCCGATACCAATTGAAAGGATCAAGATGCCCAAGAGGGGGGGTGAATTGGGCTTTTCTAAAAATTAATTGCAAGAATTAAATCCTACAAGCCGGAATTCACCCCTAGTGCCTACTTGTGTTCCAAGAGAGTCTACCGATAAAAAGTTTTGCACCCTAGTTTCCAATCCTAGTCTAGCATGGCAATTCTAGGAATGTAAAACAAGCAATGAAAGTAAATACGAGAAGGTAATTGCTTGAAAGTAAAGGGGCAAGGAACACGGCAATGTTTTTCCGAGGTATCGGAGAGTCGCCACTCCCCACTAGTCCTCGTTGGAGCACCCGCGCAAGGGTCTCGCTCCCCCTTGATCCGCGCAAGGATCAAGTGCTCTCTACGGGTTGATTCTTCGACACTCCGTCGCGGTGAATCACCCAAAACCGCTCACAAGATGAGTTGGGTCATCCACAAGCTCCGCCGGATGATCACCAAACTCCCAATCACCACCAAACCGTCTAGGTGATGGCGATCACCAAGAGTAACAAGCTAGAACTCTCACTTGACCACAATGAGCCCAAATGAGAAGGTGGATGCACACTTGCTACTCTCTCTAATCGCTAGTGAGGAGCTCTCAAGCTTTGATTCTCAAATCTCTATCCTCACTAGTGCTCTTGCACTCCCTTGCACTCTAAAAGGTTTTCTCAGCTGACCAAATGAGCAAGAGACCTCTAAAAGAGGTGGAGGGGATGTATTTATACACCCCTCAAAGAAAACGAACCGTTATGTTCTGACACGGGCTGACCGGACGCGCCGGTCGAACTGACCGGACGCGCCGGTCGCCCGTAACGGTCAAATCCTGATTTTCAACTGAACGACCGGACGCGCCGGTCAGGGGTGACCGGACGCGTCCGATCGTGCAAAGGAGCGTACTGTAAGTGCACCGGACGCGAGGCCGCGTCCGGTCGTTGATGACCGGACGCGTCCGGTCGTCTCTGGACCTTACTGGACTGTGACCGGACGCGCCGATCACCTCCAGGTCGCGTCCGACGGGTGTTCTCCACAGATGACACGTGTCAGCCACTGACCACCGCGTCCGGTCGTCAGGGCCGAACCCCTAGTCGCGGTTTAGTACTGACCGGACGCGCCGGTCATGCCGAGGACCGCGTCCGGTCAGTGGAGAAACAGCCCGAAACTTTCCGAAACGCGTCGCAACTTCAACCAAGTTGCTTCCAACTGAACTTTGAGCTATTCTAGGGTTGCCTAGCGCCAAGTTTAACAAGTGTGCACCACACCTAAACATAGGACTCGCCTAGGTCAAGCTACCCGTTCATGCCCCCCTTTATAGTACGGCCAAAAGAGAAAAACGAAGATCCTAACGACTATTCCGAATGTATCTCAACACCTCGACATCCGGAACTAACCGTCCTTAATCTTGACGTCACTCTTTTGAAAACCGAAACGATTTCCATCAAGGGACACGAATACCATGGTGCCCAAAGCAGTTATAATCTCCATGACCTAACTTACCAACGTTTCTGCAAAACACACGTTAGTCATGGTAATAAAGCGTTGTCATCAATTGCCGAAACCAAACCTGGGGGCCTAGATGCTTTCAAGGCTTATGAAAAGATTCATCAATTATATCACATGATATGCCTATGTTGCAAGTTTTAGCTTTCTCAACATTAGTTGGCATGATTTCATATTTTTCAACTAGAGAGGAATGAGCTTCTTCAAGCTTAGTGTGAGACTTTTGAAGCTTCTTATAGTCTACCTTTAGACTCTCATAAGATGCCCTAAGCTCATCAAGTTCTTGCATAATATTTTTCTTTTCCTTAAGCAAGCCCTTGCACTCCTTTCTAGATTCTTTAAAGTATTGAGTGCAATCTTCTAGCATAGTGATTAGTTCATCTTTAGTGAATTCTTCTTCATCACTATCACTATCACTAGCATTATCATGATCACTCTCATCATCGGATGATACCTTAGCGGCCTTAGCCATGAAGCACGATGGAGTGTCGAAGAGAGAGACCTTCTCTTGAATGGCAATGCTAGCATGTCCCTTCTTCTTTCTCTTGTTGTCATCCTCATCATCACTTGAGGAATCATCACTATCCCATGTAGCAACATGAGAATCATTCTTCTTCTTATGAGAGCTCTCCTTCTTTTCTTGCTTCTTCTTTTGCTTCTTCCTTTCCTTCTTGATAGCATCTTCATCATCACTATCATAAGGACACTTTGCAATGAGATGGTCCTTGCTATGGCATCTAAAGCATCTCATGGTATGCTCATTCTTCTTGGATGAGTTCTTTCTTCTTCTTGCACGAAAGCCTTTCTTCTTCATGAACTTACCAAATTGCTTGACAAAAAGAGCCATCTTCTCATCAATGTCATCACTATCACAAGAGCTTGAGTCTTCATCACTTGATGATTCAATCTTGGATTTGCCCTTGGATGTGGTGGCTTTGAATGCCACACCCTTCTTCTTCTCATCATCCTTCTTCTCATTTTCCTTCTTCTTCTTCTTGACCAACTCATCCTTCTCATCATCTTCTCTATATGAATCATCGGTCATTACTTCTTGAAATATTTGTTGAGGAGTTGAATCCTTCAATGTAGTCCTTACTAGCACGGTAATCAATGTATCAAACCTCTTGGGCAAGCTTCTCAAGAACTTCATAGAAAATTGGTTGTCCTTGACTTCCTCACCAAGTGCCTTGAGCTCATTGACAATGACTTGCAATCTATGAAACATCTCCGGTACACTCTCATCATCTTGCATCTTGAAGCTTGAAAATTTTTCTTGCAAGATATATGCTTTAGCGGTCTTTGTGCCTTCGGTGCCCTCAAATGTTTCTTCTAGCTTGGCCCAAGCATCATGTGCAACTTCTATGTTTTTCACTTGCTCAAATGTCTTGTCATCTAATGCCTCATGAAGAGCACTAATGGCAATGTCATTGCATTGAAGCTTCTTCTCCTCCACCGGTGTAGGTGCTTCCGGATTAGCAACCTCAAATTTTGTTTCGGTGACCTTCCACACTTCTCTATTGATTGACTTGAGGTGTGCGGTCATCTTAACCTTCCAATATGCATAATTTGTGCCATCAAAGTGAGGTGTCTTCTTGGTGTTGTTGATGTGCAAACTTAATTGAGCCATTTCTTCTTCACCGTAGGTTGTTAAGCCTCAAATAAATGGTGCCTCGGCTCTGATACCACTTGTAAGGTCCAAATAGGCTAGAGGGGGGTGAATAGCCTAATTAAAACTTCTACACAAATTACTTAACCACAAGTTAGTATAAAAGGTGGCGGAGCAAAATGCACTAGCACTAACTAATTAAGCAAGCCACCTACACAAGTCTAGTTCAAGGCTATCCACTAAACACAACAACAACAACAAGCTAGATACGAGATGTAATATGAGAGAAGAGCTTCGAGTGATTATACCGCCGTGTAGAGATGAGAAGTACCAATAAATCAATCACACAAGAGAAATCCTCGGGAAGAGAATGACACAAGAATTTATCCCGAGGTTCACTTGCTTCCCGGCAAGCTACTCCCCGTTGTGGCGATACACCCACTTGTCGGTTCGTGAGCTAATCGACTATCAAGAGTCGAGCCCTCGGCGGGCACCGCACAACCGCACACAAGATGGGGATCCTCCAAGCCACGAGCTCCACTAGAGTATCCAATTCGCGAACTCCCGCGGGGAAGGATCAAGAACCCCTAACAACACTTGGTGAAGGCTCCAACAATCTCCAATTGCGAGCTCAATCACCTCCACTGCTCCAAGCCGTCTACCGTGTCGGGAAACACGGAAGAGTAACAAGAAATCCGCAGCAACTCGAAGATCAAGTGCCTCTAGAATGCAACTCTCAAGCAATGCACTTGAATCTCACTCAATCTCACTCAAGATGTGCAATCAATCAAAGAGATGAGTGGAGGGGTTGTTCTCTAGCTCAAAGGATGTGTCTAGGTCTCAAAATGTGCAAGAGTTACCCTCAAACCCCGGACACCCTCTATTTATAACGAAGGGGTACGTAGCTAGCCGTTACGGACGACGTAGTGAAAATCGCGCTGACCGGACGCTCCGGTCAGGGTGACCGGACGCGTCCGGTCACTACGCGACAGCAAGAAACAGTGTGCGTCAGAACTAGCCGTTGCCGTGACCGGACGCGATCAACCGCTTGACCAGACGCGACAGTGCCAGCGTCCGGTCGCATTCCAGTAAGCTCCCGTCGAGACCGGACGCGTCCGATCACACGTGACCGGATGCGCCGCGCGTCCGATCAGCACTTCGCTTCGCTCTGCCCCTCTGGACGCCTGACCGGACGCTCCAGTTCCGTGAGGGACCGGACGCGCCGGTCGCACGCTCTCCTTCTGCGCACAAGTGAACTGACCGGACGCGCTGGTCAGGCCAGACCAGCGTCCGGTCACAAACCCTAGCAGCACTGAGTTGACCAGACGCGTCCGGTCAGACAGAGACCGCGTCCGGTGCAGCGTCCGGTCATCACAGTGACCGCCGTTCGCCTCCGTTTCTTTTCCGACTTCCGGCGCAATAGAAAATAGGCGTTTCACTTCTCCAAAAAGCGCCGAATCCCGCCTCGCAAGCTCGGCGGGAGGGAGAGAGGAACCCAAACCCCTCTCTACCGCTTAAACTCCACCGCCTTCGCAAAAGTGCTAACACCACCTAGTGTACATCACCATGTGCATGTGTGTTAGCATTTCACAAACATTTTCAAGGCGTTATGTTAGCTCTTAACTAGATCCTAATGCATATGCTCAAGACATTGATCTAGTGGCACTTGATTCCCGAGCTAACCGTGATTGCCCCTCTTGATAGTCGGCTATGTATCCTAAACCCGGTCAATCACTTCTCTACTCATCTTAGACCGGCAAAAGGAAAACCCTATGGTTATACCTTTGCCTTGCGCTCTTAGATCCTTCTCTTCCACTTGATCATCATGTCCATCATTTTATGTGCATCTCCACCATGATCGTCATTTTATGTCCATGCACCATTTCTTTGTGATCTTGTGGCCACCACTCCTTGCCACGTATACCTTCATCACATGTGTTGCTTATGCCTAACTCAAAACACTTAACACATGGCATTAGCAACTTGGTGTCATTAATTACCAAAACCAAACTTGGGCTTTCACCTATGCATACTAGTTATCAAAACATCATTCAAGTTCTATAACTAGCATACACCACACAAGCATGCATATTGAATTTAAGAACTTATGCAATGCAAGCAAGTACATGAATTATGCACATATCAAATGCAATCAATCAATGTTCATGAGCTTGCTCCCCCTACTTGTGTGCTTTCTTTGTCTAAGAATTTTGATTGCCCTCTCTTTGTCCATATCCATGTCCAATATCATCTATCTCTCCCCAAATCTATCTCTCTTGGTGCATTGATATATCTTTGTTCCAACTTCTCCCCCTTTGTCATCAATTTCTATAAAGGGCATTCTTCTCAATTGATACAAAGGCTTGCATTGGGGTAGATGGTTGAGACTTGAATATTGCATTTTTGATGGACATCACCACATATGTTGGAATGACATTACTTGTATGTTGCTCTTGAGATACCACTTAGGATCTTTGACCTTGATACCATTAGGTGTGGCTCCTCCCCTATGTTATAGCATGGGTCATTCACTTGATAATCTTGAGCTCTTATAGGTGAGGGATGCATTCTTGATTTGATCACTTAAAGTTGAGGATCACTTGTGGAACCATCGTCTTGCATGAAAGATACCACGTGAAGATACCATGAGTAGGAATGTGATACCATTTGAAAGAATTTTCTAGTATGGATCCACTTTGAAGGATTTGGCAATAATATTCACTTCTTGAACATTTTCTATCTTTATGAGTACCACTTGTAAGATATCACTTGTAGATCATGATCTAGACACCACTAGTGAATACCACTTGTAAGATCAATTTGAGTCTAGATACCACTTGAATCAAACTAGATATCCATTTTCATTGTTGTCTTGTGCTTGCACTCTTATCATTGTCATGAGCTTCTTGTATGACTTGAACTATGTTGATTTGCCTAAGATTTCAAATCCGGTTTGATCCAATGACAAGCTTCTTCACACCTCATAATAAGGGTTATCTTGCCAATGTTGTACTTGTCACTTGTTAACAATCCAATTTAGATCAAGTACTTGGGTTCACTAGCTCATGAACAAACTCATATACATACCACTAGATCATTTAATCATTCAAGCAATAGTGGTAGGCTATGAATTTAAAATTTTCATTTGTTATGCATGATCCTAATAAGCATGTACTATATGAATTAACCACATACTAGTAAGGGATGAAAATGATCATGCACATTACAATGATACCTTTGCTATGTTGGAGTAGAGGATAGTCACATAGATTCCAATTCATTACTCCAATAGCAATGTGAAGTCTCATTTATGGCTTGGTGAAGACTAATTATCAATAGATAAATCCATTCTTCACCCATATGAAATGAAAACCACTTATGATCAAGTGCACTATCTCAATGTGGTTGGCTTGCTTCATCTTTTTGCTCATTGTGCTTGCATGAGAGAACTAATGTGAGAATACCACTTGAAGTGCAATTACTAGCTCTTTTATTATCTGCTAAAAAATGTGTATGCATTAGTAGCCTCCACTTGTAATGTCAATTCTTTACAACATAAATAAACTAAGGGAATATTCTAAAAAGATACTCTGCTAAACAGAATAAAATAGCAGTTCAACGATAACCTATCACCTAAAAGGCTGAACATCAATTGAGTAGGCTGCCTAGCAATACCATGAGATGAGATGAGATCATATTGAAACTATGTGGTACAAGAGGTTTTCTGATGATCGTGAAGTTGATTAGTTATTTACATTGTATGAGGTCCATGTATATTTGCTGAATCCAAAAAATGTTTATTTACTAAATGTCCCCAAGAATTGCCAGAAAATATTTCAGTCCCTCAGTTACAAAAGGACAGAAATGTGGTATAAGGCACAAGACAGGATCAGGCAATGTAAATTCAAATGATTGCATAATGCAAATTTGAACAATGAACAGTAACCTCCCCAAGAAGGTAAATGAACTGACCTTCTACTTCTTCATCCGGGTCCTCCACATACGGCTCTTTGCTTTCCCTTGGATGCTTCCTAAAGTTACCATTCTTCTTCTCATCTTCTTTATCATCATGTGCACCATCCTCGTCATCTGAAGACAACTCCTTGATAATTGGCCCTTTAGGCCTGCTTGGTCAGAGTACATTACCGGAACGTGACCAAACGCGCCGATCACTTCCCAGTCGCGTCCGATTAGGTGATTTCCCTTCTGTGACATGTGTCAGCCTGAACACCGCGTCCGGTCCTCGCAAGGACCGCGTCCGGTCAACAGCACTGAAACACGGTAGCGGTTTAGGACAGGCCAGAGACCGCGTCCGGTCAAGGGAAAACGTCTCTAAAAACTCTGAAACACGACGCAACTTGAACCAAGTTGCTTCCAACTGAACTTTGAGCTAATCTTGAGCTACCTAGTGCTAAGTTTGACAAATGTGCACCACACCTAAACAAAAAACTCACATAGGTCAAGCTACTCGCTCACGCCCCCCTTTATAGTACGGTCAAAGGAAAAAGCGAAGATCCTAACGACTATTCCGAATGTAACTCAACACATTGACATCCGGAACTAACCGTCCTTAATCTTGACGTCAATCCTTTGAAAACCAAAACGATTTCCATCAAGGGGCATGAATACCGTAGTGCCCAAAGCAGTTATCAACCCCATGACCTAACTTACCAAAGTTTATGCAAAACACACGTTAGTCATGATAATAAAACGTTGTCATCAATTGCCAAAACCAACTCTCGGGGCCTAGATGCTTTCAACTAGAACCTTATCTGGGTTGATTTTGCATTGTGCAATCTCGAGGTGGAGAATTTGCATTGTATTTGAATTCATTTTTGCGTTGCAGGCTTGCAGCTAGCGAACCAATTTGTGAATATGCTGTAAATAAAAGTAAGTTTGTATGTAGTCGTTTGCTAGGACCCATCACACACATTGACACATGATAGTATTTCGTGACTCGTTACAGGTTTGAGTGTTTTAGTTGCGCTTTTGCTGCACTGCAGCTGCATATCTGCACGGTCGAGGAGATATATCTTTCATTATATTAGTTACATCGTGACATACAAGATGCTAGATCAACATAGGCGTACTAATACTGTATGGTCATTCCTGAATGAAGAAATGGAAAATCAACAGAAAACTAGAACAATTGAGATTTGTGATCTTCTTTTAACCTCCTGGCTCGACTACTTTCTGCATTTTCAAGTATTTTTCTTCAATGTCTTTGATAGCACTTTTTGCATAAAATCGTTTTCTATATATTTCCACTCTCCAATAGTTTTTCTATATCTTGTTTGCACTATAGAGGGTCATTCTCGTTTTTTTTATTTTTAGCTAGCGAGAAAGCCTGAATAGGAGATAATTGTATTTGGATAATAACCCATTAAAGAATCTGTGGGAGTTTTTTTTTTACCAAAATATGTATTCTTAGCGATTAGGAAAGACGTAGAAACTCACTTGGAGTCGCTCTTACCTGCTTGACGAGGCAAGCCGCGCCGTGGATGTTGACAGGTTTCAAGGGCCTCTCCTTGCTTGTAGCCGTAGGTCGTCATTAGTTGTTATGGATGCGTTTTTAGTTAGTTTGGTGTTCTTTCACACCTTTGGGGTTGGGATTTCGTGTGTTGTTCGTTGTAATAAACTGATCTTCTTTCTCTTTATAATGAAAAAAGTGCTTATTACTTTTGATTTAGATTAAGTATGTAAACAAGAATGAGTACAGATTTTTCCTCGCAGCAGAAAACGAAAGAGAGGGTGCAGATTCCATTAGAAAATATAATTAATGAAGAATCTAATAATACTTAATTGGTGTCATAAATATTATTATTTTATCATATAAATTTGATTAAACTTGAGATCCTTTGACTCTCTAAAATTTTTAGAATGCCTTATAATTTGGGATGGAGGGAGTAAGTACTTAACCGAAGCATGATGTGTCACTGTTAAAACCGCAAAAGTGACCCAGTAGTAGCCTGACCGGGCCAAACCGGGCTGTGTGGCCCAGTAGTAGGCTGAAACCAGACCACACAGTTTTGCACCGAAAATGTTCCCATGCGAAACGCGGGCCGTGGCCACGTGCTGCTGCCTTTACTACTCTGCGTGCGTGGATCGATCCGATGGCCCACTGGGCGCATCCCTCTCGCATTCCTTCCCATCCATCCCTGTCGGAAGTCGGAACTCGGACGGACGGAGCACTCCTCAGTTGACCCGAGGAGTCAGTCGGTCCGATCGATGGGTGGTGGGGCGCTCGATGGGATGCGGCGCCCGCCACGCGTCGCGTCGGCCCGCTTAATTTAATGCGCTCACGCCGCGGCAGACGCTCCTCCCCACCCACTGCCCAAGCTCGCTCCTCTCTGCTTCTTAATTCAAATTTCGAATCCACGGCGGTTCTGGTTCTGGTTCTGATCCGGCGGCTCCCTTCGCGTCAAGATTCGCGACCCGTTGCCACTAGGTCATGTCCGCGAGTAGAATTGCAGATCGGAAAGTGGTGGGTGCCCTGCGATTGGGCGACTGACTCTTGTCTGGACGCTCCTTGTTACTGTACCACCACTAATTTGAATTTAATTAATTACGGCTACCGAGCTCAATGATTTGCTGCGCGAGAACGAACGAACCCGTGACGGTGAGGACGAGATTGGATTCGATCGCCTTACGTGCATGCGCGCGTGAGTGCGGCGGGTGCGTGGCACGTGCCACGGATTCATGTTTGAATTAATTACCCAGCAAGCATGCATTTCAGTTTTGGTAACAACGACGACATACGACGACCGTCCGTAAAACCTTTCCCTCCCTCCGTACAATGGTATTTTGTTTGTACCAGCGATCGAGCACCCGCGTCAAGCCGTCAACTCCCGTTCCGTGTCCGTGCTCCATCCTCTCTTTCGCTACAATGGTGGCGGTGGCGTATCGGCGTCGGCTGTGGGCGTTTTTTTTATATATAAGCAAGTTCAACAGCGCCCAACGCTAGTTTTGCTGGGGTCTTCTACCAATATGCTCCATCCGTCTCAAATTATAAGTCATTTCAACTTTCTTGAGGGACAAACCATCTCAAGTTTAACCAAATTTATATAGCAAAATGATAAACATTTATGATACCGACTAAGTATCATTAGATTTTTCATTAATTATATTATCATAGCATACCTATTTGATGTCATAAGTCTTTATAATTTTCTCTATAATTTTGATCAAATTTGATATGTTTTGGCTCTCATGAATGTTAATATGACTTATAATTTAGAATGGGGGGAGCAGCATATGCGCGACAAAAGCCCTCTATTTGTTATTTGATCGATTCGAAAACCGAGCAATTTTTAAAATTGATTTATCAATGTCGCACTATCTTTGTAGTAGTTTCTACGAAAATTAAGTTTCTAGATATGCTCTAATGTTTATTTTTGACATTGAATTTTGGTAATGATATATATATCTCGTCCTCCTCCTCTTGTCTCTTTGTGGAGGAAAATCCTCCCATTGGTATAGTTTGCACTTTTTTAGATTAAGGAATAAAGAAGTATTCCAGACTTTCCCATTCTTTTTTTTTGACGCCTCTCGTCTAGGTACAGTCGTAGTATTTGTTTATTTACAAACTCACACCAACCGTACACATGCACACCACACCACACCACGCGTACACAAATAAACCTACAACTACACTCAGATCATATCGTGTCCTTCGTGAAATCACCGGGTCCATCCCTGGCATCGGCGACGGGCACGTCTCATTCCCTTTGTGACTCCACGCGTGAGAGGCAAACGAAATTTATTGGGGACTAACCCCGGTGAGAGACGCGAGTAGGATCCAGGAATCGAACTCGCGTCGGCTGCCTGCACACCCGCAGAGCTAGCCACCCGAGCTTTGCTCGGTTCTCAGACTTCCCCATTCACGGGTGAACGAGTATAGCCAATTCCTTACAACTCCAAAGCGCTTAAATCCACTCAACCCCACTATAGGATTGTTGTGGCGGAGCTGGCAGAGCCCCCATGTAGCATAGTGTTGTATCGTTCTATGGCGGAGCTGTCAGAGCTGGAGCCAATAGAATCGATGGCAAATGGCCTAAAATTATATTTATTCTGGTATTGTAAACAATAGTGCAATATATTTTTGGTAAAATAGCTATTTTCATCCCTAAACTATTGCCCGAGGTTCAGTTTGGTCCCAAAACTTTTAAATTGTCCACTTTAGTCCTTAAACAATGGATTTGCAACTCAATCTCGTCCACCCCCTTCATGTCTCGCCATGTGGCCAGCATTGCACACGAAATGTTGCTCCTACCCCTCGCTTTTTCCTTTAGTTTAGGGACCAATCTGAGCCTCAGGCAATAATATAGGGACGAAAATAGCTATTTTACCTATATTTTTATATGTTAAAGTTTAAAATATTTAAATTATAGGATAAACCTTGAACGTTAGACATACATACAAGGGAGCAAGAAGAAGAGAAGGATTCTATTCTTTACATTTACATTCACCGCAACATTCCACTGGTCTACATGGACCGCAATAATCTACTACTCCTCCTGAACAGGGTACTTAAGCAGATACAGTATCTGATCCGTCATTTTCACCAGCAGCTAGTACACATCGCCAGCCTATTTTGTACGTATCCTCGTATGATACCACAGACAGGCACATGACACATGCACTCGTGTACCATAGTAGCCTCATCATGCATCCACGCTGCCACTAACAATCCCCATAAACCCCCTCCCTTTTTCACCTTTTACTATCCATCCAAACGCCTTTCCAAGCCTCCTACAGCTTTTGACACCCCCACTTTTTACCACAAACACCCCCTATAAACCTCTGAATTCCCACACCCCCACACATTGCCCAAGAACTCACTCGGTCACTCTCACTCTGCCTCCGCCATGGCGTCCAGGAGCTCCCTCCTCCCGCTCCTGCTCCTCTGCACCGCCGCTGCCGCCGCCGCGGCGTCCTTCTCGTCCTCGCGCAATGCGGAGCTGGACGCGCTGACCCCTGCGGCCGCGGGGACTACTTCGAGGGCGTCGCCTGCGACGCCCGCGGCAGGGTCGCCACCATCTCGCTCCAGGGGAAGGGGCTCGCCGGCACCGTCCCGCCCGCCGTCGCCATGCTCCCGGCTCTCACCGGCCTCTACCTGCACTACAACGACCTCGGCGGGGAGATACCGCGCGAGCTCGGCGGCCTGCCCGACCTCGCCGAGCTCTACCTCGGCGTCAACAACCTCTCCGGCACCATCCCCGTCGAGCTCGGCCGACTCGGTAGCCTCCAAGGTGATGATTCTTTGAACTTTGTGTGTGTGTGTGTGTGTGTGTGTGTGTGTGTGTGTGTGTGTGTCTTCGTTTGTTCGCTTGGTTGGGAGTGGTGGGGATTTCACATTAGAATCTGAACAAGCGGTTTCAAATGGTGAGCAATTTGGGGTTCCATTTCACCATTTGTGCACTCTTGTTTCGTTAGTTCTTAGTATTTCTGCTCGGGTGCTTCTTGTCGTTGGATAGGGATTATTTGAATACGAAATAAAGTAAACAAACAAACAAAATACTTTTGTTTTTTAGGAATTTTTTTAATAAATCCGAAATTGGTTTTGTCATATTATAGCCTCCGAAACTGTGAACTGACAGAAATGAAGTTTAATTTCTCGTGCTACTCAAAATGCGCCATCCTTTTGTTCTTTCATTCACATACCTACCCAGGACATGTCCTTAGGTCCTTTCTTATTCTTTCAAGGCATTGGGCTTCCTTTGTCGTGAGTGGCTGCACCTCTGATGATTGCCTTTGCCTACCTACAGTAAGGCTAGAACAACAAGGTACAACAACACATGAATGAAAGGACACAATGGCTGCTTTTTTTCCTCTCTCTCTCTCTCTCTGTACAATTTGGCCTGTGTGGCTTTGATTGTACGGCTGCATTGGTGTACTATCATGACATTCACCTTCATTCTTTGCCAGAAGCTTGGATTCTGCTCAACGAATTCCGTTAATGCCTGGATTTGTTTCATCAGCGTTCTGCAATTGCGCTGTTCCTACAGATCCTCCTGTCATTCTACAGTTCATGAGGGATGCACATTACTTCTCAGTATACAACAAAAACTAGTTACATAAACCTGCCGAAAGTTAATTTGGCTGCAATAGTTATTTCTCTATAATGAGAGAATTTTGCAGCAATTTGGCCGTTGTGGATTCGATTGTTTGTACAGCTACTTTAGTGGATGTTTCATTCATGATATTGTGTTTTTATTCTTTGCCCTTTTCTGCTGAGTAAAGTTGGTTACTAACACAAGAGAAGTTATGGATTCTGCTCAAGGGATTAGATTGGTTTCATTCCTGTAATAGATCTGTTCCTATAGCTTTCCTCCTGTTGCTCTCAGCCATAATTGCCATTACCTGTCTGTCTAGTTTAGGATTAAACAAGCCTGCCCCAAACTCAGTAGATCAACCTACCGAATGTTAGTTTGCGGCCATAATTGTCCTTGTCCTTCTCTAATGGCAGATAGCTTAAAAAGTTTTTTCCCCCTTGTGCAGTACTGCAGCTTGGCTACAACCAGCTCTCAGGGAGCATTCCAACTCAGCTGGGTCAACTAAATAAGCTCACTGTTCTTGCCCTTCAGTCCAACCAGCTCACTGGCGCAATTCCAGCATCCCTCGGGGACTTGCCGGCACTGACACGGCTAGATTTGAGCTCCAATCAACTCTTCGGCTCAATCCCCGCCAAGCTTGCTGAGATCCCTCATCTTGAAACGCTAGACCTCCGGAACAACACGCTTTCAGGAAGTGTTCCCTCTGGTAATTATTAGGATTCAGCTATGGTTTTCTTTCTTGATGCCACTGCTCACTTTCTTGGTTCTCAGAAAAAAAATGTTATCTGATGATGTAGGTCTCAAGAAGTTGAATGAGGGGTTTCTGTATGAGAACAATTCAGAGCTATGTGGAGCTCAATTTGGTTCTCTGAAAGCTTGTCCTAATGATGGCAATGACGATGGAAAAATGCCCCGTAAACCTGAGTCAACCTCTGTCAAGCCCCAACAAATTCAAAAGACAATCGACCTCAACAGAAATTGCGACAATGGAGGTTGCTCAAAACCTTCGATGCTGTCTACAGGGGCTGTCATTGCTGGAACAGTCATCATTGTAGCAGGAGCAGCAGCCTGTGGCCTGTCTGTATTCTCATGGCACCGTCGCCAGAAGCAGAAGGTTGGCAGTTCTGTTGAGCATTTGGAAGGCCGGCCTAGCCTGGACCAGTCAAAGGAAACATGCCAGAGAAGCGCGTCCTCGCTGATCAACGTCGAGTACTCCAGTGGCTGGGATACCTCATCTGAGGGGTCACAGCATGGAGTGAGGCTGTCGTCAGAGGGCTCCCCAAGCGTGAGGTTCAACCTCGAAGAGGTGGAATGCGCCACGCAGTACTTCTCGGACGTGAACTTGCTCGGCAAGAGCAATTTCGCCGCGACGTACAAGGGGATCATGCGCGACGGCTCGGCTGTTGCAGTCAAGAGCATCAACAAGAGCAGCTGCAAGTCGGAGGAGGCCGACTTCCTGAAAGGCCTCCGTATGCTGACATCGCTGCGGCATGAGAACCTTGTCGGCCTGAGGGGCTTCTGCCGGTCCCGGGCAAGGGGGGAATGCTTCCTCGTTTATGAGTTCATGGCCAATGGGAGCCTTTCTCGGTATCTTGACGCCAAGGAAGGCGATGCGGATGCCGCTGTCCTCGACTGGCCTACACGGGTCTCCATCATCAAAGGCATTGCCAAGGGTATGTATGTTCAGAACTTGCATTTTATTTTCTGCTGACATAGACAGACTCTGGTTTTGGTATTTCACATCAGTGAAGTTTGAAAGGTTCATGGGAGTTTCAGTTTTGCACTAATTTGTGCGGTGAATCTTGAATTTTTTTTCAGGCATCGAGTACCTCCACAGCAACAAGCCAAACAAGCCCTCGCTCGTGCACCAGAGCATCTCCGCAGACAAGGTCCTGATCGACCACCTCTACACGCCACGCCTCTCCGGCGCGGGCCTGCACAAGCTGCTGGCCGACGACGTGGTGTTCTCGACGCTCAAGGACAGCGCGGCGATGGGGTACCTGGCGCCGGAGTACACGACGACGGGGCGGTTCACGGACAAGAGCGACGTGTACGCGTTCGGCGTAGTGGTGCTGCAGGTGCTGTCCGGGCGGCGCGCCGTGTCGCCGCACCTCCGACAGGGGTGCTGTGGCATGGCGGCAGCGGAGTCGTCATCGGGCGGCGGGCGGTTGGACGACCTCGTGGACCCGCGCCTGTGCGGGCGGTTCTCGCGGCCCGAGGCCGCCAAGCTCGCCGGCGTCGCGCTGCTGTGCACCGCCGATGCGCCCGCGCAACGCCCCGCCATGGGCGCCGTGCTGCAGCAGCTCGGCACCAGCCAGTGATGGGCGGCCGGCGGCCGCGTGCGATGGGACGGAGCTCGCTGGCTGCGCTGGCCGGCGTGGTGACTTGACTGCTTCGTCATTGTGTCGTGCTAGTTAACAGCTAGTGGTCGGCTACTAGCTTGGTAGCTGCCATTGTTTCTTGTTTGAGCTGAGCTGCCCCCGGCTTCTTCCTCGGGAGCTCGGTTGTAGTAGTAAGCTGGTGTGATTGTGATGCATCATCTCCGTTGTGGCGAGTTCTTCACCCTGTTCGGCAGGCTGTTTGTGCGGCTTATAAGCCGGCTGTGGCTGTTTTGTTGTGAGAGAAAAACACTGTTCCACGACTGATAAGCCGTGCTGATAAGAGCAGCCGAACAGGGGGCTTGTTTTGCCGGTAGAAGTAGTTAGTTAACTACTGCCTGCATCATGGCACAGATGTTGTACTTTGTCTGGCAATGTACCCTTTGATCGAGGATCTGTTTGAAATGTAGAAATATGATTAAAAAAAACCATGACGAGTTTCATACGATACCATTAATCAGTCTTTTTAGACGAAACTCGTTCGATATTAATTTTGGATGGGTTTGGCGAAATCCTTTTTTGCTGGATTCCACAAACCCCGCATGCTAAAACCTCCACCCGGCTCGCCGGCTCGGCGGAGTGTCGTGTTGACCCTGGAGAATGAAACAGCTAATAAAGCTTTGAGACAGTCTGTCCTTGTCGCCGTACTGGTGTTGTGTTGCTGATGAATGCCGTGAGAGCGATGCAATGGAGCCTGGGCATGCTTGGCGCGTGCAGAGCATTTAGGAGGTGGCGACGTGGTGGTTGGTGGCGCCATGAGGCAGTGTTTACTTCCTTCAAAATTACAAAAATTTTACAAGATTCCTCGTCACATCAAATCTTTAGACGCATACATAGAGTATTAAATATAGGTAAAAAAAATAACTAATTGTACAGTTTGTCTGTAAATGTCGAGACGAATCTTTTGAGCCTAGTTAGTCCATAATTGGATAAATTTTACTAAATAACAACAAAAAATACTACAGAAACTTTACACCAACTTTTACACCATCTAAACAACTACCTGAGTCCATCACTGCCGTTGCCGCCAGGCAGGTGGTCCGTCCTCCTCATTTGCTGGAGGAATGGATGGAATTCCATGCACTGCAGGTCGTCTGAGCAAGCAGAGCAGAGCAGAGGCTCCTCCTCCCAGCTTCCCCGAGGAGTGATGGAGGGGCATGAGCAGTGTACTAGGGCCCGGTTTAGATGTAAAAATTTTGATAAAATGACACTATAGCACTTTTCGTTGTTATTTGGTAATTAATGTCTAATCATGGTCTAATTAGGTTTAAAAGATTCGTCTCGTTTATTTTATCTGAACTGTGTAATTAGTTTTATTTTTTATCTATATTTAATGCTTCATGCATGTGTCAAAAATTCGATGTGACGGAAAATTTAAAAATTTTGCAAAATTTTCTGGGATCTAAACGGGCTCTGGAGGCCGCCAGAGGGAGGCGGGTCAGGTCCCGGCATTGAATACGAACGCGCACCAGCAGTCCACCACGGCGGATTTGAATTCAGGAACAGAGGACCGACCGGACATGTCGGCTTGGCCGTCCGTACCCTGCCGCCGCCACTGACGCACTGGTGATCCTCCTCCCTGGCCTCCTGTTATTAACGGCTTGTTTAGGGGATGTTAGTTGCTGGGGTGATACTTTAGAGTGTCACATCGGATATTTCAATAGATGTTGGAAGGGGTGTTTGAATACTAATAAAAAAAATTAATTAAATAACTCGTTTGAAAACCACGAGACGAATTTATTAAGCTTAATTAATCCATCATTAGCATATGTTACTGTAGCATGACATTGTCAAATCATAGATTAATTAGGTTGAAAAAATTCGTCTCGTAAATTTATCGTAATTTGTGTAATTAGTTATTTTTTTATTTATATTTAATTCTACATATATGTGTCCAAATATTCGATGTGATAGAGCGTAAAGTTTTTGGAGGAACTAAAGGCCGACGAGGCCTGAATCCCACGGCGGTTTCAGTTCGAACTTCGAAACGCCGGCCGCCGTTCCCCTTGCCGCCTTGGTGTTGTTTGAGCAACAGTTGCGCAGTTCGGGAGACCGGACTCCTGGTAGGCCCACAAGCCGTGTCTGATCGAAGTGGGCTGGACTGGACTCTCTCTCTAACGGAAGACATATGGAGGCCCATTAAAAAAATACGTTCCCCTCTAAAAAAATTAAAAAAAACGTCGTCTTCTATAAACTAACGACAGAGAGAGAGGTCGCCTAATCTTTTAAGATTTTATGTTGGGTCATAACTCATAAACACTTATTAAACTAGAAGATATCCTTCACGTTCTTTTAAAAAAAGATATCCTACACGTTGCTGCGGATATTGTGAAAAGATTAGAATTAAATGGAGATTACATTGATAACTTGCATTAGGCCTTGTTTGGATACCTATGTATCAACCTCAATCCATATGTGTCAGGTGGATTGGTGTGGAATTTGAACTAAACTAAATTCCATACCAACCCACCCCAACTCACATGGATTGAGCCAGATACATGGGCATCTAAACAAGCCCTTAAGAAGTTGGAAGTTAGTGGAAAAACATGGTTATTAGTGGGAAATGATGTGGATAATTAATGGAACATTATGTATGGTTTGCATGTTGAGATAGACTTGTAGTGGAGATTAACTTTATAAGTGATATAGATATAGATGGGAAACTCAATTAGCAGTAGCGGAACCAGGGGCCAGCAGGCGCGTGGCCCCCAAAACACAGTAAAACGTTTTTAGTACCTATAAATATTTCAATTACACAGCCACAAAAATTATTATTTCACCTATTTTTTATGATAATATTGTGTATTTTTTGTTATGAATACTAAATACATATGTAAAATAATTGAAAAAGCTAGTGAGACATACATGATGTATATATTTATTACATTTATAAAGGTGTCATTGTATTGCTCGGTCCCCCCTTAATCAGAAGTCCTAGTTCCGCCACTGTCAATTAGTGTTTGACAATAACACCATGTGGGCATTCTTTCAAAATGCAAAAAGACCACTGAGTACGTAATTGCATCATTTCATCCTAGCAGAGTTAGAGTCTTTGAGCTGTGAAAAGTTGTTGTGAAGTGTGAGTTGTGGAAAAGTTGTTGTAAGCTATGTGATGTGAAAACTGTAAGCTGTTTGGTTAGAAAAGTATAAAACTTATCTCCTCTCTCTATCCATTAATATGACATAACTCTTTATTTCCACCCATTTCGAAAAAACAAAAGCAGGTTCTAAGCTGCTCCCAAAACTATACTATAGAAAAATAGTTGCTTCTAAAAAGGCAGCTTTAGGTTTGTTGGCTTTTGACTTTTTAGAAGCAGAAGCACTTGGCAAAAGTCCATCCAAATAAACCCTTAGCCACAGGTGTCGCATCCACAGGCAAACAACTCCAATAGAGAGCAATCAGGCCTAGACGCCCAGTTGTAGGCTCTGGTATTGGCATGTCGTTCTTGTTCCCCAAAGTGCAGCGGTCGGTAGCGACTTCTATCACTCTGGCTTGGGTTTGGGGGTGGAATGTGACGGCAGCGCTCATGAGCCTCGGCGGCCATGCCTAGATGCCCTGTGCCTCCCGGCCACGCTTGCGCCCCCAACAGTCGTGTGCTCCAGTGGCTGAGCCCGCACGCTTGTGCATCATTGTCCCAACTGGTGTGAGTTTGAGCTATAAGAAACCACCGTCCACACACCTTATGAGAGTATGTTTTCAAGAGCTTCATTTGTGAAGCTGTTTTATTTTACCTGATTTGACATAAAAGGTTCGGACAACTCTTGAAGCTAGCGTAGTCGCGGAGAAGATATGCTAAATGAGCCAGACGATACTGAGTTAGGAGTAATTTGGAAGTGACATGGTGTATGACATGCAAACATAAATAAATAAAGATAATTCCTATATATCAGTCGTGTCAGGCGATGTAGCTAGGTGCAGTGGCCAATGGAGAGTGGAGACCCATTCCTCGCCTCTTTTGTTCGTCACCATCTGTGCCTGCGTGTTCCTTGCCGAGTATGGGCTCGTTTGGTATAGATTTGTGTGCTCTAGCTCTGGCTACTGTTGCGCGTCAGAGGGGACACTGTAGCTGAAGCCGGTGAAGTTAGAAAAACTGGCTTCACCGGCTCTGTGAGAGGAGGAGAGAGAAAAACAGATTCGATAAACAGTGACAAAACAGTACTGCTGCAGTGACGATGCCGCCAAATCTGTACCAAACGGGGCCTATGTCTCAGCCTTTCATATCTCAACCGTTTAGCCGGTAGGTGATCTGTCCTCTTGTGATTTATTAATTGTCTATATGTTGTAATATATCAAAATTTTGTTTATTGTCCGACTATAAAATAATTGTTACTGTAGCAATACATATTAAATTTTGTTTAGTTTGTGGTTTTATGTTTTTTATTCTCGAATAAAAAAATTGCAGATTATATCTACAAAAATTGCAAAAACTAATGCTATAATTTTTTAACATAAATATATGCAATAATCGTCGCCTGGAATGAAGCTAAAATTGAGGTGTCTAAATTTTAGCAAGCCAAAACTCGTACACCGTACAATACAAGGTGTGGCCGGCGGTCCACGTTTATCGCTTAAGCATGCCATGCGTCGTCCCGGTGCCGTGCTAGTCGTCGTCCTTGGCGCGCGCACCATCTCATCTCTGTATTGCATGCGTTCGCGGCGCGCCATGGAAAATTCTTCCCCATTGTTCCCGGCGCCCCATCCTCCCCTGCATTCGTCCTCCCTAAGCCCGAGCCCCGGCCCGGCCGCTCATGTCGCGTGAGGCGCCGCCCGCTCCGCACCTGCAATGGGAGGTCACCGTCAACAAGAGCCGCTTCTGCTTCCCGCCCAACTCCGTCGCCACCTCCGCCGGCGTCTTCGCCGGCGACGACCCGCTCAAGTTCTACTTCCCGCTCCTCCTCTACCATGTCTGCGCCGTCTTCGCGCTCTCCCGTGGCGTGCACGCCCTGCTCAGCCGCGCCAACGTGCCCCTCGTCATCTCCCAGATCGTGGTACGTAGGAGTACTTACGTGGCATGATGCATGCGTGCCAGATGCTGCATGTAGTACACGGCCGGCCGGCGAGCTAATTGCAGCGTGTGCACACAACAGGCCGGCGCGCTGCTCGGGCCGTCGCTCCTCGGCCAGGTGCTCCCGCACGCCAGCGAGCTCTTCGCCACGGCGGAGGGGTGGGTGCAGCTCAACACGGTGGGCGCGTACGCCTTCGTGCTGCAGATCTTCGTCATCGGCGTGAAGACGGACCTGGGCATGATCGTCAAGTCCGGGAAGAAGGCCGTGGCCATCGCCTTCTTCGGCACCGTCGGGCCGCACCTGGCCATGTACGCCGCCGCCGCCGCGGTCAGGGCGCGCGTGCCGGCGCCGTGGAAGGCCAACTTCATGCTCACCAACCTCAACGTGTGGTGGTCGCTCTCGGCCTTCATCGTCGTCTGCACCACGCTGGGCGACCTCAACCTCCTCTCCTCCAAGCTGGGCCGCCTCGCCATGTCCGCCGCGCTCATCGGCGACTTCGCCAACACCTTCTCCATCGCGGGCATCACGTCCTACCTCCTCGCGTCCAGCCCATCGGAGAAGGTCCAGCGGATCGGCTTCCTGTCGCTCGTCACCTCCGCCATCTTCATCGGCTTCCTGGCCTTCGTGGGGCGCCCGGCCATCCTGCGCCTCATGCGCGACGTCCCCGAGGGCGGCCTCCTCTGCGAGGCGCGCCTCGTCGCCGTGCTGCTCATCACCATCGTCTGCAGCTTCGCCGGCGAGATCATAGGCCTGCACGCCACCTACGGGCCCTTCATGCTGGGGCTCATGCTCCCCGGCGGTGCCCCGCTCGGGGTCACCCTCGGGGAGCGCCTCGACCGCCTCGTCGCCGGGGTGCTCATGCCGCTGCTCTTCGCGCAGGGCGGCCTGAGGCTGGACGTCTTCAAGATCGCCGACGCCTCCATATGCCTCCTCCTCCAGTTCTTCCTCGTCGTCGGCGTTGCCGCCAAGCAGGTGTCCTGCATGCTGCCTTGCCTCTACTGCGGGATGCCGCTCCGGGAGGCCTTCATCCTGGGACTCATGATGAACTTCAAGGGCATCACCGAGGTCGCCTACGCCTCGGCGTTCGTCGACTCGGACGTCTTCGACGAGCAGGTGTACGCCGCGTTCATGCTCAACGTGGTGCTGCTGGGCGCCGCCACGGCGTCGATGGTCAAGCACATGTACCACCCGGAGAAGTACGTGGCGTACCGCCGCCGCACGGTGCAGCACAAGAAGCCGGGCGACGAGCTGCGGGTGCTGGCGTGCGTGCACTCGCAGGCGGACGTGGCGCCCATGCTGGCGCTGCTGGACGCCGCCAGCGCGTCGCCCGTGTCGCCCGTCGCCGTCTACCTCCTCCACCTCGCGCCGCTCGTGGGGCTCACCAGCTCCGTGCTCCGCGCATTCAAGCACGGCGACCGCAACTGCGTGCCGTCGGGCGGCACCGACTCGGAGCGCATCGTCAACGCGTTCCAGTACTTCGTGCAGCAGCGCCCCGTGGGGTCCGCGTCGCTGCTCCCTTACGTCTGCATCGCGCCCTACGCCACCATGCACGACGATGTCTGCGCCGTCGCGCTCGAGAAGCGCGCCATACTCATCGTCATGCCCTTCCACCAGCGCCTCGCCATCGACGGCTCCGTCGAGAACACCACGGCCAGCGCCGGATCCGTCCAGGGCGCCAACGTCAACGTGCTCAACTACTCCCCCTGCTCCGTCGCCATCCTCGTCGACCGGGGCAGCCTCTCCGTCGTGCCCGCCGGGGCCGCCACCGACGGCTTCCCTCACCGCGTCGCGCTCTACTTCCTCGGCGGGCCGGACGACCGGGAGGCGCTCGCGCTCGCCACGTACATGGCCGAGGACGCGCCCATCGGCCTCACCGTCTTTCGCTTCCTGCCGCCGCCGGAGTGGCGCAAGGGCGGCGACCCCGAGGAGGACCGGCTCGACGAGGAGGCGCTGCAGGAGTACGTCAGCCGGTGGGTCGACGACCACCGCGTCGCCTACAGCGAGAACCTGGTCTGTGGTTCCGACGAGATGGTGGGCATCATCCGGAAGTCCAGCCCGGCGTCGGACCTGCTGATCGTCGGCCGGCGAGCGGACGGCCCCAAGTCACCGCTGACGGTCGGCATATCGGACTGGAGCGAGCACCTGGAGCTCGGCGTCCTCGGGGACCTGCTCACGTCCACGGACTTCGGATGCCAAGTGTCAACGTTGGTGGTGCAGCAGCAGACCAGGGCAGCCGCCGGCGAAATCAGCCGGTCGCCGGAGAAGAACGCGGAGAAGCCACCTGAATCTGACGGCCACGTTTGACACAACTATATATAATATGCGACTTTATTTGTTTAGCTGCTTCTCTCCAGGTGTAACCGTAATCAATGTACTTTGCGTAGCTTATTGGCAGCGAATGCATTTTTTTTGAAAGAAAAACTACAAACATACAGACCCTGAGGCTCACAGCAACATATACGGCATACGAGTTATTCAAGAAGGTTTAACTGGTAACATCACCAACACCTGATGGATAAGATCCGGGATGGTTCCTTTTCTTCAGATTTCACCAAAGTCAGTAAAGTTCCCAAGAAATAATCCTCCCCATCGAAACAGATTTTAATTGCATCTCAGGCAGCACTAAACTACAGTGATTGGAGCACTAGGATAGAACTGCTCAAACTAAAGGAAAGCTTCTGACTTTCAGTTGTCTAGACTGAATCTCTCAACTACTAAAACTGTCACGAACTACATTAGTTTTTCCAAAGAGAGCTCGGGTTGCAATATTTTTCTGCAAAATAGTGGAAGTCACCGGTACTGAGCACTGTGATCCTGCATATGCTACAGAGGAACTCATGTGCGGGGTGCATGACCCATGGAAGAGCCATTCTGAAAGTTCCATGAGGAATTTGTGCCACGGGATCGATCAGGAGCTGGAAGTGCAGGCATTTGATTCACATCTCGGAAGTTAGAGTGAACATTTCCTGCATAATTTGCAACTGATGAGTAAGATCTCAGAACTCTAGGAATCAAGCTTGAATAAGTAAATCAGGTGATCACAACAAAATTATTAGCAAGCAGCACGCAAGAGAAGTGTGACCAACATCAGTATCGGCCAAGATCTTGAAAGCCAATTGAAGGCATACACTCAAATGAGACAGCGGTGTCAACAACACATCCTCCTACCTTTGTGCTGCTAACTACATGGGATTTGTGTCATGATCTTGTTACCGTGGTTAACTGTTGTTATTTGTGATTAACTGTTATGTCACATACTATGTACGCTGTAGATTTGTTTGTTAAAATGCATGCCTAGGGTACAAAGCGATCCATTCCCCAATGTTCTGTGGTTCTGCTTAATACCCGCAATATTTATTTTTTTGTCAAAATCCAAAGGTCTTATCTACAACAGAACTTCGTAAGTGATTATTACACTTCAGAAAAATTACCATTATCACAGGATATCTAAACCACTATATATAAGTCAATATTCGTACCCCATCTACAGTAGTTGACATTGCTCTAGGGGATTGGATTACTGTTGCAAAGCAGTTGTGTAAAGAACTCAAGAAACCATCGCTAGTACAAAGAAAGAAACATTATGGTCAAACCCTTGATTTCGCAAAAAGAAATCTGCCTCTATACCATCCTTCTCTTCTATATGATCAGGCAAAAAAGAAATGTCTGAGTGCATGTGCGAGAGAGAGAGAGGGTGGGGGCTCTGTAGGCTATACCGTTGCCAAGCATGTTCATCCTAGGATCCCAGCCAGGCATATTCTCCCTGGCATTTCTTTGCCATGATTCCTCAAACCCAGCAAGCTCATCTGAATGGAAAAGGGAAAATGACATCAGAATCAGTTTGGAAGGAAAACAACAAGGCACCAAAAAAAAAAAGAACACTAAACCTTCATTCAAGTTGTGTAAAGTTTGAAGGGTGTTCACACGTCCATCAGAATTAAGATTTCTTGTTAGCGAGTGACCCTGCAACGTGCCAACAACAGATAGTAAGTAGCTCCAATCACAACATCAGTGCGATTGGATGAGAGAAAGCAAGAGATCTGTGAGGAATATCAATAATACGAATATCAATAATACCTTACTGGCAATGCCACGTGAAATCCTGTGAGATGCTTTACCAGTAGTTGTGTCAGCCTCCTTACTTTCTTCCAGTGTAATCTAACGCATTAACAAATAATTAACACTATAACTTTGGACCCTACAAATATACAGATGAAGAAAACAGCACTCATGAGATATACTTACTCCATCTGCACCAGTCCTCCTAGTCGTTGAAGATGTATAACAGGCTCCATTTGGACCACCATATGTAACAGTTGAACTCTGAAACATAAATGTCTGAGGCTGTGAACGTGATGTGCTAGCACTGCTGAACTCTCTCCCAAATTGTCCATGCTTAGGTCTTTTATTATCTGCTAAAAAATGTGTATGCATTAGTAGCCTCCACTTGTAATGTCAATTCTTTACAACATAAATAAACTAAGGGAATATTCTAAAAAGATACTCTGCTAAACAGAATAAAATAGCAGTTCAACGATAACCTGTCACCTAAAAGGCTGAACATCAATTGAGTAGGCTGCCTAGCAATACCATGAGATGAGATGAGATCATATTGAAACTATGTGGTACAAGAGGTTTTCTGATGATCGTGAAGTTGATTAGTTATTTACATTGTATGAGGTCCATGTATATTTGCTGAATCCAAAAAATGTTTATTTACTGAATGTCCCCAAGAATTGCCAGAAAATATTTCAGTCCCTCAGTTACAAAAGGACAGAAATGTGGTATAAGGCACAAGACAGGATCAGGCAATGTAAATTCAAATGATTGCATAATGCAAATTTGAACAGTGAACAGTAACCTGCCCAAGAAGGTAAATGAACTGACCTTCTACTTCTTCATCCGGGTCCTCCACATACGGCTCTTTGCTTTCCCTTGGATGCTTCCTAAAGTTACCATTCTTCTTCTCATCTTCTTTATCATCATTTGCACCATCCTCGTCATCTGAAGACAACTCCTTGATAATTGGCCCTTTAGGCCTGCTTGGTTCAGGGGCCTGCTGAATGAAACCATTGGCATTGCTCATGCCTTGACTGAGATGTGTCTGGCTTCCAAACATGCCTCCATTGAGATCGCCATGGGGTGCAAACATACTTGGTCCAAGCAAGCTAGGTTGCATCATGCTACCAAAGGGGTTCATGAAGCTAGGTTGCATCATGCCGCTGAAAGGGGTTGGGAAACTAGGTTGCATCATGCTACCAAAGGGGTTTGTGAAGAAAGGGTTGTCAAAGGGATTTGCGCCACCAAAGAAACCGGGCATAAGGCTCCCTGGCTGTCCAAAGCTACCGAAACCAACAAAAGGGTCCCCGAACCCGAACAAGCCCTGCCTTCCACCTCTTCCCCCTTGCATCTTCTGTTACAACACCTTACCTGGTTCAACATACAGGAAAAATGTATTAAATGATTGTGTTGAGTAGATAGTAAGACACAGTCACATAACTCCAGCCTGAGCTAAAAAATCATCAATTCACATGAACAAGTCGCAGCATGGTCCATAGGTAAATATAAACAGCAAACCATAATGTAATAACTGAAACTGAAACATGACCCAATCAAGTGGAGTAGACGCTCCCTGTCCCAAGACCAAACCTTCATCAATTAGATGATCAAACATGGCGCCCAAAACTCATCGACAGCAATGAAATTAGCTCTACAATATCTCATCTGCAGTGAACCAGTAATGAAAGAAGCCTAAGTGTGACAGCTATCCATTTCGAGGAAGCAGACCTACTGCCAGAGGCGGAGCTCAATTAATAGAAAGCTGGGACATGGTCCCCCAGCCCAACGTAATTTTCATTGTCTACCCAGTAATTTTAGTACTGTTCATCAATGTTTAATGAACAATTACATAGGCTTTCTCCCCACCATCAAAATACCAATACACCAGCTAAGATGAACAGGCGAAACTATTCCTAGTGAAATGCAGAAATGAGACACATAATTTCCTACGCATTCAACATCGTCGTCGGCCACCCTAGGACCCAGCATAAATAAAGTAATTCTTCCGACATGTACTACTAGTCTACTACCAGCAGTGTAGTCACCGAGACATCATAACAAATCACAGCATGTGCCTCAGGCATCACTCGACAAGGGAGTAGGAGTATCATGATCAACCTCTTCTTCCCGCAGGACAGCACTAGCCGTACACAATTAGTTTTCCAATCCGGAAAACAAAATCAAAATGGATCCTACACCGGACTCGAAACGGATGATGCCTTACTTAAAAAACGTCGCACAGATCACTGAGACTTGGACGAACAAGCAGCCGAAACCGAAATCAGGGGGGCGCAAATCGCATAGGCGGGGCCGGGGGAAATAATCAAAGCACCAGACCTGAAATCGCGGGGGACGCGCGGCGTTCGAAGGGATCTGTCGGATCGGACCGGACCAGACGGTAGCTGTCGAGGTCTGGGAATGGCGGATGCGATCGAGGCTCCGATTGGGAGAAGGGGAGGCGAACGACGCGGCGAGACGGGGCGGGGCGGGGAGGTGGGGAAGGGAAAACGGACTCCGTGTGGCCGTGTCGAGCAGCCAACGGTGGAGTGGAAGGAACCGGAAGGGAGAGAGTTCTAGAAGGGCTACTAGAACTGGCTGGACGCTGAATCTGCTGTGGGTGACGGCCCATTGGCCCAATTATGCTAGGGGCAGTCCCGCCGTAAATTGGCTCACTGATGGGAAAGCTACAGCCTGAACCACGCGGCCCGTTTCTCTTCCTCTAGTTTCTATTTGTTTTTGAGAACTATAGTGGCCATGCAGGCATGCACACTCACCCAGGAAGGCATGCACGTAAAATTTGCCCCTATTCATTGGATGAAGCTCGTGATGTGCTGTGAGCATCTCCAAAGATTTGGTAAAATTGTTCCCTAAAATTGGTTTTGGAGCAAAGGTGAAAATTCTAAGTCCAACAACTCCTTACCAATGTTTGCATTTTTTTTTCCAATGTGTCGTAAAATAGCCCTCCAACTCAACTTTGAGCCACACCTTGTGGTTCCCAAGTGGACAATTAGTGGTGAGGGAGTGTGATCCATCTCCAGTGTCATCTTGGCTCTCTCCTTTCTTTCTTCCTACTGTTTTGCCCTCTCAAGCTGGTTGTTGCCACACCCGGCTTCATCGGCGGATGCAACATAGAATGCAAGGAGTCACTTGCTTCTTCCTGCTGTTTCTTCCCTTCTTCTTTCAAAAAATTGAGGGGCTCAAGGGGGCTCTATTGTGCAAGAGGCGGTTAGGAGGGGGGGGTGCTCAAGCCCCACCTGTCCCGCTGCTAGATTAATTCACCCTTTCCTCACTTGGTTATGGGCTTGAATCTTTCAAAGACGCCATCCTGCTCGCCTGGTATAACCTTTTATTACCTTAATGATTAAGGGTGTGTTTGGTTGGGCTTTGGCTTTTGGAAAAGCAACTGTGAGCTGTGGCTTTCTAAAAAGTAGCTTTGGAAAAGTAGCTGTGAGGGAGTCAAAAGCCCCTTTGGTTCAACAGCTGTGGCTTCTTAAACGCTGCTCTCATTGACGAGCGAACCTCGCTCGTTAGCCTCTTCCTCTTCTTCTTTCGGTACGTGCAGGGGAGGGAGCTCGCGACCACGCAGGGGAGGAGGCTTTGCCGGGCACGGCCACGCTGGGGTGGGGCCTCGCTGGACACCGCCGCGCAGGTGTGGGGGCTCGCCGGGCGTCGCCGCGTAGGGGAAGGGGGCTCGCCGGGCACCGCCTGGCAGGGGAAGGAGCTCTCTCCGCAGCCGCCATGGGGCCTCGCCGGGTCCGCACCTGTGCGCACCGGAGACAGGGAAGGAGCTCGCGCTGCCTCCGCCAAGTCTCCCGCGTGCGCCTGTGGCGGCAGTGTGGAGCTCCCACGTGCGCCCGGGCCGGCTGACGGGGCTCCCGCGCGAGCATTGGAGGGAGAGGGGCAGCCAGGGCAGGGCCAGATTTGAGGAAGGAGGCGCCGCCGAAGTCGCGGGCCGTGGGTGCCTCGTTGCCGGATCTGAGAAAGGAGCGCCGTCGGGAGGAGCCGCGGGTGTGGGTTCGGTGCTTGTCGCGACGGGAGAGAGGGACGGGGAAAAGAAAGAAGGGGAAAATAATGAACCGTTATCTACATAACCAGTGACAGGTGGGTAATTTTGTAACCCAAAAGCAACTGAAAGCAGGGGGAGGCTCCTTTCAAGTTTGTATTAAGGCAAAAGCTGCTTTTGGCCAAAAGCAGTTGTGGCTTTTGGGCCCTTTGGTTGGCTTTTGCAAAAGCAAAAGAAGGTTGAAAAGCCCAACCAAAGGGACCCTAACGCTTCAGGATCCGTCGTGATCATTTGCCCACTCTAGTTTGCTTGTGTCATCTTGACGGTTAGAAGTACTTAGAAGAGAAGCACACTAGTACTCTGGATGATATAGATCAATCTCTCAACAAGAATCTTCTTATTAGCGCTAGTTCCCATTCAAAACACACACATTCATCGCCACTTGGTTTCATTTGTCCAATTGAACTATCTAAGGGAAGAGAGCTCGGATTATTTGAAAAGCAGTCATTTGGGCATGCATTGAAACTCTAGATTAATGCAGCTTTCATGGGTCGAAAAATTTCACGATAAAACAAAGAATAATTCGTGGGTGGCAATTTCAAATCCGCTAATCAAATCAATGACAAACACAGAACTATAATCAAGTACTTTACTTACAACTTACAAATTACAACATATATATACTCTAAATGATCAGTTGGCGGTTGTATATAATAATATAAAGTGATTTCCAAACTACAAATGACATGAAGCCATATATATATAATCAGCACACGCTTAATTCTCTAGTCTTGGAGGATATATTGGATAAATTAACTTGCACTGTTGTGGAATGAATGAATGAAGCAGTGTCTATATATTGTTTATTAGTAGTCGAAATTCTGGTAGGTAGTGAAGGTTTGTCCGAACTGCCACCACGCAGGTACGACGTCCTTGAAGACGAGGTTCTGGCCGCCGGTGGAGACGAGCGCGAAGCTGAGGCCCTGTCCGACGAGCCCGCCGGAGAGGCAGTGCCAGTTGGCGCCCCAGTTCCTGTACATGGGGATCCAGTCCGTGCTGTTACCCTTCACCGCCATGCTCTGGATGGAGCCGCTGCCGGCGACGTTGGTGACGAGCACCATGTAGAAGCCGTTGAAGCCGGCGATGGTGAAGCGCACGCCGCCGCTCTTCCAGCACTTGACCCGCTGGTAGAGGACGGGGATGATGCCGGCGCTGTAGATGCCGATGTTCTCCCAGGCGGGCTGGGACATGTCGAAGTGGGGCCGTGGCGGGCCGCACCAGCCGCCGGCGGGGAGGTCCCCGACGGCGGGTAGGTCCCAGTTGGGCGGGCAGAAGTTGGTGGCGGAGACGATGACCCAGTTGTTGCCAGGCTTGCACCACCCGGTCTTGCTGCTGTCGCAGATGATCACGTAGCACTGCCCGCAGGAGGCGCCGTCGTTGAAGAGCGCCGTGCTCAGCGCCGCGGTGTTGATGCCGTAGCCCTGCTCGTACAGGTCGCTGTACCCGCACGCGCCACCTGCATGCGTACGTACGTGCTCATCGATCAGATCAAAGTCTACACACATATATGTGTTGCAATGCATGCTTGCGTATCCTGAACAACGCAAAGACAAAAGGTAGCTAGATTGTTACCCATTGTGTCGGAGCCGTCAGCGCCGCCGTAGAACGTGGCGGTGGCCGGAAGCCAGTCGCCCGATCTCGCCGGCGAGATGAAGAGCGCAAGGACGACGGCGAGCAGCTGGTGGAGGAAACGTTTCCCCATCTTGCTAGCTCGGAAATGGCGCCTGGCGATCGATCCCTGCTGCAGCTGCTACTAGAGAGTAGAGACAGTAGACAGGTTTGGAGGTTGGAGGTGAGGAATGTCTGCAGCAATGGTGGTGCTTATATAGCTAGCTAGGGTTAGGGTCGAGCTCGAGTAGACGTACAGGCAGGCAAAGAATCTGATATTATTAGATTATTCCAGGCCCTGTTTAGTTGCCATGCAAATCCAAAATATTTTCTCTTCCACCCATCACATCGAATCTTTAAACGTATGCATGAAGTATTAAATATAGGTAAAAAAATAACTAATTGTATAGTTTGTCTGTAAAGTTCGAGATGAATCTTTTGAGTCTAATTAATCCATAGTTGGACAAATTTTACCAAATAACAACGAAAAGTGCTACAGTAACTTTTCACCCAAACTTTCTCAACTAAACACAGCCCCAATTGAAATGCATGCCTGGTTGAAACGGACAAACACTGTTCGAACAACTATCGCATGCACATGGCTACAACGACCAGAGGTTGACTTGAGCATTGTTTAACGATCGATCCGATGCATGCAGGTCTGCGTAGCATGCACTACTGTTTATTTTCCTTCCATCCAAAATGAGACGAACGAGTTTAGAAAAGCAATTGTCCGTACTCCACATTTCCACAAGGTAGTTGCAACCACACTCACCATCATTTAATTTATTCCGTGTCTCTTATCTTGAAACATTCCCCTTATTGGGTGAGTATTTTTGTTCCATATTGCTTGTTCAGTATATGCTATCGCAAAGTTTATTACGTGACGGCGCGGGCTCGCGCGACCGCGATATGCTATCGCAAAGTTTATTACGTGACGCCGCGGGCTCGCGTGACCGCGCGACCCGCGCCCGAGGGAGATGAAGAGGAAGGAGACCGTGCCGCCATCAGGAAGAAAAGGAAAGGAGGAGGTGGGCTCGCTCGCGCCAGGTCAGAGACGAAGAAGACAATGATGGTGTGACTAGGGTTTCGGCGGCCGCGCCCCACCCTTCTTCCCCAAATCCGGCGGGCTTAGAAAGGGCTGGCCAGGGGGATGGAGGCAGGCCGGCCGGCCAGGTGTTGGCGAAGAAGGCCGGGCGAATCAGGGCCTTGGCGGCGGCGGAGGCGGTCGGGCCAGGGGCGCCATAGCCAGAGCTCAGAGCTCGGTGTCGCGGCGAGCATGGACATGGTGGAGCTCCGACGAGAGGGGGAAGGGGAAGAAGGCGGTCGCAGCGGGCGCTCCTCTTCAAGCTCCGACGACCCTAGCACCCGCGGCGGGGTGGTGGGGGCGAGGACAAGCAGGAACAGCGGCAGGGGCGGGGTCGAGGACGTGGGGCACGGCGATGGCAGCGGAGGAGAGGCACGGCGGCGCAATAACTTCCTCCACATATTCATTTAAAAAAATTCTGCTGCGGCATCAAAAACAAAAAAGAAGAAGATGCAACCTCTCAATTGTTTTGGCTACATACATTCCGACCGTTTTCAGTCGGACAAGCGAAACGATGGAGAATATTCTGTATTTCACTAGTACGTACTCCCTCCGTCCAACAAAGCTTGCAATTATGGGAAGCGTGCCAGTCAGTCTGACTAAAGTTTGATCAAGTTTATAGTAAATAGTATTAACATTTATGTCTCCAAATAAATTTATTATAAAAATATATTCTATAACTAATCTAATGATACTTATTTTGTATTATAAATATTAGTATTTTTTTTTATAAAAATTTAGTCAAAGTTCAAACTGTTTGACTTCTCGAAAAACGAGAATTGTATGTTTTTATGGACGGAGGGAGTAGTACTTTATTATGTTCAGCATTATTATATGTTGCAGACAACTCGATCAGTCGAAAAATTAATAAACAATTTTAGCATAACTGGTGCGAATTTATAAACATTTAAATAGCACAATTCGATCCGTTGAAAAAATTAATTGTACCATACGATATCAAATTATTTTTTCCCCAAAATATTTAATTTGTTTGAGAATTCAACAACATATTAGAGACAAATAAACTCAATTCCTTGCCTGCTAGCTAGCTATGTACAATCGGACAACCCAATTTTCAATTGGACCTGATGTACGTTGGAGCTAGTATTTATATTTCACACGTACTTCATTGTTATGCTTCCAATATTTTACCTTATCATTATTCTTTCAATGAATCGGTAGACAATTATATATATAGCAACGAGAGACAAGTGCCGGTAGCAACTGCTGAGCGAATCCTTGTAGATGCAATTAATATAATTAAGCTTTCCTAAGCCTCTGACCACTGATGAAATGAACATTGGTTATTTTTTCTGTACCAATTAAAGATTTCAATTGTCAAACAATACATCTTATTGTCAGATCATGAGGTGAACCAACTAGATGCTAAATTAAAGAACCATATATCATTATCAGCAAGCTGCTGTGCTGCACCATTTTCTTTGGAGGGGTCTGGATATTCTTCTTCTGGAATGTGTATAAAATACACTTTGAATCATATAGAGTGAGTTTTTCCTAGGTTAAAAACCATACAGGATTATGTTGTGAAGGGACCAAATTACCATGTGATGCTTTACTTCCTTCACACACAAAAATTGTGACTTTGTCCGTATCATATTCTGGATTAATGCAAATCCTTGCAAGGAGAAAGAACATGGCGAATGACACTCGCAACGAGATTCAAATTATTGTACCACTATTGAGAAAAACATGCATGCATGCTGCATGCATCTTCATCCACCGGTTCAATATATAATAAACCCATCGCTGTCATAACTCATAACCCATGCATTAGTGGTGCTCAGCTCATCAGCTCTATCGGTTTCAAGCTCAACCGATGGAAGCAGCTCGATTAGTTTAATAACCGCAGTTCGCAATCATGCGACGGCTTAAGAGAACTCTACACCGGTTAGTTTAATCACAATCATGCAACGGCTTAAGGTTTGAACTCCTCGCCGTAGTCCGAGTCACCTAACAGTGGGAGTTTTATCCATCACACACTTAGACATAAATTATTTCTTATCTGACCACAATTGAACAGGATTCAATTATCAACATGTTTATTTAGAAGAAAAATAAAGAACGATAATGCAGTATTTTGAGTTAAGAACATTTTTTATTTAAGCTGAAATATTTTAAGCTAGGACATTTTCTCATGGATTTGGAATATTTGTTATTGGAGAAATTAAGCTAGAATATTTGTTATTAAGTTGGAATATATATTAGCAATGAGAGACAAGTGCCGGTTAGCAACTGCTTTGCTCTAAGCTTCTGACCATCGGTGAAATGAACGTTGCTTGATGCTACTTTCATGGGTCGAAAATTTCACGATGAAGCAAAGAATAATTCGTGGGTGGTGGTTTTAAATCCACAAATCAAATCATGAGTGACAAACACAATACTAATAAGTAATAACCAAGTAATTTTTTCATGACCGTGTCTTAGCACGTTTTTCATTAAGAGGAAGATAATTACACGATGTGACCACAAAAGAGCCCTTGTAGCGCAGATTATAAACCACCAAGCTGGTGGTAAGCGATCTAGAACAACTAGAGCAGCAAGAAAAGAAGCGAGGGGATAGAGCCCCAGTACTTCACTTACAAGTTACAACATATACTATATATATACTCTCTCAATGATCAGTTGGCGGTTATATATAATAATATAAGTGATTTCCAAACTATTACAAATGACATGAAGCAATATATAATCACTTAATCAGCACACGCTTAACTCTCTGGTCCTGGAGGATCCGATAAATTAACTTGCACACGCTTATTATTAGGGCACTCAGAGTGCAAAAACCACCAGTAGTTTCTATAGTCTATAGGACACTACATATCAAGAAACTATCTTCTCAATGCAGTTATTTGTAACACCTTCGGTGTTACGCCCTAAACAAACTGCTAAACCACGTTATGAGCATCATGTTTATGTGTTAGAACATGTGGAAAAGTGAAAATAGCATTTTGGTTGTACTAAAAATGTTTAATGAAGATGTTAGTTACGAAAGGTTCTAGTGCTCGTGTGTTATTAAGTAGGCTTATAAAGCAATTTTTACTAAGCAAAAATGTTATAAAACATATATGTGACACTTAAAGAAAGTGTAAAGTACAAACTTTGTAGACAACAATGTAGCTCTTGTCTTAGAAAAATAATATTGCTAGCTAGTATTTCTAATAGCTTAGAAAGGGAATTTGAAATCAAGTTCAGCTCAAAGACTTAGAAGAATATTGTCTAGAAACAGAACGGCATAGCCATGTTTGGGAATTAATTCTGGGAAATTTTGTTAACAAATGGTGTCATGTTTTAGCTCTTGTTGGTAGCCCAATATGTCCTCTTTAGCATGACCTAGATGGTTGAGTCCTAACCAAAGCAGATTAGTTTTTAGACGCGCTTTAAATGTCGTGCACGTCACTTGCCTCGGGCTGCCTGGCCTGTGCGCGCTGTCACCTCGCGGCAACTCGGCGTCGCACAACTAGCCACGTCCTGCGCGCCGCATTGCTGAGCCCTGGTCGGCTGGGCTTGCCCTTGGCTGGCTGTGGCTTGGCCGTGGCCGGCCTCTAGCCGCTGGCGTCGCCCTGCAGCTGCTAGTATCCGCGATGCTGCCCCACCTCGCTGCCGCGTTATTGCCGCTGCTGCTAACAGAACCACCCAAATTATAAGAACACAAGTACAAAAACAATCGCCGGAGCAATTAAATTGCCGTACTTAAGCTCCTATAACTCCGGTAGTCCAGTGAAATCACGAGGGATTTCAAACCAACCAACATACAAGTCAAGATCGTAGTGATTCAATATAACAAGTCATATGTTACATCCATTTCACAAGTAATTCTACATACATCGGAGTTCAATATAGTTATTACAATTTAAGTTTAAAGGTAGCGAAAGCAAAGTAGTTTGAAACCAACATCACCCTTATTTTAAATACATGTCAGTACCAAGGTCAACTTCCAATAAAAACATTAGAAATAAGATAACTCAGAAGGATCATGCCCATGATCACACTCTGCCACTATGGCATGAGCCATCCAATTCTTGCAGTAGCCATGATACATCTCAACCTGCAACAAGTGGGAATAAACCCTGAGTACGAGGGGTACTCAGCTAGACTTACCCGTTATAAACCAGATATAATATGACACCAAGGAGTATGCAAGGCTTTATTAGTGGATCTAACTTGACAACATTTTTGCATAAAAGCTTAAGTGATACCCGAGCATATTTTCATTCTTTAGCATCGGTCACCATTATTATTAAACCTGTCATCTAGATTAGCACCTGTACTAGAGCAATCACTTGAGTATGATTAAGCAATCAATAATAACCATATCATATTTGGCTTTTCATCATCATAACCATCAACATGTTCCATAGTAACATTACTACAATGACGTAGCTCAAGTCAAGTGCTCACTATCCAGGAGCGATGATGATTCTAATCGATTTCTAACCAGCTGGCGATTTATTCCTCACACAAACCACACCCACTGATTAAGTGAGCTATAGGTCACCAATGACACTATTCCGGTAAACGTCGCGGGACAAACTAGAGCCACACTACCCAGGGACTGCCCGACAGCCAGGAGTCGGCCTTACCCGCCCTTGGGCTCACTCTTCGCATCCCCGTCAGACCCCCTTCAGCACCAGTCTGCGCACCTGTGTAGATCCCGGCCTGAATAGTGCCACTGGCTTTGCAGTCGAAACGACTTATTCGGCCAGCTAAATGTGAGGCATGCGTTCGACATGACAAGAGGGACGTGCAATGACCGGTCCTTAACCGACACAGACGGAATCACTATAGTCCAAAACCCTATGAGACTCCGTCCGGTCTCCATTTACCCATCAACACTTGGTTATTTTCATGATATCAACATATAGCCAAAGTAACCAGGTAACCACCTATATCTCGCAGGTGACAGGAAATCACCCGACTTCTACCAGTCTAAGCAGGGCTAAGCAATACTTTCGATCCTGAACCAAAAATAGGATTCCAGACATGTTTACTGGACAAGAAACGGATATATATGCAGCAAGTGTTTCCAATCAACTCCTATAACTTAATGCAACAATACATATATAACATATATATACTCAATTGCTTTTATAAAGTAGGAGGCTTAGAATGCTCCGGGGCTTGCCTAGGATCGAACACTTAGGTTAGTGTTTGACAGATGACACTCGCTTGGTGAGCATCTCCCATCCCGTCACTTGCTTAGTCCTTCCATCTTCAGGATAGGTTCACCAAACACCGTCTTTGGGTCTGGCTCCATCATCGCATCCTTCACGTGGTTCATCTAGCGTACCTAAATGAGATGCATGATACATGTGTATGAACATGATGAATGGTAACACAAGATGCATCACATAAGCATTCAAGACAAACATGAGATTATGCAAGACATAGACACCAATAGTGTGGCAGAACCGCCTAATCTAATACCCTCCCAAGCATACTTGTCTTCCATTAGACACTAAGTACCCAAGGGAGCGCACTAAACTCTGCGATTCCGTCGAACACACACAACGGAGGACTCGAAAATCCACATTTTCCATCAGGATCATAGATGAGAGATAAAGCTTACAACATCTTTACCATTTCTTACAACACTTTTATTTACAACATCGGAGAAATTCATTATTTGATTATAACAGCGGAATATAAAATGTTATCAGAGTTTCAGCGGAATGGAAATCATTTAAGGTCAAGTTTAAACATTATCATGAAGAACACTTATATACATGAAATAATAACAGGTTATGAGTTTTTCCTTTGAAAACATTTTAGGTGGAGGTTTAAATAAACTCTACGTCCGCACGTAAAGGAAATCCTCGCTGAGCCCACCAGGAGGTTTCCACACATAAATGTCAGCTTCAAGAACACCTGCCACCTGCAACAGGGTAGAACAAAACCTGAGTACTCATTTGTACTCCGCAAGACTTACCCGTCAGAAGGAAAAAAAAGACTCCAAGGATATGCATGGCTATCTGGCTTGTGGGTTATTATGACTGCAGGAAGCATTACTAAAGGTTCATCCTTACATTTAATTTTTATTAGCAGTCTTCAGTAGTTCATTAACCAACCATTCTAGGTAAGCACCTGTTCTACTTTCAAGCAAAGGTTGAGCCATCAGAACCATCTTTCATCTTTCAGTTCTTACTACGGTGCCAGAGTGCAGTCAAGCCGTACCGTCACGTAGAAACGGTGATTCACGAATCAATATGCCCAGCTGGGTACCCCGAAAAACACACGTCTCGCCTGTATCCCAGGCACAAGCAAGACCAACCCGTTCCCCTCCTGTCATAGGTTTCCAGGTCCCCGTCCAAACTTGGACTCCTAGCTCCCGTACTTGAGGCTCGGCCTCAATATGGTGCTAAGACCTCCACCTATCCCCGCCTCCAATCAGTCGGTCCGGAAAGAGCCGGAGCCCATGACAAGAGAGTAACAAGTCTTCCTAGCCCCCATCCGCTAGTATATGCTCGGGATAATAAATCTGTGACTTGACCGGGGATCCAGTGCAACGAACGGTCCTTAATCGACACAGGCGGGACAAATGCAACCAGAGCCTCGCTCAGATTACCCAACCAAGTCCATATCTAATTCCAAGTATAGTCCCGCCCGGTCTATAATTATTATCCATATGCATTCCATGTGATAGTAACATGATAATAGTAACAATAATATATTTCCTATCTCTCGCGAGTGACAGGCAATCACTCGACTTCTACCGGAGTCCTGTAGCATAGCAATCTACACGATCCTGTCATACTAGTAAGACTCATGGGATCAGGATATATATATATATATATTTAAGTGGTTTTCATTCAAGTCCTTAAAACTTAATGCACAAGCATAAATAAAGTGTAGAATAATAGAGGTTATGCACCGGGGCTTGCCTGGGAAAAACATAATCAAAGTTAGCATTCCACCATGACACCACGACCATTCGGGCACCATCTTTTCCGCTACTCCGGTTGACTCCAAGATCCATCGTCGCTCCTATTGCAATATACGTGGATGCAACGCAAGACGTAAATAATCAACGGTAACGGCAAAACTTAAAGTACAATTCTGTTCTCTTAAGCTAACGAGCTAGCTCTAATGGCTAACGCACTAGGTCACGTATCCACGTCATCGATTTACGCGTTATTTCCCAACAAACCCAAGGTGTTGCTCTAGGTATTTTTATCAATTTAATATATATTCGAACTAGGGCTTCTTAGCCCTTCTATCAAACCAATTAATCTGAGACAACAACAATTACAGTGAGTAGCCAATAATATTAGGAACTTACTGTGAAATTTTTAGAGCTATTACTATCACTATTTTCTTACAAAACTTCTCACAAGTTTATACTTAGCAATATTAAGCATTTTAAAAATAATTAGTGAACTCCTAAAAATATTATACAGCTATGTAGGTAAAATACACTAACAGATAGATCCTGATTTTAGGAATCTAACAAAGTTGGTTTCATAATTTTTGGATACCTACACAAATTTATATAGAACTTACAAGTTTACTTCGGAAACTAAATTAGAAATGCATTTAGAAGTTGAAAAGGGCCGGCGGCTACCAATTCAGCCCAACAACCCGACTTGGTCCAACGCGGGACGCGGGCGCGCACTGCAGGCCGGCCCAACAGCGGCCCAAGCGGAGAGCCCGCGCAAGCACCCGCACTTTTGCAGAAAAGTACCCAGACTATTCGGTTATCACACCGCGCCTATGCTCACTATTCTAACAGAGGACGACTTTGCACCGGGCACCCCCAACTAAACCGTCTTCACAACGGCTAGGTCCCCGACGTACCTGTGCACGTCGGCGCGGCCGCCGGTGGCAAACCGCGGCAGGCCCAAGCAAACCGGACCCAACCCGGCCATACCAAGGGGCCGACCCCTACCTTCAGTCTAGGCGGCGACGAGGAGTAGCAGCGAAATACTGGGAGACGCCCTATGTTGCGCTGCCGCGACAGACGACGGTCCACGGTGGCGGCGTGGCCGTTCTATCGAGCTAGGAGGACGGAGGGAGAAAGGGAGCGGTGAGTGAGCACCAGCGTCATACCAGGAGTACAGCCGTGGTGTTGGTGCGGACTGGGAGATCCCGTGCGGTGCTGGCCACGTGCGCGCGAGCATGGTGGCGGCGCCCCGGGCAGACATGGCGCGTCACCACGTCGCCGACGAGCGCCCCGGCCAAAAGAAGACGAGCACCCGCTCAAGAGGGTCAAGGTGAGGTTATCGGTGCATTCAATTTGACTCGAGAGGGTCGAAGGGAGCACTGCCCTCGACAATGGCCGGGCTCGGCTTTAACGACACTGCGGTGAATAACTCCAAAATTGTGGCTTGCCCGGGCACGGCACAAGGCGGAGTAGGGTCGGTCGACTAGCACATCTAATGGCGAAGACCTGGATGCGAGGAATTGACTTGAAGTGACCTCCTTACCATAATCAACGGAGCGGCCCGTCAGCCACGGTGACAGGGAAGAAAGGCCAAGGGCGGAAAGGTGAGGACGGCTCGGTCAGTCTTCGCCCTGGCGGAACGTGGTAATGGGATAGCGTGGCGTGACCGCTGGGTAGAGCCACGTCAAGACGGGGCGGCCATGCGAGCACAGGGGAGGGCAGCGGGCCAGTGGTGGCCGCTCAATGCGCGCGCGAGCAGCAGCGGCTCCGCGTGGCTGGCAGCAGGTGCTGCGGCCAGAGTGGCCAAAGCACGATCATGCCACGGCCAAACCAATACGGCCTCGGCCGGCCAACGCGCGGCGGTGTGCGTGCACGGGGTGCGGCTCGGCCAGGCAACGCCGAGTACAATGACGTGGTGACCGCGCACACCCAGAGAGAACCAGCCAATGACATGTTGCGCACGGATTTTAAAGCTACACAAAAACGGCTAAATATCCCATCTAAGGTTCAACCACTCATATCAGTCCTAAGCCGACACTACCAGATTTCGAATGACACATTCATCAAGGGCAACGAGCAGCTATAGAGGAAGATATAACGAATGCCAAAATAGGCTTGCCGCTGACGTGCCAGTTCACGAACAAAGTGACAACACCTGGTTCGCACGCGTTCTAATGAATTTAGGCCATTATTGGAGTAACAACGCAATGTCAAACCAACGTACAAGCTACACCGTGCTAAAGTACTCGCAAAGGTGCAATCAACGGTGCAAAAACATGGATCTAGTGTTAAGAAATTTAATCAAAATTAAAGGCCAAAGCGGCATTGCCGTTTGGTTACAGACTTGGCTATTTAGTTCTAGAAGTCGGACTCAAACTCCGATTTCAATATTTATTTACCGAAACCAAAGTGGTGTTCATCTACTGGACTTGCACTTCAAATGTTTATTAAGTACTCAACGCAAATGGTATTTTATTTTTATTTATAGAAATTCGCTTATCCCTTTATGTGTGTTGAAATCTTAAAACCCGCGGAATTTGTTTTGTGAATCTCTTTTAGACCTTAATCGCGTGCTAACTAAGCTGGTAACACCAGGGATGTTACAAATATCTATTTAACTAACATCACACAACCAATTATAGAGGGCAAGCACATCAAGCATGACACAAGTTTAACAAGATCACAAGTATCTTAACTTGACCATCATCAAGGACATAAGCCACACTTAACAACACATGGAGTAAACAACCACAACTAGCATCTGTCTATTTCTGGACTGTGGACAACAGCTACATGTTTGGATCATAACTAAAGTTATACAAATCCAATAGCCATGCAACAAGACATTTTGAAAAGCTTATGAAATTGTCTATAATTTATCTTTAATTATTTTAGCATGATTCTCAAGTTAACTAAGTCAAACATACATATTTAGATAATCAGGTCCAGAGATTTCAGAGAACAACCATTTCTAGAATCCAACCTGGAACAGACATAACTTACAAACCACAAGGCCAAATGCCACCAAATTTTGATAGCAGCTAGATACATGAATTATCTACAACTTTGTTATAAACATGTTTCTCAGAAAACTTCATTTACCTGGTGTTATTTATAAAGTTCTCAGAACTATCCAGAAACCATCAATTACAAGAAATAAATATTAACTTATATTCCAAACGTACATTTAGCCACAATCAATATAACCATCATAAAGTACATGTTAAATGAACACCAGACAGCATAGTGCTTATTACTAAATAAATTCTTTTAATGCATTTCTTAATTTTACTTAGATATCAAGGTGTATTTATGAACATATACCAAAAATGCACAGTAAAATCTATGAAAATTACAGTGGCTTCTACATACTATCAATAGATTATTATATAGATTTCAGGCCATTTGAACATGTATTGCATCCCCTATGGAAAATACCAAATGCTAATGCAAGAAATCATGTGAGAGCAAGATAAACCAATAACTCACTCATACAGCAACCAATGACTATGAAATTTTTACCACACATCAAACATCACATGAGTAACATGCCATAAAAATTTCACTTCATTTGGATCCCTACATCTGCAGTTATAAAAAAGACAAATACAACTAGCATTAAAAACCTAGCTGCATAAATCTATTTTTATAGCTAAAACTTTAAACTAAAATACACCATATTATAGATCTACAGCATAGACAATTTTACAAGGATTCCAAAAAGTAATTATTTGCTATTTTACGATTTTTCTATGAATTACTATGCATTTCCAAAGTTTCAAACAGATTTCTACAAACAGGTCCCTCGAGGCACTATTCATTTGAGTCAGTGGATGTGCACATAGGCCCTTCCCTTATGTCGAATTTGAGCCCGGGGTCCTTGACGGGATTTTGGAGCAGAAGACATCGGGAAACGGCCGATTTCCGGCGCGGTGGTCGACGGCGGCGAAGGAGAAGTGGCGCGGGAGCATCCACGGGCCCGTGCGCATCCGATGGCAGTCGCGGATGACCGGGAGGTGGGCCGGGGTGGCCCCCGCCATGCACGGCAGCGACATGCAGAGGCGGCGGCTTATCGGTGGCGGCGCTACGGTGGCTGATGGCTTGGGCGAGCGTGCGCATGAGGTGCAGCACGACGAGGCGAAGGCGGTGGTGCACGTGGCTGCGACCGTGGGGGCTTGGAGCGGCGAGGACATGGGTAGCAGCGAGCTTGAGCGACCGGCCATGGCGGATGGCTACACGAGAGCGAGGGGAGCGAGCAGGGAGTGGAGAGGGATGGAGAGGGCACTCTGGTGCTTCTCCACTTCGGCTCAGGGCGCAGGGGCGCGTCCACGTGGCAGGGAGAGGAGCTCGCCGTGGCGCATGGCGGACACGTCCACAACACGCGTCGACCATTGAGGCATTTCGCCGAGCACGTGGCGTATGCCGGAGTGGGCAAGGTGGGCGCTGATTTGGGCCAGATCCGGGCCGAATTTGGACATGGGCCAAAAACAAAGTTTGCTCTCCTCGGCCTGCTCTAAAACTTTGATTAAGAGCGACAGATCATTAGAGCTCTGGTTAAGCAGCTAATTATGCGTCAAGATGGTATTGTCAAAACATTACTAATGATTATCAACACTCAAAATTGATGGTCAAAACGAAGTCCAACTGGTGCCATCTCTTTGTATGCTCTTCTCCATCATGTATTCTCCAACTTTTATAAAGGGACCAAATCATGTTGCTTTACCAAATTTGGAGAACGCGGCATGTCAACCATCATCGCCATTGAAATCCCAGACTTAGAAATAATTTTAAGTGCTGAAAACTGCAGTAGATTCAATCTTGTGACCTCTGTTTGACTAGATTATGGATCAAACCAGCTCTTGACCCTTAAACAAAGTTTGTTCTACATGACATAGACTACAACTTTTATTTAAGGTCCAACCTCAAAACTAGTATAAAACCTACTGTTCTACTTTGACCAAAGTAGGATCACGATAAAACTTAAATTATCCTTTTTGATCCACTGGAGCATTTTCTTAGCATTTGCTCAATATGAACCCTTAATAACTTTTGTTGTAGAGTTCATCTAGAGTCATTTGGGTAAGGTTTCAAGGTTAGGTTGATGACCTACATTTCCATTCACTTAATAGTGCAATTCAAGCACTTAGTAAAGCCATTCCAAGAAGGATATAACTTATCATTTCATGTGACTTTTTGATTCTAAACTTCATGAAACTTTTCCAGTGACCAATATAGATGGCTATTGATGTGAGACACATGAAGATATTCCAATAACACCATCCAAACATATATCTTGAAAAGGACCTATATGTAAAGTAAGGGTGCAACATCCAAGTTTAGGTTGGGGCTCATTTCCATAGGTTTGACCTTGACATCTTCATCACCACTTAATCTGTCATGTTTGAGCTCAAACCCACTGCTTAAGTGGTGATAAACACCTAGGGTGTTACATCCCTATTGCCCGGCGCCGTCGCCTCGCCATCGTGTCCGCGCTCCCTACAACTCTACGCCGCTGCCTGGCCCTGCTCGATGGCATTGCCAGTATCGCGCGCACACATGGCGCACTCGCTGCACCGACACATGGCCGTGCTCACAGTTGCGGTATATTCACATGCGCCTAAGCCCGCCGCGATAGCCGTACCCCCCAACCGCCATCGTCTTTAAGTACGTCGCACCGAGCGCAGGCTGACCCTCTCCCTTCCCTTGTCATGTCCACCCAGCGCGATGCTGTCATTAAATCCAGCAGGGAGACGTCACCATCACCCGACTCGTCGCGTCTCTGGCTCCGTCTTTAAGCCACCTAGCCGCCCGATCCCATCCGGCCATGATTGGAGTGCGGCTAAGCTCCAATTTGGTGTTTTCCTCGCCGCCGGGTCGATATGGCCACGCTCGGCTAGTGCGGGTGGCAACCACCCCCAAGGCCACTAGAGGCCAGCCTCACTACACCTTTAGCTTCGCCTCGATCCCCTCTTTGCTCTGTGCTTCTCCGTTGAACCGCTACCCCTACTTGGCGTTGCCGTCCCGGCCGTTTCCACCACGGTGCGCCGCCGCACGGCTCAGTCGCACGCGGCCAACCCTCCTCCGCCATCTGCTACTCCAATCATCGCTTCGGCCGAGTTCGCAGTAAGCCCCTAATGCTCACCCGCTAGCTGGTTAGGCCTGTAGCTACCCTAGTTCACCAGAACGGTCGCGCCACTGTCGTGGATGGCCGCGTGTCGTTGCAACCCTCACCAGTGAGCCCCACCACCCCTCACCGCCACCCAGCACAGTCGTTAGGGTCGGAGATGGTGATCATCCCACTAGATGGGTCCGCGCAGATCCCAGGTGGCCGGCGTAGCCATCCTGTGCCGCTGCTTGCCGCGCCGCCGCGCGCCCTGCCTCGGGGATGTGCGCGGGGGAACTAGGAAAAACCCAGGGGGTTAAGTGAAGTAGTCAACGAGAGATAGAAATAGTGAAAAGAGCGTGGCGTAGTTTGGGAAGAGTTCAGGGTCTCTATTGCAAAAGACTCGACGCCCGCGCGGGTTTCCCCCTTGGGCCACGTTGATGGGCCAGCCGGCACACGCGGGCCGCGCGTATGTGGGCCGCGCGGTTCAATCCGCCTTATCTTTTTCTTAGGAATTAGCAATAGTTTTCTATTTTAATTTCTGAGCTAGATTTGTATATTTAATATAAATTCGTATAGGTGTCCAAAAATTGTGAAACTAATTTTGTTAGGTTCCTAAAATTATGATCTAACTATTAGTATAGTTAGTTCATACATATCTGTGTTGTTACTAAGGGCTATTAAATCATTCAAAAGTGCTTAATATTATTAGGTTAATTATTGAAGGAATTTTTGTGGTAGATTGGTGATAGTAATAATTCTGAAAATTTTCAGTAGCTTCATTGTATTATTATGTGCTTACTGTAGTTTTTGTAGCCATAAGATAAGTAAGTTATTAGGGTAACTAAATGCCCCTTGTTTTGAATATATTAAATCTTTAGTAGAAATAAAGGGTAACATTGATTTATGAAATTAAGTGTTTGTTAGTTGAGCATCAAGCCTTGTTTGATGAAGATGATACTTAGCTTAGTATGTTAGACATTAGAGCTAGCTTGTTAGCTTGAGATGTGTAATTTTATTTTTGGAATTTTTGTTGCTTAAATAATAATCGTCGCATCATCATCATCGCATGCATATAGAGATCGAGTCAGCGGAGATCGTGATTCCCGATGAGCCCAAGTACGAGGAGATTGTTGAGGAGTACGAGGAGGAGATTCTCGTGCCAGAGGAGGTCTAGAGCCGCCACTGACTGACTTAGCTGACACCGTGCCTGCCCAAGGCAAGCCCCGTTGCATAACCCCTATTTTTCATATTCACCGTATATACATATGTGTTGTGCATTTACGTTGTAGGGGTTTTATGGAAACCACATGCATATATATATATATATATCTATCTATCTATCCTAAGAGTCTTACTAGTGCAGGTTCGAGTAGTTGCTATGCTTAGGTTGTCGGTAGCGTGGGTAACCTATCGTTACTCACAAGTAGGTGAATATTATTATTACTCTCCTGATAAAATAATGGAAAGAAAATGGTGACCGGGCAGGGATAAGAAATGGGTTATTGGTGGGTGTAACAAGTTGTGTCCCGCAGCCACGGGGCTTAGCTTGGTTACACTATTTTTTCTGTCCGTGTCGATTGAGGATCGTCCGTTGCTGTGGATGGTAGTCAGGTCACAGACTTATTATCCTAAGCACTACTTGCTTATGGGAGCGAGAAGGCTCGTTGCTCTCTTATCGTGGGTTCTGGCTCTTTTCGGACCGACTGATTAGAGGTGAGGAAAGGTGGAGGTCTAAGCACTACATTGAGGCTGGGCCTTAAGTGTGGGGGCATGGAGTCCAAGTTTGGACGGGGACCTGGACCCCTCAACATGAGTGGAATGAGTTGGTCTCGTTTGTGCCTGGGGTACAAGCGAGGCGTGTGTTTCGGGGTACCCAGCTGGGATACATTGGTTCACGAATTGCCATTTTCGTGAGACGGTATGACTTGGTTATGGTCTAGCACCGTAGTAAAAACTGGAATATGAAAGGTGGTAAAATGGTTCTGTTGCTCAACCCTTGCTTGAATGTATGTAGAATAGGTGCTTACCTAAAATGGTTAGCTAATGAAATAATCCTGATTGCTAATAAAACTTGATCTTAAGGACGAACTATTAGTAATGCTTTCCGCAAACAAAAGAAACACTGCAGGCCATAATACCTATCATATCCTTGAGAGTCGTGAAATTATTTCCACTAGTCTGGTAAGACTTGCGAGTACATTGTGTACTCAGGGTTTATTTTATCCTGTTGCAGGTGTAGCTTGAGGAGTTAGATCTTGTGTGGAGGATTATTCTGGTGGGCACAGATGGATCCGTGTATCGTTCCGCTAGATGTTATTTCATTTCCGTTGTTTAATTATCGCACTCTGAACTCTAGTATTGTAATAAATAATCTTTTAAGACTCTATGTTGTATGAAATGGATTGAGTGATGTAAGCCCGTACTCATTATTGGATTCTGGAGGAAAAACGTGGATTGTTTCGAGTTCTTCCTTGGGGTGTGCTCAACGGAACTATCTGTGTTAGCTTACTTTTGGGGTGCTTATTGTCTAGTGAAAGACAAATGCCTCCAAAAGTATGTTATTTCAGGCGGTTCTGCCACATTATTCTATCTGGAGTCCAAACAAAAATCAGTCATTCATTCTATTCCCCCGTAATTGGACCCCCTCCTATGGTCATGCTCACTGGCCATCATGCTCGCCACGAGAGGGGAGGAGAAGCGCAGGGAGGCCTGACATCGTGCTCACCACGAGGGGGGAGGAGAAGCGCAGGGAGGCTGTGGGAGGGGAGGAGAAGCGAGAGCTCGAAGCATCAAGACGCGACCTTACGGCGTTGTTAGATATGCTCTTTGCGCTCCTCGGTGGCTACCTGGCCGCCTACTCGCCGCCACCTCTCCCACCCGCAAGCAGCAGCAGCCCCAAGCCCGGGCGTGTGCGCCTCCCGGCTCTCTTCCCTGCTCCTCAGGCACGCGCCTCCCGGCTCCCTTCCCTGCTCACAGATCCCGCCGTGACGGACGGGCATGGCTACCGTGGATCGCCATGGCTTTGATGAAAGGGTGCATGGGGTCGAGGGTGTAGATGCCCTTGCCATCATGGCGAGAGGGGTGCAGGAGAGGAGGGCGGCGTACGTGGGAGAGGGATGAGGACGATGGCAGTGGCTATGGGGACGGCTGGTCTGACGAGAGCACTCTGGGCAGCAAGGTGGGGGTGGCGCGCGAGATCTAGAATAAAAGGAGGAAGAAACCAGTCTATCCCTCCCAACGTGGCAATGAGTAATTTCTACGGTCTCGGTAGATGTGAAGACTCGGTTTCTTGTTTAGAAACAGTTTCTTCATTTTTCTCCTATCTCTTCTTCATAAATCTTCACATACCACATCAGTAAAATGCTTAGGTGATAGTCCAATTAATAACCATAGAAACTATGATAGTTTCTGCATTGGGAGCGCCCTTAGTAGTTGAAGTTCTGGTAGGTGGTGAAGGTTTGTCCGAACTGCCACCACGCCGGCATGACGTCCTGGAAGACGATGTTCTAGCCGCCGGTGGAGACGAGCGCGAAGCTGACCCTGTCCAACGAGCCCGCCGGAGAGGCAGTGCCAGTTGGCGCCCCAGTTCCTGTACATGGGGATCCAGTCCGTGTTGGCGCCTTTCACCGCCGTGCTCTGGATGGAGCCGCTGATGGGCGACGTTGGTGATGAGCACCATGTAGAAGTGGTCAAAGCCGGCGATGGTGAAGCGCACGCCGCCACTCTTCCAGCACTTGACCCGCTGGTAGAGGACGGGGATGATGCCGGCGGTGTAGATCCCGATGTTCTCCCAGGCGGGTTGGGACATGTCGAAGTGGGGCCGTGGCGGGCCGCACCAGCCGCCGGCGGGGAGCTGCCCGTCGGCGGGGAGGTCCCAGTTGGGCGGGCAGAAGTTGGTGGCGGAGACGACGACCCAGTTGTTGCGGGCTTGCACCACCCGGTCTTGCTGCTGTGGCAGATGATCACGTAGCACTGCCCGCAGGAGGCGCCGTCGTTGAAGAGCGCCGTGCTCAGCGCCGCGGTGTTGATGCCGTAGCCCTGCTCGTACAGGTCGCTGTACCCGCACGCGCCACCTGCATGCATGCGTATGTTCGTGCTCATCGATCAAAGCCCATATACAGACGTCGTGTAGTATGCATGGCTTGCAGTGCGTGCATGCAGGCATGCTCGAACTGATCATCACGAGATTCACGATCACGAAGACAAAGACAGCTAGGTTGTTACCCATTGTGTCGGAGCCATTAGCGCCGTGGCCGTGGCCGTGAACGTGGCCGTGGCCGGAAGCCAGTCGCCCGATCTCGCCGGCGAGACGAAGAGTGCAAGGACGACGGCGAGTGTAGCTGGTGGAGGAAACGTTTCCCCATCTTGCTAGCTCGGAAATGGCGCCTGGCGATCGATCCCTGTTGCAGCAGCTGCTAGAGAGTAGAGACAGTAGACAGGTTTGGAGCTCGGAGGTGAGGAATGTCTGGAGCAATATAGGCTTCGTTTAGATCCAAAAACTTTTCACGAAAAACTACAGTAACGAATCTTGTGGCACATGTATATATATAGAGTATTAAATGTAGACGAAAAAAACTAATTGCACAGTTTGTTTGGAAATCACGAGATGAACGTTTTGAGCCTAATTAGTCCGTGATTTGACACTAAAGTGCTACAGTAACAAATGTGCTAATGACGGATTAATTAGGCTTAATAAATTCGTCTCGTGGTTTCCAGACAAGCTAATTAGTTTTTTTATTAGTATCCGAAAATCCCTTCCAACATCGCATGGAACATCTGATGTAACATTTTTTTAAAAAAAAATTTTGCGCATCTAAACAAGACCATAATGGTGGTGCTTATATAGCTAGCTAGGGTTAGGGTCGAGCTCGAGTAGACGTACAGGCAGGCAAAGAATCTGATATTATTAGATTATTCCAATAGAAATGGATGCATGGTTGAAACGGACAAACACTGTTCCAACGACGATCACATGCACATGGCTACAACGACCATGGATTGACTTGAGCATTGTTTAATGATCGACCTGCATGCAGGTCTGTTTGGATCAGTTGCTTGCTGTGGATCCAAACGGCTCAGCTAAAGTTTAGTTGAGTTTAGCTACATCAACTCAACTAAACCCAGCTAAAGTTTAGCTGAGTCTATTAGCCGAAGGATTTAAGAGCATTTCAAAGAGTCTTTCTAAATCTCAGTCTTTAAATCATCATTTGGAGAGTCATTTCTATAAAAATCGTTTTCTATATCTTTTCACTCTCCAACAGCATTTATATCTCGTGCGCACTTTAGAGAGCTTCTCGCCTTCTATTTTTAGCTAGCGAAAAATCTGAAAAAGAAGATGACTATATTTGCATAACCATTTAGACAAGCTGCTGGAAGGTAATTTTTCACCAAAATCTCTATTCCTAGCATTTAGGAAGCATACAGAGAGTCTCTTGGAGTTGCTCTAAACACCTCAGCTAAAGTTTAGTTGAGAGAACTTTTAGCTGGCTAAAATTTAGCTTTGAAATTTTAGCGCGTTAAACTTTAGTTGGGTGATCCAAAACATGCCCTAATTAGAAAGCTGGTATGCATGTAGTTACAAGTAACCATACTCAGCCGATGTTTGTAGTTGTAGCGAGCCACTTAATTACTCGTTTGTTTGATGAAGGTTACGCACGTACAGTTCATCATTTTATTCTTTGTCTTTTATCTTGAAACATGATCCCCTTATTCGGTGAGTATCTTCGTTGATCCATTGCTGTCATCCATTGTATATATTCCATGAGAATAATTAATTCTGCGGCATAATTAAAAAAGAAGAAGAAGAAGAAGATGCAACACATTTCATTCACGCAAGAACATTCCATTGCTGTCATCCATTGTATATATTCCATATCCCGTTTTCAATCGGACAAGCGAAACGAATGAGCATATAATGTATTATTTCACTAGTACGCTTAATTAGTACTACTTCACAGTTCTTTATGTTCAACATTGTTCTTTCGATCAGTATGTTATACTATATATAGAGATGATTTAGTGCCGGTACCAACTGCAAATTAAAACGTGAAGTTTTAAACTGTTCAACGCCTTGGAAGCATTACTATATTGCAGGGGCAGGTCGCTTCTCCCTGAAAATTATTGAACTGAACTTTGCAATTCTTGTGGAAGAACTAAATAAACATAAACATTTAGAGTAAAGTGCATGGCCAGTACTAGAATTTTGTACAGGTGTGTAATGCCGGTCCCTGCACTTTAAATGGTATTTTATTTCGGTCTTTAATCTCTGTTCATGTCAGCGCCATATCTCTTCTCCTACTACCCCTCAGGGTGTGTTTGGATTGAAGGAATAGCATAGGAAATTTGGAGGAATCGGAAATGGAGGAAAAGGAAACTGAGCGAGCGTTTGGAATGGAGGAATCTCGCAACCCGTTCCTCTGGAATACTATAGCTGGCAAGCAATTTCACGGGAACGAAAAAATCCAGTCTGATCCATTGTTTTGTTTTCCTTCGTTGAAGCCCAAGGCAGCGCGTGTGAACTGAAGGGAAAAAGAGCGGCTAATGCAAGAGAGAGGATCACCTTTTGTTTGTTTATCTTATTTTTTCACCACTAAAATATAATTAGTACTCATATTTGCCTAACATATTATGATTCCTATGTTATGAATTCCTGTGTTCCAAACAGCCTAAATTTTCTATTCCTATGTTTTGAAATCCCATAGTTTTCTACTTTTCATCATATTATATTCCTGCGTTTTTTTTCCTGTTCCTGTGTTTTGAATTCCTTCGTTCCAAACAGGCCCTCATGGTCACGGCTGGCTAGCCCGCATGCCACTATTGCTGCAACCCTCTCCACGCCAGCAGCCGCCCTATGTGTGCCACATGCTGCCCGCCCTTCTGTGCATGTCGTCGTTGCCCACCCCTGCCGCGCCATTCTTTGCGTGTCGTCGTTGCCCACCTCTGCGTCGTCACTGCCGCCGCTGCCTGCACCGCTCAGCCACCACACCCTGGCCCATGCCCCCTGCCGCCTAGCCACAAAACAGGAGGCGACCATAGAAGATGGTGGTTTTGCAAAATAGCCCCCTAAGAAACTCGTATTATTCTTTTGTTTTATGTGTCTAAGCCATCTTGCACATATCCCCTTTGGTCTTTTATGTCAAGCAATGCAGTCCTCCATACGTCAAGCCCCTCATGCGAGCGCATACACAACATACCACATCACCGAACAGAGTGCGCGTACAGGTCCAGACCCATTTGATGACTACTAAGACCCAAACAAGAGATTAAATGCCGAAATGGTACATTTTGTGAGTATAGGGACTGATATGACACACCCCACAAGTTTGAGGGCCATCCATGCACTATGATCAAACATTTAAATAGCACAATTCGATCCATTGAAAAATTGTACCATATGGTGGGAAACCACGATTTCAAATATGATGGGAAATTTCAAAAAGTTTTAAAAGGATTTCAATGGCGGTTCATTTTAAGCAGAACCGACCTTATAAATAGATTTTCAGGGGTGGTTCGTTTAAGCCAACAACCCCTGAAATATATTTTCTGTACCACAACCGTCTTGAAAAAATAGTTTCAAGGACAATTTCATTAAGGCAACCGCATCTGGAACCATGGTTTAGAGGCGGTTGTCATAGAGCATCCTCCACTGAAAATCTCTTTACAAGGGCGGTTGCCATAGAGCAACCGCCGACAAAAATATAGTTTCAAGGGCGGTTGTCGTAAAGCAACCGTCCCCCTCAAAAAAACATATTTTCAGGGGTGAATTTCTTAATAGAATTGTATCTCGAAATCTTTTTTCTAGAGACGGTTCAATGTCCGACGCTACAAAGGGCCTATCTTTACAATTAATGACAACCGACCCTAAAGATCGTTTTTAGCTGTTAGAAAAAAATCTTTCCTGTATTAGATATATTTGTCCCAATATTTAATTTGTTTGAGAATTCAACAACACATTAAAGAGAAAAAGGAAGATGCAGCAGATTTCACACCAGATCGTTTCATGATGCAACCGATAAACTCAATTCCTTGCCAGCTACGTACAATCGGACAACCAATTTTCAATTGGACCTGAAGTACGTGTGGGGGCTAGCATTTCTCTATTTCACTAGTACTTCATTGTTATTCTTCCAATATTTTACTTCATCATTGTTCTTTCAATGAATCAGTAGACAATCGTATACAGCAATATATAATGAGAGACAAGCAAGTGCCGGTAGCAACTGTTGAGGGAATCCTCTTGCAGAGGCAGCTAATAAGGTTTGCTCTAAGCTTCTAATAACCACCGGCCGGGTTGATTATTATTATTGGACCAATTAAACATTTCAATTGTCAAACAATATACATCCTGTTGTCAGATCATGAGGCCAACCAACTAGAAGTGTATCCTCGCCCCTCCAAGAAAAAAGAAGAAAGTGCAGCCTGCTGACAATATTATATATGGTTCTAAGCTTCTTAGTTGGTTGACCTCATGATCTGGCAATTGAAATGTTTATTGGTCCAAAAAAATAATCAATGTTCATTTCACCGGTGGTCAGAAGCTTATTTAGAGCAAAGCTTAGCTGCCTCTGCAAGGATTCGCTCAGCAGGCTACCGGCACTTTTGTCTCTCATAAAAAATTTTCTCCCAAAATACTGGATTATCGTTCTTTATTTCACTTCTAAATAAACATGCTTATATTTGAATCCTGTTCAACTGTGGTCAGATAAATATAGCACAAATTAATGTATATATGTCTAAGTGATGATGGATTAAACTCCTACTGTTAGGTGACTCGGAATACATACTGTGAGGAGTTCAAACCTTAAGTCATTTCATGATTGAGATTAAGCTAACCAGCGAGGAGTTCCTTTAAGCCGTTGCATGATCATATTGCGATTAAACTAACCGAGCTGCTTCGGTTGTGCTTGAAACCGATAGAGCTAGCTGAGCTGACCACTACTCCATGCATGGTTTAGGACTTATGACTAATGATGAGCTTATTATTGAACCCGTGGATGCAGACATAGAATAATCCAGGATGAACAAAAGGGTTATAGGATCACGAAACCAAGCATGCAAGTTTTTCTCAGTGGTGGTACAATAATTTCAATCTCGCAGCAAAGTGTCGTTCGCCATGTTTCTCCTTTGCAAGGATTTGGATTAATCCAGAATAAGGACAGAGTCATTTTCGTGTGTTTGAACAAAGTAAAGCATCACATGGTAATTTGGTCTCTCTTCATAAGATAAAAATAAGATAATCCTGTTTATGTCTTTTAACCTGGTGAAAACTCACTATAATTCAAAATACAATTTACACACATCCAGAAGAAGTGTATCCTGCCCCCTACAAAGAAAATGGTGCAGCCTGCTGATAATGATGTATGGTTTTCTTAGCTTCTAGTTGGTTGACCTCATGATCTGACCATAGGCCAGGTGTATTGTTTGACAATTGAAATGTTTAATTGATCCAGAAAAAATTATCAATGTCATTCATTTCAGCAGTAGTCAGAGGCTAAGAGGAAAGCTTGGTTGCCTCTACGAGGATTATTCGCTCAGCAGTTGCTACCGGCACTTTATGTCTCTTCTCTCTTGCTATATACAATTGTCTACTGAAATACTCCCTCTATTCATTTATCTCCTTCATCTAAGCAAAAATTTTTTATTCAAAAATCTCCTTCATATTAGCTTGGGACTTGCCCGCATTTATTGTCCGTTTGCTGCTCATTGGCTACCACCCGCCTGCATTTATTGTCGCTTTGCTGCTCATTGGCTGTTCCAAGCTTGTGACTCCTCGTATGCGCTCAGCACGTGATGATTAAATGCAAACTGAGTGGTTTTACTCTGCTCCTTGGTCACTAAGCCAAAGACTAAAATGATGGAGATAAATGAACGGAGGGAGTAACAAGTAAAATATTGAAAGAATAACAATGAAGTACTAGTAAAATACAGAAGTATATCAGATCCAATTGAAAATTGGGTTGTCCGACTGTAGGCAGCTAGGCAAGGAATTGAGTTTGTGGATCGATTCATCATGAATGAACTGGTGTAAATTCTGTTGCATCTTCCTTATAATGCGTTCTTGAATTCTCAAATGAATTAAATATGGGGTGGGGGGGGGGGGGGGGGGGGGGGGGGCAGGCGGGATGGGGATAGACGATATCATATGCAACAATTTTTTGACAGATTGAGTTGGGGAAGCCAATCTAGTAGATCTATATAACAGTGTTAAACGAGCATTGACGTTTCCGAGAGGGTCTAAAAATTACGAGATTAACTGAAAAGAACAAGGAGGTGGCACACTGTTTAATATGATGATCTAAGGGTTCAAATTTAATCCAAGAGTCGATTCCAAATACTACACTACATGAGATATGACCTTCTACATCGTTGCATTCATGTCGTGAAATTGGAAATCATGCCATGTTTCACAATTTACGACACACGTGCGACGAAAATATATTCATCGCCTATTCCCCATAGCTAAAGGCGTTCTGTGACAAAAATTATATTCCCGTCGTAATTTTTGCGACATTCATACTTGCATCGTGGATTTATGACACTCGATTTTCGTTGTTATCAAGTAGAGAAAATGTCGCAAAACATTGACCATGCTAGATGACTATGCAGGTACCACGCGCGTAGGGTAATAAAACACCGTAAAATATTATTGTCATATGACGTGGCAATGATTAGGATCTGACATGGCAATTTAATATAAAAATTTAAATCATCACAAAATTTTTGATGGCCCAAGAGTATCATAGTTTCATATCAATCAAATAATTGTTTCTTTTCCACTGCTGCACAACGGGGCTATAGTCCCGGTCTAAAAGTACCTCTAATCCCGGGCTGCGAGCCGGGACTAAGGTTTCGAGACTAAATGTCCCATCTTTAGTCCCGGTTCTCAGGCCCGGGACTAAAGGGAGACCTTTAGTCCCGGTTGGTAATACCAACCGGGACTAAAGGTGCTGCCAGGCATCGACGTGGCGCAACACCTTTTAGTCCTGGTTGGTAAAGGTTCTTTTTTCTTTTTCCTTTTTCTTTCCAATTCATTATTGATTTTGGTTTTCAGTTATATTGTTTTCCAATTTATTCTTCGCTGCTACTATCCGTATACGTTGCACCTATACGAGAGCGTTATTATTGCACACAAATAAATTATGAAACTATATATATATATATTATAGAGCTATACATATATGTACATACACATTACATTTACAATAATATACAAGTAATCAAGTGTTCGGCCGCCGGTTAATGAGTTACACAAATGTTTGCCCGCCACTCAAAGCTCATACAAGTGTTCGTTCTTGTTTGGAGTCTTCAAATTCAACCTAGGGTTGTGGTGGAACTCGCCGTCTTCCGGGATGACATGATCGTTGATGAAACCTGCGATCGTCTCCTGGATTGCGACGAGTATTGTGTGCTTGAACACTTGTTCTTTCAATTCCCACTCCTTCCATTTGCATTAATTAAAGGAAAAGATATTAATATACATAAGATTTATTTAGTTTCAACAAATAAATAAGATATGAATTTACTGTATACACATGTTACTTACTTTTAGCATCTCTTTAGCAGGTGTAAATTTGCTACACCGCATGTACTCGCAAACGTAGTATCCACATAAATTGGTTCCGTACGGTTGTCTGGACACCCACTTATGTAGAATAGGAGGGGGGAGTGGCACTTTCAGATCCGTACGATATCTTTGTTGTAGCCAAGCCCAAGCCCTGCCCAATAAGTCGGTCGTTGATTAGGTATAGCATAGTAAATTAAAGGAGCAGGCAACGATAATTAACGAATGATAGAACTTACCTCTGGATCATGTCTATCATATCTTGGTACATTGCCAGCTCTTTTCTCATTGAGTCCCACACATTTATAGTTTGTTCCTTGATCTTAATCTTAATGAGTATCCAGTGATCCCTGCATTTGTTTATAGAGTCAACTTATATATATATATATATATATATATATATATATATATTAATGTTGGATTGACTAAGACATGATATAACACAACACTTTACCCCATATTGTAAGGGAAGAGTATCAACTCCTTATGCCTTTGGTTATAAAAGAACCTCCGGAGGTTTTTCTCCATTTCCTTGATCTTCAGATTGAATGGATCTTTAGTCTTTATGTCCTTGTACACGACATACGGATCGATAAAACCAATTCGATCGTCTTGTTTCAATCTGAGTTCTCTCATCATGTGTCTGCACATCGTGAGCATAGTTATTACGAATACGTACATATGCTAGAGTGGGATTATTGATTAAAAGGAAGAATCACTTACAGACAGCAGCAGCTTATGAGAGATTTGTCAAGAGCATCCATATAGAGAAGCTTGTGTATTTCACTAAACTGTACCTAGATGACGTCATCTCCATGGAAGTAGTGACGGTCTCTGACTTGGACGCCCAGATATTGTTCACTTTGATGTTGTGCACAGAATCTCAAGTAGTACTCGTGCATCTTGTACATTTGTGTACCAAGATTTTTTACCTTTGCAGGGTCGCATAGACTCCTGCCATATACGTACTTCCTCCGCCATTCATCAACAACTTCGGCCTCTTTAACAGTTGTCAGTTCCTCCCGACCGAGAAGTTGTTCTAATGAAAGCCCAGTCAGATTCATCCACTTGGCAAGTTCATCTAAGTCCACATCATCAGGTACCGACATTTGCATCAAGTTCATGTTGGAACCATATTGATTCTCAACCACTAGTGGCGGCACTGATTGTTGCGCTTGTTGGCCGAGCTGTGCAACATCTTTCCCGCCCACCTTCTGTTTTCTTTTGTCCTCCTTGATTTTCTTTGTGATAGTACGCTCATAGTCTGATAGTGGCAGCGTTGGTTTTTTACTAGCGGCACGCTTCTCGTCTTGCATAGCCTGCACCACTTGACGTAGCTTTACACGAGGATACATTAGGTATGGCTTCTCTTGCTTTGCTCGTGCGTCAGCTTTGGTCTTTTCGAAGAACGCTTTCACTTCTGTCTTGACTGAAGCATTAAGTTCTTCATCAGTCTTCTCGTATGGAAGCTTGGTCATCTTTGGGATCTTCGTGACCACAACTTGTTTCTTCGGCGGAGGTGGTGTGACCGATCTCTGTGAGCCAGCGGGCCTCTTGTTCCTCGATGGACCAGCCGGTGCCGATGAGGCGGCCGTTGTCGGCATTGGCGGAGGCGGCGGCGGCACGGTTGGAGCTTGCTGTTGTGGAGGAGATTGGGCCGCTGGCGGTGTTGGAGTATGTCGTGGAGGAGATACGGCCAGTGGTGGGGATGTAGCCTTGTCTGCTTGTATGAAATCGTCGTCGTCGTCGTCGTGTCCCACGGCACTGTGGTCATGTGGTGAATGGATAGATGGACTTGGGGAGGTCCTGGATTTGAAAAAAAAACGAACAAGGTATATACATGAGTGAACCGTAATTAGATACAGTACATAATTATTGAAAAGCAATTGTGTTCACAATCATCCACACCTAGGGTTCGGTTGTGCTGGCGGCGCCCCAGGAATAATGATGTACCATTTCTTCCAACATATGAATGTCTTCTTCGCTTCACCTAGGGTCTTCTCCCCATCACCACCTTCGATATCCAGAGCCACATTTTCATGGCCTTTGACCACTCTATCCACTGAGACACTAGCATATCCGGGTGGTATTGCGACCGAGTGGATCCTTGGTGTCTTGGTGGGGTTGATAGGAGATATAACACCGGTAGCCACCTTGACTATGGCATTCCCCTCCGGAATATGCAGCTCATAGGACGTCAACGGAGCGGTGACGTCATCCATCGAGAAGCGCATCCCTGCGTCATCATCTTGCCTCACAGGCACCTCCGTAGAAGCACAACTGCTTTTCAACTGAGCTGAGCCGGGGCTGATGTTGGCGGCCGGCTGTGACAAGCTCTGGAGGCAGGAACTTACAACTTCCTCAACGGCCTTTCTGATTTGCTCATTCATAGTGGCCTTAAGCGTTTCCTCCCGCTCTAGTGCCTTACAAGCCACTTCACTGGTCTTCATAACAGCCTCCTCCAACTGGCGTAGCCGTTCCCTGTCCTCTTCCTTCTTTCTCTAGCGACTTCTATAAGTTTCTCTGTCCTGAGGGAAGGCATGCTCCCACGACACGGAGCCATAGCCTCTCGTCCATCCACCGTGCTCAGGGTTCCCCATGGCGTATGTCAGCTCATCTTTATCTCTGTTCGGCTGCCACTCTCCACTTTGAGCGACGGAGCGGGCTTGATGAAATCTTTCTGCTACAGCTTGGATGCGTTCCCCATACACGACCTTTCTAGTCTCTAGGTCCAGGCGGCCTCCGTGAGTGAAAAACCAGTGCTTGGCGCGCTCAGGCCAGTCGAGGGATTCTGGCACCAACCCCCTGTCAATTAGCTCTTGCTCGCCTTTTTCTGACTTAGGAATGGCAGTAGGGTAGCCACTTGATCCCATCCTATGGTGGTAGGTCTTGTGTCAGGCATTCTCTTGGTTCCTTCTTGCCCGTTGCTGACCCTCTTCTGACGTCTTGAACTGTACAAACTCGTCCCAAAACGGCCGCAACTTGACAAAGTGCTTACAGTTGAAATCTGGAGTCTTGTTCTTCTTGATATAGTCGTTATATAGATTCTTCTTATAACACTGGAATTGTGTGGCCATCTTCTTCATAGACCAATCCTGAACTCTTTCCTTCAACTGTTCATCGTTTGTGTCTAGCGTGAAATATTGCAACACGTCACCCCAAACTAGTTCCTTGTCACGGTCGGAGACATAACTGATTTATGGGCGTTGCTTATTTTCTTCCATTCACGGACATTGATCGGGATCCTATCCCGGGCAAGGTACCCTAAGTGGTTGACAAAGGCCCTTGCATGGGTCCACGTGGCTGGCCTGTTCTCTCGTCGAAATCCGTGATAACCAACCGGCCCTCCATCGGCTTCTTCGGGCCTCGTACTTTTCTACTGGTCCCCGTGGTTGTTGTTGAGACAGAGGGCTATGTAGGCAGAAACAAGACAATTAATAAAGGAAATTTTTTGAATTTCATGTATATAAACATAGGAGGCTACATATATTACAGACCTCGCCAACATTGTCTTGGTCATTCGGGTCGACCAAGTACTGAGAACCGTCATCGATGCCCTCAGGGTTCTCATCGCCTTCACGATCGTCATAACGACCTTCTTCAGCGCTACCGCGGATCATGTTCAACAATATTTCTTCGTCTTCTCTTGGGTCGGCCATTTCTGCAAAAATATTTAGGGTTTAGGGTTTAGGGTTTACAGTTTAGGGTTTAGACATTACTAAATATAAGAGATCGACTTACACAAATTAGTGGGATATCATCTGGATATAAGTGTAGATCAAGGTAATCATGCAGCAACGGTATCGACCAACTCCTACTAATGTAATACATCTAATAACTAGCAAGTCTATCACAAGTTGTATTTTTTAATTAAAATTGATAATTTTAACTCATGGAAAAACTATTCAAATTTCAGGTTTAATAGTTTTCCTAGATATTACACATCATAGAGAGTCTACATAAAATTTTTCATAATTTTATGACATCCTAAAATCTTGTACAAAAATAACAAAAAACAACTCCAGCAATAGCTCTCAAAACATGGTACCTCCTTTTTATTTGCGGGCTCCCTACTTTTGAGGGTCCTATTTTCTAGACTACACTTTAGCAGTGGCCCTTAAAATAGAGCCCTCAAACTCATTCCAATAGATAATGACACCTAGGGCCTGCTTGTCATTGACTTTCTTGCCCAAAACACTGGAATATCTCTATATATATATATATTAACAGCATCGGCCACCAGAGATAGGGAGGAGCAGAGGCCAACGACATTGCCACGGCGAACGGTCGGGATCAGCATCGGCCACCGAAGATAGGGAGGAGCAGAGGCCAACGACATTGCCACGGCGAATGGCCGGGATCCACAATGTTGCCGCGAGAGGAGCAGAGGACAAGACCTGCCGACGCGGACGCGGACGATGACGAGGGCGGCGCGCTGCGGTTCTCGGGGCGGCGCTCGGGGCGGCGCGCGGCGGTGCTCGGGAGACGGCGGCGGTTCGTGTCTGCGCGCGGGTGGGGAGGAGGAGGAAGAAGGCCGGGCCTTTATAGGCCAGGAACCTTTAGTTCCGGGCCTGGCCACCGCCCGGAACTAAAGGGGCTTTAGTCCCAGTTCCAGCCACGAACCGGGACTAAAGGGTGAGACCTTTAGTCCCAGTTCGTGGCTGGAACCGGGACTAAAGCCCCTTTTAGTCCCAGGCGGTGGCCAGGCCCGGAACTAAAGGTCCCTCCACCAAATTCTGGCGCCTGTTTAGGCGCCAGAATTTGGTGGATTTTATTTTCACCTTTTTTTCCTTTCATCTTTCTAAATGCATAGTAAATTAAATATTTATCATAAATTTTTTCAAAAATACACATTAGTTTAGTTTGACTCTATTGTGCATTACATAAATTGTAAACACTATTTTTTTTCAAATATTTCATATTATCTAAAATAAATGTTATTTATAATGAATATTGTGTTAATGCAAAAATATAATGGGCAATTAAAATATATAAAATTGTTGGCTTTCGACAGAAAATTTGTTTTTGGGTCATTTGGACGTTAAACTTTTGTTTCTTCAATAATAATTATCCAAATACGCGACATTAATTGTCTAAATTTGAAAATTTAAAATTTTCAGAGATACACGTCGGTTTTCAGAACCCTGGATGGTCTCGACTGGAAAAGTTATGAATACAAAGTTTGTTCAACTCATCAAGATCTACATTTCATACATAGACCATTTTTGCATTTGACAAAGTGTTGGCAAAGTGTAGTTGAAAATCCACAATTCCCACATATAGATTCATATAGTTTGTGTGAGATTCAAGATTTAGTGAGTATTGTTTATTTAAACTTTTTCAAATAGGAAAAATGGTCTATATAAAAAGTTTGGATCTTGATGAGCTCTAACAACTTGGTATTCCAAAGTTTTTCATTTCAAGTCATTTAGTCTGTCATTTGACCAAGTCTGACCAAAACCCGTTTTCGATTTTGAAAACATGTGCCTAGGACTTGCTAAAATTTATCCAGATGAAAATATGGTCCATGTATCAAATGTAGATTTTGATGAGCTCTAACAACTTGGTATTTAAAAGTTTTTCATTTGAAGTCATCAAATAGGTCATTTGACCAAGTTTGACCAAAGTCAAAACATTGGTTTTTAGAAACACACACTTTGACCGAACCCTGGATGGTCTCGAATGGAAAACTCATGAATACAAAGTTTGTTCCACTCATCAAGACCAACATTTGGTCTAATGGTCAACTTTTCATTTGTAAAAGTTTGAACCACTCAATTTTAAATTTTGAAAGAATTCATAGCCAAACGCCGGTTTTCGGAACCCTGGATGGTCTCGACTGGAAAAGTCATGAATACCAATATTGTTCCACTCATCAAGATCTACATTTCATACATAGACCATTTTTGCATTTGACAAAGTGTTGGCAAAGTGAAGTTGAAAATCCACAATTCCCACATATAGTTCATATAGTTTGTGTGAGATTCAAGATTTGGTGAGTATTGTTTATTTAAACTTTTTTAAATAGAAAAAATGGTCTATATAAAAAGTTTGGATCTTGATGAGATCTAACAACTTGGTATTCCAAAGTTTTTCATTTCAAGTCATTTAGTCTGTCATTTGACCAAGTCTGACCAAAACCCGTCTTCGATTTTGAAAACATGTGCCTGGGACTTGCTAAAATTTATCCAGATGAAAATATGGTCCAATTATCAAATGTTGATCTTGATGAGCTCTAACAACTTGGTATTCAAAAGTTTTTCATTTGAAGTCATCAAATAGGTCATTTGACCAAGTTTGACCAAAGTCAAAACATTGGTTTTTAGAAACACACACTTTGACCGAACTCTGGATGGTCTCGAATGGAAAACTCATGAATACAAAGTTTGTTCCACTCATCAAGACCTACATTTGGTCTAATGGTCAACTTTTCATTTGTAAAAGTTTGAACCACTCAATTTTGAATTTTGAAAGAATTCATAGCCAAACGCCGGTTTTCGGAACCCTAGATGGTCTCGACTGGAAAAGTCATGAATACCAATATTGTTCCACTCATCAAGATCTACATTTCATACATAGACCATTTTTGCATTTGACAAAGTGTTGGCAAAGTGAAGTTGAAAATCCACAATTCTCACATATAGTTTCATATAGTTTGTGTGAGATTCAAGATTTGGTGAGTATTGTTTATTTAAACTTTTTCAAATAGGAAAAATGGTCTATATAAAAAGTTTGGATCTTGATGAGCTCTAACAACTTGGTATTCCAAAGTTTTTCATTTCAAGTCATTTAGTCTGTCATTTGACCAAGTCTGACCAAAACACGTCTTCGATTTTGAAAACATGTGCCTGGGACTTGCTAAAATTTATCCAGATGAAAATATGGTAAAATTATCAAATGTAGATCTTGATGAGCTCTAACAACTTGGCACTCAAAAGTTTTTCATTTGAAGTCATCAAATAGGTCATTTGACCAAGTTTGACCAAAGTCAAAACATTGGTTTTTAGAAACACACACTTTGACCGAACCCTGGATGGTCTCGAATGGAAAACTCATGAATACAAAGTTTGTTCCACTCATCAAGACCTACATTTGGTCTAATGGTCAACTTTTCATTTGTAAAAGTTTGAACCACTCAATTTTGAATTTTGAAAGAATTCATAGCCAAACGCCGGTTTTCGGAACCCTGAATGGTCTCGACTGGAAAAGTCATGAATACCAATATTTTTCCACTCATCAAGATCTACATTTCATACATAGACCATTTTTGCATTTGACAAAGTGTTGGCAAAGTGTAGTTGAAAATCCACAATTCCCACATATAGTTTCATATAGTTTGTGTGAGATTCAAGATTTGGTGAGTATTGTTTATTTAAACTTTTTCAAATAGGAAAAATGGTCTATATAAAAAGTTTGGATTTTGATGAGCTCTAACAACTTGGTATTCCAAAGTTTTTCATTTCAAGTGATTTAGTCTGTCATTTGACCAAGTCTGACCAAAACCCGTCTTCAATTTTGAAAACATGTGCCTGGGACTTGCTAAAATTTATCCAGATGAAAATATGGTCCATGTATCAAATGTAGATCTTGATGAGCTCTAACAACTTGGTACTCAAAAGTTTTTCATTTGAAGTCATCAAATAGGTCATTTGACCAAGTTTGACCAAAGTCAAAACATTGGTTTTTAGAAACACACTTTGACCGAATCCTGGATGGTCTCGAATGGAAAACTCATGAATACAAAGTTTGTTTCACTCATCAAGATCTACATTTCATACATAGACCATTTTTGCATTTGACAAAGTGTTGGCAAAGTGTAGTTGAAAATCCACAATTCCCACATATAGCAAAGTTTGAACCACTCAAATTTGAATTTTCAACACATAATGTTACAATTATATTACACAAGATGTCAAATACATATTATTAATTTGAGTTCACTACCTATATCAAGCGGGCACAGTGGTAAACTTTTTCTTGACGTAATGCCCTTGGTTATGATCATTCCGTAACCATGGAGTGTCCTCAGCAGCGAGCAGGATGCTTGGGTCTTTGGCCACACAGAAGGGTGGGATTCGTTCATCCTTTTCATAATCCTCTGACACGTCTAACTTGTCTTCAATTCCCACGATGTTTCTTTTCCCTGTAAGAACTATGTGGCGCTTTGGCTCGTTGGTTTTTTTCTCATCGTGTTTCCCTCTCTTGGGTTTTGTAGACATGTCTTTCACATAGAACACCTGATTCACATCAGCAGCAAGGACGAATGGATCATTTCTATACCTAATATTGTTGAGGTCCACTATTGTCATTCCGTACTCCTTATCGACTGATACCCCTCCGTTCATCTTCACCCATTGGCATCGGAATAGAGGGACTTCAAAATTATGTGCATAGTCTAGTTCCCAAATCTCCTCTATGCGACCATAATATGTGTTTATGTTCCTATTCGGTTCCATAGCATCCACGCGGACACCACTGTTTTGGTTGGTACTCTTTTTATCTTGGGATACGGTGTAAAATGTATTTCCATTTATCTCGTACCCTTTGTACGTGAGGACGTGCCACGCTGGCTGCCTAGCCAACAAATACAGTTCATCTCCAATAGTTTTATCACCCTGACATTTTTGTGCAACCAATCACCGAATGTCTCCATGTGATGACGCGTAATCCAAGCCTCATTCTTCGAAATTCATGTGTTTCTCAATATACGGTTCCACCACAGTGGAGTTTCGAAGAACTGTGTAGTGCGCTTTTTTGAAAGAATCATCACCCTGGCTGATATATGTTTTCTTTCCTAGTGTACCCTTTCCACCAAGTCTCCCCTCATACCGTGAGTCAGGAAGACCAATCGGGTCAAGGTCAGGAATGAAGTCCACACAGAACTCAATGACCTCCTCTGTCCCATATCCCTTGGCAATGCTTCCTTCTGGCCGACCCCGCTGGTGAACATATTTTTTCAGTACACCCATAAATCTCTCTAAGGGAAACATGTTGTGTAGGAATACAGGACCAAGGATATTAATCTCTTTGACCAGATGAACTAGGAGATGTGTCATGATATCAAAGAAGGATGGAGGGAACACCAACTCAAAGCTGACAAGACATTGAACCACATCATTCTGTAGAGTAGCTAGATCAAAAGGATTGATTGTCTTCTGAGAAATTGCATTGAGGAATGCACATAGCTTCACGGTGGCCAGACGTACATGTGGAGGTAGAATTCCTCTTAAGGCAACCGGAAGCAGTTACGTCATAATCACGTGGCAGTCGTGCGATTTTAAGTTGACAAATTTCTTCTCCGGCACATTTATTATACGCTTTATATTGGAGGAGAACCCAGATGGGACTTTGATGCTGCTTAGGCACTCAAACATGCTTTCCTTCTCCTCATTGCTAAGAGTGTAGCTAGCAGGTCTTAAGTAATGACGTCCATCATCTGTCTTCTCTAGATGCAGGTTGTCTCGTTCTTTCATGTGCTTCAAGTCCTCTCATGCCTCAAGGGTATCCTTAGGCTTTCCAAACACACCCATGAACCCTAGGAGATTGACACAAAGATTCTTTGTCAGGTGCATCACGTCGATCGAGTGGCGGACCTCAAGGTCTTTCCAATATGGTAGCTCCCAAAAATATTGACTTCTTTTTCCACATTGGGCGCGCGCCCCGAAGCGTCTTTTGGAACAGGTTCACTGCCTTGTCCCTTTCCAAACACTACATTCAAATCCTTGACCATCTTGAATACCTCTGCCCCATCTCGGTTGCCTGGCTTGGACCGGTGTTATGCCGTACCTTTAAAATGTTTGCCTTTCTTTCTCAATTGGTGGTTCTTAGCAAGAAATCGACGATAGCCAAGGTACATGACCTTTCGACATTTTTTAAATAGACAGCCTCAAGGTCACCAAAACAATGGGTGCATGCATTATATCCCTTATTTGTCTGTCCTAAAAGATTACTTAGAGCTGGCCAATCATTGATTGTCACGAACAACAATGCTCGCAGGTCGAATTCTTCCTGTTTGTACTCATCCCACACACGCACACCTGGTTTGCTCCATAGCAGCTGGAGTTCCTCAACTAATGGCCTCAGGTAGACATCGATGTCATTACCAGGTTGCTTCGGGCCTTGGATGAGCACCGGCATCATAATGAACTTCCGCTTCATGCATAACCATGGAGGAAGGTTATAGATACATAGAGTAACGGGCCAAGTGCTATGACTAGAGCTCTGGTCCCCAAAAGGATTAAATCCATCCGTACTCAATGCGAACCTTAGGTTTCTTGCGTCATCTATAAAGTCTGGGAATTCTCTATCTATTTCTCTCCACTAGGACCTATCTGCAGGGTGTCTCAACATGTTGTCCACCTTACGGTCTTCTTTGTGCCATCGCAACAACTTTGCGTGCTCCTTGTTTCTGAACAGTCGTTTTAGGCGTGGAATTATTGGAGCATACCACATAACCTTGGCAGGGATTCTCTTCTTCGGACGTTCTTCATCCTCAACATCGCTAGGATCATCTCGCAAGATCTTGTACCGTGACGCATGGCAAATAGGGCATTCATCTAAATTCTCGTGAACGCCACGGTACAAGATGCAGTCATTAGGACATGCATGTATCTTCTCGATTTGTAATCCTAAAGGGCAGACGATCTTTTTTGCTTTGTATGTAGTGGTGGGCAATTCATTAGGCTTCGGAAGCATATTTTTTTGGATCTTTAGTAATTTCCCAAATGCCTTGTCAGATATACCATTCTCTGCCTTCCACTGTAACAACTCCAGTGTCGTGCCTAGCTTTTTCTGCCCATCTTCTTCCGATGAGTAGAGTAACTTCTTGTGATCCTGTAGCATTTGGTCAAACTTAGTATTCTCCTTTTCACTTTCACAATCTCTCTGTGCGTCATGAATGACATCACCAAGAGCATCGTCTTCTTCAGCGATACTGTTTTCTGCATCCGCCTCTTCTTCAACTTCCTCCATCGCAAAGTCACAGTATTGAGCAAAAACATCATCAGGGTCCGCTTGTTCTTCTTCACCTTCTTCCATCATAACCCCGGTCTCTTCGTGCTTGGTCCAACAAATGTAGTTTGGCATGAAACCCGACTTGAACAAGTGCAAGTGAATACTTCTTGAGCTACAAAATTCTTTCAAATTCATACACACGGTACATGGGCAGCACATAAAATCATCCCGCTTGTTTTCCTCTGCCACTCTGTAGAATTCTTGCACGCCCTCAATGAACTCGTTGGAGCGGCGATCGACATTATACATCCAATGGCGTGTCATTATCTGCATTATATGGCATCACATAATTAAAAGCACAGCATGAGAAAAGAGCGCGGCACAACCTTGTCTAACTGAGTTTAAAATTTTATAAGTGGTTCATCATTTCATAAAATTAATTTGTGGACATTAATAAAAAGATAGCAAAATCATAAAATTTGTATTTTTCTATTAAAAGGTGTAATTTTATCTCTAAATAAAATTAATTTGAAGAATTTTTAAAGTTAAAATAAATTTGTTTCAAAATTACAAAGAATCAACATTATTTAATATTTTAAAATGAGAACATGAACAAATTAAAGTAAAAAGTATCCTAAAAAGTCTATAATAGAACTAAACATTATATATGTATACTAGTTTCTAGGTACTATAATTAGCATCGTTCATAAAAATTCAAACATGAAAAGTGATTGGAGCTAGCAATATGAAATAAAATAGCCATATACAACATGGATTTACATATGGTGCTGCTAAAACATAGGAGGATGAAGCTAGCAACCTTTCAAACAAATCGACGACGGTGTAGAAGCGTTTGAAGTGGATTGATCGCCGGAGATGAGACAAGCAAGAACAATGGAAGAACAAGCAACAAGAACATGAACAAGAAAGGGCTCGGGCAGGGAGGAAGAAGAGGGAGGTTCAATTTATAGGGAGAGGTTTTAATCCCGGTTGGTAAAACCAACCAGGACTAAACCCAGTCCTATAGTCCCGGTCGGTGCCACGGACCGGGACAAAAGCTGTAGTCCCGGTCCGTGGAACCGACCGGGACTAAAGGCAGGGATTTAGTCCCGTTTGGTATTACCAACCGGGACTAAAGGTCCCTCCCGACAGCGCCTGACAACAGAGCCGTTGGCGAGGGACCTTTAGTCCCGGTTGGTAACACCAACCGGGACTAAAGGTCTATTTAGTCCCGGTCGCCGAAATCGCCGAGACTAAAGGCATTTTGGGCGATCGACGAAAGGTCAGTTGTGTAGTAGCAAATCTAAGCATCATACATGCCAAGACTATTTGTATATCTTATGTTTTGCGAGAGGCACAAGTTACATGACCATTATTAAACCTAAACCAACACTCAAAGTTCACGACGCCAAGTACAACTACAACTACAAAGTTCTCCCATCTTTGACGATGGCTTGCAACATTTTAATCCATGGATGGCTGGATGGGCCATGAAAGCAATTAACAACAGTAAGAAAGTTAAGCAATATGTACACAACAAGAGTATAGAACTGCTAGTAGTGATGCTGCTACTGTTGTGCCTTGGGAGACGACGGTGATGGCGATGGCTAAGGGCGGAGCTAAGATTTGAACATAGGGAGCCGTTCGAACTGACAACAATCACGTATAACAAAGTACGTACACGACAAGAGTATACATAACATCCGAATAAATATTTGTAACAATACAAAAGAAACTTGAAAATCTAAATAAAACACTGAATATTATAGAGCAAAAGATTAAAAAAATAATTAGCCTTAGGTCTCTAACCTTCACCGGATCAATCTAATCCTTAGGCTAGAAAAATAATCATAGTAATAACAGGGACAAATGAGGCAAGGAAGATGACAAAATGATTAATCCTAAATAATATAGATACCATTGGAGATCATTTTGGAGGCAGCAAACAAGCAAAACACTAACTTATTAGAGGGTGTTTTGTGGGGACGAACTCGATATTTGGCAGGCCCTACAAAAATTAAAAGAGATGGAGAATATAATAGAGATGCCTAATTCTTAATTATATAATATGCTATTACAGATTAATATAGAGCAAGGACGACACGGAATCGAAGCATGAATAACAACATTAACTACCTAACCGGGTATTAAGTAGCTAATGGAATGGATGAAATATGGAAGGCAATGGATTTGGGGTGGGGGGGTTGTGCCCCCTCCCTCCGGCATTGCGACACAGGGTTAAATACTAATAATAGTAGGAAGTTTTGAAAGGAAAATGGGATTTAAAGTTCATCTAAGTAGGAAGTTTGAAAGGAAAATGAGATTTAAAGTTAGTTCTTACCTCCTCAACCACATTCTGGTAGTGAACACTCACACAAAATGTGTTGTTCTCCACACTTGCACCAATTTTTTTTTCTTTCACGTACCATATAGTAATAAACCTAAAGCGATTAAATACGTGTATTAAAATTCCATAGATCACATAGATTAGCTTTCTATCTGTAATTGGCAGATGTATTCTGCGCCTCATTGATCATCGTGGCATACTCCTTTGCAGGCTGGTACGAACCCTGCTCTTTTGTCTGCAATGAAAAAGAGATGTTCAAGTTCAATAAATTTATGGATCAAACATATAATCCATAATACGAAATTGTGCAAAGTAATTGTATCTCGTTGCTGGTACTGGCGTACTGTGTGATAGAGGCCATCTTGATGTCCATGCCACGGCTGTTTGCGTAAATCAAAGCTCTATGCAATAGTTTAGCAAATATGTGAACATTAAACAGAGGGGGATGAGAGGTTTACATTTGAGTGAGGTTCAATTTATGTTTAAAAACAACAAATGCAAAGCTCACTTAAACATAAATTGTGTGAGGTTCAATTCAGGTTGAGACCTACCTCCTAGGGGGGCTTGAGCTCCTGGAGATCTAAATTAGAAATACTATATATCACAGACCTTACAGATAGTATTTCTATATGTACGTCCCCTCTGGGTCTCCTGGAGATCTAAATAGAAATACTATCTCATTTACCTTATCAGACATGTAAGCCCTCTTTGGGTCCCTTACAATTGGCGTTACTGTTCCGTTATAGTCTGGAGACACGGATATTTCTCTCTTGTTCGTCTGTTGTATGATCTTCAAAGTCACCTTTTATTACCTGCAAATAAAACACGAAGCTCCTTAAAAAGGATTATCTAGAAAATGCAAATAGCAAACAATGAAAACTAGATTACTCTGATAAAAACTATTATTACAATGCATAGTACAAATGTAAAAGTAATGGGCTTTGTAACACCCTAAAATTTGCATCTTTATAAAATAGCCTAACATGATTTATTTATGCATTTTTGTGAGCATGCAAATGTAGGAAAAATAATAACTTTTATCAAATTAAAAGCAACTATAAGGTCTAGCTACATGTGTGTGCATACATGTTGCTACATTGGAGTTTTTGTGCTGAGTGGTTTGATTCAAAACTAAAAAGGGAATTCAAAATCCATTTGAAAATTGTTTTGGAAACTCTGAAAATAAAAAGAAAAGGAATTTCTCTTTTCCCTCCCTCCTTCCTCTGGCTTTTGGCCCGCTCGGCTTCCTTCTCCCCGCAGCCCAGCTTAACTCCCATGGCCTAGTTCAACGGGCCGGCCTAGCAAAGCCGAGAGCAGGCGCTCTCCTCTCTTCCCCTCTGCAGCTGACCAATGGGGCCGCGCCTTGAGCCGCTACCATCCCGGGCCCGCGCGACAGTGTCGTCCCTCACCTCCCGCTCGTCTTCGACATGGACTCTGCCGAGGAGCAAATCTCCACGTCCACCCAATTCCTCGCGATTTGGCGTGACCCACACGTCAAGGCCTCTATATAAGCAAGCCTAGCATCCGCCACCTCCCTACCTAACCCTAATCATGAAGCCGCCACCTCAACTTGAGCCTACAGCAACCGCAACCCTAGCGGAGCAAGCCGCCGAGCTTGAGCCGCTGTTTCGTCAATTCAACTGCCACCATAAGCACTTCGCTGAGTTCCACGTCAAGATTTCGAAGTGATCGAGGTCCTCGCCTCTCTTTTTCTCGCTTTGTTTCACTGACCTCATGTTTCCGATGTATGCAGAGCTCCGTCGTCTGCCATCACGAGCCACGCACTGCCTTCATCCACTTCTCGCCTTCGATTTCGCCTCTGGTGTGTCCGCAATCATCCCCTCTCGCTTTCCGTGCTCTTCCCGAGCCAAATCATGGCTCCTATCACCGAATTCGTGAACACCATCGAGAAATCCGACCGAGTGCTACCGCTCGCCGTCGGCAGCCTCACTCACCCTCTAATCTAATCTGATCTGCCCAACTCAGATCCAACGGCCCACATCTCACTATACCCCTTCGCCTGTCACAATTGCTAAAGAGCCCTTGCCCTTTTTCAGTTTCAAACCCGCAGTCCATAGCGTATTCACGGAATACGTTTTCTCTCTCTGAAAACATAGATTCACTCTGGTTAGATTCAAAATACATTTTCTTTATTTATAGTTTTGCCACTGATCTTATTTTGCTCATAAAGTCTTCATTTTAACTCCGATTTGATCTGTTCAAGTTGCATTTGATTCGTAATCGCGTAATCTACATGTTAGTACTACTGTTAGGTATGTTTTCAACTTTTAAAATTCAAGGTTAGAGTTAATCTATTATTTTACTTAAGAAAATCTTGTATAATTCATAACTTCTTCATTATAGCTCCGATTTTCGTGATCTTCGCGTCTGTGTGATCATAGCGAAACGTAGATTTGTTTTACAAACTTTTCATCTTGATTATATACTATTGGTGTACTATTCTAATTATAGATTTGTTTGCTTTGCATGATTGTCTCTAAATGATTGTTGTTGCCTTGTTGATCGAGTATAGACGGTGAGCAATTCGTGGGTGATCAAGAGTACTTCTACAAACAGAACCAGCAGGAGCAGTTTGATCTAGGCAAGTATAGCATGAGACTATCCTTGTTTCCTAATAACCTTTAATGCACTTAAATCATTATGCATATGTCTCCTTGTTAAGGATTACCTAGATTTGATCTTATACTTTGACTCCTATGGATTATTGCATTGGGTAGCTATTGCTAGTGCTCAACATAAACTATGATCTTGTAATTTGACTAATGGAATATGCAATAAACATTAAAAGATGACTTTTTAGCAACATAATTAAAGAGGGCTAGAGCATTGGGCTATTTTTATGGTGCTCTAGTTTCTCTTCTCAAGGACCTATCTGTAAGCGAACATCCGGGACTTACAGTACAACTGTGAGGGCTACATGACTCTGGCTTTAGTCATATAAGAGGACCTTTTCTAGCTTGTTAGTGGTTACCTTTATGGCACAAAAGGGGCTTAATGAATCAGGTATAGTGCGGCCTCTGTCTTTGAGTGTATAGCCTGCGCGGAATGTGCCATTTAGAAGGGAAGCTCTACATCTGTTTGCCAATTGGAATCCTAGCAACCCTAACTTGTTAGGCAAACCTTGGAAAGGTTTCATAGTGAACCCTGCCTGCTCACTTTGGTAGTGTTTTGGGGCCTTACAAACCCTAGGCAAACGGGTAAACACAACTCACAGTGAAAGTGTACAACCTCTGCAGATTGTAAAACTGGTATATCAGCCGTGCTCATGGTCATGAGCGGCCTTGGACCCTTATGGAATAGATGATCAATAATGACTTTATGTTTTTGCTATTCATTATTCATATTACATGATCATGTGTTTATTAAGGGATTATGACAACTTGTTGCTACTCATATGCTAAAAATGTGCCAACTAAAAGCTACATGCAGTCAAACCCATGTCATGCCTTTTGAGCCTCATGAACCCCATGTTTGAAAGGTCTTGATGGCTAGAGGGGGTGAATAGCCTAATAAAAATTCCTACAAAGTATGCTAAACAAGTTTATCAATATAACAAATAGCGAGAAGCGAGTTTTGCCTAGCCTATGGGGTGTTGCAAGCCACCTATCCAAATGACAATTCTAAAATATTTCACTCAACCGCACAAGGCAAACCGTAAGATCAATATTTCACTAAACAAGCTAGCAAGAGCAAACAAGTAATTACTTGAAATGTAATGCAAGTTAGAGATACGAGAGATTTCACCGAGGGGCGATGAATTGAGCCAACCAATCAATATCCAAAAGATAATATCCAAGATAACCAAACCATCGAGACAAATCAATCACAATCAATGAAGTGAAGACACGACGATTTATCCCGAGGTTCACGTGCTTGCCGGCACGCTAGTCCCCGTTATGTCCCCCCTACACCACGTGGTTCGGTGGCTAATCGGTATCACACCGAGCCTCTCAAAAGGCGCCACAAGAACCTACCAAATGGTGAGAAGTTTCGATACGAGAAATTCACTAGAGTTGGAATTCGGCGCTTCGCCGGGGAACCACAATAACCCCTCACAACAAGCTCACCGGAGCCGGCCACGAACAATATCCAACACGTGCCGGACCTCCACCGCTGCTCCAAGCCGTCTAGGTGGCGGCAACCACCAAGAGAAACAAGAATTTCGTAGCAAATGAACACCCAAGTGCCAACTAGATGCAAACTCACAAGCAAATGCACTTGAGATCACTCAATCTCGCTTTGATTAGGCAAACAAGCAAGGGAGATGAGTGGGAGGGTATGTGCTCAGCTCAAAGGAGTGCTAGAATGATCAACAAGCCAAGAGCGACTCCAAAGAGCCGGCCAACACGTATTTATAGACGTACCCCTTCGAATAGAGCCGTTAGGCACTTGATTCTGCTGCAGTCACGCTGACCAGATGCGCTGGTCGCACAGACCGAACGCGCTGGTCGCACACTACCCACGCGCGAAGCTCGACCGGACGCGCTGGTCCCGTAACCGACTGGACGCGCTGATCAAGCCGAGTAACGCTCCAGCGAGTTAGCGACCGGACACGCATGCTAGATGAACCGGACGCCACAGTGACAGCGTCCGATCATTTCCAGTAAGCCTCCACGCGTGACCGGACGCGTCCGGTTGAACTTGACCGGACGCGCCACCGCGTCCGATCAGAAGACCGAGACGCGCGCAAACACTGAGCACTGACCGGACGCGTCCGGTTCAGCGTCCGGTCACCTCTGTGACCTCCGTTCACCTCCGTTTCTTCGCATCCGGCGCAGTGGAAAATAGACGTTTCATTTCCCAAAAAGCGCTGAAACTCCACAGCCTTCGCAAATGTGCTAACAACACCAAGTGTATATCATCATGTGCATGTGTGTTAGCATTTTCACAATCATTTTTGAGGCGTTAGGTTAGCTCTCCACTAGATCTAAATGCATATGCAAATGAATTTTCATCTGGTGGCACTTAAGTGATCAATAGCTCTAGAAATTCTCCTTTATAGTACGGCTATCGATCCTAAGCCATCCACACCCTCTATGGTGTCTTGGATGCAAAATGAAAATCCCTACATGATACCTTTGCCTTGAGCATCACTTGTTACACCTTGTTCCAACTCCACATCATGGTAAGCACTTCATCATCACATTACTTGATCACCATGCTTCACCATGTCCCATGCCAACCATCATTGCTACACACATTCTTATGCATATGATTAGCACTTAGGCATTGTCACTAATTGCCAACACCAAACATAGGACTTTCAATGTTACACCTATTGAGTACGACATGTACTTACACTTGTTTATTTTCATTATTTGGATAAAAATCCTAGATGGGCAACAGATTGCTTTGGTAATGATGACTTTCCTGAGGACTACTAGTCTTGTGGTCAACCTGTTGACGTCCCTGTGCTTTGGAGCTACCACGAGAGAGTTATCTTTTATTTTCCGCTATATTTTTGTAAAGACTATGTTATAATATTCGTGATGTCATAAACACTCGTATGCAATTTGTTGGCTTATGTGTGCGACTGATCTCTGGGCGCACATAAGATTATGCATCTCATTTTATCCTTAAAATTGGGTGTGACAAATTGGTATCAAAGCCATGTTAACTGTAGGACGCAAGCCTAGTTAGTAATGGTCGTTTTAGCATCCTTTACTTTACTTGTTTCATGCTTATTACCTCAATCTTATTATTTGCTAAATTTTATGCTTCTTTTGCCTCACTCTATTATAAAATTATTACTTCTATTCTAACTAAATCTAAATTCTGTAGATGGTTCGTGCCCACAAGACCGCTCGCATCACCACCGGAGGATACTACCCGCCTCGTTCCCTATATGAACCTATGGAGCCATGTGAGGAGGAACCTCAGGAGCAGGAGAACGCCTCGCCCGCACCTACATCTGCACCTGCACCAGTGCTAACCCAGGATGTGGAGGTCATTGAACTAGATGATGATGGCGATGAGGAGGACGCCGTTCAAGGAGGTGGTCAACCCCCGTCGCCACCCCAAGATGAACCAGCTGGAGATAGTGTGCCGCCCCCTCCTATGGGGTGGACTGTGAAGGTCTATCATAAGCCGGGGTGTGACACCACCGACTAGTGGGGATCCTCATTCACTACTACGTGGATTAGAACGCAACTGTGGAGTATGTCTGCAACGAGTACACGCACTCCCTGGAGGACACTTACTGGAAGTCTAGGGTGTGCACCTTCCCTAGGGATGAAGAAAAGGAGGCATACCAGCTGGACAGGAACTATATCCATGGGGGTCATCGTGCCACCATGGAAGATAGCATAGAAGATGCAGCCTTTGAAGCATGCTTGGGTCTCCGTGGCCGCCGCTTTGATGATATGAAGTGGGATCATTATCGATTCCTCCCTCACGAACACCCTGTTATGGGATGGGCAATGATGGACCCTGAAAACTTGGATCCAATTCCCCGAGTGATGGTAGATTTTGCATATGATTTAATGGAGAAGAATCGACGGTTGGAAAGTATGATGATAGCACAAGGGAAGTCTCTCAAGAGGTGCCAACAAGTGATAGATGATCACAGGATAAGCCTCGACTTGCCAAGGATTTACGAGAAGCTTGACCATGAACCTCGTCCACAGGGTGAGCCTCGACTTGCCAAGGATTGGGACTCACCTAAAATTGCGAAGACACGATATATGAGTGGGGAAAAAATAAGATCGAGAGGGAGATGACAATAACCTTAAGGAACCATTCAACAATAGCTGTACGGAGATCATACCCTAGGATGCAATGGCTGCTATGAAGGGATGACAAATTACAATGTAATAAATAAAAGGTACTATAAAATTTTATTTTTAAATAAAAATCAAAATATATAATAAGAAAAGTCTAGCTACTCATGCTATTTGTGCGGACTGTCTTGCTAGTTGAAGGACACATTGTACGTTGTGCTATTTAAATGTCTCTGTTCGCTTGAGCTTATCAGCCAAAATCAGCCAGCCATGGAACAATATTTCTCTCTCCCAACAAATCAGCATCAGCCAAAAATACAGCCAGCCGAACACAGCCTTAGTTCGTCTGAAAAGAATCGCAAAAGTTCAGTTCACCAATTGTTAGGCAGAAGCTACCTGCCGTTGCAATAGTAATGATTCCAAGGCGTTGAGCAGTTTAAAACATCACGGTTTAATAGCAATTTGGTACCGGCACTTAATTATCTATGTATATATGTAATAACCTACTGATCGAAAGAACAATGGTGAACATAAAGAATTGTGAAGTAGTACTAAGCGTACTAGTCAAACACAATTTTATATGTTCTTGCGTGCATGAAATGTGGCTGGTAGCATATACTGAACCAAGCAATGGAACGAAGATACCCAATAAGGGGAATGTTTCAAGATCAAAGACACAGAATAAAATGATGAACTGTACGTAACGACCTAATACGGTGCATCTTTTTATTTGTTTGTCTAAAATAATAGAGTTGAGAAAATTTGAGCTAGATGCTTGAGTGTGGTTGTGAGTTGTAACTACATGCACACCAGCTGGAGCTGGCTACTGAGTACGGAAATATAATTGCTTTCTAGAAACAGTACCAGTGCTAAGACTACCCGCACTCATGGACCTCTATATTCATCCTCTATACGTCCTAGTCAGCAAGATTCTCTCCTCTATACTCAATTCTCCTGCACTCATCCATCCTCTATATTATCATCTATCCACTCTATCCACTGTGGGACCCACTTGTCACTTTATCTAAATATATTCATGTGTGATCTAGTTTTGAAGGATTTATTGAGACGAATTTAATGGTGCAATCGAAATTTAATTTGGATTTTTGGTTTGTGAGTTATAGTATTTTTTTCCTTTGTTTAGCTAGTGGGGTCCGCCACTATTGAGTATAGAGTAAGTACAGTACCACTCTAAATATAAAGTGAGAGAAAGAATAGAGTATCGTTTTAGAGTACCCAGTGCAGCAATTTTTACTCTATATTAATACTCTAAAGCTTTAGAGTATCGTTTTAGAGTATCCACTGCGGGTAGTCTAAGCAGACATGCAGATATCGATCATTAATTAAATCAACAACTATCAAGTCAACCTCTGGTCGTTGCGATCGTCGTTGGAACAGTGTTTGTCCGTTTCGATATGTGATGATGTGATAACCATGCATGCAATGCAATGCATTTCTGTTGGAATAATCTAATATCAGATTCTTTGCTGGCCAGTACGTACGTCTCCTCCAGCTCGAACCCTAACCCTAGCTAGCTATATAAGCACCGCCATTGATGCAGACATTCCTCACCTCCAAGCTCCAAACTTGTCTCTAGTGTCTACAGTCTCTACCTACTCTCTATAACGTAGCAGCATCTGGGACTGGCATCGATCGCCGGCCGTTTCTGAGCAAGATGGGGAAACCTTTCCTCCACCAGCTACTCGCCGTCGTCCTTGCACTCTTCGTCTCGCCAGCGAGATCGGGCGACTGGCTTCCGGCCACTGCCACATTTTATGGCGGCGCTAACGGCTCCGACACAATGGGTAACCTAGCTGTCTTTGTCTTTGTCTTTGTGAATCGTGAATCGTGATGATCAGTTCGAGCATGCATGCATACTACACGACGTCTGTATATGGGCTTTGATCGATAAGCACGAACATACGCATGCATGCAGATGGCGCGTGCGGGTACAGCGACCTGTACGAGCAGGGCTACGGCGTGAATAACGCGGCACTGAGCATGGCGCTCTTCAACGACGGCGCGCCGTGCGGACAGTGCTACGCCATCATCTGCGACAGCAGCAAGACCGGGTGGTGCAAGCCCGGCAACAACTGGGTCGTCGTCTCCGCCACCAACTTCTGCCCGCCCAACTGGGACCTACCCGCCAGCGGGGAGCTCCCCGCCGGCGGCTGGTGCGGCCCGCCCCGCCCCCACTTCGACATGTCCCAGCCCGCCTGGGAGAACATCGGCATCTACAGCGCCGGCATCATCCCCGTCCTCTACCAGCGGGTCAAGTGCTGGAAGAGCGGCGGCGTGCGCTTCACCATCGCCGGCTTCAACGGCTTCTACATGGTGCTCATCACCAACGTCGCCGGCAGCGGCTCCATCCAGAGCATGGCGGTGAAGGGCACCAACACGGACTGGATCCCGATGTACAGGAACTGGGGCGCCAACTGGCACTGCCTCTCCGGCGGGCTCGTCGGCCAGGGCCTCAGCTTCGCGCTTGTCTCCACCGGCGGCCAGAACCTCGTCTTCAATGACGTTGTGCCGGCGTGGTGGCAGTTCGGACAAACTTACACCACCTACCAGAATTTCGACTACTAATAAACTATATACACTGGTTCATTCATTCATTCCACAACAATAATGCAAGTTAATTTATCAATTATATCCTCCAAGACTAGAGAATTAAGCGTGTGCTGATATAAGCTTCATGTCATTTGTAGTTTGGAAATCACTTTATATCCTCCAAGACTACTAATATATAGTATGTTGTAACTTGTAAGTAAAGTACTTGGTATTAGTACTGTGTTTGTCACTGATTTGATTTTTGGATTTAAAACTGCCACCCACGAATTATTCTTTGCTTCATCATGAAATTTTCGACCCATGAAAGCTGCATCTAGAGTTAATGATGAAAAAGATTAATGATTGTATTTATTTCCTTGTGATAATGTTTTCGTTGAAAGAAATAAAACTTGAATCAGAAATCATTGTTTGCTTTTTTTAGACCGTCAAATAACGCATCTGCCTATGTTAATGTTCTTTGCCAATGATAATGCTACGCATGCTGCCAAATTCTTTCATCACTTTGTTATAGTACTGCACCCCCTCTATTTTGTTCAAACTTCACCACTAGGTAGTGGTGTTTGTTATTCTGCTGTAGGGTCAAGCCATGACCCGGGCATTGGCATATCACTGCGTGGATGTGGCCTGACCCTGCAATGATATCCCTTGTATCATTGCCGATTGGTAGCTCAACCTGGTAGTGATAGGCGGCTTCACTGCTGGATCACCTGGATCACAAACATTTGGCTGAAATCCTAGGTTTATGACACAGTAATGAAGACCTATCACTGTCGGCCACACACATGTAGTAGTGATGGTCCGCCTTGAACTGTGTATTTTGTAGTAGTGTCACATATTTTCTTTTGTGTGAAAGAAACAAACAGGACCTAGGCAAAACTCTTTATAATTCAAAGTATAATTGACACACATCCAGAAGAAATGTATCTGTGCCCCTCCAAGAAAAAGAAAGTGCAGCCTGCTTGGCAATGATATATGGTTCTAAGCTTCTAGTTGGTTGACCTCATGATCTCATAATATAGGCATATATAGGATGATGTATTTGTTTGACAATTGAAATGTTTGAATGGTTAAAAAAAGAATCAATGTTCGTTTCACCGGTGGTCAGAAGCTTAGAGCAAAGCTTAGCTGCCTCAGGAGGATTCGCTCAGCAGTTGCTACTAGCACTTGTCTCTCATTGATAATATATATTCTAACTTAATAACAAATATTATAGCTTAATTTATCTAATAACAAATATTCCACATCCATGAGAAAATGTTCCAGCTGAAAATATTTCAGCTTAAATAAAAAATGTTCTAACTCAAAATACTGCATTATCGTTCTTTCTTTCTCTTCTAAATAAACATGTTGATAACTGAATCCCCCGACATACGCAATGCTTTAGCTAATACATAGAAATGCATACCATGATTTTTCTGTCTATCAATAACTGCATGCATTGCTCGGTGAATGTGAAGAAGTAGGCCATTGTCGCGGCAATAATGAGACAAAGTAATATTTGCAATGAATCCTCCTATTAAGTACTCATGCATTACAATAGGAACCCCTAATTCCTTTGCAAATACAGCTCTCTTAATCATTTCTTCGCATGTACCTGCAGTCGCATTCAAGTAATGGCCCTTGATTTCACTGGTTTCGGCTTGTGCTTTATAAATTGCTTTGGCACAAAAGACAAAACGGTCTCTCCAGCGCATAAATGGTTGTGAGTTCACGTTTTCATCATCTTTGGTAAAATCAAGTCCACCGCGTAGACACTCATAACACGCTGTATCTTCAACTGTGGTCAGATAAATACAATCCAAATTTATGTCTAAGTGATGGATAAAACTCCTACTGTTAGGTGACTCAGACTACGGCGAGGAGTTCAGACCTTGAGCCATTGCATGATTGCGATTAAACTAACTGGTGTGGAGTTCCCTTAAGCCGTCGCATGTTGCGGTTACTAAACTAACTGAGCTGCTTCGGCTGCGCTTGAAACCGATAGAGCTGATGAGCACTGCATGTATGAGTTATGACAGCGACGAGTGTATTATTGAGCCGGCCGGTGGATGTAGATGCATGCAGAATAATCCAGGATATGAACAAAAGCAAGCACGCATGCATGTTTTTCTCAATGGCTCGTGGCTGAGTGTCATTCGCCATGTTTTTTCTCCTTGCAAGGATTTGCATTAATCCAGAATACGGACAAAGTCGCATTTTTTTTGTGTGTGAACGAAGTAAAGCATCACATGGTAATTTGGTCCCTTCACAAGATAATCCTGTATGATTTTTAACCTAGGAAAAACTCACTAATTCAAAGTACATTAATTTTACACACATTCCAAAAGAAGAAGAATATCTGGGGCACTCCAAAGAAAATGGTGCAGCACTGCAGCTTGCTGATAATGATTGGTTCCTTATTAATTTAGCTTCTAGTTGGTTGACCTCATGATCTGACAATAGGATGTATTGTTTGACAATTGAAATGTTTAATTGGTACAGAAAAAATAAACAATGTTCATTTTAGCTGTGGTCAGAGGCTAAGAGGAAAGCTTAGTTGTCTCTACAAGGATTATTCGCTCGGCAGTTGCTACTTGGTACTTGTCTCTCATTACTATATATGATATAATTGCGCGCCTACCGATTCATTGAAAGAACAATGATACATAAGGTAAAATATTGGATGAATAACAATGAAGTACGTGTGAAATACTATATATAGCTGCAACGTACATCAGGTCCAATTGAAAATTGGGTTGTCCGATTGCACGTAGGCAAGAAATTGAGTTTATCGGTTGCTATCATGAACGATCTTGGTGTGAAAACGACTTTGGGGAGCCAATCGAAGGACATATTATATTTTTGTTCTATTTATTAAATGTTTATTTTGTCCGAAAAAATTGCAAAGTTCAGTTCATCACCAGTTTTTTTTTACAACAGTTCATCACCAGTTGTTACTTGTTAGAGAGAACGTACCTACCTGCCTCTGCAACAGTAGAGATTCCAAGGCGTTGAGCAGCTTAAAACTTCGTCACGTTTGGTACGGGCACTTATATCTCCGTATATACATACTGATCAAAAGAACAATGTTGAACATATAATGAAGAACTGTGAAGTACTACGTACTAGTGAAATACTACAGAATATCGTCCTTCAATTCATTCGTTTGGCTTGTCGATCCGATTGAAAACTGATGGTCGGAATCTATGTTGCCAAAACAATTGAGTGGTTGCATTTTATATGTTCTTGCATGCATGAAATGTTTGTTGCATCTTCTTTTGTTTTGATGGCCACCTGTTGACGTTCAAGATGACTTCAAGCCAACACACCAGCGAGGGCCTTGGACATCGAAAGAGGTTGCACACAACCTGCAACGCAGCAAGAACGCAGCGTAATCGATCAAACCGATCTAGAGACTAATAAGGCCGATGTAGAGCCCGTTCTTGGCTGAAAAAGCTACCAAACTTCTCCTGGGGAAGACCCGTCGGGGAAAAGCAGTGGAAGATCTCCTAGGACCAGCAAGACCATCTAGGATGCTGATAAATCTTACCGGGAGACGTGCCGAACAATAGGAGGGGTTGAGAGAGGAGTAAAGGGGCAAAATGAGTTGATAGATTGATTTTTTGACGATTGAATAGATGGAAACTCAATCGGCCGTGATCCTCTCATAATTATAGAGGGGGTTGATCTTATCCCAGTAGGAAACATCTCCAAGACGCATTTTTCAACTTTCCCACGTCAAAAATATACCAAAAACCGATTTTAGAAAATCTCCTACTCGGTTTACAGGACGAGTTGGCTTAGCCGACAGGGGGAGTCGACTAAGCCGACTTTTGCGGGTTGGGTCAGCCCCCGCGGGCTGGCTTCAGGGTCAATCGGTTTAGCCGACTATGGGTGTCGGCTAAGCCGACTGGAAACGGGGGAACTGGCTTAGCTGACTAGCTCGGCTCACCGGTGGCTCGCCGTCTTCTCCGCACGTTTCGTTCAGTATTTTGTCGCGCCGTTTAACCTCCACATGTCCATGGCATTCATATCTTGTTCATCATGCCCAAAATCACCTTAGGACCTTTTTTAGTATCAACATATGCCCCATGTTTTCAGGTGAATGATGCATGAACCTGAAAACACTTAATCAAACAAAATAAAACCGAACAGCAATGATACCCGTCTCATCGGCTGCTCAGCGACTAAGGGTGATGTATACATTGGTCATTTTTATTCTAAGGGCGATACATGTATCGGCAATTGCATGGAGAGCACTTAGGCTTCTTGCCAAACACTTGGAAAGTACTTTTTCAAATACCTCTCATTGATTGCTATTGTGAGACGTTTACCTTGCAATGTCTCTAGCAGATAGGAATTACCGAATATGACTTTGATCACTTTATAAGAACCCTCCCAATTTGGTGACCACTTGCCAAACTGATTGCTCTTCGATTCAATTGGTAGTATGATTTTTCACACTAATTCTCCCACTTAGAAGGATTTGCTCTTAACTTTCTTGTTGTATGCCTTGGCAACTCGAGTTTTGTCTTTCTCTATTTCCTTGAGAGCTTTTAATCTTATATCAGTCACCTCATCGATATTACCCATCATCAAATCATGATACACAATAGCAGATAAATCATTTTTGTTTAGCAAGCCTATATACATTTAAATTCACTTCGACGGGTAACATGGCCTCTTGACCATATATTAACTCAAAAGGAGTAACTTTTGTAGTACCATACCTCAAAATGTGATGTGCCCATAGAGTTTCAGATAAAACTTCATGTCACCTCCTTGGATTCTCCTCATGTTCTTCTTAATAAGCTTAATCAAAGTCTTATTACTAGACTCAGCCTAGCCATTTGCTTGAGCATAGTATGGAGATAAATTGAGCAACTTAATCTTATATAATTCAGCAAATTCCCTTACTTCCTTAAACACAAATGATGTCTCTTGATCTGTAGTTAATGTTTGAGGGATGCCGAATCTATGGATAATATGCTTAGTGATGAACTCAATTACCTCCTCGTGTGTCATATTCTTCAAAGGAACTGCCTCAATCCACTTAGTAAAGTAATCTGTAGCAACCAACACAAAAAAATGTCCCTTTGAAGATGGGGGATGTATTTGGCCAATGAAGCCTAGCCCCCAACCATGAAAAGACCATGGTTTGATAATCGAATGAAGCATAGCAGCAGGCACAAGCTGAATATTTTCAAACTTCTGGCACTCTTCGCAACCTTTGTAGTAACGAAAGCAATCGGCCATCATAGTAGGCCCATAGAAACCGGCTCTACGCAATAACCACTTCATCTTCGGGACTGATTGATGCCAACCATAAATGCCTTCATGGACTTCTCCCATAGCCACTTTTGCTTGATCAGATGCCAAGCACTTAAACAATAAATCTTCGGTGGTTCTCCGATAGAGCTCATCATTATGCAATACATACTTGAAAGTGCTCCGTCGAACACCTTTATCAATTTTAGCACTTGGACCACGGTGGCGCTCCGGCGGCAGCACCAGGCGGCTATGGCAGGCCACTGTCCGTCAGCCACTAGCGTGCATTGCAATATGTGCAACACCCGATCTACTTTCGAAACATAAAGATGAAACATTTGCAACATACAACTAAAACAAATGAAACATTTGAAATATGCTCTTGAAACATGCATGTATAGCCATAGTAACATATGTAACATCTAGATCCACTTTTGCAAAATAAATCTGAAACATCTGAAACACATGAAAACAAACACTTGAAACATGTGTGTGCAGTCATAGCAAACATGCAACATCTAGATGAAAACACTTGAAACATGTGTTTGAAACAACTGAAACACATTAAACATAAGCTTGAAACATGCGTATATTGTCATGGCAACATATGAAACATCCTAGACCTACTTTTGCAACATCCAAATGAAACACTTGAAACATAAGTCTGAAACGGCTGAAACACTTGAAATACAGTGTCGCCGGTGGCCATAGCCTACCTGATGGGGAACTCGGGTAGCTAGCAAGGTCGGGTTAGGGGGGCGTCGAGAGCAACGGTCCGTACACCTAAGCGCAGCGTATAGGCCTTCTCTTCCTGCCGACGGGTGCGCTGGATGGGGGTGCAGGCGCAGGCCTCCCCTGCCTCTCCTTCTGGGACGGGCGAGGTGGATGAGGGCATGGCGCGAGGCGCAGAGCAGCGTGGGATGTGGCTGGACGCGGCAGTGGAGAGGAAGGCGAGCGGGAGGCATGGCGGAGTGCGGTCGCGGAGCACAGTCACGGACTCGCGGCGCTACGGCGATATTTTCTAAAAGAAATTACGGTGCCTGATCGGGAGCGGATAAGAAAGCCTCCTGGGCATCACGGCTCACCAATGGGGCCGTCCGTCCGTCCGGATGGACGTCCTAGACAGAGCATTACCGTTGAAATTATTGTACCACTTTTCCCTGTTTGTTTTGTTGAAATTTGGTTTATGCTGATGCCTATGATGATTTGTTGTAAGAGAAAAATATTGTTCATTCGCTGAAAAGTATTGCAACAGGTGAGAAAAACATGCCTCTTGCTTTCATGATCCTATATATAACCCCTTTTGTTCCTCCTGGATTCTGCATCTGTATCCACCGGCCCAATAATAAGCTTGTCACGGTCATCATAACCCATAAACCCTTGGAGCGGTCGTGCTCAGCTCAACTCGAGCTAGCTCAACCGAAGAGAAGCAGCTCTCGGTTGTTAGTTTAATCGCAATCATGCAACAGCTTAAGGTTTGAACTCCTCGCCGCCGTATATTATATTCCGATTCCGAATCACCTAACAGTAGGAGGATTTTTTTTTGCCAGTACGTAACAGCAGGAGTTAAATATCAAATTCCATGATTTTCTTCGAAGACCCACAAAAGTATCTATTTTTAATCTTTGAGAACCTTGCTTCTAACGTAAGATCGTTCTTTTTTTCTGGGTAAAGCTAGAATATTTTTTCATTTAATCAGAAAAATTTTAAGCTACGTAATTTTCTCAAGGACTTGGAATATTTATTATTAAGTTGGTATATTTTTCCTATTTTATTATATGAAAAAATGATGAATGTTTTTTCTTCCAAAAGAAGAGATATACAACATTTTTAGAGGATTGCTAGTGTCTGGACGCTCGTGCCTGCACCCCGTTTCCCGTGCCCATGCTGCCCGGATGGTGCACGCAGGGACCGTTCACGCCCCCTCCGCTTCCCATGCGCATGCACGGTTGACCGTCAGCGCCCACTTGGCGGCACCCCAGTGGCTGCCGCAAGCGGCTGTATCAAGTGGGTCCTATTGCAACATGTGTAATACCAGATCTACTTTTATAATATCCAGATGAAACACTTGCAACATACGTCTGAAACAGTTAAAACACTTGCAATATACTGTAAGGTCCAAATGACTAGAGGGGGGTGAATAGTCTATTTAAAATTCTACGAGCTTCACTAAACAAACACGTTAGTATAAAAGATGGCTAAGTTAATTCTAGCACTAGCTCAACTACACTATGCAAGCCACCTATACAATTGTAGTGAAGCAAGGCTATGATCTCTAATACACACCAATAAGACTAAGTCACTAAGCTACTTACTCCTATGTGATAAAAGCTACACTAAGCAAACTACACTAGAAAAAGTACAAGAAAGTAAAGAGCAAGTGACTTGATTCTTATACCAACGATGTAGAGAAGTAATGCACTCGAAGAATCAATCACAATGATCAATCACAAGAGAAATCCTCGGCAAAGAGATGACACAAGATTTTTACCGAGGTTCACTTGCTTCCCGACAAGCTACTCCTCGTTGTGGCGATGCACCCACTTGTCGGTTCACGAGATAATCGACTATCAAGAGTCGAGCCCTCGGCGGGCGCTGCACAACTGCACACAAGATGGGAATCCTCCAAGCCACGAGCTCCACTAGAGTATCCAATTTGCGAACTCCCGCGGGGAAGGATCAAGAACCCCTTACAACACTCGGTGAGGGCTCCAACAATCTTCAATTGTGAGCTCAATCACCTCCGCTGCTCCAAGCCGTCTACCGTGTCGGGAAACACGGAAGAGTAACAAGAAATCCGCAGCAACTCGAAGATCAAGTGCCTCTAGAATGCAACTCTCAAGCAATGCACTTGAATCTCATTCAATCTCACTCAAGATGTGCAACTAAGCAAAGAGATGAGTAGAGGGGTTGTTCTCTAGCTCAAAGGATGTCTCTAGGTCTCAAAATGTGCAAGAGTTACCCTCAAACCCTGGCCAACTTCTATTTATAGCGAAGGGGTACGCAGCTAGCCGTTACCGGATGACGCAGTGCAAATCGTGCTGACCGGACGCTCCAGTCAGGGTGACCGGACGCGTCCGGTCACTACAGGACAAGCGAGAACAGTGCGCGTCAGAAGTTACCGTTGCCGTGACCGGACGAGCTCTAGTGTTTGACCGGACGCGCTGCACCTGGCGTCCGGTCAGAGTCCAGTAAGCTCCCACCGCGACTGGACGCGTCCGATCGCACGTGACCGGACGCGCCGCGCGTCCGGTCGGCTCTACGACTAGTTCTGCCCCTCTGGGTGCCTGACCGGACGCTTCGGTTCCGTGAGGGACTGGACGCGCCGGTTGGAAACTCTAATACTCGTGCGCCAGACAACTGCTGAGAACTAACCGGACGCGTCCGGTCAAACTGCGACCGCGTCCGGTCACCACAGTGACCGCCGTTCGCCTCCGTTTCTTTTCTGACTTCCGGCGCAGTAGAAAATAGGCATTTCACTTCCCAAAAAGCGCCGAATCCCACCTCGCAAGCTCGGCGGGAGGGAGAGAGGAACCCAAACCCCTCTCTACCGCTTAAACTCCACCGCCTTCGTAAATGTGCTAACACCACCATGTGCATGTGTGTTAGCATTTCACAAGCATTTTCAAGGCGTTAGTTAGCTCTCTACTAGATCCTAATGCATATGCTCAAGACATTGATCTAGTGGCACTTGATTCCTAAGCTAATCGTGATTGCCCCTCTTGATAGTCGGCTATATATCCTAAACCCAGTCAATCACTTCTCTACTCATCTTAGACCGGCAAAAGGAAAATCCTATGGTTATACATTTGCCTTGCGCTCTTAGATCCTTCTCCTCCACTTGATCATCAAGTCCATCATTTTATGTGTATTCCTTCATGATCTTGCTCATCATTTCATGCACCAAATCATGTGGTCTTGTGACCATCTCTCCATGTCATTTCCACCTCCATCACATGTTGCTTATGCCTAGCTTAATCACACTTGACACATGGCATTAGCAACTTGGTGTCATTAATTACCAAAACCAAACTTGGGCTTTCACATACGTCTAAAACATTTGCAAAACACTTGAAAGCCATTGCAAACATATGCAACATCCATATAAAACCATTACAACATATGTGTGAACCATATGCAACATCCAGGTAAAACACTTACAACATACATCTAAAAACATAAACATTTGAAACAGACGCGTGCAACATTCGTGTATAGCCATTGCAACATATGTAATATCTGGATCTACTTTTGCATCATCCATATGAAACACTTACAACATATCTCTAAAATATTTAAAACATACACTTGCAATAAGCGCTTTTAGTGCAACATCTACTTGCTACATTTGCAACATGCGCTTTTAGTGCAACTTCTGCTTGCTGCTTGGACGAATGGAGGCTCATCGACACGGAGCTCAATGTCGCGGAGTGGCGCAAGGGGAGGGGGGATGGCAGCGAGCGGGTGGTCTAGTGCACTGCTACGAGCGGCCCCGCGCTAGGGAAGGCGAGCGGCGAGAGGGCAACACGGTGGAATGGCGAGCGGCCCTCGCGCTGGGGAAGGTGAGCGGAGGGCGGGCGACGTGGCGGAACCGACCGTGACGGTTGGAGAATGCTGCAACGGGCGAGGAAGGAGAATGCTGCCAATTTTTTAGATAGAGAAGCCGGCGCATAGAGCATTACCCTTTTTTATCTTTTGTATGTTATTTTTGTGTTCTACATACATGAAATATATATTTTTGTCTCGTCCAAGACCCAATGTGGCCAAAACAATATCTACTACTTAATATACTAACTGGCTGGACATTGATGTTGTTTTCAGTGGGTTTGGGATGGATGAGACAATGTTCGGCTATTTCTGTGTGCGCAAGTGTATCAAGTACGAAGTATCATGGGCCGACTTCTGGTTTGTTTCCTTCTTTTTCAAAGTCGGCCCATCTTGGGTGCGCATGTCCGGACTCCGGAGGCCTCAGATCAGAACAGACGCACTGCTTGTGATTGCCAGGGCCCAGGTGCCTAGGTAGCACGGGGCCGGGAACCAGGATCTGCGCATCCCAACGGCATGGCAAATTGGCAATGGGCAATAACTGAATCGGATTTTGCTCAAAAAAAAAAAAAACCGAATCGGAAGCTGCGCTGCGTGTCCCGGCGGCTGAGGTAGCACCGCGGCACCTATCCGATTAACATTAAAAAAAAAGATTTTTCTAAGGTCAAGTTGGGTACATGGTTAATATGCAACTGAAGCGTCTTAACACTCTCGAATGAAAAAAATATAAAACTAGAAAGTTATACATTTCAGGCTACAATTGTCGTATAAAAATCATAACCATACGTGCAACATTTGTGTCTCCAAATAAATTTATTAAAAAACTAGATTCAAAAATCTTTTCAATAATATTAATTATGTACCATAAATATTAATATTTTTTAATATACATTTAGTCAACGTTGTTTCTCGAGAGGTGAAAATAATAGAAATTCAGGGGACAAAGGGAGTACTCGTACTCGCTTCTTCAACTGATGCTCGTCGTTTTGTTTGTTTGGTAGCCGTAGATATACAGTGAGCCAGTGTGACTCAAGGCCGGCCGGCCATGGTCATGCATTTATTCGTCGTTTTCGGTTTTCATGTCAAAAGTCTGACTCGATTTGTAGAAAATACGTGCAACATTTGTATCTCCAAATAAATTTATTAAAAAATTAGATTAAAAAATCTTTTCGATAATACCAATTATATATCATAAATATTAATATTTTTAATATATATTTTATTAAAGTTATTTCTCGGAAAACAGAAACGACGAATATTTTATGACGGAGCGAGTACGGAGTACTCCAGTACTCCTACTACATGCTGCTGCATTCCAGCATGCATGCGTGACTGCTAGCTAGCTGGCCTGGTGTATACGTACTACCACAGGATCGGATCTCCGGCCTTTTTGTGTTGGCATCTCTCATCTCTGCAGGGTGCAGGCTCATGGCTGCTATTATGCCGACCGGCCGGCGGGCGTACCCGCAAAGCTGAAACATTGGTGGATTCGCAGGCAGGCGGCCCTGTAGCCCAGTCACAAAATGCGGTTCAAAGCAGTCGGAAAAGCGAGAGCAAGAGCATCCTTGCTGAGCAGCAGCTTTACCACCCACCCGCTTTGCTATCCACATGCAGGTAATACGTATCTATCTATCCGTCTGTCTATGTAGTACAGTACTGTGCAGAGTGCGGTAGTGCAGTCCACTCCACTGCACTGAATCCTGTTAAAAGGAGAACTCTGGCTATTTCTGCAAGCAAACAATGTACTGTGATACCACTAACCGAAAGTCTGAAAACTTCATGGATATTCTTTTCAGAAAATTAAAAGCATCGATGGGCCTCCTGTACAGCATGCTGCTGAATCTGTTGGCGTTGAATTGAACAGTGTTCTTGTTACGTTGCACGCAGCTATACAGTAATTCGAGCTAGACATGTGTGATATATCACGATGCAGTGAGTATGTGTACACGTACGTAGGTACCCAGCAGCAGCATGTCGTGCTGCTGAATCTTGGTAGATTGCCTGCTGAAATGAACCTGAGCTGAGACGACGACAGACAGACAGATGCGGCTAGATAGCATCAGCGCGCACGCGTGCGGGCTGGAACTCGATTTGCAGGCCACTAATCTCTATCTTAAGTATCTCCATTCTTTTTCCTCACCGGAAAAGCAAAAAAGTGTAGCGGCAGAGCTATAGGGAGATTAGGACTGGAGTCGAGTCGAGCCGCCTTATTAGCTTTTGCCTGCTGTCCGACGACAAAGGAGGTAGCTTCGGTCCAATTCAAAGCAGTGGAATATGCCTGCCCATACAAGCATGCGAGGAGAGCAAAGCAACAGAGGGCAATCATATTGTATAGAAAATCTCCAGATATATGCACAAAAAAAAGCATGGAGACGACGACTACTACGTAGTTTTAAATAGCGAGCTAAGGTGTTTAGTGATATACCTCTAAATCAGCTAAAAGCAGAGCTAAATCAAGCTATAGCAGGATATAGCGGGATATATGGCCCTGTTCAGCCGGCTTATAATCCGTACTTTTCAGCTTGTTTTTTCAGCCAGAACAATATTTTTCTCTCACAAAAAATCAGCTAGAACAGTGTTTCAGCTTGTTTTTCAGCCCAAGTGAACGGGGCCTTGTATATGAACACAAATAGCAGCACACTACCTTAAAAGGCGATAGCAGGCTATAACGGCAGCTATAGCGGGAGATTTAAAGCATACTACTGCTACGGAGTGTATACAGTACTAGCTAGCTTAGCTACTCCTACAACTGATCTGATGTGATCTTATCTGACTGCCTGGGTGTCCTTAGACGCTTAGTTAATTAGTACTGCAAGTAATTAAGTAGTAGCTAGCCTAGCTTGGACCACAACAGCACATGCACATGTGGAAGCTCATCATCGATAAGAATAATCTAGTGGATTAGTGCAATAGAGTAGCCTGCTTGCATGCGTGTAAGGGAATTGAAATCACTGCAGTCGTCTGCAGGAGAATATATCCGTTTCTTAATTGCTAAGATAAACATATAAACACAAATACACTGCTTCTATCTAATAACCTTTTTTCTTTTCTTTTTTTTTTTTGGCGAAAGTAATAACCTTTTTTGTCAGTTGCCATGGACACGCATGCATGTGCCTGCCACTCCACTAATCTGGCCGGCCTGCAGACAGGATTATTGCACTCATGAGGAAGGGAAGGGATCGGATTATCGGAACCCTAGCTAGCTAAATTAGCTGCGGTGGTGTGTGGTGGTCTGTTGTGGTGGAGTGAAGCTTACTGTAATTAGCTGCGGGAATCTTCCCCGGCCCAGCAGACGATGCAGAGAAAATATCAGCTTTTGCCCGTCGGCCGGCGCCTAGCTAGTGTAGTGCGCAACAGTGGACGACGCATATGCGCGTACTCCTACGTACAAAGTTCTCAGTTAGCGCGTGCCCACCCTGCTGCTTGTTAATGCAGACTTAAAGTGGCCGTCGACGTACGTACGTACGTATGTGTCTCTTGCGTACATACTACTAGTATGCATTTACATACCGTATACGATCACTTTTAAGCTGTCCAGCATGCATATGGTGGTACTGATCAACGACGTCGTATAGAGGCACCGGACATCGACCAACCTTTCAGTATGGAGGAGATCAAACATGTAGTGGATGAGTTACCAGCAGAGAAGGCACCTGGGCCTGACGGTTTCACTGGAGCATTCTATAAGAAAGGTTGGCATATTGTCGAAGGAGACGTGCTCGCAGCAATGAATTGCATACATGACCTTCGAGCTGGACCCATGGAAGAATGAACGGGGCAAATTTAATCCTTATCCCCAAAAAGGACATGGTTGTGCATCCTAACGACTTCAGACCTATTAGTCTGATTCACTCATTTGCTAAGTTGGTGACAAAGACGCTGGCCATCCGCCTCTCCAAATACATTGATGGACTGATCTCGCCGGCACAGAGCGCCTTTATTAAGCGCAGGTGTATCCACGACAATTTCATGTTTGTGAGGAACTTGGCCCATGCTTACCATCGTAAGAAAATTCCAGTGCTGCTGTTCAAACTAGACATATCAAAGGCTTTTGATATAATTTCTTGGGAATACATGCTGGAGCTTTTGGAGAAGAGAGGATTCGGTGCAAGGTGGAGAGAATGGCTGGCAATCATCTTCAGCACGGCGCACTCAACGGTCCTGCTAAACGGAGCTGAAGGAAAACAGATCCGTCATGCAAGAGGCCTTCGCCAAGGTGACCCTCTCTCACCATATTTGTTCATCCTTGCGATCGATGTCTTGCACAAAATACTTGAGCAAGCCACAGTGGATGGGACACTATCACCGCTGCGGGGTAGAGAGGCCAGACTCCGCCTTTCACTATACGCTGATGACGCTGTGATTTTCCTAAACCCGGTCCAAGAGGAAGTGACGGCGCTTTTCAGGATACTCGACCGTTTTGGATTAGCCACAGGCTTAAGGCTTAATTTGGAGAAATGCATAGTGGCTCCCATCAGGTGCACAGATTTGAACCTGGACCACATTCTGGAAAGTTTTGTAGGTAGGAGAGTAAACTTTCCTTTGACATACCTGGGCCTTCCACTGACCTTGGGTAGGATCAAAGTGGCTCATGTGCAAGGCATCATTGACAAATCGCAGTGTCGGCTAGCGGGATGGCAAGGCAGGCTACTGAACCCAGAGGGGAGAAGAGAATTGGTTAGATCGGTCCTAAGTGCAATTCCAGTTTATCTGCTGACCTCAATTAGAGTGCCCAAACAAGTGCTTGAAGACATTGACAAATCGAGGCATCGCTTCCTCTGGGCAGGTGAGTCTGAGATTTCAGGCGGGAAGTGCAAAGTAGCTTGGACCTCAGTGGCCAAGCCAGTAGATTTCGACGGGCTGGGTGTGATCAAGCTAGAAATGTTCAGTCAAGCCCTTCGTCTGCGGTGGCTATGGTTCCAATGGACAAACCCAGAGCACCCATGGATTGGAACCGAGGTGCCTATTGATTCGACGGATTTGGCGCTCTTCAGTGCGGTGATGACAGTGACTGTTAGGAATGGCCGTAAAGCATCCTTTTGGCACAGTAGCTGGTTAAATGGACAGGTACCATTCTCTCTATGCCCGCTGCTTTACAAACATAGCAGAAGGAAGAAACGTTCAGTAAGAGAAGCAACCACTAATGGAAGATGGATCACAGACGTTGCACACAACCTGAACCACAACCTTCTGGATGAGTTTTTCAAACTTTGGAGAGAAATTGAAGCGGCCAACCTGAACCTCCAAGATAACGAAGAAGACTGCATAATTTGAAATCTAGAAAGCTCAGGCCAATTCTCTACCTATGCTATACAATTTGCTGGACATACACTCTCCCCTTTCCCATCACTGATCTGGGAAGTATGGGTTCCACCCAAATGCAAATTATTCCTCTAGCTACTATTACAAGACAAGCTATGGACTGCGGCGCGCCTACGGCAACGTGGTTGGGAGAACAACTACTTTTGCGCCCTGTGTATAAGGAATCTAGAGACTGTCCAGCATCTATTTTTTGAATGCCCCTTCGCCCGGTCTGTCTGGAACTTGGTGGCTGATTGGAGCTTGTGTGAAAAATTGAGACCATCAGGATGGGAACACCAAGAGGACATTGAGGATTGGTTTGCTCAGACAACGACTAGTGGCGACAAAAAGGGTCACATGATGTCAATCCTAACACTCTGGTGCCAATGGAACCAAAGAAACGTTGTCATTTTCAAGGATCAAAGGAAATCGATAATAGGAGTATTTGATGAGATTAAAGACACAGCCCATTGCTGGTCCTTAGCTCGAAGGTTGGCACCTGAGCCACCTGCGGTTGTACATTTAGGTAGTGAGTAGTCTTTTTCTGTTTCCTTGGCCCTATACAGCCTAGGCTGTGTTAGGGAGCGTAACTCGCGCATGTAAACTGTTGTTCTTGCTGCCTTCTTATTAATTAATCAAAGTCGGAATGTTCCGGATCTTTCAAAAAAAATGACGTCGTACGCAAATGGTTCTTTACTGACTCCGCCTATTTTTCAGTGACGATGGTACACAGTACATACACAATGCTTTGCCAACGGTGGAAGATTACCTTTAATTAGTGGCACTCTATATAACACGCCGACTACAATATCACATGGCTGCATTAGAAATATTTCTATTTTTATTGACGGTTTACTTAATCTACCATCAGTAGAAAAAGATATTTTTATTCACTCGTGATAGGTTGTTATGTTAGCCGCCGGTACAAAACCAACCGCCACACTACACAACAATTCAAATGACATATATCTAAAATTGATAATTTTTTCATATGAAGTTGGATAAAAACAAATTTTATATCAAAATTATAGATCTTGATGAGACCTACAAACTTTTACTTGAAGACCTTTCCATTTGAAATCATTTAGGAAAACAAATTTCTCAAATCTATTATAAAAAGTCATTTTTTGTGAATGGTTTTTAGATGCAAACCACCTTCAAAAATGAATTTTACAAACAGGTGGCTTATTAAACAACACCACAATTGAAAATAGGACCGATGGTTCAAAAAGGATGATTCTCGTGTTATTGTTATCCACAATAGCAGTGTAGCGGTATAGGCCCCGTTTGGTTGTCTGTTTTTTTAACACACATCACATCGAATGTTGCGGCACATGCATAAAGTACTAAATATAGACTAATTACATGCATGTCGGCACAGATTAAGAGTAATTTATGAGACGAATCTATTAAGCCTAATTAGTTCATGATTGGACACTAATTGCCAAATAAGACAAAAATACTACACTACCTGTTAAACTTTAACAGGGCAAACCAAACACCCCATGTGGTAATAAGAAAGGCTCGCGTCAGGGGGAGGTTAGGCCAGTTTGAACTATGAATCCAAGGAATCACAAACGTATTTCACACAGAAAAATGCATGCGACTTGGTAGGTGCCGAGGTGTAACGGCCATGGGGTCCTAAAACACCATGAGCAGAAATTAATTTTTACCATGATAAAAATAGTTTGTGTACCGGTGTCATTTGCCACAGCTGCAATAAACATCACTAGCAGGATCCTTAAAAGAATTGGGAGCCGTTTCATTTTTTATGATGGAAAAGAGGATCACAAACAAGATTTTTTGCGAGCTCGAGAAACTATTACTCTATTTCAAATTGTAGGTCATTTTAGTTTTATCCTAACTTAAACTTTTCTAACTTCTGCCGATGCATGTTTACAGAAAGAATATATTAACAACTGGATTTAATGAAACTAATCTTATGTCATAGATGCCCGTGTGTTTTTCTATAAACATAGTAAACATTTGAGAGTTTAACTTAGTACAAAACTTTAAGATGACTTATATTTTGGACGGAGGGAGCATGTGCTAGGCTGCTAGCTGCGAAAATGTTTGGATCCATTAGAGCTTATTTATTGTGATTTTTAAAAACTCTACCTAATTCAAAGAGGACATCTTTCACAAATCCAACTATACATAGATTGTAACAATCTCAGAAGCTGGTAAAAGCTTGGAGGAGCTAGCTTTGCGTGAGGCAAAATTTAAAGATATCTAAAAGTTATATAGAGCTGATCCAAACAGGTCAATTTTTACACCAGCCTTTTAACAATGCACAAACCACATGCCAACTTTTCATAATCTTGCTAGCTAATCTAAACCGGGCCTAGGTAAATCATCACCCTGTTTGGCAGGTTGTTTCTGTGGCTTATAAGCCGGCTGTGATTGTTTTGCTGTGAGAGAAAAACACTGTTCCACGGCTGATAAGCCGTGCTGATAAGCTCAGCCGAACAGGGTGCATATCACCCAAAATATTAAGCTATTGGGCAAGTAAATTAGCATTGATAGTAATAATAATATCCTTTAGCAGAGACATATAGTCTGTTTGTTCATGCCTAAACCTTCCTGTAATAAGTGTAGCTGGAATCAATGGGGAGAATACGTGATTGATTGATCAATGGCCATGTTTAGTACATATAGCCAAATTGGGAGCCGAATAAGCAACTCCGTGGGCTACACTAGGGTACAAGCGTGCAAGGCACGTTTACTAATCTATCATTTCCATAACTAATAATTTTTACGCCCATAACGTGTCCCGCGAGTTGCCTGATGAGTGTGGGAAAATTTTTCAAAAAAAAAACTCTTGCTTCACTACATTTCAAGACTTTTTTTTTTTTGGATCAGATTGAAAGTAAGACGTCGTCCCTTATCCGATCCACGCGTGCATGTGAACGCTTGAAGCTGGGGAAACCAAAACAAAATAGCTGATGGACTTCTCCCTTTGTTGCCTTGTATAGGGTTAGCATCTATAGCGAAGCTGTTTACGCGTGTGGCCACTTGTTAATTTCCTGATGGAGGGGCCCCTCAGTTAGCTAGGGAGCATTTTCACCTAAACTTGTGACTAAGTTGGTCCTTAACTCCGATCATCACTTTCCCATTTTCCTAACTGCAAGAAAGTGAATAAGATATCCACTTGCCCATCACATCCTTAAAGTACAACATGCATGCCCTAGCCTACTTTTTAGGTTTTGCTTGCTTGTCTGTCTGTCTTCCCACGAGTTTAACATTTGGTTGCATACACAGGTGGTGGAGTGCCCATGATCCCTCATGCGCATCTATCTCTCCTTTTATTTTTTTTAAATTCCTTCTCAGTTGTTAATTAAATTAGTAGATAGATGGTAGATGGATTAGAGGGGCAAGGTTTGGAGTAAAGCTTGTCATTAGCCCTATCTTAATCAACTAATCCGATTATCTTATATGTTGTTTTGCTTTCGTCTACTGTTGGGCATTGACTCCTCAATGTGTGTGGTTTGATTGCCGCCATTCTTTAATCATTATAAACATATTCCGTCCAAATCTGCCCCAATAAATCTTTATGTTTTTGTGGCTTAGTAAATCAATTTCTTCCTTCCATACTTGCCTTGGAAGAAAATGAAAGGTTTGATATATTATCTTGAGAAATAAAGTAGGAGGCAAAAATATTGTTGAAGTTTGATGAGCTGTCCATGGCCGCTAGCTGGCCTTTTCTGGACGTATGCGTATGTTATGTTAGTGTGTGTTTATAGATAATCAATGTGGCTGTTGAATTAAGATGGCAAAGCAGTAGTAATAAATTGTTTTCCCGGCCCTTTGTGCTTGTTTAATCTCAACTGCTCATCAACTTTCGGCCTTCATTAGTGTGTGTGGCTCCCTTGTATTGCACTCAAAATTTGAACACGATAGATGAGTCCAGAACCATGCACACCTAAATAAACTTTTTGAAGGCAAGATATTATGCCTAAAATGGAGGAGAAAACAAACAGTTTCCCCTTTTGGACCACTTATTTCCCGCCCCACTTTCAATTTGGATAAGCACATCGGCTTTTATTTACTTTAGGTTTTATTAGTACTAATTAATCATTCAGCATTTATCTAAAAAAATCAATCATTCAGCAACACCTATCATCAGCAGGAAACACAAAGTGTAGTTAGGTTGTGCTTCAACTCTTGACCAACACGGTGCGCCTAATTAAGGCCATCTTCTGAGTGCCAAGTTTTAGTTTAGTCTACATGGTTTCTAAGACGGTCACAACACTTAAAAAAATTGGGACATAATGTTAAATAAATAAAATTTCTCAGGCCAATCTTAATGAGGAGTTTGATGCCGTTGTTTCCAAGACTATCTGTTATATAGAATAAAATGAAACATATAGAATAAAATGAAACAAAAATTTCATTCTATGATTCCATAGACATTTAATTTAATGACTCTCGAAGATATTGGTAATCGTGGCAAGATCACTTCTCTCTCTTTTGTTTACATGTCATAAAAAAATACATACATGACAGTCTATTAAATACAGATAAAATTCACATGAAACTTCTACTACAGTTCACAATTTTATTTTACAGATTCATAAACCTACTCATAGCATTTAATATGGCGCTTGTGATTGGACATAGTTTGCGAGGAAATTATGTGTATATCCAGTTTTACCATAATAAAATACATCTCCTCTCTCTTAATATATTTCTTGTCATGTCAATATTTTATCATGTGGCACACCCTTAATAATGAGTTAAAAGATCTCTCTATAAAACCTCTCTACTAAAGAATGGCCTAAAAGTAACTACCACCAGTTTGTTTTCACAATCGTGATTGCTGCTGCTGCAGCCAGGACAGTTCGAGATGGCATCCGTACTTACACATGCGTGCGGGAGGACGACAGAGGAGGCCACCTACGCTGACACGAGCTTCGTCGTCTCCGACCATTCATCAATTTTGCGCAACCGTCAACGCACACACGGACACACCTTTATCCAAAAAAAAAATCAATGCCTCCGAGGCTCCGATCATGGATCCGTGTTCTGTATCTGCAGAGCAGAGGACTTTCAGAGAGCCCAGCAACCTAACGTCGTCGTAGCCTGCCGACGAGGCACTTGCTACCCTCACGTACAGAGACGACGACAGAGCGGCCGTCGTCAGCCCGTCACGTAGCTTAGGGCAGCGGGGGTTTCATTATAGTTTTATTTGTATTTAATAGTCTGTCACATATACATTTATGATGACATGACAACGTTTTAATGAAGAGAGAAGAGTTGAGTTTCATGAGGATGAAATACTCTTGGTACAGTTACCAACTCTCTATAAGTCATAAAATCAAATGTATATGAAACAATAGAATGAAACTTTCTATTATTGAGAGTGAGTGTTTTATCCGAGTTTCATTTTATTCCATATGACATGAATAGTCTCGGAAACAACAGGAACTGGATGCACGCCTGCACTGGCGCCTGAGCCCTGACCATGCACGCACACTCATGGCTTTAGCCTTGGCGGCGGCTGTGCTACAGTAGTAGTTCGGTGCATGTTCAGAGGAGCCCAGGACTAAAGTTTGGTGTGTATAGTTGAGTGTTCGGACAGTAATAATAAAATAAATTATAGAAGTCCTTAGTAATCTGCGAGACGAATTTGTTAAGTTTAATTAATCCGTCATTAGCATATGTTACTGTAGCACCATATTATCAAATTATGGACTAATTAGGCTTAAAAAATTCGTCTCGCAAATTAGTCTCAATCAGTGTATTTAGTTTATTTAATAGTCTGTCACATATACATTTATAATGACATGACAACGTTTTAATGAAGAGAGATAAGAGTTGGGTTTCATGAGGATGAAATACTCTTCGTTTACCAACTCTCTATGTGTCGTAGAATCAAATGTATATGAAACAATGGAATGAAACTTTTTATTATTGAGAGTGAGTGTTTTATCCGAGTTTCATTTTATTCTCTATGACATGCATAGTCTCGGAAACAACAGGAACTGATGCATGCCTGCACCGGCGCCTGAGCCCTGACCATGCACGCACACTCATGGCTTTAGCCTTGGCGGCGGCGGTGCTACAGTAGTAGTACGGTGCATGTTCAGAGGAGCCCAGGACTAAAGTTTGGTGTGTCTAGTTGAGTGTTCGGAGAGTAATAATAAAATAAATTGTAGAAGTTCTTAGTAATCTGCGAGCATAGTTTTTCGAACCGGACCGGAGATCGAACCGGCGAGGCCGTCGGTTCAATGGTTCAATGGTCCAACCGTTCAGAACCGGTTGAACCGCCGGTTCGTTAATTTTGGACCGGTGAATCGAACCGGCCACAAATACTTTGAACCGGTGTATATATATATATGATTTAATTAATAATCGACATTGATATGCAGGCTAATATACAAATACAATATCTAAAAATTAAAACTTGAAAGCTCAGGATGACAGGATCAGTAGCTCACCAGTTCCAGTTCTAGTAGCCATTTTCTTGTAGCCGTGGAGGGGAGGTGGAGCAGAGTAGCAGGGTAGCAGTGTAGCACCAGAGCAGCAGCCTGCCCGCTCGGAGCAGAACCAGAGAAGCCTGCAGCCCCCGCCGAGCAGCACCAGAGAAGCCTGCAGCCCCCCGCTCGGCGCTCGCCCGTAGCAGCAGCCTGCAGCTGCAGCCCCCGCCGATGGCCGATGCCCACCCGGAGCAGCACCAGAGCAGTAGCCGCCGGCCGCCCAAGGGGCCAAGCCAGATGCAAATGCGCCCCAAAAAGGAGATGCCAGTTCCTTTCCTTCACGTGTACAGGCCCCTAAAAGGTACATTTTCACACTTTTCCAACAATACCCTCAAATGGATCAGCTTCTCCTGAACCCACCGAGATCATTTTTGGATAACTTAAAAAACCGCCCCGGTTCACATGGAACCGGCCGGTTCACCGGTTTCGTTAAAAACCGGCCGGTTCAACCGGTTTTTACCGGTCCGATTGCATGGCCGGTCTTTTAAGTGAACCGGACCGGTGTAGGCTCTGGTTCGATCTTTTAGCGGTCGAACCGCCGGTCCGGTCCGGTTCGAAAAACTAGGTCTGCGAGACGAATTTGTTAAGTCTAATTAATCCGTCATTAGCACATGTTACTGTAGCACCATATTGTCAAATCATGGACTAATTAGGCTTAAAAAATTTGTCTCGCAAATTAGTCTCAATCAGTGCATTTAGTTTCGTAATTAGTCTATATTTAGAGTAACCACAATGTATATAGACTAGACAGTTCATATGGGCTGCTTTTGTGTCAGTGGGCTATAACTATTGTTATTGCCACAATGTAGGAGTCCAAATAGACCAAAATATGAGGCCTAGTGGCACAATAAAAAGAATACCAGCCCAAACTCCACGCCTCTTTCTGCCCGACGGTGTTCCACTTCCGATCGTTCCTCCTCGCGACTCCGCTCGGCAACGCCGCCGCCTTCGCTCGTTCCTGCCTGCACCTTGCCTCCTTTCCATCCAGATCGGGCTGCCACCGTCTCGAATCGGACTCATCCCCACCGAATCGGCCTTTTTTCATGAATTGGATTCGAGCTTCTTCTTCCTTATGCCTGGCCGCACGGATGGCCGGGGGTGGTGATCTTGCAGGTAGCGCAGATGGCCACGGCGGCGACAACGACCTTCTAGCCACACGTAGCGCCGGAGCAACCCCGCGAGGCCGCGAGCCGCACGAAGGGCGGAGGTGCCGGCCGCGCTAACACTAGGGACGGCGGCCTCGCCGGCGCGTGGAGCTCGGGTGGCAGCCTCTCGCCGGTCGCGCGTGGAAGCTGCCGGCGCGTGGAGCTCAGGCGGCAGCCTCACGTCGCCACGTGGAGCTCGGGCGGCAGCCTTCGTTCATTGCTGTGGAATCGAGAAGGGAGAAAGTTGTTGGAGAGTGAGAAGAGAGAGAATTTTATATTTTTTAATTCCTTATATGTACCATAGGCTTATGAATAGCTGAACTTATGAACTGCTTTATAGACTACTCAGACAATATTTCAGCTAGCCCATAGTGAATATTTTAGAGTCTGAACTGGTTTACTTATAGGAAAAAGTCTACTTAACCCCCATCTATTAAGGGTGATCTACTTCACCCCCTAACTATGAAACCATCTGCTTTACCCCCGAACTCTCCAAAACTGGTCAAATTACCCCTCAGGCGGTTTTTTTTGGACGGTGGGCTTGCAACAGTACCGACAATACTGCTACAGTAACAGCGGTCTTGCTGCACTGCGGGCTGTTTTGTCTTTTTCTTTTATTTATTTATTTCCGCTGAATCTTTGAAAAATCATAGTAAATCATATAAAAATCATAAAATGAAAAATCCAATTTTGTTGGATTTCACATGAGTAGATCTACACAGTGAACATATAATATGGTATGTTTTAGTACAAAGTTTTTGTTGTAGCTTTACAGTGAACAAATCTAATTTTTTTACAGCAAAAACTTTGTACGAAAGCATACCATATTATATGTTCACTGTGTAGATCTATTCATGTGGAGTCCAACAAAATTAGATTTTCTATTTTATGATTTTTCTATGATTTACTATAATTTTTCAAAGATTCAGTGAAAATAAATAAAAAAAACAGCCGGCACTGTAGCATGAACGCCTGTTACTGTAGCAGCCCGCCGTCCGAAAACTGCCTAAAGGGTAATTTGACCGGTTTTAGAAAATTCGGAGGTAAAATAGACAGTTTTATAGTTAGGGGTAAAGTAGACCACCCTTGCCAGGTGAAGGGTTAAGTAGACTTTTTCCTTTACTTGTACATTGTGCTTGCTCTTGATAATCCGTAGATGTGTCAAATATTCCGTGTGACTGGACTAAAGTTTACAAGGAAACAAACACCAGTCTCCGCCATGCCTTTTCCACTGGGACTGCGACCGGGACGTACAGGTACAGGTTCAGCAGCTAGCGCATCCACGAGGAAAGCAGTGTCACGACAACTAGTTGTTCAATGTCGACTGCCCAACAGTGACTTCCGTTCCGTTTTGCGTACAGTACGTTTGGACACACGCAGGGGCGCCTAGGCCTACAGGGTTAAAAAAACCGCTCGGTTTACCGCGGTAAACCGCGGTTACCGCCCTTACCGGGCCGGACCGGTTCCGGTCCGGTCCGGTTAGATATTCCCCAAATTCAAATTTAAAATTTGAAAAAAAAATACTGAAAAAATTCTTAAAAATAGTTCATGATTTATAGAAGCCAATGGTGTAAAAATTTTTCAAATTGGAGTTCGTTTAGTATTTATTTATACGTATAGAAGTTTGAAAAAAAAAAGAAAAAAAAACCCGGTCCCGGCCCGTTAAGGCCCCCAAATTCAAATTTAAAATTTAAAAAAAAATGCTGAAAAAATTCCTAAAAATAGTTCATGATTTATAGAAGCCAATGGTGTAAAATTTTTTCAAATTCGAGTTCGTTTAGTATTTATTTATACGTATAGAAGTTTGAAAAAAAGAAAAAAGAAAATTCCAAACTCAAACCGAGCGGTAAACCGCTCAAACCGGGCGGTTACCGCTCTAAACCGCCCGGTAAACCGGTGACAAACCGAACCGAAGGAGCGTTTGAATTCAAATTCAAATTCGACCGGTTACCGACCGGTTACCGGTAAACCGGTCCGGTAAACCGCTACCGGAGGCCGGCGGTTTGGGGTGACCGGTCGGTAAAAAAAACCCTGTAGGCCTAGCTAACACCGTTGACTATACCTACACCCGTTGCCCCAAGCTTGAGAGAGAGAAAGAGAGCTGACCCGGTGAGAGACGCTCACACACACACAATCACACATGGTCTCATGCATGGCATGGTACGGCCGGTGTGTGCTCAATCATGGGGCTGTAGGAGTAGTACGTCTGTGTCTGGTCCGTCCGGGCGAGTCTTTTGACCACCGACTGATGACTGTTCTGCGCCGCGGTCCAGCTCCAAAGCTGCAGCACGCACGTACTATACGTCTAGTAAAAGCTACGCTTCGCACTGCTGGCATGGCATGGATACGCATGCATATATATGCAGATGCAGGGTTTAGGCTGTTTGTATGCCGACCTTTATCTGCCACAGCACAGTTGTTGCGGCCACGGATTGTGGTGGCCAAATTCACGGCCACAACTTTTGTACAGCTGTGGCAACCTCATCTTAGTCATGAACCAAGTAGGAGACAAAACTGCTGTGGCGGCCATATATGTGGCGTGGCACATAAAGGCGAGGAACCAAACAGCCTCGTATCTGGCAGCTCTTTCAAATACATTTTACTAAAAATGATTATGTATTACTTTTGTGAAGTAATTTTTCGAAATAAACTATAAGAAACTAGAAGGCGTGGAAAAAAAGGAGCTTCTTTTACTCCAGAGTCTGGAGTCACTGTATGCATAAACAAACATCTTCGTTTAACTTTCAACTTCCAAAAAAAAGAACTTAAATAGAAAGAGCTTACCAAATAGACCTACAAGATAGATGGTCTGGTTGTATCATTGGCGGACCCAGGCCTAGGGCCAGTAGGGCCTTGGCCCTAGTCGTCATGGCTCATCGTGCACGTGACCTGCTGCGTTGTGCTGGATAACAAGCTGTTCGACCTCAAGATGGTGATCCTAGACTGGAAGTTTGGAAGCGCTACATGGCGCACCACTGTGAGAGCGGCAGACACGAAAGATCAGGTGGACATTCTAGGGAGAATGCATACATTGACTCACTGCACGTGTGTTTATGTATGTACGTATTTGAATTCTCGAGAATAGATAGATGTTTGTATGTTTTAATCCATATACTACGACTTAGTATTGGTTGCTCTCCGTGCTTGGATTGACTTCGATTCGAAACTGCATGAATTGCTTTTACTTCACAATTCCAGTTCCAGGTCAATCATCTTCATCCAACCAGCCTATGTGTAGTCTATCAAACACTCAAACCTAAGAATTCCGAAACATTTATATCATCTTGTGTCTCTTTAAGCCACATTATTTACTGATCATTTGCTTATGTAAGAGAGATGTGCCCTTGTTTCTTTTGAACACAGCAACGAAGAGCAACAAGACTTTGACGTGTTATTTCTCTCATGTTCATGTTGCACAATTCAATGAATTGATGTGAGAGATGATCTTTCAGACTCAACTTGATAATTTCACTATTAAAATTTGGCCCTGGTCTTAATCAATTCCTGGGTCCGCCACTGGGTCGTATGGGCCCAGTCACAGTACAGTCCAATATGTATACGGGTCCTGTTCGCTTGACTTATATAAATATTGGTATTTGTATTTCTAGATGCTTGTATGTACGCATGCATGCATGTGCCATTCGGCGCGCCACTGCTTAGCTTTACTGGGACACGTTCCCACGCACCGGAAGGGGCAAAAAAAAAATCAAAGCTAATCGATCTACTCCAGCAGCTAATAACCACACTCTGATGGTGTAGAAAAAAAATAGTAAAAGGAGGGAGAGAAGCCATTTGCTGTTGCTGTTGCCGCTGCTGTGTTTTGTCTTCTCCTGTGTCTACTCATCTCATCTATAGGAGTAGGAGCTAGCAGCATATCCATTCCAGAATGGTTTTGTGCATTGTTTTAGGGAGAGCTCTGATATATCCTTTTCTGTATTATATTTGTTGTTTATGGGTGAGAGATAAGGACCACAATTGTAGCTTTGTTTGTTTGTTTGAGATCCAGCTAGCTACTTGCATTATTGCCAGCTTTGTAAGTGGGAAGTTTGGCAACTGGCATGGCTTTGATTTCCGCTTGCTATTTTGTTTTGTACTAGCAAAATTGTCTGTACATTGCAACGGGACTCAATACATATATGAATTGAACTACATATCATTGCTAGATGCGACTTGTCAACGGGAGTCATGCGTCCGGGTCAAGTACAAGATACGGAGGACACCACCCACTACAAATTAGAATCAGACATTTGAGTTGGTCTAACTCGTATGGGTGTAGGAGTATAGGTCATAAGTCCGAATAAGTAAAAAAAAATGGGCGGAAGGAACTCTCTGCTATCCGGATAGTTAGAGGAGGTAGATAAAAAAGAATAAAATTTTAGCTATTTAATATTAGGTATACAAGTATATTTATATAGATATATATTAGACTGGATGACAAACTATTATATTTATTAAGGTTGATTAGTTGGAGCATCAGTTGATCTAGATTGATTAGTGACGAAAATATCTATTTATTAGGAAATGAGAAAGAGATGACACGTAATACTATCTTTATTATTTTTTTCTATTTATTTATAAATATAAAAAAAGAGATGAAAAAGAAACAAAAAGATTACGGAACTAAACGTGGGAAAAGCAAAAAAACGAAAAAAAAGAGAGAAGAAACGGTCACGGACAGCAACACTTTCCACGGGAAAAAACGGACGTGGGTCTCAGCAAACAGGTTGGATAAAAAAAGAATTATGATGAAAAAGAAAAAATAGATTATAATAAGATATATTGGAAGATATAGTAGAGTAGGATTCCTATTCAAGTTAGTCAGGATTGGAGGCTTAATATTAGGTATAGATAGATATAGATATTAGATAGAGATTAGGATTCTTATTCAGCTTATTTGATATCGCAGAGTTGTATTTTGATTTTGATTTGTAGCTATCCCGAACCGACGTGGGTCTCAGCGAACAGGTTGGATAAAAAGAGAATTATGATAAAAAAGGAAAAATAGATTATAATAAGATATATTGGAAGATATAGTAGAGTAGGATTCCTATTCAGGTTAGTCAGGATTGGAGGCTTAATATTAGGTATAGATAGATATAGATATTAGATAGAAATTATGATTCTTATTCAGCTTATTTGATATCGCAGAGTTGTATTTGGATTTGGATTTGGATTTGGATTTGTAGCTATCCCGAATCTATCATATAAATAAGGAGATCTCTAGACAACACAGAGTTAGTTAGAAGGAGACGGACCAAACAAATGGATGAACGAAAAAAAAGAGCATGAAATTTTGTCTCTTTATTATTAGGTATAGATATAGATATGTTTGGAGATTGATTATTGGCGGGAAGCTAGGATGGATGTGTTTCATTTATTTATAAATAGTTGTGCCCACAAAATAAAAAGGAGTGAAAAGGTGGTGGTTCCAGCTACCAAATATATATATTCCGTTCACATTGAATTTTCGCCTAGCACATCAATTTGTGCCATTATATCTTTGTTTTATTCCAAAATATGGAAGTATATATTCCGTGAAGATTATGTTTGCAGTTTTTTTAAAAAAATATCCAATGCAAAAAAAAAATTAACATCTGATTTAAATCACAAATGGAAGAATATCTTCTAGTTGGACTGAAATAGAGTGATATTCGAACATGGAAAAGGTAACGGAGTACCAAACATATACCATCATCACAAACCCTTTTAATTAATAATTAATAAAGGAAGCTGCAAAAGAGGTTGCATGGCCAGATCAAAAGAATGTTTCACAGAGAGAAAAATGAGATTAGCATCATTTGAGACATCGACTACTAATTATGTTTTATAAAATTTTTCGCATTGTAGTGGTTATTTTACTATCAAAAGGTATTACTATATGATAAAATAATGGTAGGGGTAGTACCATTTATGGATTTCGACAGCCCAAGTAGGACAAGGAAAAGGTAGGGCTTTGGTTGGTGACAAACTTTTTTTTTGGGAAACATAAAACACTAGTCTCGTTTAACATGATGATTGTCCCTTGATTTTATTGTGCATATATCTAGCATTGGGAGGTTTTATTTATTTGTTTGTATTAGTTTATGGATGCCCATTTGATGAGGTGAGACATGACGATGACAATTATAGCATTTTGTTCAAGATCCAGTTACTTGTATTGTTTTTCTTTGTAGGTGGGGAGTTTGGCGCATGGCTTTTATTTTATTTTCCATGGTTTTGTCTTGTATATGTTTGGATATTGGATGAACGCAGGGGAGGATATGCTTGGTTTCCCAATTATTGTGCCAAGAGAAAAGAGTATAAACGTGGTGGTTCTAGCTAGCGTACATATTGTGTATTCATTTCTCGTTGAATTCGCGCCTAACACATCATTTTGTGTTGTTGTTATTCTTTGTTTCTTATTATTTCATTGGAAAAGCGGAAATTAAAGATAGTAGGACGCGACAAAATATTGGTTACAGCACTATTTATCGATTTTGACAATTGAAATTGGTCCACAGATAAAAAGGTAGTAGGCGAAACCCCTTTTTCTTCTCTCTAGATTGGTGGAAAAAAAACTTAAAAAGCTGCATCGAAAACCCGTTGGATGCGGCCTTTTTTTTCCATCCATCTCCACAGTGCCTGTGCTGCGTCTGACGTGTCACCGTTCGCTTTGACACGCTTGACCCGCGGCGGGAAGCAGCCAGCAGCAGCTCCCGCCCGCCCCGCGTCGCATGCGACAGACAAGCCGACGACCAGTCAACCCCACCCTCAGTGGCACAACCGTAAATCCACCTCCCCATCTGCCGTATAATACCAATAATAACACCGCTTAATAATTAATTAATTAGCCCGCGTGACGCCAAGCGCCTTTTCCGTTGCCCGTTCTGCCCCCGGGTTCACGCCTCCACGGCACGGCGCCAAGCAACGGGCATCTCTCGGTCTCGGGTTCCCGCATTAAAAACCAGGGACGAGCACGTGGGCCCCGCGCTTAAACCGCGACAATTTCGGCCCCCGTTTCTTTACTGCGGCGCGGGGGTGGCTAAATAATTTAATATTCCCCCGATAACCTAATTTATTTCGTTTTTTTAATCCCGCAATTTCGCCCTCCCCTGCGCGGCGGCACCCCCCGCCTTTTTTGCTTTTATTTAGTTTTGGCTTTTTATTTCACTCGCCCCCATTTCCGCCGCCCCCTTTTGCTATTTGCTCTCCCCTCTCGCCTCGCGACCTCCGCTTCGTCCTCCTCCTCCTCCCGCTGCTGCTCCTGGTTTATTCGTCGATTTTTTTTTTCGCTGGAGCGAGGATTTTTGGAGGAATATTTCGGGATTTTTGGGGGATTTTTTTTTTGGTGGAAATTTTTGTTTTTTCTTTTTTTGGGAGGCGCCGGGTGCTGCTAAAGGAGGGGAGATGGGGGGAGTGTGCGTGAGCTCCAATGGCGACTGCTCGTGGCGGGAAGCTTAGGAGGAGAAGGACGACTACGAGCAGGCGGGCGCGTGCGGGGTGCTGCGTGCATGGAGGCCAAGCCGGGGGAAGCGAGTGCCGCGCCTGCTCCTGCTTCTGCGCCTCCGCCTATGGCGGCGGCGGCGGTGGCAGTACCGGTTACGGCGGCGGCACCAGAAGCGACGGTGAGCTTCCAGCAGCCGGCGGCGGCGGCGGCGGAGAGGGGTAGCTCGAGCGCCGTGCTGGTGCCGCCTCTGGCTACGGCGGCGGCGGCGACGGCGGTGGCGGGAGGAGGCGGCGCGATGGCGCTGGGGCCGGTGATGATGAAGGTGCCGAAGAAGCGCGGAAGGCCGCGCAAGTACGGGCCGGACGGGAGCCTGATCCGCCCGCTCAACGCCACGCCGATCTCGGCGTCCGCGCCCATGCCGTCCTCCGTGGCGCCGGGGCAGTACACGCCGGCCTCCGCGGTGGGCGCCGCCATGAAGCGCGGCAGGGGACGGCCCCTCGACTTCGCCGGCGCCGCCGCCGCCGCCGCCGCCAAGCAGCAGCAGCACCATCACCACCAGCTCCACCACCAGCACCAACACCAGCAGCAGCAGCAGTTCGGCTTCCACTTCAGCTCCATAGGTACGAGTACTCCCAAATCTCTCGCTTGCATTCATTTCCCCTCTGTTTTTTTCCCTCCTCCTAGATACATAGATTAATTAAACCCCCAAAAATCTATTTTTTTTTTGGGATAATCCACATCCTATTCCAGAGATAAGGATTGGATTTTCTCTCTCGCTTTTCTCTCGACAAATTCCTCGACTAGAGGAGAATGGATGGATGAGCGGCGGGGGAGGGGCCAATGGCAGGAGGAGTTGTGATTGGGTGGCGGCGTCACCCGCTCACTCCTTGTCATGACACTGCCTGTGTCCGTCCCTCTCTTATCCGAATATTTCTTGTCTCCTCCACTCTACGCTGCTCACTCGTGCTGCACTGCATGATCAGACACTACAAGTTCGCATGGTCAGGGACCTCAGGTAGGCAGGCTCATGCGGCTGGTTGGTGCGCTGCGTTCCAAGATTCGTGGCTCGGCTGGGGAGCAAAGTGGGGGCCAGATGGAGGCATATCCTCCTGCCTGAATCCGACCCCGTCTTGTTGGTTGCTCTCTGGGCTTCTTGGTGTTCTGTGGTGGGGTTCAGCCGTTGTGGGGATGCCTGCCATGGTGGTGCTGCCGTGCTTGTGGTTAACAGTCCAGTCCTGGAACAAAGTATGGGAGATACAAATCATTTGAAGATCCTCCTTGTTAGCCTCTACCATGGTGCCTGCCCTTTTGTCATTCCTTTTCTCTAGGGTCTCTCTGGTAGTAGGTCTGAAGGTGATGGTCTGATGCATATAGTTCAGACATATATCTGTTTTTCATGGTAGGTGGTGACAGTTAGTATGACTGGACTGAGAATGTAGAGTGAATGCTTGGGGTACTAGTATGGCTGGACTGAACATTCACAATGAATGAAAAATTGATGGGACTCTGTACTTCTAGAAGTGAGAATCATCTTTGGATGTCAATCTTTCTCATGATGTTGCATAGACCTGATTTCCTGGTGGGATCACTGTTATAGATTTGTAATATAGACTAAGGCTGTGTTTAGATCCATCGAAAAGTGCACTATGCAAAATAAGATTCCCCGTCACATCAAACTTGCGATACATATATGGAGTACTAAATGTGGATAAAATCAAAAACTAATTGCACAGTTTGGTTGTACTTTGCGAAACGAACGTTTTGAGCCTAATTAGTCAATATTTAGACAATTTTTACCAAATACAAACAAAATGCTACAGTGTATTTTGGCACTCCAAAATTCGGATCTAAACACAGCCTAAACTGTCTTTTCTAGAAAATTGGCACTCTGCAGTCCTTTCATTTGGTCAGTTTGCTTTGCTACAATCTGCCATTACTTTTTCTGACTGTGCCATGTTTTGGCAGGTGACATGGTGGCGTGTTCTGCTGGTGCAAATTTCACTCCGCATATAATTACCGTCGCTCCTGGTGAGGTATGGATCTAGATGTTATCTATGATGTGTACAACTGCTGTTTACACTTGATCTCATTTGGTCATTTCTGGTTCAGAGTATTTCTGTGTTCTGACCAGACAGTCAGTATATGTACCTTCATCGTCTATGTTACGTGAAATATCATTTTTATGAACCTTAAGTTAAACAAGTTTCCTTTTCTTTCTTTTTTTTTAAATGTTGTGATCACCTGTATCAGTTTATATCTGTTCACACATTTTGTTTCATACAATAACTTACTAGTAATGTGATGAGCACAGAGATCAAAGGACTGCACACTCAGCTTTGTATGCTTTGCTTTTACATGATTAACCAAAGCAAGTCATGATCCAAAAATCCTCTTGTTTCAGTATTCCTTTCCATTCCTTTATATAAGGAGAGGTGAACACATCTTTTTTGGCATCCCTGTTGAATTTGTCAGAGATAGAAATGAATTCCGTTTTTATTTTGGCCTTTTCAATTCATGTATGTACATGCATTGCTCCTCTTACAGTTACAACTACACTATTATTCCTTTTCCTGAAGTGGTCTGTGTCTTTGTGCGAAAGATTGATCTGTATTTTGTCTGTTGGTTCAGGATGTGACGATGAAGGTTATATCATTTTCGCAACAAGGACCGCGAGCTATCTGTATTCTCTCAGCAAACGGTGTGATATCGAACGTTACACTTCGTCAGCCTGATTCCTCTGGTGGCACGTTAACTTATGAGGTTAGCCATGCATGACGCTTTCACTCCTCTCATGGATTGACACACAAAAGTTCTTACTGCACGCATGGTTTCATATGTATGTCTGTGTGGATGCAGACAAAGGACTCTGAGTGTGAGTGGTCCTACCTAACCCCATCTATCTGATGCCTGTTTTGGTTGTAGGGACGCTTTGAGTTGCTGTCCTTGTCTGGGTCCTTTATGCCAACTGAAAACAGCGGAACACGAAGTCGATCAGGTGGGATGAGCGTGTCTCTTGCGAGCCCAGACGGTCGTGTTGTCGGTGGCGGAGTTGCCGGCCTGCTGGTGGCAGCAAGTCCTGTTCAGGTATGCGTTTGCTCGCCCGCTTTCAAGATCTGAATGCTTCTGCCTCTTAGTATAAAGCTCAATTGTACAGTTGAGCTAGCGAAACTGCATGCCGTGCGTGGTCTATGACCAAAATAATTGTTCCGTTTTTATCCTTCTAATGACTGTAGTCTGTCTGTTGCCTGTATGAGCTCAAAGTGTATCTGACAGTCAAGAGTCCGTTTGGCAGATTGTGGTTGGGAGCTTCCTGCCAAGCTACCAGATGGAGCAGAAGAACAAGAAACCGCGGGTGGATGTGGCGCCTGCCACCGTCCCGCAGACGCCTCCTGCGGTCCCGATCTCAAGCACGGACACCCACAGCAGCGAGCAAGGGCAGCAGAGCTCCGCGGCCCAGAGAGGGATGACCTCAGGAGGAGCCTACAGCGTGGACCAGAGCTGGGTGTCCCCTGCGCAGCAGCCGATGGCTGAGGTGTCCAGGACACCGTCGTCAGGGGACCTGAAGATGACTGCATCCGGATCATGAGGGCTCTGAAACCCAGCTGGAGCTAGCCACACACTGACTGGGAGCCAAGGTCCCTGCCGGAAGATGGAAGGATGGATGGATGGATTGGTTCATTTGTTCCTGACTTGTGAAAGATGTGTCTACTGCAGATCTCGCGCTAGGGCGGTCTAATTGTGCTGTATGATGAGGCAGGCAGGAGGAGAGACTAACTGCATTCGCTGTAGCCGTGTGACCTTAGTGTTGTACCCAACCCCCCTACCTGGTAGGGTTTTGTAACACCCATTGTCGGAGAGTGCGTGTGTGTAGTAGCTATTACCATTACCACCACAGTTTGAGTGTGCTAGCGGCGTCTGTTGTTTAGGCGACCTTGTCGATTAATTCTTGTGTTGGATTATTATCTTACCTTACGTGCTGGATTAGTTGGTACGTTGTATCTGTATTGGATCTGGATCACCCCACCCCTGGATTAAATTAGCATCAGAAATTCTCCATGTTTGCTGTTAGTCTGTTACTCTGTTGCTACTCTACACACTATTTCCTGTGTCTCATGTGATGTCGTACGTAATAACGTACTGATTGTTCAGTGTGGCAGCGTTGAGGTGCACCTCGTTTTTGAGCTTGCATTTGCATGCTGGCAGGTAGGGGTAGTTGGTGTTCGATTTCCATTTTCATGTCTTTCAGTGGACTCGGAAGGACGCGTCATCAGGTGACATTAACGAACTCCAGGAAAGAACCTGCTGAAACTCTGCCTGGCACTGGAAGCTGGGCACAGTATACTCCTAGCAGTGAAGATACCCTTCCTGCCGCGGAGCATGGGAAGGAGAAGCTCCAAGGGCCTTGTCTGTCCACGGGCTCTGAATTCCGATCGAAAAGCAGAGACAGAGCTTGTGGCCTGGTGGGCCGGACTCCGGTACGGAGTGGACATGGACGACTGCAGGCAGCAACGCAGGCAGGCAGGTGTGGGCGTGATGATTAGCACACGGTGGTCGTGGCTTTTAATAACCAGTACTCCTACTGTCTAGTAGTAGTAATAATAATCAAATAACTCTTCGGTGATCAAGGCAGGAAGCAAGCGAGGGAGCGAGCACGTGGTTACGCACTGAGCATGGTTCACACGGCACGGCCTGATAGATGGCCTGGTCAGGGCGTGGTGGGCTGGTCGCCACAACGCCAAATACGCCATGTTCGAGATACTGAGATGGACGAAAACGCCACAACCATGCCACGCTTAAGGATACCTGAGCTAGTTCTCAACTTAGCATTTTGCTACTTGGAAGAGATAGAATGTTAACAGCACACTCGATTGGTTCACAAAACAACTTAATTCTGATATAAATCGGAGTACACAACCTCACGAGAGAGGGAGGTCTGGAGTTAGGATGGAGGATTTGGACTTTTCGAGAAGAACACCAAGAAGGCTCTAGAAGGTTCTAGAAGTATAAAAGAGGAAGCTTGAGTGCAGAGAGACGTCTGAGGAAGGAAGACGAGTTGTTCTGTTCTAAATATTCGATTCCCCGTCGTCTTTCCATCCCGACTTCTTTGTATTACTGGCTATTGGCCAAGATTAGATAGATAATAAGGTGACTCTTGGTTCCATGCACACTCACCACTATAAATGCACGTAGACATAACAAACGCACACTCACCACTATAAACGCACGCACACAAATCTACCTTTGTGAGCATCTTCGAAGACTGGGCCGATAAATCCTCGAGATTGACGAAGTCACCACAGGCGCCTCGTTGTCGAGGATTAGATAGATAAGGTGACTCTTGATTCCACGCTAGGCTCAAATGGATTACGAGGCCTGCTTGCTGACCTTACTCCTGTCCATCCCCACTCCGGATCTAGATGGCAGGTGTGATATGGACATCCTATTAAAAAACTTCTACAAAGACACAACACTTCTGTTCGCTTTTCTTATCAGCTATATTTTTCAGCAAAGGAACAGTGTTTTCTCTCACGACAAATCAGTGAACAGTACTTTTCAGCTTATCTTTTCAGCGAAGCGAATAGGGCCCGACAAAGTGGTTAGATTAGAATACAATCCTAATAGCCACTACTTTTCCTAGCCTACTCACCACAAAATGTCACGGAACTGCCCAAATTATAAGAATAAAAGTACAAAAACAATTGTCGGAGTAATTAAATTTCCGTACTTAAACTCTTATAACTCCGATAGTCCAACGAAATCACGAGGGATTTCAAACCAACCAACATACTAGCCAAGATCGTAGTGGTTCAACATAACAAGTCACATGTTACATCCATTTCACAAGTAATTCAACATAGATCGGAGTTCAATAGAGTTATTACAACTCAAATTCAAAAGTAGTGGAAGCAAAACAATTTGAAACCAACATTACCCTTATTTCAAATACATGCCAGTACCAAGGTCAACTACCAACAAAAGCATTAGAGACAAAATAACTTAGAAGGATCATGTCCATGATCACACTCCGCCACAATGGCAGGAGCCAACCAATTCTTGCAGTAACCATGATACATCACAACCTGCAACAAGTGGGAATAAACCTTGAGTACAAGAAGGTACTCAGCTAGACTTACCCGTCATATACCAGAAATAACATGACACCAAGGAGTATGCAAAGATTTTTTTTAGTGGGCTAGCTTGACTCATTTGCGAAAAACATAAGTATAATGAATAAACCATTTTAAGTACTTTTGCATCGTCTTTGTTATAACCTGTTAATCTAGGTAAGCACCTATGCTAAAGCAATCACTTGATTAACCATTAACATCAAAGTTACCATCTCAGGTTTAGCATTTTCAACATAATCCACATAACCATCCGTGTTCCATCATCATTACTACGATGCCTAGCTCGAGTCAAGTGCTCACTATCCAGGAGCGATGGCGATTCAAATCGATTCCTAACCAGCTGGTGATTTATTCCTCACACAAACCACACTCACTGATCAAGTGAGCTATAGATCACCAATGACACTATCCAGGTAAACATCGCGGGACAAACTGGAGCTGCAGTACCCAGGGACCGCCCGATAGCCAGGACGCACCTTGGGCTCACTCTTCGCGTCCCCGTCATACCCCCTTCAGCACCAGTACGCGCACCCATGTAGATCCCGGCCCGAATAATGCCACTAGCTTCGCGGTCGAAAGGTACTTTATTCGGCCAGCTAAATGTGAGGCATGCATTCAACATGACAAGAGGGACGAGCAACGATCGGTCCTTAACCGACACAGACAGAATCACTATAGTCCAAAACCCTATAAGACTCCGACCGGTCTCTATTTATCCATCAACACTTGGTTATTTTTCTATGATAACAATTATAGCCAACCATAACTAGGTATTCACCTATATCTCGTAGGTGACAGGAAATCACCCAATTTATACCGGTCTAAGCATGGCTAAGCAATGTTTTCGATCCTGAACCAACAATAGGATTCCAGGCATATTTCTGGGACAAGGAAAGGGTATATATGCAGTAAGTGTTTCCAATCAACTCCTATAACTTAATGCAACAATACATATATAATATATATACTCAACTGCTTTTATAAAGTAGGAGGCTTAGAATGCTCTGGGGCTTGCCTGGGATCGAACACTTAGGTTAGTGTTTGACAGATGACACTCGCTTGGCGAGCATCTCCCATCCCGGCACTTGCTTAGTCCTTCCATCTTCAGGATAGGTCCACCAACACCGTCTTCGGGTTTGGCTTCAATATCTCATCCTTCACGTCGTGCATTTAACGTACCTAGATGAGATACAAGATGCATGTGTATGAATATGATGAATAATAACACAAGATGCATTACATAAGCATTCCAGTAAGCACAAGATTATGCAAGACCTAGACACCAATAACTATTTAACTAGCATCACACAACTAATTATAGAGGGCAAGCACAACAAGCATAACACAAGTTTAACAAGATCACAAGTATCTTAAATTGACCATCATCAAGGGCATAAGCCACACTTAGCAACACATGGAGTAAACAACCATAACTAGCATCTGATAATTTCTGGACTGCAAACAACAGCTGCATGTTTGGATCATAATGGGAGTTATACAAATCCAATAGCCATGCAACAAGACATTCTGGAAATCTTATGAAGTTGTCTATAATTCATCTTTAATTATCTTAACATGATTCTCAAGTTAACCAAGTCAAACATGCATATTTACAGATTCTGGTCCAGAGATTCCAGAGAACAACTATTTCTGAAACCCCACTTGGAACAAGTCATAACTCACAAACTACAAGGCCAAATTCCACCAAAATTTAACATAAGCTATATTAATGAGTTATCTACAACTTTCTTATAAGCATGTTTCTCAGCAAACATCATAATCATGGTGCAATTACCAAAGTCCCAGAAACTATCCAGGAAAGCATCAATTGCAAGAATAAATATTAACTTATGTTGCAAACATATAAATAGATAAAACCAACTTTACCAACATATCACACATATTAAAATAACACCATAAATCATGGTGTCACCATCTAAATAAATTCTTTAGAGGCATTTCTTAATTTATTTAGATGCCTTGGTGATTTAATGAACATATACCAAAAGTGCACCATAAATTCTACAAAATTATAGTAGCTAGCATATCATCACAATAGTCTACTGTACAAATTTAAAGCCATTTGGACATGTATATCAACCTATATGAAAAAGACAAATTGCTATTGTAAGAAATCATGTGAGAGCAAGATACACTAATAACTCACTCATACAGCAACCAAAATTCATAAAATTTTTAGTACACATCAAACATCACATGAGTAGCATACCAAAAAAATTTCACTTCATTTGAAGCCCTACATTTGCAGTTATGAAAATGACAAATACAACTAGCATTAAAAACCTAGCTGCATAAATCTATTTTTACAGCTAAAACTTTAAACTAAAACATGCCACATTATAGATCTAATGCATAGGGAATTTCATAAGGATTCTAAAAAGTCATCATTTGCTATTTTATGATTTTTCTACAATTTACTATGATTTTCCAAAGTTTCAGCTATTTTCCCATAAAAGAAAAACAGAAAATCACATAGGACAAACACTTTGCAATGCGGCCCCTGGAAGAAACTTTAATTACACCGAGCAAACAAGTCCTTCTTGCACTATTCAAATGAGTCTGTGGTTCACCGAAAGACCCTTTTCTTTCTCCTTATTTATGCCCGTGGTCCCTCTTCTTCTTCCAGAGTAGAGCACGTCGGGCTCGGTTGGTGCTGGCGGTGGGGGGGGGGCAGCGCTCTGGTGGCTTGCGGCGGTGGCGGAGCGGCAGGGGGCCTGCGCGCACCCGCTGGTGCCTCCAGCTCGGCTTGAGGTGGCCTGAGGCCGGCTGGCCACGAGAGCACGGCGGGCCGAGGGCTGCGGCCACGCCGGCGACAGCAGACGACGGCGGCTGGACGACCGGCGAGGCGCGCGGGGTAGCGGCGGTCCCGGCCACAGGCGTGGGAAGCCGCAGTTGGGCTGGGCGTGGCTGGTGGTGGCCCTACCATGCCTGGGGCGGGCGCGACGGATGGCGGTGACGCGGCAGGCCGGCTCTGGTGACTGCGGGCTCCGACGAACACGAGCGTGGCATCAAGGGGAGCGAGGCGGAGGTGGTGTTGCACGTGGCTGCGACCGTTGGGGCTTGGAGTGGCAAGGACGCGGGTGGCATGGAGCGGCGACAGCAGAGCTTGGACTGGAGCTCGCCGCATCCATGGCGGCGTCCATGCGCTGCAGAGGCAAGGGGAGGCGAGGAGGAGGTGGAGGGGGATGGAGAAGGCGCGCTGGTGCCCCTCCTCATCGGCAGCATGGCACAGGGCGCGGCAGGAAGGTAGGGATGCGTGGCAGCAATGGTGGGGGCGCAGCCGGCGCATGGAGGACGCGTCGACATTTCATCGAGCACGTGGCGTGCGGTGAAACGAGCAAGGTGGGGTGCCGATTAGGGCTAGATCTGGGCCGATTCAGTGAATGGGCCCAAAACGAAGTTGGCAGCCCACATGATGCTCTACATTTTACGTTAAGGGGCCAGGGTCATTAGAGCAACCAATTAGTGGTTAATCATCTCCGAAGATAGTTGTGCCAGCGTGTTGGCAGAGATTAATAAACATCCAAATTGATGGTCCAAATAAAGTCAAACTGGTGCCATCCTTTTGCATGCTCTTCACAACAATGTGTGCTCCAACTTTTACATTTGGCTCAACTTGAGTTGCTTAGCAAAAACCCGAGAACGCAACGTGCCAACCGTCATCGCCATTGAAATCCCAGACTTAGAAATAATTCTAAGTGCTAAAAACTGCAGTAGATTCAATCTTGTGACCTCTGTTTGACTAGGTTATGGACCAAACTAGCTCTTGACCCTTAAACAAAGTTTCTTCTCCATAACATGAACTACAACTTTTATTTAAGGTCCAACATTAAAATAGGTGCAGAAGCTACAGTTCTACTTTGACCAAAGTAGGATCCCGATAAAGCTTAAATTATCCTTTTTGATCCATTGGAGCATTTTCGGGGCATTTGCTCAATATGAACCTTTCATGACTTTTGTTGTAGAGTCCATCTAGAGTCATTTAGGCAAAATTGCAAGGTTTGGTTGATGACCTACATTTTCATTCACTTAATAGTGCAATTGAAGCACTTAGTAAAGTCATTCCAACTAGGATATAACTTATCATTTCATGTGACTTTTTGATTCCAAACTTTATAAAACTTTTCCAGTGACCAATATAGATGGGTATTGATGTGAGACACATGAAGATATTACAATAACACCACCCAAGCATATATCTTGAAAAAGGCCTATATGTAAAGCAAGAGTGCAATATCCAAGTTTAGGTTGTGGCTCATTTCCATAGGTTTGACCTTGATATCTTCATTCCCCACTTAATCTATCATGTTTGAGCTCAAACCCACTACTTAATGAGTGACAAACACCTGGGGTTTTACACAAAGCAAGCCTCTTTTTTTGTGATTACATAGTACAACGTAGACACAACACACGCACACTCACCACTATGAACGCACACACACAAACCCTACCTCTATGATCATCTTCGAAGACTGAGCCGACAAACATGCGCCTCGCAACACACGCACACTCACCACTATGAACGCACGCACACAAACCCTACCTCTGTGAGCATCTTCGAAGACTGAGCCGACAAATTCTCGACATTGACGAAGTCACCACATGCGTCTCGCTGTCGACTGGAACGCCGCCTACCACTGAAAGCACAACACTGTTAAATCCTAGAATATTCGCTCCCATAGGAAGTCGAACCCAGGACCTCAGGTGCTACTGAAGCTCTTGTAACCACTAGGCTGCAGGCCATTTCACGACTAGCAACTACTCCTAATTGAGCTAAGCAAGTAAAGCAACTAAAACTAGCTACTATACATAACTAGAGAGCTACAACTACACTACATAAGAAACCATTACACAAGCTTAAGTACAACAATGTAGAGCACGAGTGTAGTAAAGCAAACCACCGAGGCAAGAGGAAAAGACAAAGATTTATCCCTGAGGTTCGGTTGCTTGCGGGATGACCTACATCCTTTGCTGAGGCGAGTCTTTTAGTGATCGCTTCGTGCGCTAAGAAAGCTATCCGAGCTTGACCCTTAATGTGTAGTGCTACAAGAAGCCAATCAACCAAGAGCACTCCAACTGGCCTCGAGCATTCTACTAGAGTTCCTTTGCGATATCCCGTGGAGTGAGCATAATATCCCTCACAATAAACTTGATCGGAGCCACCCAACAATCACCAACAAGGTGCTCAATGATCCACCACTGCTAAAATCTGTCTAAGTGGCAACAACTATCAAGAGTAACAAGAAATCTGCATCCCAACGATGCACTGTTGCCAGATGCAAACTCTTTAAGCAAATGCACCAGATCTCTCCCAAATCTCACTTTAGATCAACTCTAAGTAAGCAAAGCAAGTGAGTGGGAAGTGTTCTTGATCTCTCTAGGGGTGTGTGTGTGTGTATCAGTTAGAATGCCAAGAGAGGACCCAAGGGCCAAGCACCCCTATTTATAAGCCTCCCACCAAATAGATACGTTGGAAAGCTCTTGGTGGGCTGTCTGCATCACCGAAAACCCTAGTGGGCACCAAACAAGCACCACCGGAGAAAGTGTAAGTGAGATCTGGCAGCTGAGATTTGATCTCCAACTAGACGCTAAGGATTGCTTTCTCTAGTGCCAACATAGGGGGTACCATTGGAGATTTCCAGTGGCTCCCTAACCCTTGGCTGAAACTAGTTGTTAACCCCAACAGCTATAAGCTCTTTACTCTGTTGATCTTCAGTGGACATCATCGAACAATTCTATTGATGTCAAAAACTTCTTGATTTAAATAGCTGAGAGCTTCAGGGGGTCCCTGAAAAACTTTGGTGGCCCCACCGAAGAGTCTAGTGCACCAGATCAAACTTCCTTCACACAGGCCCCCAAGGGCTTTTCTCCGGTGCTGCCAGAGCCCAACCACCGGACCTTTCCGGTGACACTCTAACAACACTATAGTTCCAAAGCATAGACACTTGTTGTGTAGAGCTGCAAAACACAAAGATGTCTCCTACATCATGGTTCTGAATGACTTCAGTAAAACTTCCTTGACCAAGAAGGGCACAGACAACTGCTTCAACAATCAACCTTCGGTCTTTGGTGAACACGACGACCCTATAGGTAACAAACAACAAGTGGTGGGGTCCTGGTAACACTCCTAGATGTGCCACATGGCTAGACCGGTCGCAAAGAACATGCTCCTTCCATGTAAAGCTGGTAATAGGCTGAAAACCAGCCCAAAACTCCACCAAACCAATTGCCTAAGATAACGCCCACCCAATCTAACCCACCCCACCATTTTAGCTTCTTGATCCAAACCCGACCAAACCACGTGCTAATTAAAACCAGATCAGACTATGCTTGATTCTTTGGACCGGTTTGCAGCAGCGGTGGCCACGTGCCCGACTCGCCATGACGGTTGCACGCATGGCCAGTGAAGCCCGCTATGGCTACAACTGGCTCGATGCCATGCCTTATCGCGGCGATGGTCGACTCCTACGCATGGTTCCTAGTCATCAAAGGCAACCGACCCCAAAGATAGGCCTCATCAGCCATCATGGTTGACAATGATAGCTTGCCTTGAAGCCATGGCGACAGAGGATAGGTGCACCTAGCGCTCCTAGTGATGACAGTTCACACGCGCCTATAGCCCTGCGACCTGCACGCATGTGCTTAGGAGGCGAGGTCGCGTGCAAGACCCGTCACAGAGTCTGTGGCTCTACATACCTGACCAAGCTGGCCATCAGAGGCAGTTGCTCCCATGCGCCATGCTCTTGGCTTTCCCATCTGCAATTGCTACTATGGCAGGAGTGACAGAGCTCAAGCCCAAATCAAAATGAACCCATTCTAACGCTGGCAGGATGCAGGACTTTTGACCATTAACTACTCCATGGTACAAAACAGGTACAACACTTGTCAAGCCCAAATCGACCCAAACCAATCCATTCCAACTACTAATCCAAACCCAACAAACCCACCAAGCTCCTCAACCCATTTCCCCCCAAACCAACTTGGTCCAAAAGAAAACTAGACCATAGAAACCGGGTCTGAACCAAACCATTACCAGCTTTACTTCCATGGTAAGACATCTATGTATGTGAGGAAGATGTTCAATTTGAAGAATTACAAAATATGAACAATTTTGATATTATGAAAATAGAAAACATCTTCAATCATAATCTGATGCTTCCTCTAATTCAAACTGGCCACAAATGGAAAGCTAGGTTGGTCGCATGGAAAACACTCCTTCCATGGTAAGACATCTGTTTTAATCAAGAAATTCCTAATATGAACCAATATGAGTTCACCAAAATAAGAAAGGTTGTTATCCAAATCTGAAGCACTAAACAATTAACTATAGCCCTAAGCACTCAAAGGAATTGGAATAAAGTGCAAACGCATGAAAAACCAATTTTGTCGGGATACTCATCTAACCTTTGGCGGTGCTTGTCTTAGGCGACAATGTATGGTCAAGGAGGCAAGGAAAAGACATAGAGGCGAAGAAACAAAAACTTGCGTAGGGATTCAATGAAGGGAAAACACGGAATGGGGCGAATAAAGCGATCCATGGTGGGGATTCTTGCGGGAGCCACTGCGACAGGGGCTGAGGGGAGTTGTGGAATTAGGGTGGGGAATGGGCTAGGTGATTCAAGATATAAGTGACATGGATGGCCGAGATTGATCGATAGGTAGAACGGACGGCTAGTGATAAAAGTGACAGTAACCGTATTAAGTGGCCAATTGTGTCGGTAATGTGAGAGTATCATACGATGATTGTTAGTTACCCTTGCATGTTACATCATTATATGAAATGACTAACCACTTATTGAAGTAACTAGAAAGCCAATGTCTCTCTAAGTGTCAATAAACTTGCCAGCAAGCTGAGTATTCGACGAAGCTACAACGCACAACCTAAGTCCCTAAAAATGCACCTTTTCAACTCGGGTGCATTTTCATGAGACTTCTCCAACATATCGGCCAAGAAGGCCCTGGACGACATCTTTGACATCTACACAACATTGCCTCCACCAAACACCTTTGCGGAAGGGTCTTCTCCAACATCTTTGATGAACCACAACAACACACCTCTGCCAACACTATAGTAGGATCGGAGGGGCTTTGCCATCATCTTCGATCACTACAACAGTTTGGGAGCCTTTGTCGACACCTTTGGCATCAACCTATGATGACTCGCCTTTATCGCCGAGCTCAAGGGCCTACATAAACTCCTTCGGCATCAAGGTCTACTTCACCTTTGTCAACCACTTTGGCTCGAGGGCCTCACTGATAATTGTAGTTCAAACATCTACTTCTGCTGCTACGGCTACTACGACTATAGCGACGATACCAAGCATGATTGAAGATTTGGTCACGAGCACCAACCAAGAGATACTAGGGGATCATACCGGAGGACTGGCCACTCTAGATGGTAAAGACTTTTGCTCGAGGCACGCAAGATAGGATTTGGAGGCTTCAAGGCAACCTTCAGCCATGACTACTTTGACTACATCAACTACAACAACCACATCTATTCCCAAAGAGGATATACGTCTTCGAGTGAAGCTTCTAGCGATAAGGTCCTTGGATAAAGGACATGTCATCATGCAAAGCTCCCAATGAAAAGGTCTGAGGAGAAAGGACACATCATCAAGCGAATCCTCCGACAGAAGCTCCCTAGAGAAAGAACATGTCATCAAATGAATCATTCAGCGAGAAGGTCCTAGAGGTAGAGATCTACGTGCTGAGTGAAGGCAACAAGCCAAGTCATAGAAGCAACCAAGGGAGCCGAAGCCCAAAGTTGAAATATTGGGAAAATCAACATCAACACACTTGGAGTTAGAAGCTTTCAGAATTAGCACTTGTATAGACTAGAGACATGTGTGTGCTATTTTCTCTATGCCCTTTTCCCCATAGGGTTTTGGGGATGGAGTTTTTAATGAGGCGCACACACGTAGGTTGAGAAGGGTGATCCTCGCAACCAGATTTCGAGATGTATTTGCGCATCTTCTAGTATAAGCATCTACTAGGTCATGTTATATCAACCATAACCTAATAGATGAGTGGCTACTATTATGGAGCCCATGAGGTATATGGGCCAAGTCTCTCCCTAGAAGAGGCCCAACTAGTGGCAAGAGTAGTTGTTGGAGGAGCCCATGAGGTATATGAGCTAAGTCCCCCTAGAAGGGGCCCAACTAGTAGCTAGAGTAGTGCCATGTGAAATCCAACCCCGCTAAGGGGCCACTTGTAAATTATATTGCCTATATAAGTGCCCAAGGGAATGGTAGGTTTGGTCACTTGAGCTTTCTCACTCTCACATGTTACCAATGCTCCCAAACTTAAGTTTGGAGCCTTCTCTGCTTAGCCTTCTCCACAGAGCCTTGTCCACCTAGCCTTCTCCACGAAGCCTCCTCCACCGAGCCTTCTCCATGGAGCCTTTCGCATCGAGCCTTCTAACCTTCTCCATCTAGCCTTCCCCATGGAACCTTGTCCATGGAGCCTTCTCCACGGAGCCTTCTCCTCTCTAACTTGTTCGGCATCCCTTATCCTAACACAAGGTTTTGGCGTACAACTTCTAAAGTTGATGTACTTTGATGGAGGAGTAGATGCAAGGGCACCGTATGCAGCTATGTCATATTGAGAAAATTGGTAACGGAAGGAAGATTAGTATGCAAGCAGTGAAAGAGTAAACATATACATACCAGTAGCACCGGTTTAGCTAATTAAGGCATGTACCATAAATATAGTAATGTAGTTTCGAGTCAAAAGATAATCATTAATGATTTATATTATTCTTTTAAATCACAGCTAAGATTGACCCAACCACCACTTTTTCCATGGACACATACTAGTTCCCAAAAGACAAAAAAAATGCCACAATAATATATTAATAGAAATTAGTATATAAAATTTGATTGTCTAACAAAATACCTATCATCAAAAACATTTGCAGTGTTATTGTATTCCTTAAAAATTTTCAAAATACCAAAACAAGAACAAAAGGTTAGGGAGTGAATCAAATGATGTTTTAGAGCTTACATGATCAAAATTCCATTATGTTAAATGTTTTAGAATCTCACATTACTAAAAGTTCATTATGCTCAGCTTCATCAAATCCTAAATCGCCATCAATAAAGTAAGAAGTGAAAACAATATTTTTGGCAAAATTATTTTCATATAATGCAAGGTTAATTACAAGATCAATCTCGAATAGCTTATTTAGATGTTGCTTTCCCTAAACATCCTTTGAAAAAACACCGTTTAGATGTTAGAAACAATGTCTATTCATCTAGTAAATTACGAATAAGAACAAAAACTTAAAAAAGGAACGCTTAACTCATTCTGGTGCCCTTGGAACCATGTTGTTTTACACGGCGTGTGAAGACTGAAGTGGCTTTCACTGTGTTTGGGAAAGAATTCAAATCTTGTTGTTGAGCTTTAGCTTCTAGCACCCCACTTTCCTTTCCTCCACTAGGTTAACCTCAGTATTGCCCACAGAGCAATGTCTTCATTCCCTTCACTTCAATAGCAATGTCTTCATCTCCCTCAACAAAATGTGTTTGGGTCCTGACATCTTTAGTCCCATCCTCTCGAGTAGCATTTTTCCTCTCATTCTTTACCTTTTTCAGATTATGTAAATACACACTTGAGAGTACTGAGTTTATATTATCTCCATCTTAAAGAGATTTCTAATTAGGTTAAATAGCTTGAGTGGTTAAAATTGAAATAAGAAGTTTTTGGGCCCTCTTCCCAGGAGTGTAAAATTTCATACACGTTGTCGAGCTAGGAGGTGCTTTCAACGCCATATGTGTAATGCAGAACTCAAAAAACTTTTCCACACAACAGAACTGTAGAAGTGATGTAGGGTTCTTTAAGTTCTTTCTGTGAAATGCTGAGATGTCAAAAAATTGTATGAAGTCTATCACCCCATGGAGCTCTAGAATCACATCATTTGTGTATCTAACGAGGCCATTCAACCTGTCACTTTTTGTGAGTTTTGAGATTTCAACTTCATACTTTTCATTCACCATAAGTCCACAATATTAATACTCCAATTCCCACCCTAAGTATTATAGTCACCATGGCTAGAAAAAATTCATAAGAAGATTCAAAACTAGTATTCTGCCAGAAGGGGTGTCCTTTTGTAGTTCATTATATTAAAGGAACTTTGGAGTTTACCCGGACATAATCATTCTAAACGAGAGGATATCTGTTGTGGTGGCAAAACGCCAGGTGAGACTTGTTAGGACCATATGTGTGGCCGGGTGCATGCAGCCACACAAGATAACACACCTAATTTGAAAATTCATCTAGAGCAGGGACCAACACCTGCCCTGCGCACATTTGTAGTCCTAGTGACGCTCCACTAGCGCTTCTAGTTAGACGATCAACATCGACTAATATAATAGATAATGAGATCTTCTACTAGCAAATAAGCACCAAAATGAGTCCATCAAGATTCAAACAATTTTAAGCTAGGCAGGATAAGATAGAGCATGATTTTAAAACAAGTCTGAAACTAGTTTCATAATTTTCTGAGGTAAAATAAATTTTCTATGAATTTTTCAAGATTAAACCTTATTTTTGGGATTTTTATTGCATTGTTTTCCCATGCAAAACATTTGGATAAATTTTTGAAAAAATATTTTAGGATTTTTGGATATTTTTTTAAAAAAGTATTTCTAGTCCGATTTACCCATGAACTTTTAACTTAGTCTGATTCCCCATTCTCTCCTCTGACGTGGCGCCACATTAGCAAACTACCATCAAAACCACTAAAGGTGTAAAACAAATTGTTTTAAAAGTTGAGCAAGGTTAAAAAAAACTAGTTTTGTAGTTCAGGGATAAAAATTGGACAACTGTGATAGTTGAGGAAGAAGGTAAATTGGCTAAGCAAGCATCTAGCACCATCGCCAACTATCAGCAGTGAAGAGAAAAAAAAACACCAGGTGGAACATCCGGTGATCATCAGTAGTGTGGCCAACGGTTGGATTCTCTCTAGCACAGTGCCAACGGATAAAATGGTGGATGCTCCAGGACAGGCTGACAGAAACGCCGACGAGGAGGGCCATGTGTGAAGTGTCAATTGTCGGCTAGGGAATATACCTTGCCAGGCGACGTTTGCTCTCTCCATTTTTTCTAAAACAAATTTAATGCTTAACAATTGAATAATATCGTCCATCACTTGAAAACTTTCATATCGTGCTATATCTGACCTTCTGTCTAAAAACCAGTAATACCCACATCAGCCTATATAGTCTTGGTAAACTTTTGTTCTTGAAAATAACAGACATGCGGAAAAAAAACATCACGTGAAAGTTGTGAGATGCTCAGATCCCCCACAATTTTAGACCGAACTACAAATCAATGTGAATAATTGTGAAATGTTAAAGCAGTATATGCCTACAATACTAGAAATTTGTAAAACTTATCCACCCAAGATGAACCCAACAACTCATCCTATAATTTTTTTTGAGGGCCAACAGGGCAGGCCGGGGGGGGGGGGGGGGGGAGGAGAGGCTCCCCACCTGAGGTTAACTTCATTGATCTAGGACCAGTGGACCCATCATGGTTCGAAAATTACACCTTTTACAACAGCCCTAGCACAAGGGCGAGATTGTGGCTTTTATCCACGAATAAGAAAAACAACAACAACACCACCACCTTTGATAATCATGAGTTGTTCACCACCAGCGGCCGAACTCCGGCGACTGTGAAGCATTGAGTCAAAATGACAGACGACAGTCGTGATTACAATGTCTTGAAGCACATCCAGGACCTAGTTGATGCCCGCCAACGCCCATTGAGGGGAGGAAACCACAATGGAGGGAGGACCAGCAAAAGGGGCGCGAGGAGATCCAAGAGAGGGGATCATGGTCTTGTTACTGGCATTTGATGAGACAAGGCAATCAAGGATTATGGAGAATGGCAAAGCTAGGACACAGGCGGCATAGTTTGCAGGTTAGAACTTGTGCAAAATCAATAGAGAGGGGGATGGCTGGGTTGTTGGCGTGGTGGGGGCGCAAATGATCTCCCAAGCAATGCCTCCAGGAAGATAGTGATTAAATATGGCAATGGGTACCCGAAACCCGACTACCCGATGGGTTTTACCTGATAAAGAGGCGGGTATGGGAAGAATTCTTCACCCATGAGTATACTAATGGGTAAAAATCTCTACCTATCGGGTATTCAGGTATGGGTACGGGGACATAATACCCACACCCGTGTACCCGCGGGTAATTTATACCCGCCTTAGCAACACATATGTATTCATTAATTACTATGAAATACACATATATCTAATATATCTATGACTATTATACTACTAATTAGTGCAGTTTTGTTGCTATGCTATAATTGTTGATTTCTATTGACAAAGAATTGACGATACATGATTCTAATAATATAATATATTCATGTTCTTTTGGTTTGTAGCGGGTATGCATTCGGGTACGAGTTACCCGTCGGGTATTTTTACCCGCGTGGGTACGGGTATGGGTGAAATCTTCTACCCGTACGCGGGTATGGGTAATTTAGCGGGCAAAATTTTATCTCACGGGTACGGGTATGGGATAGTACCCGACGGGTATATACCCATTGCCATCTTTAATAGTGACATCAAAAGATGCCAGCATTGCTTGTCCGGGATCACCGGATTGAGTTTTTGCCCGGAGATCAAACTTAGCAAGATGGCAGATGGAGACTTGACGACGCCTCCAAGAAGGAATATGACGCACAACAGGCACCATCGTCGCTGGCACTGGCAACAAGCCGAGCATGACTTTCGTCTAGAATCCATCGTAACAACAGTCACCTGCGCCATCCAGTAAGGTTGGCCCCCCGAGCGGATCTTCGTCCTCCCCATTGAGGCAGATCAGGCCCCCATCGGCCGGTCCTGGCCGAGGAGAGCAGCACAGGGGGAAGCTGAAGCTCGCTCATGACCGACGCCGGTGCGGTGCCCAGACGGCGCTCTGTCCTCCCCGTAAAAGGCAGCGAAGGCTCTCAATAGCCGTGGAACAGCTAGAGAGAGCGGCACAGAGGGGAGGACACCAACAGCACGCAGCCCCGCCGCCGGCAAGCCCACGGCCAAACTGCGCACACCACGCCACTGCTGGGCCCTGCAGACGAACACGAAGAGGAAACACGGGCACGCTGCCCCACCGCTGGCACGCCCACGGCCGAACTGCAGCCCCGCCCCACTCCGCAGCAGGGTCTTACCCAAATGTGGCCCGAGACGGAGGCCTGTGGAGCTACGGCCGCCCTCCAGGACGACTCGGCGCGACACCATTGCCTCGTTTGCCAGAGATGGCCTGCCAGGCAGGGGCAGTGGAGCTAGGCCGCGGATCCGGCGAAGGGAGCGGTGGATCCAGGCCCGGGAGGCCGCGCTGGACCCGTGGTGCAGGACGCCGAATCTGGGCCGGCCTGGCGCCTGCACGCCGAAGATGCTGGACGGGGAGGAGGGGGAGTGGATGCTCCGCCAGCCGCGCCCTGCTGCGCCGGCAGCCAGTCAGGCCGCGTCCTGGGTCCCGTGCGGCCAGATTCGGCGCTTGGATCACCGGATCCGGGCCCAGGCTGCCGAGGGAGGCCCGCACGCGCGCGAGCAGGAGTTCCACCGACGGCGCGCTCACGACCGCCGGCTGCCACGACCGCTCAGCCCCCACGCGCCTGATCCGGGGCGAGGGGCACCGGATCCAAGTCCAGGGCCTGGACTTGGATCTGCAGCTCCGTGCACGCCGGCAGCCGTCCTTGCTGCCGAAGAGCTCACATCTCGGAGGAGAAAGAGAAGGTGAAGAGAGGAAGAGAGGGGGAGGGAGCTGCTGCGGGGAGCTTTTTTGGGGCGCCGCAGCGGGCCGCCGCCACCGCTAGCTGGAGCAGCGGCGAAGGCGGCCGGAGGTGGCCTGCGGCGGTGGGTGTGCGGCGGCGCGGGGCGTGTCGCCCCCGAGTCGCCCTAGGGGAGACGACGCAGATGCCTGGTGAGCATCACCCAACTCATCCTATAATAATTGGTTAAAAGTTAGCAATGGAGGGCCAATCGAGATAAACCATGTTGTCATCCAATCGAGAAATAGAAAAAGGTCAGATGGATAAAACTAGACATAAATAAAACGCTCTCACTAAGATTTGGGACCCGTCCTTTGCTCCTCCATAATTCTCAGAATGATCCAAGACAACAACTATATATGATACTAAATAAAGAAAGAAAGAAATATATGTTTACTATAGGTCCTAAAATTGTGTAGCAACTTCTATAATGTATTTGTATCTGTAGATATTCTAGGCATTGCCGCAGGAGCACATGTTGATCAAACTAGTATATCTAACGTGGTAGACTAGCTGAGGATAGAAACTCCCGCTGCAAGCTAGAGCAATTCTGGCTGCGTTGAGGTACATTAGCTCCGTTTCCCGACAACTGTTCTGTGTCTTGCTCCAATGTTGATGAGTTCATCCGTTCTGTTCGTAAAAGCTGTAGAGATATAACTACTTGCTTCATTGCAGGCCTTTCTTCACCTTGCAGTCTCAAACATATTTCTGCAAGGGATGCAATTTTGTTAATCTCTTCCTCTGTTGCTTCCTCTAGAACTTCAGCAGAAATTATCTCTGTAATTGGCCTTGTCTTTATCTCTGAAAGGAAGTAGTCACTCAAGTTTTGCTTCGTTCCAGACTCTGTTGTAAAAACTGGTTGTTTTCTCAGAAGAAGCTCTAGAAGTACCACACCAAAGCTGTAGACGTCACTCTTCTCATTTAGCTGTCCAGTTTGGTAATATAATATTCTGGATCTAAATAACCAAATGTGCCTTGTACATTTGTAACAACATGTGTTTGATCGATTGGGACTGATCTTGAAGCGCCAAAATCTGAAACTTTAGCAGTATATTTTCCATCTAGGAGTATGTTAGACAACTTTACATCACGATGGAAGATTGATATGGAGGCAGCAGAGTGGAGATAGTATAGGGCTTCTGCAGCTTCAGTAGCAATCCTTAGACAATCATTCCATGGTAACGAGAATCCACTACTTGAATGGGAATGGAGAATTCCGAATAAAGAACCATTAGGAATGAAATCATATACTAGTAAGGGGACTTCAGTTTCAAGACAACATCCAAAGAGTTTCACGATATTTCTATGATTTATCTGAGAGAGAAGTGCAACCTCATTGATGAAATCCCTGATCTCACCGTCCTTGATGACCATGGATTTCTTAATAGCTACCACGCGTTGGTCAGACAATATGCCCTTATATACATTACCGTGCCCTCCACAACCAAGAACACGTGTAGGATCAAATTTATTTGTTGCCTTTTCTAGCTCTTCTAGGGAGAAAATCTTTGTCTTGTCACTTACATGTTCGTCTGATAATATTAACTGTTCCAAAAGAATACCCTGATTCTTTCTAAAATACTTCCTTCTTAGTTTCTTCTGAACATTCGTTTTCCATCTTCGGACAATCACTACTGCAGTTAAGCCGAGAAGGATAATGCCAAAACCACAACTGAACCCAATTGTAATACCTACAATGATATACTATACTGTCAATAGCATAAATCAAGATAACTTTTTTCTGGAGTAAAATTGATCAATATGGGACTCACCTAAGAGGAAATTTTTCTTTCGTTTTGAGGTGCACTGCATTGTTGGAATATCATAAACAGTATCAACAGGACACTTGATGCAAGTGAAGCTTCCAATGGTATTACTGCATATGCCTTTGCAAATGCCTGGTGTTCGCAGGCATTCATCAATATCTGAAACCATATTCATATGTAAGGCGACATAACATATCTAAATATTATATATTTACCATCCAAGATCCAGGATCCCAGTATACTCTTTGACTGCTGACAAGCCATGGACATGTCATGTAAAATGTTTTAGATATCAGAATTATAAAAAAAAAACCTCAGCTTTTATTTGCTTCCTTAAAGCATAGAACCATCACTTATTAGTTACCATTACAAAGGGGTGGTTTGGGGAGAAGAGGTGGGCGGGGTGGGAGTATACCATGACAACCATCTTGGATGTACGGATTTCCTTCAAAACCAGGTAAACATTGGCATCTGTAACCAACATAGCCTTCCGCGGAGCTTAGAACACTTATGCAAGTGCTGTTGATACTTACACAAGCATATCCAGATGTGTTCTGTTGCGCCACTTGGCAGGTCAGATTAGCAACAGCCCACTGCACCGAGGCTGGAGATTCCAACGGATTAACAAAGAGATCAGGTTCACGAGAAAAAGCTAACACCAACTCCATTTGAAAATTGAATTCCCACTCGGCATTATCTGGGTCGATTTTGAAGCCGACAAGACCCTCATTCACATTTATGAATGTGACAAGGATGTCATTGTATTTGAGTACAGAGTATGTTGTGTCTGAGCAGTTGAGCTGAAAAAGTTTCCTTGCAGAACAACCTTCTTCTAGGCCAAAAGGAAATGGGACACTAATGTTCCCACACTTCTGAGAACAGTTCTTTAGTGGTTTCGGGTTATACCCTGTTGCCATGCACAAATTAAAATAAATTAAATACAATCGAGTATCAGTAGCATATGGGATATTTATAAAATCCCTATCGGATAAATCAAAAGAACCATGCACCTTTTTTTAAAAGCTGAAGTGAATGTAAAAATGCAAACCCTTGTTCAAGGGGCAATGCTACGGTACAATTTTTACCTACTAGGAGGTAATATCTTAAATAAATCTGAGCCATTGATTTTTTAGATTTTTAAAATTAATTAATTAACATAGGAAAACGAAAAAAAGGAAATAATATTTTCAAATCTCTGCATGCACGGGAGAAACAGAAACAGGCGGCCGGCCAAGTGCCCTTCCCTTGTTCATTGCACACAGCCTGGCGGATCCATGCATGCGTGTGTATATCACCATAAAAAAACAGCAAGTTCATCGTATATACAACAGCTAGCATATTTCATTTGGTTAAAAAATACGTTACATACAATACATTAATCGAGTCATAAATTTTAGTGATCTAAAATATGTTACACGCTAACATATTATACATAATCGAGTGTGTATATTATGCAAACTCGAATGAAATTATATTATACAATTAAGAAGGCCTTGAAATAAAACACTAGTTGTCACGTACTTACGTACATTATAAGCATGTAATTTTTTATGGAGGTTGAACATGTTTGTTGGGCATGTACGCCACATAAAAAAAATTTGGGGGGTTCATGATGTATAAAGCTTGATGATATTTTTTGTCTTAAAAGTGGTCAAAATTTTTTATAATACTTAGTTATGTTAAAACTGTACATCGGTCATGTTACATACTCAATTAAAAAATATATGTTACATGCATGAAGAATATTAACAGCTAACGCGTCAATTGAGCATAGAACCAGTATCGTCAGTGGACAAGCATAGAACCAGACACGGAAGGAGAAACAACCAGAGTCCAGAGGTTAGGAAGGCAATGCCAGTCTAACCATGCATCGATCATGATGGATGGTGGCGTGAATGGCAACAATCGGTAGCCACACATCATCCATCCTCCATTCCTCCTGGAACAAAGAGCGAGGTTGACAAACCACTTGTCCCAATGTTCACCCGAATTCAATTTGATAACAATACACTGGTATTTTTAAGATTTATTTCAGAATTTAATGGTGATATTAGACGACGCGTCAATCAATCTCTATAATGTTCATGGGAACAGAGTGTTGCATGTCACTATTCCAAATCAGTTGGTTTTTTGTCACTTCTTTCTATAAATAGAAAACAGAAATCAAAATTCAGGTGCTATGTATTCATGTGCCAAAGCTCGGATTTTCTGTTAGAACTACAATTACAAATTAGTTGTGTTATGTTATGTAAAGGGTGGGTTGATACATAAAGGATATATGCAACGGGTTTAAGCTTCGGCACCACGCACTAGTAAACTTAAGGGGCATCAGACAACACTCAATTCCATACCAAGAGACAAAACTGTTCTTGCATTCTTGCTCAGCAGGATAGCTACCCAAAGAGATGCCAAATAAGGTTTTATAGAAACCGATACTACTTTTCAAAGAAACCAATATCCAAGTCACAGAGCATGGAAATCGAAGTTGCTATAAAGAGAAATATGACGTATCTAACATCCATCAGCACTACATTTGTGTGGGAGGTAATAAAAAACTGAAGTACAAATTGAAATATGACGTATCTAACTACTCGTTGCACGCACTCCCCATCAGCTTGCTACACTTGACAACCAGAACACATCTGTTCCAACCACTGGTACTGATAGTAATCACCAAGAATGTGTTGATCCAATTGGACATTATCCATTCCACAGATTTCTGGCTGTAAAAATGTGGGTCCCCTTCCATCTGACTCTTACCACTACATAAAAAGGAGTATTGGCTGTCACTTCCTCTACTTAGCAATCAACTTGGAAGGTGACAACACAAAAGTCAGCAAGTCAGGTACCTGATCCAGAAAAGAAAAAAAACATGTAAGAATCTACCTGCTTAAAAATTAAGGATTGCAGGAAGCCGTAGAAGGCGGTATGTGCACATTGTGTTCCTCTTTGGGGGCATAATGATTGCACAGAGCCCATTTATGCATCCATCCCCCCATTGGGCCCTTCAAAAATTTATGCATCCATTTACTTCTGAGGCAATCCAAGTACACAAAATAATGACTAGAACCCACGACAAAGTCTCGCTAGGATCTAATCAAAACAACATGACCAGCCACCAATGTACCTAGCAATTGTCAATGAAATATAAATCAATAATAAACAGCATGGTGCCAACTCTACAAACACATCAAGTGGAATCTATTATTCATTGAAAACATAGCAAAGGATGTCAATAATGGAAACCATAGGGAATGTATGGGGGGAAATTCATCAGCACAAACAACAAAAGCTGGGAAATAGTTTTTTGTAGGAAAGATGGGCTATACACAATATACTGTTCCAAATTGTAAGTCGTCCTGGCTCTTCTACATACATAGGTGCATAGCAAAAGCAATATACTTAGAAAAGCCAGAACGACTTACAATTTGGAATGGAGGGAGTACTAGCAACCTAGGGAACTAAAGCGCAAACACAGAATTGAAGAAACTAAAATCCCACAGATGCTCAAGCTAAAATGAAATAGTTTGTATAGTTCAACCTGGCAACAGCGCTGTTCAAATCAGTATATATTTGTATTACTATGATTAAAAGAAGTTCACAAACCATGTTCATACCTCAAGACATTAGCAGAATCATAATTGTAGTATCATGAGTCCTAATTCCAGCCGTGATTAACTAGTACCAATCAAAAACATCCCCAAGATCATCATCATCATCACCACCTTTTCCAAGATCATGCTCTTCTTGCACATCCGCCATCTGTCCGCCGTGCTCTTCGTTCGACCAATTTGAACTATTTTCCTCCTCGTTGAAATCATCCAGTACATTCTAGAAACGAAGAAAATAAGTTATAAATCTAATTAGATAAACTTAACATAATGTATGTCTGTTCAAGAAAAACCTCATTTCCAGGGCCTCTTTCACTTGATGCGCCATCTTGTTTTTGTGTATTGTTAATCTCTGGCAGCACAACATCTTCAATGTTGAGCTGCTTAATTACCTTTTTGAAATACAAATTATCTGCAGAGAAAAGTGAAATTGGTAAATGACAAGCACTAAGCTAGATGAAAGATTAGAAAAAAAAATGCAGGTTGACCCACTAATTAAGCGACATCTCACCTCCTGAGCGATGAATTATAGCATCATGGACTAGCAATGGATTTTTTTTCTCCTCAGATTTAAATTTTTGCCGCACCTGATAGCGAGTCTTATCAGGGAATAATTGTTGTATCATTGCAAAATCGCTACCAAATTGTCGAAGACCCTGGTCCAACATTAATACAATGACATCTTAGCAGAAGATCTAAGGTCATATGAAATTACATATAGCATTCCAAGCGCTTAATTTCTAAAGAAAAATAAACCTCGTAAAACAAGTCAGTATCTGATTTTGACCATTTCCCTCGGGCTGGTTTGTTCATGTAGGATTGGTAGTTCAATTTTGTTGCATTTTGTACATGGTTCTCTGTTCCATCGTTGTCAAAGAACCTAGCTTCCTCATCTCTGTAGTCCAAATCATCCATATCTTCTAGTTCAAAGCTTCTGTGCATAAGATAACATATTAACGAAAGAATCGAATAAATGCAAATAAAAAATTGAAACTATAGTACTCAGTTTGAACCTTTAGATTTTAAATTTTGATCAATGATGTTTTAGATATTTTAATCTTCAACTTAAATTCAGACAAATCAATCAGCCATTTTTTAAAAAAAAAATCATGGCTTTTAAGCTGCATTTCCAGGTGTGAAATAAAATTTCAGGAATGGAATACATAGCACAAAAAGGCTTTTATGCTGCCAAAACAATCAGAAGTTGCTTTTGGAAGGGTCTTGGCTATTCAACAGGTGTATATTATATGAAATAAAATGTCAGGAATGGAATACATAGCACTAGCAGAGTGTGATAGAAGCTTTGATGCAGTCCAAAAAACTGAAGAATGCAAATAATGACTCTGGAACCAGCAAGAGCAACATCAATGTCATCTTGAAATAGCTTATACTCACTATATCAAGATGCATAGCAAAAGTTATGAATCTAGAAAAGCCAAAACATCTTATAATTTGGAATGGAGGGAGTATGAAATACAAAAAATATCCCCTTTGAAAAAATGAATATCTAAACATGCTAGCAGATGACATATCTGGATGGAAAATTGGAAAGTAGGGAGTGGTACACTGGTCCAATATGTTCATTTATGCCCACCCAAATGCCCCAAATCTACTTTGGTTAGATGATATCATACATAGAGAAATAGAAGAAAAAAGAAGTATACCTTGTATTAGAGGATGGCCCAGATGGAGTCTCTTTTGGCTGAAGTCGTCAAGAAAATCATGAGAATTAGCCAAAAAAACAAATATAACAATAAAAATTGCCACAAAACTCACATTAACACGCGCTCTAGCTTCTTGTAACAACCTGAGATGTGCTGCACTTAGCTTCATGGGATCTATCTTCTCACTTTCCAGTAAAGTCTTAATCTCTAAAAAAATAAATACCCAATATACAAGAGTGAGAACTAGGGATGAAAACGGATCGGATATGGACGGATATCACTGATATCGTATTTGTTTTCATATTTATGTCCGGATTCGGATTCGAATACGGATAGTATAAAAAATGCCGGATAGGATATGATTGGATATCGACATCGTAAATATGTGGTTTAAATATTCGGATACGAATACGGTATCGGATGTTAAATATCCAGACTCGGATACGGACGGATTAAAACCCCTCTAAACGGATTCGGTCTCGAATACGGTCGGAAAATATCCGTACCGTTTTCATCCCTAGTGAGAACTCACATTATGCAAAAGTGAAGCTTTGATACTTTTTTTTTAGCCACCAACCTTTTGGTGTCCTCTGACGAATTCTGTGGGTTAGCTTCTTCTTCTCAGGCTTCGTTGCCAATTCATCCTTCAACGTTCTTTTGCGGCCCCGTGAAGAAACCTTGCTTTTATTTTTTTGAACTTTCTGCTGTTGTGACTCTTCTACACCATCCCTTGACTTTTTCCTAGCCTTACGCTTATTACCAGTAGTGTAATCATCACCGCTATCATTATCTTCTTCAGCTAATGAAGGTTCAACACAGTCTTCATCAAAATAGTCATCAACAGTGTGATTAGGTGTCCCAACTTTTTGCAACTTTTTCCTGCAACGTAGTTTCATAGATGATGCTATTTCTCCAACATCCGAATTTGGTTGCTGTTCAACAGTCTTATCTAGTGGCTCCCTCTCATGGTCCTGATCATTTGAATATTGGTCCTCGGTAATAGAATGCTTAAAGAAGAAAGAGAGAGTAATGAGAAACCTTGTAGTAGTCATGTACATATAGATCATTACATCTTCTAAGCAGAAATATACTGACCTTTTCAGTCATCTGCTGAGATGGGTTACTTAAATTTTCATCAGTCAATTTGTCACTACAGGAATTGCCGATGTTACCCATCTCAGAATTGGTATCTGTAGGAGTAGCTACCCCAGAAGCATCCGATAGAGCAAAAGATACAGATTTTGATTTTCCCTTTTCTCTTCCTACAGTAGGTTGAGACTTAAAAGTGAGTATAGCTGTAATGAATATTTTTGCTCTTTATGAGAATACAAGTACCGAGGATATTACCCAATGAAAGGCGAACTATTAACCATGATAACAAAAATTATTTCTGTACATCCCAATATGAATAAGGGCTATGCAGATAATATCACTCAATTCGAAAAAGCTTCAACTGATAGTAAAGGAACATGTGATACTTTATCTCTTGGTTCCTTAGCTAGATTAAGCAAACTATGAAGGAAGAACAAAATTAACTGGAAATTGATCCTTATCTCTACTATAAGGGAACAATCTAAACTATCTTAGGTACACCAATAAATACATCCCCCGCTGAGGGGCCCAACCATCATGCACCAAAGAAACTGTACCCAGAATTTTACCATCATTAAAATCTATGGCTTCTAATCCTTCCTCACATGCTTCAACTCGATCCAATGGCTCAGGTTGTTTGTATCAACAGGCTTCAACGCTCATCCCACCTCCCCCGCTCGGCAGACATCCACACGCGCTCAACACCAGCGATCGAATCTCAGCCAGCCCATTCCCACAGAAAATAAAAAAAATGCTTTCCCTTCTCTCCATCGTGAGCCGCTGAGTCGCAACTCGCAACCTCTCTTCTCCCCGTCGCCCTCTTCCCTTCGAGATCTGCATCACGGCTGGATCTGCACAGCCAGGCATGGCAACTGCATTGACGGCAACGAGGGTTGGGCCATGCTGCGTCGGGCGTCTCCACCACGGCACCACCCAGATCCGCTCGTGCTCCACCGTGGCCGACGCGAGGTGCACGACGTGTTCGCGGCGGCAGTGGCCGCTGGGGACGAGGACGCAGGCCCCAGAGGATGGAGCCCGAGCATAGGGACGTGCTCTGGCGGAAGCGGCCACCATACGGTGCCGAGATCGACGACCAGTCCTACTTCACCATGTTCGGCATCAGGGATGTCTCCGTGGGGTAAAAGCTCAGCCTTTTTGTTTGTTATGAATCCAGTAGACAACCTGATGCTTCGTTCTTCCATTGCAGTAGCTGCATGCAAGACTACGATTGAGTCTACAACCTAGAATTCAACTAGCGGTTCTTTTTCTCTGCACAGAAATAAAGAGATGGGCTATGTACCTCAGGCAATGGTGAATTATTTAGCACTATAGTGGGCTGGTCTGATGGTACTGAAAATGAGTTCTTCACTATTGATGATCTAGGTTTGTTCTCAATATTCTTTTTCCTGTCATTTTCACTGAAATTTTCTGTTTCCTATTAAATTTTAAAACCAGCTATTCTCACTGGTGGTATTTCTAATTTACAGTCCAGAAAATCACAATAAATCGTGTCAATAAAATGGTTTTCTTTCTTTGTTTCATGTGAAGCCCCGAGCAAATAGTAGTATATTCACTCGACCTGCAGTTCACTGCTGGAACCTATGATCATCAGGTAATGTAAATTGATGCCTGTATCTCTTGCTATGGCAAGGAAAAACTCCCAGTAGATTCGACATATTTTGATCAAATAGATTATCATGTGCCTGTATTATACAGGGGTAGAGATGGTCATGGACCGCAAGATCATGGCGTTCAAGAAAATTTTGGCGTGTTATAGAAGGGTACAGATTGGGTAAACAAAGATGACATGGATTACCTTTTCCAGGCCGGCGAGCAAGTGAATTGCGCTGTAAGTATGTTTAAGACCATCTTTTGCATTAATTGATGTATACCAAAGAAGACGTGAATCTTAATGAATCTAATTGTTTGTTATATTTTTTTTATAAATTTTATCTTGTAATCGTCGAGATGATAGTGGGGTTCAGATGGGAGGTTCTTCGTGCTGGTACCTTCTAATCTGGTAGTAAAATGAGATTATTTGTACTGTTCATCAAGAAATGTATTGACAATTTAAGATGAATATGGAGGATTTGTAGTACATTGTATTTCCTCACTCAAGTGGTTGTGCTGGGAGAAGATTGCCGGTAACAAATGCAAATGCGTTGCTGTGGCGAAAGGCCTTTTTGCTGTGCAGTTCCTTGTACATACTTGCATTCAAGCAAGGGATTAGACAAAAAAAAATGTATATGCAGTTGTCACAACTTTAGTAATTGTCTAGCTGGTTCTTAATAGGAACTTAGTGTTACATTGACCTAGAAACATGACATCAATTTCAATCAGAAATATCTGCAGTGGTGGTTTTATGTCTTGTTAAATGATTATTAGTTATTGTGTTTACCATAAAAAAGGGCAAACCCAGTGTCAGAGGCTCCTACAAGAGTGCGGTCCCACATGAGTGGAGTCTGGGGAAAGGAAAAACCAATGCAAGCCTTCCCCCACAAAATCTGCGGTGAGGCTGTTTCGAACCCACGACCTGGTGACTCAGTGAGACAGCTCTCTCTTTCTAATTGACATAGTGTCATCCATGTCATTTGTTGCCATCATGGATTGATGTGTTTTTTTATCCTAAATTATGGAGTGATTTCTTTTTACCTGTGTTGTGTATGGCTGGATTATTTTTCTATTTTCTAGGGTCTTCACTAATGTATGCAGCTTTAATTCTATGTCTTTTCAGTCCAACAAGCACGGAAGTTACTAGATGAGAGGAAAAGGAAGATCAAAGATCAAAGTGCAACAAGAAGATCAAGGTGCTCGTGGTGGTTGTTTTGTTCCATGACTTCTTAGATATAAAACATTATTCAAAAGAACTTTATCGTTGTGCAAACAAGACATGAGTTATGGGTTGTACTTGTACATGACAAACATCTTAGCTGTGTACATAAGTGATCTAGCTTGGTTGTGAATATTTTGTATAAAACATTGTATAAGTACAAATGTTGATCAGGTTGAGAGGAAATTGTGAGTATGGTTTATCCGGTTTCAAATGAGCAATGACCCTAAGTGGTCGAGGTGGAAACGACTACATGTTGCAGTTTACCTTAGGACATGCAAAATGGAGGCTCCATGAGGTGATGACAGCTATAGGAGTATATGGTTGTCGCCATCATTTTAGTCTTTCAAGAAACTACTGATAAATTTAGTCAAAAATAATTTTAGAGGTTAGTATATATATTTCCAATTATATATGTGGTTGTATGGTAATTATTGGAGTTGCAATGTAATTATTTATAAAGGAAAACATTGGAACGTAACTAGAGAGTACCGGTTTGCGATATCTTTTGGTGGTTTTGAATTGCACCCCAAATATTGCCGTGGCGTTAGCACGGGCATGCTACTAGTAAATATAATTACATTTTGACGTAGCTAAGCACAATTGATATTATAGTGTTACGACATGAGGAATTATGTATAGACTAGAGGTACAGGGAGAACCCACAGACCGCACCAGATTAAACCAGTGCTGCCCAAGACAGACATGTAGGTACTAAGCGACACAATCCCACCACACCACGTAGACCACCTGTGCTGACCTACTAGAACCTAGGTCTCATTGCGTTTGGACTTTTTTTCTGTCATGTCCTGAGAAATCAAAATACATATCTGATTCTTGGTTAGAAGAAGCACATGCGTCTCACTGGTCTTACAGACAGTGGCAAAAGAGAGTAGGAGAGTGCTCTGTGGTGTTCAGCTGGTGCCTGGGACTATGCGAGCTACTCCTAAAGTCGCTCACCTTGGACTCTTAGTCCCTTTCCTGCACGAGCTAGTCATATGCATCTATGAGTGCGTGATGATAATATGGTAGATTGTATCACTGTATGTGTGGGTAGCAAGGGTCTTTATGCCCTCTTGGTTATATCTTTTTTCCTTGAACTTAATGAAATGTTTGAGAAAAAGAGAGTTTAATAAGTAGTCCACTATGATATCTAGTTAAATAGTTAAGGGGCTATGCATACTTATGGAAATTTCAGTTAGTACAATAGACTTGATCCTTAAATATTTGGGTAGCAAGTGAAGGAAACTATTATTTAAATAAACAGTTAGTTTAAACCTCAAAAAACTGTTTCAATAAAACACTTGCGTCTAAAAACAGCACAGATACAAATCATGGCTTTAAAAATAGCACTAGTGATAATTGACCTGACCATCTGTGCATAAACACAAGCCTGCATGACAGAGCTCAAAGCTCATACTCAAGTATTATTGCAACAATAAGCACATATCTAACAAAAGTATTTTCAATTCCATTTACTCTAGTGAGATGTTTCGTCCATGAAAAATAGCCCTCAAATAGTCAAATATAAAGAACAACGAGGTCACCCGCACTGCAATCATTTAAAGTATAGAATACACAGTACATCGAAAGAAAGAAGTTCCACCAGTAAAAGCTGTTACCTAGGACTTTGCCAACCATTGATTGAGTACCATCGGTAGGAGGATTAATTAGTTCATTGTGATAGTCTACATCAACAGTAGCATGCACAGCCTATAATATCAATAGCAGTTGATTAAGTAAACTTTTTTGCTATTATATGAAATGCCATAAAATAATTTAATGAAACCTCCTAGATGTAACCTGTGGTGACCAAGCGGCTGGACCGGTGATGGTTTCTTGATCTTTAGGTTCTCTGCACATATCATTGTTGCCGAGACAAACTCCAACCATTGGAGCAACAGCAGCAACATTATTTTTAGTCACAGCAACCTTGGATGAAGCCTTCCCAGGCTTCGGTTGCAATTTAGGACGAAACTTAGCTATTGTTTCCTCTTGAACTGACTCCTCAAGGACACTGTCGAGGTTAGCTAAATTGCAACTTTTACTATTATCAGTTGCCAATAGTTCTTCAGAATCTGGGATCTGCACACTTTCATGACTTTTAGGATCCTGTACCTGATCGTCATGGAGTCTTGTCTGAATATTATTGTCCTTTCCATTTTCTGTAACCACATCTACAGTGGAAGCTTCCACCTTTTGGTTAGTCTTCCGAGATTTGGCTGTTTCCTTAAGAAGCTTCGTCTGTGCCTTTGGCTGGAACTTTGGAACTCTTTCCTCTTCAACTTGTGCATCACACATGTCCCCGAATTCAACTATATCATCAACAGCCTTGCCACATGAACTGTTAGGTGACACATTGATATCTGAAGCAACCGAGTTTTCTTGGTGTATAGCTAACTTAGAAGGATCATCATTGTGCTCACCATCTTGAGAAATCCTATCTGCAGCAGAAGCACCAGCCAGAGGACCCAGGGGAACTGTCATCGCATCTTCCAATGGTGTGTCGAGAGTACCTTGAGAACCAGCAACAGTATCAACTGACTCGCTACCAGGGCACGTCAAGGATGTCCTTTCTTGTCTGGTGAGCTTTTTAGAAGAATTGACTTGATTTAAGGCTCCTACTTTCCCATCTCCAGTTTCTTCAGTAGGATTAGGCGCTGCAGATCTGGATGACAGAGCTGTTTTTCGGGGTTTGGGCCGTTGCTTGGGACGGAACTTTGCAGTAGCCTGAACTTCTTCTGAGGCATCAAGGATATTGCCGAAGTTGGCCTCATCATCAATCATCTGTGTGGCCGTTGTGGTCTACAGCAGGCTATCTTGAACTTAAAGTGTCACTGAAAGCCTGAAAGGAATATTGCATGTTTAGGAAGCAGCAATGAGGGCAAACATAGAATCAGACAAGTATAAAAGGAAATAAAAATCCTTAGGGCCTGTAGAGTTAGGATGGGGTATTCAACCAGAATGTACTGGAACTTAATATAAATTTGAACTAAATACACAACTACCAAATGAATGCCACAATGCAAAGAGCCTTTAATGGAACCAATAATTTACAAGGATCGGAAGCAGTAGATGCAGGTGCAACATCACGTGTGAGTAACGGTGGAGTTCAAGATGGAGGACAACTGGCAGTGACATAACTAACTAAACCGCAGCAAAAGTACTCAACGACAACAATGGATACAGGGCTACAGCAGAACGGACAAATAAAATCCAGGAAAGTTGGGGCAATGCCCAATTGGTTTATGAGGACCCATCAGGGAAAACCATATATTAGCATCATCTGTAGCATAACCATGCCCAACTCTCGATTTTCTCAAGATGCCCCAGTCAGCAAATACTCAATGTTATAACAAAATGCTAAGCGCTAGGCAGGCGATGAGGTTCTGCCTAGCACCTAGACGTTTGTACTTTTTGCATACGGCTATAGTAATGCTATTAAACAGAGAAAATTTAGCGTGTTAACTTAAATAACGTGACATTATCATGCATCCATGAGTTTCAAGGCCATAGTTTGTCTTTCTCCACCTCTGACTTGTTTCATTTTTATAATTTTCTTTAAACCGTTTCAGCGTTCATGACCTTTCATGCGGGTAAAATCAAGCGTGCACAAAACTGCCTGGGTTTAACTGTCTATAAGTGGACCCAAAAAATTGCACTAGCACTTCAACAGTGATGGACCAACGCTGCGTGCATAATAAGAATAATCTAACAGAACAATGGGCAGATGGGCTGGGGCACCTTGTAGGTAACAATGAAATGCACAGCTATTATTGTAACTCTAATGGAATGTAGAGAAAGGACGGGTTGAATTTGCCGAAACCCCAACTCCTCCGACAACGGGGATACATCCAATCGAAAGGAAGCTAGCTGGGTTTATTTAGGGCTTATCAGTGGCACAAGGAATCGAATCAACCACCTGAGGAGGCGATTGAGGAGAGAGAGGGAAGAACCGATGTAAGATTCTGAGTCGACTCTTCCTGAATAAAAAAACGGATATGCACCTGCTGGCTGCTGCTGCCGATTCGTAGGAGGAGGCTGACCTCCGACCTCCGGTTCCGGCTCAACGAGGCAGATCTCCGACCTCCGGCTCAACGTGCGCAACGGCGGAGGGCGGACGGTGCGGCGGCCACGAAGTAGGCCGTCGAGGTGTCGGTGCCGGCCAAGGGCGGGGTGGGTCGACCACGACTGCGGATGCTCCTAAGGAAGGACGGAATTAATCAATCAACCAACCGCGTCTCCTGGAAGGAACGGAAGGATGTCGAACCCAAACGAACAGACCGGGAGAGAACCGGAGATGGGGAGAGCGCGACCTGGCAGCGGCAGGAAGAGGCAGGCCGGCCGGCCGGCCGGCGCGGCGGGCTTGTCCGCCTCGTATGGAGCGGCGGCGGAGGCAGGGAGGGTCTCAAGCTCCCTCGGCGCGGCGGCGGCGGAAGGGGAGTGTGCTCCTCGGGCGGCGACCGAAGCGGGGCCACGGGGCAGGGAGTGGTGGAGGAGAAGAGAGGGCGGCGGGGCCGGGGCGGCAGGGTTCGTGCGCGCGTGGAGGGTGGAAGGGTTAAAAAAAACCGCTCGGTAAACCGCGGTTTACCGCGGTTACCGTCTTAACCGGGCCGGACCGGTTCCGGTCCGGTTAGGTTAGGTATTCCTCAAATTCAAATTTAAAATTTGAAAAAAAAATGCTGAAAAAATTCCTAAAAATAGTTCATGATTTATAGAAGCCAATGGTGTAAAAATTTTTCAAATTCGAGTTCGTTTAGTATTTATTTATACGTATAGAAGTTTGAAAAAAAAGAAAAAAAATCCCGGTCCCGGCCCGTTAAGGCCCCCAAATTCAAATTTAAAATTTGAAAAAAACAAAAAATGCTGAAAAAATTCCTAAAAATAGTTCATGATTTATAGAAGTCAATGGTGTAAAAATTTTTCAAATTCGAGTTCATTTAGTATTTATTTATACGTATAGAAGTTTGAAAAAAAAAAGAAAAAAGAAAATTCCAAACTCAAACCGAGCGGTAAACCGCTCAAACCGAGCGGTTACCGCTCCAAACCGCCCGGTAAACCGGTGACAAACCGAACCGAAGGCGCGTTTGAATTCAAATTCAAATTCGACCGGTTACCGACCGGTTACCGGTAAACCGGACCGGTAAACCGGAACCGAAGGCCGGCGGTTTGGGGTGACCGGTCGGTAAAAAACCCTGGGTGGAAGGTCACTCTGGGCACAAAACCTGATACCCGAACCCGAACCCGAACCCGAACCCGAAATACCCGGACCCAGATCCGAAGTACCCGAACCCGCACTACCCGATCTCTTGTTCGGACAGTGAATCTTATTACCCGAATTTATATCGGGTAATTCGGGTAGTTACACCCGGTACCCGAAAAACCCGAATAGCAAATTAAGTGATTAAGTGTAGTAGCAAACTAGTCAAATTTCACGTGGCCCTCCTCGGTTTTGCTTCCCAATTAAGGCCCTGTTTACTTCACATGCAAACCCAAAATATTTCCTCTTCCACCCATCACATCGAATCTTTGAACGTATGCATGGAGCATTAAATATAGGTAAAAAAAATAACTAATTACATAGTTTGTCTGTAAATGTCGAGACGAATCTTTTAAGTCTAGTTAGTCCATGGTTGAACAAATTTTACCAAATAACAACGAAAAGTGCTACAGTAACTTTTCACCCAATTTTCCCAACTAAACACACCCTAACTCAGCTCTTTACTTCCGTCTTCGTCTCCTTGACTCCCCGAGACTCCGAGTTCCCGTGTGAAGCACAAGCACTGTTGTGATGGCAGGCAGCAGGCTTGAACTTTGCTCTTGTATCTTATCAGTAGTAATAAAGTAGTCAGTACCTCAGTACATGTGTCGTGGTTTGTACCTGCGGTTAAAAACTTGAATGCGTCGTTTATCTGTTATGTTAATGAGTTATCATCTATTCTGTGCAAAATTCTACGATGTTATCACTTTTGCTATGATTTTATATATTTCGGGTATATTTGGTATACCCGAACTCGAACCTGAATTTGCGGGTACCCAAACCTACGGATAGTAGTTTTTTAGGCTATTATCAGGTAACAATTCTCATTACCCGAACTTTTAAAAACCCGAACTACCTGACCAAACTTTGCGGGTTATCCAAACGCCCTGAGTGAGTGGAAGTTGGAGGCCGCCGATTGCGCTGGCTGCTGGGAAAGGCCCATCCGGCCATCCCCAAGCCCAAATGTTCCGGGGGCCCACTGCTCCCGCCTTGCCCGTGGCCGTGGCTCCCACCAACCCGACCGGATGAGCACCGGCGCCCTCTTCTCCACATCTTCTTCCTATTAGCGTCCAGTGAGGCTGTGTATTTGCATCTTTCATGTTCAATTTCAGTTTTCATTTTGCAATCAAATTGAAACTGAGAAAGAAAAAAAAATCTGCTGGTATTCATTCACACGTACCAGTTACCAGATAACCAGAAGAGTAAGGAGGGAGAGCACTCACCACTTCAGCAGGGTCAGGGGCCGGACTGAGGATGAAAATGGTCGGAAAACTTCTCAACTGTTTTCTACTTTTATATTTAAATACGAAAACAAAAGCGAAAACGATAAAGCCGGACACGAAAACAGACATGAACTTACGGAATATCGAGAATTTCGAAAACAAACCAATTCGAACGAAATTATGTCGAACACGGTCGATATACGAAAATTTATTACAGAATACCGACCCACAATGCATAACAATTAACAAGTGTCATGGTAGTAAATTTTGAGTGCAAGAGAGCAGACTTATCAATTTGGTTTCTTTCACAAGAAAAAAAAGAAAAAGAAAGAAGAGGAAAATTTGAGATATCATCGGCACTATACTAGAAAGGATAGCAACGAGGCCTGACCCATCTCGCTCTCTCTCTTTTGGTCGACTTAGTTACATGCGGCGCAACAACAGCGCCGCGTGAAGCCAGACGTGGCCATGCAGGCATGTAGCGCCGTGCAAGGTGATCAGTCCCACCTCGGCGACTCAGGGAGGCGCGACGGGCGTGAGCTGCCTATATAATGCAGCTCATGGGCATCAGTGCTCCACACTTACCTTTGCTTAGTTGCCTGGACAGTAATGATCACCAACCAAATTCGGTTTAAACCGAATTTTTAATTTGTGATTTGTGATATTTTCGAATTAAAACTAGAAAAGTAGAAAATGGTCGAAAACGGTCGAAAAATGTCTAAACCATTTTCTACTTGTACATTTAAAATACGAAAGCAAAAACGGTCAAGTCGGATAAGAAAATACGGATTCAATCAGATTAAATATAGAAAACGATGCGATTCGATTCGGATTTCCATCCTTGGGCCGGACAGCCGAGCCCGGGATGGCCGAACGGAGCCTCGGAGTCGGTCAGTCGGAGGGCGGCCGGCAGCCGGCGCGGTGGCCTGCACGGAGCCGCGGAGGGCGGCCTGCGCGGTGGCGGGCTGGGGGTACTGGGCCGCTGGTGCCGCGCCGACCTTGTCTCCGGTCTCCCGACTCCCCTGGGGACGTGTAGTGCGGCGGCCGTCCGGGTCCAAGGAGTACTCGAGTAATCGACGAAAGGACGCGCTCTCGGCTGACGGGGTGAGAGACGGATTTTTTTTTTTTTGAGCAGAACGTGCACACGGATGAGTCCCCAATCTTTGGTATTGGGCCTTGAGTTATGGGCCTAAATAATACATGGGGTATTAAAAGCTATTGGTCCAACGACCCTAGGCTCAGGTCCGCCCACTGGTCAGTCAGTGGTCACCACCATGCCCAAATAGGAACATCCATGCAGTCTAATTTGTATTATTCACATTCTTAACAAATAGTATTGCAGCCATATACAAACCTCGCCAACAAGTACTCCTCTCATTTCAAAAAAAAAGTATTCCACTGTTAAAAAAAATATAATTATAGGTTTAGAACAAGGTAAAGTTTTTTTTAAGTTTGATTAAATTTATAGAAAATAGTACCAACATTTGTCTCTAAATAGATTTACTATAAAAATATTTATAATTAATCTGATGATATTAATTTGGCATCATAAATGTACTAGTAGTTTTTGGCCCTGTTTGCTTGTCTTATAATCCGTACTTTTCAGCTTATTTTTTCAGCCGGAACAGTGTTTTCCTCTCACAACGAATCAGCGAACGGTACTTTCAGCTTTGGCTTTTCAACGAAGCGAACGGGCTCTTTATATAAATTTGGTCAAGATTTAAATTATTTGACTTCTTGAGAAGTAAATTGCGTTTTTGGGACAGAGTTAGTATAGGGAAGAATAGAATATGCCAGATTTGAAGACGCTTTATAATGTATATATTAGGCCAGGCTTCCTAATAAGATTTGTCCAGGTAATATTATGAACATGATCTTATAAGATCTGCTTTGCTAGCTGTAATATGATAATCGGTATTTATGAATTTCTAATAACCGATTAGGTAGATAGACTTAGACATGGGAAGGGTGTCAACTGCTCAAGCTTGGAGCTTTCTTTCAGGAAGCTAACTTCCTGCATTATTCCTAGGCATCTTAGTTTTAGGCCATGTCTGTTGGAGTGGTGGAGCTCAAAAAAAATCTATGGATTTGTGCGAACTACATATTTGTAGCTCCAAGAATTTTTGGATTTGGAGTTGGAGATACAAGGGGAAATAGTTGACTCGTTTAGTTTATTATACTAGTTTGGATTAGATATAAATATTTAAACCACTTTATTTTAGGCCTGACATGGTTCTAAAAGGCATTGGCTACTTGTTACCGTGTACGAATGAGCCGGAGCGGTGAAGCCGGTATAGCTAAAATAGTCAGACTTGTCCATCTCATGGTAAATTTTGGAGACTTATCAAATTCTACCTGAGCTAGGGTTAAATTCAGACGGGAAAGGAGAGAAATACAGGAACAAATGGCACTCCCTCGTGAGGCCCGCTGGCTAGAGCTCGGCGCCGCTTCCATTGGTGTCAAGCTCGACCCCAAGATCCACGGGGCTGAGCTCATGCCACGTTCACGCCACACAAGCAGCCACGTCAACTGCACACAGAAAATGACCCTGGACCTCGGCGTCAATTGCTGCGGCGTCGTGCCTAGAGTCTATATTTTGAAATGATACCTTTAGGGATGTATTTGTGAATTAAAAAAGGGCAAAAAAATCGGCTTCATCGACTCCTAGACGAGGCCTTAATATACAAGCTACAAATCCAACATGGATATTGGAGCTGAAGCTTATGCCTAACTGGTCCTAGTACTGATCAATGACCACGCATATCTCTTTGCTGAGTTTTAAATTTCTTGTGGGGTAAATGCTACTCTCCCTGTCCTAAAAAGAATGTCATCATAGGCTTATTTGGAGTAAGTCAAACTTCCTTGACTAGGCTTATATAGAAATAACATATCAAACAACGTTTGTCTATATATGTTTATTACAAAAACATGTTTCATTATCCATCTAATGAAAAACAATATCAACATTTGTTTCTAAATATGCTTCTTATGAAAATATCTTTCATTATTCATCTAATAATACTTATTATGCATTATAAATTAAAGTATTATTTATATATCTGGTTAAAGTTAAAATTGATTAACTCGAGAGTGTGAATGATATTCTTTATTATGACGTGCTAGTGCCCGGACATCCGACAAGATAGGATTCCATCGGACGGCTATTTCCCGCGCGCGCCTGCACAGCCTGCCCCCCGTCCGCTAATTCGCCCTGCCTGCATGCGCATCGCGCCGTCGTCGCGTACGTACGACTCGCTCACAATCCGCCTCATCCACCTCGATTCGACCCGCCACCATCCGCGCACCCCACCCCCATCCATTCACCCCGCCCGGTAGACGCACCCCGCCCATCATGCCACCGACTGCTGGCCCCTAGCGCGCTGCGCATCACGTCCGCCGCCCACCGGCTTGCCGCGCTCCATTCCCTGGCGCTAGTGCTGCGCCACCATGACTCCCTTGCGCCCTCTGTCTCTCCAAACAGCATGAAACACGTGCAACATGAAACACTTGAATACAACATACGACTGAAACAAGTGAAACATCTGGAACATACGCTTGCAACATATGTGTGAAAACATATGCAACATCCATATAAAACACTTGCACTTGCAACATGAAACCACTTGCTGCAATGAAAGACTGAAACAGATAAAACATTTGGAACATATTGTTGCAACACATTTGTGAAACATATGCAACATTCAGATCAAAACGCTTGCAACATACATTTTGGAACAGGTGAAACATTTTGAACAAACTCTTGCAACATGTCTCTGAAACACTTGCAACGTATGCAACATCCACGATCTACTTTTGCAACATCCATATGAAACAACTGCAACATACCTCTAAAACACTTGAAACATGTATTTGCAACATAGGGCAGGGGGAGCGCCTGTGCCAGTCAATTCTAGGCATCGAGGTGGGAGCCAGCGGCAAGTGGCGGCGCGCGAGCACCACTAGCATCCAGCACCAGTGGCGCACGCGAGCACCAGCACCACCAGCACCGGGCTTTGGTCAGTTGGGCGGGCAGCGCGCGCGACACGGAGCGAGCATCACCAGCACCAGCACATGTGACGGGATGGGGCGAGAGGCGCGCGCAACAGGGCGCGAGTGAGCGGCGACAGATGGGGCGTGCGGCAACAGTGAGGAGAGTGCGAGTCCGCGTAGGACAGGGCAACCGCAAGGCACTGCAACAGGGGAGAAGGAAGTGGACGGGATAAGGATGGGTGATTTTTTTAATAAACTCGCGGACAGAGCGAGCGGCGGGGTAAAAGCGCAAGCAACGAGGCGGTGGGCCTGCGGGAGCGTCTGACGATTTGTGCTCGTGTTGACGTAAAACACGTAGCATTACCATTCTTTATTAGTCAAGACTCATGAGTGGGGGAGATACCCCGAGTACATGCCCGCAACTGTCCTCACCATTTTAGTTCCATATATGACTGGAAGGTATTTTACTTGTAAGTAGTATCTACTCGTATGAATACGGAACATAAAATAGCTACAGCATGTTGTAGCATAGTTTGTCCTTAAATCTGGACTACCAATTGCATAATTGGCATGTCGGCATAGTTCACACGCCTTAGTACAAGTGTGCTAAACTTTTGACAAGTTCCCAAAGTTTTAAATAGCGCGCTATAGCGGCCGCTATAGCGCTATTTAGCGGATCTGGAAGAGCAATGCTAAGCTATGAAGATTTTAACGCTAAACGATTTTTCCCGCTATTAGCTGCTAATAGCGCGCTAAATCCGCTAAATCATGGTTAATTTAGCGCCGCTATTTGGCCTGGGCCTTTATTTCCGTCGGCCCATTACACTTACAGGCCCAAATCGTTGGGATATATACCGATGGTTAGCATCAGGGCAGCAGTAACCTAATGTTTGTCTAGCTGTCACTGTTTAGTTGATATGTAGTGTAATCTATGTCAACTTTGTATGAACTTTGAACTCATGTATGTCCCTATGTGATGTATCATGTATCATGTATGAACTACGAACTTTGATGTAATGTGTTAGTGAGACTTTGAACTCTCTGTCCCTGTTGGTATTTGTAATGTTTTCATCTTCTATATCTTTATTATGTGTAAAATTACATGATGTTTGATATATTTTTTTGCTCAGCCGCTAAATGGCTTAGCCCGCTATAGCCTTTCTTAGCATTTTGGAGAGGCAACCGCTAAGAGGCTTAGCCCGCTATTTAAAACTTTGCAAGTTCCCTGGTGGGGTGTGTATTACAACTCTGCGATGTATAGTGGCCAATCATAACATAATTTTCCATCTGTCACAACTTCCAACTACACTAGGCCAGTACAACAGATTGTTTAACGGCGTGAGTACCTACAAATCCGCCAAACTCGCATAATGAAGTTTGGCGAATTGAGTCCGTATTGCATATGTACAAGATCACAGGACTCACTTTTGCGCCCAATAAATCATGTGCTCGTCGTGTTGGTTAAGTCAGATCATTAGTTTTGCACTCATGTTCAGCTGCGAAGATAAGCCCATGGCCCTTGTGCCGTCCCTATCCTGGAATAACAGAACGAGGAGCGGTAAGCCATTGTTAATATATGCGTACTAAAACAAAAGCCACACTACAGCTGGTGTAACACTGAGCTGGCTCGAGCACAATGTTTGGGGGGAGGAAAACAAAACAAAGATCACACATGTGCCACCAAATTAAACTAAATGCTGTCATCCCTTCCCAAAAGAAGGATGTGGTTCTCTCATGAAGATCGCGAGTGGTGTTTTTTTCATGTCCACGATGTGACCCATACTCTCCATTCATTGGGCAATGCCCATGCCCACACACACATGCCGAATGCAATCCACCTGTTATTCAATGTTGTGGCATACTGCACCATTATTCTTGATATAGATGCCGGCAATTACTACTCTCCATAAATATCCAAATCTTGTGTCACAGCAACATGTTTTTTTTTTGGAAAGTAAACAGCAAAATGTTTTTGTTTGAGGTTATTTCATATTAAAAGGGGCCTTATGTTTACCCCCTGCTCTGACCTTCACTGGAGGCCATAAATAGGCTGAACTCATCCTTGGAGCAATCGGCTAGAAAATCCCGAGCTCAGGGATCAACTGGAAAATGACCACTGATGCACAGTTTCTAACTTTGTCTAGGTTATAGAACAGTCAGTTTCTTAACTTGAGACGCGTTGGAGTAACTCTAGCTCAAGCCTCAGCGAGTTTTTCACTTTAAATGCGACAAAGTTGTATTTGGGCTAGCTTAAGAGTAGGCGTGATTTCAGCTTTTATGTTAAGCGGCATAAGATTTGAAACATTCATGACCAAATAAAATGTTGGAATTGTTGAATAATTTTACCTCCAAAATCCAGCAAACATCCGGAGGCTCATGTAGATCACCAAAGCTATCCAGATTCCAATAAAACCGCTATAACTTTCAAGAGTGAGGATGCAAATGATACTGACAATAGCAACAAGGACCTGATGATACAGGATTCAATAAAATTCGTAAGAGAAAAGGTTTAAAAGAATACACGACAGCTAGAAGAACAGAAGTTTGTCAACTTGCCATTGAATAGGCAGCATATCCGAAATCTGATGCTCCATAATTGATACCATCAAAAACAAAAGCCAAAGCATTGATTGGTTGAGTAAGGCAGACAAACTGCACAAGGAAAAAACAAATAGTTTAGATAAGTATTTTAAGAGAAACTGCCTCCAGTTGATTTTACATGTCGTTTTGGAAGGAAGCAGAAACTAAGGAATGGTTAATTTAGTCCTTAGCTCTTTTTCTTTCCTAACTTCTCTCTGAAAGGCTTGCATGCAGATTTTCTCCCTTAATGTTTCTCAGGAAGCATGCAGGAGTACTTAATTAGTGGAAATGGTGGGATTAATAAAGGGTAAATGACAACAAACATGCAGAACATCATGTATTCATGAGCCTTTTGAAATAGCCTCCGGCTTCGTGTATAAATGAAAAAAGGAAGTAATGTAGTATCCGTTTCAAGCTACAAACTATACCAACACAATAATATGAAAGAATAAAAGAGAGAATGTTTTTTTTTTGGAACAGGTAAAAGAGAACTATAGGATATTAAGGCAGAGACTAGCCACTCTTAGCATTTAGCATAGAAACCATACCGGTATTCCTATGTAGATATGATGCAGTACACCTTGATCATCCGTGAATAATCTAGATCCTATGCGCAGACCAATACCAAGAAGTATGCTTAAGATAAGTCCCAAGACCAAAGCCAGCTGCAAAACAAGTGCTTCTCTAAGGCCATGGAAAATGTGTCAAATAGAAAATCAAGATAAATAACATACCTGCAAGATACGAGAAGCTGTGGCAGTAGCCTTTGGATAGTCCTTACGAGCAAATGCACTTGCAAGTATAGCCTGTTGAAATGTGATCCGGATTTATAAGAAATAAACTAAAAGATAAGATGCATCCGGAAAACCCATTGCCAACCATATTAACTGGAGCTAAAATGTCATACAAATCCCAATAAAAAAGGAACGACCAAGGGAAAGAAAGAGTTCCCTTACCTGTCCGGCAAAAGCCAATCCATCAGCAAGAAGTGAGCAAGCCAACCAGGTTTGCAAGCAGATCTGGAATGCAGCCATTGGAGTTGAACCTAGTCGTGCAGCCATTGATGCAGATAGTGTCACACAAAAAGTTGCGGCAATAACTCGTGCAAGTAACAGAAAACCTGAAGTGTAAAAAGAGAATATCTTAATACAATATTACAATCAGTATGCGGTTTAAACAGCTGAAACTACTGTAAATTCCTTCTTCAGTATGAATTAAATGATGTAGCAATATTGTGGAAAGAGATATCATAGATTCATAGCTCAGATGTAAATAAGGAAAAAATATTTGTAATGACAATGTCAACTGTAAAAATGGACAGGTAAATGGTTCACTTGTAATAATAATCATGTGATGAGCAAATTTTCAGTACACAGTATAGTAATCAGTATAGTAACAAGGCGTATGGTACAATCTTCTATAGGGGAAAAGAGTATCATATCTTAGTTGGAGTCAAGTGTATTAGAAATAGATTACCATTTTTAAGAAACCGGCCAAACTGCAGGTGTTTAAAGCTAGGTGGCAACAAATCAACATGCAGCCTCAATCTCCATAGGAGTATGGATGCAATCAAATATCTGCAGAATGTTCCACCATACACTATCACAAAAGATAGAGCACAAGAATCATAAACTTTTAGATGTATGAGCCTTCCGTCTCGACAGGGAAAAAGCAAAAGGTATGTACGTACTGTGATATAACATGAGCAATGGCGGCACCACTAACACCATATTGGAACACAAAGATAAATATTGGATCCAAAACTATATTGATTGCATCTCCAGCCACTGGTCGTCATAGAAACATTAGACATGAGCAAAAACAGAAATCCTTCCAAGAAACATTGCCACAAACCATTAGCATCATATAACAAATCATGTAAATGACTAGAATATGGTCAACTATCAAATGTTATCGTGAATACATTGCAGTCAATGTTGGACCCTTCAGTCCAAACTGCACGTGTGTGAAATATGGATTGAAAAAAAGATTGAAAAGAATGTACTAAAAAATATTGAGAAATGGAAAAGGTACAGTTTACTCCTCTCAAGTATAAGCATAGCTCAGTGTAATCCAGATGTTCACATACCGGATAACTTAACATCCGAAACCAGTTTGCTTAGTAGTTTTATGGCATCAACTTATTTGAAGGTGGAATTGCACATATGAGCTGCTATGTGCCTATGTCACCCCAGCTTACTAACATAGTAACATCACTAAGTCAAAGAAAACACCCTTCTCTCTGCATCTTTTTCTTCAATCTGTTTCTCTTTGCGTTCCCTTCCTCTCTACACAAGGACTAGGCTCTAGAGAGATTTTCTTGCGTGCATGCTTTGCATACAACACACCATCACCAAGCCATCCCATATCTGCATGCAATGATGTCTGCACACTGTGTTGTCCCACTACACGTCTCTGGCATTTCTTCAGCACCTTTTTTTTTGTGTGTAGTGGAGGTGATTGTCTGTGGGTAGGGAGTTGGGACTTGAGAAAGAGAGATAAGTTCATATCAGCCCATATGTAATGCCATTCAGCAAAACTGAATGGTACGTTTTTGGGATGGCAGACCACTTTCAAAACTAGCATTAATGGGGGAAATGATCCGTAATGAAATGTGGCGCGACTCAAATCTCAGTCATGATGGGAGTGAAGTGGAAGATTTCTTTTAGAATTCAGTTTGCCAACTATCTATGGTTTACTACAACAACAACAACAACAACAACAACAACAACAACAACATAGCCTTTTGTCCCAAGCAAGTTGGGGTAGGCTAGAGATGAAACCCAAAAGAGACGAGAAACAGGGAGACACATAAAGGGACATAAAGGGCACAAGACAAAAAGAGGTCACGGTTCAGGCACGTTGATTGCCAATCTCCAAGCGCTCCTGTCCATAGCTAAATCCTTGGAGATATTCCACTCCTTAAGATCTCTCTTAACGGACTCGTCCCAAGTTAGTTTAGGTATCTATGGTTTACTAAGAACTGAAATATTATTATACCAGTTGCATATAGAGGCGTCTTTGTATCCTTAAATCCGCGAAAGACTCCTTGTGTTGCCAGAGATAACAGGACAGCAGGAGCACCAAGAGATCTGAGAACCAAGTACTGCAATGCGGGCTTCATCATAGCAGAATCCTGTTGGAAAATAGTCCTTCAATTGAAAAGGCAACCGCATATGGGAAAAAGCAACAAAAGGCAAACCCCTAATTGTAACAGATTCTTCATAGAATTTTCAAAATCTTCACAGCTTTCAACAATTATACTGATGATATGAGCCTACTCTATTGCAACAGTTTCTTACTCTAAATTTTTCTGCATTTGATGTTTTAGCAACCTAAAAGAACATTTATTTAGCTAGTACATTTGTTTAGTTAGTTAAGTGAAATAAACAATAGCAGCATCCTCAATTAAAAATATACTGGTAGGCTTTCATCCGTTGCTATAAATTCAGAATTATAGGGAAACCCATTATGCTATCCCTTGTGTATTTTTGCTGAAAAGAATAAAGGACATTAATAGACAAGAAGGAATCAAGAAATTATTACCGGTGTTACACCCATGTAACCTAAGATAGGTTTTGCAGAGAGAACAAGCAGTAGGGTTTCAAGTAGGCCAAGCACCCCACCAAGTAATAGTGCTGTAGAGACTGATGGAATATTTTTCCTCTTTTGCTCAACACTGACCTCACATGAATCAGTTTCAAAAGATGATATGCTGGTAGTGGCACTGGCCCCTGCAAGTAAATTTTGAAGTGTCAAGAGAAGTATGGACTGACCATCTGTCCATGCTTTTTAAAAGAAGATCACCTTCAGGAGAAATCAGTTCCTCCATTTCACTAAGAGAAACATTGGATTCATTTTCTTGATGTATTTTGTCATTGTCTCTGCCATTGGACAGAGCATCCTCCTCAGCAACAAATGATGTTGTGACGCTAACAAGGGGGAACACTGCAATTCTCGAGACTTGATTAAACACAGCAATTGATACACCTACAGCTCCAAGTTCAACCGGACCTGGTTATCACAAATGAAAAACATCAGAGCAATCAAAATACCTGTATATCAGAGTAACCAAGCTTCTTGTCAAAACATCTCAAGAGAATCACACTACTTTGTGGATTTCATTTAGCACTAAATGACCAGGCTCAGTGGGAGTCCAAGACAGTTAGAAGAGATAGTTGACTAGATTAAGAAACTGATGGAGTCCAGTTAAGGTAGAGGAGAGTCAGTAGCCCAATAATTAAGCTAAGCTGAGTTCAGGTTAAAGGTCAAAGTATGCTAGGTTGGTTTATACTGTTGAACTATGTAGAAGATTAAGCAAGAAAGTAATAATCAACCTAGTCCCGCTATATTGCTATTTTCCACGGTCCCCTCGAATTTCTGTATTCTATCACCAAAGTTCTCGAGTTGCAGACACCCATACTTCCAGCTTCGTCATATCTTTTGCAGCAATGCACGCTGACTGCACACATGCTTTTTCCTTTGATTCAAGGCATGGCCATATTATTCGTGAAAGACGCCAGGACTTTTTTTTTTGGGTATATATAACAGTCAGGACTCTTTGTTCAGGTCTTCTTGCGACAACGTGAAATGGAAGGAGGGCATGTCAGTCGGTGGAGGTGCAGACAGCTAAGCCCCTTGATCGAATAAATTCACATTGAACAAGCAGGTGCAGAGCATGGTACTTGTCGCAAAGTATCAATCTTAACTAGTATTACTTTGTTTTTCGGGAGTTACGTGGATGGAGCAGGTTTAGGATGGGCGCCCGAGACTTGGAAGAAACGGGGGAGAAGGCAAGAGCAAGAGCAAACCTATGTGGCCAATGAAGGCGGTGTCGACGAGGGAGGCGACTGGGTCAGCCATGAGCGCGAGCGCGCCGGGCACCGCGATCTTCATGATCTCCTGCCCGAGCTCGTCCCATCTGAAGGCGAGCCTGAAGACGGGAGGAGCGCGCGCGGGGATGAAAAACAGGTGAAAATTAAACAGCAAGCTATAGCGGGCGCCCCGGCATGGCCATGGATCATGGATGGGCGGCTCACCTCGCGTCCCGGAGGAATACGCTAAGCGGGTGGTGGCGCTCGCCGCCCCTTTCCATGGCGTCGGCGCTGCGGTCGAGGAGGAGGAGACTCTCCCTCTCCCCGTGCATCGTCCACACGCAGCAGGTGGAGGGGAATGAAATCGGAAAGGGAATCGGGTCCGGAATTCCTGATGGGTGCCCGCGTGGGTGGGTGGATGCCACGGGGGAAGGCAATATGTGATGTGCCTATGGGGGCGACGGGGTAGCGCCGCCCGCCGGGGCCGGGCTCAGATGGCGCCTCCCTGCGGTGCAGGCTGCGTCTGGGTCCCCTTCCGGAACGGTATCTGCTACTGTATTCGGTGCATTGTCAACGAAGCCGAAGTGGAGAGGTCCTCCGTGCGCAAGGAGACGGGCGGCGGCGTGAGTGCATCGCTTACGCCGCCGACCGCCGTGGCGCTCCAGCCGCCGCATGGTCGCCGGTGCTTCGCCGCCGCTTCATGTTGTGGTTTTAGCTAACGTGACGTCATGTTAATCACAAGAAAATAAATCAAACCACTATTTCAATCCTAAAGTATAACCTATTTTGAATTGTCCTAGGTTAAACAAACTTAAATTTGACCAAACTTTCATAAACAACCGAGAATATTGGGCCTGCTCGCTTGAGCTTCATGCGGCTGCAACTGTTTCAAGCATTTGCTACAGTAATCATAGTTATTTGTCGTTCCTACTGCAACAAGTAGACATATTTATGATATCAATTAACATCATTAAATAGATCATGAAAATGAACTTTTATATTTATCTATTTGAGGTCATATGGATTAATACTTTTTATAAATATGGTCAAATTTATAATAGTTTGACTTGGGATAAATTCAAATCCATTTTATTCTAGGGAGTGGGAGTGCTCCCTCTGTCTCTAAATATCGGTCGTTTGCGCTTCCCGAGAAGCAACTTTTACTAAATATGTATTAAAAATATTAATATTTATAGTACATAATTAGTATCATTGGAAATATCTTTGAATCTAGTTTTTTTAATAAATTTATTTGGGGATACAAATGTTGCATATATTTTCTATAAATCGAGTCAAACTTGTGGCACGCACACCAATAACGACAGATATAAAGGGACGGAGGGAGTATGTTAATAGTTATAGACTTCATAAAAAAAGAGAAATAGTTGTTAAAAATATCCAAATATTTTGACTAGAAAAGTTATGCAAATAAAATCCCAAAATTGATTTATTGCTGTAAAACTCATTTGACTTTGTTTTAGCTTGGAAAAATTGAAATCGGATCCAGTTTTTTTTTTCTAAAATCATGCTCCATCTTACCGTGCCTAATTTGGATGAACTTGATATGGTTAGAGTAATTATTGGTATAGAAAATAACAACGTTTAAATAAATAAATTTTTAAATACACACATATGTATTTTGGGGGATGGATACCTCATGTGTGCGTATCGTTTTCTCCTTCGTACATCCACTGTCCTCTAACTCTTGGTTTACCCCTCTCATCTTCGGTTTTGGAGTAGTACTAGCCAGGGAGGCCGTGTCAGCTCCTGTTCGTTCTTCGAGGCTTCTCTGCGTTCTGACAAGAGGTACAGTAGCAACGTGCATGGCCAAGCACGTTCCTACCTCGGGGAGTTGGACGCATTGGGACTCCCCATGTCATGCATGCCAGCGTGCAAACTGATTCAGCGTCCAGCCACACTTTGAAAAGTTTCAATTCCGTTCGAAGTTCCAAACATACAGTAAACCCACGTGTATCCAGAAAGAACCAGCAGGGACAAGAAGACAACGATTCCGACCATGGCCGTAGTGCGATCGGCCGGGAGGAAATTGAACCCACCGACACCGGCGATCCATCCGTCCTCCGTCCTCTCCGATCCGCGTTCTGGTTGGGGTTCCAGTCTGAATGCCGGATGGCAACGAGTTCGTCAACGTTGAGAGTTTGAGGCGCACTCGTCGTACTCTAAATTCATCCTCTAAAAAAAATATTTTGTCCTAGTCATCAAGATTACATCCTCTATATCAATTTCTCCCGCACTCATCCATACTCTATATCATCCTCTATCCACTGTGAGGCCCACTTATCAGATTTTTTCCTTTTTTCTTTTTTTTTCCTTTTTCTCTTTCCTTTTCTTTTCTTTTCTTTTTCCCCTCTCCTCCTTTATCCATTTGCTCCCAGCACCACCGCTCGCCCTCTCCCCGTCCTCCACCTTCCTCTCCAGCGACCGCGCGCCCTCCCTTCCCATTCTCTCTCTCTCTCGGGCGCATCTGCGACGGAGGCGGAGGCCCGCGCGGCGGTGCCCCCTTCTCCTTCTCCCTCTCCCCTCCCGGCTCCCTCCACCGGCGGCCGACCGCGCCGCCCCCTCCTTGCACCGCGCCCCCTCCACGCACGGCCACCGGAGCTGCGGAGGTCCCGGCGGTGGCTCCAGCTCGGGCCATGGAGGTCCCTACGGTGGCTCCAGCTCACGGCCATGGAGGATGGAGGCGGCGGGGCAGGGGCGGAGCTCCCTACGGCGGGGCAGCGCCCGCGGGCGGCGGGGCTGGGACGGCGCCTTCTCTCCTCCGGCGGCCCTCTCCCTCTTCTCTCTGCTCGGCGGCGCGATTGGGGAGAGCCTCGAGCTCGCGGATCCGGCGGCGGCGGCGGCTCGAGCTCGGGCCTCCGGCGGCGGCTCGACCTCCTCCTCTGTTCCTCCCCTTTTCCCTCTCCAAGCGCGAGCAGAGGGGGCCATGGGCACCGGCGTGGGCACGGGAGAGGCGGGCGGCGGCTCCGGGCGAGCTTGGCGGGGACCGGCGGAGGGAGGTGCCTCGCGGTGGTGGGCGGCGGGCCCCACGCGCGGATAGCGCACGCTCGCTACCACGGCAAATTTGGCGGACGGGAGCCTGTCCTGGAGGATAGCGGACGGCGATATCATACCCGGTGCGGGAGTTCCGTTCGCTATATACGTTTACAGGATGGTTTACAGTTCGCTGGTACAGACAGTCTGAGACACGGAACGGAACCACGGCCACGCCCGACGTCCATCCGATCCACAGCGGCGCACGTGACGCCGTTCTGACTCCTCCGGCCGTCCGACCACCACACCGTAGTCTTGTCTGATCGCCTGACTATTACAAATGTCACGCTCAAGCAGTCTGCAGAGCAGAGAGATGCGCCGTGTTTAGATGCCCAATTTGGGCTTCCCAAATTACTGTGCAGCACTGTAGTAATTTTGTTTTTATTTGGTAATATTGTCCAAACATTGATTAATTAGGCTCAAAACGTTCGTCTCACAAAGTACAATCAAACTGTACAATTAGTTTTTGATTTCATCTACATTTAATACTCTATATTTGTTCCGGTATTTTGATGTGATGGGAAATCTTCTTTTTGTATAGTAAAATTTAGGGATGAATTTGAAAACTAAACAAGGCCGGGCAGAGCCGTTGGTCCATGCGTCCGTCCATGCAGGCACTGGGCCGGTCAACACGCATGCGCACAGACGGAGAAGGAGATGCCAGCAGCGGCGCGGGCGGCCTGGACCTTGCGCTGGCCGCGGATGCCTGTCCGATCCCGCTTGTCGCCGCCTACTCCCACCCCCATCTCACAATTCTTTCTTCTTATTCAGGCTTCAGCTCACAGGCCACACAGCAGCAGCACAACCAAATAAAACCAACCAAGGGCTTGTTTAGTTTACGAAATCTTTTTAAAAAAGCACTGTAGCACTTTTGGTTTGTATTTGCCAAACTTTGTTCAATCATGGATTAAGTAGGCTCAAAAGATTCATCTCAACGTTTACAGACACACTGTGCAATTAGTTATTTTTTTACCTATATTTAATGCTCCATACATGTGCTGACATATGTGATGTGACGAGAAATCTTGAAAACTTTTTGCATTTTGACGCGAACTAAACATGGCCCAACCCCCCAACTGGTGACTGGTGGGTGTTTGTTTAGTTCATCCCAGACCGGCATCGTTTTGTCGTGATCACCCAGCATTGATCCATCCCGGATCGGACAGACAGGACAAGCACGTCAGCTGAAGCACGCATGCACTCAGCAACAGCAGCTCTCCGTTCTTTACGAGTCCTACTTGCTTGTTTCTTTGCTGTTGGAGCAGGCGATGCCAGTTCCGGACGCATCAAAACCGGCTGCTAAGGTATTTGTATACTCATTTAGAGCAAGGCTAAGCTCATGACCATGATTACATGAGCCATGCTACTACAAGTATCTCATCTTCTCTAGGGAAAAGGCCAAATCCCTGCTTTTCGCCGCATCAGCGTTTGACCGGCGGCGGAATCTTCAGCTTGAGGGCAGAGCTAAAGCGACCTGCTGCTTGCTTTACCAATTCCTGTGTCCAAATCTCTCGCGCTCTCGACTCTGGTTGCTGTTATGGGACCTGACGAAAGGTACACGACAGCAGCAACCAAATTCCAGTTGCGCGTGCTCCCGCTCTTCAGCAGGCCAGCTGGTGGTCTTGGGAGTTGGAAGAAAGGGGGGATAAGCTTACAGCCTACACACACAGGCCTTTGCTCAGATTACAAATTACTCTCCCCCTGGTCCAAACCCAATCACCTTCTTGTTTCCCTTGCAAGCTACTAAACCTAATCAACCAAACCCACCGCCCTCCCCTCCTCTTTCCAGATCCTAAAATGATAAGCAAGATTAGCCAAATCTGGGATAAAAGATTACCCACATCTGGACTCTGTCCTAGGGGGCACAACAAAATCCATAGTACCAGCACAAAGCATCCCTCACACATTTTTTCCTCAGATCCTAAAAACGAAAAAGGTAGTAAGATTAGCCAGACACATTTCGGCATGATGTCCAACGGATTTGAGCAGGAAAGCATCAGCACTCCAACAGGCCGTCAGTACACAAAGGACAGACAATCATTGACTAATTAGGCTCAAAATTTGGATCCAACAAGACTGTGTTTAGATCCAAAATTTGGATAGCCAAAATACACTGTAGCATTTCGTTTGTATTTGGTAATAATTGTCCAATCATTGACTAATTAGGCTCAAAATGTTCGTCTCGTAAAGTACAACCAAACTGTGCAATTAGTTTTTGATTTTATCCACATTTAGTACTCCATATATGTATCGCAAGTTTGATGTGACGGGGAATCTTATTTTGCATAGTGCACTTTTCAGTGCATCTAAACACAGCCTCAAAGAGCAGAGGTAACGAACGAGGGAAGAATGCTGTTTTGACAGAGAGACAGAACAGCGGCGCGGTACGGCATTACAGATCACGAATCGTCGTCTCCTTCCTAGTACTCCACACTGTGCAAGCCGCCCACACCCAAAGGCACGCACGATGAATGCACTGACAGCAACGAATTTGTCTATGTACATGGCTACACAAATTACTACTGCTAATCATCCTGCTCCTCCGTCCAGAGTCCGTCGGTGCCGCTTCCTGGATCTGATCACCGACGACGACCTCCTGACTCCAACATCATGCCACAGCCTGAGCCGAACTTCACCCTGCTTGAGCTTCCAGTGTTCGCTCATGGCGTCGTCGGTGCCAGTTTCTCAATCTTGTATGTACAGTACAGCAATGGCGTGTCTCCCATCCATTGGCACTGCGGTTGATTCTTGGATCCGCGCATCCGTCACGAGCAGGACTTGATGAGGCCGAGGTTGTACAGGTTCCTCTTCACGAGGTTGCCGAGGTAGACCAGCCCGAGGCCGACGTGGTCACGGTCGCCTGGACCGGCCTTCGGGAACACCTGCGGCGGCCGGGGCTCCTCGCTCACGACGAGGCGGTCTGTACCGACCCTCTCCCTGACGGCGTCGATGGCGCTCTGGTCCGCCGCCTTGCCGGCCGCGTCGGTCACGTAGAACACGTTCGAGGCCAGGTCTCCCTTCGTCGACACCTCCGCCTGGGCGACGAGCAGCCCGTTCTCGCGGAAGGTCCGCGTCACCTCCGACAGAAGCCCCGGACGGTCCGGCGTGCACAGCTCCAGTCTCACGCCCTGAATGGAGATTCAGAAACCATTCACATTAGTTTCTGAGAAATACCTTTTTGTTTACACAAAGATTGCGATTTTGATGCCGACAATAACATCGAATCATCATAGTGTAACTGATTGAATTCAGTTACCTCAAGAGATCTTCGTTCAATGGCGGCTTGGAGGCACTGGCTGAGCCTCTCCCTCTCGGTCTCGGACCGGATGGGGCTCCCGTCGGCGCGCCGGATGTAGAACTCCTGTCGAGCGCGGTCGCCCGCCGTGTCGACGGTGCCGTGGAACACGACATAGTCCATGTCGTGGAGCGTGCACACCACGTCGAACAGCAGCTTGGGCCGGTCGCGGCACAGCACGGTGACCACGGAGTACCCACGCTCGGCCCAGCTCTGCACGGACACGGCCGGGGACAATTCCGGGAACGAGGTCGCGCGGTCGAGGTCCGCGGCCATCAGCTGGTGGAGGCGGCGGTCGGCGTGCGCGACGCCCGCGGCGGGCACGGCAGCCACGGCGCCCGGGGCCTCCCCGTCGCCGCGGAGGAGATGGCCGAGGCGGGCGAGGATGCGCGCCACCCGGTCGTCGTCCGCGCCCGCGGCCGGCTCCTCCCCGCGGAGGAAGACAACGCACGCGAGGCGGCCGCGGTGCGTCCACGCGCGGGCGTCCACCACGCTGCACTCCATGTCGGCCAGCACGGCGAACACCTCCGAGAGGAGCCCCGTGCGGTCGGCTCCCGTGAGCTCCAGCGCCGTCAGACCCTCGAGCGCTGCCGGCCGCGCCGGCTCGTTCCACGTCCCCAGAGACTGGAGATCGAAGCACCGTGTCAGCGAAAGGCAGCTCATTTTCAGAACGCGTGGGCGAGGGCGGAGGACGGGATGGCGAAAGGCCGCTCTACCTGCTGGATGTAGGTGATGACGCTGTCGTCGGTGAGCTTGCGGCCGAGGCGGTCGGTGACGTGGAAGACGTCCATGAACCAGCGGCCGTCGGAGGAGATGTAGGCCTTGTTGATGGAGAGGTCGAGGTCGGCGAGCACCTGCACGGCCTCCAGCAGCAGCCCTCTCTTCCTGACGCTGTCCACCTGCAGCACAGCACCACGGACCAGAGACCCCAACCAAAGTCAGCCACCAAAAACCGGAGGACGAGACGGGGAACGGATGGCGACGAGCCGACGACGGCGGAGCGCGGCTCACCTGCACCAGCGTGGCCGTGGGGCAGACGGCATTGTCGATGACGACCCGGGGCGTGTTCATCCGGATCACCAGCTTCTCGTACTCATCCAGCCACTCCATCGCCGCCGGCCGGCCTGTCTCGCGAGCTCCGCCTCGGCGCGTTCGTGCGAGGAGAAAGAGGCAGGCAGCGAGCTCGGTCACGCGCGCCGGCTGTATATAAAGAGCGCGCGCGGCGACACCGGACAGCAGGGACGAAGGGAACAAGGAGGAGGCGGAGGACGACGACGCTTCGGCGGGATCGCCCGCGGGCTTGGATGCTTCCCCGCGCTTTGGCGTGGCTCTGCTCGCCCGCCTGGTTGGCTCCCCCGCTCCCTCCTGTGTCTGAGCTAGCAGAGCTGGAATTTGGAATTGGAATGCGTGGGCGGGTGGGAGTGGTGGACGGGACGGGGACGGGCGCGCGGATTTAAGAGGTGGGAGGGTGGTGGGTCCCGCGTGCACATGCCGAGGCGACTGGCGACTGGCGAGGCTCGTGGGAGCCAGTGGGTCGCCACGTGGAGGGCCTCCGTGCGATGAGCCTGTTCCTTGCCTTGCACTTGCGTACTACTCCCAGCCCTTTGCGTCCGGATTAATTAACTTTTTTATTTATAATTAAGCGAAAATGTACAAATAAGGAAACTGACCTGACAGTGTGTTTTTTTCGATTCTTGTTGTTGTTGCAACAACGTACTTGTAGTAGCGGGATAATGAGTCTGTAAAATCTTGTATCGGACGAGAAACTAGCTTGTATGGGAGTACTCGGTCTGTACCCAAATAAATCAATTCATATAATTCGTGTTAGTAAATTTTTTTAAGTTTAACCAACTTTATAGAAAAAAAAAGTAACAACGTCTATGATATAAAATGAATAACTTATAAAAATATATTTTATGATAAATCTAATGATAGTAATTTCATACCATAAGTCTTAGTTTTTTTTATAAAAATTCGGTTAAAGTTTAAAAAGTTTGACTTAAAACAACTCTAGAAATATATTTATTCAGGGTAAAGGGAGTGCAATTTAAAAAAATCACCGAGGTAACTATTAACTATATTAGCTAAGAAGAAACTAGCTAATAGCTAAGGGACTGTTTGGATAGCAATGACTAATTGTTATTCAACTTAAAATGCCAAAATTAGACATAGTCTATTAAAACAGAAGGCTAATATGTGACCTAATTTATTAGTCAAGTCTCTAACTAATTGTTAGCCAAGCAAACTGTATTTGTTAGATGAATTGTAGATAAGACATTAGACGGACTTACCATATAACGATCAAACAGGTCCTTAGCAAAAGTTTATTAGGCGAGCAGCTAAATATCGTAGGGGACTAAGGATTTTATTACTGTACTGAAATGTCCCGCTTAGCTAAAAAGTCAGGCTGAAAAATATTGTTAACTGATTTTGTTATGAGAGAAAAATATTATATCATGGCTGATAAATTTAATATGGTACGAACACAAAAAAAAAACCCAATAGACTGAGCTACTAATGGCAGTACCAACAAGGGTGTGTTTAGATCTTGAAATTGGGGTAAAAAAAGTACTGCAGCACGTTTTGGCTTTATTTGGTAAATAGTGTCCAACCGTTGACTAATTAGGTTCAAAACGTTCGTCTCGCAAAGTACAACCAAGCTGTACAATTAGTTTTTGATTTTATCTACATTTAGTACTCTATACATGTATCGCAAGTTTGATGTAACGGGAAATCTTTTTTTTTGTATAGTACTTTTTTGAGGAACTGAACACAGCCCAAGTGGCATTCAAAATCTCTAGTGCCAGTCCTGCAAGAAAATCTTTTTTTATCGAACGGGATGTACTGGTACGGCTGAACCTTGTTTAAGACTGACCGCAGTGGGTACTCTAAAACGATATTATAAAGCTTTAGAGAACGAATATAGAGTAAAAACTGCTGCACTGGGTACTCTAAAACGATACTCTATCATTTCTCTCACTCTATATTTAGAGTGGTACTGTGCTTACTCTATACTCTATAGAGCAGGCCCCACTAGCTAAACAAAGGAAAAAATACTATAACTCACAAACCAAAAATCCAAATTAAATTTCGATTTCACCATTAAATTCGTCTCAATAAATCCTTCAAAACTAGATCACACATGGATATATTTAGATAAAGTGACAAGTGGGTCCCACGGTGGATAGAGTGGATAGAGGATGATATAGAGGATGGATGGGTGCGGGAGAATTGAGTATAGATGAGAGAATCTTGCTGACTAGGACGTATAGAGGATGAATATAGAGGTCCATGAGTGCGGGTAGTCTAACGGAGTACCTAATGCAAAGCGCTAGCAGAGGAATTTGTTTTTTCTGGCTGCTACTACTCCTAATACACGCAGCCCGGCTGCTGGCGGGGCTGGTCCGGTGGGACCAGTCGGGAGGCTCGCGCAGTTGTTTCTGCGCACCACAACGAAAAGCGCTAGCTGTTGCCGGCCGACGCGCGCCATTTGTGCCGTCGTTAGACTATCCGCACCGCGTCCGCTAAAGTCATCCGCTAAACGCGTGTAGCGGATGAAATCGCCGCAGCGGCGTACGCTACCCCGCACGCTATCGTTGCGGACGGGCGGGCGTCCGCTACTCCTGACGGGCGAGCAGAGCTTCCGCTACGCGCCTGCGTGGCGCGGGGCCCGCGCGGCCTCGTCCTCCGCTCGTCATGTGGGAAGGAGAGAAGGTCCGCCGTCGGACGGGAAGAGAAGGAGATGGCGCGCCGCCGGCGGAGGAGGCCCGCGCTGCGCCCGGCCGTCTGCCGGAGGACGCCGCCCGCGAGGCCGCGCGCTCGCGCCGACCGTCCGCCCGGCCGGCCGCCACCCGCGTGCCTCCAACCGGCGGAGCTCGCCACCGCAGCTCGCGCGCCCCCGCTGGCCGAGCTCGCCACCGCCGCCTGCCCACGCCCGCGCACGCGCACGCTCGCCGGCCCGCGCTCGGAGGGAGGCCGCGCGGGGAGGAGGGAGAGAGGTCGCGCGGGGAGGGAGGGAGGCCGCGTGGGGGGAGGAGGGAGGGAGGCCGCGCGGGGAGGAGGGAGGGAGGCCGCGGCGGGGAGGGAGGCCGTGCGGGGAGGAGGAAGGGAGGCCGCGGCGGGGAGGGAGGGAGGCCGCGCGGGGAGGAGGGAGAGAGGCCGCGGCGGGGAGAGAGGGAGGCCGTGGGGACCGATGGGGAGGGGGAGAAGGAAGGGAGAGAGAAGGATGGTGTATGACATGTGGGACCCACGATATAGAGGATGGATGGGTGCGGGAGAAATTGGTATAGATGAGAGAATCTCGCTGACTAGGAGAGAATATTCCTTTTAAGGATGAATTTAGAGTACGACGAGTGCGGATAGTCTTACGGGCGCTACTGTGGCAGCTGGTGCTGACCTGTCGATGCGATCATGCGGTTCCGGTGCGGCGCTGCACTTGTCGGGCCTCTGCCTCCTGCTACGTATTGCACTGTAGCAGCACTGTTTATAAGGCCAGTCTCGTTTCATCAGAGTTTCATGGGCATTAATTATGCTGATATGGCACCATATTAATGAAGAGAGAGATGATAACAGTTTCACGGGAGTAGAAAGAGTTTTATGGAGATGAAACTCTTCTGCACTGTTTCTAAAATCTGGGATCCTGTTCGTTTCGCTGGTTCAGCGGAATCAGCAGCCATCCAACAGTGTTTTTCTCTCACAGTAAACCAGCGAACAGTATTTTCAGCCATAATAATCCAGCGAAACGAACAGGCTATGGATGTGTTAGAAACGGTGACGTGAAATCTCCACTGAGACTGACCTTAAGAGTCGTTTTTTCTCTCCAACCAAAATGAACTAGGAACCTGAAAAAATCACGATTTGTACCTCCCCGGCTTCAGCTTCTCTGGTCCTGTAGGGAGGAGCAGGAGCCAAAACAAGCCCTGCAGAGTTTCGTCATTCTGCCACGGCCGGCGTGGACGCCTGCAAGCCAGCACCACCGGCACCCCGAAGCCCGGCAACCTTTTCATTTTTCTTTTTGGAGCTTCCAATGCTCGCTTTTTTTTTTGTCCACCAGATATGTCGTGGCCTCGCCTCGCTTTTTACTATTACTGCTTATCCTACGTGGAAATTGCAGCGGTTTCCGCGGCGGATATTTTCACGCGCGCCAGCTTGGGATTATTGCCGGAGTTGGAAGTCACGGAAGGGACAGTGGTTGAGACAAAGCAAGCAGGAGCGGGCATGCTGTCTGGATTGTTGCCGGATTTGGAGTGGTGCCCTGGCTCCAAACGGGCGATTTTTGGGTAAGCTCCGTTGGAAGAGACAAACGGGCAGAATTCCGCTCGAATATGCTACCGGACCTAGCTGACGAGTGCCGACCGTGCGTGTTTTGTAGCCGTGGTGGCGTACTGGCGTGTGAGCGTATGTTTATCCATACGAAACGAGACCACCAATAAGACAGCCACGGCTGCAATTGAAAAATGCCACTGCGTACTGAAAAAAATTCAAGAGGCCTGCCAAGCATATCCCAAGTGTTTAGTGCAGCATCTTCGGATAATTTCAGACGAATGTCGTAGGAGAATTTGAAATTAGTAAAACTTCACTGCAAGAGGGGTTTGGTTGGACGAACGGTACAGGACCGCTCTTGAGAGCGGTGGCACGTACTACGTAGTACTCCTCCTTGTTGGGCCAGCGGCGAGTTTAATGGGGTGGTACCGGAGCGCGTGCTGGATTTCGACGGATCCTGAGGTGGATTTATGGCAACCCCGGGATCATGCGACGCCGCCGTACCCGTCCCCCGTACCGCGGGTGTGCACGGTCCCACGCGCTCGCGCATTCAATGCAACGAACGCCCAACATGCATGGGCCTCGGACCATGGCCATGGATGCTCGATCGCGCGCGCATCCAGCAGCTGCAGCCACGCATGCATGCGCCATACGTGACGGCCATTAATGGCGGCCGGCCGAGATGGATCCGGATCCAGATTGATCGCCGACCGTATGGCCATGCTGCCGGCAGGGCCGGCCGGCGCGGGAGGGCCCGCGCGTGGTGCGTCGCCGTAACGGCGCGACACGCTGGCCGGCGGGGCTCCGTTGGGGTCGGTTCGGTCCGTACTGCCTTCTTGGTGCGTTGTTCGTGCGCTGCGCGGGCAACGAATGCCGCCCGTACAGTACGTGCTGCCTGCCACTCACTGCCCAGCCAGCCAGCACGCCGGCTTCGTCAACGTTGCGGCGTTGAATAATGATGCGTTGAATAATGATGATGCTGTAGCTAGCTTAGTGGCGGCGACGTGGTGTTTGTTAACTAAGGCAGACTGTGAGAAGTTAGAATTTTTCTAACGGTAGCATTTTCGTTTGTATTTAATAATTAGTGTCCAATCATGGACTAACTAGATTTAAAAGATTCGTCTCGTGATTTATAATTAAACCGTACAATTAGTTATTTTTTTTATCTATATGTAATGCTTCATGCATTCGTGCAAAGATTGATGTGATGGAGAAAGAGTAAAAAATTTTTAACTTTTTCGGCTCAATCTAAACCAGGCCCAATTTCCCCGCCACAAAGATTCGGCCACGATCCGATTCGGCCCCGTTGGCGCGGCGCAGCGGGCAGCAAGGAGACCGGGCGGGCGCACGGCACGAATCCGGCCGGGGCCGACGACGACCTACTGTACTACTAGACGCGAGGCCGCGACGACGTGCGCCGCACACCGGCGCCCGCGCGCGCGCTCGTGACCCGTCGTCGACAGGCGACGACGTGCACGCGTCGTGCCGTCGTCTCGCCGCGGCCTTTTTCTGGAGCGTGCAGCAATATGGGCATGGCAGTCCAGAGGGCACAGGCCACAGGGGCAGGGCAGGGCAGGTAACATGCCGGGGCCCTTTTGCCGCCTCGAGGGTCGCGCCCGCGCTGTTTCGGAGGACGAGAGGTGGTGGAGGTCAAACCTACGCTACGCGTAGCTGTAGGAGCTACTGTATGCTATTCCTGTTCTGTTCCGGCGTCTGGCGTCAAACCGTGGAGGAACGTGCCAGTATTCTAATGGGGGATTCGATTCAACGGCCGCAACTCAGCCGTGCGGTGTGTCTAGTGTAGACGTAGTGGTGTGTGTGAATGTGGTGTGATCGTGCCCAGGCCAGGCAGGCCATCACTTGTTTTTTCTGCCGACAATTGACCATCGTTGCCAGATCAAGTGCACTGTCTGTTTGGATTAATAACTGCTCAATCAGGTTCAATTTATAAACCGTAGTTTAGCATGACAAGATCTTATACTCCCTAAACTAGGTATAAATTGATTGTTTAACGCCCTAAACTATTTCAAATGAAAACATTGTCAACTGCAAAGTTTTATAACTTTTCGAGATCTACAACTTTCACTTTGGTAGTTTCTCAATCCAAGGTCATTAAGGACCTGTCGGCCAGTGCGCGGCCGACAGGTCTATTTGCCCGATATGGTCCACAAGATGAGTATATTATTTTTTTTATCATTCATTTATTTTATACTATTTATTATTGTGTAAATTTATGATTATTTATAGTATATTTGGTAAAAATACTGTAGTAGTGCTTATAGATTATTTTTTATCATTCATTTAGTTTATACTATATTTATTAATGTATAAATTTATGATCATTTATATTATCTTTGGTTTCAGATCTAACGGTGTCTAGTAGTTTGTGCTGCAATATTTAGAAATTATTGATAAGAAACTATAAACTTTGATAACATATGCAAATGCAAGATGTCGTATAAACTAGACCGAAGGAAGTACTTTTTTAGTTTGGATGTTAGAAGATTTTAGAAGTTGGATTTTTATAATCCATCTAGGATCCTAGCATACAGAAGTTACTAAATATGTATAGAGGCTCCGATTATAGAATTTAGTAAGCTGGGCAAACTCAACTTCTTCCAACTTATGGACTTTAAAATACAATTCTGCCCTCCACTTCTACAATGGTAGTAGCATAAAAGGGTGTCTTGGTATTTATACTCTAGAAAGCAACTTTTCTCAGCTTTCTCACTCTATGGATCCAACCAACATTTCTGCCTAGCTTCTGTAGTCCATCCTTTTTACAAACTAGCTTTTCAAAATGTAACTTCTATAAACTACCATGTATCCAAGCAAGTCTTAAGTTTTTGGGTTTCTTTAGTGTAATTCCTTGAGCCACTGCGGGAGCAGATTCAACGCCTCGCCAATCAAATGCATTGCAGGTCGAGGCGGAAATGGAGCGGGTCGAATACATTTGCTTGTTTAAATTTAGAAGAAATAGTTTAAAAGGAAAAGACACAAGTCTCTCATATGTTAGATTCCTATACGTAGACACGTATCACGAATCCATGATAGATGTTCACAGCGGTTACTTCCTATACCACGAGATCGAATGCCGTTTGACATTTAAATTGGATGACCCATCGCGTTTTTTTCTTATATTTATCGCACTACATTAAACGTTGACAAACCAATTCGCATGCGCCGCATTTAAACGTTGAAAAACCAATTCACGATATATGTTTTCTTTCTTAGTTGAAGAAAAAGAAGAAGAGAAGGCATGGCTGCAGCATGTCTTTGGCACACGCATGCAGCTGGACGGACCTAGACCGATCAGTATAACAGTACTCAGGCTGAAGAATATTCAATCAGACACCGACACGTCCACGTAGTGCAAGTGCGGCTCCTCCGGCGCTCAGAGGCCGGCTAGCTGGTACTAGTGGTTTGCTGGCGGCCAAAGGGCAGCGACGAGCCGACGACGACGTGCGAGTAGGCAGTGGATCGGCATGAATGCCAACCCACCGGTGGATCGCACGTTCGCACGCAATCCACGCATGGGCGCGCCATGGTTCCGCCGTTCCGGAGGGCTGGACCGAAGACCTCATCTCGCGGCGGAGCCATTCATTCCCACGTCGGGAACATGTCTTTCTCGCCAGGGCGACCGACGCAGACACGCGTAAACATGCAGCAGCACGTCGCGAACGCAGCTGCTGGCATCAGCAGGCAGTGCCGGTGGCTGCTACTGTGCTCGTACTCCAACAGTAGCACAGCTCCTGCGACGCGACATGCGACGGCCGGGTCGCGTCGACAGTGTGGCCGTCGCGACGGCACGCGACGGCAGGGAGCATGGTGTCCGTCGCGCTGCTCCCTGCTCAACCAGGACGCCAGGGACAGTGGCTGCAACCGGTCCGCTGTGGTGTGGGGTCTGGACGAGACGGAGTGCCACCTGCCACAGTGCCACGCCACGCGGGCGGCGATGCGGCCCGTGGTCCAGCTCCAACCGCCAGGACAGGGACAGGACAATCGGCCCGCGAGCGCGCGATGGCGCGGCGCCCCGGCCGGCCCGGCCCCACGCCACGGAGGCATGCAGCACGGACCGACCGTTGGCGCGCGGGCGCAGTTCCTTGGCGCCAAAAACGTGGGAACGCGCGCGGCTCTTGGCGCCAAAGGCTACGAATGCGCGAAGCAGCGCGGGCAGGAAACGGCGGGAAAGGCCCGGGGCCCCACAACCACCACCACGGTTTGGATTTGAAATTGCAGGCCGGCCGGTCTGGTGTCCGTGTCCAGCTGTACGTACTGTAGTATGAGATGAGATCGGCGACGTTTGGCGCCAAAACTCCAACGGCGGCGGCGTTGCCTGCTTGCTTTGGGCAGAGGCAGACCCAGAGGAAGCGAAGGAGTTGCTTGGGCCCCGTTCGTTTTGTTCGGAACGGGCTGTTCCGGGTGGAACGGAGACGCCTGTATTGAAAACTGGAGTACTGTGGCCAGGAACGAAAACTGGTCCGGCCACTGCCGAACGAGCCCTTGGTCGGGTATGCATGCATGGCCCACTCCATTGACTGCAGCACGAGCCGCAGTGTGTACTTTTTAAAAATTTTATTAGGCATGTAGAAATTACGACATTTATATCTTATTATAAAAGTACTCTACTATTTGATTTAGTGATTAGTGATACTTATTACATGTTATAAACATTAATATATATATATATATATATATGTTTGATCAAATTTATAAGATTTGTTTATATATCCAATGACGTAGACGGAGGAAGGAGTACCGAGTACAGTACGTACAGTAGGTAAGACTACCTGCACTCATGGACCTCTATATTCATCCTCTATACGTCTTAGTCAGCAAGATTTTCTCCTCTATACTCAATTCTCCCGCACTCATCCATCCTCTATATCATCCTCTATCCACTCTATCCACTGTGGGACCTACTTGTCACTTTATCTAAATATATCCATGTGTGATCTAGTTTTGAAGGATTTATTGAGACGAATTTAATGATGCAATCAAAATTTAATTTGGATTTTTGGTTTGTGAGTTATAGCATTTTTTCTCTTTCTTTAGCTAGTAGGCCCGTCACTATAGAGTATAGAGTAAGCACTGTACTACTCTAAATATAGAGTGAGAGAAATGATAGAGTATCGTTTTAGAGTACCCAGTGCAGCAGTTTTTACTCTATATTCATACTCTAAAGCTTTAGAGTATCGTTTTAGAGTACCCACTGCGGGTAGTCTAAACGCCCCCGCTCCCCGGCGGAGTCACTGACATCTTGGGACAGTAGGACTTGCACTACTACATAGTACAGACACAGGTGTCCAAGGTCCAATGTCCACCCAAAGTGAGACGTGCAAATTGCAATGGGAAAGCAGAGCAGAGAGTCTGCCAGGGTATGGCGTCCACCGACAACGTGGCTACAGTGCCCCGTCAGTCAGCGTCCATCGGCGCAGGCTTTGGTGCGCGAGCCACTCGTCTCACGTCTCGTGTCCTGCCCTGTCCTAGGGCGGCGTTCCCATGCAGCAGCGTGCCCCGATGATCCGGCGGTGCCGTGCCGTTGCCCGTTGCGGCGACCGGCGTTGGCGTGCCAATCAGGTCGCCATCGATGGCTCATCATCCCCGGCCCGGGCGCGGCCGGACACGGACAGGGACACCAATCCCCCACCCTGGTTCGTTGGTCGTTGGCCCGATGCACCCCTCTGCTGTCTGCTCGACTCGATTGCGTCTGCCCTACCCTAATCCCCTGGCTTTTGCTTTTGCCGCCGGCCGGCCGGCCGGTCGCCGGGGCCAGCCAGGGGCCCAGGGCCAAAAGCACGCAGAGGCGCCCGGCACCATTCGGGGTTTCGGCGGGGCCGCGGGGGCAGCCAGAGGCAGGCAGCCGCGGATCGAGGCACGCGCTCCTCGTCCGGCCCCGTGCCCCAACAGTGCGGCACGGGAACCGATGCGACACGCGAGCAACGGAGCAAGCAAGCAGGAATCAGCAACCGCACGCCGACGGCGTGTGATCGATCGCTCCGCCGATGGATTTGCGCGCCCCGCGGCCGGTTCTTGGCTTGTACTGTACTTTACAGCCGGGTCGCGGGCGGCACAAGGACACGGGCACGCTCGCATCGCTCTTTCCGTCTTCCGGCCTTCCGGGCTCTCGCGCGGTCTTCGATGGGATTCCTCCTCCCTGGACTGGACCCTGATCGCCCCGGCGCCTCGCCTGGTCTGCTCGGCACTCGGCACCAGGCGTCAGGTCGGGTCGGGACTCGAGGCGACCGTGCTCGGCAACGTACGGCGGCCGCGACCTTTGTGTCTGCCGGGGCGGCACGTCACGACGTCACGCACGGTTTCCGTCCCGACAATGTCATGCAGCAGCCAACAGCAGATGGCGCGGTGGGCTGTGTGGTGTAGGCTCTCTCTCCCGGTGCCGCCCGGGGCCCGGCCCGCGGGGGCAACGTCTGCTGGACTCGGCCGGCAGACCCGGGGCAGCAGCACCAGCCAGGGAAAAGTAGGGAGCGGTTGCTTTGTTGCCGGCCCAGTTTTGTGAATGCATCACATCCCAGGGACTCGGAGGCGCGGACCTTTGCCGGACTTGCCGCCCGTGAGCCAGCCTGTGGGGGCGCGTACCGTCCCGGACGATGTCCGCGTCACCCCGAACCTCGCTTGGTCTGTCACCCGCTTCCCACGCGAATTTTATCTGCAACATCTCAATTTATTTTTAAAATATCTATATACAAGAGTTGTAACATATAATAGAAAACAAATAAAATACTTTAAACAAATGTCTAAAACACTTGTGCTAAAAAATATTTAAAAATCATTGCACACATATACAATATCCAGATCAAACCGTGAACTGAGTCTAGCTCTCAGTTGGTTAGATTCCTTGTGGTGGAATCTGCCCACCCAGGTTTAAGTTCTCGATTTGACACGGGTGCTCGTATTTTTCTGGATTTATTTCAGGATTTAACGACATTGTGCTTTTAGTGGTACACGACCTTTCCATCGACGGCGAGGCGCCTGTGGCGACTTCGTCAATCTCGAGATGAGACGCATGTGGTGACTTCGTCAATTTTTGAGATGTGCTGGCATAGTCTTTCGAAGGTGCACATAGGGGTAGGGTTTGCGTACGTCTGTTCATAGGTGCGTGTTGAGCGTCTATGTTTGTACTCGTATAATTCGCAAAAAAAATCATCCAGATGAAACATTTACAAACATACGTATGAAACACCTGAAAACACTTGAAACATATGCTTGCAATATGCATGTATAAGCAACATCCAGATAAAAAACTTGCAACATATGCCTGTAACATATAAAACATTTAGAACATACACTTGAAACATACGTGTATAGCTATTACAACATGTGTAACATCTCAATCTATTTTTGCAACATCGATATATAACACTTGCAACATACCTCTGAAACATCTAAAACACTTCAAATATACTCTTGCAATATGCTTTTTCCATACGACGCAACACAAAGCAGGGGAACGATTGATTCCAAAAATCTACATCCTGGCTGTAGCAGAACCTCCTAAATTATATGACCCACATGCACCTGTCATTGTCCCTAAGACCTCTGACGGCTATGCATGTACACCAGATAACTTAAGAAGATCTGTCGGGTGCCCTCGCAGGACCCCGATTCAACTACGTTTGACAACTCATACCAGGATCAACAAAGGAGTAACTACAACATTACAACATTTGTACAAAACTTATATTAGAGTGCGGAAGAATAACAACAATGAATTTATAAATCATGATTAAGTTAACTTTTTTACAAACTTAAATTGCGAAAGTCATGAGTAGAACCATAGAAGACAACTTAGGTAGAGCACCTAAGTTAGGAGAAGATAACCAGATCATATCGAGCTCACCGATATGACCTCACTAGCAGCACCAGTCAGCACCTGCAATATGAGTTTAACAAACCATGAGTACGGAGAGTACTCAACAAGACTTACTCGACTAAAAAAAGGCTCTAAGGGCATGCTAGCTTTAGGGAATCAAGGTATGGGTATTCAAGAATTAAAATTTATTTTGCAGAAAAGCTTACTAGAATAAGTCCTTACTTTCAATATTTTATTTTTATCATTGATGGTTCATTAACCAATTCTAAGTGATCCTAATCTAGATCAAAGTGATTCTCATCAAGATCCTTTCTTATTCTTTCTTCAAATTTCAGTCCTTAACTACGATGCAGGACAGGTGATTGAGTCTCCATAACCGAGGAGCAACGACGATTCGAACCGATTATACCCAGCTGGGGATACCTAACCTCATGACATATGTAGAACCCAATCTTGCATATGCCAACCCTCATTTAGATCTCCCAAGACCAGAACGTGTCTATCGCCACTCAAGAGTACAGTACTCCTCGAACCTAGCCCAATTCTAGCCCCGAGGGTACACGCTACTCCCGCCATCTCTCCATTCCCAGTGCGAGGTTAGACGTTCTCGAAATGGAATCACTAACATCTTGAGCTTACCCAAGGCATGAGGCTAGTTGCAAAGTCTCGAAACACAAGTGGGTCTACAACGAACGGTCCTTAACTAACAAGGCGAAAACACTATATTGAGACTCCTTTCTCAATGTAAGTTAGCAGTGGCCAAACCACCCGCCCAATCTTCAATTTCATTCTCACATTTCAATATTCATTACCTATGCCGTCATGGTCATGTAAACATTCATTTAAAAACCTAACTCATTAAGCATAGCGAAGCATACTACACATTTTTAATAAAACAGGTACCAGAGGTGATATTACAATAATCAAGGATGATAATGCAACCATTGGGTTATCACTCAATTCCTAATTACTTAATGCAATAAACCATAATACCAGTGATAACAATTTGTAAAACTCAAGGAAGGTTTAAATGCACCGGGGCTTGCCTTGCATTGCAGCGGTGGTTAGTTCTCGTAGAAGTCGAGTTTGACATCAACACCATGAGTGGATCACCTCCTCCGAAGCTTGATCAACACCAACTTTGTCAACACTCGTTCAACATGAACCTTCTCACTCTCGTAAGCACTACACGTATATAAATGATACTCTGCTTAGCATGATGAAATGTATGCCATGATGCGTGATGCATGATGATGAACAAGACATAGCATACAAGAGACATTTAGAAAGGATAAACATTAGTTATCTACTTGAGTACAACTTTCCTTCGCGGTACAGTTGCAATCCAACAGAATTATTAAACAACATTAATCACATTAAGATGTTGTTAAGAAAACTACTTAACTTTACTTTTTATCCAAGAGGTTGCATCTAATAAGCAAGTAAGTCTATCACAAGACCACTAATTACTTACACAAGAAATCATTAACTATTAATGATCTTTGTTAAACACATTAATTATCATTAACAAAACTTAATTAACAAGTTAATCAGGAGCTCAATGTAAGGTCCAAATAGGCTAGAGGGGGGGTGAATAGCCTAATAAAAACTTCTACAAGAAATACTTAACCACAAGTTAGTACAAAAGGTGGCGGAGCAAAATGCACTAGCTCTAACTAATTAAGCAAGCCACCTACACAAGTCTAGTACAAGGCTATCCACTAAACACAACAACAACTACAAGTTAAAAACAAGATGTAATACGAGAGAAGAGCTTTGAGTGATTATACCGCCGTGTAGAGATGAGAAGCAATGCACTCGTAGAATCAATCACAATAATCAATCACAAGAGAAATCCTCGGTAAAGAGATGACACAAGATTTTTTACCGAGGTTCACTTGCTTCCCGGCAAGCTACTCCTCGTTGTGGCGATGCACCCATTTGTCGGTTCGCGAGCTAATCGACTATCAAGAGTCGAGCCCTCGGCGGGCGCCGCACAACCGTACACAAGATGGGGATCCTCCAAGCCACGAGCTCCACTAGAGTATCCAATTCGCGAACTCCCGCGGGGAAGGATCAAGGACCCCTTACAACACTTGGTGAAGGCTCCAACAATCTCCAATTGCGAGCTCAATCACCTCCACTGCTCCAAACCGTCTACCGTGTCGGGAAACACGGAAGAGTAACAAGAAATCCACAGCAACTCGAAGATCAAGTGCCTCTAGAATGCAACTCTCAAGCAATGCACTTGAATCTCACTCAATCTCACTCAAGATGTGCAATCAATCAAAGAGATGAGTGGAGGGGTTGTTCTCTAGCTCAAAGGATGTCTCTATATCTCAAAATGTGCAAGAGTTACCCTCAAACCCCGGACATCCTCTATTTATAACGAAGGGGTACGCAGCTAGCCGTTACCGAACGACTCAGCTCAAATCGCACTGACCGGACGCTCCGGTCAGGGTGACCGGACGCGTCCGGTCACTACACGACAGACGAAAATCGCGCGAGTCAGAACTAGCCGTTGTGCTGACCGGACGCGCTCCTTCGATCGACCGGACGCGACAGTGCCAGCGTCCGGTCGCGTTCCAGTAAGCACCCGACGCGACCGGACGCGTCCGTTCGCACATGACCGGACGCGCCAGCCGCGTCCGATCGCGCTTCGCTGCGCTCGGCTTCTCTGGACACTTGACCGGACGCTCCGGTCCCGTGAGGCACCGGACGCGCCGGTCGCGCGTTTAACTTTTACGCCCAGTTGAACTGACCGGACGCGCTGGTCAGGCCAGACCCGCGTCCGGTGCAGCGTCCGGTGCTGCGTCCGGTCAACGCAGTGACCTCCGTTCGCCTCCGTTTCTTTTCCGACTTTCGGCGCAGTAGAAAATAGGCATTTCACTTCTCCAAAATGCGCCGAATCCCGCCTCGCAAGCTCGGCGGGAGGGAGAGAGGAATCCCAAACCCCTCTCTACCGCTTAAACTCCACCGCCTTTGCAAATGTGCTAACACCACCAAGTGTACACCACCATGTGCATGTGTGTTAGCATTTCACAAACATTTTCCAAGGCGTTATGTTAGCTCTCAACTAGATCCTAATGCATATGCTCAAGACATTGATCTAGTGGCACTTGATTTCTGAGCTAACCGTGATTGCCCCTCTTGATAGTCGGCTATGTATCCTAAACCCGGTCAATCACTTCTCTACTCAACTTAGACCGGCAAAAGGAAAACCCTATGGTTATACCTTTGCCTTGCGCTCTTAGATCCTTCGTTCCATGTCCATCATTTCATGTGCATCTCCACCATGATCATCATTTCATGTCCATACACCTTTTCTTTGTGATCTTGTGGCCACCACTCCTTGCCACGTACACCTTCATCACATGTGTTGCTTATGCCTAACTCAAAACACTTAAGACATGGCATTAGCAACTTGGTGTCATTAATTACCAAAACCAAACTTGGGCTTTCAATCTCCCCCTTTTTGGTAATTGATGACAACCATCACAAAGATATGAAATGAAATCAATTTTCAATTTTGATAGTATTAGCTCCCCCTACATATGTGCTTTCATGAGTTTGGTTCAATTGTGCACATATGTATGGATTTGAATTTTGGGAGAGTTACTACTATCAAATTGATGCTAAGGTATATAGAATGGACCTTTGAAGCGTGATACCAATCGGAGTTGCCTTTATATACCATCCTTAGCATCAATGTAGCTAGACACCACTTGTAATACATCACTTGTAAAGATCACAAACACTAAAGTACCCCGTGAGATCAACATTATAAGCAAAGGTGTCTAGATACCACTTAAAAAGCTACTCTTAACAAAACATCATTCAAGTTCTAATTCTAGCAAACACCATACAAACATGAATATGAATTTAAGCTTTGCAATGCAACAATTCATCATGTTAATGCACATACAAATGCAACATATAAATCATGAGCTTGCTCCCCCTACTTGTGTGCTCAATTTTAATTTCTCTCCCCTTGCTATATCTTTCTCCCCCTTTGCAACTTAACTTTTTATCTCTTTGTGACTTTTCTCTCTCCTTACTATATCTTTGTGACTTTTCTCTCCCCCTTTGTCAACAATCACCAAAAAGGTGCCAATTTTAGTGAGAGTCAAGTCAATCAATATGAGGGAGTCCAAATTATGGTTCAATCTAGATCACTTGCCTAGAATATGTAATTCGGTTTGAACCAAGGACAAGCTTCTTCACACCTCATAAAGTATAAGGGTTATCTTGACCATGTTGAATTACACATCATGAGCTCATTTTCTAGATTCAACACTAGGTTTGCAAGCCCACAAACATGTCATATGCTACCACTAGATCAATCAAAATATAGAAGCAATAGTGGTACCATATATACATTAAAATCATTTGATTTTCATGAATGAGCCTATTTGACATGCAAATATGTCTATATGTTCTAAACATGTCCTTAGCAAAGTATGGATGATATGTCAAACAACTTTACCTTGCTATGTCGGAGGAGAGGCATGTCATATAATAATGTGGGGTTGCACTCATTTCAAGTTGGAGAAGTCAAGTATGTTCAATTCATTCTTCAACTTATAAAATCTCTTCTCATCAAGTGGCTTTGTAAAGATATCGGCTAGTTGATCTTCGGTGCCAATGCTCTCAATGCTAATATCACCCTTTTGTTGATGGTCTCTTATGAAATGATGCCTAATATCAATGTGCTTGGTTCTTGAATGTTGAATCGGATTTTGTGTCATCTTGATAGCACGTTCATTGTCACAAAACAATGGCACATTCTTGAACTTAATTCCAAAATCATTCAAGGTGGCCTTCATCCAAAGTAATTGTGCACAACAACTACCGGCACTAATGTATTCGGCCTCGGCGGTAGATAGTGCAACACTATTTTGTTTATTTGATGACCATGAAACAAGAGACCTTCCAAGCAATTGACAAGTGCCACTTGTGCTCATTCTATCAATCTTGCATCCACCATAGTCGGAGTCCGAATATCCAATCAACTTAAAGTTTGACCCCTTTGGAAACCATAAACCAACATCATGAGTGCCCTTAAGATATCTCAATATCCTCTTGGTTGCTTTCAAGTGACTTTCTCTAGGTGAAGCTTGATATCTTGCACACTTACACACACTAAACATCACATCCGGCCTAGAAGCGGTGACATAGAGCAAACTTCCAATCATAGATCGATATTGCTTTTGATCTACCATATTACCACTAGCATCAATACCCAATTGATCATTTGTGCCCATTGGTGTACTCATTGGCTTAGCATCTTGCAATCCAAACTTCTTGATCATGTCCTTGATGTACTTACCTTGACTTACAAAGGTGCCATTCTTCATTTGCTTGATTTGAAGTCCAAGGAAGTAACTAAGCTCTCCAATCATAGACATCTCAAACTCATTAGCCATCATATTTCCAAATTCTTCACAAAAGTCTTGATTTGTTGATCCAAAAATGATATCATCAACATAGATTTGTAACACAAACAAGTCATTTCCAAGCTTCTTGGTGAAGAGAGTGGTGTCAACCTTTCCCATCTTGAACCCTTTAGAGAGAAGAAAGTCCCTCAATCTCTCATACCATGCTCTAGGTGCTTGCTTCAAACCATACAATGCCTTCTTTAGCTTGAAAACATGGTCGGGCTTCTTGTCATTTTCAAAACCGGGAGGTTGCTCAACATAAACTTCCTCATTGATGTAGCCATTGAGAAATGCACTTTTGACATCCATTTGATAGAGCTTGATGTTGTGTGCACAAGCATATGCTAATAAGATTCTAATAGCATCCAATCTTGCAACCGGTGCATATGTTTCTCCAAAGTCAAGACCTTCAACTTGTGTGTAACCTTGTGCTACCAATCTTGCTTTGTTTCTCACAACTACACCATCTTGATCTTGCTTATTTCTAAAGACCCACTTAGTACCAATCACATTGTAGTTCTTTGGCCTTTCCATAAGTTCCCAAACTTGATTTCTAGTAAAATTGTTTAGCTCTTCATGCATGGCATTTACCCAATCGGAATCTTTCAATGCATCTTCTATTTTCTTAGGTTCTTCAAGTGACACAAATGAGTAGTGCTCACAAAAGGATGCTAATCTTGATCTAGTTTGAACACCACTTTGAATTCCACCAATGATTTGATCCAATGGATGATCTCTTGCAATGCTAGTAGGTTGGAGTATTGGGAGTTGATTACTTCCACTTGCTTGACCTTGATCTTGCACTTCATCATGAGAATCACTAGAGCTTGCTTGATTCGAATCAATTTGCACACTTTGGTTGATCACATGAATATCATCATCATCATCATCATCAACTTGCCTCGGCCTAACATCACCAATGTCCATGTTCTTCATTGCATTTGACAATTGATCTCCTCTCACATCATCAAGGTTTTGAGTTTCATTTTGAGATCCTTGGGTTTCATCAAACTCAACATCATGAACTTCTTCCAAGGTGCCATTTGTGAGATTCCAAACTCTATATGCTTTGCTTGTGGTAGAATAACCAAGTAAGAACCCTTCATCACATTTCTTTTCAAACTTGCTCAATCTAGTGCCTTTCTTGAGAATATAGCATTTGCAACCAAACACTCTAAAGTATGCAATGTTGGGCTTTCTTCCATTCAATAGCTCATATGGTGTCTTCCCAAGCTTTCCATGGCAATAAAGACGGTTGCTACAATAGCAAGCCGTGTTGATGGCCTCACTCCAAAATGAATGACTCACATTGTATTCACTAAGCATTGATCTAGCCATTTCAATCAAGGTTCTATTCTTTCTTTCAACTACACCATTGGATTGAGGAGTGTATGTTGGTGAGAATTGATGTCCAATACCAAGATCATCACATAAATCTTCAATTCTTGTGTTCTTGAACTCACTACCATTGTCACTTCTAATCTTCTTGATGGTTGTCTCAAACTCATTTTGCACTCTCTTGACAAAAGACTTGAATAGATCATAAACATCACTCTTGTCATAGAGAAAGAACACCCAAGTGTATCTAGTGTAGTCATCCACTATCACAAAGCCATACTTGTTGCCACCAATGCTAGTGTATGTTGTTGGCCCAAACAAGTCCATGTGCAATAGCTCAAATGCCTTTGATGTGCTCATTTCACTCTTACTAGGATGTTTATTTCCAACTTGTTTGCCGGCTTGACAAGCACTACATGGTTTATCCTTTTCAAAAGTCACATCTTTCAAGCCTCTAACTAAGTCATGCCTCAAAAGTTTGTTCAATTGTTTCATTCCAACATGACCAAGCCTTCTATGCCATAACCAACCCATACTAGATTTGCTAAGCAAGCATGATGTCAATTGTGTCTCACTATCATTGAAGTCAACCAAGTATAAGCTACCATGTCTAAAACCTTTGAATATCAAATTTGATCCATCAACACTAATGACTTCAACATCATCACTACCAAATATGCACTTGAAGCCAAGATCACAAAGTTGTGCCACCGACAAAAGATTGAAATCCAAGCTCTCAACTAGCAACACATTCGATATGCTCATGTCATTTGAGATAGCAATTTTACCAAGCCCCTTGACCTTGCCTTTCTTGTTGTTGCCGAAAGTGATAGCATCAAAACCACCATTTTGACTTGTATCAATTGATTTGAACATACAAGAATCCCCGGTCATATGTTGAGTGCACCCACTATCAAGCACCCAATGCCTTCCTCCGGCTTTGTAATTGACCTACAAGACAAGATCAATTCTTTTTAGGTACCCAAACTTGTTTGGGTCCTCCAAGGTTAGTGACCAAGCTCTTTGGTACCCAAATGGCTTTCTTCTTTGAGCCCATCCATGGTGCACCAATGAACTTAGCATGAACACCATTTGTACCCTTGGTAAGTATATAGAAAGAATCAAACTTAATTGAGGATACATTAGCATTGGATTTCTTGTTCATGCAATGTCGCTCTTTGTGACCAACTTGCTTGCAACTTTTGCAATAGCTACCATTGTTCTTCACAAAACGAGTCTTGTGAGGAGCAAAAGCGGCCTTGCCTTTCTTGGAGTTATAGCCCAATCTCTCTTTGTAGAGAGAAGCTCTTTGGCTACCCAAGCACATAAGCAAGCGGTCCTCACCACCATAAGCCTTAGCTAAGGTGTGATTGAGCTCTTTTACCTCCTTCTTGAGATTTTCATTCTCAACTATAAGTGTGGAGTCACAAGTGAAACCATCACTACTAGATGAGGATGATGTAGATGCGCTACATGAAGGGTTAGTGGTAGCAACAACAATAGGCTTATGACAAGATTCATCAATTATATCACATGATATGCCTATGTTGCAAGTTTTAGCTTTCTCAACATTAGTTGGCATGTTTTCACATTTTTCAACTAGAGAGGAATGAGCTTCTTCAAGCTTAGTGTGAGACTTTTGAAGCTTCTTATGGTCTACCTTTAGACTCTCATAAGATGCCCTAAGCTCATCAAGTTCTTGCATAAGGTTTTTCTTTTCCTTAAGCAAGCCCTTGCACTCCTTTCTAGATTCTTTATAATGTTGAGTGCAATCTTCTAGCATAGTGATTAGTTCATCTTTAGTGAATTCTTCTTCATCACTATCACTATCACTAGCATTATCATGATCACTCTCATCATCGGATGATACCTTAGCGGCCTTAGCCATGAAGCATGATGGAGTGTCGAAGAGGGAGACCTTCTCTTGGATGGCAATGCTAGCATGTCCCTTCTTCTTGCTCTTGTAGTCATCCTCATCATCACTTGAGGAATCATCACTATCCCATGTAGCAACATGAGAATCATTCTTCTTTTTATGAGAGCTCTCCTTCTTATCTTGCTTCTTCTTTTGCTTCTTCCTCTCCTTCTTGATAGCATCTTCATCATCACTATCATAAGGACACTTTGCAATGAGATGATCTTTGCTATGGCATCTAAAGCATCTCATGGTATGCTCATTCTTCTTAGATGAGTTCTTCCTCCTTCTTGCACGATAGCCCTTCTTCTTCATGAATTTGTCAAATTGCTTGACAAAGAGAGCCATCTTCTCATCAATGTCATCACTATCACAAGAGCTTGAGTCTTCTTCACTTGATGATTCAATCTTGGATTTGCCCTTGGATGTGGTGGCTTTGAATGCCACACTCTTCTTCTTTTCATCATCTTTCTTCTCATTCTCCTTCTTCTTCTTCTTGACCAACTCATTCTTCTCATCATCTTCTCTATATGAATCATCGGTCATCACCTCTTGAAATATTTGTTGAGGAGTTGAATCCTTCAATGTAGTCCTTACTAGCACGGTGATCAATGTATCAAACCTCTTGGGCAAGCTTCTCAAGAACTTCATAGAGAATTGGTTGTCCTTGACTTCCTCACCAAGTGCCTTGAGCTCATTGACAATGACTTGCAATCTATGAAACATCTCCGGTACACTCTCATCATCTTGCATCTTGAAGCTTGAAAATTTTTCTTGCAAGATATATGCTTTAGCGGTCTTTGTGCCTTCGGTGCCCTCAAATGTTTCTTCTAGCTTGGCCCAAGCATCATGTGCAACTTCTACATTCTTCACTTGCTCAAATGTCTTGTCATCTAATGCCTCATGAAGAGCACTAATGGCAATATCATTGCATTGGAGCTTCTTCTCTTCCACCGGTGTAGGTGCTTCCGGATTAGCAACCTCAAATTTTGTTTCGGTGACCTTCCACACTTCTCTATTGATTGACTTGAGGTGTGCGGTCATCTTAACCTTCCAATAAGCATAGTTTGTGCCATCAAAGTGAGGTGCCTTCTTGGTGTTGTTGATGTGCAAGCTTAATTGAGCCATTTCTTTTTCACCGTAGGTTGTTAAGCCTCAAATAAACGGTGCCTCAGCTCTGATACCACTTGTAAGGTCCAAATAGGCTAGAGGGGGGGTGAATAGCCTAATAAAAACTTCTACAAGAAATACTTAACCACAAGTTAGTACAAAAGGTGGCGGAGCAAAATGCACTAGCTCTAACTAATTAAGCAAGCCACCTACACAAGTCTAGTACAAGGCTATCCACTAAACACAACAACAACTACAAGTTAAAAACAAGATGTAATACGAGAGAAGAGCTTTGAGTGATTATACCGCCGTGTAGAGATGAGAAGCAATGCACTCGTAGAATCAATCACAATAATCAATCACAAGAGAAATCCTCGGTAAAAAGATGACACAAGATTTTTTACCGAGGTTCACTTGCTTCCCGGCAAGCTACTCCTCGTTGTGGCGATGCACCCACTTGTCGGTTCGCGAGCTAATCGACTATCAAGAGTCGAGCCCTCGGCGGGCGCCGCACAACCGCACACAAGATGGGGATCCTCCAAGCCACGAGCTCCACTAGAGTATCCAATTCGCGAACTCCCGCGGGGAAGGATCAAGGACCCCTTACAACACTTGGTGAAGGCTCCAACAATCTCCAATTGCGAGCTCAATCACCTCCGCTGCTCCAAGCCGTCTACCGTGTCGGGAAACACGGAAGAGTAACAAGAAATCCGCAGCAACTCGAAGATCAAGTGCCTCTAGAATGCAACTCTCAAGCAATGCACTTGAATCTCACTCAATCTCACTCAAGATGTGCAATCAATCAAAGAGATGAGTGGAGGGGTTGTTCTCTAGCTCAAAGGATGTCTCTATATCTCAAAATGTGCAAGAGTTACCCTCAAACCCCGGACATCCTCTATTTATAACGAAGGGGTACGCAGCTAGCCGTTACCGAACGACTCAGCTCAAATCGCACTGACCGGACGCTCCGGTCAGGGTGACCGGACGCGTCCGGTCACTACACGACAGACGAAAATCGCGCGAGTCAGAACTAGCCGTTGTGCTGACCGGACGCGCTCCTTCGATCGACCGGACGCGACAGTGCCAGCGTCCGGTCGCGTTCCAGTAAGCACCCGACGCGACCGGACGCGTCCGTTCGCACATGACCGGACGCGCCAGCCGCGTCCGATCGCGCTTCGCTGCGCTCGGCTTCTCTGGACACTTGACCGGACGCTCCGGTCCCGTGAGGCACCGGACGCGCCGGTCGCGCGTTTAACTTTTACGCCCAGTTGAACTGACCGGACGCGCTGGTCAGGCCAGACCCGCGTCCGGTGCAGCGTCCGGTGCTGCGTCCGGTCAACGCAGTGACCTCCGTTCGCCTCCGTTTCTTTTCCGACTTTCGGCGCAGTAGAAAATAGGCATTTCACTTCTCCAAAATGCGCCGAATCCCGCCTCGCAAGCTCGGCGGGAGGGAGAGAGGAATCCCAAACCCCTCTCTACCGCTTAAACTCCACCGCCTTTGCAAATGTGCTAACACCACCAAGTGTACACCACCATGTGCATGTGTGTTAGCATTTCACAAACATTTTCCAAGGCGTTATGTTAGCTCTCAACTAGATCCTAATGCATATGCTCAAGACATTGATCTAGTGGCACTTGATTTCCGAGCTAACCGTGATTGCCCCTCTTGATAGTCGGCTATGTATCCTAAACCCGGTCAATCACTTCTCTACTCAACTTAGACCGGCAAAAGGAAAACCCTATGGTTATACCTTTGCCTTGCGCTCTTAGATCCTTCGTTCCATGTCCATCATTTCATGTGCATCTCCACCATGATCATCATTTCATGTCCATGCACCTTTTCTTTGTGATCTTGTGGCCACCACTCCTTGCCACGTACACCTTCATCACATGTGTTGCTTATGCCTAACTCAAAACACTTAAGACATGGCATTAGCAACTTGGTGTCATTAATTACCAAAACCAAACTTGGGCTTTCACTCAAGCAATTCAATAAGATGCCATGGATCATCACATGTTAATGACCCAAGGTCAACAATCAATCCAAAAGTCACACAAAACCCTAACTGATTAAACACTAATCATTTGATTAACTGATTAATTAATAAAACATAAATTAAGCATAAAATTAGAGTTATCCAATTAATCCCAAAATTTTATTTTAGGAAGCTTACATCATAACTAAGTGGCAAAACAATTGTCACAATTTGTGGATAATTATATAAGCCTAGAAAAAACTAGGGAAAAGTCATTTATTAATCAATGGAGCTAATTAATTGACCTTCAAAAAGTAATCAAATTAGACATTTCATATTTTTCCATGAAAGAGAACATCATGAACAAGCTACACAAAAATTTTCATCATTTTTGGTGCTATAATTAATTCACAACAAAATAAACAAATCTCAGCACTATTTGAATTTTAGAAAAGAATAAAAAGTAAAAACCACTTCACCAGCTCAGCCCACACCTTCCTCCCTCTTCCTAGCCCAACAGGCCCAGCTCAGCCCACCCACCTTCCTCCTTGCTCCCTCCCTCGGCCTGCTTCTCCTGGCCTGTTGGGCCGGCCCAGCAAGGCCAGGTGGTCGCCCCCTGCTCTGGCCAGAGGCCATGGCGACGGTCGGCCGGCCATCCTCGCCGCCGGCGAGGTTCCGGCGGGGCGAACCGCACTTGAAGGACCGGCATGGTGTCGCGATCAAACCCAAGGCATGCCTCCAGAAACTCAAGCATTGAGGAGCGCTCGACGCCGACCATGGCTGCCACGGCGGAGCGGCGGCCACGAGCGGGGACGACATGGCGGTAACGGTTAAAGGAAAAGGTCAGCGAGCACCAATGACTGACCAGGAACACGATGGAGTGCTCGGTTGAAGCAGAGAGGCGGTGGATGGAGCTGGCCATGGTGGAGGCGCACATGGCAGCCATGGCGGACCGTCGCGATGGAATTTGCGCTCGCGGCCGATGCCAACCAAGAGAGACGGCGCGAGTGGCCTCAAACGACGTGCGAGGGGTGGGCGAAGCTAGCTACGAGATGAAATGAGCAGAGGTGGAGTGAGCGTGGTGAATTTCGCCGGCGCGTCGAGTTCACCGGCGTCAGGCAGAGAGAGAAAAAAAAGGAAAAGAAGCTGGCCGGAGTCGACTTTTAAGAGAGCGATGTCGACGTCGTGGCCTTAACAGCGTCTTTGCAAACTCGTCCACCCAGTTGGGTACGTGGCCGAGCGCCGAGAAACGCCGGGAGAGCGCGGCGGACAGCGCACGCCGGTGAGCAGAGAGGGAGAGGAGAAGAGAGTCACGGTTGTTTACTGTAACAAACATGCCACCTCACTTTTGAAATTTCAAAATTACTTCTGATTTTGCATTGAAACACAAAAAATTCCAAAAACCAAAGCTGCTCAAAATTCTACACTCTACAACTTTGCTTTTGTGACCAAACTCGGATTTTGAAGAATTTTTGAAATTTGGATTTGAATTTAAAAAGGGGACAAAATAGGATTTCTGTAAATTCAAAATTACTTCAAATTTTTTAATACAACTTGAAAATCTGTAAAAATATAAAAGGTATAACTTTTGAAGATCTAAAACTTTCATAATTGGGCCATCACCCAATTATGCCTACTTTTTGAAATTGAGTTGAAATTCAAATTTGGGATTTGAATCTTTTCAATTTTATTCAAAATTTTACATTGAAACTTTAAAAACTCAAAACACCAAAGTTGTACATCTAGGTAATACCTACAACTTTTATTTTTAAATCATTTTCAAATTCTACCTCCATTTTGAAATTGGAATAGGGAAATGAAAAGGGGTCAAATTTGAAATTTGAATCTTTTGAAAATTACTCCAACTTTTACATTAAAACTTTGGAAACTCAAAACACCAAACTTGTAGCCCTTGAAAAGATCTACAAACTTGGTTTTAAACTTTTTTCCCAAATTTTGCTTAGATTTTGAATTATTTCAAAAGGGGTAAAAACAAGGTTTTTCTTTTCCGGAAATCAGGGTTTTGAATTCAATTGATTATTCTTTTTAACTAAAACTTGATTAATCCTTTTAACCCTAATAAAACATTATTTCATGTGATAAGCAACATGTCATTATTAACATATTAAGCATACTAGTAACAACAACACATCAAATTACTATTGTATTGAAACATGTGAAACATGTATATGTAACATGGAACACCCTATTTGCAACATATGAAACACTACCAAGCAACACATGAAACATCACTATGCAACAGAGATCCGGTATATGAAACATTGCTTGTGCAACATGAAATGCATCTTGTGCCTTAATGCATAATGATAATGCATGATCAGTACTTAATCAAGTTTTAACTGCTTTTTAACATCTGGGATGTTACACTGGCCACTGTCATCGTAGCCGCTGTTGGGGAGTCACCCCTACACGATCTTGTATGCACCGAGGGAGGCAACGGACCGGGAGCCATGGGGAGAGAGAGGGGAAGGTCGATTGGTCGCCGCTCCTAGCGCGAGCTGGTGCCAGAGAGGGACGGAAGCAGGCAGGGGCGCGATGCAGAATGAAAACCACACATCATTCGGTGAGCACGGTGGAGAGGGAAGAATACGTGCGGCGGCGCTCAAGTGTGGTGGGGAGGAAGGATGAAGGCAGGTGGGCGGCCGGGCGTAGTGAGGAACATCGCGCCAGAGGGGTCGCCATGGATCATGCCACGGCGGTGAGGAGAACACGACGAGTGAGAGAATGGTTTGATCTTGTTTCTGGTGTGAGTTGACTGAAAGATTCTCAGTTAAGCAAGCGTAGTGAAATGTTGAGCCGTTCAGATTGATTCAAATTGGCGTCACGGTCCAACAAAGGCATTGGGACGATGGGACACCCAAGCCTAAGCATTTCCATTTGCCTTTGCCTCGCCGTGGCTGGTTGTGTGCAACTGTGGATGTCTTGTGTGTGTGCACTGTGTGCGTTTGGCGTTCAATGCCAAAGCATGGTTAATTGCTTGTAGGAGCTAGTAAATTGTTAAGCCGCGTTGTTAGAAGCTACTACATTCTATTTTAGGTCCTAGTTAGTTGCAAGCCAATATATGGACAAGTTCAAGGGATACGGCATATCAATTCGTTTGGTGTCAAATTTTTTGCGATACCTTATACCAATTTGGCATACACACGCTAGCAGCACGTACCGGCGAGCACATATCCCATGACCATGAATGCCACTCGGCCGCTCCATCTATCGTCGTTCGATCTCGCCCGCTGTGGCCGGCTGCTGACACTCTACACGTACGTTGCCGTGCAGAAGCTCAGGTTCCAGCACGCCCGCATCCTACTCTGCCCGTGTTTAGTTGCGCACCAAACCTAAAACAGTGCGCGTCACGTCATATTGTAGCAATTTTTATTTTTATTTGGTAAAAATTGTCTAAATATTGATTAATTAGGCTTAAAATGTTCGTCTCGCAAAGTACAACAAAACTGTGTAATTAGTTTTTTATTTCATCTATATTTAGTACTCCATGTATGTGCCGGTATTTTAATGTGATGGAAAATCTTCTTTTTGCACAGTGAAATTTGGGTGTAGAAATTGGAAACTAAACCAGGGCTCTCTCTCGTACGTACTCGTATACGTAGGACGTCCGGTCCGATCGAGGCGGACGACCATGCATGAAGTAACCACTCTGCTACCGCCGGAATATCAATGTTCGTTTGAGCTATTCAGCGGAATCAGCAGTCATCCAGCAGTGTTTTTCTCTCACAACAAACCAGCGAACATTACTTTCAGCCACACTAAACCAGCGAAACGAACAGACTGTTGTACCACTACCACTAGTACGTAGCATTAATGGGATGTACAGACGACCATGCACTATTCCGTTTAAACCGGCCGTACGTGTCATGCCGCACATCATGTGCAGTGCCTATGGCTCAGAATCAGAAATGCCACAATTGTAAGGCCATGTTTCAAATTTTTTTTCAAGATTTCCCGTTACATTGAATGTTATATGGAGCATTAAATGTAGTCGAAAAAAACTAATTACACAGTTTGGTAAAAAACCACAAGACGAATCTTTTGAGCCTAATTAGTCCATGATTGGACACTAATTGACAAATACAAACGAAAATACTACAGTAGTCAAAGCCAAAAATTTTCACAAACTAAACACACCCTGTTGTCCCAAGTCAAAACATGACAGTAAGCTAGTTTAAATAAATTATACAGACAAGTACTAATGTTTATGATATAATTAAACTATTTATTATCAAATTCATCAGGGGAACTAATATAACTATTTGATAGCGTAATTGTTAATAGCCATCCCTATAAAGCTGATCAGAGTTGAGATAGTTTTATCCAGAATATTTCAAAACGGAACGTCAATGCACATTTCTGCTCATACCAGCTGGGCCCGTCTCGCGGTCCATCTCTGTGTTCAGTATTCGGGCCTCCATGCATGGTGTCGTCGGGTCCGTCCATGGGCCACCACAGCGTCGACCGTCGAGTCCAATTCAGTCTCCATCGAGCGCGGGAAATGAATACTACGCGAATCACAGGAGATACCCACCTGCCGTACAATCCGGCCGTGCATTTGTTCATTTAGGCCCCGTTTCGGTTGCATGGGAATGATTCCCAGTCGCACGGATCTTTCACAAATTTGTATTAGCATGGAAGATTTTCGGACCCGGAACGTCCGGTTTCGAGAGAACCGAATGCGGCCTTATTATATTTTCTCCCTAATTAAACTTAATGAAGTTGCTGTATGCATAGATTTTATCGTACAGCAACTCCGAGATCAAGCCTCTTTATATTATTCTTAGTTGATATGAATAGAGATTTTGATGAAAAAAATAATATCCAACAACTTCTTTAATTTAGATCTCTAAATATAGTCAGCTTCTATTCCAAATTTCTAGCTAACCGAAGATGAAGAGCAGGACTGGCTCTCTAATTAAAGTGCACACAATATAGAGAAACTATTGGAGGGTGAGAATGTATATAGTGATATTTTTATTCAATTGACTCTCCAAATGATTCAGAGAGTGTGTTTAAGAGATACTCTTGGAGATGTTTTTAGAGGATCATAGAGAGAGACTTTCGGTTAGAAAAAATCACTCTATGCATAGACTCATTGTATGCATAGTGTTTAACTTAGAGAAACATTTTTTCTTAGAGAATCAACTTCTATAGAGAATTTAGAGCGGGAGAAACTTAGATGTTGGGCCAAATTCCGTCCGTCCAACAAACTTGCGTGCATCGAAGGCCTTCTCAGCTTCCGAGAGTCGATTAAGTTGTGTTCCACCAATCTATACTCCGCCCATTGCAAATTATAATTCAATTTTTTTTGCAAAGAATTAATTACAGTTCACTTTAAATTTATCATGAATCATAATTTTCAAAAAATGACCAGGTTTTAAGAAAAACATAATGATATATGCGAGATCAAATAAATGTACCATGAAGACATATTTATAGAGAGTTTAATTGAACTTATTTGGTACTAGAGATGTTGATGCTTTTCCCCTAAAAACTTTAGTAGTTTTATTTAAAATATAACTTAATTAAACTATAGTTTAAAGTTTGAACGATGGAGTAATTAGAATGATATTTTTTCTAATTACAACCCCCTATCGGTGTATTGGGATTGTAGCCTTGTAGGTAGGTGGATATGGGACATATGCCCCTTTTCTTAGGTCCACCTCCCCTAACATTTACCAGCTGTAGGCATGAGCGCGTGATGTTCCTTCCATCGTCAGTTTGAATCAATTGCATACTACACCTTCCTTTTATCTATTAATTATCTTAAAGGTGATGCTGTTTATATTTTTCGTCTTATCATCCATCCGACCTTTCTTTTATCTATTAATTATCTCAAGGGTGACGCTGTTTATATTTTTCATCTTATCATCCATCCGCGGCATTCTGTAGTCTACCACTTCTTTTGTTATTCATCTCAAGGGGTGTTGCTATGTAATAGTTTACTCCTTCCTTACCTCCGGCTCGATGGACTCCGGCGGCGTGACCTCCGAGTCAAGAAGAACGAGCAAGCGCTTCTTGCCCTCCATGCGTGCAGCGAACGGAGGTAAGGAAGGAAGCGGCTCGATTTATTGGCTTATTGCCTGACCTCCATGCATGTAGCGAGCGGAGGCAAGTAAGGAAGTGGCGCGATTTATTGCTCCTCGTCAAGCGGCACGACGGAACCAAAGCGACGGGGGGCAATAGCGTCCAAAACTTGATTAGTACACCTAAAACGACTTATTTGTGCAAACGGTGCAACCCCTTGTCCAGAAGAAAAAGAAATACCAAAGTTTCAAAATTTACAATCTATTCATTCAATATTTCCCTTTTTAGAAGACAATTTTTTGCATTTACATTATCTATCACATATAGAAATACCCTATCCTATCCATTTAGAAATCCTGGACGACTTCTTTTACCGATACGGAGGGAGTATTGTCTATTAAATTGTCTTAAAATTATGTGACATTATATTGATACAACACCAATGTACTTGCCCTAATTGGTTGTGCTGATGGGTTGATGGACGTTGGCCATATGGGGACATGTGCCCCTTTTTCTAGGGTCCAATATAGAAGTCTAGATACGAGGAGTTGCTAGCTATCGGGGACATGGGTGTTGCCCAACAAGACACTCTGGAAGGAAGTATCGACAAAGCCTTGGGTGTTGCCTAGTGAGACGATCTGGATGGAGGCTTCGGTGTTGCCCGAGGAGACTGTATGGAAAGAACTATCGACAAAACTTCACTTGCACTTCGGCACCATGTTGAGCTCACCAAGCATTTGTCGGGCTTGCTTTGAGGCGACGATGGCATACAGGAGGGGCGGCGCTTACTTCGACCGCGTTGACCTAATGAACGCCATAGTGCCCCTAGGACGACGAGTGCGAAAGGATGGCACCGACAACTTTCACCAATCACCGGTCGGTGGTGGTGGAGGTGCTCCTCGCCTCCGACTTCGGAGCAGGAGGGGACGAGGAGCGGGGAAAGAGGCCTAGATGGCCCGAAGCTTGAGACGAGGAGGCAATGGGAAAGCGAAGTGACAACGACGGTGGATCACGACCGGTGGCGGAACAGAAGACTATGTTATCCGTTAATAGCTCGCTACAACATGATATATGATGCTATATAGTTATTTTCTTAAACAATAATAGGCTATGTGCATTTTAGTTATGCAAAAAGGTTAGAAGTTTTTAGAGATAATATTACCTCGATGTAATAGTCTGAGGGTCAACAAATTAGCTTTCTTTGTCTTAAAAAACATTGAAGATTAGTCGGCAGGGGCGGAGCTATATTCCGCGCGGTGGGTGTGGCCACAGCCATGCAAAATTTAAAAGAAAGTAGAAAGAACTAAACTTTCACCATATATGTACCCCTATGACATAGATCCTTGCACCCATATTGCTATAGCTCCGCCCCTGTTAGTCGGTACAAGAATGCTAAGTAGATACTAATAGCTTATTAAGAGATTACCCTCAGATAAGAGAAACAGGCAGGACAACGAAGAAAAATAACAAAAAGGGTGAGAGATAAGAATTTTAAGAGATTACCGCATAAGTTTTTAATTTCTTCCTCCACCTACTACCTTGTGGTGGTGATGCATGTGAAGTCTCATCTCGCCGCCGCTGGTTTCCATCACCAGATCAGCCAGGTATGGAGGCACACAGTGTGTTGGGCAACTTTGGAGCTCGAAGATGCACACACCCCATGTGCTCGACCTGCTTCTCGGCCTCTTGCAAGCTTGCAACCATTCGTGCAGGCTATAAAAAAATTTCCAGACAGCTGCACACGGCCTTCAATCAATCTCTCTGTGCTTGGCATGCAGAAGATATCACTCCATTTTCTTCAATAATGGGAAAAAGTTGCAGCCTCTACCAGATGATATCACTCCATACATGACACATACACAGCGCAGCACATGAACTGATGAACACACGATTCCCTGGGGCCGTACTGCAACCACGCACGCAGATGCAGCCGATCGATTCTCTGCATGCACGCATGGTCTCAGTGTATGAGTGCAGTGAGACGCACTGGACACTGGTGCTGTGTGATTGCCCAAGAATGGACCGACCGGCCGCCGGCCGCCTGGGCAGAGCTGCCTCATCTTGACATGGCCGTGGTTGTGGTGGTCGTCGTGAACTCGTGGCGGCCCCTCGTCACCGTGCAAAGTGCAATGCATCCGTACCGTATGTTGCCCCGCAGCACGCTGGCCCATATGTCTACTCGACTTGCTAGGGCAGCTAGCAAGCTACTGTTGCAAGATCAAGATCATGTCGATGATGGAGTAGATGCGAATTGAAGATATTTTTCAGAGACATTACTCATTAGTGCGCCGCAGTGGACCATGTGATCGACATGTATGCCCAGCTTGATGATCATCATATCACCAACAAGAAACTGCTAAACTGGAGCACTACAGGTCTACTGTACATACTGCAAGTAGCTAGTGCCACTACTGCATGCTTCCATTATTCTTGATCTTGAATGCCTAAAGTTTTTCTTTATTTGGTAGGTGCTGTGCCAAGGTTGGCTCCATTCTGATACTGAGCTGGTCTGAGCTATAAGAAGGCAAGCTTGGCTCTCACAGGTCGCCACAGCTCTTCAGTTCACACTCATTGAGCAAACTGAACAGCAAACATCTACTAGAGCACTCTAGCAGCAGCTCAGACGGTCGTCAGTAGCTAGTGAAATCTTGTTCATTCAGAGTAGATACTTGTGCAATCATCAACATATCTAGAGATCATGGCGGTGAAGCTAGGACACCTGCTGACGAGGCTGCACCTGGCGAGGAGCCGATCGCAATCCGCTGCGGCGGCGGACGTGCCGCGGGGCCACCTGGCGGTGTACGTGGGCGAGGGGCGGAAGCGGCTGGTGATCCCGACGGCGTGCCTCAGCCACCCGGCGTTCGTGACGCTGCTGAAGCGGGTGGAGGACGAGTTCGGCTTCGACCACCGCTGCGGCGGCCTCACCCTCCCCTGCGCCTCCGAGACCGACTTCGCCCGCATCGTCGGCGCCGCCGTGGACGACCATCACCACCGCCGATGAGTGATGATCGTGCCCGCGCCGAGTCCGGTCGATCGGGCTGAGCTGATCATTACTCATTAGGTTCCACTTCCAGTTCCAGCTGCTACCTTGGACAAAATTGTTCTTGGAGTGTCGTAGCACCAATGTTCTGTTACTAAGTGTAGCTAGCGTTGAGCTTATTGCTTGACCCTGTGTAAAGATTTTGATTGGAAATTGGAATGTCCTTTTCTCTCACCAAGGTGTAGTGTCAGAAATCCATGGCAATACAACGGAAATAAATGATATGCCAAGCCATCAAAATTCAGGAAGCGTTTACATGCCTCTGGCGGTGTCCGTCCTCTGCTTCTCAAGAAGAACCCCCCGGCCTCTGGTCGACGACGACCTTATGATCGTCGTCCTCGAAGATCATGGCTTCCTATTGGCACGCGCCACGATGCTCAGGGCGGAGGCAAGGTGGAATGGCTGCCCGCTGGACATCATCGAGCAGAAGCGAGGCCAAATCCCAGAGCGTGCCTTGGAAGAGGAGATCGATGGGTTTTTTTTTTCAAAAAATGGAAAGCATAGTTCCATTAGTAACATGTTCCTGACAGATCACCGGACACCAACGAAGCTACAAAGTCTGGTACTTGGTCTTAGCCACAACAGAGGACCATCAGTACAATTCAGGCCTATGACTACCAAGTATCTACTACAGCTCTACAACCTCTCGACACATGAGAAATCGTGAGTTCAGAGAACACTAAATACATAAATGTTTTGATCTCACTCAACGGTTTTGCAAGCACAGCGAAGCATTGATCATCTAAGGCCTTAACGATATAACAACTGCATCAGTCTCAAAAATAACAGGCCTCATTCCCAGCAGAGCTGCATGCTCTAGGCCTCATTCGCATAGAACTACACGTACTCACTCGTTGTCCTCCCACTAGCTATATCGCTTATCTTAAAGTATTCATTTCTCTGTGTCACACTACCTCTTCAGTTATCGTTACCGCCGTCGATCTAGAGTAGGGAAATTGGTTGTAAATTAGTCACTAGAAATCATACCAATCAAATTATCTTAGCCATACACTTTCCCTGAGGATATAAATACAATACCCGTAATACTCATCGGTGAAGTGTTGCATCGATATCCTCATACGCGCATGGGGAATTATCCATTTTTGAGCATAAGAAGCATCAATAGTGTGCACTCTGATGACCCACCGAACAATTCTGGTGAGTGCAAAAGCACAACACCAATGGTTTTTCTCACCTATTTTGCAAGTGTGCTAACTTCAATTTTGTTCAAACATGAATACCAACATTGAAGCACACGCGTGTGTTGTGGCTTTCCCTCGTGTCCCAAGTGTGCTCTAATGATGTATGGAACAAAAGATTATGTTATCCATTAATAGCTCACTAGGACATGATATCTATTTTCGTCAAAAAAAAGGACATGATATCTATGATGTTATATATTATATAGTTATTTTCTTGAACAATAATAGGCTGTGTGCATTATAGTTATGCAAAAGGTTAGGAAGTTTTAGAGATAATATTACCTCGATGTAATAGTCCGAAGTCAACAAATTAGCTTTCTTTGTCTTAAAAAAACATTGGAGATTAGTCGGTACAGAAGTGTTTAGTATATACTCCTATATAGGAACTTAAGATCGAGATTATCACAAGAGAAACATGCAGGATTTTTTTTTTGATAAAGACAATATAATGCAACGAATTAAAGATGGTGGCGGCGAACAAGCAAAGAGGAGAAACGACGAACGGCGGCGGCGAGCTGAGCCCTGCCGGTGGGTGATGAAAGAAGAGTAATGTACGATGGCCAAGAAACATTGATGGTACGCAAATTTTTGGTTTTAGTCACTTCATCAAGTTCAAGTATACATACATCTACCGTTTTTGGGCGAAAACACGATGAAATATACACTCCCTGTTTGACATTTCAGTTTTTATATTTTCTTCCTCCACCTACTTTTGTCTTTGTGGACTTGTGCTGCTGCTGCATGTGAAGTCTCTCTCGCATCTCGCCGCCGCTGGTTTCCATCACCGTCAGCCTGGTATGGCGGCACACAGTGTGTGTTGGACAACACTTTAATTTGGAGCTCGAAGATGCACAGAATCAATACACACCCCATGTGCTCGACCTGCTTCTCGGCCTCTTGCAAGTCGTTGCAACCATGCATTCGCGTGCAGGCTTAGCTATAAAAAACTCCAGACAGTTGCACACGGGGCGGCTTTCAATCTCTGTGCATGGTGTTGTAAAAAAAAAAAATCTCTGTGCATGGCATGCAGATGATATCACTCCATACATGACGGTGAGCACATGAACAAACAATTCCCTGGGTCCGTACTGCAGCCGAGATCGGTTCTCTGCTTGCACGCATATGGTCTCTGTACGAGTGCAGTGAACGGGACGCGCTCGTGTGATCGGTAATGCTACTGGCGTCTTCCTCGGTCACCGCCGCATGCGCCGCTCATCTATTAAAAAAACAAACGGTCTGTTCGCTTGAGCTTTCAGCTGCTTATTTTTAGCCAGCAGTATTTTTCTCTCACATAAGTCAGCTAACAGTATTTTCAGCCCAAGCGAACGAGCTGAAAATCAACTCCCACACGCCTTGCTCCGCTCCGCTCCCACCTTTACCCCTTCCGCGCTTCTCATCCTCTGCCGCATCACATCAACGTCCGACGTCCTCTCTCACAGAGAGCGCCCAGTGGTTATAGATCCGGCAACCCTCTCCCCCATCCGGCGAGATCCATAAAAGTGACACGGCGATGTTGCAGGAGAATAGACAGCTCTCCTCCACCCAGACGGCCATGGCGCTCTCGAAAATCATCCCGTCCGAACCTTCGAACCCTTCGAACGGGACCGCGTGCAACGATGAGCGCGGGAGGCCACGTGCGGGAAAAGTGAGTGGGAAGCCACGCGTGGGAGCATGGTGTGCCGAACTGCCGCAAGCCACGTGGGCAGGAGGCCACAGCGGGAGCAGGTATGTTTCCTTTTCTTTTTCTTATTCTTTTCTTATTTGTTTTTCCTTTTCTTTTCTTTTTTCTTTTTTCATTTTTCTTTTTTTCTTTGCTTATTTTATTCTTTCTTTTCCTTTTTCTTTTTTTAGTTATCTATGTTTTCAATCTTATTTTATTTTCTTTCCTTTTCTTATTTTTATTTTATTTGTTTCTTTTTTAATTATTTTTTCTTTGATTCATGTTTTATTTTTTTCTTTCTTTATTTTTTCTTTTCTTTTCTTTTCTTTTTTTTCTTTTCTTTTTTTTCTTCTCGTGCATCATTCCTTTTTTAATTTTTTTCATGTTTTATGTGTTTTTTATTATTTTTATTTTATATATTTTATATATTTTTACTTTACTTTTATTTATTTTTTATTTTCTTTTTCTTATTATTTTTATGATGTTGTACGTTGGTTTTTTTATGTTTTATGTAGTATACAAGTGATTTTTTATGTTTTTTTATATTCACGTGTTATATACATGTGATGTTCGATGATGTTTTTTTATGTTCACGTGGTATACATATAATGTTCTGTGATGTATTTGTAATGTTCGCGTAATATATATATGTTATGTTCTCGTAGCATAAATGTGATGTTCTACGGTGTTTTTTTATGTTCACACAGTATATATGTGATGTTCTATTATATATTTAGTGATGTTCACGTAATATATATGCGATGTTCTATATTGTATTTAGTAATATTTTATGGTGTATTTAGTGATGTTCACTTAGTATACATGTGATGTTCTATGATGCATTTAGTGATGTTCACATAACATATATGCGATGTTCTATATTGTATTTAGTGATATTCTATGGCGTACTTAGTGATGTTCACTTAGTACACATGTAGTGTTTTATAATGTATTTAGTGATGTTCACGTAATATATATGCGATGTTCTATAATGCATTCAGTGATATTCTTTGTTATATTTATGTTCATTTAGTATACATGTGATGTTCTATAGTATATTTTAGGATTTTCGTAAAGCATCTGTGTAATGTTTTTTTTAAATTTTTTCTATTACATGTTTTATTTTTTCTCTTATGCTTTTGCTGTAGGTTTTATTATTATTTTTATTTATATTATTATGTATTTATTTTTATGTATATTATAATACCAATTTCATGAACCTAAACTGAGAACCTTCTTCTTACCAAGACAGAACATTGTTTTTTGAACCTAAAACATCGTCTCTGCTCAATAGAAGAAAATGTTCTATCTTTATAAGACAAATGTTCGTTAAAAAAATTATTTAAATATATCCATGTGGGATCTTGTTTTGAAGGATTTATTGCAAGAAATCTGATGGTCAAATCGGAATTTAATTTGGATGTTTGGTTTGGTAGTTATGATTTTTTTAGTTCGTTAGAAATCGCATGCATGAGTTGAAAGCTGACTTTGGTGAGGTGGGCCAGCCAGACATGACCACTTAGCCCGCACACACTCTACCTCTGCCATCTGCCAGGGAAATTTCCGCGCGCTGGGAACGGCGGGAAAAAGGGCGGGACGCTGCGGGACGGTGGCTCTGGTCCGATTGGGTGGACTATAGCAGGCCCCTGGCACTCCTCACCCCCATCCCTCACCGTTGTCACCGAGCCAAGCCAGTACTGGTGGCGGTGGTTGAAAACCCAAATTTGGTTTTGGTAATTAATGACATCAAGTTGCTAATGCTATTGTATCAAGTGGTTTGAGTTAGGCATAAGCAGCACACGTGATGAAGGAGCATGTGGCATGGAGTGATAGCCACAGGATCACAAGAGGTGGAGATGCACATAAAATGATAATCAAAGTGATCAAGCATATGGAGATGGACATGGAACAAAGTGATCAAGACAAAGGTATAATCGTAGGGTTCACTTTTGCCGGTCTAAAATGAGTAGAGAAGTGATTGACCGGGTTTAGGATTGATAGTTGACTATCAAGAGGGGCAATCATGGTTAGCTCGCGAATCAAGTGCTACTAGGTTTTCATCTTGAGCATACGCATTTAGGATCTAGTAAAGAGAGCTAACATAACTCCTTCGAAAAAATGATTATGAAAATGCTAACACACATGCACATGATGGTGTACACTTAGTGGTGTTAGCACATTTGCGAAGGCGGTGGAGTTTGAGCGGTAGAGTGGGGTTTGGGGTCCTCTCTCCCTCCCGCCGAACTTGCGAGCGCGGGATTCAGGCGTTTTCGAGGAAATGAAATGCCTATTTTTCATTGCGCCGGAGGCGAGAAAAGGTGGCGAAAGTCCGGAGTGTTTATCACTGAAAAACTCCAACCGAACGCTGGACCGGACGCGGTCCAGGGTGGACTTGCGCGTCCGGTCAGTTCAAACCGCAGGCAGAGACGCACGCGTGAAGGTCGCGGACCGGCGCGTCCGGTCCCTCGCGGATCCGGAGCGTCCGGTCACGCACCTTGTGGGCAGCGCGTGTCTTAATGCCGATCGGACGCGGTGGCGCGTCCGGTCACGTGCGACCGGACGCGTCCGATCGCGCGAGGAGCTCTCTGGACTCTGATCGGACGCCGGGTGCAGCGCGTCCGGTCAAACGGTGTAGCGCGTCCGGTCACGGCAACGGCTCTCTCTGACGCGCACTGCTGCTGTTTGTCCTGTAGTGACCGGACGTGTCCGGTCACCCTGACCGGTGTGTCCGGTCATCACGATTTTCACTGCGTTGTCTTGTAACGGCTAGTTGCTTACCCTTTCGCTATAAATAGATGGTGGCCGGGTTTGGGGGGTTCTCTCTTGACTCTTTGAACACTTAAGACATACTTTGAGCTAGAGAACTTCCCCTCCGCTTATCTCCTTACTTGGTTGCATACTCTAGAGAGATTGAGTGAGATTCAAGTGCATTGCATTAAGAGTTGCATCTAGTGGCACTTGATTCTTGAGTTTGCTGCGGATTGCTTGTTACTCTTGGGTGTTTCCCGATACCCTAGACGGCTTGGAGCAGCGGTGGTGTGGAGCTCGTGACTGGAGATTGTTTCGAGCCTCACCAAGCGATTGTGAGGGGTTCTTGAGCCTTCCCCGTGGGAGTTCGCGAATTGGCTACTCTAGTGGAGCTCGTGGCTTGGAGGATCCCCATCTTGTGAGTGGATGTACGACACCCGCTGAGGATTCAACTCTTGATAGTTGATTAGCTCGTGATCCATCAAGTGGGTACATCGCCACAATGAGGAGTAGCTTGTCGGGAAGCAAGTGAACCTCGGTAAAAATTGTTATGTCATCCCTTGCCGAGGATTCTCATTGTGATTGTGTGTGATTGATTCTTTGAATACATCTCATCTCTACACCGGTGGTATAAGAATCAATTCACTTCCCTTTTACATTCATGCACTATATTTTGTCTAGTGTGCTTAAAGTAGTTTGTATCACTTAGGGGTAATTAGTTTAGAGACTTAGCTTTGTTGGTGTGGACTAGAGATCATAGCCTTGCACTAGAATTATATTTGTGGCTTGCATAAAAGTAGTTGAGCTAGTGCTAGAATTAGCTTCGCCATCTTATATACTAACTTTGTTGTTTAGTGAAGCTTGTAGAAAATTTAAATAGGCTATTCACCTCCCTCTAGCCATTTGGACCTTACAGTGGTGCTCGTGCGCCGCCTCTCACCATCGGCTTTGACCCCGATGGCTGAAATCGACCGGCCCAGGGTTCTCCTCTCCTATGTTGCAAATGTATGTTTCAGGTGTTTCATCGTTTTAAAGGTATGTTGCAATTGGTTTATATGGATGTTGTAAAACTAGATCGGGGGATGTTACACATGTTGCATATGTTGCAAGTGTTTTAGAAGCATGTTGCAAGCGTTTGTTCAAAATATTTCATCTGTTTTCAAACGTATGTTGCAATTGTTTTTTTTATCTAGATGCTATATATGTTTTCACACATATGTTGCAACAATATGTTCCAAATATTTCAGCTGTTTCAGTCTTATGTTGAAATAAGTGTTTTTTCATGTTGTAATTTTTTATCTGGATGTTGCATATGTTTCACACACATGTTGCAAGGGTATGTCCCAAATATTTTATTTGTTTTAAATTTATGTTGCATTCGAGTGTTTCATGTTGCAAGTGCAGACCACCGGCGTTGGTATCCACTAGTGCAAGCAGGGCCAAGCCGTGGCCATCGACACCTGGAGGAGGCGTAGGCGGTCGCCGGTGGTGTGGAGAGGAGGCACAGGCCGCGTGGTGCTGTTGTGGAAGAGACGGGGGCGAGTCATCTAAAGAGCGTGATAGCTGATCTGAAGCGGGCAGTTCAGATGCGAGCATGAGGAAAGGAGCTGGCGCGGATGACACGCGAATCTGAGCGGACGGGGCGGAGCAGCCGGGCGCTAGTGCTGCCGTTGTGTGAATGCCCTGGAGTAGACCGGCCGGCCGCCTGCCGCCTGGGCAGAGCTGCCTCATCTTGACAGCATGGTCGTGGTCGGCCTCTCCTCACTGTGCACAGTGCAATTTGTATGTTGCCCCGCAGCACGCTGGCCTTTATGGCCTCGTTTAGTTCAGAGAATTGGGGAGAAAAACACTGTATCAGAATTCCTGTAGCATTTTGTTTGTATTTGGTAAAAATTATCCAAATTTTGACTAACTAGGCTTAAAATGTTCGTCTCGCAAAGTACAACAAAACTGTGCAATTAGTTTTTGATTTCATCAACATTTAGTACTCCATGCATTTACCGATATTTTGATGTGACGGAAAATCTTGTTTTTGCATAGTGAAATTTGGAGGAGAATTGGGGGAACTAGACAAGGGTATGTCTACTCGACTAGCTAGGGCAGCTAGCTAGCTACTATACTATTGCAAGATCAAGATCATGTCGATGGTAGATGCGAATTGAAGATACTTTTCAGAGACATTACTCATTGGTGCGACGCAGTGGACCGGCCAATGTGATCGACATGTCCTGCTTGATCGATGATCATCACCAACAAGAAACTGCAACTGGCCAGTGGCCAGTACTACAGTACATACTGCAAGTAGCTAGTGCCACTACTGCTTCCATCATTCTTGATCGATCTTGATTGCCTAAAGTTCTTGTTTATTTGGTAGGCGTTGTTGCCTGCCATGTCAAGGTTGGTTCCATGCTCCATGCTGATAGCATGATACTGAGCTGCTGGTCTGAGCTATAAGAAGGCAACCTTGGCCAAAATCTCACAGGTCGCCACAGCTCTCTTCAGCTCACACTCATTCCAAAGATCTACTAGCACTCTAGCAGCTCAGAGCCGCTCGGTCTTCAGTTGCTTTTTTTTAAGCCTGGACTTCTGAGGTACAACTGTAGTATCTGAACCTACGCACAAACACACACTGACCCCACCACACGCACAAGCAGGAATGCAGGGGAGGAAGATAACTTGAGGGAGAAGAACTTGATAGAGTTTAGAGTTTACAAATTTCTATTTCCTTCTCTCTCATTACATATATTATTTGCTCACACACGCCACTCCTGGCCAAGCACAGACAAGTTGGGCATCCTGATCCTCTTGGGCCAGGCTTCGGCAGGATGGGCCTGATGGTTTAGCTCCTCAGTGGATGCAGAAGAGTACGCGCCAGATGATGAAGGCAGGGAGTGATCCATGCTGCTAACACGCACACCCAGTGCGTATGCTAGATGTAGCAACTATACACACCACACGTTCTTCTAGAGATCAACGAAGTCTAATGGAGTCTCGTAGGCGACGGGGCACGTCATACTGCCATTGTGGCTTCACATGTATATCCAGGACTTACAACATTATTTTTTAGAAATAAATCTCCCGTGAGACACCAAGTCCGATCTGGCAGGCAGCGCTCACACTGGACTACGCGTCCGTTCTCCGGTCTTCAGTAGCTAGTGAAATCTTAGCTTGTTCATTCAGACTTCAGAGTCCTGCTTCGCGCAAAGAAGATATATATACAGTAGTATATACGACTTGTGCAATCATCAACACGTATAGCTAGAGATGGCGGCGGGAAAGCTGGGGCACTTGATGACGAGGCTGCACCTGGCGAGGAGCCGATCGCCGTCGGCGGCAGCGGCGGACGTGCCGCGGGGCCACCTGGCGGTGTACGTGGGCGAGGGGCGGAAGCGGCTGGTGATCCCGACGGCGTGCCTGAGCCACCCGGCGTTCCTGACGCTGCTGAAGCGGGTGGAGGACGAGTTCGGCTTCGACCACCGCTGCGGTGGCCTCACCATCCCCTGCGCCTCCGAGGGTGACTTCGCCGACATCGTCGGCGTCGCCATGGACGAGCACCACCACCGTTACTGATGAGTGATGGTCGTGCCCGTGCCGATCGAGTCGGTCGATCGAGCTGATTGTTAGATTCCGCTTCCAGTTCCAGCTAGCTAGGACAAAATTGTTCTTGGGGGTGTCGCAGCAGCATAAGTATTGTGTTTGTGCTTGACACTGTAAAGATTATGATTGGAAATTGGAATAAGCTCTTCTCTCACCCAGGTATGTATCAGAAATCCGTAGCAATTGAAATGAGATTCCAAGCCATCAAAATTCAGGAAACGTTTACATACCTTCTCTCTTCTTATGGGTCTATTACTCTATTTAGTACTCCCTCCGTTTAATCTTCTTACTTCTGCTCATTTTTTTTCCCACACCTTTTTTTTTGTCTCCTGAACTTTCCCCGTCCTCCCTTTGTCCTGCATTTTACTGTTTTATTTGATAATAAAATCACAGTAGGGACGCACCCCTCCTGTTCATCGTAAAAAAAAGATGTTTTGACCGTTCTAGATATATTATTTTTACCATGTATTTAGACATAGCGTATATCTAAATGCATAGTGAAAACCATGTTTCTAGAAAACCAAAGCGTCTTCTAATTTGGATTGAAAGGAGTAGCTTATAAGCTGCTTATGGCCAAAATAAGCTAAAACTAAAAGTCAAATGGTTTTTTTTCTGTAGTTTAGAACCCGTCCGTTTCGCTGAAAAGTCATAGCTGAAAATATTGTTCACTGATTTGTTGTGAGAGAAAAACACTGTTCTAACTGAAAAAAACAAGCTGAAAAGTACGGATTATAAGACAAGCGAACAGAGCCTTAGTCTGGCCAGGTGTATTCACACCACCACATTTGTACTAAGCCCTTGTTTAGTTCCTCCAATTCTTCTCCAAATTTCACTATGTAAAAAGAAGATTCCCCGTCACATCAAAATGTCGGCAAATGCATGGAGTACTAAATGTTGATGAAATCAAAAACTAATTGCACAGTTTTGTTGTACTTTACGAGACGAACATTTTAAGCCTAGTTAGTCAAAATTTGGATAATTTTTACCAAATACAAACGAAATGCTACAGGAATTCTGATACAGTGTTTTTCTCCCCAATTCTCTGAACTAAACGAGGCCTAAAAAATAAAAAAGTTGGAACTGGCTCTGACCTGCTTATTCTGACTATGCTGTTATTCCATTTGTGGAGTTTTTTTTGGAAGTGCTTCCCGGAGAAGCAGCTATATATTCTTTAAGAAGTGCTTCCCGGGGAAGCTATACCAAACCAGATCTATCAGAGGAGATTTAGGCTATCTGCACTCATGGACCTCTATATTCATCCTATATACGTTCTAGTCAGCAAGATTCTCTCCTCTATACTCAATTCTCCCGCACCCATCTATCCTCTATCCACTATATCCACTATGGGACCCACTCGTCACTTTATCTAAATATATCCATGTGTGATCTAGTTTTGAAGGATTTATTGAGACAAATTTAATGGTACAATCGAAATTTAATTTGGATTTTTGGTTTATAAGTTATAGCATTTTTTTCCTTTGTTTAGCTAGTGGGGTCCGTCACTGCCCACTATAGAGTAAGCACTGTACCACTCTAAATATAGAGTAAGAGAAATGATAGAGTATCGTTTTAGAGTACCCAGTGCAGCAGTTTTTTTTACTCTATATTCATACTCTAAAGCTTTAGAGTATCGCTTTAGAGTATCCACTGCGGGTAGTCTTACGAGAAGTGGTGGGTGGGCCACGTCATGGAGCGGTGGTGGGACAAGCTCACCGACGGTTTGATGCTAAGCTAGACATGGTCTTGCCACGACTCGACATCGTCATTAAGGCTGTTTTGTGACCTCAAGGGTAATTTTATGAACTGTTTGCTTTCCTTTCTAAATTGATAGGCAGAGCTCATGATATTGCTCTTAAAACAAAAATTCCACTCCTTGTCTAGGTTAACCCATGTCCTCGCATACTGTCACAATTTTGGTGTAACTTTTAGGTAGAATTGGTGTAATTAAAAATTCACTAGAAAGCACACGCGGCGTTGCCGCGCGGCCAGAACTCCAGAATGCCCGCCTTATATTACCCCTTACTTGGTCTAGACGATTGATTCATCGTAGGTGGACGAGAGGAGGCAACGTCAATGGGACAAGCTGGTGTCTCTGGTGTGTCTCTAGCAATCCGACTAAGGGCTGGTTTAGATGCAAAAAATTTTGCAAAATGGCACTGTAGCTCTTTTCGTTGTTATTTGGCAAATATTGTCCAATCATGGTCTAATTAGGCTTAAAAGATTTGTCTCGTCCATTTCGTCTAAACTGTGTAATTAGTTTTATTTTTATCTATATTTAATACTTCATGCATGTGTCAAAGATTCGATGTGACGGGGAATCTGAAAAATTTTGCAAAATTTTTTGGGAACTAAACAGGGCCTAAGTGAGAGCAAACGCACCGAAGTGTGCCCATGGCGGTTCGCCGTGCTCGTTGAAGATGGTAGGCGTAAGCAGTAGACAGCAGCAGAAGGTTTGTATCTATGTAGTAATCCGGAACTGTAGATATGATTTACATCCTGCTCCATATTCATGAGTTGTATATCCCACAATCCAAGCAGGATAGGTATAGCAAATATCCAACTACTGTATCTCGGATTTAGTTTTACAGAAGTGAGAAGCTGTATGCCCTTAAGCATAGCACATCTATATACACCAAAAGATTTGTCTTGGCCCAGGGACTTAAAGAAAAAGACTCGTCTTTCTTAAAACACAGTTTTGGGATATTTCATGCACGCCCTTAAGCATAGCATATCTATATAGAAACCTTAAGCATAGCATATATCTATATACACCAAAAGATTTGTCTTGTCTCAGATACTTCAGGAAAAGACTCGTCTTTCTTAACACACAGTTTGGGGATATTTCATCCATGCTCTTAAGCATAGCACATCTATATACCCCAAGAGATTTGTCTTGTCCCAGAGACTTCAGCAAAAGACCTGTATTTCTTAGAACACAGTTTGGGGACATTTCATCTAACAGAGCAAGCTATATACAACAAAATATATGCTCTTCCCCAGAAAAAGAACTCTGTAGATATATTGATGAAGGGGCAGTCTTGTTGATACTATTTCATCTGCTGAAAAGCAGAATGTATATTAAAAGTAAGAGGTGAATAAAAACACTTGCATAGATAAACTGGGCATGAGAGAAAGATGTATGCAAGTTTTACCTTAGTCGTTGTCTTGTTCCTTTGGCCGTAGCTTCTTAATTTTTGGATAAATCGAAGCATCATCAGTATCTTCCTCTTGAGTGTCCTGTTTAACAATTAGAATTAAGAATAGAAAAGTATGAATAATACTTTAAATGAAATATAATCATTTTTTGTATGTGCAGAAATTTTAGGTGAGACACACCTGATTGTTGCTAGCACTTTCTTCATATTCTCTTTTCCGTGATTTATTGTTCCCAAAGATGCTGTAGTATAAATTAATGAGATGTTAATAGACTATTGAACTTTATTTGAGAAAAATACGTAGACAAACAGAAAAACTCAAAATTCTGAAATGATATGACTAGGCATTTTCAATGTATACCTCGGTGGATCAAGGTCCATGGTTTGTGTTTCTCCAGTGCCCTGTATTTGTATTGTTAATATGTTCAAATTGTTTGCCCATGTGCAAGGCATGCCGGGCCACACGACATGGCCTAGGCGCGGGCGCGCGCAACTATGCAAAACGGACCCTGCACTTTTCCTAAATCAAAAAAGAGATAAACAACACTATATGCCACTATTCATATGAGTCACGGAGTTTACACTTGGACCCTTGGAGAAGCTTCTATTCCTGCTCCCACTCCTCTTCCCCAACCTCGCGACAGAGCAGAGCAGAGGAACACCGGGGCCAGATCGATATCGGGCGAGGAAGTACTTGCCATTGACAAGGAGGCGGAGCAGGGCAACAGCGGGGTCGGGCGCACCCGCTGATGGACGCAACCCGGCCCAGGGTGGAGCGTGGAGCCCCAGCCACATGCGCCGGTGGCCGGGACCGGGCGGCTCAACGGTGGGGGCGCGTCGGTGTCCAGCGGTCTTAGGCGAGGGGCACGAGAGGTGCGGCGTGGGCAGGGGAAAATGGTAGCGGTGGCGGCTTGGCCAGGCACAGCCGATGATGGCCCGGCCACGCGCATGGCGGCCGTGGTGAGCGGTTGCACGGCGGCAGCGGCTGTGGCACGGCGCTGGAAGCGCTCCAACGGCTGGCTGCACACGTAGGAGAGCACGGAGGCGGCGCGAGGCGACTGCGGGACCAAGGAGGCAGAGCTGGTGGCGGTGGAACGTGACGGTGGCAGAGGAAGCTTGGGGTCGGCCATGCCGACGAGTAGAGAAAGAGAGGGAGAGGAAAAGGAGAAATTGGCGACCGGCGTGGCTTAAGAAGGAGAGGACGACGACCCAGGGCGCGTCAGCACCTTCTCAAGCTGACTACGCGGGCGGCGTGCGTGCCCCTATGCGGGAAGCGCCGAGAAGGAGCGGTGGGCGGCGGTGGCAAGCAGCTGCGTGGCAGCACCTCCTCCTTGCTGAGCACTGTAGCAGTGACCACATTTTAAAACTCTTCAAATTACTTTCAAATTTGCCTAAAAACTTCAAAAACTCACAACATAAAAGTTGCTCAAAATTTAAAACTCTACAACTTTCTCAATATAAACTTTTCAGATTTAGCTTAAATTTTGAAATTTGAATTTGAAATTGGTAAATAAAAAATACCAAAGTTGTATATCTTAAAACTCAAAATACCAAAGTTGTATATCTTGGTAAGACCTACAACTTTGCTATTTAAACCATTTTCAAATTCTTCCTCCATTTTGAAATTGTAATAGGAAAATGAAAAGGGGTCAAATTTGAGATTTGAATCTTTTCAAAATTACTCCAACTTTTATACTAAAACTTTGAAAACTCCAAAGACCAAAGTTGTACAACCTGACTAGATCTATAACCTTGCTTTTCGGCCCACCCCAAAATTTGCTTAGATTTTGAATTACACAAAAAGGGGTAAAACGAGATTTTTTTGGAATTTTAGGGTTTTTGAGAAACATTTGATCATTCTTTTTAACTAAAATATGACTAAGTATTCATCCCTAATAAAACATTATTTCATGTGATAAGCAACACAGCATTATTAACATATTAAGCATACTAGTAAAAACAACATATCAAATTGCTATTAAAACATGTGAAACATGTATATGAAATATGAAACATTCTATAGCTATACTTGAAACATTTCCTTGCAACATAAACTGGGTATTTGAAACATATGCAACATATAAACCTTACATGGGAAACATTGTTTAAACAACACATGTAACACATGCAACATATGCAACATGACTAAAGTAACTTATGCAACATGAATGCATTTATGACATGTCATTTGATGTTTATGCTTGATGATGCTTCATGATCAAGTTCTAATTGTTTCTTAACATCTCGGATGTTACAAAACATATACTTGCAACATGCATGTATAAGCAACATCTAGATAAAAAACTTGCAACATATGTCTGGAACACATAAAACATTTAGAACATACAATTAAAACATACATGTATAGCCATTAGAACACGTGCAACATTCCGATCTACTTTTGCAACATCGATATATAACACTTGCAACATACCTATGAAACATCTAAAATACTTCAAAAATACTCTTGCAACATGCTTCTTCCATACGACTCAACACAGAGCGCACTACTACACCAATCTTTACCGTGGCGGGCAAAAAGCCTTAGCCGAGGCGGTTTTTGCAACCGCCTCGGTCGAAAGGTCACGGTTAATCGTGGCCTTAACCGAGGCGGTTGCCCTGCCCGCCTCGGTTAATCAAATAAAAAAACAAAAAAAATAAGAAAGCCCGTCCACGCGCCGCCACCGCCATCGCACGCTAGATCTGCCGCCGAGGCGTGTCCTCCACCGTCGAGTTGGATCCGGCCTCCCTGCTGCAGCCAGAGATGACGTAGAGGTGAAGGAGGAGAAGCGCCGCCGCCGGAGTTGACGTAGAGGTGGAGGAGGAGGAGTGCCGCTGCTAGCTGCATCTGCACGCCGTCATCGTCATCATCGCAGATTCGGTCGTGCCCAGCTGCCGAGCCTGCTCCTCGTCGGATCCGCATGTGTAACCACCGAATCCGCATGCCCGACCCTTGGATCCGCCACGCCCCGCCTCCTCTCCTCGCCGGACCACACGCTGCTGGTTAGGGACCCTGGATCCATCGCCAAGGACCGCATCACTGCTGCCGAGCCCGCGCCGCCACCGGATCGGCACGCTCCGCCCCTGGATCCGCCTGAGGGGGCCTCGGGAGGCGCCGCCGCCGCAGGAGGGGGCCCCTAGGAAAGCATTGCTGGAGAGGGAGGAGAGGGAGGCACCGGTAAGAGGGAGAGGGAGCTGCCGATGAGAGGGAGAGGAGAGGAGTGAGGCCACAGAGGGGGTGGAGAGGAGTGAGGGCGCGGAGGGGCGTCAGGCTCGGGGAGGGTTGCGGCACGGAGAGAGGTGACAGGATGGGGAGGGGGAGACGCGCGACTGGGAGTGGGAGTTGGAGTTGGAGTGCTCACAGTTAACCTAAGTCCGGTTCATATATAAGCCCGATAGGAGGATAGATATGGGCTCCGAGTTGGGCCGGTATTAACCGAGGCAGTTGTTTTACAATGCCCGCCTCGGTTAATGATTTACCGAGATAGTTATTTTATAATGCATGCCTCAATTAATACTTATTAATCGAGGCGGTTATTTTGCAATGCCCGCCTCAGTTAATGATTTGTCGAGACGGTTATTTACAATGCCCGCCTCGGTTAATGTATTAACTGAGGCAGTTGCTGCCCGGCTACCCTGCCTCGAATAACCGAGGCGGGCAACCGGGCTGCCCGCCTCGGAGCCCCAAACTGAAACGCCGCGGAAAAGATTTTCTGTAGTAGTGGTGGGGGAACGGTTGATTCCGAAAATCTACATCCTGGCCACCGCCATCGTAGCCGCTGCTGGGGAGTCGCCCCTACCCAATCTTGTAAGCACATTGCTGGAGTCCGTTGCCGAGGGAGGCAACGGACCGAGCGCCATGGAGAGAGAGGGGAAGGTCGATTGGTTGCCGCTCCTAGTGCGAGCTGCCCCCATAGAGGGACGGAAGTGAGTGGGGGCGCGATGCAGAATGGAAACCACACATCAGTCGGTGAGCACGGTGGAGAGGGAAGAATACGTGTGGCGACGCTCAAGTGTGGTGGGGAGGAAGGGTGAAGGCAGGCGGGCGGCCAGACGCAGTGAAGAACACCGCGCCGGAGGGGTCGCCATGGATCATGCTGCGGCGGTGAGAACACGACAAGTGAGAGTATGGTTTGGTCTTGTTTCTGGTGTGAGTTGGCTAAAAGATTCTCAGTTAAGCGAGCATAGTGGAATGTTGAGCCATTCGAATTGATTCAGATTGGCGTGGTGGTCCATCAACAAACGCATTCGGACGTTCTTACGCCCGAGCCTAAGCATTTCCATTTGCCTTTGCCTTGCCGTGGCTGGTTGCGTGCAACTGTGGACGTCTCGTGTGTGTGCACTGTGTGCGTTTGGCGTGCAATGCCAAAGCGTGGATTCTTAAAGTCTGGAATGTTAATTACTTGTAGGAGCTAGTAAATTGTTAAGCCGCGTTGTTAGAAGCTACTACATTCTATTTTAGGTCCTAGTTAGTTGCAAGCCAATATGGGTGTGTTCACTTTCCATGTAAACCTAAAATATTTCATCTTCCACCCATCACATTGAATCTTTGGACGCATGCATAGAACATTAAATGTAGGTAAAAAAGATAACTAATTGCATAGTTTATCTGTAAATGTCGAGACAAATCTTTTGAACCTAGTTAGTCCATGGTCGAACAAATTTTATCAAATAACAACGAAAAGGTGCTACAATAACATTTCACTCACTTTTTCCCAACTAAACACACCCTATATGGACAAGTTCAAGGGATTTGGCATATCAATTCGTTTGGTGTCAATTTTTTTGCGATACCTTATACCAATTTGGCATACACACGCTAGCAGCACGTACCGGCCGCTCCATCTATCGTCGTTCGATCTCGCCCGCTGTGGCCGGCTGCTGACACTCTACACGTACCTAGTCCTAGGCAACTACGATCGTCAATGCCGTACGTTGCCGTGCAGAAGCTCAGGTTCCAGCACGCCCGCATCCTACTCTCTCTCGTACGTACTCGTATACGTAGCACGTCCGGTCCGATCGAGACGGACGACCATGCATGAAGTAACCACTCTGCTACCGCCGGAACATCAAAATCTTTGTACCACTACCAGTAGTACGTAGCATTAATGGGATGTACAGACGACCATGCACTATTCCGTTTAAACCGGCCGTACGTGTCATGCCGCACATCCTGTGCAGTGCCTATGGCTCAGGCTATCCGCGCTCATGGACCTCTATATTCATCCTCTATACGTCTTCTCTTCTCTATACTTAATTCTCCCGCACTCATCGATCCTCTATATCATCCTCTATCCACTCTATCCACTGTGAGACTCACTTGTCACTTTATCTAAATATATCCATGTGTGATATAGTTTTAAAGGATTTATTGAGACGAATTTAATAGTGCAATCGAAATTTAATTTGGATTTTTGGTTTGTGAGTTATAGTATTTTTTCCTTTGTTTAGCTAGTGGGGCCCGTCACTACCCACTATAGAGTAAGCACTGTACCACTCTAAATATAGAGTGAGAAATGATAGAGTATCGTTTTAAAGTACCCATTGCAGCAATTTTTACTCTATATTCATACTCTAAAGCTTTAGAGTATCCCTTTAGAGTACCCACTGTGGATAGTCTCAGAATCAGAAATTTTCAAGATTCCCTGACACATCGAATGTTTGACATATATATGGAGCATTAAATGTAGTCGGAAAAAAACTAATTGCACAGTTTGGTAGAAAACCACGAGACGAATCTTTTGAGCTTAATTAGTCCATGATTGAACACTAATTGACAAATACAAACGAAAATGCTACAGTAGCCAAAGCCAAAAATTTTCGCAAACTAAAGTCCCAAGTCAAAACATGACAGTAAGCTAGTTTAAATAAATTATACAAACAAGTACTAATGTTTATGATATAATTAAACTATTTATTATCAAATTCATCAGGGGAACTAATATAACTATTTGATGGCGTAATTGTTAATAGCCATCCCTATAAAGCTGATCAGAGTTGAGATAGTTTTATCCAGAATATTTCAAAACGGAACGTCAATGCACATTTCTGCTCATACCAGCTGGGCCCGTCTCGCGGTCCATCGATCTCTGCGTTCAGTATTCGGGCCTCCATGCATGGTATCGTCGGGGTCCATCCATGGGCCACCACAGCGTCGACCGTCGAGTCCAATTCAGTCTCCATCGAGCGCGGGAAATGAATACTACGCGAATCACAGGAGATACCCACCCGCCGTACAATCCGGCCGTGCATTTGTTCATTTAGGCCCCGTTTCGGTTGCATGGGAATGATTCCTAGTCGCACGGATCATTCACAAATTTCTATTAGCATGGAAGATTTTCGGACCCGGAACGTCCGGTTTCGAGAGAACCGAATGCGGCCTTATTATATTTTCTCCCTAATTAAACTTAATGAAGTTGCTGTATATATGCATAGATTTTATCATACAGCAACTCCAAGATCAAGCCTCTTTATATAATTCTTAATTGATATGAATAGAGATTTTGATGAAAAAAATAATATCCAACGACTTCTTTAATTTAGATCTCTAAATATAGTCAGCTTCTATTCCAAATTTCTAGCTAACCGAAGATGAAGAGCAGGACTGGCTCTCTAATTAAAGTGCACACAATATAGAGAAACTATTGGAGGGTGAGAATGTATATAGTGATATCTTTATTCAATTGACTCTCCAAATGATTCAGAGAGTGTGTTTAAGAGATACTTTTGGAGATGTTTTTAGAGGATCATAGAGAAACACTTTCGGTTAGAGAAATACTCTATGCATAGACTCGTTGTATGCATAGTGTTTATCTTATAGAATCATAGAGAAACATTTTTTTCTTAGAGAATCAACTTCTATAGAGAATTTAGAGCGGGAGAAACTTAGATGTTGGGCCAAATTCCGTCCGTCCAACAAACTTGCGTGCATCCAAGGCCTTCTCAGCTTCCGCGAGTCGATTGAGTTGTGTTCCACCAATCTATACTCCACCCATTGCAAATTACAATTCAATTTTTTTTGCAAAGAATTACAGTTCACTTTAAATTTATCATGAATCAGAATTTTCAAAAAATGACCAGGTTTTAAGAAAAACATATTGATTTATGCGAGATCAAATAAATGTACCATGAAGACATATTTATAGAGAGTTTAATTGAACTTATTTGGTACTAGAGATGTTGATGCTTTTCCCCTAAAAACTTGATCAATGTTATAGTAGTTTCATTTAAAATATAACTTAATTAAACTATAGTTTAAAGTTTGAACGATGGAATAATTAGAATGATGGTTTTCCTAATTACAACCTCCTATCGGTGTATTCGGATTGTAGCCTTGTAGGTAGGTGGATATGGGACATATGCCCCTTTTCTTAGTGTCGGTGTTCGGTCCCGGGGGGGTCCTAAGCCGACGAGTGAGTGCTGCGTGTCCCTAATCTGGATGGTGATGCAATGAGAACACATGGGGGTTTATCCTGGTTCGGGCCAAGAAGGCCCTACGTCCAGCGGGGGGGAGAGAGTTTTGTATTTCCTTGCACCGAGGTGCTTGCGTAGGGGTTACAAGCTGGCGAGAGAGGGCGCCGAGCCCAAGTCTCAAAGAGGGAAAAAAGAGTACACGGGTGATTGCTGGAGATGTTGATCTCTGAGTTTCGTCGGTCCGTCCCCCTTCTGTAGAGCCCGGGCCTGCCCTTTTATAGGGTAAGAGGAGGCGGGGACGCCGGGGTGCCTTGAGGTGAAGTTTTGTCGATTCCTATAGAGGTGGCTGTAGCGGCGTGCCCCAGGAATGGCCGGCCATCCCTGGATACCATGGTGACGTCGGGGACGAGACGGTGAAATGACCCTGAGCCCTGTGTCATGTTGACCTTTCCTTCCTGTTACCCGGCGGTGGACGTCGAGGTTGGGTCGAGGTCGGACGGATAAGGCCGAATCCCCGAGATCGTGGAATACGGACCTTGTCGTATCCTTCCTCGAGGGTGATCGATGGCAGAACAGTGTGCGGTATGGTGTGCATAGTGACAGGTTTTCACCTCCCATCCCGGGATGGGCGGTAAAAAGTGAGACCTGGCACCGGTATTGCTCCCACGTCGGTTACTGCCGTAGCCATGTCGGTAGGTGGTAGTAGGTAATCGTATTGAATGCTCTGATTTTTGTCTCAGAGTGGGTGAATGGGGGGTCGAGCGTACCGACCCGGGGTCGTGCGAGTCGGAGATCCGCTGGTGGCTGACCGAGCCTCGTGCGAGTCGGAGCGCAGCCGAGGTGCCATATCGTACGGGCCTCGTACGGGATGGGGCGCGGTCGAGGCGCTCCCGTCGGGGGCGCCTCGTACGAGTCGGAGTGGGAGCGCGGTCGAGACGCTCCGTCGAGCCAGGCTCGTACGAGGCGGACCCTGTACGCGGTTGAGGTGTACTGCCTTTTGTGGCGGTTTAATCGTTTCGTTCTTTTTTACCGTTGGTTGTGGTACCCCCATACTGTTGGTACCGACAGTAGCCCCCGAGCCTTTGGGTGAGTGTGTGGTCACTCTCTCAGAGGCTCATTAGTAAATGAACTAGAGTCATAGCGTCGTGGCTGCTTTTTCCGGTGGGGGCGCGCGAGCGCACCCGCCGGGTGTAGTCCCCGAGGCCTTGGTGGAGTGCTTGGACTCCTCCGAGGTCTTTTATGCGTTCTATTGGGGAATGGTCTCGAATTGCAGTGTGACCCGTGTCTTCTCGTTCGAGGTTTTGGTTTGTTGCGGTCGAGCCCCCGAGCCTCGTACGCACGAGGTCGATCAGGGTCTTGGCCGTCTTTTATCGTTTGACCCTCACGCTCCCTTTTTTAGAAAAAGGGAGGAGGGGTGGGGAACGTCGTACTACCCTCGTTTGGACGAGTTCCGACGATCTCCGGTGAGCTACTAACGGGGGAATTCGAGTGTGAGCCCGTGCTCCATTCGATAGGAGTCGGCTAGCGGCCCGGAGGCGCTCTCAAGAATGCCAAAGAGTAGTCGTGTGGATCTCGATTCCTTTCGACAGGATTCGAGGGCTCGGCGCCTCCCTCCGAGGGGATTCCTACGTCGACCTTCTCTTTTAGCCTCGAATACGTCATGGGGTGCCTTGAGAGCGCGGCTCGAGCCCTGGCCATGTATGGGCGCATCCCTAGTCGTCCCTAACTCTGTTACTCGAGGGCAGCTGTCGAACCCTGGTCGAGAGCCAGCTTTCGATCCCTCGAGGTTTAGCTTTCTGCGGTCGAGCCCCCGAGCCTCGTACGCACGAGGTCGATCAGGGTCTTGGCCGTCTTTTATCGTTCGACCCTCACACTCCCTTTTTTAGAAAAAAGGAGGAGGGGTGGGGAACGTCGTACTACCCTCGTTTGGGTGAGTTCCGACGATCTCCGGTGAGCTACTAACGGGGGAATTCGAGTGTGAGCCCGTGCTCCATTCGATAGGAGTTGGCTAGCGGCCCGGAGGCGCTCTCAAGAATGCCAAAGAGTAGTCGTGTGGATCTCGATTCCTTTCGACAGGATTCGAGGGCTCGGCGCCTCCCTCCGAGGGGATTCCTACGTCGACCTTCTCTTTTAGCCTCGAATACGTCCTAGGGTGCCTCGAGAGCGCGGCTCGAGCCCTGGCCATGTATGGGCGCACCCTTGGTCGTCCCTAACTCAGTCGCTTGAGGGCAGCTGTCGAACCCTGGTCGAGGGCCAGCTTCCGCTCCCTCGAGACTTATACCGGGCTCGGAGCCCGTTTCCCATGTATCTGGGAATATCCGTCCGTGGATCCTTCTCTCACCCGTTTTCGGGCGCGCCTTTTTAGGAGGGGAAGCGAGATCGGCGCGGTAGTGGGCGGCGTGGCGTGACGGTTACGGCGTGTATAGCGGACACGTGTCCATATCTGCGGATTTCGAGGGAGCGGTTAGGTAAGGTTATTGAATGCAAAAACTGCTCCTACCTTTTCGCTCGCCCGTTGGACTTCCATCGAGGTATAAGAGTCAGGCCCGGGGTTGACTGGTGGGGTCGAGCCTTCCATCTGTTGACGATGAGGGCCTGTGAGCCAAATCTGGGCGCAGAGGCCCATGTAATAAGTTAGTGTTTAAAACTTTGGTCGTGGCGGCCTCAGAGGCCTTGAAACGCTCGAAATGTAAACTTGTACCGATCGTTGAGTTTTGTTTCGAGTTTTTTCTTCCCTTTATCGCCTGAATCACGTTCTTGCATGATTTACTTAGCACGCGGTCGCGCCCTTTGGCGTAAGGGAGCGAGTGGAGGTACCGTAGCCTCGGAGGCATAAGTGATCTCGCGGCTCGACTGCCCTCGAGCTTCAGGGTGCTCTTGCGGCCTTGCAGATCGTGTAAGAACTTGATTCGAAGCGACCGGGGATGTATTCTTTTTCAAAGTTACGAACCGTTGCTAGGTCTACTTAGCGCGCGGTCGCACCCCTAGGCGTGAAGGGTGAGTGGAGGTACCGTAGCCTCGGAGGCGTAAGTGATCTCATGGCTCAACGGCCCTTTGAGCCTTAGGGTACTTCCGCGGCGTTGTCGACTTAGGTGACAGTTCGGTTTTTTGAAAAAGGATACGAATTTTTTCGGGGACAGGGGGTTCCCCCCTTTGCAGCCCCCGAGGGAGGGTCGAGTCTGAGAAAACAGAGTCGATCCTACCTGGTTGTTATGAAAACAAAGCTTTGAACGTTGCTGTATTCTTTATTGAGATTAAAAAGAAAATACAGAGCCTCGAGGCTTTAAGGAAAAAAGCGATGTAGTTGTTCAACGTTTCAAGCGTTGGTGAAGATTTCGCCCTTCTCGTTCGATAGCTTGTAGGTGCTGGGCTTTAGCACTTCTGTGACGATGTATGGCCCTTCCCACGGAGGTGTGAGCTTGTGCCTCGGTAGGGAGCTTGACCTGAGGTGGCGTGTTTCTTCCTTCAACGGGTGCCTCATCCTCCGAATCCGACGCGCTAAGTCCATCGATATGGAAGCACTCGCGGGTCGGGACGTAGGTGTCATCGGTAGAGTCAGAGTCAGGAGCGCCAAAGTAGTAGTATGATGGGCGCATGTGAGGTCATCGCCAATTGTCTCTGGAGTCATAACGTCGAGGAGCAGTCGCACGAGGCTCTGTTTCTAGGGTTTCCGTAGAGTCCAGGTACTCAGAAGCCGGTGTGGATGCAAAAGGTCCAAAGTGGAGCGTAGATGGTGCCCGGGGAGTTCCTCGTAAGCGCTCATGCTGATGCTCACAGAGGAAACGTACGCCCGGGCAACCGAGTCTAGCCCAAACGGAAATGCTGAAGGAGGCATCGTTCCTCGTGCCGGTGTAGTCGAACTGACTGGTCAGCACCACACCGGGTGGTAGAGCGATGGGACTCCCTGTCGGCATCTTACCCTCAGCCAAGCTCATCCTACACAGATCCTCAGCGAGGAAATCCGTGTCGGCGTCTGGCTGAGAGGCGCCGGATCAGGGAATACCATCACCCTCCGCAAGGCGATGACGGTGGCTGCGCCGGGCTCGCCGTCGCCTGGTGGCGCGTGCCTGACGGGAGCGACAATACCGGCGCAGGGCTCCCCCAGGTTGGGAGAGTTCGTGGTCCACGTCGATCAGGTGTCTGGGCGGGAGGAGGACCATGTCGTAGCCGTGGCCAAGCGACATGAACTCCAAACTCCCAAACCAGATCACCGTGGCCAACGGGAGCGGACGTTCGGGGTCAGCCATCCAGAAAAATGGTGGAAAAATGATGTTGGCACGCAGCTTCCCCTACCTGGCGCGCCAACGGTCGGTGTTCGGTCCCGGGGGGGTCCTAAGCCGACGAGTGAGTGCTGCGTGTCCCTAATCTGGATGGTGATACAAGGAGAACACACGGGGGTTTATCCTGGTTCGGGCCAAGAAGGCCCTACGTCCAGCGGGGGGAGAGAGTTTTGTATTTCCTTGCACCGAGGTGCTTGCATAGGGGTTACAAGCTGGCGAGAGAGGGCGCCGAGCCCAAGTCTCAAAGAGGGAAAAAAGAGTACACGGGTGATTGCTGGAGATGTTGATCTCTGAGTTTCGTCGGTCCGTCCCCCTTCTGTAGAGCCCGGGCCTGCCCTTTTATAGGGTAAGAGGAGGCGGGGACGCCGGGGTGCCTTGAGGTGAAGTTTTGTCGATTCCTGTAGAGGTGGCTGTAGCGGCGTGCCCCAGGAATGGCCGGCCATCCCTGGATACCATGGTGACGTCGGGGACGAGACGGTGAAATGACCCTGAGCCCTGTGTCATGTTGACCTTTCCTTCCTGTTACCCGGCGGTGGACGTCGAGGTTGGGTCGAGGTCGGACGGATAAGGCCGAATCCCCGAGATCGTGGAATACGGACCTTGTCGTATCCTTCCTCGAGGGTGATCGATGGCAGAACAGTGTGCGGTATGGTGTGCATAGTGACAGGTTTTCACCTCCCATCCCGATATGGGCGGTAAAAAGTGAGACCTGACACCGGTATTGCTCCCACGTCGGTTACTGTCGTAGCCATGTCGGTTGGTGGTAGTAGGTAATCGCATTGAATGCTCTGATTTTTGTCTCAGAGTGGGTGAATGGGGGGTCGAGCGTACCGACCCAGGGTCGTGCGAGTCGGAGATCCGCTGGTGGCCGACCGAGCCTCGTGCGAGTCGGAGCGCAGCCGAGGTGCCATATCGTACGGGCCTCGTACGGGACGGGGCGCGGTCGAGGCGCTCCCGTCGGGGGCGCCTCGTACGAGTCGGAGTGGGAGCGCGGTCGAGACGCTCCGTCGAGCCGGGCTCGTACGAGGCGGACCTTGTACGCGGTCGAGGTGTACTGCCTTTTGCGGCGGTTTAATCGTTTCGTTCTTTTTTACCGTTGGTTGTGGTACCCCCATACTGTTGGTACCGACACTTACGTCCACCTCCCCTAACTTTTACCAGTTGCAGGCATGAGTGCGTGATGTTCCTTCCATCGTCAGTTTGAATCAATTGCATACTACACCTTCCTTTTATGTATTAATTATCTCAAAGGTGACGCTGTTTATATTTTTCGTCTTATCATCCATCCGACCTTTCTTTTATCTATTAATTATCTCAAGGGTGATGCTGTTTATATTTTTCATCTTATCATCCATCCGCGGCATTCTGTAGTCTACAACTTCTTTTGTTATTCATCTCAAGGGGTGATGCTATGTAATAGTTTACTCCTTCCTAACCTCCGACTCGATGGACTCCGGTGGCGCGACCTCCGAGTCAAGAAGAACGAGCAAGCGCTTCTTAGCCTCCATGCGTGCAGCGAGCGGAGGTAAGTAAGGAAGCGGCTCAATTTATTGGCTTATTGCCTGGCCTCCATGCATGCAGCGAGCGGAGGCAAGTAAGGAAGTGGTGCGATTTATTGCTCCTCGTCAAGCGGCACGACGGAACCAAAGCGACGGGGGCAATAGTGTCCAAAACCTGATTAGTACACCTAAAACGACTTATTTGTGCAATGGTGCAACCCCTTAAAATGACTTCTTTTACCAATACGGAGGGAGTAATGTCTATTAAATTGTCTTAAAATTATGTGACATTATATTGATACAACACCAATGTACTTGCCCTAATTGGTTGTGCTGATGGGTTGATGGGCGTTGGCCATATGGGGACATGTGCCCCTTTTTCTAGGGTCCAATATAGAAGTCTAGATATGAGGAGTTGCTAGCTATCGGGGACATGGGTGTTGCCCAACGAGACACTCTGGAAGGAGGTATCGACAAGGCCTTGGGTGTTGCCTAGTGAGATGATCTGGATGGAGGCTTCGGTGTTGCCCGAGGAGACCGTATGGAAAGAACTATCGACAAAACTTCACTTGCACTTCGGCACCATGCCGAGCTCACCAAGCGTTTGTCGGGCTTTCTTTGAGACGACGATGGCATACAAGAGGGGTGGCGCTTACTTCGGTTGCGTTGACCTAATGGACGTCATAGTGCCCCTAGGACGACAAGTGCGAAAGGATGGCACCGATAACTTTCACCAATCACCGGTCGGTGGTGGTGGAGATGCTCCTCGCCTCTGACTTCGAAGCAGGAGGGGACGAGGAGCGGGGAAAGAGGCCTATATGGCCCGAAGCTTGAGACGAGGAGGCAATGGGAAAGCGAAGTGACAGCGACGGTGGATCACGACCGGTGGCGGAACAGAAGACTATGTTATCTGTTAATAGCTCGCTACAATATGATATATGATGCTATATAGTTATTTTCTTAAACAATAATAGGTTATGTGCATTTTAGTTCTACAAAAAGGTTAGAAGGTTTTAGAGATAATATTACCTCGATGTAATAGTCCGAGGATCAACAAATTAGCTTTCTTTGTCTTAAAAAACATTGAAGATTAGTCGGCAGGGGCGGAGCTTATATTCTGCGTGGTGGGTGCGGCCACACCCACGCAAAATTTAAAAGAAAGTAGAAAGAGCTAAACTTTCACCATATATGTACCCCTATGACATAGATCCTTGCACCCATATTGCTATAGCTCCGCCCCTGTTAGTCAGTACAAGAATGCTAAGTAGATACTAAGAGCTTATTAAGAGATTACCCTCATATAAGAGAAACAGGCAGGACAGCGAAGAAAAATAACAAAAAGGGTGAGAAATAAGAATTTTAAGAGATTACCGCGTAAGTTTTTAATTTCTTCCTCCACCTACTACCTTGTGGTGGTGATGCATGTGAAGTCTCATCTCGCCGCCGCTGGTTTCCGTCACCAGATCAGCCTGGTATGGAGGCACACAGTGTGTTGGGCAACTTTGGAGCTCGAAGATGCACACACCCCATGTGCTCGACCTGCTTCTCGGCCTCTTGCAAGCTTGCAACCATTCGTGCAGGCTATAAAAAAATTCCAGACAGCTGCACACGGCCTTCAATCAATCTCTCTGTGCATGGCATGCAGAAGATATCACTCCATTTTCTTTAATAATGGAAAAAGTTGCAGCCTCTACTCTACCAGATGATATCACTCCATACATGACACATACACAGCGAGCACATGAACTGATGAACACACGATTCCCTGGGGCCGTACTGCAACCACGCATGCAGATGCAGCCGATCGATTCTCTGCATGCACGCATGGTCTCAGTGTATGAGTGCAGTGAGACGCACTGGACACTGGTGTCGTGTGATTGCCCAAGAATGGACCGACCGGGCGCCGTCCGCCTGGGCAGAGCTGCCTCATCTTGACATGGCCGTGGTTGTGGTGGTCGTCGTGAACTCGTGGCCGGCCCCTCGTCACCGTGCAAAGTGCAATGCATCCGTACCGTAATGTTACCCCGCACTCCCGCAGCACGCTGGCCCATATGTCTACTCGACTAGCTAGGGCATGCTAGCTACTAGCCACTATTGCAAGATCAAGATCATGTCGATGGTAGTAGAGCGAATTATTATATATATATATATATATATATATATATGACATTACTCATTAGAGCGCCGCAGTGGACCATGTGATCGAGATGTATGCCCCAGCTTGATGATCATCATATCACCAATGCAACAAGAAACTGCTAAACTGGAGCACTACAGGTCTACAGTACATACTGCAAGTAGCTAGTGCCACTACTGCATGCTTCCATCATTCCTGATCTTGATTGCCTAAAGTTTTTCTTTATTTGGTAGGTGCTGTGTTGCCATGCCAAGGGTGGCACCATTCTGATACTGAGCTTGTCTGAGCTATAAGAAGGCAAGCTTGGCTCTCACAGGTCGCCACAGCTCTTCAGTTCACACTCATTGAGCAAGCTAAACAGCAAGCATCTACTAGAGCACTCGAGCAGCAGCTCAGTGCTCGGTCGTCAGTGGCTAGCGAAATCTTGTTCATTCAGAGTAGATACTTGTGCAATCATCAACATATCTAGAGATCATGGCGGGGAAGCTAGGACACCTGCTGACGAGGCTGCACCTGGCGAGGAGCCGATCACAATCCGCTGCGGCGGCGGACGTGCCGCGGGGCCACCTGGCGGTGTACGTGGGCGAGGGGCGGAAGCGGCTGGTGATCCCGACGGCGTGCCTCAGCCACCCGGCGTTCGTGACGCTGCTGAAGCGGGTGGAGGACGAGTTCGGCTTCGACCACCGCTGCGGCGGCCTCACCCTCCCCTGCGCCTCCGAGATCGACTTCGCCCGCATCGTCGGCGCCGCCGTGGACGACCATCACCACCACCGATGAGTGATGATCGTGCCCGCGCCGAGTCCGGTCGATCGGGCTGAGCTGATCATTAGGTTCCACTTCCAGTTCCAGCTGCTACCTTGGACAAAATTGTTCTTGGAGTGTCGTAGCACCAATGTTCTGTTACTAAGTGTAGCTAGCGTTGAGCTTATTGCTTGATCCTGTGTAAAGATTTTGATTGGAAATTGGAATGTCCTTTTCTCTCACCAAGGTGTAGTGTCAGAAACCCATGGCAATACAACGGAAATAAATGATATGCCAAGCCATCAAAATTCAGGAAGCGTTTACATGCCTCTGGCGGTGTCCGTCCTCTGCTTCTCAAGAAGAACCCCCCGGCCTCTGGTCGACGACGACATGATCGTCGTCCTCGAAGATCATGGCTTCCCATTGGCACGCGCCACGATGCTCAGGGCGGAGGCAAAGGTGGAATGGCTGCCCGCTGGACATCATCGAGCAGAAGCGAGGCCAATCCCAGAGCGTGCCTTGGAAGAGGAGATCGATGTTGTTGTTTTTTTTTTCAAAAAATGGAAAGCATAGTTCCATTAGTAACATGTTCCTGACAGATCATCGGACACCAACGAAGCTACAAAGTCTGGTACTTGGTCTTAGCCACAACAGAGGACCATCAGTACAATTCAGGCCTATGACTACCAAGTATCTACTACAGCTCTACAACCTCTCGACACATGAGAAATGGTGAGTTCAGAGAACACTAAATACATAAATGTTTTGATCTCACTCAACGGTTTTGCAAGCACAGCGAAGCATTGATCATCTAAGGCCTTAACGATATAACAACTGCATCAGTCTAAAAAATAACAGGCCTCATTCCCAGCAGAGCTGCATGCTCTAGGCCTCATTCGCATAGAACTACATATACTCACTCGTTGTCCTCCCACTAGCTATATCGTTTATCTTAAAGTATTCATTTCTCTGTGTCACACTACCCCTTTAGTTATCGTTACCGCCGTCGATCTAGAGTAGGGAAATTGGTTGTAAATTAGTCACTAGAAATCATATCAATCAAATTATCTTAGGCATACACTTTCCCTGAAGATATAAATACAATACTCGGAATACTCCTCGGTGAAGTGTTGCATCGATATCCTCATACGTGCATGGGGAATTATCCATTTTTTAGCATAAGAAGCATCAATAGTGTGCACTCTGATGACCCACCGAACAATTCTGGTGAGTGCAAAAGCACAACACCAGTGGTTTTTCTCACCTATTTTGCAAGTGTGCTAACTTCAATTTTGTTCAAACATGAATACCAACATTGAAGCACACGCGTGTGTTGTGGCTTTCCCTCGTGTTCCAAGTGTGCTCTAATGATGTATGGAACAAAAGATTATGTTATCCATTAATAGCTCACTATATGATATCTATTTTCGTCAAAAAAAAAAGGACATGATATCTATGATGTTATATATTATATAGTTATTTTCTTGAACAATAATAGGCTATGTGCATTATAGTTATGCAAAAGGTTAGGAGGTTTTAGAGATAATATTACCTCGATGTAATAGTCCGAAGTCAACAAATTAGCTTTCTTTGTCTTAAAAAAACATTGGAGATTAGTCGGTACATAAGTGTTTAGTAGATACTCCTATATAGGAACTTAAGATCGAGATTATCACAAGCGAAACATGCATGATTTTTTTTTTGATAAAGACAATATAATGCAACGAATTAAAGATGGTGGCGGCGAACAAGCAAAGAGGAGAAACGACGAACGGCGGCGGCGAGCTGAGCCCTGCCGGTGGGTGATGAAAGAAGAGTAATGTACGATGGCCAAGAAACATTGATGGTACGCAAATTTTTGGTTTTAGTCACCTCATCAAGTTCAAGTATACATACATCTACCGTTTTTGGGCGAAAACACGATGAAATATACACTCCCTGTTTGACATTTCAGTTTTTATATTTTCTTCCTCCACCTACTTTTGTCTTTGTGGACTTGTGCTGCTGCTGCATGTGAAGTTTCGCTCATCTCGCCGCCGCTGGTTTCCATCACCGTCAGCCTGGTATGGTGGCACACAGTATGTGTTGGACAAACACTTTCATTTGGAGCTCGAAGATGCACAGAATCAATACACACCCCATGTGCTCGACCTGCTTCTCGGCCTCTTGCAAGTCGTTGCAACCATGCATTCGTGCAGGCTTAGCTATAAAAAACTCCAGACAGTTGCACACGGCGCGGCCTTCAATCTCTGTGCATGGCGTGCAGATGATATCACTCCATACATGACGGCGAGCACATGAACAAACGATTCCCTGGGTCCGTACTGCAGCCGAGATCGGTTCTCTGCATGCACGCATATGGTCTCTGTATGAGTGCAGTGATCGAGATGCACTCGTGTGATCGGTAATGCTACTCTTAAGACGTACTAAAGGTTGGACGCCTTACTCTATTCACCGTCGCATGCGCCGCTCGTCTAATAAAAAACAAAATCAATTCCCACACGTCTCGCTCCGCTCCTGCCCTTACCCCTTCCGCGCTCCTCATCCCCTGCCGCATCACATCAACGCCCGTCGTCCTCTCTCACCGGGAGCGCCTAGTGATCACAAATCCGGCGGCCCTCTCCCCCCACCCCGGCGAGATCCATGGAGCAGGAGTGAGATCCATGGAGGTGGCGCGGCGATGTTGCAGGGGAGTGGACGGCTCAACTCCATCGCAGCGGCCATGGCGCTCCTCACCCCCCATCCCCCACCGTTGCCGCCGAGCCAAGGCAGTATTGGTGGCGGTGGTGCTCGTGTGCTGCCTCTCATCGCCGGCTCTGACCCCGCCAGCTGGAATCGACCGGCCCAGGCTTCCCTCCCCTACGTTGCAAATGTATGTTTCAGGTGTTTCATCGTTTCAAAGGTATGTTGTAATTGGTTCATATGGATGTTGCAAAAGTAGATCGGGGGATGTTACACATGTTGCATATGTTGCAAGCGTTTGTTCAAAATATTTTATCTGTTTCCAAACGTACGTTATAATCGTTTTTTTATCTAGATGTTGTATATATTTTTACACATATGTTGCAACAATATGTTACAAATGTTTCAGCTGTTTCAGTCTTATGTTGAAGTAAGTGTTTTTTTTTCATGTTGCAATTGTTTTATCTAGATATTGTATATGTTTTACACACATATTGCAAGAGTATGTCTCAAATATTTCATCTGTTTCAAATTTATGTTGCATTCAAGTGTTTTATGTTGCAAGTGCAGACCGCCGGCGTTGGTGTCCACGAGTGCGGGCAGGGCCAAGCTGCGGCCATGGACACGTGGAGGAGGCGCAGGCTGCCGCCGGTGGTGTGGAGAGGAGGCACAGGCCGCGCGGTATTGTTGTGGAAGAGACGGGGTGAGTCATTTAAACAGCGTGATCAGCAGATCTAAAGCGGGCGGTTCGGCTGGCACGAATGACGCGAAAATCCGAGCGGACGCGGCGGAGCAGCCTGGCGCTAGTACTGCCGTTGTGTGATTGCCCTGGAATAGACCGGCCGGCCACCGGCCGCCTGCCGCCTGGGCAGAGCTGCCTCATCTTGACAGCATGGTCGTGGTCGTGGTCGGCCTCTCCTCACCGTGCAAAGTGCAATGCATCCGTATCGTATGTTGCCCCGCAGCACGCTGGCCCATATGTCTACTCGACTAGCTGAGCTAGGGCAGCTAGCTAGCTACTATACTACTATTGCAAGATCAAGATCATGTCGACGGTAGATGCGAATTGAAGATACTTTTCAGAGACATTACTCATTGGTGCGACGCAGTGGACCGGACCATGTGATCGACATGTCCTGCTTGATCGATGATCATCACTAACAAGAAACTGCTACTGGCCAGTGGCCAGTACTACAGTACATACTGCAAGTAGCTAGTGCCACTACTGCTTCCATCATTCTTGATCGATCTTGATTGCCTAAAGTTCTTGTTTATTTGCTAGGCGTTGTTGCCTGCCATGCCAAGGTTGGTTCCATGCTGATAGCCTGATACTGAGCTGCTGGTCTGAGCTATAAGAAGGCAACCTTGGCCAAAATCTCACAGGTCGCCACAGCTCTCTTCAGCTCACACTAGCACTCTAGCAGCTCAGCGCCGCTCGGTCTTCAGTAGCTAGTGAAATCTTAGCTTGTTCATTCAGACTTCAGAGTCCTGCTTCGCGCAAAGAAGATATATATATATACAGTAGTATATATGACTTGTGCAATCATCAACACGTACGTAGAGCTAGAGATGGCGGCGGGAAAGCTGGGGCACCTGATGACGAGGCTGCACCTGGCAAGGAGCCGATCGCCGTCGGCGGCAGCGGCGGACGTGCCGCGGTGCCACCTGGCGGTGTACGTGGGCGAGGGGCGGAAGCGGCTGGTGATCCCGACGGCGTGCCTGAGCCACCCGGCGTTCCTGACGCGGCTGAAGCGGGTGGAGGACGAGTTCGGCTTCGACCACCGCTGCGGCGGCGTCACCATCCCCTGCGCCTCCGAGGGTGACTTCGCCGACATCGTCGGCGTCGCCATGGACGAGCACCTCCACCATCACTGATGAGTGATGATCGTGCCCGTGTCGATCGAGCCTGTCGATCGAGCTGATTGTTAGATCCCGCTTCCAGTTCCGGCTAGCTAGGACAAAATTGTTCTTGGGGTGTCGCAGCAGCGTAAGGGCCTGTTTTAAAGTTTAACCGGCGTTGATCATAGGATGTTCGGATATTAATAATTGACTAATTAGGTTTAATCACTAGTAGAGAATCTATCTTTAGTCCCGGTTCCTAACCCCTTTACTCCTAGTTTTGGAACCGGGACTATAGAATCGGGACTAAAGGTCTCGATTTTTAGTCCTGGTTCCTACAACCGGGACTAAAGGTGTACAACCGGGACTAAATGTGTTTATTGGGTAAAAAAAGATGTATCTGTGGAGATTCGAACCCAAGAGACCTCCCATTTCAGCCCTTGCACGCGTTGCCGTCTCAACTCTTACCACACATCTGACTTAGATAAGATACGCTCTCCTTTTAAATTCACTCTGGGGACACCTTTAATCCCGGTTTGAGACACAAACCGGGACTAAAGGTACCTTTAGTCCGGGTTCGTGTCTAAAACCGGGACTAAAAGTCACACTTTAGTTCGGGTTCGTGTCTCAAACCAGGACTAAAAGTTTCTCGTACTGACATGCCTTGTTAAACCGGGACTAAAGGTTCAGTCATCTTTTTAGTCCCGGTCTGGGTTACCAACCGGGACTAAATATCTTTTTGTCCCGGGCGCAGATTTCGTCGAGACTATTGCAAATTTTGGACATCGACTAAAGGCCTGTTCTCTAGTAGTGAATAGATTCGTCTCGTAAATTAATCTCAATCTGTGCAATTAGTTTTATAATTAGTCTATGTTTAACACTCCATACATGTGTCTAAACATTCGATGTGATAGGTGTTAAAAAAACGAGAGGAATCAAACACCCCCTAAGTATTGTGTTTGTGCTTGACACTGTAAAGATTATGATTGGAAATTGGAATAAGCTCTTCTCTCACCCAGGTGTAGTATCAGAAATCCGTAGCAATTGAAATGAGATTCCAAGCCATCAAAATTCAGGAAACGTTTACATACCTTGTCTCTTCTTAGGGGTCTATTGCTCTATTTAGTACTTCCTCCGTTTAATCTTCTTAGTTCTGCTCATTTTTTCCCCACACCTTTTTTTTTGTCTCCTGAACTTTCCCGTCCTCCCTTTGTCCTGCATTTTACTGTTTTATTTGATAATAAAATCACAGTAAGGGCGTGCCCCTCCTGTTCCTCGTAAAAAAAAAGACGTTCTAGATATATTATTTGTACCATATATTTAGACATAGTGTGTATCTAAATGCATAGTGAAAATCATGTATCTAGAAAACTAAAGCGTCTTCTAAACAGCCTGTTCGCTTGGGCTGATCAGGCTAGCTGAAAGTACTGTTGGCTGGTTTTTTATGAGAGAAAAACATTGCTGGCTGCCTGGCTGATTTGGACTGAAAGGAGTAGCTTATAAGCTGCTTATGGCCAAAATAAACTAAAACTAAAAGTCAAACGGTATTTTTTCTGTAATTTAGAGCCCGTTCGCTTTGCTGAAAAACCATGGCCGAAAGTACTGTTCGTTGACCATGTACTGCAGCAGGAAGCAGCCGTCGAGGAACATCGTGGCAGCGAACTCGGCGTCGCGTGGAGATGTCTGGGTTTTAGGCATCCGACGTCGCAACTTGCTCAAAACTTTCTCAATTTTTTTTACCACGGCCTCCACATGCAATAACAAGAAATATCGACAAGTTTCGTGATTTTCGGACTTCGTTTGGATTTTATATAATTTAAATAAACTTTCCCTGCGATTACCTCGTCATGTTACGACAACATGATGGTAGTAATTTAATGCGAGTTCCTAGATACGACATCAACATACGCCAAACATCATGAATATCATTTTTTGAATGATCGAATTCCATTATTTCATGTACATGCAATTCAAATTTAAAGTAGTCAGAAAAATTCAAGTGAATGAAAATAATTAAAGAAATATAGTATAAAAAGTAAAAAATGTCCCAAATTTTGATATGGAGTTATAATTACTGTACCAAGGTCCCAGAAAAAAAATGGGGGCAAAAAACACAAAAAAAAAAATTTATCGGGTGCCAAACGTGGCCCCCGGCAAAGAAGCCTTTGCCGGGTACCAGCTCAGGAGGCACCCGGCAAAGAATTTTTTTAAAAAAATAAAAAAAATCCCTTTGCCCGGTGCCAACTCGGTAGGCACCTGGCAAATAATTAAAAAAAATAAAAGCCCCTTTGCCGGGGGCTCATTCTGGAGGCACCCGACAAAGAATTTTTTTTAAAAAAAATCTTTGCCGGGTGCCTAACGGCGTAGCACCCGGCAAAGGGCCCAAAACCTAAAACTAGATCGGCCAGCAAGGAACCGAAACACTTATCGTTTTCTCTCCCTCACCCGGCCGCCAGCGCCACCCCGACCCGCACCCCGCCTCCGCTCGCCGATCCTCCCGGTGGCCGGCCGCCCTGCCGCGCTGCGCGCCCCGGCCCGCCGCCGGCCATCACGCCGCCCCGCCGGACCTCCACCCGCGCCCCGACCCTCACCCCGCGCCGGCCTCCTGCACCCCGCCGCCGCTCGCCGAACCGCCGGGTCGCCGGCCGCCCCGCCGCTGTGCGCGCCTCGACGGCGGCCACCTGCCGTCATCCTTTGCCGAGTGCCGCGCCGTTAGGCACTCGGCAAAGCATTTTTTTTAAAAAAAATTTCTTTGCCGGGTGCCCCATGACCTGGCACCCGGCAAAGAAGCCTTTGCCAGGTGCCCAGGGTGGCACCTGGCAAATTATTTATTTATTTTTGTTTTTTTGGCCCCATTTTTTGTGGGGCCTTGCTACAGTAAATAAATCCCTATTTTAAAATTTGAGATAATTTTGAGTTTTTTTAACTATATTTCCTTAATTTTTTTTGTTTCATTGATTTTTTCTGACTATTCCATATTTGAATTGCAGGTACATGAAATAATGGAATTTGGTTATTCAAAAAATGGTATTCATGATATTTAGGGTATGTCGAGGCTGTATGCAGGAAGTGACATGAATTTTCGCGCATCATGTTGTCGTAACATGACGATGTACTCGCGGGGAAAGTGTATTTAAATTATATAAAATCCAAACAAAGTCCGAAATCACGAAACTTGTCGATGTGTCTTGTTGTCGCATGTGGAGGCCGTGGTAAAAAATTGAAAAAGTTTCGAGCAAGTTGTGACGTCGAATGCCTAAAACCCAGACATCTCTACATGTGGGGCAAGGCCAGCGGCAGCCCGCAACCCGTGCAGGCTATGCCAGCAGGTCCCCTCCGAGTTCCATTGTTCCTCTAATTAGAAGTTTTTCTCTTGTGGAGGGCGAGGACGAGGACTTCGTGAAGACCATCGACTGCGCCAAGTACTCAGGTTAGGGTTTCCTTTCTCCACTCCTCTTGTGAAGTGCGTTGTCTGTTCTGCGGTCGATCTGCAATCGGCGACTATAAATGGGTGTGATCTATGTGTAATGCGAGAGGGTGATGGGGAATAGGCAGATCACAGAAGCCCTTCCCCTTTTATGACTGTATGAAAACGCTTAAAAACATATATTTGATAAAATTCTTGGAAGCCCTATGTACTAAATAACTATTGCTTTTTGAGGAAGTACAAAAGAGGAGTTGAATAAAGAGAAACTTGGGATAGAAAGAACTTTCTGCTTGCATCTCTGCATGTTACTCGACAGCTTCACTTGGAACATCATCCTGTATTGTGCCATGAGATTAACGAGGCTATTGACTTACAAGCTATTTTCTTTGTTGCATGTTTTAGTTCCCAATTTGACCACCTCTGATTGATAGTCCGTATATGCAATAGATGATAATCAAATTGAGTTAGTGTACGGTAGCATGTGAAAAACATTTTTAAATGTTTTAAAATTTATCTTTGTAGCAACTTCTATACACTTGTGAAAAGCCATGTTCTTTTCACTTGAATCACTTAGAAGGAACCTTTGAACAATTGTAACTGACTGCTTACATTGCTGAATTTCTTTCCTTTTTTGACCAGCATTACCACACAGGGCTGGTATCTTGGACTGAAAGCAGCCCTGTTCTTTAATGTTTTTAGTGTGACAAAACTGAGCAGTGTCTCTGAACACAACAGCAGACAATTAATTACTATCACTACCCCAGGCCAGTTCTTTCCCGTCGGTCTGTAGTACTCCCCGCGGTGCCAAACCTTCCGTCAGCAGCGCTGACTCTTCCCCTACGTTCGCGATACACCGAAGGGAAAGGCTCAGGCACCGTCAGGGGTGCTGCAGGCGCAGCCGAAAAAATAGAACTCGCACACAGTGCGCGCTTCTGGAAAGGGATTGGCCCACGCATCAGAGACAAAGCCGAAAAGAAAAGCGCGCGGCTGCAAGTATACATGGCGCGCGATGGGAAATTTCTCCATCCTTATCCTCTCCCAGTCTCCCCAGTCCCATGCGCCGTCCATGCTTCTCTTCTTCTCCTGTCCTCCCCCAGATCTAGCTCTTCCTCCTCGGTCCCCGCCCTCCAAATCCACCAGCACCAGGACCTCGGGGCGGCGAGGGTGGAGCAGTCGGTGTGGTGGCTCGGGCCTCTGGGCGGCGCGGGTGGAGTGGCGCTGTGGCGGCGGCGCCGCGACGGACGGCGCGGGCGTGGCTGCCAGCTCCGCACTACGGGGCAGCGGCCCGGTGGAGGGCGGGGCAGCTGCCGGCTCCACGATGGACAGCGCCGCGGCGGAGGGCGTGGGCCGCTGCCGGCTCCGCGATGGACGGCGCCGCGGCGGAGGGCGCGGGCCGCTGCCGGCTCCGGGACGGACGGCGCCGCGGTGGAGGGCGCGGGCCGCTGCCGGCTCCGCGGCAGGATGGGCGGCGCGAACCTGCAGGTGGGTGTCGAGGACCTGGTGGGTGGCAGCGTGGATGCGGCGTAGGCGCCACAGCACAGGCGGCGTCCATGTGTCAGCAGTCTGGTGCAGGTGAGCAACCCTTTTTGCTGTAATTGCTAGCAATAGCAGGCTATCAACCCTGCTTCTCCTCTCCGGACGGTAAGACGTTGCAGGCACTTGTTCTTGGTACCTTATAAATTGAACTGGTAGATTTTTTAATTATGCCTTTGCAAATCTGGAATTTCAGATTATTGCAGTTCTCAAATTGTTATTTTTCATTGTTTTCATTCAGTTACTTGCTGTCAAACTCACCAATAGGCAATAGCTATGAAATCTGCCAATGTAAGAATGATTTGTTACTCTGCTACAGAAATATTTATTTGAAGTGAAAGTATGGGTAGGGATTTTGTGGGCGTGGTGTACATCTACAAATTCTATTGCATGTACGGAGGCTGCACCGCTGCAGATGTATCTTAGAACTGTCTTGTTTCTCTGAACTACAGCTATTAGTGCTATTGACCCCCACATTCTTTCTTGATTATATATTTTTTTGCAGTCAGTTTACTTGGAAGAATAAGCATGAAGATGGACATGCCTGCTTTAACAATGTCATCTCGCTCTCTCAGTTCATAATTCTTGAGGTTCAGTAACTTGCAACTAAATCCAACTACATGTTTTAATTCTACACAAATACTTCAATGATTATGTTAAACTTTGCCTTGAGCCCACATCAAATTGAAGGGTGGCTCAAATCCTGAAAATGTCCAACATGAGATGTTGTCACTGCCTTTTCATATCAAGTTTATTAGGATTTTGTGTCAAGTTGATGTCATTCCGGTGCACACTGAAACTTTTAGTTGTAAAAAAAATTTCTATAATCTGGGCTACAAGAACTGATTGTGTATGATAAACTAGTCTCATTTTTTTTGGTTATGATGCAAGCAAACTATGTACTGATTGCTGTAGAGATACATATCATACTGTTGCCATTAGTCAGTTTAGAGTAAAGGACTGCAACATTGACAGTAACGTGTCCTCTTACTGTTGCCATTAGGCATTTACACCAGTTTTTGTTTTAGTTTTGGTCTGAAGCAAATGAATCATGAATGGTTCCTTTTTTTGTCTTGTTTCAGATGTAGGGAGGGATTGGAGATGATTCCTCTTATGCCAACCAACTTGGACAACAACGATGGTCATTGAATAGCCTTGTATTGTGTGGTGAGTAGCCTACTCAAAGCATGTGTGCTGGTTTTGTATTAGCAGCTGCATATTGCCATCCAAGAACCTGTTAGACAGCACTGTTATTGTTCGTATTATATTTGTATTTCTCCAACAGTGTTGAGATGAGAGTCAGGTGCCCAAAGAAAAGATGAGGACTATTATGTGGTAACTGGTGAGTGCTGCAAGTACTTTGTGGAGGAAACAACCAAATATTATGTATATATTAATCTAATCTGTAGCTCACCTTCTATGAGCACGTCTAGTTGGATTCTTTAGGTGCATGCGGTAGTGGACCAAGGAACGTGAACTCGAGGTACCAGAGGGCACGTGAGGATGCAGATGCCGGAGAGAACTCGTCGGACGGGAGGAGGTAGAGGGCCAGGAGCAGCGGCAGTGGCAGCGGCACCGGCAGCAGGAGGGGTCGGCCTCCTCTAGGCAGGCCGCGTGACGCGCCGGAGGAGGAGCGCCGTACCTCGGACTCCTCAGAGGACGAGCAGGTTCGAGCGACAGATGACGAGGGAGACGCACAGGAGGGCGGCGAGGCTGGAGGTAGTTCCACTGCTGCGGCCAGGCCCTACTTGCGAGGTCCCTCAAAACTCCCTGGGCCTCCGCTTTCTCCCCTGCGCCCAGTGATCCGCCCCCAGGGGACAGGTAACTAACTTTAGATTTTATCACACCTACTTCATATAACCTGTTGAAAATTGTCAGAGAAACTAATATTGTTTGTTAATGACTTGTGTAGGCACTGGCATGTTGTGTCGCCTGGTGACTCACGCAACCCCAACCACATCTTGGGGCTTGTGTGCAGGCACTATTACCCTGGCATTGTCACGCACAAAGGGACCGTGGGGCCGGCCAAATCGTGGGACCACTACAAATCCCCCCCACCTCTAGTTTGTTTCTCTTTTTCACCGCTTGATGGACATGTGATGCACTGTGAACGACTATCGACTTGTGATGATGGATATTGGACATATTATGTTTGCGATGTCATGTATGTGAGATATTGTGTTGGCGATGTGATATATATATGTGGGATTGAGTTTTGTGATGCGATGGATGTGCTATATTGTGTTTGTGATGCTTCAGATGCGATATATATATCTTTTATATGTTGTGTTTGTAATTATAGAATAATAAAAAAAATTAGAGGTTTTGCCGGGTGCCCTGGCACTCGGCAAAGCTGGGAATTCCTCATGTTCAGAATTCCCAGCTTTGCCGAGTGCCAGGGCCAGGGCACCCGGCAAAGATTTTTTTAAAAAAATTCTTTGCCGGGTGCCGCCCTGACAGGGCACTCGGCAAAGAAAATACTAAAAAAAAAATAAAAAAACTCTTTGTCGGGTGTCCCAGCAGCGCGACACCCGGCAAAGAAATTATAAAAAAAATTAAAAAAACTTTGCCGGGTGTCTCCCGGCAGGGCACTCGGAAAAGAAAATTTGAAAAAAAATAAAAAATCTTTGCCGGGTGCCTCTGACATGACACCCGGCAAACCAAGGGCTGATGGAGCCGGCGCCGTGACAGCCATTTTTCTTTGCCAGGTGCCGGGTTTGCACTCGGCAAAGTCTTTGCCGGGTGCCCGATAAAAAGCACCCGGCAAAGAAATCTTTGCCGACTAACTTTTTGACGGCGGCTCTTTGCCGAGTGCTGCACCCGGCAAAGGCTTTGCCGAGTGCAAAGTAGCCTTTGCCGGGTGTTTTCAGCACCCGGCAAAGCGCCTGAATCCTGTAGTGAGCCCCAGGCGGCGCCCGCGACGGAGCGCACCTTCTCGTACACCTCCGCGGTGGAGCGGCCCGAGGCCCGGCAGAGGTAGTAGGCCGCCGCGAGCTTGACCACCTCCATCTTGTGCAGGTGCGGCGCGCCGTGGTGGTACGGGTCGATGGCCACCACGCTCGGCACGATGTAGCGATCGTTGTCGCCGCCGATCCCTCGCAGGCTGCGGGGGAACCGGTGGATCTTGGTCTCCACCTTGGAGGAATCGCCCTCCAGCCTCGCCGTCGTCATGGCCATCCTCTCAGCAATGGCGGGGAGGTCGGGGACGTCGTCGCGGATGAGTATTGTTCTTGTGGCAGTGACGTCCATGGCGCCAGGATTGAATTGTTGGGAAACTGGGAACAGTCATTTCGACATTGTCGTGCACACGTACAGCTAGCTTTATATGCAGGCATGCAAGAGTCCAGCAGCTGTGAGATACTCAGAGTGATCGCTGAAGCATGCATGCATTGTTCTTTATCACTAGGATCCCTTGCCTAGATTGGTTGCCTAAGGCCTGTTTAGTTCTCAAAAAGACCTAAAATTTTTTGCACAGTACCTGTCACATCTAATCTTTAGACGCATGCATGGAGCATTAAATGTAGAAAAAATATATAACTAATTGTACGGTTTGTCTGTAAATGTCGAGACACATTTTTAAGCCTAGTTAGTTCATGGTTAGACAAAATTTGCCAAATAACAACGAAAGTGCTACATGAATTTTTTTCAAAAAAATTTAGGATCTAAACAAGGCCATTCCAAATTTCCAAGCGAGCGTCATTGTGAGGCCTCGGTTCACCTTCATCAGCATGGCCGGCCCTACGTACTGGTCTTTTTTAACACGCACACACACTCTCCTGCATCTAGAACTAGATGTTATGGCCTGATGATCTCCCTGACATTGTAAAGATTGTGGTTGCTCGCGAGCGCGCTGAGCTTTCGTTAAACAAGGCCCTAGAGCCGAGTTTATGATCGAAAAGAACTAGAACTGATAAAAGTCTTGGAATGGAAGCATCGACAAGACGTGGTGTTCAGGTATCTGAAAGCTAGCATCGGTCACCGGTCTGACTTCTCGGGAACGCCAGGGAGGATGCCTGCCTTGCCCTCGCGCGGTGAGTGATGAGGATGACAACGACCTGGGACATCCATATATTCCTTGGTGAGCATCACGAGGCCATATATGTGAATGATCTCGTTTATGCAAGGTACCTCAGTAATAATTTCAACTTGCTAGCTTATATATATATTTTTTAAAAAAGGTAAAATAGAGTAATCCAAGGTGCTAGTGTAGAAAAAATTGTAAGAAAGACACATGGATCAAAGAAAAACGTGTGAGCTTAGCTCTTCGTGGAGAACTAACTTTATTCTCTCTCCTTCTTACTCAATAAAATATTCTCTGAGCTAGAAATTTCAATACTAATGGAGCTATCCTAGAACTCTTTTTTGCGATGTCATTAATGTAAGAACTGAAGTTGTGGTTTCCTGTCACAAGACAAATTAGGGTACTACTGTGAGTGTTAGTGTTAATGTTAATGTTAATGGAAAATCTTGCCGTTGTATACAAATTAACTAGCAAGGTTGCTCACGCAAATAGCATAGATAGGTTGCTCGCGCAAATAGCACGGATACTTAGGTTTTTTTTATTTATTTGTTTTTTACTTGAGACTATATATTTCTTGTAAATAGTTTCTTTTGTTTCTTAGACTACAATTTTCCTCTCTCCATTATTCACCTCCGCTGCATGCATCAGCATGAACTCCAAATATATAGCTATCATCAACTAATTCTTTGACTATATATCGTGGAGTACCTCTTCTCATTTTTCTTTGTTTCCAACGGTGCTTGTAGAGGTGAAAAGGCCGATCAACCGGTGCTGATGTATATATAGATGTGGTCTTGTGGTTGATTTTTTTCGTCTTTTAATAGTTCTATATTTTTGTGTTTGTATTCACTTAGGGGCCTTTTGGTTGGAGCCTTGGTATGGGGCAACTTGGCCAAACATACATCTTCACCCAGATCGCCAAAAACCAACGTTTTTTTGGAGTTTGTTCAGAGCATGTGGGTGGAAATCTAATGTATTTAGGGCAGTCCTAATGCTAGAAACCACATGTAGTTTCTATGACTATTAATTTACGTAGACACTACATATATAGAAATTGTGTCCCAATGAATAGTTTTACATAATAATTTTTTTATCTAGTTACATGTCTTCTTTCTCTATCATCTACCTATCACATTTCTTCATATCTTGATTCTTGTGTAGACATGGCTTCTTATCTAAAAAATCATTTCCTCATCTTTCTTCTTTAATTGCATGTCATGTCATCTTTTTTTGCGTAGTTGACACTCTAATTAATGGTTGGGAGTGGTTTTACTTATCCTACCGCTGCACTTGTAATACATCAGTTGATATGCTGCTCATTGTAAAGATTCACCTTGAGGCTTGATTGATTGTCAAGGGGTTTGGCTTTTGTTTATAGTATATTAATTGTAGAAATTCCCATGTACTGTTTTCATCTACCAAATTGCCTATTAGTTCAGTTGGTTAGAGGGTTGTGCTAATAACGCGGAGGTCGCAGGTTCGAGACCTGCATGGGCCAGGAACTTGCTTTTTCATTTTTCTTTTTCTTTTTCTTTTTTACTTTCCCTTTGTTGAGTCCTTCGTTCACTCCTGTTTCCTCTATACTTTCTGTTTTGTAAAACGTTCCCTTTATTTTTTCTTTTCCCTTCCTTCGTTCACTTTTTGTTTGGCACTAGTGTATTTTTTTTCTTGTTTCCTTTTTTCATTTTTCTTTTTTCCCCATTTGTTGAGTCCTCCGTTCACTTTCTGTTTTGCGCTACCGCATTTTTTTCTCCCTGTGTGCTCTGTACTTTCTGTTTTGTAAAACGTTCCCTTTGTTTACTTCCTGTTTTCCATTTCCTTTACACCATCCATTTGTTATTGCGAAATGAATAGAAAAATATTATTTGCTCATGCCAATATATACAAATATAGAAAATCCTTAAAAGGATTAACAAAGATCACATCAAAACAGCGAGCGTCGAGTGGCATGTAAAAATAGCTTAGATCCTCGATAATATTAACTGAAAAGTGTTCGATACCTATTTTCTCTACTCGATAATCATATATTATTTTCTTTTGTTACTTTTTGTTTTACACTATTGTTTCATCTAGTATACTAGGTAATCATATATTATTTGACCTACCGCCTGCATGAGCCATTTTAATTTTGTTTGTTTGTTTTATATTTATGTTTTCTACTACTTTTTTCCCCCTATTAGATAATAATTATGGATTTATACTCCCTCTGTCCTATAATCTAAAGAATTCAAGCAACTTTCCGACAAAATAAGAAGACCGATAAAGACCACCTTGCCCTCACTAATCAGGATGGAAGGAGTAGTTCAGTTGTTATTTTCTTTAATTAATGCTGGTTATTTTAGGTGACTTTAAGTTTAAAAGGAATATCAGTACTTCTTAACAAAAAAGACAGAAGAGAGAAAGGATTGAGGACACATAATACCTTGTATTTGTGTACAGAATTTGAACTTTTGATCTTTTATATTATAGGACGGAGGGGATATTTGAGATACCGATTTACAGTGTTGACGTCATGGAGAGGTTAATCAATGTGTTCATGTTAGAGAGTTTTTTTTTGTTTCCTTTTGTTTACTTTCTATTTTGTACTGCTGTTTTCTCTACTATACAAAGTAATATATATTATTTTACCTACCTACCTACCTGCATGAGCCATTTTAATGTTTTTCGTTTACTTTTCTTTTTTTTTACTTTATTATGTTTTCTACTACTATTTTCCCTTCTAGGTAATTACATATTATGTTTGACATACCGATTTACATTACATGCCTTCTATCATGGTAGAGAATTGAACTTTAGGTTTTTTTTTGAAACAAAGCAATCATTTTATTGCCTTCTCACGGGTTCACTTGAGGCCCGAGTTACCCAAGAATATACAAACTCTGGGAGGGGGTCAGTCCAGACATGGGATTGATCCGGGTCCCAACTCAAGCCAACACGAGCAAGTTCATGAGCACAACTATTACAAGATCGTGGTGCGTGGACCACATCTACATGCACAAAATTCATAGAAATAAGAAATTTCGCTTCTCTAATGAGAACATCAGCAGCCGAGAAATCATAGTCACTAGACTGAAGAGCCTGTACCAGAATTGTTGAGTCTCGTTCTAGGATAATATGAGACATACCTTGATCCATCGTTGCAATAAGAGCAGCAAGGCAACGATGGATCTCCGCACTTAAGGCATCATGCAGCACAATGATTCTCCCTACACCAGCTAACATTGCTAATCCATCATGATCCTTCACAATGAAACCTCATGCACCTTTCCTCTCTTCCTGTGAAAAATGCCCATCAAAATTGATCTTCAGGATGTCAATTGGTGGTGAAGTCCAGGCTGATTTCAATGTGACTTCCTTATTCTACTTCTTCTGTACATACAGACTTATATAAGATCTCAAGGCTTGGGCATTGTAAATTATCTCTGCTCATTGCAAAAAGGCACTTCAGACTCCGTGAAGGGTCTTGCATGATCTGGTCCTTCAGCTGCTACTGCATGCTTCATTTGGCATAGGTAGAAACACTCTCCATATGGCACCGCTTCTACAACAACTGTGAAGATAACGAACTGCAGCCTGAATTCGCAGCACACCTCACAGAATGCTGAAACTGCAACCATTTAGACGTCGACTGAACCAGAGCAACACAGTTCAGGCACTACAAACACCTAGGCAATTAACTTTGAAATTTTGAATTACTACCAAGCTAAGCAACTTTGAAATGAAATTTAGAATAAGATTTGTTTGGGGTGTGCCAGGCCTTGCCAACAGTGCAACGGCTAGGCGACAATTGAGAACCCTAGTAGGAAGCTACTATAGTGGATCCTCCCCCATAAAAAATAAATTTAATACCATTGTGAGACGTATCAGATATTAAACTGATAAGAACAGATACTACACTTGATCTTAGCCAAAGGCCAAGAAAGGTATGATTTTGCCAGGGCCCTGGGTCACCGTATATAATGAGTCTACGCCTCCATGCTTCTTGGTTAGGCGAGCTAGTACTAAACGGGTGAAACGGCTGCAAGCTCCATGGCGGCCATATGTAATGGGCCTTCTCTACTTAATTAGGCTCACTAATCCTCCAAGAAAAATACTAGCTAGGCCCGCCAGTAGGACTCGTCGAAGCCTCCCTAACACATCGGTCGGAAGGTGCTTGCTTTTCTTTTCTTTTTTTTCCTTTGCCAAGTAATAGTATTCTATATGAATTACTATTATGTATTGTCGGTATTTTTTACCGGTAGATACTTGGTTCTTAGCGGAACTCGCTTGATGCAAAGAGCAAACATAGTGGAGACGCAAGATTTATAATGGTTCTGGCCCCCAGGAAGTGAGTAAAAGCCGTACGTCCAGTTGCTACTTGTTTGTTTTAGATCTCGTTGAGACGGCGAGTACAAACTGGCTATGCCTACAAAAGTTTCGATGATTACAACAGGGCGGATGGCTAGTTATTTATATCCGAGGCCTACTTGCCCTACAAATTACATAATCGTGTCCTAGTCGGAGTCTTGGCGTGATCTTTAGGTATCCTTCCTTGAATAGGTGAGTCGTGAACCTTCGGGTCTTCTTCGGTACAGATTTGGTAGCTAGCATATCCGGTAGTCGGGAATCCTGGGAATATGGCACCGTCATATATATTCATTAAACTAGCGATATTTTACCATTAATTGACATAAACATTCAAGAAACTCTCAAGTTGGTAAGGACGGAACCTTATTTAAACAGGCCGTAATATCACGTGCATATTTGCTACTACACCTAATACTAAAAGGAGAAATTTCATTTCTCTAAATTTTGATCCATCACACTCTTCCTTCTGGTCCGCGTGTCCCTCACTCCTCCGGTTTTACTAAGAATAGCGGTACATGATAAATTCAATATTAGAGAGTTCTAATTGGTTTGTCATCCCATTTGTGATCTAAACTCATGAGTCATGCTCATATGAGTTAGTATAGCACGTGTTGAGCTACATAACAGAGTTAGACTCCAAAATGTATTAGCACATACTGTATGAGGCAGGCCTCTATATTTGTTGCAACACATAGGCACATTTTAAAAGAAAGGGCATGGGTTCGAATCCCATTCTTGACATGTTTTTTTTTCAGTTAACCCATTCTTGGCATGTTTTTTTTCTTCAGTTTTCAGTACAGGTCTGCTTTCTCTTTTTTTTTCTTCAGTTTTCAGTACAGGTCTGCTTTCTTCGCTGAATGGAAATGTTTTTTTTCCAGATTCAGTGCAGGTCAGCTTTCTTTGCTTAATACATGGTCAAACCTTTTCTTTATATAATATATAAAAAGCTTACTTTGTTTAATATATTTTGTGGGAGGAAATACATATGCTTGGACTTGGTACAAGTTCACACTTTTGTGCCTTCCATTCCAGAAATTATACATAGCAGTACAGCTTGGAAAGGTTTGCTGTTTTCCTTCGTGACACCTTGAACTCGGCACACCAGGAGAGCTATCCAAGGAATTTTTTAAATAATTTTTTTAATGATTAATTGCAAATCTAGAAGCTGTTATACTAAAACTTTATATATAGCAGCCTGTCGGTTACCCAACTGCCGATAGGATACCTGTCGGCGCCTCAATAACCGATAGGTCCCGCGTGGCAGGGCTCCTGTCGGTATCTAGATGGCCGACAGGGATAGTCGGCCCGTGGACAACCGACAGGCCATTCGGCTTGTGCACGATTCGGCTTGTGCACGACCTCCTTGCGGTCCATGAGGATCGCGAGCACCGACAGGTACGAGCTCACCACGAAGCCGTCCGTGTCCCTGGCCGCGCCGGCGGTGCTCGCCTCCAGCGCCGCCATGTTGACAAGCCAGCACGCGGTCACGTCGCTCAGGAACACCGGCGACAGCGACAGCTCGCCGTACAGGCAGCACCGCCGGAGGCTCATGTCCCCGAACCAGGCCTCCGTGCTCGGCGTGAGGACGACGCCCATCTCCGCGAGCTCCACGGCGCTGCTGGACCACGACGACGAGACGCCCGTGTAGTTCTTCACCTGCTCAGGCATGCAGCCCACCTGAGTGAACCTGAGCAGACCGAGGAGATGCGGCGGCGGCGGCGGCGGCGGCGGTTTGTGCTGTTCGGTCGGTGCTGCCGACGACGCTGCGGCTTTCTTCATCGGACGGCCGCGTCGTCTTGGCCAGCGCCGTCGGGATGCATAATCCACAGCGCATCCCCCGGCGGCAGCAGCGGCCATCCTCCGGCTTCCTTCCCTTCCTGAGGAAGGGGAGGAACTTGTCGCCCATTATCCCGGTGACAAACCTTCGCACGTCGACGTTCATGAACTCCGTGAGCACCTCCAGCACCAGCCAGGGGATCTGGTTCTCGAGCAGGAAGATGTCCTTCTGGATACTGGGCCCCGTGGACAGCGTCATGCCGTCATCCGGTTCTGCAGCACGGGCGCCGTGGCGTCGTCGTCGACGTCACCGCCGGCGACCATGTACTGCAGCAGGAAGCAGCCGTCGAGGAACATCATGGCGGAGAACTCGGCGTCTCCGAGGCCCACGACCGCGGGGTCGTCGGCGTCGTAGCAGCCCCGGGCGGCGCCCGCAACGGAGCGCACCTTCTCGTACACCTCCGCGGTGGAGCGGCCCGAGGCCCCGCAGAGGTAGTAGGCCGCCGCGAGCTTGACCTCCTCCATCTTGTGCAGGTGCGGCGCGCCGTGGTGGGACGGGCCGATGGCCACCACGCTGGGGACGATGTAGCGATCCTTGTCGCCGCCGATTCCTCGCAGGCTGCCGGGGAACCGGTGGATCTTGGTCTCCACCTTGGAGAAATCGGCCTCCAGCCTCGCCGTCGTCGTGGCCATCCTCTCGGCAATGGCGGGGAGGTCGGGGACGTCGTCGTTGTTGAGTATCGTTCTCGTGTCAGTGACGTCCATGGCGCCAGGATTGGATTGTTGGGAAACTGGGAACAGTCATTTCGACATTGTCGTGCACACGTACAGCTAAGCTTTATATGCATGCATGCATGGTTTCACTAGATTCCTTTGCAAGAGGCCAAGAGTCCAAAAGCTGTGAGATACTCAGAGTGATCGCTGAAGCATGCATGCATTGTTCTTTATCACTAGGATCCCTTGCCTAGACTGGTTGCCTAACTCTGATTCTGATTCCAAGTAAGCGTCATTTGTGAGCCCTTCTTGGTTCGTCTTCATCACTCATCAGCATGCCCAGCCCTACTGGTCTTTTTTAACACGCACACTACACACTCTCCTGCGTTGCTAGAACTGATAAAAGTCTTGGAATGGAAGCATCCACAAGACGTGGTGTTCAGGTATCTGAAAGCTAGAACTTCTCGGCAACGCCAGGGAGGATGCCTGCCTTGCCCTCGCGCGGTGAGTGATGACAGCGACCTGGGACATCCATATATTCCTTGGTGAGCATCACGAGGCCATATATGTGAATGATCTCGTTTATGTAAGGTAACATCAACTTGCCAGCTTATATTATTATTTTTAAAAAGATATAAAATAGAGTAACCTAACGTGCTAGTATAGAAAAAAATGTAAACAAAGACATATGAATCAAAGAAAAGTGCGTGGGCTTAGCTCTTCATGGAAAACTAACTTTATTTTCTCTCCTATTTACTCAATAAAATATTTTATGAGCTAGCTATTTAACACTATTGGAGCTATAGAACTCTTTTTTGCGAAGTAATTAATCTAAGAACTGAAGTTGTGTTTATATTCCCTTAGGGGCATTTTGGTTGGAGCCTTGGAACTAGGCAACTTGACCAAGCATATATCTTCACCCCAGATCTCGAAAACGTTTGGAATTGTTGCCTGGTAGACACCTTTTGCTAGCTCCAAACCAAACAAACTCTTATTCTCTGTCAATACATGTCCAACAAATTTCTTACCTTGTTATGTCTTGATTGGATTTTGTTTGTAGCATGTGTGCGGAAATCTAATTCATTTAGGGCAGTCTCAAAGCTAGAAATCACATTTAGTTTCTATTGCTATTAATTTACGTAGACACTAATAATGTAGAAACTATGTTCCCAATGGATAATTTCTACAGAACAAGTTTTTTTTATCGGATTACACATCTTCTCTCTCCATCATCGACCTATTACATCTCTTCGTATGTTGATTCTTGTGCAGACATGGTTTCTTATCTAATAAACCATTTTCTCATCTCTCTTCTTTAATTGCAATGTCACGCCATCTTTTTTGCTTAGTTGACACTCTAATTAATGATTATAAAAAACATCTAGTTTCATGGTTGGAAGTGGTTTTACTTATCTTGCCGCTGCACTTGTAATACACCAGTCGGTATGCTGCTCATTGTAAAATTCAGTTGAGCCTTGATCGATGGTTTGACTTGCCGTTGTTTATATCAATTGTAACGTAGAAAGGATATTTTACTGTTTCTATCTTCCAAGTGGCCTATTAGTTCAGTTGGTTAGAGCGTCGTGCTAATAACGCGAAGGTCGCAGGTTCGAGACCTGCATGGGCCAGGGTTTTGTTTTTTATTTTTTTTTCCCAGGTCTGATTTTTTTAATTTTTATTTTTTTCCCAGGTTTGAGACCTGCATGCGCCGGGATTTGTTTTCTTATTTTTATTTTATTTTATTTTATTTTTTTCCCTCTATTTACTTTCTATTTTGTACCACGTTGACTCCTTTATTTATCCTCTGTTTTGTAGTACTGTTTCCCCCCTCTGTTTTACTTTCTGATTTGTACCGTGTCCCCTTTGTTTACTTTCTGTTTTTTTCCTGTTTCCTCTGTGTACTTTTTTTTTCCTGTTTCCTATGTGTACTTTCTGTTTTGTACATCATTCCTTGTGTTTACTTTCTGTTTTCCATTTCCTTTACACCATCCACTTCGTTATTGCGGAACAAAAGAAAAATGTTATTTGCTCATGCCAATATATATGAATATAAAAAAAATCCTAAAAAAGATTAACGAAGATAACCTTAAAACGGCGAGTGCTGAGTGGCATGTATCCTCAATAATATTAACTAAAAAGCGTTTTATACCTATTTTCTCAACTATGTAATCATATATTATTTTTCCTTTGTTTACTTTTTGTTTTTGCACTACTGTTTCCTCTACTATACTGGATAATTATATATTATTTGACCTACCGCTTGGATGAGCCATTTAATGTTTTTTGTTTCTTTTTTATTCTTGTTTCCTACTACTTTTTTTTTCCTATTAGATAATTATAGAATTATACTCCCTCCGCTCTATAATATAAGGGATTCAAGCGACTTTAAAATAAGAATAAGAAGACTAACAAAAGACCACCTTGCCCCTCACTAATCAGGATGGAGGGAGTAGTTCAGTTGTTATTTTCTTTAATTAATGTTGGTTGTTTTAGGTGACGCTAAGTTTAAAAGGAATATCAGTACTTCTTAACAAAAAAAAGGCAGAGGAGAGAAGGGATTGACGACACATAATACCTTGTATTTGTGTACAGATTTTGAACTTTTGATCTTTTATATTACAGGACGGAGGGGGTATTTGAGATACCGATTTACAGTGTTGACGTCATGGAGAAGTTAATCAATGTGTTCATGTTAGAGAGTTATTTTTTTTCGTTTCTTTTTGTTTACTTTCTATTTTGTACTGCTGTTTTCTCTTATAGGTAATCACATATTATGTTTGACATACCGATTTACATTACATTGCTTCTATCATGGAGAAGTTAATCAAACTATTTTTTCTCGAACACGTAGGAGATCTGTGTATCATTGCATTAAGAAGAAGAAAGAGTTTTCAGTACAACCAACGTGCATCCGACGCGCTAGGTGGTCAACAGCTGGACCAACCTAGCAAAATGTTCTCTGGGTCGATATTACATAAATGGATCAACCAAAATGCGCTCACCGCTGCGCCCTACGGGTCCTCCTAGAAGAGGTCGCACGCGCGCCCGTTGTACGCTGGGAACAACGCGTCCAAGGCCTCCACCTGGCTTGACGACAAGGTCCCAGAACGTAGGGAGTCGAGTATCCCCTTGGGCACGGGTGAAACCAGTGCAGTCGGCGCCGCGATCCCCAGTCACTGGTTGAGGAGAACCTCGCCCCGCCGGGAGGCCGGAATGTGCGCCAACAGTTGGGCGGCAATCTGTCTGCTCCTGGGCCGGATAGGCGGGGGCCTCCTGACTAGCGTCCTTTGCCGTGGTGGAGAGGTGATCAGGGGCGGCTCCCGCACGACTCGCACCTTGTCAAGAAACTATGCGAGGCGCCGAGCGGCCTCGCGCGGCGACGGCGTTTCGTCCCCACTTGCGACGCCGGGTTGACTCTCCCGAGGAGGCGTCAGCAGCGCCGACTCATGCTCCGGTGGTTGAGGCGAACCGTCCCGCGTGGTTGTCTCCATCTCAGAAGGCTGACTCACGACCTCCACAGGCGCCACCTCACTCGCAGGGGCGTGAGCTGCGGCGGCTCCTGTGCCATCACCATAGCCGGCTCTGCAAAACCCCGTGGTGGCGTCATTCCCCGCAGTAGATGGCTCCGCAGTCCTTAGGGAGGTGGCCTCCAGAGCGCCGTTCACGGCGAGCACAGCGGCGAGCTCCTCCAGCATCGGATCAAAGGATACGACCAAAGCGGGAGGCCCAACGGCCATGCACATCGCCAAAGCAAGTGGATCTGGCTCAGAGAAATAGGGTGCGACAGAAGGAGGGGGAGGCTCACAGACGTGATCGGTAGGCACACTCATTGCCACCGCGATGCCGTCTCTCTTCCGTCGGCGTCGACGTCTCCGTCGCCTGCGCCCCCCACCAACGGTCACAGCCGCTCCAGGCACAGTTGCGGACGCGCCAGGCACAGCAGTAGCCGCGCCCGACGCAGCACCGTCCGCGCCCGATGTGTCGCCGTGGGCACGAAGCCGGTTGCTCGGGGTAGGCTCCCGGACGCGCCACCGTGGCCGTCCATCAGGGGCACTAATTGTGCTGGAGCTAGAAGGAGGCACCTTCTGTCGCTGCTTACAGTCCCGTGCGATGTGTCGGAACCCCTTGCAGCGGAGGCAGCGTGGAGGCAGCTTGCAGGTTGCCACCCTGTGCGCGGTGGAGAGACAGTTTAAGCACTTCCCGAGTAGGTCTGGAGGGTAGCGAGGAGGGGGCCACCGGTTAGCCAAAGCAGGGCGGGCGGGCCGTACCCCATCGGCACCACCAACCGGCCCATGCAACAGGACCTGACGCTAGCCATGAGTGTCCGGAGCGGAGAAACACTGGCGGGCGGAGCCCCGTCCACGACGACCGAGGCGCTGCCGGGCGGGGACCCGGCCTTCCTCAGGCCGAGCAGGCAGGCCGTGCACGAGCTGAGGGCGCGGCCGCGACCGGCGAGCCCTGCAGATGTGCCGCTCGCGCACCGCGGCGGCACCCGAGGAATCGGAGCGCGCACCACCGGCAACGGTGGCCGGCCGAGCTCCCGCGGCGGGCCGCTTGCCCCGCTCCGCCATAGCACTGCCGCGAGAGGCACTGACGATCGGAGGCGACATCCGGGCCTGTGACCCTAGGCGAACCGCGTCGAGGTAGGAGGTTGGAGAAGCTGTCGGCGACCTCTCCACGTCAGAGTCGTCGTCCGCCCAACGACGCGCCTTGGAGCGCCCCTTCGAGCCGTCCCCTGGGTGGAAGGGGGCGGCGAGGGGGGACAGAGATGACGACAGACTAGGCGCGGAAGGACGGACGAGGGAGATGTCGAGCCCTGATGACGGCGCAGGCCGCAACAGCGGGCAGGGCACCAGGGGTAGAGAATTGAACTTTAGGTTTTACCACATCGAGCCATGTGTTATCTGCTCATTGCAAAAAGGCACTTCAGACTCCGTGATGGGTCTTGCATGATCTGGTCGTTCAGCTCCTACTGCATGCTTCATTTGGCATAGGTAGAAACACTCCATATGGCGCTGCTTCTACAACAACTGTGAAGATAACGAACTACAGCCTGAATTCACAGCACACCTCACAGAATGCTGAAACTGCAACCATTTAGACGTAGACTGAACCAGAGCTACACAGTTCAGGCACTACAAACACCTAGCCAATCAACTTTGAAAATTTGAATTACTACCAAGCTAAGCTACTTTGAAATGAAATTTAGAATAGATTTGGTTGGGGTGTGCCAGGCCTTGCCAGCAGTGCAACGGCTAGGCGACACTTGAGGACCATAGTAGCAAGCTACTATAGTGGATCCTCCCCCACAAAAAAATAAATTTAATATCATTGTGAGACAGTGTCTCACATATCAGATATTAAACTGATAAGAACAGATACTATACTTGATCTTAGCCAAAAGGCCGAGAAAGGTATGATTTGGTCAGAGGCCTGGGTCACCTTATATAGTGAGTCTACGCCTCCGCGCTTCTTGGTTAGGCGAGCTGGTACTAAACGGGTGAACCGGCTGCAAGCTCCATGGCGGCCATATGTAATGGGCCTTCTCTACTTAATTAGGCTCACTAATCCTCCAAGAAAAATACTAGTTAGGCCCGCCAGTAGGACTCGTCGAAGCCTCCTACTAACGCATCAGTCGGAAGGTGCTTGCTTTTCTTTTCTTTTTCTTTTCCTTTGCCAAGTAATAGTATTCTATATGAATTACTATTATACATTCATTAAAGTAGCGATATTTTACCATTAATTGACACAAACATTCAAGAAACTCTGAAGTTGGTAAGGACGGAACCTTACTTGCGTAATAGCACGTGCATATTTGCTACTACACCTAATACTAAAAGGAGAGATTTTATTTCTCTAAATTTTGATCCATCACACTCTTCCTTCCCGTCTATGTGTCCCTCCACCCCTAGGGACGTCGAGAAAGCTGAAGTGCGTGCTTGTCTGGAAGGTGTTCATCTGGCGCATAGATGGCCGGAGGTTCCGATGATCCTGGAATCAGATTGTCATTCGGTGGTCACCACCAAACTCAAAGAGAACACTCGTAATCGGTCGTCGATTTGGCAACTCATTGAAGAGGCGTGCGAGGTTGGGGGTCAGTTGAGTAGGATTGAATTTGCTCAGATTAGTAGAGTCCAGAATAATTTGGCGCATGATTTAGCGCAGTTTGCTATTAGGTCTAGGGAGTGTCAGGTGTTTTTTTTTCTTGTTTTCCGAAGTGGATTACCACTCTTTCTTGTAAAGACATTACTTAAGTTTTAATAAAGTTTCTGTTTCGCAAAAAAAGATATTATAGTTATAATTGGTTTGTTATCTTATCCGTGATCTGAACTCATGAATCGCGTTCATATGAGTTAGCATAGCACGTGTGAGCTACATAACAGAGTTAGACTCTAAGATGTATTAGCACATATGAGGCAGAGCTGTATATTTTGTTGCAACACATAGGCAGGTTTTATCCTTGAAAATCCTAAACATTATGACTCATGGACATAAGTCAAGATGGCCGAGTTGGTCTAAGGCGCCAGTTTCAGGTACTGGTCCGAAAGGGCATGGGTTCGAATCCCATTCTTGACATAGGTTTTTTTTTTCAGTTTTCAGTACAGGTCTGCTTTCTTTGCTCTGTTTTTTTTTTCAGTTTTCAGTACAGGTCTGCTTTCTTTGCTGAATGGACATGTTTTTTTTTCAGATTCAGTGCAGGTCAGCTTTCTTTGCTTAATACATGGTCAAACCTTTTCTTTATATAATATATAAAAAGCTTACTTTGTTTAATATATTTTGTGGGAGGAAATACATATGCTTGGACTTGGTACAAGTTCACACTTTTGTGTCTTCCATTCCAGAAATTATACATACATAACAGTACAGCTTGGAAAGGCTTGCAGTTTTCTTTCGTGGCACCTTGAACTCGGCACACCCAGAGAGCTATCCATGTACTGTCCCGTCCCGGAAATCTACAGGGAAACATTGAGCTGGAAGCAGTTATAACAGCTCTAAGAAACAGCTTGCTTGCGTGTCTGTCTTGTGTGGATTTATTGTAAACCGGTGCCTTGTTGCATCAGGATCAGCTAAAGTGTAATTTACTTTGTGCAACCCGTGTTCACAGCTTTAAGAAAGTGTGAGTTTTGAACAATCTCAAGATGATATCTAAATACATGATTATCTTTTGCATGAGTAAGCATGCATGGCAGCTTATACTCTAGTGCCGGTTGCTGTCATTTCTGGCCTTTGTGTTATTCACCATTAATTTGACTTGTGAACACTTATGAATTGTGAGCTCAACTGCGCAAATCTCATGGTCATGGCTTAATCCGGCACATTATAAGTTAGAGCAGATTAAAATTCACTTTACAAGGATCCTGTGCCTGTTGTGCATATTAACAGTGGCCTGTGGCCATCTCATCTTTTATTATTTTCAAATACAAACATGAATTGTACTGATAATTCATTGGTAATGCTCGGGAGCGGGTGTCCGTCCGTCCGTCCGGACACCGCTTTCCAGGCCTGCATGTACCGGCCAACAGGCCTGGTTACTGTCTATGTCTCCCCACCTCTCCCTAAAATATCTCCCCATTGCTCTTGGTCTCTTGCCCATCACGTGTTGCTGCGTCGTGCGCTTGCTGCTGTCGTCTTCCCCACCGCGCACTCCATCTCGCGACGCGCGGCTTCCCCATCCAGTGATGTGCTCCATCCTGCGCTGCGCCCCCTCCATCGCCGCGTCGCGCTCCATCCCCCGCCGTGCTCACTATAGCTCGCTGCTACGCACCGTGCCTCATCCCCCGCGGGTGGCGAGGTGCTACTGGGGTGCTGCCGAGGTGCGCCAACGCCGCTGTTCCCTACCAGAAGGTCGTGGGCGCTGTTGATGTAGTGGCCGTTGCGGTGCGCGACCTCAGTAAGGAGATGTTGCGATGAAAGTGCATGTTGCAAGCGTATGTTTCAACTATTTCAGACATTTCAGAGGTATGTTGCAATTAGTTCATATGGATGTTGCAAAAGTAGATTGGAGATGTTGCACATATTACATATGTTGCAAGTGTTTCAGAGGCATATTGGAAGTGTTTCAAAGATTTGTTCAAAATGTTTCATCTATTCCAGACGTATTTGAAAATGTTCTGATATGGATGTTGCATATGTTTCACATATATGTTGTAACAATATGTTCCAAATGTTTCAGCTGTTTGAGTCTTATGTTGCAGCAAGTGTTTTTATTTTGCAAGTTGTAAGTGTTTTATCTGGATGTTGCATATATTTCACATATGTTGCAACAATATGTTCCAAATGTTTCAGCTGTTTGAGTCTTATGCTGCAGCAAGTGTTTTCATTTTGCAAGTTGCAAGTATTTTATCTAGATGTTGCATATGTTTCACACATATGTTGCAAGCGTATGTTTCAGATGTTATATCTGTTGCATACGTTTGTTGCATGCAAGTTTTAATGTTGCATATCTTTCATGTTGTTCGGAGAGTCAGGGGACGCGGGGAGTGATGGTGTCATGGCGCAAGCACCGGGGAGCTGGGGGCTGGGGCGTGCGGCGCGCCGGTATCTTGCGGACGGGGCACACTCGGGGCCGGTGGTCGGGGCGTGATGAGGGCGGGGTGCGAGTGCGGGGTGGGGCGAACGGCCTCGAATCGAGGTAGATAGAGCGGGCCGCGAGTGCGAGGCAAGTCCCCAGACATGCGGCGGGGTGGACGGGAAAAAGCAGCGGACGAGCAGGTGTGCGGGCGTCTGGACGCACGCGTCCAGCGCTAGCACCTCCCATAATTCATTTCACGGTAGCCAAAAATTCTTCGAGTAAATTGCTTCCGTTTTCCTCGATCAAACATCAAATGAAGGGAAATTAGGGAAGTGTGCACAAAATCGACAGCTTGAAATGAATCAAAACTCTGCTTTCTTTCAACCGACTATTTCAGCAGATCCTCTAAAAGGTGGATGCTTATTGCAGAATCGGCCCCAGACCCTGAATTTCCTGAATTGTTTACGTGCCTTTTTGGCAACGCGCATAGCGTTGCAGAAATCAAGAACGACCAGTGATTGCTCTCGACCTCTTGCTCTACAGCTTTCCGCTGCTGCGTAGCATGGCTGAAGGTTAAGCACTCAAAGCTCACTGACACTGATGGTGCTGTACACTTCCTCAAGCTTTCTCAGACTATTACACGTGGTCCAAATGGTCTAAGAAGGCAAAGAGATTGCTGTCTTTCAAGCTCTGCAGAGTGCAGACTGCAGCTGTTCCTCGACATCCATGTCATTGGAGCAAGGACTCCAAGGCACACTAGCAGATCCGAGGTGGCAACCAAGCCATGGTTGTAGTAGAAACTGTAATGCTGTTTTCCCTAGAAATGAAGGAGAAGGACATAGAGGGCAAGCTGCTTCCATGGTGTGTTCTTGGCTATGGTTTTGCCTCTATATATAACGATACAAGCTGAAGAAGTGACGTTGCTGACCTAGTGACCTTGTAGACAACAAGAATCAAACTGACAATGCTGTGTCATGCACTGCTTCTGCAACGAAACCAGCCATCTTCATGACAAGCATCTCTAACTGCACTGGAGCTTATGATCCACATGTGATGTCCAGGTCAGAGGCGGCAAACTCATCTGCACGAGTGTGTACTTTAATGTCTTATTGAGATTGTGAGATCGGTGAGTAATCTTGCATCCAGAGTAAAATAAACGGGAGGAACAGCTGACTTCACAATTCATGATTCTTCATGTGCAAGCATTGCTGGCACGCTTGGCCTGCCTGCTCTACTTACAACATTCAGAATCTGAATTTTGTAATTTCACATACTGCTCCACATACTGTGCAAATTTGTTATGTGTTGGGTCTAATTGAATCGCATCATCATGTTCCAAGTATTGGCAACAAGAATCAGCGTGGCAGCTTACTGTCATATTCCATGCGTGTTATTCCATCTTCCTGAAACTGGCATGCTATTAGTTGTTGAGAGCAAGATCCAGTTTACAAGGATCTTGTGCCTGTAGTTGAGCCACATCCCATGTGAATAATAACAGTGTCCATCTGATCTGTAATTTTCAAATACAAACATGAACTACTAACTTTAGATAAATTACCTCTGACCCGATCATTCTTCTAATGAAGCTCCCAGTTTCTGGTGACTGTTTAACTCTTTGCCTGTCATGCATGGCAAGTTTAAGGAAAATTAAGGAAGAGATCACAAAAATTGACATCAGATGGACCAAAACTTTGCTTTGTATGGATTAAATTTCTTTCTATATACTTTCTCTCATATTTACATAAAAAAAATTGATGATCAGCAGATCCTCTAAAAGGTGGATGCTGATCACAGGCTGTCAGACTTTGTATGATCTATCTACAAACTAAGAGTATTCAGACTCTGCTCTGGATCAATTTCCTGAACAAAGCCGCAACTCCGCTCTCATCAACAATGTACAACTCTAACTCCTGCAATTGCTCCGCTCTCATCAACAATGTACAACTCTAACTCCTGCAATTGCTCCTCACTCACAACTCTCCTCTTCTGGAATGTCTTTGAGACAAGAGACAACTTGCTAGAACTCGGCACCGCCAAGAGATGTGATGATGTTTCTAGCATGGAGACCGCAACCTCTCTGGCTTCAGACAATAGCTTGATGACCCTGCAGTTTTCCTGATCGGCCGGAATGGACTTCTTGCTGATCTTCTTGAATTGTTTCTGTGCTTTCTTCACCAATCGGATGTAGGACTGGATCATGACTTGGACAGCTGCATCGTCTCCTCTCTTGAGAGCCATCTGCATGTCCATGATGTTCATCTTGAGTTCTCCAAAGCTCTCCTGCATGGTGTTGCAAAGATCGAGCAAGACAAGTGTGCGCTCCAGCTCTTGCTCCACCGCTTTCCTCTGCAGACTGCAGTGTAACCTGGCTGCTGGGGCTGGGCAAGCACGCCAGCTCTCGCCGATGCAGCTGTAGACTTCTCTGACCTTTCTGAAACCATCACACATGGTTCCAATGGTCACAGATGATGAAGAAATTTTTGTCCTCACGCTCTGGAGCAGCTCATCAGCATCAATTTCGTTGGAGCGAGGACTAGAAGGCATGCTAGCAGATCCGAGATGGTAAGCCATGGTAGTAAGGATTATAATGCTATTTTGTTCTCTAGACAGTACGAGAACAGAGCAGATGCTGAACTGCTTCAATGGTGTCGACCAGGCCGTAGCTTGCCTCTTTATATAACCAAACAGAAATGAACTCGATGACAGTATCGACAGCAAGAATCTCATTGATGGGAGGTGTTGTGCTGCTGCAACAAAACCACCTATTTGCTTGACAAGATGATTCTTTTTGTTTGCTTGCTTGCTGAGATAAGAGGCAAAATGGTGTGCACGAGTGTGTAGTTTAATGTTAGATCCAGATCATGACATCAGTGAGCAAGCTATGCAATGTGAGATGAAGAGTTGTTACGATGCTGGTAGAGTGGTGGAGGCAGTAGTTGACCTCATTGTTCATGCCTGCTAAGCTGTTGCCTGGTTCTGGTGAATCCTCATGCAGCATCACTAGCATGTTCATTTTTTTTTGTTTAATTGTAGCGTGTAGCATCTTTGGTAATCTCATGATGATCTTCTGACGTGCTTTGTAATTTGGTGGCTTTGTGCATATTGTGCTCCTGTTATCCACAACAAATCATGAAGTTTCAGTCTAGCGCATTCGTGCATCCTCAAATCATGTATATTGTTACAGAGCAGTGTTGGTGTCAATCTGGTTGATAAACACTTATAAATGAATTTGTTATGTATCATTCAAGTGAAATCTTGATGAAATTACTCAAATTTTCTTACCTCTGCAGTCACTTTGAAGATCCATGCTCTGAAAAAAAGAGAATAGAAAGAAACATATTAATAACTAATAAGAGAGAGGACAGAAAGATCGCAATTCATTTTGGTGGGTCAAATTATGAGTGTATAGCCAAAGTATACTCAAATACATATGGTAGAAGTAGATGACACAATTTCCTAGGAAATACAGTAAAACTACTATAAGAGATCCATGTTTTTTTAGGAAACAGGAGGGGTAAAGCCCTACTGATTATACATATTAGTATATAAAAAAAAGATAAAGGTGCATACAAAGAGAAGGTCCATGTTACTAATATCTAACTGTGCAGTCCAATTTTCTTCTTATAATATAATGATACATAGCTCTCATGTTCAAGAAAAAAAATTGTGCAGTTGCAAGTTATTGGTTTCTTGGAAACAAGTCACAGTATTACAAGATAAAGTCTTGTGGTTTGGAACCGGCATGTTTTAGCTAGGGAAAGCAAGATCCACTGTATGAGGATCTTGCGCTTCTTGTTCAGGCACATCTCATTTCAACAAGAATATTATGGCCAACTCATTTTTCTCATACTGATGTCTAAACTAGGAAACGTGTGTCCATAACAGTTCAAAAGATGCAAACCTAGTTCAACATTTTTTGTTTTGCTGGTTTGCATGATGTAAAACAAAAATAAATCACAGGAAAGAATACACACCAAAAAATAGTCACAAGAGAGAGAGACGAGAGGAGACAAAATGAAATAGACCAAAAACTTTGCCTCTCGATTGAGTAATTTTCTATACACTTTGTCATATATCTGTACACACAAAATTGTTTGTATGATCAACACATCCTCTAAAACACAGACACTAATCGCAGGGGGTCAGAGTGTTGTATGGTCTGTCTACAAGCTAAGAGTATTGAGAAGAGAAACTCTGCTCTGGATCAATGTCCTGAACAAAGTCCCGACTCCGCTCTCAAGATCAACAATGTCCAGCTCCAACCCTTGCAATTGCTCCGCCTCGCACACGATTCTCTTCTTTTGGAACGACTTGGAGACGAGTGACCACTTGCTAGAACTTGGCATCACAATTTGCTTCGACAGAAGATGCAACGTCGATTCAAGGACCGACATGGCAATCCCTCTCGCTTCAGCAACCAGCTTGATCACCCTGCATCCTTCGATGTCAGAGGCAGTCTTCTTGTTCTTCTTGAACAGCTTCTGCGCCTTCTTGACCGAGCACATGTAGCACTGAATCTTAGTCTGGAGAGCTGCGTCGTCTCCTCTTTTGAGAGCCAACTGCATCTCCTGAACGCTGGCCTTGAGCTCTACAAAGCTCTCTTGCACGGTGCTGCAGAGGTCGAGCAGGATGAAGGAGCGCTCGAGCTCGTCCTCCACTGCCTTCCTCTGGCTGATGGGCATGCATGTGAGGGCGTCTATGTGGTCGAAGATGCTCCCGAGCTTGCTCAGATCATCCACCATGGTTTCGATGGTGGCTGAAGGCGCTGAGATGGCTGCCTTCAGGCTCTGTAGCTGTTCCTCAACATCAGTCTCGTTGGAGCGAGGGCTTGAAGGCACGCTCGCAGATCTCAGGTGGCACACCATCCTATAGAATTGGTGAAAGGCTGAAAGCTGTGGATCACTGATACTTCTGGGAGTGGGAAAGAAGAAAGATCAAAGGCAAGCTGCTGCAGTGGTGTCTTCTGCGCTTCAGTTTCACACCATCCTATAGAATTGGTGAAAGGCTGAAAGCTGTGGATCACTGATACTTCTGGGAGTGGGAAAGAAGAAAGATCAAAGGCAAGCTGCTGCAGTGGTGTCTTCTGCGCTTCAGTTTCCTTGTTTATATAGCGAAGGAGGTGGATGCAACTGCAGAGCTGAACTAGCAGACAGGGAGAATCATTCTCATGTGTGACCGTGTTCTCATTGTTAGAGCTAGAACAGCTCCGACGTCGTAAGCGCGCCACCCGGAACGATGGTGATCGCGGCGAGATAAACCCTAAAGATGTAAAACATGAGAGATTTTGTGCTGCCTATAACCGCAGCATATTTGGTCCTTTGTTCCTTATATTTATAGGCCTACTCGAGGCTTACAGACTCCAAGCCCCCCACGCCATGCAATACAAAGATCGCAACGCCGTTTCCTTGCAGCGTGCGCTACGTGCGCTCTGCACGACATGGCGTGCGCCTGACCAACTCTACGGGTTGAGTCTTGATCGAGCACGCCTCCGATCAATCCCTGCCCCTAACTTAACCATTACAGACTCTTGACTTGCATCTATTTAGCTAACAAAACACCCCCTAAACTAGATGCACATCGATGACCCCTAATGCACTCCTTAGTTCTATGAACTTCACTCGCCCCAGCGCCTTTGTGAAGATGTCAGCGACCTGTTCTGCAGTCCCGACGTGTTCTATCTCCACCTTGCCTTCTTCGACACACTCACGAAGGAAGTGATACCTTGTATCAATATGCTTGCTTCGATCGTGATGCACCGGATTCCTGCTGAGAGCAATTGCAGACAAGTTGTCCATGAGTAATCTGACAGTCGTCTCCTTTGTCCCCAAGAAATCTGCAACCAATCGGCTTAGCCATATCCCCTGACACGCTGCTGCCGCTGCTGCCACGTATTCTGCTTCACAGGACGATAAAGCAACTATTTTCTGCTTCTGAGATACCCAAGTCACCAAGCTGCCATTCAGAAAATAGCCAACTCCTGTGGTGCTTTTCCTGTCCTCCATATCTCCTGCAAAATCGTTGTCACTATAACCAAGCAGCATTGGTTTTAGCTCAGCTCCCTTCTCATACTTGCAGCCATACCCTAAGGTCCCTTTTAAGTACCTCAGGATACGTTTCACAGCTAGCCAATGATCTCTCCCAGGAGCTTCCATGTACCTGCTCACCACACCTACAGCAAATGCTAAGTCTGGCCTGGTATTGATGATGTACCTCAAACTCCCTATTATACTTCTATATTCAGTGGGATTCAATGACTCTCCTTCATTCTTCTTGCTGAGTTTCAGTCGACATTCCATAGGAGTATCACTTGAGTTACAGTTGCTCATGCCTGCCATATCAATGATCTTTGCAGCATATGAGCTCTGACACAGTGTGATCCCACTTGGATCTTGCTTAACTTCGATTCCCAAGTAGTAACTCAATAGCCCCAAGTCACTCATATTGAATTTTTTCTTCATCTCTGACTTAAACATCTTGATGTCATCTACATCGGGTCCAGAGATGATCAGATCGTCAACATAAACTCCCACAATCAAGAATGAGTTCTCCTTGCTCCTTCTGTAAACTGCATGATCCAGCTTACTTCTGACAAAACCCAAAGCCAACAGCTCCTTGTCTAGCTTGGCATTCCATGCCCTTGGCGCCTGCTTCAACCCATAGAGAGCCTTTTTCAGCTTCAAGACTTTCCCTCCATCACCAACTATGAAACCTGGAGGCTGCTGTACATATACGGTTTCAGCAAGGTCACCATTCAAAAATGCAGATTTTACGTCCATATGATGAACTTCCCAACCGCCTCTAGCAGCTAGAGCCAGCAACACTCGTACAGTCTCAATCCTGGCCACCGGAGCAAAGACTTCGTCATAATCGACTCCATGACGTTGAGCATATCCCTTCGCCACTAGACGAGCTTTGTGCTTCACTATTTTACCTTCAGGGTCTTTTTTTACCTTAAAGACCCACTTCAAACCGATAGCTTTATGCTTGGGAGGTAACGGGCTGACATCCCAAGTTCGATTTGATTCGATCGCCTGCATCTCAGACTCCATGGCTTCCCTCCAGCATTGTTCAGTCATTGCTTCTTCAACTGACCTCGGTTCCTCAGCTGCAAGCAAGCACAACCCGCTGTATTCGTAATTCTCCACCTCTTCTGTAGTTTCCAGCAAATCTGGAATGGTGCGATAACGAAGTGGAACGCCTTCAGAGTCTGCAGATTGCCCGGTTGGTGGTGTAGCCCACTGTATCACTGGTGGTGTGTGTGGAGGCGTATCTAATGCACCCCCAGGCTGTGGGATTGACGGAGCAGGTGACCCCGGTTCACCGGTATCAGGATCCGGAAAATCGTCGCCGTCGCCGTCAGTAGCTTCAGCGCCTGTTGTCGAACCGTGAACAGTGTCACCCCAATCAACCTGAAACATATCAGTCATTGCGTTTTCAGGATCTCCTGTCTCCCTGCTCTGATCTCCTCCCCAATCCCAAGGTCGTTGCTCATCAAATACAACATCACGTGACACCAGTAGCTTATCATTCACCGGATCATAAACACGATAAGCCTTGGATCCTGGTTCATAACCAAGAAAAACGCCTCGGACAGACCTGTCAGTCAGCTTGCTTGACCCCGGACCAACTGTCTTGACAAAAGCAGTACAGCCGAAAGTTCTCAAGTGCTTGACCCCTGGCTTCTTTCCGAACCACGCTTGATATGGTGTCTGTCCACGCAGGCTCTTCGTCGGGGATCGATTCAAAATATGGACTGCCGTTCTGACAGCCTCTCCCCAAAACCGAGGTGGCACCTTCATACTCTTCAGTAGACAGCGCGCCATCTCGACTACCGTCTGGTTTCTTCGCTCCACAACTCCGTTCTGTTGTGGAGTGTACGGTGCAGTGGTGTTATGCTTGATCCCATGATCTCCACAGAACACCGTGAAAGCTCCACTGTTGAACTCTCCCCCCCCGATCGCTCCTGAATGCTTTCAGTCGCCGACCAGATTCTAACTCAGATGCAGCTTTAAACTTCTTGAAAACGGATAGAGCTTCGGCCTTGGTTGTCAGCAACTCAATCCACATGTAACGACTGAAATCGTCCACAATGAGCATAAAATAGGATTTACCTCCTGGTGTGGGCGGTGTAATCTGCCCACACAAATCCGTGTGCACCAACTCCAGTCCAACTGATGCACGCCATGAGGAAGATTGAGGAAAAGGTCTTCTATGTTGCTTGCCGAAGGCACAGCCGTCACAGACTTGTTCCACCTTCCTAATCAGAGGTAAACCATCAACCATCTCCTTGACACCAAGATCCCGCAAAGCCCTGAAGTTTAAATGCCCAAAGCGAGCATGCCAGCGCCAGGCCTCCTCCTCCATCTTGGATAGCAAACATACATGTGAAGTCAGGTTCACATTCATGACATAAAGACGATTTCTTCGTTCTGCCCTGATTACTACACCACGTGATTCTCCAGGATGCTCTCTTTCGAACACCTCCATCACACCTTTGTCAATTACAACTCGGCATCCAGCCTCTTCCAATTGACCCAGGCTTACAATGTTGCATCTAAGAGAAGGAATAAAATAGACCCCCGTAAGTACTCGGTGCTCCTGATTTCTTCCAGCAATGGTGACTGCGCCGACTCCATGAATCTTCACTGTCGACCCATCTCCAAACCTTACTACGCCCTGAACTGTTTCATCTAAGTCTGCCAAAGAATCTCGGCAACCCGTCATATGATTTGTGGCGCCAGTATCAAGAACCCACACACCTGCATCGTACTTCGCTGGAAACACCCGTTCTTGATTCAGGAACAGTCCTTGCCGTCCCACCTTCGGAGTGGACATCACGTTACACACCTGCGCTACCAGCAGAGCTGGTGCTTTATCAGCATCAATGGCAACATGATGAGCTGCATCCTCCTGCTCATCCTTGCCTGCCTTCTTATTTAAACACTCCCTCGCCCAGTGTCCAAAGACCCCACACTTCTTACACCTGCCGTTGCGACGAGGTGTCCCTGATGATGGATGACAATTTCGTTTGTCATGATCAGTCTTGTCTCCACCAGGTCGAGGCCCTGCCTTGTTTTTCTTCACATGGTGGCTCCCTCCTTTCCCTCCTTGGGAAGACGAATCTGAGCCCACCATGCGGCTCTTGTTCCTTGCCAACCACTCCTCCTCCGTAAGGAGAAGAGTAGACTTTCCCTTCTCAGTAGCTTGCTCTGTTGAAGGTTCAAGTCTATCTTCAGCAGCCCTAAGCCGCCCAACTAGATCTTCAATTGTCAAGGTCTTCAAGTCACAGAACATCTCTATCGTCACCGCTACTTGATTATATCTTGGCGGCACAACTCGTAGAAATTTCTTGACCACACGCGTGTCATCCACGCTCTCTTCACCGAGACCCTTCAGATCGGTTGCAAGCTTCCCAATTCTCACGGCAAAATCATCTATGGTTTCACCGGTCTTGAATGAGATAGATTCAAAATCTGCCAGCAATTTCTGTGCGTTGACCTCCTTCACCCTCTCTGCCCCTAGGCGCATCGACTTGATTGCCTCCCATGCCTCCTTTGCCATCTTTTTGTTCAGCAGCATCGAGTGCATATCGGGAGGCACACCACGCATCATGGCTCCAAGCGCGAGTCGATCTCGACGCCGCTCGACCTTGCTTGCATCTGCTGGTTCGATCGCGTCCCACAGGTACATGGCCTCCAGATTACAACGCACATGCATAGACCACTCTTGGTAATTTGACTTGGAGAGCATCGGCCAGATCAAACTACCCGCCGCTTGATTCCAAGCCCGCTCCATCACCTCCGCGTCCTTTTCGCTGGTTCCCATGGCGAGAACTATGAGCGTTCACGTCTCCTTGTTCTTGAATCTAGTGAGCAGCGTCACCAGACACCTTCTACAGATCCTCTCCGCCGCCGAACGCACCTCCTTCGGCTCTGATACCAGCTGTTAGAGCTAGAACAGCTCCGACGTCGTAAGCGCGCCACCCGGAATGATGGTGATCGCGGCGAGATAAACCCTAAAGATGTAAAACACGAGAGATTTTGTGCTGCCCATAACCGCAGCATATTTGGTCCTTTGTTCCTTATATTTATAGGCCTACTCGAGGCTTACAGACTCCAAGCCCCCCACGCCATGCAATACAAAGATCGCAACGCCGTTTCCTTGCAGCGTGCGCTACGTGCGCTCTGCACGACATGGCGTGCGCCTGACCAACTCTACGGGTTGAGTCTTGATCGAGCACGCCTCCGATCAATCCCTGCCCCTAACTTAACCATTACAGACTCTTGAGTTGCATCTATTTAGCTAACACTCATGCGCTGCAACCAAAGCCAGGTAGCCAACTAATAAGAACCTCATTGCTCATTGAGCTTGATTATGAGGCTGTCATGTCTGTGCTATCGCTGGCAAGCTCGCCTGCACGGATGAAAGGGCGTTGAGATTAGCATCAGATCCAGATCGTCAGATGAATTAATTAGCCTGCAAGTTGCCGCTAGAGGGGTGAACATCTAGTTGACTTCGACTCCCAGCTCAAGGTTCGGTGGTTTCCATGCATTCCGATCTAATGGGTTCTGTTATTTTTAATTGAAGCGAGCATCGCTGGCATGTTCAAAATTTTTTGTTTAATTGAAGCGTGTAGCACCTTCGGCAATCTCAAGATGATCTACATACGTGTTTTGTAATTCTGAGGCTTAGCTAGAGCATGCCATGCTCCTGTTGTCTGCAACAAATCATGACAATTCAGTCTAGCGCATCCATGCATCATCTAACCCTTCTCGAATGGATAGGGCAGTGTTGGTGTCATGCAAGTCATCTAGTTGCTAAACACTTAATTCAATGAATTTTCTATATACCATTATAGTGAAATATTGATGAAATTACTGAAACTTTCTTACCTTTGGTTTCACTCTGAAGAGTCATGCTCAGAGGGTTCACTCTGAAGATCCATTCTCTGTAAAAAACAATTATGAGAAGCTAGAAGGAACCATATTAATAAGAAAAAGGGCAAAAAGATCTAATATATTCATTTTGGTGGGTAAAACTATGAGTGTATATCCTAATTATAATCATATATAGAGCAGAAGTAGATGGCACAGAGTCTTGTGAAATAAAATACAAATATAAGAGACTAATGTTTTTTTGGAGGAAACTGGAGGGGTAAAACCACTACTGATCATATATATTAATCAAAAAGATAAATGTGTATACAAAGAGAAGGACCATATTAATATCAAATGTGCAGTTGCACAGGATTCCACTCAATAGTAAAGTTATTAGTTTCTTGGAAACAAATAGTGCTAGGAGGAGATAAATTCTCAAGGTTTGGACTTTGGAGTTGGCATGTTTTCGGTAGGGAGCTAGAGATCCACTTTATAAGGATCTTGGGCTTGCTGTTATGGCCAACTCATTTTCTCATACTGATGTTGAATACCAAAAAAACGTGTTTCCATAACAGCTCAAATTATGTTGACCTTAGTCATTGTTTGGCTGGCATTTGCATGATGTAAAAAAAAACCGAATCATAGGCAAGGATGCACACCATAAAATTAGCCACCACAGAGAGGCCAACTGCCAACAGGAAATAGACCAAAAACTTTGCCTCTCATTTGAGTAAATTTCTGTACACTTTCTGACATATATATCTGTACATTCAAAATTGTTTGTATGATCAGCAAATCCTCTAAAATGCGGATGCTAATCGCAGGGGATCAGAGTTGTTGACTTGTTGTATGGTCTACAAGCTAAGAGTATTCAGAAGAGAAACTCTGCTCTGGATCAACGTCCTGAACAAAGTCCCAACTCCGCTTTCAAGACCAACAATGTCCAGCTCCAAACCTTGCAACTGCTCCGCCTCGCATACGATTCTCTTCTTTTGGAACGACTTGGAGACAAGTGACCACTTGCTAGAACTTGGCATCGCAATTTGCTTCGACAGGAGATGAAATGTTGATTCGAGGATTGACAGGGCAATCTCCCTTGCTTCAGCAACCAGGTCGATCACCCTGCATCCTTCAATGTCAGAAGCAGTCTTCTTGTTGACCTTCTTGAACAGCTTCTGTGCCTTCTTGACCAAACGGGCATAGCACTGAACCCTGGTCTGGAGAGCCGTGTCGTCTCCTCTTTTGAGAGCCAACAGCATCTCCTGGATACTGACCTTGAGCTCCACGAAGCTCTCTTGCACGGCACTGCAGAGGTCGAGCAGGACGAGGGAGCGCTCAAGCTCCTCCTCCACTGCCTTCCTCTGGCTGCTGGGCAGGCATGTGAGTGCATCTATGTGGATGTAGATGCTCCCGAGCTTGCTCAGACCATTGACCATGGTTTCGATGGTCGCTGAAGGCGGAGAGATGGCTGCTTTCAGGCTCAGAATCTGTTCCTCAACATCGGCCTTGCTGGAGCGAGGGCTCGAAGGCACGCTTGCAGATCTCATGTGGTAAGCCATCTTTGGAATCAGTGAAAACTGTGAAATACTGAAGCCTCTGGGAGTGGGAAAGAAGAAAGATCAAAGGCAAACTGTTGCAATGGTGTCTTTGGGCTTCGGCTTCCTTGTATATATAGCGAAGGTGGTGGATGCAACTGCACAGCTGAACCAGCAGACAGGGAGAATCATTCTCATGTGTGACCAACTGCGTGCTCAAGCGCTGCCACCGAAGACAACTAATAAGAATTGCATTGCCCATTTGAGCTTGATTACGAGGCTGTCATGTCTATGCTATGGCCGGCAAGCTCGCTGCACGGACGAAAGGGCGTCGAAATTAGCATCTGATCCAGATCGTGAGATGGATTAATTAGCCTGCAAGTTGCCGGTGGAGGGGCCAACATTTAGTTGACTTCGCCTCCCAGCTCCAGGTTCCCATGCATTCCGATCTGGTGGGTTCTGCTATGTTTAATTGAACTGAGCACAGCTGGCATATTCATTATTTTTTTTAATTGAAGCATGTAACACCTTTGCCAATCTACAAGACGATCTGCAGACATGTTTTGTAATTTTGTGGCTTTGCTAGAGCATGTCATGCTCTTATTGTCCAACAAATCATGACAATAGTGCATTCGTGCATCCTCTGACCCTTCTCTAATGGATAGAGCAGTGTTGGTGTTCATGCAAGTCATCTGGTAGCTAAATACTTATTTTTATGAATTTTCTATGTATCATTCAAGTTAAATCTTCATGAAATTACTGATACTTTCTTACCTTTGGGTTCACTCTGAAGATTCATGCTCTCAGGGTTCACTCTGAAGATCCATGCTCTGAAAAAAAAAACAATTATAAGAAGCTAGATGGAACCATATTAAAAAGAAAAAGAAGGACAAAAAGATCTAACAAATTCATTTTGGTGGGTAAATGTTAGACTACCTATGTTTAGCATGTTAGACTACCTATGTTTAGTGTGTGAGTACCCGGTCTTAGTGTGTGAGTACCTGGTCTTGGTGCATGGGAGCCTCCCATCAGTTGTAGGCATGGTGACCGGGCACCAATGGCCAGCAGTGCCTCGGCACATCTATTTGTATCACGCACAACATATGGAGAAGATCCAATAGAGACTCATTCACTCTCATGGTATCTCGCTTAGGTTCGGTCTTCCGCTGCCCAACCTTCCCCGCGTGCGCCGGCTCATCGCCGCGCCGCCTTCCCTTCGCGAGCGCAGGCACCTCGCCGCGCCGCCTTCCCCCGCGCGCGCAGGCCCCTCGCCTCGCCGCCCTTACCGCGCCGCGATCCTCTGCGCCGCGCACTCCTTCGACATGGTGACGCCTCCATCGACTCCCAAGCGGAGCGATCACCCTGACCCCTCTGCTTCCGTCCAAGGAGGCGCCGTCGCCCAGCGCCTCGCCCAGGAGCAGGCGAACGAGGCCGCCGCCGCTGCTCAGCGCCTCGAGCGCGAGCGCACGGCCGCGCGCGACGCCGCCCTGGCGCGCGCCCTCGAGGCCGAGCAGGAAGCCGCGGCTGCGGCCAAGGAGCGCGATGACGCGGCCCTGCACGCCAGCGACGCACTCGCGCGCGCCGCCATGGAGTGGGTGGCCGCTGCCGCCGCCCTCACGCCCGAGCCGTCGGGGGCCGCACCTGGTGGCGCCTCGGCGCTGTCTGGAGGAACGCCTGCGCCGACTGACCTCCGCGCGGCAATGCTTCACCACGAAGCCGTGGCTCTACTCCAACTCCACTCTCAGGCTGTTGCCGTCAGCAACATCCGGAACCACGTCACCACCGTCCTCGACGTTGATTCCGGTAACTTCAACCGCTGGTGTGATCAGTTTCTACTCATCCTCGGCAAGTTCTCGCTACAGGCCATGTCCGTGAGGATCCTCCAGACCCGATCTCTCCTGATTGGGCCCGGATGGACTACGTCATCAAGTCCTGGATCGTCGCCACGCTCACCGATGATCTTGGCGAGATCATCTCCGCCCGGGGCTCCACTGCCCGGCACGCCTGGCTCGCCGTCGAGTCGCAGTTCCTCGGCAATCGGGAGGCCCGCTCCATTCAGCTGGAGACGCGGTTTTGCAACTTCGTCCAGGGCGACCTCTCCATCACCGAGTACTGTCGCAAGCTGAAGAAGATGGCCGATGATCTCATGGCCCTCGTTGAGGTCATCACCGACCGCACCCTCGTCCTCAACGTCATCCGCGGCCTCAACGAGCGCTTCAGCAACATCGGGGCGCTTCTCCGCCGGGCCAAACCCTTCCCCACCTTCCTGGAAGCCCGTGAGGACATGGAGAACCGCAAGGATGCTCCAGCCGCTGCACTCGCTGCCTCCACCACTCCCACCCCGGCCCCTGCGTCTTCTGGCACGGGCTCTGGGGGTGCTGGTGGGAGTTCTAAGGCTCCCAGCCACCGTCGCAGCAAGTGCGGTGGTGGCGGCAAAGGCCACGGCGGTAGCAGCTCTTCAGGATAGGGCTCCCGATCCCCTGCTGGCACGACGCAGCAGCAGGCAGCAGCCGGCTGCCGGGGGGCGCCCTTGGCCCAGCTTCTACAACCCGTGGTCCGGCACCATCCAGATGTGGCCAGGGGGTCCTCGTCCACCCCTGGCGCCCATCCCGGTGCCCCCTCACCTCCAGGCGCAGCACCAGGCACAGCAGCAGGCGCAGCAGCAGGCCCTGCTCGCCCAGCAGCAGCAGCAGGCGCTTGTTGCCCACCAGCAGCCCGCTCCCCATGGTGCTGGACAGTGGGTCGCTCCGGGGCACTACAACCCCATGACCGGCCTCCCTTCCTGGGACCCAACGGACGTCGCCGCGTCGTTCAGCATGACGTCGCTAACCCCTCCTTCGACCAACGAGTGGTACTTCGACTCAGGTGCTACTTCACATATGACATCTCAGTCCTCCTCACTTTCACATGCTTTATTCCCGCGGTACCCTAACTCTTCATCTATTGTTGTCGGTAATGGCTCCCTTATTCCTGTTACTGCCACTGGCTCCACAGAGTTATCACCCACTTTACGTCTTAATAATGTCCTTGTTGAAAGTCCTATGTTTGGTGTTGGTAATTAGTGACAATGCCTAAGTACTAATCCTATGCCTAAGTTGTATGTAGCATATGAGGATTAGTACATTCCAAGGTTGGTGGCAAGATGGACATGGTGATCATGATGGCCACACTTGGATTTGGATGCAACCCTACGTGATCAAGGCAAAGGTATATGCTTAAGGGTTGTGTTTTAGTAACCAAGACACCTAGTGGGTGTGGTTACATTATAGGATAGATAGCCGTACTATAAAGAGGGAAATGACGCGGCTATTGAACTCCTAAGTGCCTCTAGGTGTGCATTTCATGTCATATGCATTTGGATAGAACTAATAACGCCTCGAAAATTGATTGTGAAAATGCTAACACACATGCACATGGTGATGATCACTTGGTGGTGTTAGCACATTCACGATGGCGTTGGAGTTTAAGCGGTAGAGAGGGTTTGGGGTCCTCTCTCCCTCCCGCCGAGCGTGCGAGCGCGGGATTCAGGCGATTTCGGGGAAATGAAATGCCTATTTTCTACTACGCCGAAAGTCGGAAATCAAACGGAAAAGAAACGGAAGCGAACGGAGGTCACAGTGGTGACCGGACGCTGCACCGGACGCGGTCACTGTGTGACCGGACGCGTCCGGTCAGTGTCCAGTGTCTGCGCGTTTTTTCAGTTGGTTGATCGGACGCGAGGAGCGTCCGGTCACAGGCGACCGGACGCGTCCGGTCGTCCAGGGAGCTTACTGGACTCTCACCGGACGCTGGCACTGTGGCATCCGGTCAGTTCTAACAGCGCGTCCGGTCGCTATTTCGTTGTGCGCGGCTCAGGGTTGACCAACGCGTCCGGTCAGTTACGGGACCGGCGCGTCCGGTCGTTCCCGGCGCGTCCGGTCGTTGCGACCGGCGCGTCCGGTCAGTGCTTCGCGAGTTAGCCGTTGGGCGACCGACGCGTCCGGTCAGTTGGACCAGCGCGTCCGGTCAGTGCTTCGCGAAAGAGCCGTTGCGCGACCGGCGCGTCCGGTCAGTTGGACCAGCGCGTCCGGTCAACGCGACTTCGGCTGTTTAAGTTTCTAACGGCTATATTCGAAGGGGTACGTCTATAAATACTCGTTGGCCGGCTCAAGGCTCTCTCTCTTGGACATTTGACATACTTGTGAGCACTTTGAGCTAAGCAACTCCCCTCCCACTCATCTCTCTTGCTTCTTTGTATATTCGAAGTGAGATTGAGTGATCCAAGTGCATTTGCATTTTGAGATAGCATCTAGTTGGCACTTGGTGGTTGATTTGCTGCGGGATTCTTGTTTCTCTTGGTGGTTGCCGCCACCTAGATGGCTTGGAGCAGCTTGGAGGCATTGGCAAGAGTTGGTGATTGTTCTTGGCCACCTCCGGTGTTTGTGAGGGGTTTGTGCCTACCTCGGCGAAGCGCCAAAGGCAACGTGAGTAAATTGCTAGTGTCATTGCAACCTTTTGCCATTTGGTAGGTTCTTGTGGTGCCTTTCGAGAGGCTCGGTGTGAGACCGATTAGCCACCGAACCACGTGGTGAAGAGGGACACAACGGGGACTAGCGTGCCGGCAAGCACGTGAACCTCGGGATAAATCTTGTGTCATCACTTTCATATTGTGATTGATTGATCCCGGTGTTCGGTTGTCTTGGTATTCATTGTTGATCATATTGGTTGGCTCAATACTTCGCCCCTCGGTGAAACCTTTCTAACTCTATCTTGTATTACTTTCTTAGTTATCTTTGCTAGCTTGTTAGCTTTGCTAGAGTAGCTCTTTTGTGTAGCTTGCTAGTTATAGTTGTAGTTACCTTCTCGGTTTGACTTGTGCGGTTGAGTGCAAATATACTAGAATTGTGAATTGGATAGGTGGCTTGCAAACACCCCGTAGGCTAAGCAAAACTCGCATCTCGCTACTTGTTTTATTGATAAACTTGTTTAGCTTGTCTTTGTAGAAATTTTTAAAAGGCTATTCACCCCCCCCTCTAGCCATCAAGACCTTTCAAGTGGTATCGGAGCCGTGGTCACCGTTTGTAAGGCTTAACAACCTCGGTGTAAGATGGCTCAAGTTGTGTTCAACCATGTCGGGGGCAAGCCTGCATTCTTTGATGGTGTCTCTTCTTTTGATCATTGGAAAAGAAAGATGAAGCAATATCTTGGCTCTATCAATGAGAAGGTTTGGGAGGTGACACATCATGATTATGCTATCATTGATCCCGACAACCTCACCAACAATGACCGCATCAACAACCAATGCAACACTATGGCTCTCAACACTCTCTACAATGGGATTGATGCAAAGGTCTTTGAGCAAATCAAGGATCTTGAGATGGCAAGTGAAGTGTGGACAAGATTAGAGGAAACATATGAGGGCACTTCAACGGTAAAGAGTGCCAAGCTCTATATGCTCAAGGATAAGTTTGCAAGCTTCAAGATGAAGGATGATGAGTCCATACCGGAGATGTTCTATAGGCTACAAGTTATTGTCAATGATCTCAAGAGCCTAGGAGAAGATGTCAAGGACAAGGACTTCTCACATAAGTTCTTGATGAACTTACCTAAGAAGTTTGCTATCTTGAGGAAGATGATCCAAAGAGAGGGTTTGGACAAGGTAACTCCAAACCAAGTGCTTGGAGATGTCATGACCGATGCTCAATATGATGATGATGAAGATGAAGATGAGAAGAAGGAGATCAAGGTCAAGCAAGAGAAGCCCATTGCATTCAAGGCCTCATCTTCTAAGGGCAAGAGCAAGGTGGAGAGTGATGATGATGATCCATTCGATGATGAGACCATGGCCCTCCTAGTGCACAAGATGGGAAGGTTCATGAAGAAGAAAGGATATGGTGCAAGGAAGAGAAGGGACTTCATGAAGGCAAAGGAGGTGCTTTGCTACAATTGCAATAGCCCCGATCATATAGTGGCAAAGTGCCCCTATGAAGACAAAAGATATCATGATGGGGAGTTGAAGTTGAAGAAAAACAAGAAGGACAACAAGGAGAAGAAAGAGAAGAAGAGCTTCACTATCAACAAGAAGAAGAAGGGTGGTGGTTATGTGGTCACTTGGGATAGTGACAACTCCGATAGTGAGGATGATGAAAGCTCTAGTGATGATGAGAGGACCACTCGGCGAGCCATTGCAAGCATCGCCCTCTCCAACAAGTCATCCATCTTCGACACTACATCGACATGCCTTATGGCCAAGCCTACCAAGGTAAAATATGATGATAGTGATGATGATTCTTGTGCTAGTGATGATTGTAGGAGTGATGATGAGGAGGATGAGGACTACTCCAAGGATGATCTATTGGGCATAATAGATCAAATGAGCAAAGGCTACAAGAGGACCACCAAGAAATACAAAATCTTGGAACAAGAGCTCATTGCCAAGAGCAATAAAAATGATGCCTTGATGGAGGAGCTTGTTGCTCTCAAAAAGAGTAAGGAGTGCAAAGGAATTGAACAAGAGCTCAAAGCTCTTAGGAAATCCTTTGATGAGCTAGAAGCCTCTCGTGAGTGTCTAAAGGAAGACCACGAGGACCTTGAAGTTGCTCACACTAGGCTTAAGGAAGCCCACTCCTCTCTACTTGAGCTCATCAAGGAGAAGGACCTCAAGTTGGAGAAGCTCATGAAGGAAGCTAAGGAGGAGCAAGTGATTCTCACTTGTGATATTGGACTAACATGTGATATTATTGATGATTCTTTATTTGTTGGTCCTACTAATGCTTCATGTAGCTCATCATCATCCACCACAACCAACTCTACCTCTACTACTAGTGATTCATCACTTGTGGTTGAGAATGAGACTCTCAAGAGAGAGGTGGATGATCTCACCCGCGCATTAGGCAATGCCTATGGTGGGGATGCCCGCTTGCTAAAATGCTTGAGTAGCCAAAGATTCTCTCTTAACAAAGAGGGTTTGGGCTATACTCCCAAGAAGGGCAAGGCGGCCTTTGCTACTCCAAAGCCTCGCCTTGTGAAGGGCAATGGTCGTTATTGCAATAGATGCAAGCAAGTTGGACATCTAGAGATTAATTGTAATAAAATGAACAAGAACAACAACAAGTTTCATGCTAAAATGAATTACATTCCTTTTGATTCTTGTTATGTGCTTACCAAGGGTGAGAAAGGTGTGCATGCTAAGTTTGTTGGTACACCAATTGTGGGTCCAAAGAAGAAGGCCATTTGGGTACCAAAGAGCTTAGTGACTAACCTCCAAGGACCCAAGCAAGTATGGGTACCTAAAAGACATTAATTTGTTTTGTAGGTAAATTACAAGGCCGGAGGAAGGCATTGGGTGCTTGATAGTGGGTGCTCTCAACATATGACCGGTGATTCAAGAATGTTCAACTCTCTCAAATCAAATGATAGTGGCATTGATAGCATCACATTTGGTGACAATAGCAAGGGTGATGTGAAGGCTCTTGGAAGGATTGCAATCTCAAATGATCAAAGCATTTCCAATGTGCTCTTAGTTGAAAAGTTGAACTTCAATCTTCTCTCGGTTGCTCAATTGTGTGATCTCGGTTTCAAGTGCATATTTGGTGTTGATGATGTGGAGATAATTAGTGTTGATGGCTCCAACTTGATCTTCAAAGGTTTTAGATATGAGAATCTATACTTGGTTGATTTCAATGCTAGTGACACTCAACTTTCAACATGCTTGCTCACCAAATCAAGTATGGGTTGGTTATGGCATAGAAGACTTGGTCATGTTGGCATGAAGCAATTGAACAAGTTAGTGAAGCATGACTTAGTTAGAGGCTTGAAGGATGTCACATTTGAGAAAGATAAGCTATGTAGTGCATGTCAAGCCGGAAAGCAAGTAGGCAACACTCATCCATTAAAGAGCATTATGAGTACTTCCAAGGCATTTGAGTTGTTGCACATGGATCTATTTGGGCCAACTACATACACAAGCATTGGTGGCAACAAGTATGGCTTTGTGATTGTGGATGATTTCACTAGATATACATGGGTATTCTTTCTTGTGGACAAGAGTGATGTATTTGACATATTCAAGAAGTTCATCAAGAGGGTACAAAATGAGTTTGAAACCACAATCAAGAAAGTGAGAAGTGACAATGGAAGTGAGTTTAGAAACACAAGAGTTGATGAGCTATGCGAGGAGCTTGGAATCAAGCATCAATTCTCGGCCAAGTATACACCTCAATCTAATGGCCTAGTTGAGAGGAAGAATAGAACCTTGATTGATATGGCAAGATCAATGTTGAATGAGTATAATGTGAGTCATTCATTTTGGGCCGAAGCAATCAACACGGCTTGCTTCTATAGCAACCGCCTCTATTGCCACAAGTTCTTAGAGAAGACACCATATGAGATCTTAAATGGAAGAAAGCCCAACATTGCATACTTTCGGGTATTTGGTTGCAAATGCTATATCTTGAAGAAGGGCACTAGATTGAGCAAGTTTGAGAAGAAATGTGATGAAGGATTCCTACTTGGTTACTCCACTACTAGCAAAGCTTATAGAGTTTGGAATTTGGCTAGTGGTTTACTTGAGGAAGTTCATGATGTTGAATTTGATGAAACAAATGGTTCTCAAGATGAGGAAAATAACTTGGATGATGTAAGAGGAACTCAATTGACCAATGCTATGAAAGAAATGGATATTGGTGATATTAGGCCAAAGCAAGTGATTGATGTGGATGACAACAAAGATCAAGTGTTTCAAAGTCCAATTACACAAGCTAGTGGTTCTCTAATGCAAAATCAAGCTAGTACATCATCTCAAGTGCAACAAGATCAACAAGTGGCTAGTTCATCATCTCCAACTTATGATCAACATCAACATCCAAGCAATCAAATCCAAGTGCTTCAACCAACCAACATTGCAAGAGACCATCCATTAGATTCCATCATTGGTGACATACAAAGGGGAGTTCAAACTAGATCAAGATTGGCATCATTTTGTGCTCACTCTTCTTTTGTGTCAATGGAAGAACCCAAGGACATTGATAAAGCATTGAGAAATCCGGATTGGGTAAATGCAATGCATGAAGAGCTCAACAACTTCAAGAGAAATGAAGTATGGGAACTAGTTGAGAGGCCTAAGAATCATAATGTCATTGGAACAAGATGGGTCTTTCGCAACAAGCAAGATCAAGATGGGATAGTAGTAAGGAACAAAGCAAGACTAGTGGCTCAAGGTTACACACAAATAGAGGGTCTTGACTTTGGTGAAACTTATGCCCCGGTTGCAAGATTGGAAGCAATTAGGATCTTACTTGCCTATGCTTGTGCTCATAATATCAAGTTATATCAAATGGATGTGAAGAGTGCATTTCTCAATGGGTACATTCAAGAGGAGGTGTATGTGGAGCAACCTCCCGGTTTTGAGGATGACAAGAAACCCAACCATGTATACAAGTTAAGGAAAGCTTTGTATTGATTGAAGCAAGCACCTAGAGCATGGTATGAAAGATTGAGGGACTTCTTGCTATCCAAAGGATTTGTCATGGGCAAAGTGGATACTACTCTCTTCACCAAGAAGATTGGGAAAGACTTGTTTGTATTGCAAATTTATGTTGATGATATCATCTTCGGTTCAACCAATCAAGATTATTGTGATGAGTTTGGGAAAATGATGGCAAAGGAATTTGAAATGTCAATGATCGGTGAACTTAGTTTCTTTCTTGGACTTCAAATCAAACAAACGAAAGAAGGAACATTTGTGAGCCAAACCAAGTACATCAAAGATATGCTCAAGAAGTTTGGCATGGAAGATGCAAAGGACATTACAACCCCAATGGGCACTAGTGGAAGTTTGGATAGTGACAAGAGTGACAACATGGTGGATCAAAAGCTTTATAGATCAATGATTGGTAGCTTACTCTATGTGACGGCATCAAGGCCCGATGTGATGTTTAGTGTATGCATGTGTGCAAGATTTCAAGCCTCACCAAGAGAAAGTCATTTGAAGGCAACAAAGAGAATATTGAGGTATTTGAAGCATACACAAGATGTTGGATTGTGGTATCCCAAAGGTGCAAGCTTTGAGCTAGTTGGATATTCGGATTCCGACTATGCCGGTGACAAAGTGGAGAGAAAGAGCACTTCCGGGACTTGTCAATTGTTGGGAAGATCACTTGTCTCATGGTCATCCAAGAAGCAAAATAGTATTGCACTATCTACCACCGAAGCCGAATACATCGCCGCGGGTAGTTGTTGTGCACAAATCTTGTGGATGAAGGCAACATTGAAGGATTTTGGAATTAATTTCAAGAATGTGCCATTGCTATGTGACAATGAAAGTGCCGTGAAGCTAACCAACAATCCGGTTCAACATCAAAGAACAAAGCATATTGATGTTCGTCATCATTTCATTAGAGATCATCAACAAAAGGGTGACATTGCTATTGAGAGTGTGGGCACCGAAGATCAACTAGCCGATCTATTCACCAAGCCACTTGATGAGAAGAGATTTCACAAGCTAAAGAATGAGTTGAACATACTTGACTTCTCCAACATGAGTTGATGCACCCCATATATGACATGCCTCTCCTTCGAGCCCCAAGGTACAATTGGTTGACATGTCATACATTCTATGCTAAGGACTTGTCTAGTGCATCTAGTCATAATTTACATGTTCTAGGCTCATTCATGAAATCAAATGAATTTGAAGTTTATATGGTGCCACTATTGTTTCCATGTCTTGTATGATCTAGTGGTAGCATATAACTTGTTTAAGTAGCTTGTGATCCTAAGTGTTTAATCTAGATCATTTGTCTAAATATTTGCTTCAACATGGTGCATGATAACCCTTCTAGCAAGGTGTGAAGAAGCTTGCCCTTGGATCAAACCGAAGCATTTTATTTATGCAAGCAATCTAGGTTGAATCACAAACTTGATCCTCACCCCATATTTCAACATGATAATCTATCTAAAATTGGTCCCTTGTGGTCATTGGTGCCAAAGGGGGAGAAAATGTTGTTCACAAAGATAGAACTCAAAGGGGGAGAAAAATGTTGTTCACAAAGATAGAACTCAAAGGGGGAGAAAAATGTTGTTCACAAAGAGAAAACCTAAAGGGGAGAATTGATAAAAGAAGGGGATCAACTAAAATTTTGAGCACACAAGTAGGGGGAGCAAGCTCTTAAACATGAATGTTGCATTTCCATGTGCACTTCATATGTATGATGCATAGTTATGCATTTCTTTTTCTCCGATACTTTGCTTGTGTGGTGTTTTGCTAGTATACAATTGAATGGTGTATTGAAGTACTAGCATGAATAGGAAGTAGTTAGATTTCTCTTACTTCATGTTTTCCAAAGTGGTACTAGAGCCTTGCTTATAATGTTGATCTCACGAGGTTTCTAGTTTTGTTTATGCTTTTTCAAGTGGTATCTAACTACACAAGGTGCTAAGATGGTGTTTATCGCTACTCCGATGGTATCACGCTTCAAAGGTCTATAATCTAAAACACTTAGCACCTATTGATAGTCAATGCTCCTATATTTTCCTATCTAAGCATGTATGCTTCCTAAATCCAAACATATAGCATACATGTAGGGGGAGCCATTGCTATCAATTTGAATTCATGATCACATGTCCATAATTCTTACACATGGTAATATACTTGGACAATGTGACATGGGTTCAATCAAAATTTTATCATAATATCTTTGTGAAAGGGTTGTCACCAATTACCAACAAGGGGGAGATTGAAAGTCCTATGTTTGGTGTTGGTAATTAGTGACAATGCCTAAGTACTAATCCTATGCCTAAGTTGTATGTAGCATATGAGGATTAGTACATTCCAAGGTTGGTGGCAAGATGGACATGGTGATCATGATGGCCACACTTGGATTTGGATGCAACCCTACGTGATCAAGGCAAAGGTATATGCTTAAGGGTTGTGTTTTAGTAACCAAGACACCTAGTGGGTGTGGTTACATTATAGGATAGATAGCCGTACTATAAAGAGGGAAATGACGCGGCTATTGAACTCCTAAGTGCCTCTAGGTGTGCATTTCATGTCATATGCATTTGGATAGAACTAATAACGCCTCGAAAATTGATTGTGAAAATGCTAACACACATGCACATGGTGATGATCACTTGGTGGTGTTAGCACATTCACGATGGCGTTGGAGTTTAAGCGGTAGAGAGGGTTTGGGGTCCTCTCTCCCTCCCGCCGAGCGTGCGAGCGCGGGATTCAGGCGATTTCGGGGAAATGAAATGCCTATTTTCTACTACGCCGAAAGTCGGAAATCAAACGGAAAAGAAACGGAAGCGAACGGAGGTCACAGTGGTGACCGGACGCTGCACCGGACGCGGTCACTGTGTGACCGGACGCGTCCGGTCAGTGTCCAGTGTCTGCGCGTTTTTTCAGTTGGTTGATCGGACGCGAGGAGCGTCCGGTCACAGGCGACCGGACGCGTCCGGTCGTCCAGGGAGCTTACTGGACTCTCACCGGACGCTGGCACTGTGGCATCCGGTCAGTTCTAACAGCGCGTCCGGTCGCTATTTCGTTGTGCGCGGCTCAGGGTTGACCAACGCGTCCGGTCAGTTACGGGACCGGCGCGTCCGGTCGTTCCCGGCGCGTCCGGTCGTTGCGACCGGCGCGTCCGGTCAGTGCTTCGCGAGTTAGCCGTTGGGCGACCGACGCGTCCGGTCAGTTGGACCAGCGCGTCCGGTCAGTGCTTCGCGAAAGAGCCGTTGCGCGACCGGCGCGTCCGGTCAGTTGGACCGGCGCGTCCGGTCAACGCGACTTCGGCTGTTTAAGTTTCTAACGGCTATATTCGAAGGGGTACGTCTATAAATACTCGTTGGCCGGCTCAAGGCTCTCTCTCTTGGACATTTGACATACTTGTGAGCACTTTGAGCTAAGCAACTCCCCTCCCACTCATCTCTCTTGCTTCTTTGTATATTCAAAGTGAGATTGAGTGATCCAAGTGCATTTGCATTTTGAGATAGCATCTAGTTGGCACTTGGTGGTTGATTTGCTGCGGGATTCTTGTTTCTCTTGGTGGTTGCCGCCACCTAGACGGCTTGGAGCAGCTTGGAGGCATTGGCAAGAGTTGGTGATTGTTCTTGGCCACCTCCGGTGTTTGTGAGGGGTTTGTGCCTACCTCGGCGAAGCGCCAAAGGCAACGTGAGTAAATTGCTAGTGTCATTGCAACCTTTTGCCATTTGGTAGGTTCTTGTGGTGCCTTTCGAGAGGCTCGGTGTGAGACCGATTAGCCACCGAACCACGTGGTGAAGAGGGACACAACGGGGACTAGCGTGCCGGCAAGCACGTGAACCTCGGGATAAATCTTGTGTCATCACTTTCATATTGTGATTGATTGATCCCGGTGTTCGGTTGTCTTGGTATTCATTGTTGATCATATTGGTTGGCTCAATACTTCGCCCCTCGGTGAAACCTTTCTAACTCTATCTTGTATTACTTTCTTAGTTATCTTTGCTAGCTTGTTAGCTTTGCTAGAGTAGCTCTTTTGTGTAGCTTGCTAGTTATAGTTGTAGTTACCTTCTCGGTTTGACTTGTGCGGTTGAGTGCAAATATACTAGAATTGTGAATTGGATAGGTGGCTTGCAAACACCCCGTAGGCTAAGCAAAACTCGCATCTCGCTACTTGTTTTATTGATAAACTTGTTTAGCTTGTCTTTGTAGAAATTTTTAAAAGGCTATTCACCCCCCCCTCTAGCCATCAAGACCTTTCACTTGTGTCACCACAAATTATTAAGAATCTTATCTCTGTCTGCCAATTTACTATCGACAATAATTGCTCTGCTGAGTTTGACCCCGCTGGCTACTCTGTGAAGGTTCTTCCATCTCGGAAAGAGATCGTCAGGTGTGATAGCTCCGGGCCACCATACCCACTCCGCCTTCCACCAGCACTCTCCTTTGTCGCTCAGGGCTCCTCTCCACTATGGCACCGCCGTCTTGGGCACCCCGGTCATGAGGCCTTGTCGAAGCTCGCGTCTAGTGTTTCATTTCCTATTCAGGATTGTTCAGATTTATGTCATGCTTGTCAACTAGGGCGTCATGTTCATTTGCCCTTTCATGTGTCCACCTCTCGTGCGTCTAGCAAGTTTGATCTTATTCATTGTGATTTATGGACCTCTCTAGTTGTCAGCATTTCTGGTTATAAATACTACTTGGTCATACTTGATGATTGCACTCATTATTTGTGGACCTTTCCTTTATGACTTAAATCTGACACTTTCAGCACGCTTGCTCACTTCATCGCCCACGCCTCCACTCAATTTGGCGCCCACGTCAAAGCTGTACAGTGCGACAACGGGAAAGAGTTTGACAACTCCAGCACCCGACACTTCTTCCTCACCCAGGGCATTCACCTTCGCATGTCCTGCCCTTACACCTCGCCTCAAAACGGTAAAGCTGAATGCATTATTCGCTCCATCAATAATGTTGTTCGCTCACTGCTCTTTCAGGCATCTATGCCTCCCTCATACTGGGTGGAGGCCCTCTCCACAGCGACTGTTCTTCTTAACATATTGCTCACCAAGACTCTAGAGTTCTCCACTCCTCACCTTGCCCTGTTCGGCAAACCACCCACATACAATCATCTACGAGTCTTTGGTTGCAAATGCTATCCCAACATGTCCGCCACTACCCCTCATAAACTCGCCCCTCGGTCTGTCCAATGCGTCTTCCTAGGATATTCCGCTCATCACAAAGGGTACCGCTGCCTTGACTTATCATCCAATAGAGTCATCATCTCCCGGCATGTCATCTTTGATGAAACGGTCTTCCCTTTTGCTGAACGCTATGGTCCTAGTGCTCCGGCGGACCTCGAGTTTCTTGATGATGACACTACTGATGTTCTGCCCGATCCTATTGGACCGTTGCACAAGTGTTTGCCTGTAGGAACTCCACCCAGCGCTTCCAACGCCACCAGCGCCCCTGCCAGTCCCTCTACGGCCGTGCCTAGGGCACCCTTGGAGCCTCCAGAGGACGCTGATGATCCTCCGATGCCCGCACTCTACGTCCCTCCTACACTGCGGGCGTCGGGGACCCCTACCGCGCCACGCGCGGCCACGGCACCAACCAGCGCGCCTAGAGGCGCGTCCCTCCCGAGCGCACTCCGCGCCGGCTCGACGTCCTCTGCACCGTCCGCGGGCTCCCCAGCGCCTCCTCCGGCGCCCCGCGGGCCTCCGCCTGGGTTTCCACCTCTTCGACCGGCTCGCGACTTCACGTACTACTACTCGCAACGGCCGCGACCACCACCAGACGCTCCTGCACCAGCCGCCCCAGCTGCTCCAGCACCGGCGACTGCAGCAGCCGCCCTGCTGCCCAAAGGTGCGGTTGCTGCCCCTCCGGCGATCAACCAGCACCCCATGGGCACGCGTTCGAAGAGCGGCTTTCGGATGCCCGCTGCCTACCATGCTGTGCCTCTCTCTTCGGTGCCGAAGACCTTTCGTAGCGCTCTTGCCGACCCCAATTGGCGAGTGCTATGGAAGAAGAACACAGTGCTCTCCTGCAGAACCACACCTGGGATCTTGTGGCCCGTCCGCCCCGGGCCAATGTTGTCACTGGGAAGTGGATCTTCAAGCACAAGCTTCAGTCCGATGGCTCCCTCGAGCGGTACAAGGCACGTTGGGTTCTCCGTGGCTTTACCCAGCGACCTGGTGTGGACTTTGATGAGACCTTCAGTCCTGTGGTGAAGCCTTCTACTGTTCACACGGTGCTCTCTCTGGCGCTCTCTCGCCGCTGGCCCATTCACCAGCTAGATGTGAAGAACGCCTTTCTTCATGGCAATCTGACTGAGACAGTGTATTGCCAGCAGCCGTCCGGGTTTGAAGATCCAGCTCATCCGGATTTTGTCTGCCTCTTGAAGAAATCGTTATATGGCCTGAAGCAGGCTCCTCGTGCTTGGTACAGCCGGATGGCTATTTTTTTGTTGTCTATTGGGTTTGTTGAAGCCAAGTCAGACACCTCACTCTTCGTCTACCAGCGTGGATCAGACACAGCCTATTTGTTGCTATATGTTGATGACATTGTCCTCACAGCTTCTTCGCCCGATCTTCTTCGGCGGATCATCTCAGCACTTCAGCGAGAGTTCGCCATGAAAGATCTTGGTGAACTACATCACTTCCTCGGTATGCATGTTCAGCGAAGTGGTGATGGACTCCTGCTCTCGCAGCGACAGTACATGCTGGACATCTTAGATCGTGCCGGGATGACTGAGTGCAAGCCATGCTCTACTCCAGTTGACACCAATCCTAAGGTTGCTGCAGCTGAGGGGGCCCTGTGTCTGATGCTACAGACTTTCGCAGTTTTGCTGGAGCTCTTCAGTACTTGACGTTCACTCGCCCAGACATTGCATATGCTGTTCAGCAGGTTTGCCTTCACATGCACGACCCTCGAGAGCCTCACCTTGCTGCTCTGAAGCGGATTCTTCGCTATGTTCGGGGCACACTCCACCTCGGTCTCCTGCTGCGACCATCTACTTCAACTGATCTTGTCGTCTACACCGACGCTGACTGGGCTGGTTGTCCGGACACTCGCAGGTCCACCTCGGGCTATGCAGTGTTCCTCGGCGACAATCTTGTTTCCTGGTCCTCAAAGCGCCAGAACATGGTGTCAAGATCAAGTGCTGAAGCCGAGTATCGCGCGGTGGCCAACGGAGTTGCAGAGGCGACCTGGCTGCGTTAGCTTCTCTTGGAGATGCATGCCCCTCTTCGGCGCGCCACACTGGTCTACTGTGACAACATCAGTGCCGTCTACATGACCTCCAACCCGGTGCAACATCAGCGCACCAAGCACATTGAGATCGATCTTCACTTCGTTCGGGAGCGAGTCACCATTGGTGATCTTCGTGTTCTGCATGTTCCTACCTCCTCGCAATATGCAGACATCTTCACCAAGGGACTGCCTACCTCAGTGTTCACGGAGTTTAGGTCCAGTCTAAACGTGCAGAGTAGCTGACGATTCGACTGTGGGGGTGTGTTAGACTACCTATGTTTAGCATGTTAGACTACCTATGTTTAGTGTGTGAGTACCCGGTCTTAGTGTGTGAGTACCTGGTCTTGGTGCATGGGAGCTTCCCATCAGTTGTAGGCATGGTGACCAGGCACCAATGGCCAGCAGTGCCTCAGCACATCTATTTGTATCACACACAGCATATGGAGAAGATCCAATAGAGACTCATTCACTCTCAGTAAAATTATGAGTGTACACCGTAATTATACTCATAAATAGAGCAAAAGTAGATGGCACAAGGTCCTGTGAAATACAATACAACTATAAGAGAACCATGTTTTTTTTCTGGAGAAAAACTGGAGGGGTAAAACCCCAACTGATTTGTTTTGTTAATAAAAAAATATAAAGGTGTATACAAAGAGAAGGCCTATATTAATATCAACTGTCCAGTTGTACAGGATTCCACTCAACAGTAAATGCTAAATTATTTGTTTCTTCAAAACAAATCGTGGCAGGAGATAAATTCTCATAGTTTGGAGTTGTCATGTCTTAGCTAGGGAGAGCAAGATCCACTGTACAAGGATCTTGGGTTTGCTGTTAAGGCACATCTCATGTGAACAGGAATATTATGGCCTACTCATTTTCTCATACTAATGTTGAATACCAAAACACGTGTGTTTCCCTAACAGCTCAAATGATGTTCACCTTAGTTCTAGTTTCACTGACCTTTGCATGATGCAAAACAAAAAAAAGGAATGACTGGCAAGGATGCACACCATAAAGTTAGCCACAAGAGAGAGAGAGACCAACTGCCAACAGGAAATTGACCAAAAACTCTGCCTCTCCATAGTTCTTGTTTCGCTGGCCTTTGCGAGATGTAAAACATAATAAAGGCATCACAGGCAAGTATGCAAACCATAAAATTAATCACAAGAGAGACACCAGCTAGCAACAGGAAATGGACCAAAATTTGTCTCAGTTGAGTAATTTTCTGTACATTTTTCTCTCATACATATATACACGCAAAATTGTTTGTATGATCAGCAAATCCTCTAAAAGGCGGATGCTAATCACAAGGGGTCAGAGTTGCTCTATGATCTGTCTACAAGCTAAGAGTATTCAGAAGAGACACTCTGCTCTGGATCAATGTCCTGAACAATGTCCCAACTCTGCTCTCAAGATCTACAATGTCCAACTCCAACCCTTGCAATTGCTCCACATCACACAGGACTCTTCTTTTGGAACGACTTGGAGACAAGTGACCACTTGCTAGAACTTGGCATCGCGATCTGCTTCGACAAGAGATGCAATGTCGATTCGAGGATTGACACAGCAATCTCCCTCGCTTCAGCAACCAGGCTGATAACCCTGCATCCTTTGATGTCAGAAGCAGACTTCTTGTTGACCTTCTTAAACTGCTTTTGTGCCTTCTTGACCAAGCGCGCATAGCACTGAATTTTGGTCTGGAGAGCTGCGTTGTCTCCTCTTTTGAGAGCCAACTGCATCTCCAGGACACTGGCCTTGAGCTCCATGAAGCTCTCTTGCACGACGCTGCAGAGGTCGAGCGGGATGAGGGAGCGCTCGAGCTCCTCCTCCACTGCCTTCCTCTGGCTGCTGGGCACGCATGTGAGCGCATCTATGTGGATGTAGATGCTCCAGAGCTTGCTCAAACTATCCGCCATGGTTTCGATGGTCGCTGAAGGCAGAGAGATGGCTGCTTTCAGGCTCAGAATCTGTTCCGCAACATCGTTCTCGCTGGAGCGAGGGCTTGAAGGCATGCTGGCAGATCTCAGGTGGCACGCCATCTTTGGAATTGGTGAAAGCTATTAAACACTGAAACTTCTGGGAGTGGGAAAGAAGAAAGATCAAAGGCAAGCTGCTGCAATGGTGTGCTCCGGGCTTCAGCTTACTTGTTTATATAGCGAAGGAGGTGGATGCAACTGCAGAGCTGAACCAGCAGACAGGGAGAATCATTCTCATGTGTGACCAACTGCGTGCTTATGCGCTGCAACCGAAGCAACTAATAAGAACTGCATTGTACATTGAGCTTGATTACGATTTACGAGGCTGTCATGTCTATGCTATGGCGGGCAAGCTCGCCTGCACGGACGGAAGGGCGTCGTGATGAGCATCTGATCCAGATTGTAAGATGGATCAATTAGCCTGCAAGTTGCCGGTGGAGGGGCGAACATCTAGTTGATTTCGCCTCCCAGCTCCAGGTTCCCATGCATTCCGATCTGGTGGGTTCTGATATGTTTAACTGAAGTGAGAATCGCTGGCATATTCTTTTTTTTTTGTTTAATTGAAGCGTGTAGCACCTTTGGCAATCTACAAGACGATCTGCAGACGTGTTTGTAACTTTGTGGCTTTGCTAGAGCATGTCCTGCTCCTGTTGTCTTCAACAAATCATGACAATAGTGCTTCATGCATACTCTAATCCTTCTCTAATGGATACAGCAGTGCAAGTGTTGGTGTCATGCAAGTCATCTGGTTGCTGAACACTTATTTTTACGAATTGCTATGTAGCATTCAAGTTAAATCTTGATGAAATTACTGAATCTTTCTTACCCTTGGGTTCACTCTGAAGATTCATCCTCTGAGGGTTCACTTTGAAGATCAACGCTCTGAAAAAAAAATCATAAGAAGCTAGAAGGAATCATATTAATAATAAAAAGGACAAAAAGATCTAACAAATTCATTTTGGTGGTAAAATTATGTGTATAGCCTAATTATACTCATACATAGAGCAGAAGTAGATGGCACAAAGTCCTTTGAAATACAATACAACTATAAGAGATCCATGTTCTTTTTCTGGAGGAAAATGGAGGGTAAAACCCCTACTGATTATATATGTTAATAAAAAAATATAAAGGTGTATACAAAGAGAAGGCCCATATTAATATCAACTGTGCAGTTGTACAGGATTTCACTCAACAGTAAATACTAAATTATTGGTTTCTTGGAAACAAATCGTGGTAGGAGACAAATTCTCATGGTTTGGGGTTGGCATGTCTTAGCTAGGGAGAGCATGATCCACTGTACAATGATTTTGGGTTTGCTGTTGAGGCACATCTCATGTGAACAGGAATATTATGGCCAACTCATTTTCTCATACGGTGAATACCGTATTTCCATAACAACTCAGATGATGTTGACCTTAGTTATTGTTTTGCTGGCCTTTGCATGATGTAAAAAAAAGGAATCACAGGCAAGGACGCACACAGTAAAATTAGCCACCAGAGAGAGACCAACTGCCAACAGGAATTTGAGCAAAAACTTTGCCTCTCATTTGAGTAATTCTCTGTACACTTTCTGACTATATCTGTACATACAAAATTGTTTGTATGATCAGCAAATCCTCCAAAAGGCGGATGCTAATCGCAGGGGCTCAGAGTTGCTCTATGATCTGTCTACAAGCTAAGAGTATTCAGAAGAGACACTCTGCTCTGGATCAATGTCCTGAACAGTGTCTCAACTCTGCTCTCAAGATCAACAATGTCCAGCTCTAACCCTTGCAATTGCTCCGCCTCACACAGGACTCTCTTCTTTTGGAACGACTTGGAGACAAGTGACCACTCGCTAGAACTTGGCATCCGTGATCTGCTTTGACAAGAGATGCAATGTCGATTCGAGGATTGACACAGCAATCTCTCTCGCTTCAGCAACTAGGCTGATAACCCTGCATCCTTCTATGTCAGAAGCAGTCTTCTTGTTGACCTTCTTGAACAGCTTCTGCGCCTTCTTGACCAAGCGCGCATAGCACTGAATCTTGGTCTGCAGAGCCGCATCGTCTCCTCTTTTGAGAGCCAACTGCATCTCCTGGACAGTGGCCTTGAGCTCTACAAAGCTCTCTTGCACGGCGCTGCAGAGGTCGAGCAGTACGAGGGAGCGCTCGAGCTCCTCTTCTACTGCATTCCTCTGGCTACTGGGCAAGCATGAAAGCGCGTCGATGCGGTTGTAGATGCTCCCGAGCTTGCTCAGACCATCGACCATGGTTTCGATGGTCGCTGAAGGCAATGAGACGGCTGCCTTCAGGATTTGCAGCTGTTCCTCAACATCGGTCTTGCTGGAGCAAGGGCTCGAAGGCACGCTCGCAGATCTCAGGTGGTATGCCATCCTCGGAATTGATGAAAGGTGTGAAGCTACTGGAGATGGAAGAGAGGACAAGATCAAAGGCAAGCTGCTACAATGGTGTCTCTTCCGGGCTTCGGCTTCCTTGTTTATATAGCGTGAGAGGCTGAAGCAACTGCAGAGCTGAACCAGCAGACAAGGAGAATCGTTCTCATGTGTGGTGTGACCAACTGCGTGCTCATGCGCTGCAACCGAAGCCAAGAATCTCACCACGCATTGAGCTTGATGACAAGACTGTCATGTCTGCATTATGGCTAGCAAGCTTGCCTGCACGGGCGAAAGGGCTTCAAGATTAGCATCTGATCCAGATCGTGAGATGAATTATTTGGTCTGCAAGTTGTCTGTGGAGGGACGAACAGCTGCTAGTTGACTTGCTCGCCTCCGCCGCTCCAGGCTCCAAAGCATTCCGATCCGGTGGGTTCAGGGTTGTGTGCTCTCGCTTGCATCGAAGTATCCTCAGTCGTCCACGTATTCCTGCAATCCTTGGTGATTCAGCTTGCTATCTCAGCTGTCATGTCGCAATTAGTGGCAGCGGCAACGGATCCGCTCGAGCGTGTAACTCGGGCCTTGGTTAGTTCACTCTGAAATGCAAAAAGTTTTCAAGATTTCCTGTCGCATTGTATATGTCGGTACATGTACGAAGCATTAAATATAGGTAAAAAAATAATTAATTGCACATTTCGTCTATAAATGTCGAGACGAATCTTTTGAGCCTAGTTAATCTATGAACAAAGTTTGTCGAATACAAACGAAAAGTGCTACAGTGATTTGTATGCTGTGGGGTCCTATTCCCTCCTCTCTCCGGCGAGCTCGAAGGTGATGGGTTAGGGGCTGTTTTGTATGCTTTTTTTTTTTGTTGTGTTCTCCTGTGTTGCAATGGGTTTTTGAGATGTTGCAACAAATGATTTTTAAATGTTGCAATTGGGATTTTTGGGTTGTTGCAACATATATTTTTGCATTGTTGTACTACTATTTGAGATGTTGTAGTATATAATTTTCGATGTTGCAGTACATATGTTTTTCGATGTTATAGTATATGTTTTTTAGATGTTGCACTACATATTTTTTCGATGTTGTAGTACATAATTTTCGATGTTGCAGTACACAATTTTCTTTGTTGCAGTACATATTTTTCCGATGTTGCCTATATAGTTTTTCCATATGTTTACGATGTTGCACTTGAAGTGTTTCGTGCTATTTGGGACAGGGACGCGGTTGGGGAATGAGGTGCATTGGGGAGGGGAGCGGCATCCGGATTTTGTTCCATTCCATTCTACGGGGGCGGGCGATTTGGGATTCTGCCGGGGGGTTGCGGTTTGGTTAGAGGAGCGGCGTCCGGATGCAGCGCTCGTGTCGGACGTTGGAGCGCTAGGATGCCCATGTCCCTTTCCTCTGTTTTTCTATTCCTGATCCTGTTTTTCAAACAGTCCCTAAACAGTCATTTTAAATAGTGAATTTGCAATTTATCATTCAAGTAAAATGTGGATGAAATTACTCAATTTTTCTTACATTTGGGGCCACTTTGAAAATTTAAGCTTTGAAAAAACCTCACAAGAGACTAGAAACGACAATATTAATAAAAAAAATAGAAAAAAAATTCTAACCATTCGATTTGGTGTGTCTAATTATGAGTGCATAGCCAATATACTCGTACATAGTGTAGAAGTAGGTGGCAAAAATTCCTGACAAATACAACTATAAGATATCCATATTTTTTTTAAAAGAAAACTGGATCGGTATAACCCCTACTGATTATATATATTAATAAAAAAATATAAAGGTGCGACACCCTATTTGTCAATATATCTAACGGTTTCACAGGATTCAACACTCAATCGTAATTCCTAAGTTGTTTGTTTCTTGGAAATAAGTCATGGTATTACGAGATAAACTCTAGTGATTTGGAGTTGGCATATTTTATCTAGCGAGAGCAAGATCCACTATGTAAGGACCCTGTGCTTGCTCTTGAGGCACATCTCATGTGATCAAGAATATTCTGGCCAGCTCATTTTTCTTATACTCACAGGAGAACGTGTATTTGCATAACAGTTGAAATGATATTGACCTTAGTACTTGATTGGCTAGCCTTTGCATGATGTAAAACATAGAGGCATGACAGGCAAGAATGCACACAATAAAATTAACCACAAGAGACAGACAATCTGCCAACAGGAAATGGACCAAAAACTTTGCCTCTCATTTGAGACAGACAACCTGCCAACAGGAAATGGACCAAAAACTTTGCCTCTCATTTGAGTAATTTTCTGTACACTTTGTGACATATATATATGTACATACGAAATTGTTTGTATGATCAGCAGATCCTCTAAAAGGCGGATGCTAATCACAGGGGGTCAGAGTTGTTGTATGATCTGTCTACAAGCTAAGAGTATTTAGAAGAGTAACTCTGCTCTGGATCAACATCCTGAACAAAGTCCCAACTCCGCTCTCAAGACCAGCAATGTCCAGCTCCAACCCTTGCAACTGCTCCGCCTCGCACATGATTCTCTTCTTTTGGAATGACTTGGAGACAAGTGACCACTTGCTAGAACTTGGAACCGCAATTTGCTTCGACAGGAGATGCAATATCGATTCGAGGATCGACAATGCAATTTCCCTCGCTTCAGTGACCAGGTTGATCACCCTGCATCCTTCGATGTTAGAGGCAGTCTTCTTGTTGACCTTCTTGAACAGCTTCTGCGCCTTCTTAGCTGAGCGCACATAGCACTGAATCTTGGTCTGAAGAGCCGCGTTGTCTCCTCTTTTGAGAGCCAACTGCATCTCCTGGACACTAGCCTTGAGTTCCACAAAGCTCTCTTGAATGGCGCTGCAGAGGTCAAGCAGGACGACGGAGCACTTGAGCTCCTCCTCCACTGCCTTCCTCTGGCTGCTGGGCAAGCATGCGAGCGCATCGATGCAGTTGTAGATGCTCCCGAGCTTGCTCAGACCATCGCCCATGGTTTCGATGGTCGCTGAAGGCAGAGAGATGGCTGCTTTCAGGCTCAGAATCTGTTCCTCAATAGAGGTCCTGCCGGAGCGAGGGCTCGAAGGCATGCTAGCAGATCTCAGGTGGCACGCCATCCTTGGAATTGTGTGAAACACTGAAACTTCTGAGAGTGGGAGAGAAGAAAGATCAAAGGCAAGCTGCTGCAATGGTGTCTTCCGGGCTTCGGCTTCCTTGTTTATATAGCAACGGAGGTGGATGCAACTACAGCTGAACCAGCAGACAGGGAGAATCATTCTCATGTGTGACCAACTGCGTGCTCATACGCTGCAACCGAAGCCAACTAATAAGAACTGCATTGTCCATTGAGCTTGATTACGAGGCTGTCATGTCTGCGCTATGGCTGGTAAGCTCACCTGCAAGGACGGAAGGGCGTCGAGATCAGCATCTGATCCAGATCGTGAGATGGATTAATTAGCCTGCAAGTTGCTAGTAGAGGGGTGGACATATAGTTGACTTCGCCTCCCAGCTCCAGGTTCCCATGCATTCCGATCTAATGGGTTCTGATATGTTTAATTGAAGCAAGCATCGCTGGCATGTTCAATTTTTTGTTTAATTGAAGCGTGTAGCAGCTTTGGCAATCTCAAGAGGATCTAAAAACATGTTATGTATTTTTGTGGCTTTGCTATAGCATGTTGTGCTCCTGCTGTCTGCAATAAATCATGACAATTCAGTCTAGCGCATTTGTGCATTCTCTAACCCTTCTCTAATGGATAGAGGCATAGAACAGTGTTGGTGTCACGTGAGTCATCTGGTTGCTAAACACTTATTTTAAAGAATTTGCTATGTTTCATTCAAAGAGAAATCTTGATGCAATTACATAAACTTTCTTACCTTTGGGTTCACTCCGAAGATTCATGCTCTGAGGGTTCACTGTGAAGATCCATGCTCCGAAAAAAACAATTATAAGAGGCTAGAAAGAGCCACGTTAATAAGGAAAAGAGACAAAAAGATATCACAAATTCATTTTGGTGGTCAAATTATCAGTGTATAGCCTAATTATACTCATACATTGAGCAGACGTGGATGGCACAAAGTCCAGTGAAATACCATACAACTATAAGAGATTCATGTTTTTTTGGAGGAAACTGGAGCGGTAAAACCACTACTGATTATATATGTTAATAAAAAAGATAAAGGTGTATTCAAAGAGAAGGCCCATATTAATGTCAACTGTGCAGTTGTACAGGAATCCAGTCAATAGTGAATGGCAAATTATTGGTTTCTTGAAAACAAATCATGGTAGGAGACAAATTCTCATGGTTTGGAGTTGGCATGTTTTAGGTAGGGAGAGCAAGATCCGCTGTATAAGGATCTTGGGCTTGCTGTTGTTGGAATGTGTGTGTATTAGGCCCATGAAGCTAAGGCCCATGTGGCCCATGTATGGTTACCTATATAGCTATCCTTCTAGGGTTAGCCCAATCAATAGAATCTCAATCCCTAACATGGTATCAAGCCAGGGTCTTTCTCTCCCTCCCTGAGCCGCCGCCCAGCCGCCGGCACTCCCTCTGGAGTAGCCACCGCCGGCCATGGCTGGCCATCCTCCCTCCCCTCCTCCTCCCTCCTACACTCATTTCCCCCCTCTTCCCTCCCCATGGTCTCCAGTTCTGGACCCGCCGGTGCAGCCGCTGCCCTCTTACAGCACCGCCGCCGCCCGATCTGCCGCAGTCAGGCCCCCTCCGCCTAGGCTGCGGGCGCCGCCCGTTCCCCTCCCTCCCAACGGCGTCAGCGCCCCTCCTTCTGGCATGCACGCGCCGCCCCTGCCCCTCCCTTCCAGCAGCGCCGCTACTGCCTTTACCGCCGGCGCGGGTAGCGGGGGCGGGACCGGTGGGGAAGCTGATGCTGCTGCTGCCGACGGAACTCCTGTGGCTGAAGCTCCTGCGGATGCTTCCCTGGTGACTGCCGGTGTCGGATCGATGACTCTGCACGCTGCTCTGGCCAGTCTCCTAGGCGCGGACGCCGGGGCTGTGGGCGCCGACCATCTCCAAGCCGCCCTGGCTGCCCTCCTGCACGCCAGCGGCCAACCCGCGCCTGCTGCCCTCGCCCGGGCAGCCCCGTCCGCAGGTGGGGGTCTGGCACAAGGGGTCTTCCCTGCCCCACCACCGCCGCCACGACTTCACGGCACGGACTCCGACTCTGCGCTCACCGCCGCACTTGCGTCTGCGCGGGCCGCGGCCGCAGCGGGACAGGCCCGTGTCTGTGCGGCTGCCCTCGCCTGGGAGCGCGAGCGCGATGCTGCTGATGCTCTGGCCCGCCAGATCGCTGAAGCGGAGCACCTTCTTGCTCACGACATCGGCGCCGCTTCCTCCGGCTCGACGGGCCCCCGCGTCTCCACCACCGCGGTCCTCTGGCACGATCCGGCCGATCCCCTCGTGGCCCAGCTCCACTACCAGGCCGGCGGTGTGCAGAACATCCGCTTGCTTGTCCCGTTCGTGCTCGAGCCCGAGTCCCCCTCCTACGCTCGTTGGTGGGACCTGGTCCTCCTCACCCTCCGCCGCTACGCCCTCGACGACCACATCCTTGCCGATGCCCCTGTCACGGCCCAGACCCCCTCGTGGCTGTGCCTTGACAGCATCGTCCTTTCGTGGATCATCGGGACGATCTCCCTCGACCTCCATGACCTTGTTCGCAACTCTGCGGATGCTCGCCAGGCCTGGCTGGCGCTCGAGGGCCAGTTTCTGGGCAACGCCGAGGCCCGGGCTCTGCGGCTCGATGCGAGTTTCTGGACCTTCGTCCAGGGTGACCTCTCTGTTGGTGAGTTCTGCCGCAAGATGAAGGCCATGGCAGACTCCCTCGGTGACCTTGGCTGGCCCGTGGAGGACTGCATCCTCGTCCTCAACGTCCTCCGCGGGCTCAGCGACCGCTACGCCCACCTCCGGACGTGGATCACCCACCAGCGCCCCTTCCCCACATTCCTCCAGGTCCGTGACGATCTCGTCATGGAGGAGCTGACTCAGGGCCTCCAGCCTAGGTCCACCACCACCCCGGGTTCCTCGACTTCCTCGACGGCCCTTGCGGCCACTCCACCACGTCCGCTCGCCCCACCGCGTCCGTCCGCTATGCCGCCGTCATCCCTTCTAGGTCCTCCTCCCTCTGGGCCAAGCAGAGGTGGGGGGGGCCGTGACGGTCACCGTCGCCGCGGCACTGGACGTGGGGGGGCCGTGGTGGTGGTGGGGGCAACCATGCATCGACTGCACCACAGGGCACACCATGGCCTTCCTTCCAGAACCCGTGGTCCGGGCGCATCTCTATGTGGCCCTTCCACGGCCCCGGTGGCGAGCCTCGTCCACCGGTGGCCATGTTCACTAGTGCTCCACTTCCCGGCGTCTCCCCTACGACACCGTGGACTACACCCGGCAGCTCGCCCGGGATTGCCGGCTGGGATCAGGCGGCTCTGGCTCGTTCGTTCAGCACGATGGGCCTGACGCCTCCGGTCGGTCTTGACTGGATCGCTGATTCGGGAGCCACCTACCACACCACTCCTGATGCTGGTATACTTTCTTCTGTCCATTCTCCCTCCTCTTCTCTCCCTTCGTCCATTATGGTCGCAAATGGTTCATGTCTTCCTGTCACGTCTGTGGGTACCGCCGGTGCTCATGGCTCCTTTCGTCTTCCTGATGTTCTTGTTGCTCCTTCTATGGTTTACAACCTTCTTTCTATTCGTCATTTTACAGCTGACAATTCCTGTTCTGTGGAATTTGACTCTTCTGGTCTTACTGTAAAAGATTTGGCTTCCCGGCGTCCTCTGCTCCAATGTGACAGCACGGGGCCCCTTTACACTCTTCGCTTCCCGGCGGCGACTTCATCTTCTTCGCCGTCCGTTTTGTCAGCTGATTTCGCCGCCTCTACTTCCTCTACCACCTGGCACCGGCGCCTCGGCCATCCTGGACGTGATGCCCTGATGCAGCTCAGTCGTAGCTCTGGTCTTCCATGTATTCAAGCTCCTAATGAGCATTTGTGTCATGCGTGCCAATTGGGCCGACATGTTCGTCTTCCTTTTCATAGTTCTTCTTCACATGCGGCCCGCATTTTTGATCTTGTACATTGCGACCTATGGACCTCTCCTGTGATCAATATGTCTGGTTATAAGTACTATCTTGTGGTGGGCGATGATTTCTCTCATTACTCGTGGACCTTTCCCCTGCGTGCGAAGTCTGACACTTTTTCCACGCTTCTTCATTTCTTCACTTGGGTGTCCACACAGTTCGGCCTCACCATCAAGGCCGTCCAGTGTGACAATGGTCGCGAGTTTGATAACTCCACCTCTCGTGCTTTCTTCCTCTCTCACGGTGTTCACTTGTGCATGTCCTGCCCATATACCTCCTCATAGAATGGCAAGGCAGAGCGCATGATTCGTACCACGAACGACACCGTGCGCATCCTTCTGTTTCAGGCGTCTCTTCCTGCTCGCTTCTAGGCAGAGGGACTGCACACCTCCACCTACCTCCTCAACCGCCTTCCTTCCGCTGCCTGTCCCGCTCCTACGCCACACCACGCTCTTTTCGGTACCCCTCCTCGATATGATCACCTTCGAGTCTTCGGGTGCGCGTGTTACCCCAACACCGCTGCCACTTCTTCCCATAAGCTGGACTCCCGTTCGACTCTCTGTGTTTTCCTCGGGTACTCCCCGGATCACAAGGGGTACCGGTGTTTTGATCTTACCTCCCGCCAGGTTCTCATCTCTCGCCATGTGGTGTTTGATGAGTCCGTCTTTCCCTTCTCCAGCACACCCACCACCACTCCGGCTCCTGATCCCTCCTCCCTTTTTTCCTCTGACACGGTGGTCCATCCACCTTTTCCGTTGTCTCCTGCAGGTACTGCTTCACCACCCTCCTTGCCGGGCACCTGTCCCGGCTCCCCGGCCGGTCCGGGCGTGTCGTCCTCTGGCGCGGCCCCGACCTCTCCGATTGGTGTAGACCCGGGGACCTCGTCCCCTGATACTGCCCCGGGGGGGCCGTGCCGGTCGCCGTCGCCTGGTCCTGCCCTGGCACCTCCGTCGCGGTTCGCTGCGCCGGTATGGGTGTACCAGCGCAGGCCGCGGCTGCCGCCACTCGCGGTCCCCTCTCCGCTGGGGACACCGACACCACCACCGCAGTCCCCGCCGGCCCGTGGCGCACCGCCGGTCTACCACCCGCCGCTTCTTCACCGACACCCACGGCATGTTCACCCGATGGTGACACGGCACGCGGCTGGCACATTGCCACCTCGGGCTCTTGAGGCATCGACCGGCGACGCGCTGGTTTCCCCGGTACCCTCTTCCATCCGCGACGCCCTGTTGGATCCTCACTGGCGCCGTGCGATGGAAGAGGAGTACGCCGCGCTTCTCGCCAACCAGACGTGGGAGTTGGTGCCCCGGTCGCCGGGCTCCAACGTCGTCACCGGCAAGTGGATCTGGACCCACAAGCGGCGGGCGGATGGCTCTCTCGAGCGCTACAAGGCTCGTTGGGTTCTCCGGGGTTTCACTCAGCGCCCTGGAGTCGACTATGATGAGACCTTCAGCCCGGTGGTCAAGCCGGCCACCGTTCGTACCATGCTCTCGTTGGCGCTTGCTCGGTCATGGCCCGTCCATCAGCTGGACGTCAAGAATGCTTTTCTACACGGCCTTCTCACTGAGACAGTGTACTGCAGTCAGCCGGCGAGGTTCGTTGATTCATCCCGTCCTGACATGGTCTGCCGGCTCAACAGGTCTCTCTACGGCCTCAAGCAGGCACCCCGGGCGTGGAACCACCGGTTTGCTGCTTTCTTGCTGACACTAGGGTTCATGGAGGCCAAGTCTGATACATCACTGTTCATCTACCACCATGGAGCTGACATTGCGTACTTGTTGCTCTATGTTGATGACATTGTCCTCACCGCCTCCAGTGAGCCACTTCTCCACCGGATCATTGCCGTTCTTTAGCAAGAGTTTGCTATGAAGGATCTGGGTGTGCTCCACCATTTCCTCGGGGTCACTGTTGAGCCTCGTCCTGCCGGGTTACTTCTTCACCAGCGGCAGTATACTCGAGATATCCTAGAGCGGGCTGGGATGACTGACTGCAACCCCTGCTCCACTCCGGTTGATACTCAGAGCAAGCTGTCCGAGGCTGAGGGCCCCCCAGTGTCTGATCCCACTGCATACAGAAGTCTCGCCGGTACCCTTCAGTACCTCACCTTCACCCGGCCGGACATCACATATGCCGTTCAGCAGATCTGCCTTCATATGCATGATCCCCGGGAGCCTCACCTCACGGCTCTCAAGCGCCTCCTCCGCTACCTCCGGGGCACGCTCGACCACGGCCTCCTACTCCACCGGGCCTCCTCCGCCGACCTCGTTGTCTACACTGACGCTGACTGGGCGGGGTGTCCGGACACTCGGCGCTCCACCTCCGGCTACGCTGTCTTCTTGGGCGGCAACCTGGTGTCCTGGTCGTCTAAGCGCCAGCCTGTGGTCTCCCGGTCCAGTGCTGAGGCGGAGTACCGCGCTGCCGCTAACGGCGTGGCTGAGGCCTCCTGGCTCCGGCAGCTTCTCGCTGAGCTGCACACTCCGCCCTCCCGAAGCACACTGATCTACTGTGACAATGTCAGTGCGGTCTACCTCTCCACCAACCCCATCCAGCACCAGCGGACAAAGCATGTGGAGATCGACCTACACTTTATCTGTGATCGGGTGGCCATGGGCGAGGTGCGGATCTTTCATGTTCCGACCACCTCCCAGTTCGCGGACATCTTCACTAAAGGCCTCCCGTCCTCGATCTTCACCGAGTTTCGCTCCAGCCTCAACATCACCAGTGGCTAGTTGCGTCTGTGGGGGGAGCCATGTGTGTTCTTTCTTGTTCACCCTGGAACTCCGCTGCGCCGGTAGTTCAGACTGCGGGGGGTGTTGGAATGTGTGTATTAGGCCCATGAGGCTAAGGCTCATGTGGCCCATGTATGGTTACCTATATAGCTACCCTTCTAGGGTTAGCCCAATCAATAGAATCTCAATCCCTAACAGCTGTTGAGGCACATATCATGTGAACAAGAATATTCTGGCCAGCTCATTTTCTCATAATGATGTTGAACACAGGAGAACGTGTATTTGCATAACAGTTCAAATGATATTGACCTTAGTTCTTGTTTCGCTAGACTTTGCATGATGTAAAACATAAAGGCATCACAGGCAATAATGTACAGCATAAAATTAATCACAAGAGAGACACCAGCTAACAACAGGAAATGGACCAAAAACTGTCTCTCAATTGAGTATTTTTCTGTACATTTTCTCTCCTATATATGTACACACAAAATTGTTTGGATGATCAGCAAATCCTCTAAAATGCAGAAGCTAATCGCAGGGGGTTAGAGCTGTTGTATGATCTGTCTACAAGCTAAGAGCATTCAGAAGAGACACTCTGCTCCGAATCAACGTCCTGAACAATGTCCCAACTCTACTCTCAAGATCAACAATGTCCAGCTCCAACCCTTGCAATTGCTCCGCCTCGCATATGACACTCTTCTTTTGGAACGACTTGGAGACAAGTGACCACTTGGTAGAACTTGGAATCGCAATTTGCTTCGACAGGAGATGCAATGTCGATTCGAGGATTGACATGGCAATCTCCCTTGCTTCAGCAACCAGGTTGATCACCCTGCATCCTTCTATGTCAGAAGCAGTCTTCATGCTGACCTTCTTGAACAGCTTCTGTGCCTTCTTGACCAAGCGCGCATAGCACTGAACCCTGGTCTGGAGAGCCGCGTCGTCTCCTCTTTTGAGAGCCAACTGCATCTCCAGGACACTGGCCTTGAGCTCCACGAAGCTCTCTTGCACGGCGCTGCAGAGGTCGAGCAGGACGAGGGAGCGCTCGAGCTCGTCCTCCACTGCCTTCCTCTGGCTGCTGGGCAAGCATGTAAGCGCGTCGATGTGGTTGTAGATGCTCCCGGGCTTGCTCAGACCATCGACCACGGTTTCAATGGTTGCTGAAGGCAGAGAGATGGCTGCTTTCAGGCTCAGAATTTGTTCCTCAACATCGGTCTCCCTGGAGCGAGGGCTCGAAGGCATGCTAGCAGATCTCAGATGGCAAGCCATCCTTGGAATTGGTTAAAGCTGTGACACACTGAAACTTCTTGGAGTGGGAGAGAAGAAAGATAGAAGGCAAGCTGCGAAAATGGTGTCTTCGGCTTCCTTGTTTATATAGCGAAGGAGGTGGATACAACTGCAGAGCTGAACCAGCAGACAGGGAGAATCAGATGCAACTTCAGAGCTGAACCAGCAGACAGGGAGAATCATTATCATGTGTGACCAACTGCATGCTCAAGCTCTGCAAGCAAAGCCAACTAATAAGAACTGCATTGCCTATTGAGCTTGATTAGAGGCTGTCATGTCTGCGCTATGGCTAGCAAGCTCGCCTGCACGGATGAAAGGGCGTCGAGATTAGCATCTGATCTAGATCGTGAGATGGATTAATTAGCATGCAAGTTGCTGGTGGAGGGGCGAACATCCAGTTGACTTCGCCTCCCAGGTCCAGGTTTCCATGCATTCCTATCTGGTGGGTTCTGGTATGTTTTAATTGAAATGAGCACAACTGGCATATTCATTCTTTTTGTTTAATTGAATTGAAGCATGTAACACCTTTGGCAATCTACAAGACGATCTGCAGACGTGTTTTGTAATTTTGTGGCTTTGCTAGAGCATGTCATGCTCTTATTGTCTGCAACAAATCATGATAGTGCATTCGTGCATCCTCTGATCCCTCTCTAATGGATAGAGCAGTGTTGGTGTCATGCAAGTCATCTGGTTGCTAAATATTTATTTTTATGAATTTGCTATGTATCATTCGAATTAAATCTTGATGAAATTACTGAAACTTTCTTACCTTTGGGTTCACTCTGAAGATTCATGCTCTGAGGGTTCACTCTGAAGATCCTTGCTCTGAAAAGAACAATTATAAGAGGCTAGATGGAACCATATTAATAGGAAAAAGGACAAAAAGATCTAACAAATTCATTTTGGTGGGTAAAATTATGAGTTTATACCCTATTTATACTCATACATAGAACATAAGTAGATGGCACAAGTTCCTGTGAAATACAATACAACTATAAGAGATCCATGTTTTTTTCTGAGGGAAACTGGAGGGTTAAAGCCCCTACTGATTACATATGTTAATAAAAAAGATAAAGGTCCAAATTTGGAAGCAAAGAAACAACTTCATTTTTAGTAGAGGCCAACCATCCTTCCTTGCTTGGAAAACAGGTTTCATTGATGAAGCTCGCCTACAAGCTCACAGGATCTCTGAAAACAAGCGCTCTCCCTTCCTTTCTTGGATAGATTTGTGTACATAGTTTGGTCCAGCCTGCCTCAGGCAGTCAGGCTACCTGTTTCCTTCTTTGCTGCTGTTTTTTGTTCTGTCTCTTTTGTACAGTTGGTTCTTTTTGGTTTAATAAATTACTAACAGTGGGGGCTTCCCCTGCTGTTGTTCTTTCAAAAAAAAAAGATAAAGGTCTATACAAAGAGAAAGCCTATATTAATATCAACTGTGCAATTGTACAGGATTCCACTCAACAGTAAATGCTAAATTATTGGTTTCTTGGAAACAAATCGTGGTAGGAGGAGATAAATTCTCATAGTTTGGAGTTGGCATGTCTTAGCTAGGGAGAGCAAGATCCACTGTACACGGATCTTGGGTTTGCTGTTAAGGCACACCTCATGTGAACAAGAATATTATGGCCAACTCATTTTCTCATACTGATGTTGAATACCAGAAAACGTGTATTTCCATAACAGCTCTAATGATGTTGACCTTAGTTATTGTTTTGCTGGCCTTTGAATGGTGTAAAAAAAGGAATCACAAGCAAGGATGCACACCATAAAATTAGACACCAGAGAGAGACCAACTGCCAACAGAAAATGGACCAAAAACTTCGCCTCTCATTTGAGTAATTTTTTGTACACTTTCTGACATATATATCTGTACATACAAAATTGTTTGTATGATCAGCAAATCCTCTAAAAGGCGGATGCTAATCGCAGGGGGGTCAGAGTTGTTGTATGATCTATCTACAAGCTAAGAGTATTCAGAAGAGACACTCTGCTCTGGATCAATGTCCTGAACAATGTCCCAACTCTGCTCTCAAGATCAATAACGTCCAGCTCCAACCCTTGCAATTGCTCCGCCCCGCACAGGACTCTCTTCTTTTGGAACGACTTGGAGACAAGCGACCACTTGCCAGAACTTGGCATCGCAATTTGCTTCGACAGAAGATGCAGTGTCGATTCAAGGATTGACACAGTAATCTCCCTAGCTTCAGCAACCAGGTTGATCAACCTGCATCCTTCGATGTCAGAAACAGTCTTCTTATTGATCTTCTTGAACAGCTTCTGTGCCTTCTTGACCAAGCGCGCATAGCACTGAACCTTGGTCTGGAGAGCCGCGTCGTCTCCTCTTTTGAGAGCCAACTGCATATCCTGGACACTGGCCTCGAGCTCCACAAAGCTCTCTTGCACGGCACTGCAGAGGTCAAGCAGGACGAGGGAGCGCTCGAGCTCTTCCTCCACTGCCTTCCTCTGGCTGGTGGGCAAGCATGTGAGCACATCGATGCAGTCGTAGATGCTCCTGAGCTTGCTCAGACCATTGACCATGGTTTTGATAGTCGCTGAAGGCGATGAGATGGCTGCCTTCAGGCTCTGCAGCTGTTCCTCAACATTGGTCTCGTTGGAGCGAGGGCTAGAAGGCACGCTCGCAGATCTCAGATGGCATGCCATCCTTGGAATGAAGCTATTGGATATGGAAGAGAAGGAAAGAGCAAATGCAAGCTGCTGCAATGGTGTCCCTTCCGGGCTTCGGCTTCCTTGTTTTATATAGCGAGAGAGGTTGAAGCAACTGCACAGCTAACCAGCAGACAGGAAGAATCATTCTCATGTGTGGCCAACTGCGTGCTCTTGCGCTACAACCGAAGCCAAGAATCTCATGGCTCATTGAGCTTGATCACGAGGCTGTTATGTCTGCATTATGACGGGCAAGCTCACCTGCACAGGGGGAAGGGCGTCGAGGTTAGCATCTGATCCAGATCCTGAATTTATTAGCCGTTAGTTGCCACCTTGCCGGTGGAGGGACGAACACTAGTTGACTTGGCTCGCCTCCAGCCTCGAGGCTCCCAAGCAATCCGATCCGGTGGGTGCGCTCGCATGGATCTAGCTTGCTATCGCGCTGTCATGTCGCAACTAGCGGTGACAATGGATTCGCTCGAGCGTGCAAGATGATGCACACGCTTGGTCCCTTGCCATGGATAAAAATAGAGGGGGACAACAGAGAGAAGAGGGTAATGGAAGGGGCAGGTGGGGCTGACCAGCGTTACCGGTGACCGGAGCGTAGTCCTGGGTTGCAGCTCCCACCCCACGAGCTCAGTGGCGAACCCGAGACGGTGGCGGCGGCGACCTTGGGGGTCGTCCCGCCGGTGCCCTTGCGCCTGGGCGACCATGGTGGCAGTCCAGCGGCGGTGGAGACGTTGGCGCTAAAATGGCTCTCCATCTGGAACAGGGGCAGCGGAACCCGACGCGTCCGCAACTCCGCCGCCGCCGCCGGCGACCGGAGGGGAAGCGTCGCGACTATGAAACGTGTGATGCTCGATCGGGCCTCGGCCATACATTTTGCAAATAGGACCCTCATTTGGATAAGTATTATTGATCGCGATCCGAATATTAGCATGAAGCACCCCATGTCGCATCCGGCATTTCCAGATTAATCCCCCATTCCAGTCCGCCGATATCCGCCACCCCCGCCGCCGGCGACATGGACTTGCGGCTTGCGGGAGTACCACGGCTGCTCTTGCGTGTGGATGTTCCAGTCGCTCCTGGTGGTGTTGTTCCCTGCGCATCCCTCCGCCAAATCATGCATCCGTAAGTTTCCGTGGCGGCAGGGGCGCCTTGCTGTGGACGCTCGATGGAGCTCAACGGTGAGAGGCTCCTGTGTACTAGAGATTACACATTTTGCTAGGATTGTATGTCTCTTTGCAAAATCTTGGTAGCTTGTAGTATAACTTAGTAGAGATTACACATTTTTTTTATGCTTGGCAACATCAGTGTTATTTTCAGTTGGAATGCTGCCGTTTCACTGAATATACTGAACTTTCCTTGGTGCCATGACGAAGTACATTGTCAAGGGGAGAAAAAGATAAGAAATCGTTTTCGCTGTTAGGCAATAAATTTCTTTGCACAAATAGGAATAATGAAATGAGGACAAGAAATGGATCTAAAACTTTGCTTCTCAGTTGAGTAATTTTCTGTACACCTTCTATCATATATACACACACATCAAAATTGCTTTCATGATCAGCAGACCCTCTAAAAGGCGGTGCTAATTGCAGGGGTTAGAGTTGTTTATGATCTATCTGCAAGATGAGAGTATTCAGAAGGGAAACTCTGCTCTGGATCAATGATGTCCAGCTCTAACTGCGCCTCGCAAACAACTCTTCTCTTCTGGATTGTCTTGCAGACAAGGAACCACTTGGTGGAACTCATCATTGCAATTTTCCTTGACAGGAGACGCAATGAGGATTCCAGCATTGAGGAGGCAATCTCTTTGGCTTGAGACATCTTGATCACCCTGCAACTTTGTTGATATGCTGCAGTGGACTTCTTCCTGTTTTCCCTGAATTGTTTCTGTGTCTTCTTGGCAACGCGGGTATAGGACTGGATCTTGGTTTGGACAGCTGTATGATCTCCTCTCTTGAGTACCAACTACCAACTGCATATCAAGGATAGTTTCCTTGAGCTCGGAGAAGTCTCTGGAATAGCATTGCAGAGATCAAGCATGACAAGCGATCACTCAGGCTCTTGCTCCACTGCTTTCCTCTTCTGAGTAACTTGGCTACTAGTAAGCACACAAGGTCATGTTTCTCAAACTTTTTTTTTCCGAAAGCGTGCATTGCATGTGCTTCATAAAGCGGAAGTGGGAAAGTTACACGCCCCAACAAGTCATGCGGCGAGAAGCCATACTTTTGTCGGGGAACACATTAACACAAATCACCGCCGAGGGTGGAGAGCAAGTTGTAGTAAGTAAATAATCCGTTTCGCGACGGGTGGGGGCGCCGTAGCCTCAAGCCACAAGGCCGGTTAGCAGGGTGAGGCTGCCATAGCCGGCCCCAATCCAGACGGCAGCTTCCTCGAGGATGGCCGTGGCGAGCTCGGACGGCGTCGTGGAGCGGCGGTCAAACGTACGCCGGTTACGTTCCTTCCACAAATCCCAAGTGACGAGGAGGACCAGGGAGTCGAAACTCTGTCAGAGCGCCTGCGGTATGTCCTCCCGTGCCGACATCCACCACCCAAGCAGGCAGGCGTCACGCTGTGGTGGGGTAGCGATGGAGGCCATGGCCGCGAGCAGGCGGGACCAGACCTCCCTGGCGTAGACGCAAGAGCACAGAAAGTGGTCGCCTGTCTCGTCCATCTGATCGCAGAGGGCGCAGGTCGCGTCGGGCTGAAGGCCATGCCGCTTTCGACGCTCGGCAGTCCAGAGACGCCCGTGTAGTGTCAGCCAGAAGAAGAACTTCACTTTGGGCGGGATGTTGGCGCGCCACAGCTCCCTTGAGCCCAGCATGGTCGTCCAACCAGTGAAGAATGCCCTGTACGCCGAGCTGACGGAGTACTGGCCGTCTGTTGTCCAATGCCACACAAAGCGGTCTGCTTCCAAAGGTCGAAGCTGAACGTTCTCAAGTGTAGCCCATAGGCTGGCAGACTTCAGAAGTACAGCGGCTGTGCGTGCACCTGTGATGTCCCGAACCCACTACCTATTGGAGAGGGCGTCCTTTACCGTCCTACCGAGGCGCCGCCGTCCGACCGCCTTGAATAGGTTGGGTGCAGTGTTTGAGATTGCCCCGTCCGGCAGCCATGCATCCGTCCAAAACTTCGTGGATGCGTCATCACCCACCTCAACGTAGACAGAGGAGCTGAACATTGCGGCCACCTTGCGTTCCAGGGCCGATGGCAGTGCCGCCCAAGCGGAGTTGGGCTCAGTTCTGCGCATCCACTCCCACCGGAGTCGTAGCACATAGCCGAGTATCCTGAGGTCAGGGAGGCCAAGCCCCCCATGATCCTTGGGCACGCAGACGAAAGGCCACGCGATCCGATAGGAACCTCCCGAGACGGTGTCGGTCCCCGCCCACAGGAAGGCGCGGCGTCGGCGGTCAATCTCCTCCGTAGCCCAGGCCGAGAGACAACAACAGATGGAGACATGCACTGGGATCACGGACAGCGTGGACTGGGCCAGCAGTGCACGTCCGACGGTCGTAAGGAGGCCGCCCTTCCACGCCGGGATGCGGGCTGCCACGTTGTCAATGATGCGCTGCTCATCGTTGCGGCTGATGCGGGTGAGTGAAAGAGGTGCGCCGAGGTACTTGGTGGGGAACCCCTGCAGCTTGTAGGGGAAGATCTGGCGGATGGCATCCACCTGCGGCTGCGAGCAATGGATGGGCGTGATGATGCACTTGTTGACGTTGGTGACCAGCCCCGAGGAACCTGCGAACAGGTCCATAATTCGGCGGATGTTGACGAAGTCCCAAACATCGGGGGACAGGAGGATAACAAGATCATCTGGTGCACATGTTTCCAATGGTCTTAGAAGGCACAGAGATGCTTGTCTTCAAGCTCTGCAACTGTTCCTCAACGTCAATGTCATTGGATCAAGGGCAAAGGCACACTAACAGATATGAGGTGGAAAGCCATGGCTGCAGTGGAAACCACACTGCGTTATTTTTCCCTAGAAACAGAATAGAAGGACGTAGAAGAGAGCTGCTTCAATGGTGTCTTCTCAGCTATGGTTTTGCCTCTATATATGCTGAAACAAGCTGAAGAAGGGAAGTTACTGGCCCTGTAGACTGCAAGAATCAAATTGGCAATAATGTGTCATGCTGCCACAACAAAGCCAGCTACCTCCATGACATGCTGTACCTTTTTTTTTCAGCTTGACAGGCATCTCTAACTGCAGTGAAGCTTATGATCCACGTATGATGTCTTTGAAGCGGAGAAGTCATTCGTACACGTGAATACTTAAATGTTTGATTCGGATTGTGAGATCGGCGAGTAATCTTGCATCCAAAGTAAAAGAGACAGAAGGAACAGTTGGCTTCGAAATTCATGATTCTTCATGTGCGATTGCATTGCTTGCATGTTTGGCCTGCCTGCTGTACTTACAGCATGTAGAATCTGAATTTTGTGATTTCAAGGTGATCCACATGCTGTCCAGATTTATTATGCATTAGGTTGAACTGAACCGCATCTTCATGTTCCAAGCATTGGGAACATGAATCAGCATGGCAGCTTACTCTAGTGCTGTTTGCTGTCATATTCGCTGTCTTATTCCATCTTCCAGAAACTGGCATGCTATCTGCTGTTGAAAGCAAGATCCAGTTTACCAGGATCTTGTGTCTGTTGTTGAACCACATCCCATGTGAATATTAACAGTGGCCATATCATCTATAATTGTCAAATTCAAACATGAATTGCTACTAATTTCTTTCATGATGCCAATAATGATTACCATCTTTAGAGTAAATTACTTTTCACAGGATCAACCAGGTGATTGTTTACCTGTTTACCTGTTATCTGTGTCAAGTTATAGGAAAATTAAGGAGAGGACAAAAAATTACAGCACGAGATGGACCAAAATTTTTCTTTTACATAACTTGAATTTATTTCTATATACTTTCTCTCATATTTACATCAAAATTGTTTTGATGATCAGCAGATCCTGTAAAAAGGTGGATGCTAATCACAGGCTGTCAGACTTTGTATTATCTGTCTACAAACTAAGAGCATTAAGAAGAGAAACTCTGCTCTGGATCAGTGTCCTGAACAAAGCCTCAACTCCGCTCTCAAGATCAACAATGTCCAACTCTAACTCCTGCAATTGCTCCTCCTCCAACACAGCTCTCCTCTTCTGGAATGTCTTGGAGATAAGAGACCACTTGCTAGAACTAGGCACCACAATTTGTTTTATCAAGAGATGTGATGACGTTTCTAGCATGAAGATCGCAATCTCTCTGGCTTCAGACAATAGCTTGATGAGCCTGCAGTTCTCCTGATCAACTGCAATGGCCTTCTTGCTGATCTTCTTGAACTGTTTCTGTGCTTTCTTCACCAATCGGATGTAGGACTGGATCATGACTTGGACAGCTGCATCGTCTCCTCTCTTGAGAGCCATCTGCATGTCCATGATGCTCATCTTGAGCTCTCCAAAGCTCTCTTGCATGGTATTGCAGAGATCGAGCAAAACGAGTGAACGCTCCAGCTCTTGCTCCACGGCTTTCCTATGCCGTGTAACTTGGCTGCTGGGTAAGCACACGAGCTCGCTGATTGAGTTGTATGCTTCTCCAAGCTTTCTGAAACCATGGAACATAGTTCCAATGGTCACAGATGATGAAGAAACTGCTGTCTTCACACTCTGGAGCTGCTCATCAGCATCGATTTCATTGGAGCGAGGGCTAGAAGGCACACTAGCAGATCTGAGGTGGTAAGCCATGGTAGGAATGGAAATTGTATTGTCTTTTTGTTCTCTAGAAATGTAAGAGAAGAGAGCAGATGCTGAAGTGCTTTGATGGTTTCCACAGGTCTGTAGCTCACCTCTTTATATAGCCAAACAAGATGAAGAAATGGCATCATTGGCGGTGTCTGACAGCAAGTAATCTCATCAATGGGAGTTGTTGTGCTGCTGCAACAAAACCACCTGTCTGCACGACAACCTGATGCCTTTCCCTTTGTTGTTGTTCAGTTAAGCGGCAAAATGAAGTGCACGAGTGCCTAATTTAATGTTGGATCCAGATCGTAGCATCAGTGAGCAAGCTATGCAATGGGAGATGCAGAGCTGTGCCAACGCTGGTTGCTACTTGCCGGTGGAGGCAGCAGTTGACTTCACTGTTCATGCCTGCTGAATCTTCAAGTGGCATCTTTGGCAATCTCAAGAGGATCCACATGCTATAAAATTTTATGGCCTCAGTGTGCATTTTGTACTCCTAATGAAGATTAACACGTTGTCATGTTCCAGCTATCGGCAACAGGAATTATCATGACCAACTCATTTTCCAACTCCCAAAGTGTGCATACGTGCATGCTCTAACACTTGTTTAATGGAGATTGTTTTCTGAGAAATATACAACCCTAACAGAATATTGCTGAGTCTCCTCTCCAAGGATTCAACACTCATTTGCATTTGTAATTGTTAAGGTACCCGTTTCTTGGAAGGTGCATGCTTTGGCTATTGAGAGCAAGATCCACTGCATATGGATCTTGTGCTTGCTGTTGAGGCACATCTCGTGTGAACAAGAGTATCATGGCCAACTCATTTTCTCATACTAACGATGAAGACGAATGATGTGTACCTCTATAACAGTTGAATCATGGTGATGTGAAATGAAACGTATGCGCAAGATGGGCAACCATAAACAAAGAAGTAATTCACAGTGAAATGGACCAAAAACTTTTCTTTTCAGTCAATTAATTTTCTGTACACTTTCTGTCATATATATACAACAAGATTTGTTTTGGTGATCAGCAAATCCTCTAAAAGGCGGACACTAATCGCAAGGTTAGAGTTGGTGTAGGATGTATCTACAAGCTAAGAGCATTTAGAAGTGAAACTCTGCTCTGGATCAACCTCCTGAACAAAGTTTCAACTCCGCTCTCAAGATCCACAATGTCCAACTCCAAAATCTGCAATTGCTCCTCCTCGCACACAACTCTCTTCTTCTGGAAAGCCTTGGATACAAGAGACCGTTTGCCAGGACTTGGCATCGCAACTTGCTTCGACAAGAGTTGCAGTGTTGATTCGAGAATAGTCACAGCTATCTCTCTTGCTTCAGACAACGGCTTGACCACCCTGTCTCCTTCAATGCCAGAAGCAGCCTTGTTGTTGATTCTTTTGCACTGCTTCTGCGCCTTCTTGGCGGCGCGGGCATAAGACTGAACCCTGGCCTGAACAGCCGCTTCATCTCCTCTTTTGAGTGCCAATTGCATCTCCAAGACGATGGTCTTGAGCTCGGCAAAGCTCTCTTGCATGGCACTGCAGAGGTCAAGCAGAACAAGAGAGCGCTCGAGCTCCTCCTCCACCACCTTCCTCTGGCTGCTAGGGAAGCATGTGAGCTCGTCGATGCAGCTGTAGATGCTCCCCAGCTTTGTCAGACCATAGCTCATGGTTTGGACAGTCATGGAAGGCACAGAGACAGTCACCTTCAGACTCTGCAATTGTTCCTTGGCATATTGGTTTCACTAGAGCGAGGGCTCGAAGGCACACTTGCAGATCTCAGACGGTAGGCCATGGTTGCAATGGAAGCTTTGAAGCTTCTTTTTGCTGGGAATAGAAGAGAAGGCAAGCTGCTGCTTCTGTTGCTGCAATGGTTTCTTTCTGGCCTTGTGTTTCTTCTTTATATAACGAGAGCTGGTGAAGCAGTTGAACATGATCCAGCAGACATCAAGAATCATTCTCATCTGTAACCAAGTGGTGACCTGCAACAGAAGACACACAACCCAAGAAGCATCCTGGTTAGTTGAGCTTGATTACAAGGCTGTCATGTCTGTATTTTTGGCAGCAAACTCACCAGCATGGGTGAAGAACGCCAAGATCAGAAATCACTGCATCAGATCCAGATCAAGACATGGATTAATTAAGATGCAAGTTGCCGGTTGATGAGTGAGCAGCATGTTGACTTTGCTCAACTCCAGAGCTTCCAAGCAAGCCGCGTGTTAACATCTGATTCTGATCTGACCACAGAAATACACGGTGGCTTAATGATAGCACTCGTGTCATGTCTTGGTCTGCCCAACCCCAATGTTTCTCCAATTTTCTAGTGCACTAGGTGAAGCATGCGGCTCTTGCATAATCAGCTTATGGTGCTGTAATGTCCCAATTGCCAGCAGCAAAGAATCTGCTCGAGTGTGTAATATGTACTAGGTTTCTGCGATGTCCATCCCTTTCAAACATAATGAGAAAAATATAAGTCCTTTTTAAGGGAAACAAGAGGGAAACAGCGACAGAGAAGATAACTAGTTAATTCAAAAACAGCATACTTGTTGCTCCTCAACTTTATAGGCCAACATGTTTCTGTTTTCAAAAGGAACCAGCATTCAAGTCATGTCTAGCAAGGAGAGATTGCAAGAGCCCTTCTTCGTTATCAATCTTCAACAAATACTTTCCTAAGAGATTTAAAATTAACAAACCAGGGTCAATCACCACTAAACCGCCTTTATCTACATGGGTGTGTCTAGTTAATTACTAGATGGTACTTTTTTTTTTGCACCATGATCTTTTCCTTACTCTGACAACAACTGATAAAAGACAAGATATGCAATGGCATAATGCTTAGGCTAAGCGCCTCCCTGCCTCCTAGAGTAAGTTACCCTTCCAACAACTTGGCTTACTGGCTTAGCCTTTATTTTGCTCTCAGTGGGTTTCCGGTAACTATCTTCTTGAACAGTTTGAAACAGATTGAAATTCCCATGTATTTAATAAGGTGAGAGCCATACTCAAAAAGTAAATATTATTACATGCATCTATCAACTATATGGAGAATATTTCACTCAGTTCAGACATTCAAAAGGAAATTGAGTGATAGACATACAGAATGGCAAGTCATCAACCAACTGTGGGATTAAACCCTTCAAGTGCCCACAAGCCTATGTATTTTAATCAGTATTGTTAAGAAGCTGCTGTTCTGAAATCTGACTCTCTTACGAGCTTTAAGTCAGGACCTTGCTTATAAATAAATGTTACTCCCTTTCCTCCATTACCTGCAAAGAATATTTCTTGCTATGTGCAAAGAAATCTCATTACTGTTCAGTTCAATGCTTTGTTGGATCTCAGATCACTTCACTTCGATCTTTTTCTGAATCCTCCTTTTTTCGCAAAAAAAAAGATCTTTTTCTGAATCCAGATTTTTTTTGAGTGTCACTGAATCCAGATTTGCTTAAAGCACTCTTGATCACAGATCTCATCGAACTCTATACGCTTCCTGTCTTCGAGAACATATGTTCCTGACTTCCTGCAAGGCTGCAACCCAGGTATGATGGGATGATGCAGCTCTGAAACGATGAGGAATCAAGTGGCCGATCACAAAAGTGCAATTGAACTAGCAATCCCGGAGTGAAATGCAGGACCAAATTCCGTTACCCATTCCCGTTCATATGCAACGCTGAACATTATAGGTCTATGTATAGGTGCTGCTGTAGTAGAGACACTGGGAAGCAAATCCAGGGCATAAATTGAAGGGAGAAGAGGTGGGCCACCGGATCGTTGGCATCATCCTCGTATGCGGCGCTTGAGGGCTGCGAGTTCTGCAGGCAGCGCCACCAAGCTTTGGCGGCGGTTGCGCCTGGGGGCGTCCGTCCTGTAGAGTGTAGAGCACCGGCTCACGCTAGCGTGCTCCGACAAACCCGGCGAATAGCTGGAGCAACGTGGTGCTGGAAACTTTCTCTACCCGGAACAAGGGTGGAGGCCGGCCACCGGCGGGAGCATCCGCTGTGCCCTCCGCCGCCGGCGACAATGGGGGCGAGATGGTGGACTCAGTCAACATAGTTTGCAAATTGACCCCCGATTTGGCTCGTGACTTTCCCAGTGACCGAATTGTTCTTTTTTTATTTAAAAAATGTTCTTTTTTTTCACAGAAACCTCCTAAGGGCAGTTTCAATGTAGGCTAACAAGAATTTTTAGCCTCAAAATAAGGTAGTAGTCCATGTAGATAGAGAAATATCAAGCCAATCCAATACTAGCTATTGCTTATGAGTCCTTGTCGTCTGTTTGGGCACAAACATTACAATTTTTTTTTCGGTTGCCTAGTTCGCAAGGATTGGATAGACTGAGTTGTTATGGTCTCGTGGAAACGTGTGCAAGGCCTTTCTTTGGCTCAACGCGTGTTCGTCTGGGTGCTTGAGCTTTTTGTCCAACGGGATGATCGTCGCCTTTCGAGGCTATCCTGACATACTAAGACCATCATCCGCACATGATGTGGACGTCAAATGTAGAAATGTAGCTTAAGACCACAATACAAGATGTTGTATTGGGGCTGCCCTAAATAGGATGAAGTTATACACACAATATCCTACATTGGATCGTGATCATTATTTTTCTTTAACGGAAAGGGGAGCTGTGTGGTTTTGTCTAAGAAGAAGATAATTTACACTCGCACAATTTCTCGGACAACTAACACTTTAGACGCAAACAACATAATAGAGCATATTTGCATCATCGTCAGCGAGTTTGTAAGAGAGCATCCTTGCATCATTAATTGTTGGTGAGTTTGTTAGGTTTAGTTTCATGTTGAAAATTGATGGTCAGAGAAAGAGAGGGAGAGAAATCTCTTTGTTCTTGAGATTTTTACCATCCTAGATTTGTGTTAGGCTGTGAGAGGTTTGTAATCAAATGTCTTAATTAAGATAGTCCAAGTATTGATCTTGTGCAAGTTTGTTCCCCTCTTTAAATCCTAAATTTATTTTTTAAAAAATATTTGAGCTATCTTTAGACTTTTTCATGCTGATGTGGTGCACTACTGCAGAATCTTTAACCGTGGCAGGCCTTTTTGGTTAACCGAGGCGGGCAAAGGCGCCCGTCATGGTTGAAAGGTCACAGTTAATCCTGATTAACTATGGCGGACGCCTGTGCCCGTCACGGTTAATCGATTAACCGAGGCGGGCACGTTAGGATGCCCGCCTCGGTTAATTATTTAAAAAACAAAAAAAGAAAAAAGCCCACATGGGCTTGGATCTAGGCCGCACTAGATCTGGATCGCACCGCCGCCGTCGATCCGCTGCCCTAGCTGCAGCCACCTCCCCAGTGCCGCTGTCGAAGAGGAGGAGGGCGCCGAGCAGCCGCCCATCCACGTGCGCCGCTGCTCCCACGCCGCCGCAGCTCCGACATCCGTGCCGGCTCCAAATCTGCGAAAGGGGAGAGGGCAGAGTGAGGGAGACGAAGAGGGAAGAGAGGGAGACGAAGAGGGAAGAGAAACCGTGCGCTGTACCTGCTCTGCTCTCGGATCCGGCAGCCATCAACAAGGATCCGCCCGCCGCTACTACTGCTCCTGCACCGCCGTCGTCGGGGAGGGATGGGGAGGCCGCCTCCCACTAGATCCGGCCGGGGAGGACGAAGGGAGCCAGATCCACGTGGATGCTGCGAATCTAGAGGTGTTTTTTTAAGCCTAGAAACTTGTCTAAATCATGACTTGAAGTGCAACATCCGTCTCCTCAAATTTTCATCCATAAACCCTATTCTGTAACTTCTTTCTGTCTCGTTTGCAAAACATATATAAAAAAACCCCACATGATCCAACACTAGCCGTATAAATTGGCGGCTCATTAATACCTTATTCGGTTAATCCCCTCAACCCTGTTTAATACATTCTAATCGTCACCAATCCAAACAAAGGTTTAAAGAACGATGCGGCGATGCACACCTACCATGCATGCTATTCACATGACGAGGCCCATGCGGCAAATCAGCAATACTCCCTCTATGTCAAAGTATTAGATGTTTTGGCTTTTCTACGTATGTAACTTTTGATAAGCACTTAGATATATATTATGTTTAGATATATGGCAAATGTAATGGATTAGAAAAACAAAACATCTATAATTCGAAACAGAGGGAGTAATATATATAGGCACATCTACAGATCTACGGAGCATGAAATGTGCATCATATGTGATGCCAAGCGGCCACACGTTTTTTAGTGACAGGAAATCACGTTCCCAAAAGACGACAAAGAGCATCCGGTGGTTCGGGATCGGAAGCATCTCCATTCTCCGCAAAGAGACAGCATACACGTGAACCTAAATGTTATCTTGCAGGTTGACAAAAAGTAAAATAACCCTCGCAGTTTGACTGCAGCGCCATAGATGATGCTGATGCTTTCAATGTTCTTAGCTCTATATAGAAACCCACACAAGTAGCTAGCTACGTATACTAGCTAGTTCTGAGTGCAAACACCAGAAGCAGATCTAGAGAGATAGAGAGAGGAGAAAGCATAAGCTAAGCATCCATCAATGGCGGATGCTGGCAACAATGAGCAGCACGGTTTGACGCTGCTAGGCCTGCACGTGAGCCCCTTCGCGCTCCGCGCGCGCATGGCGCTGAACCTGAAGGGCCTGAGCTACGAGTACGTCGAGCAGGACCTGTTCCACAAGAGCGAGCTGCTCCTCAGCTCCAACCCCGTGCACAACAAGGTCCCCGTGCTCATCCACAACGGCAAGCCTATCTGCGAGTCCCTCGTCGTCGTGGAGTACATCGACGAGGTCTGGCCCGCCGGCACCGACACCGGCACCGGCGCAGCCATCCTCCCCGCTGACCCATACAGCCGCGCCGTCGCGCGCTTCTGGGCTGCCTACATCGACGGCAAGATGTTCCCGTCGTGGGTAGGCGTCATGAAGGCGGCGACGGAGGAGGAGAGGGCGGAGAAGGTGAGGGAGACGCACGCCGCGGTTCTCAACATGGAGAAGGCCTTCGCGGAGATCAGCTCCAGCAACGGCGGTAACGGTGCGGCCTTCTTCGGCGGCGACTCCGTCGGGTACGTGGACCTCGCACTCGGGTGCTCCCTGCCGTGGTTCGGGGCGCTGCGCGCCATGTTCGGCGTCGAGGTCATCGACGCCGCTCAGGCTCCGCTCCTGGCGGCGTGGGCCGAGCGGTTTGGGGAAACCGACGTGGCCAAGGAGATCCTGCCGGAGCCGGACCAGGCTGTGGCCTACGCCAAGAAGATTCAGGCCTACCGGGCTGCTTCTGCTAAAAAGTGATGCTGTTCAGACTTCAGAGTACTGAGTCCTGTAATAATAAGGCCCTGTTTGGTTACATGAGGTTAAAGTTTAACTCATATCACATTAATATTCTCTCAAATACAAGGAGTATTAAATATAGACTAATTGCATGTATGTCGGCACAGATTAGGAGTAATTTACAAGACGAATCTATTAAGCTTAATTATTCCAAAATTAAAAACTTTTTGTCAAATAAGACGAAAGTGCTACAGTGTTCGTTAAACTTTAACACCCCAACCAAACACCTCCTAAATTGAAGCAGAAATCTCAACAGGATCATTCTGTACTTCTTATGAAGATTATAACTTTGTCAATTTGTCATTTACCAGCTATCGGCAACAGGATTTCATCATGACAGTTTAGCAGAATGTAAAAACCACAAGTATCAGCGGTCCTCCAGCCTATCTAGACAGTCCTCGTGGTTTGTCGGCGGTTGCGCCTGGGGGCGTCCGTCCTGTAGAGCAATGGCTCACGCTGGCGTGCTCCGACAAACCCGGCGAATAACTGGAGCACCGTGACGCTGGAAACTTTCTCCATCCGGAACAAGGAGGACGGCCGCCGGCGGGAGTATCCGCTGTCTGCTGTGCCCTCCGCCGCCGGGCGACAGTGGGGGTGGGGGAGAGATGGTGGACTCGGTCAACAAAATTTGCAAATTGACCCCTTATTTGGCTTGTGACTTTCCCAGCGATCCAATTTATTTTTTTTATTCTCAAAAAAGGTTCTTTATTTCCCAAAAAAATGTTCTTTATTTTTCACAAAAACCTCCTAAGGGAAGTTTCAATGAGCCTCAAAATAAAGTAGTAATCTACGCATAGAAAAATATCAGGCCAATCCAACTTTAGCTACTACTTCAAAGTCCTCGTCATTTGTTTGCGTAGAAACATTACATTTTTTTCCGGTTGCCTAGTGCGCAAGGATTGGATAGACTGAGTTGTTGTGGTCTCGTGGAAACTTGTGCAAGGTCTTTATCTGGCTACAACGCATGTACGTCTAGGTGCATGAGCTTTTTGTTCAATGAGATGATCGACACCTCTGTAGGCTATCATGACATACTACAAGACCATCATTCGACATGATGTGGACGCCAAATGCAGACGTGTAGCTTAAGACCACAATATACATAATCGCAGGGTGGAGTTGGTGTAGGACCTATCTACAACTACAAGCTAAGAGCATTTAGAAGTGAAACTCTGCTCTGGATCAACCTCCTGAACAAAGTCTCAACTCCACTCTCAAGGTCCACAATGTCCAACTCCAACATCTGCAATTGCTCCTCGCACACAACTCTCTTCTTCTGGAAAGCCTTGGATACAAGAGACCATTTGCCAGGACTTGGCATCGCAACTTGCTTCGACAAGAGTTGCAGTGTTGATTCGAGAATAGTGACAGCTATCTCTCTTGCTTCAGACAGCAGCTTGACCACCCTGCCTCCTTCGATGCCGGAAGCAGCCTTGTTCATCTTTTTGCACTGCTTCTGCGCCTTCTTGGCTGATCGCGCGTAAGAGTGGCCTGAACAGCTGCAGCATCTCCTCTTTTGAGAGCCAGTCGCATCTCCAGGACGATGGTCTTGAGCTCTGCGAAGCTCTCTTGCATGGCATTGCAGAAGTCGAGCAGGACGAGAGAGCTCTCAAGCTCCTCCTCCACCACCTTCCTCTGACTGCTAGGGAAGCATATGAGCTCATCGATGCAGCTGTAGATGCTTCTAAGCTTTGTCAGACTATCTCTCATGGTTTGGACAGTCGTGGAAGGCGAAGAGACAGTCGCCTTCAGGCTCTGCAGTTGTTCCTCGACACTGGTTTCACTGGAGCGAGGGCTCGAAGGCACACTTGCAGATCTCAGATGGTAGGCCATGGTTGCAATGGAAGCTTTGAAGCTTCTCTTCGCTGGGAATAGAGAAGGCAAGCTGCTGCTGCTGTTGCTGCAATGGTTTCTTTCTGGCCTTCTGTTTCCTCTTTATATAACGAGAGCTGGTGAAGTAGTTGAACATGAACCAGCAGACATCAAGAATCATTCTCATCTGTAACCAAGTGGTGACCTGCAACACAAGGCACACAACCCAAGAAGCATCCTAGTCAGTTGAGCTTGATTGTCATGTCTGCATTTTTGGCAGCAAACTCACCTGCACGGGTGAAGAACGCCAAGATCAGAATCATGCTGCATAAGATCCAGAGAACATGATACAGATTAATTGAGATGCAAGTTGCTGGTGGATGAGTGAGCAGCAAGTTGACTTTGCTCACCTCTAGAAGTCCAGCTGCAGCCTCCAGGTTTCCAAGCAAGCCGCGTGTTATCATCTGATTCCGAACTGATTACACCGTGGCTTAATGATAGAGCCCGTGCCATGCCTTGACTCTATTGCTTGCTCGCAGGTATGGTCTCCCCAATGTTTCTCCTGTGCATTAGCCATTAGGTGCAGGCATGCGGCTCCTTAATAATCAGCTTATCGTGCTGTCATGTTCTGATTGCCAGAAGCAAAGAATCCGCTTGAGCGTGTAACATGTACAAGGTTGCCGCCACCTCCAACCCTTCAAAACATTCTGAGAAAAATATAAGTTCTTTTTAAGTGAACAAGAGAGAAACAACGACAGAGAAGAGAGGTTGTTAATTGTGTCGTATCAGTACAGTCCAATTGTTGGTTTGTTGCCCCTTAACTTTATGGGCCAATATGTTTCTGTTTTCCAAAGGGACCAGCATTCAAGACCATGGGCTTATGTTTAGTTTAGCAAGGAGAGATTGCAAGTGCCCTTCCTCATTTCAAGCTAAAACAAATACTTCCCTAGGAGACTAGCATTTTTAACAAACATCCCAGGGTCAATCACCTCTAAACCGCCTTTATCTACACTACACTGGAGTCTAGTTATGAGTGCAGTTTGCAAGTACCCAGCCTTTTAATTATAGTATAAAGGTGGGGGGAAAAACAGTTACAAGAGGAGGCTATGCAAAGGCCAGGCCAAAGGAAACTTAAATTACAACAAGGTTACAGGTTATTGTAACCCCTTTGACAATAGGATGCATTGTTAGAACTTGGTAAAATCACGCTCTTGTCGAAGCATGGCAACATCGTCCTTGCCCGGGGTTTTAGCTATGGTACTTTTCCACCATGATATCTCTATAACTTTAAACCTAAGCCAAGCTTAGGCACCATAGCATGCCACATCGCTGGCCGTTCCTGGCCGTCCGCCTATAACTTTAAACCTGAGCCAAGCTCAGGCACCACAGCGTGCCACATCGCTGGTCGTTCCCGGCCGTCCGATCGGCCGGGCGGACGGCCAGGATCAGGCTACTCTCGGTCATTTTGCAAAAAAAATCCTCCATATTTAATGAAATCAACCCGTAGTCCGACCTCCCCACACAGAAAATTTTACAAAAAAAAAATCCTCAGACTTTAAGAAAACCAACCCGCAGTCCAGTCTTCTCAATGGGCCGGCCTGCCTCAATGGGCCAAAATCGGCCTGTGAGCCTCTTTTCCTTTTCAATGGTTTAATCTTTTCTTTTAAAACCAGAGACCTCTCAAAAATCATATAAAATCACAGAAAAATCATAAAGATACCAAACCAGTTTTGTTGAGTTTATTATGACCAGATCTATACATTAAACTTAAAATAACATATGGTTTAGTGTATTTTATTCGGTATAATAGTAGTTCTATGGTTTTTCATGATTGATTAATTTGTAGTTTTCACCACATGTAAACTAAAAATATCTCCACTGCCTTAAATCCAATATCATATACCCTTTCTCATGATCTTTGGTGCCCAATTAATTTAACGCTAACCCGAAAATAAATACTGCGTACATGCTTAAACATTAAAAAAAGAATACATACGATATAGGATATTCCGTACATTCGCATACACGAGCACATCATGTCTCATACATAAAAACTTGAAATGAATATACACAAACAAAATAATATACTACCACTATACATGGTACATATAGCCTATGGACAATCACCCAAATCTACAGTAGCAAAACCATCAAATAATACATCATTCCTTCATAAAAAAACAACGAACAGGTCGTGGCAACATAAACGAATGACCAAACTAGCTCAAAATGGTAGGCACTCCACGCAGGCGCGCAACAACGCCGCGCGTTGCTTTCTAGTTTTCATTAAACTGACAACAACTGATAAACGACAAGAAGTACAGTTGCACATGCTCAGGCTAGAATTTAGAAGCGCATACCTCCACTCCATCCAATAGAAGTGCCTACCCTTCCAATTCCAACAGCTAGTCTTAGCCTTTGTTTTGCTTTCAGTGGGTTTCTAGTCACTATTTCTCTAGCATTTTGAAACTGATTGGAAATCCCATTATTTAAGACGGTGAGAGCCACGCTAGAAGGTAAACATTACCTTAAGTTGCTTTTGATTTCCTAACGTACGTATCAAGAACTATGAACAATATTTATTGAAAATTTACCTTTAGTTCAGACTTCAGACACTCAAAAGGAAACTTTATGACAGACACAGAATGGCAAGTCAACCAACTACCAAATGTGGGGATTAAACCCTTCGAATGCCCACGAGCCCGTGTATTTCAATCAGTATTGCTAAGAACAGTGGCGGATCCAACGGTGGGCGCGGGGGGGGGGGGGGGGGGGGGGGGGGGGGCTCAAGCCCCCCCTACCGCCACCGGACCCATGGAGCCCCCCCATGAATTTTTAGGCAAGGTTCCATGGTGTAGGAGGGGCTGAGGTCGAGCTGCTCTGCTGCTGGAGGTAGGAGACGATGTTCTCGCGAGTTGGGCCAACACCAATTCATTTGGCCCATAGTAATAACAGGCAGGCCCAAGGCCCAAAAGAAACCCTATCCCTTTATCCAGTCATCCAGCCCCCAGGTCCAACCCATCGCTTCTGTCTGGCGGCGGGGAAATCACGCAGCGGGGAGCAGGCGGACTAGGGCGCGAGTGCGACTGGTGGGTGGCGGCGGCAGCGGGCGGCCAGGCGGCGAGCAGCGGGCAGCCAGGCGGCCAACGGCAGGGGGCCAGGGGTGGCCGCGCGGCGTTCGGCCAGCCGGCCAGGTGCGTCCGCCGTCCGCGCAACGCCCAGCGCAGGCAACGGCCCGCGGCCAGGGCCTAGGGCGGCACCGCAGCAGGGTGCCGAGGCGTCCGGCGATCGGTCGCAGTCGGGCGCCGCCGCGCCGGGAGGGGCAGCGGCCCGCAGGGGTGTCGGGGCAGGAAGCCGAGCACGAGCAGCAACCAGCAAGCAGAGCAGCTGAGCAGGTGATTGCTTAAATCCCCCTTGTCTCATTGTCTATGACTGTGATCGAATGTTTCTCGTTTGATTTGAATATGTGATGTCAGATTTCAGAAGAACTCCAGATTTATGCTGAGGATTTTAATATTGGTAACCTTACTATCTTGCCAAATCAACTTAGACAATTCGTCAACCGTGCTAGAAGAACTCCATATTTTCTTGGATGCACTGGACTTGGAAAGGTCGCTGAAATTATGATCAAGACTTAAGACTAAGATGAACACATCTTATAAATTGGTTTATCGTCTCATTGAGCTAACCTTGATATTACCTGTGGGCTGTGACAACGGCTTCAGTTGAGAGGATATTTTCAGCCATATCCATTATAAAGATAGATTTGTATAGTAAAATGGGTGATGAATAGCTCAATGACTTGATGATATGCTATAATCACAAGGAGATATTTAGAAAGATTGATAATAAAAAGATCAAAAAGCGGTTTCAAGAGATGAAAAAACGTCGTATGTTAATGTTATTGCCTAAAAAATAGTGGTACGCTCTATTATCTTCTAAATTCATAATTTGGAGATCCATATATGTTTGACTAATCAATTATGTCTATTTGTGTAGATTGCTTCTTCGAATGAATAATGGTTGTCACTGTCACGCGTCGTCTATTAGTTTCATAATTTGGCCTTAGGTATGGATAAATCGCATCCTTTAGTTTTCATGATGTATTTTGTGATTTTCATCGTTCATCGATGTTTTAATATAAAACTACTTCAAACTATTAAATTTGACTTTTGTGGGCCTTCATAGTGAAGCTATGTTGCTGTAGTATTTTTGTCAGTCCCTCCTAAATTTTTTTTCTGAATCCGTCACTGGCTAAGAATCAGCTGTTCTGAACCACTTATGAGTTTTATGTCAGGAGTCAGGACCTAAGGTTATAAACAAATTTTACTCCTTTCCTCCTTTATGTGCAAAAACTATATTTCTTGCTATCTTTATGTGCAAAAAGGAAATCTCACCTCTGTTCGCTTCAAGGCTCTGTTGAATCCCAGTTCACTCCACTTCTCTTTTTTGCTGAATCCCGAATCCCGATTTGCTTTACTGTTGTAGGCACCTGTGATCACAGATCTCATCGAACTGTCGACGACGCTGGCACGCTGCATCCCAGGTATGATGAGACGATGCAGCTCTTAAACGATGAAGAATCAAGTGGCTGGCCATAGAAGATCAACTGGTCTGTGTGCTCTTTGAACGCCGTGTGACTGCGATGAGAATTAGCAAGCCGGTAGTTAAATGCTGAACAGTGTGGCTGATTTTATATATATATTTTTTTTTGTGGAAAGATAACAGTATAGCTGCTGTGCTAGACAGTGGGAAGCAAATCCAGGGCATCGATGCAATGAGGATTGAGGCCGAGGTGGGCTCTCACCGGATCGGCGGCATCGTCGTCTTATGCGAACTTGTCACCAATCTTTTATGTAGCAAATTTGACCATATATTTTTTCTTCTTAAAAATCTTAGGTACTTCACTGTATATAACCCTTATAAAGTATGTTCAATAAAGAATCATATACATGAAAACTTGATGTATCTAAAAAAATCTTTTGCAGAAAAAAACATACGGTCAAAATTGCTGCAGTAAAAATTCGGTAACAAGTAAACGAAAACGGAGGCGGTAAAACTCCTATAATTTCTAAGTAGTGTGCAATTATGCAGAAAAACCCTAATTTGTAACTTGATCCAGTTAATGTTTAAAAAAACATAAGTATTAATCAAGATGCAGTTATTTGCACAAAAGCTCGAAATATTTGCAATCATCGTGCGTGGGCTAAAAGAATTGCTGCCCGTGGTCGAATCGGTTACGAACTTCTTTTTCTTCATAAAAAAAGGAGTTTATTGATTTACAAATTTATGTGGGCTAGCCAAACTGCCAAAGGCCACAAGGCTCCGAAACCGGCGGCCCTGGACCTGATCTAGCCGCCGCCGGTTTTCCGGAAACAGCCCGGCACGGAGGCACGGTGCTGCTTGCTCAACGACTTTGGAGCTCCATGCCCCCATGTGCCCTGCTTTTCCTCTGCTCCTTGAATGGCCATCCAGCCATGCTGCACCTGCCACTGTTGTTGCTTGCAGAGATATAAACAGCTCGGACAGTTTGCACTCATGGCGCCCTTCAATCTCCCTGCAGATGAGATCGTCTTTTGTAACATTGATATTTGATAGGCTTCTCTCACATGTGTGTAAGGGATGAAAACGGTACGGATATTTTCCGACCGTATTCGAGACCGAATCCGTTTAGAGGGGTTTTAATCCGTCCGTATCCGTGTCCGGATATTTAACATCCGATACCGTATTCGTATCCGAATATTTAAATCACATATTTATGATGTCGATATCCAATCGTATCCTATCCGATATTTTTTATACTATCCGTATTCGAATCCGAATCCGGACATAAATATGAAAACAAATACGATATTAGCCATATCCGTCCGTATCCGATCCGTTTTCATCCCCAGTAGCAAGCAGCCAAGCACGCATGGCATGGATCTCTGCAATCGTTCAGGCAGAGAGAGGCATTCCAGTCGTAACCTCTCAAGCCGTGTTTATTTCAAGTGCCGCTTGATGGCAGTGGCAGGACTGGACCAGCCAGCCGCCCGGCACGGCGGCACCTGATCGATCTTGTCTTTGGGTGTGTTTATTTACCCCTGTAAAATTTTTAAAAGCACAGTAACTCTTTCGTTTGTATTTGATAATTAGTGTTCAATCATGGACTAATTAGGTTTTTAAAGATTCGTCTCGTGATTTACAACCAAACTGTGTAATTAGTTTTTTTTATCTATATTTAATGCTCTATACATGCATTGAAAGATTTGATGTGACGGAAAATCTTGTAAAATTTTTGGAAGTTTGAAGGAAGTGAACACACCCTTTGTTCTTGCCTGCCGTGGCCGGCTCCTCTGGGCTCTGGCCAGTGGCCAGTGGCCAGTGGCCAGCCAGTCGTCACCTTGCCAATACAATGCACTCGGACCACTCGTGCTGTTGCCACGCGACACGCTGGCCCATATCTCTCTCTGGTCTCCACTAGATTCTACTACGACTTGAATCGATCTGTCTCTACTCTGTTCTGCATGAATGAATGGATAAAGCTCGGTAGATGGCTCATGGCTAAGCATGCATCATGCATGTCCACAGTGCAGCATGCAGCATGTGACATGTCCAGCTTATATTTATTTCCCTTTTTTGGAGAGGCACTGAATCCCAAATTGTCTCACCTATAAGTACATGCACACACCACTCACCACTCTTCAGTTCACTAGCTCCTGTCAAGTAGAAAGGCAACAGCAGCAGCTCCTCTGAGAGAAAGAGAAAGAGAGACTACAGAGATGAGAGATCTATCAATGGCGGGGAAGCTGGGACACATGCTGACGAGGCTGCACCTCGCGAGGAGGAGCCGATCGGCGTCGTCGTCGGTGGCGGACGTGCCGCGGGGCCACCTGGCGGTGTACGTGGGCGAGAGCAGGAAGCGGCTGGTGATCCCGACGGCGTGCCTGAGCCACCCTGCGTTCGTGACGCTGCTGAAGCGGGTGGAGGACGAGTTCGGATTCGACCACCGCTGCGGCGGCCTCACCATCCCCTGCGCCTCCGAGACCGAGTTCGCCCACATCGTCGGCGCCGCCGTGGACATGCACCACCGCTGACGACGACGACGGCTTTGATCGATCGTCGGCTTTAATTTCAGGACAGTTTTTGGTTTCTTTTGGTGTTGAGGATTGTTGGTCCAAGTTGCGTTGGGATGAAGCTAAGGAGGACTGATCGATGTACAAGCTATTGAGTTTGCATGCTTCGACTCTTTAAAGATGATGAATTTATGATGTTTCCTCTCAGCTTTGAATTTTGAATTCAGGAGCAGTGCAACCGATGTTCTCGGAATCAGGAGCTTCTACTGCATTTTAATTTTCTTGTCTGATTAAAAAAAACTTGTGGTGAAGAACACACTGGAACCAGGTGGATTCTCTCGTGTGTAATGCACACACTGGTGCCAGAGATGGGTGGTAACATATGTTTGCAAAACACACACACACACAAATGTGAAGAAAATAGAAACCTTAAAAAGGCAGGGAATGATCTGGAAGACGCAACCTGAAAAAACATTAGCACAACACAACACACACATGAACAGAAACGCAGACACCACTTGTTTTTCAACCAAATTTGGCCTGATGTGTTTGGCACTCGAAAGTTGGTATAATATGATTTGTACCATTTATTAAGAGAATTAACATCCAGGCGTTTGTAGTCCAACGGTTAGGATAATTGCCTTCCAAGCAATAGACCCGGGTTCGACTCCCGGCAAACGCATTTTTTTCCATTTTGTCAACCTCCTCATCTTCTCAAGATTAACGTCACTTTTAGCACATGCTGCTCAGATTTTTTTTTTCCTTCCTTTGCTCTTTGGGTTTTACATTAACATGACAGTAATCACTGTTGGTGCAGGGATATAAACAATTTGGACACTTTGCACACATGACGGCCTAATCTTCTTTAATTGATGCATAGGCACATGTTATCTCCATCTCAAAAAAAAGAAAGGATGTTCGTTGTATTTTCTGTGCTCTAGTATGACCAGCAGGCAACAGGCAACAGCTCTGGTCGGATGCATGATCGTGAAATTACCTTGATAACGTATCATGTGTCTAGGGCTCTTGCCCTGGTTCACAAAGGTCTTGCTAAGCACCGAAAATACAGGAGTAGTAAACTTCAGAGTAGCAAAATGGTGTTTTACCGCAACAGCTGTGATCATTGGCGGATGGGTTCCCTTTGTGATGTAATTGAACAGCTTCTCAGTTGCCTAGTCTTGATCATCCAGGGCACAACCATCAATTCACTATGCGGCTGAGTTGATGCATAGACACTTTGAGCAAATCCCTGAACCCTGATTAAATCTGTCTAGAATGACTCAAAACAAAGAACACTCCAGCACGCCAACAAGGAATTCTCCTTGATCATTATTTTACATCTTTTTATGCGTTGCCTCAGCAAGCAAATGAATGCACCAAGACGTCCAATAATGTTGGTCCTAGATGCCACCTTCATGACTTGGAAGCACATAGCATTTTTTGTTCAACTGAAACCAAATACTGCGTCCTATGCTTAGCAGCACCAGCCAGCCATCTCGTGTGGGCAAACTGGCATGTGCCCATGTCCTTGTCTCCTTGCACCTCGAAAAGAAGAAAAGAGTAGTGCATATCCCTAACTCCTTCCAAGTTTTCAGACTGCAATGGCCTTGTGGTTAATGTATAGTCCTGATGCTGTTTAAGTAGTTAGATGTTAGTTAACGGTGAGCCTTTAGAATATCTGATCCACCATTTCTGACTCAAAAGGATCATGCTTGTTTTAGTTTGGCTGAATTCATGGCTATGCAAGGTGCCAGTCTTGCAACCATGAAATTTGCTTTGTCAGTAGTCGCCATAATTCATGACCAACATTGCTTTGTCACAGCCAAATGAATTTAGCAAATCGTCAGAAGTCAGAACTTGTAGGCACATACAATTTGCTGACAATGACATGCAAACTCAAAATAAAGACAGCAGCGAGTATAATTATTCTCGTCCAACCAAAAACATACACAACAGCAGGTTTTTACGACATGATATGCTCATGGCTCAGGTACTAGTATTTCAAACAACCATACTGACATAATTCAAGACAGAAATATGCAATTCTAGCAAGTAGCGGCAAAACTAGTTGGGCCTTGGCGTCGCCCACTCGACTCGGAGGATAAGGTTATCATAACCATACCCATTGAGCTTGCTGATCGCCTTCTCCGCGTCCTCTCTGTGAACAAAGTTGACGAACCCAAACCCCCTGCTCGACCCAGTCTTCTGATCCACCGCGACGTAGACACGGCTGACAGGGCCAAACGCACGGAAGAGCTCAAGGAGGTCAGGCTCACGGGTGTCCTCCGAGAGGTTGGTGACACGGACGGAATTCTCGTCGTTCCTGCGGCGCATCACGTCGCCAGTCCTATCAGCACCTCCTCTCATGGTTGGGGGAACATATGCTCCCTTAACAGGACCGCCTGGTGCAGGAGGGCCATCGGACGTGGGAGGCCTGTCCGTGAAAGTTTCAGTTGGTGGCGCAAGGTCCTTGTAGGGACACTTTGAGGTCCAGTGATCGCCCTTCTTCCCACAGGTTCTGCAAACCATGAGAACAGCACCTCCCTTGCTCGCCATAGCCAGCGGGTCACCGGATGCAGCTGGTTCCTCAGCTTTGCTCCCTACAATTAATTGGGATGTTAGCGAACAAGAACCTAAGTTTAAAACAGACAGGTTTTGGGGTTTTTAAGGCCTCATCATAACATCATAGCGAACAAGCACCAAAGTTTAAAACATACTGGTTTCTAAGGCCCCATAACACCACACACAGTGTAAGTTGTAACATAACAATAATTGGACATATGGAAATAGTGCTCCAACAGCATCATATGCAAATCACAATCGTTGAACTATGAAACAAAATTTGAGCCTTTGAGATGAAAAAACAAACTGCCAGGATTTCATAAACTCAGTATTGATTCTAGTTCTCTTAAAGTACCAAGAAAAGCATGTGTGGCCAATAAAAAGATGATGATAGGTGAGAATGAAATGCTAATTTTAATCAGTGTTCCATGAAACAATTCTTGCACCACCTAATGAGATGAATTGAATCATGTTCTGATTTATCGCTCCGAAAAAACAAACTGCCAGGATTTCATAAACTCGGTATTGATTCTAGTTCAAGAAAAGCATGTGTGGCCAATATAAAGATGATGATAGGTGAGAATGAAATGCTAATTTTAATCAGTGTTCCATGAAACAATTCTTGCGCCACCTAATGAGATGAATTGAATCGTGTTCCGATATATCGCTCCTACACAGCCCCCCATGTACCTAGACTAGATGGACAAAGTACTAATAAAACGATCCGAACAACCCGAAATTTCACAAAGGCCGCATCTAGCTGCAATTGCAGAACTAAGAAATTAATCGAAAGGTTCGACCCAGGCAGATCGTGCATAGCTGCTAGCAATCGAACGAACAGACGACGAGGATATTCGAAACGGAAGCAGGTAGCAAGCAGATCGAGACCTGGGGCGCGGGGCCGCTCGAGGAGGATCTCCTCGGTGGAGACCATGGTGAGCCTGGAGCCGGCGTCCTCCTTGAGGGCGTCCCCGAACTTGGGCCACTGGCGGCGCTCGATGGCGCTGCGGGAGAGGCGCGCCCGCGCGAGCTTGCGGACGCGGGTGGTGGTGGTGACCCTGACCTTGTTGCCGTCGTCGTCGAAGCGGTACTCGATGACCTTCTTGAGCCCGTTCTCGTCGGGCCCGACCACGACGCGCGGCGGGAGGAGGAAGTCGAGGTCCCCGCCGTCGTCCTCCTCCAGCTCCCCCCACCGGATCTTCTGCTGCGCCGCCGCCGCCGCCATGGTGCCGCGTGCGTGCGTGCGCTAGGGTTTGGGGGGATTTGGGTGGCGGTGCGGTGAGCGGAGTCCTGTCTACTAGGTGCCTGCCTGGGTGGGTCGGTCGAGTCTCCGCAAATGGGTGGCCCAAAAGGCTTTTATGGGCTTTCGTTTAGCCTCGACTTGGGCCTTGAACCTACGAGAGAGCTCTGTATGTACACGTGGTCATGGTCAGCTCAACGGCCGATTGAACTACTTTAGCAGTACTTTTCAGCCAACAAACAATATTTTTCTCTCACAACAAATCAGCATAAGCATGAGCATCAGCATAAGCAGTCATTTCTTCCGGTTCTTTTTTTTGCTCTGTTTTAGATGAGCTGAAATTAGCAGAAAACTTTGCGTCATACAACAACATAACATATAACAAAATCCTTTTCTAACAAGTAATTATGTTAAAATTAAGAATAGGCAATATGCCATAAGCCTATAACCTAATAACCTATCTGCCATATTTGCTAACACAACTATTTCAAAGAGGACATTAAGGACACGTAACTACGTAAATTGTAAACCCCTGCTACCTCACGAAGTCTTGTTCACCCTCGAAGAGACCGAGAGGATTTATTATATGATACTAGCATATGGAGCAATTCCTTCTTTTAATTAACTCAGCGCAAACTAACAACAATGTCCTAACTTTGCCCTTGTAAGCTGGTGTACTCTCAAGGGACTGTTTGGTAGGGCTTCACTCGAATTTGAGCTCTAGCTCTGTGATTTTTCTCATGGAAAGTGATTTTGGTGGGGATCAAATGGAGAGTGGTGGGGTAGGTCTTTCTAGCTCCTAAATTAGTTTATAAATGGAAAAGCAATTATTATCAAGTTTCCATAAGAATTTAGTTGTGTTTTTTTAGCCATTTAGCGATTTTGACAGAGAATCTAGAGCTGGGAGCCATAGTAGCACTGCTCCTCTCCTGAGTATGCTTAGGAGCTTCTCAGCTGATGATTTATGCGGCTAATAAGCCGGCTAAAACTGATTTGTTGTGAAAGAAAAATAATATACTATGACTGATAAGCCAGGTTGATAAATTCAAGCGAACAGGCTGTAAGTGTGGCATAGCCCCTCTCACGATCCGAATACATTGTCACATGTCTACGTACTTATATCTTTTCATCTAATTCACAACCGGCCTTTTTTTAGCACAGTTTCTCTTTAACTAAGGCCTTGTTTAGATGTAAAAAGCTTTTGGTAAAAATGTCACATCGGATGTTTCGTACGATGTCGGAAGGGGTTTTCGAATACTGATAAAAAAAACTAACTACATAGCTTGCCTGGAAACCATGAGACGAATTTATTAAACCTAATTAATCCGTTATTGGCACATTCGTTATTGTAGCACTTTAGTGTCAAATCACGGACTAATTAGGCTCAAAACGTTCGTCTCGCAATTTACACGCAAATTGTGCAATTAGTTTTTTATTTCGTCTATATTTAATACTTCATGCATGTGCCGTAAGATTCAATGTCATAGTTTTAGGTGAAAATTTTTTTTATCTAAACAAGACCTAATATGATCGTCTAGGAGGTACATTTTGTGCACTGTAGGTAGGATTGAGTCGATTTTGTGAACCATCGTGTATTTTCTCGATCCACGGCCATTACTTGCAAAGTTTTCGGCCAAATCCTGATCCTGATTTTTGTTTATTTTTCCAGCACATAAAATGGTCACGAGTGGATGTAATGTGGAGGACACACCACCCCTCGCTGATGACTGGTTCTTGCCACGGGCGCCAAGTGCAGGTGGATACAGTTCATCAGTATTATAGGAAAATCTGAAAACACTGTACAAGCAAGCGTTTGTAGTCCAACGGTTAGGATAATTGCTTTCCACGCAATAGACCCGGGTTCGACTCCCGGCGAACGCATTTTGTTCTGTTTTTTTCCTTAATTTCTTGTTGCCTATCTTCCCTTCTCTGGATACATCTCAATGGTTTTTTTTATTTTTTTTGGTGGACTAGTTTAATGCCCGTGCGTTGCAACGGAAACACAAATTACCAAGATAACATATGTATGAGCGTGTGTTATACTGTTAGATAAAATAGATACTGCAATCACGATGTTCCAATCAATACATGTTTCACGATACATGTTGTACAATATATTGTACAATTAAGGATCTAATATCTCAATAGTTCGACCAGGAGACATGCTTTGCATGGACACCAAGATGCACTTGGTCACCAGTCAAAGATGACCCAGAAGATTTTTAAGTCCAAGATGCAGCGTCTGACTTCTTACAAGCAATAATAATTTGAAGAATTCTACATATAAACTGTTTGTTAATTTTTAAAGGTAAAGTACAATTGATATCTTGAAAAAAGTATGTATCGACGTATGATGCATTACCTCTTTCATGGAGTTAGAACTTCTTTGTATATAATATTCTTTGTGAATATATCTTTTGTCGGTTTCTTCTTCTCCTTCCCTTTTCCTTTCCCCTTGCTCACGTACTTCTCAGCAGGCGGCACTGTCAGGATCCTAATGTTTCATCTTGCTATGGCTCTTGATATCGCTACATATAATTGGCCGTGCGAGAACACTGGTTCCGGCAAGTATATCCCGGCGTTAGGGATAGTCTGCCCCTGTGCTTTGTTAATAGTCATTGCGAAGCTGAGCCGAATAGGGAATTGCTTTCGCTTAAATTGGAAAGGGAACATCTCGTCGTCTGACGGCATAAGGGTATGCGAGGCAGAAAAACTCACTTTCCAGCATGCTGCCCCAACACAATTTCTACGTCTATGGTATTCTTTTTGAAACCCCCGTATAATAAGCCTGGTACCATTACAAAGTCCATTAGCGGGGTCAATGTTCCTAAGCAATATGACCGGACAACCAATCTTCAACTTTAACACATGTGGCGGTAGATCATTGGGTGTCAAAGTGTTGAGGAATTCCTCAGGGTAGTAGTTGTGTGGATCATCCACTGCACAGTCAAAGCTATGGTACACCATCTCATCTCCATGGAAATGACCTATCATCTTCATATTAATCATATCAACCCACTCATTCCGCGTTGATAATATCGCTCGAGAGGTGATAAATCTTTGCTTGACATATTTGCATTGAGGTTACGGAATATGCCATCAATTAGCGTATGAAGATCACTATCTTCCCCGGTATGTGGTACGCATATATCATGAGGAAGACAGATTTCATCATCGCCATTCGCCTCCTCAGAACCTCCACCGAACCAGGAGTCGCTCTTTGTCCTCATGTTATGCACCAGTTTTAGATGTCGCATGAAATCCCAAAGGTACGACATCCGCAGTGAGGCACCGACTACCTGAGCCCTCGACCCTCTTCGAACAACTGGGAGAACCTGCCTGAAATCTCCACCAAACACTATAGTCTTCCCCCCAAACGGCAGGTTAGGACGGTCCATGATATCACGAAGGCTGTTGTCTAACACCTCGACACCTTGCCTCTTCATCATTGTCACCTCATCCCAAATAATGAGGGATGCGGTCCGAAGTAGCTTGGCGGTACCACTCTGTTTCGTGAAGCTACAAAAAACACCATCATCGATGGTGAGGGGAATCTTAAAGCGCGAGTGTGCGGTTCTGCCACCAGGCATTTTTGAGGCTGCGACACCAGATGAAGCTGTTGCCACAATAATCTTTTTCTGACTACGTATAGTAGCGAGAAGGGCTTTGTACAAATAAGTCTTTTCGGTCCCGCTAGGACCATCCACAAAGAAGAGACCCCCATGTTTGGTATCAACAGTGGACATAATCTCATCGTACGCAGCTCACTGCTCCACATTAAGGGTGTTTGAAAGAGCCACGTCATCCTTGTTAGTCTCAATGCTAGCCTCCTGAAAAATCGATCTGGGAATATCATGAGAGGCATTATATGTGTCGTCAATATCAGGAAGTGGGTACATCTTTATATCCTTCTGCATTGATTGTAGCAATTTTTGAATATCTATGAGGACCATCTGCTCCACCATGAAGGTGGATTGATTATTGCGCTTGTAGTCCTCTAACATTGCCTCCTTATGTTTCTCCCACAGTCCAAACACATCACTGGGCTCATAAAATACTAATATTATTGCAAAGAGCCTTCGCAGAGCATATGACATCATCCAATCGGTTGCCTCAGTGAGACTCATTCAGTGTGTTGTCCTCTTCAATTAGGCCCCTTTTTCTGTAGCTTCACGGAAGGTTGGTAGGATTTTTGTCACAAAACCTCCTAATTATGATGGCCCACATGTACCTGTCATTGTCATAATGACCTCTGACAGCCGTACTTATGTTCCTCATAACTTAAAAGGCCTGCTATCCTCCGAACAGGATCCAATCATAGGAGTATTGCAATATTACAATAGTTTATTCAAAATACCATCAGAGTAAAGTAGCGGAAGTCTTACAATAACTTAAGTATACAAACCACAGTTTCCAAATTTCAAACTTTAAGTAGCATTATTACAAACCGGTAGTAAGGAAGTATCAGTAGTAACTTTATTACAAATACACAAACAAAGTGCCTTGCCCAGAGGCCACACAGCCTATTTGTCGTCACTTTCTTCAGCCACAACGGTCATGCAACAAGGCTCAAAGCAGACTTGTTCATGAACCGCACCTGCAACAAAGGGTTTAACAAACCTTGAGTACGGGAGTACTCAACAAGACTTACCTGTAACACCCCTGGGTGTTAAGCATGCATTATCATTTCAAAGCATAAGCATTCAACATCATTTCATGAATAGCATTGCATGAATTGTAGCTCTTTCAAATTTAAAACTTGAAAAACACATAATTAGAACCCTAATTTTGATATAGGTGCCAAAAAGGTGGTGTACTTTTGAGTAGTAGCAATTTTAAATAATCTAGAATAAATCAACTTGATTTTTGGAGCAATTTTTGAATTCAAGTTCTCCTCAAATTTTGCTTTAAAAATATTCTAAACAAATGTGTTTTTAATTATCAGTTTAACTTTAAATCCCAAATTCAAAATCTATTGAGAATTTTGAAAAATGCTCTACATGAAAGTTGTAGAGAATAAAATTTTGAACAACTTTTATTTTGGGCCAAAATTCTGAAAACCCCTTTTTCATCTCCAAATTCAATTTTGAAACAAAGAAATAAATTTGAAAATATTTATTATAAAAGAAAATCGGATTTTCTCTTTACTGGGCCTCGGCTTCCCTTTCGGCCCAGCAACGCTGGCGGCCCAGCCCGCGCCCGCGCCGTCCCCCTCCCGCCTGCGCGCGTGCGCCCGCACGCGACGCCGTGGCGCCGCGGCAGAGCTCGGCCGCCGCGTGGCCGGACGTCGTCGACGCCGCGCGACACGCGCCCCTGTGGCCCCCGCAGCATCCGCGCTCGCTTACCCCCCTCCGCGCGCTCGCCCGCCTCGGCTACTCCCTCCATTCCTCCTCTCGCCCGCCAGCAGCAGCAGCAGCAGCGCTCCGCCGCGCCATCACCGGCTCCCGGAGCTCCGCCACCGCCGTTCACGCTCGTGGCTGCTCCTCCGGCCGATTCCTCCCGGCCTCAGCTCCGCCCCGCTCCCCTCCACCGCGTGCGCGCCTCCACTCCGCCGCTCGAGCTCAGGTGAGGGCCAATTGGCCGCCCCCTCTCCTCCACTGCCGCCATGGCCGCCGTTGGCCGGCGTGCATGGCCGGAGCTCCCTGGCCCTCCTTGCTTCCTCCGGTCTCGAGCATTCGCTTTCCCTTCGCCTTGCGGTGCTCGCGCTCACCTTCTCGGCCGCCCCCGTGGCCTGCATTGGCCGGTCGACGAGCTCCCGCGCCGCCGTGCCGCCATCTCCGCCGGCGAGCCTCCTCCGGAGCTCCCGCGCCGCTCGGAGTTGGTGCGCTGGGTGCGCCTCGATGCGGGGAGCACGTTGGTGTCCTCCCCGTCGCCGGAGACCTCACCGGCGGCGAGTTCGCCACCGGTCAGCGCCTCCCCCGCGCTGCTCTGGCTGGCCGGTGGGCCCGTTGACCCGCCCGCGTGTCAGCTCGTGTGGGTTCACTGCACCGGGTGTAGTTAGCGTTTTCACCGGCAAATTTTTAAAAGAATTAAGGAAAATGATTTCTCAGAAATTATGAAATAGCTTTGAAAAATCATATCTCAAGATTTATAGCTCCAAAAATTATGAAACAAATTTTGAAATGTTCCTCTTGAATAGATCTGCAGTTTAAAAATATCTCATGTTATTTTTGTAACACTTTACTGTGCAAATTTATTTAATTGCTATAAATGCTGATATCTTGGAAAAAGTGTAGTAAATAAAATAATAAAGGGAAAAATGTGATTCTTGTTGCATTAATCTTTATTAGTAATGTACTTTCTAGGAAAAATACTAGTGAAGCATGTTCTGTGAGAAAATTTGGAAGTGTAGTTCAAATGCTTTTAATTGGTAATATTTGTTATTTTTAGTAGAGGGCAAAATTTGTATAGAACATGCCTATGATAATTTTTGTAGTATGTTAGTTTACTGTTAGTAACCTAAGAAAAATGTGAAATCTGTTGTTTGATACTTTTCCTAGTATAAAATAATTTCATGCTCACATTTAGGCTATAATTTGTTTATTTTGTACAGGCAGTTTTACATATTCAATTCTCACAAAAATTTGGTGGTAGGTTAGTTAGGGTAAGAGTACTCTACTGTAATTTTTGTAGATTTTTACCTACACCAGAGATAGGTGTTGCTGTGTAACCCTAGCTAAATAGGGAATAAAAGATTATTCTTTATGAGAAATTGAGAGTAATAAAATATGTTTGGTGTATCTTTGAAGCATCATTATGCCTTGCTGATGTTGTGGATGAGTTAGGTTGGTAAGATTTGGTCATTTAGGGTCACTTGCATGTGTAAGGTGTGTGCTAATTAGTAGAATAACAAGGTGCATGTTTTCAGGGTACATGTTCTTGGATGACGTGGACTACCTTGTAGAAGATGTAGTTATATCCAATCTGCTCATTCCATGTGCTCATCTACATATCATGTCATCAAAGCACTCCACCATAGTCCTATGCATCATTCGCATATTTACTTATGCAACTGCATCATACAGGATCGCAGGAGGAGTCGTAGGTAGCAGGTAGCAGTACCGGAGGAGCAGGCTTGGACGGACCAGCAGGAGCCCCAGGCACAGGAGGTGCCCGAGGAGGAAGAGCCAGGCGAGGAACTGCCAGAGTGCGTCGACCACCATCCTAGCTCGTTCGAAAGAGGCAAGCCCCGGAGCATTTTAAGTCTCCTATTTTATAAAAGCTATTCCTTATCACATGAGTTATAGTTATATATACTGTTGCATTAGGTTATAGGAGTTGAGTGAAACCGTTGTTGCATTACTATCCTTGTCCACCGGATTACCGTTACCTTGTTAGGTCAGGATCGAGTAAATTGCTTAGCCATGCTTAGATCGGTAGAAGTCGGGTGATTTCCTGTCACCTGCGAGCTATAGGTGAATACCTGGTTATGGTTAGCTGTAATTGTGATCATAGAAAGTAACCAAGTGTTGGTAGATAAAGGAAGACCGGGCGGAGTCTTATAGGGTTTTGAACTATAGTGATTCCGTCTGTGTCGATTAAGGACCGATCGTTGCTCGTCCCTCTTGTCATGTTGAACGCATGCCTCACATTTAGCTGGCCGAATAAAGTACTTTTCGACCGCGAAGCTAGTGACACTTTTCGAGCCGGGATAAACTCGGGTTGGTAGACTGGTGTTGAAGGGGGTGTAACGGGGACGCGAAGAGTGAGCCCAAGGTGCGTCCTGGCAGTCGGGCGGTCCCTGGGTAGTGCGATCCATGATTGTTATCCCGCGGCCTCTTGAAAAGTGTCATTGGTGATCTACGCGACCCTGACGGGGGAAGCATGGTTTGTGTGAGGAATAAATCTCCAGCTGGATAGGAATTCGATTCGAATCGCCGTCGCTCCCGGTTAGTGAGCACTTGACTCGAGCTATGGCATCGTAGTAACAAAAATGGAACACTGATGGTTAAGTGAGTGATGTTGGAAATGCTAAACCTGATATGGTAATCTAGATGTTAATGCTGTATCAAGTGATTGTTTTAGCAATAGGTGCTTACCTAGCTTGAATAGGTTATCATAAAAATGATGCTAAAAGTACTTAATTTAGTTATTCATAATAACTTATGCTTTTCGCAAATGAGTCAAGCCAGTCCACTATATAAAGCCTTGCATGCTCCTTGGTGTCATGTTATTTCTGGTTTATGACGGATAAGTCTAGCTGAGTACATTCTCGTACTCAGGGCGTTGTTCCCATTGTTGTTGCAGATGGTCAGATGTACTATGGGTACTGCACCAACTGTCTGTATCCGGCGATGGGTGACAACTAGGACCTTGGGCAAAGGTCGTTCTGCTTGTCTTATCTAATGCTTTTGTGAACCATGACTATCTACTGGCACTGTATTTGAACTAAGTGTGTGTGTGTGTGTGTGTAAAACTACTTGCTTCCGCTACTTTATGTTGAACTATGTTGTAATAACTTTTATTCCGAACTCCGATGTATTCCACTTTTATGGTGAATTCTATGTATCATGTGAACTGTGGCTGCTAAATCAGTACGATCTTGGTTGTATGTTGGTTGGTTTGAAATCCTTCGTGATTTCACGGAATCTCGAGTTATACGGGCTTAAGTTTGTTAAATTAACCGCCTCGGTGGAAGATTTTCTTACTTAATCTCGTATAATTACGTTGATCCGTTACATTACCCGACTAAGGAAAAGACTCCAAAGGCATGCTAGCTTTAGGGAATCAAGGTACGGGTATTCAAGAATCAAAATTTCTTTTGCAGAAAAGCTTACTAAAGTAAGTCCTTACCTTCAATATTTTATTTTTACCACTGATGGTTCATTAATCAATTCTAAGTGATCCTAATCTAGATCAAAGTAATTCTCATCAAGATCTTTCTCATTCTCTTTCAATTCCAGTTCTTAACTACGATGTAAGTTAGGCGATCGAGTCTCCATAACCGAGGAGCAACGACGATTCGAACCGATTATACCCAGCTGGGGATCTCTAACCTCACGATATATGTAGAACCAAATCTTGCATATGCCAACCCTCATTTAGATCTCCCAAAACCAGAACGTGTCCATCGCCACCCGAGAGTACAGTACCCCTCGAACCCGGCCCAATTCTAGCCCTGAGGGTACACGCTACTCCCGCCATCTCTCCACTCCCAGTGTGAGGTTGGACATTTTCGTAATGGAATCACTAATATCTTGGGCTTACCCAAGGCATGAGGCTAGTTGCAAAGTCTCGAAACACAAGCGGGCCTACAACGAACGGTCCTTAGTCGACAAGGCGGAAACACTACATTGAGACTCCTTTCTCAATGCAAGTTAGCAGTGGCCAAACCACCCGCCCGATCTTTCAACTTCATTCTCATATTTCAATATTCATTAAGTATGCCGTCATGGCCATATAAACATTCATTTAAAAAGCTTAACTCATTAAGCATGGCGAAGCATACTACGCATTTTCAGTAAAACAGGTATCAAGGGTGATATCGCAATAATCAAGGATGACAATGCAGCAATTGGGTTATCACTCAACTCCTAATTACTTAATGCAGTAAACCATAGTACCAGTGATAAAGATTGGTAAAACTCAAGGAAGGGTTTAAATGCATCGGGGCTTGCCTTGCTCTGACGAGATGGCTAACTCGGGCTCAAAAACTCCAACTTCCGGTCAGGAACCCACCGAAGACAGCTCTTCTCCGGAGACTTGCTCGCCAACATCGACTTCTTCGAAAGCGGAAACTACACGAGCATATAACATGTCTCAACATGATGCGGTGATAAACATGATGCTTGACGATGATATGCCACGGTTAACGACTCGAGTACAACTTTCCTTCACGGTACGGTTGCAAAACAACAAAGCCTACTAACTAACAGCGGTTTCTTAAGCAACACTAACGCTTGTTAAAGAACATGCTACTAATGAGCTCAATCATGAAATTAAGGCGCCAAAGATCACCAAGAATTAGTGACCCTCTCCCGATCCGAATACATTGTCACACGTCTACGAACTTGTATCTTTTCATCTAATTCACAACCGGCCTTTTTTTAGCATAGTTTCTCTTTAACTAATATGGTCGTCTAGGATGTACATTTTGTGCACTGTAGGTAGGATTGAGTCGATTTTGTGAACCATCGTGTATTTTCTCGATCCACGGCCATTACTTGCAAAGTTTTCGGCCAAATCCTGATCCTGATTTTTGTTTGTTTTCCCAGAACATAAAATGGTCATGAGTGGATGTAATGTGGAGGACACACCACCCCTCGCTGCTGACTGGTTTTTGCCACGGGCACCAGGTGCAGGTGGATACAGTTCATCAGTATTATAGGAAAATCTGAAAACACTGTACAAGCAAGCGTTTGTAGTCCAACGGTTAGGATAATTGCTTTCCACGCAATAGACCCGGGTTCGACTCCCGGCGAACGCATTTTGTTCTGCTTTTTTTTCTTAATTTCTTGTTGCCTATCTTCCCTTCTCTGGATACATCTCAATGGTTTTTTAGTATTGGATTGGATCGATCGGCCGGTCGGCGTGCGGCCGGCAGCCCCGCGTGATCTTGGAAGAGACGACGAGGAGGAGGTGGGGTGGTGCATTGCCATCCGCCAAGAGCTGCTCACGCAGCACGCGACCGGTCCGGTCCAGACACGGGCATGCATGCAGGCATAGTGATGGCAACGGCTATCCGAAACCCGAGTATCCGACGGGTATTACCCGATAAAGAGGCGGGTATGGGATGAATTTTCTACCCGTAGGTACGTTATTGGGTAAAATCCTATACCCATCGGGTATGGCGGGTACGGGTGCGGGTGTATACTACCCATACCCGCATACCCGCGGGTAAGACATACCCATAAAAATAACTAGCCAACCTCAGTTATTTAGCGCATATAAGTCATAAATTTGGCCAATTGAGACATCCACTATATTTCTAGTAGATTGCCTTTGTTGTAATGATGTTAATAATGCTTGTTAGCATGTTTGTAACTTGTTGGAAGCTTAGAATGGTTTATTTTTTCATGTGACTATTTGATATTTTTAGGTAATTTTCGGGTATGCTATCGGGTACGGGTTACCCGTCGGGTGAGAATTACCCGGCGGGTACGGGTATGGAACTATTTTTTACCCGCATGCGGATACGGGTAACCCAACGGGTAAAATTTTACGGGTGCGGGTACGAGTACGGGTGGGCACTACCCGTCGGGTACGTACCCGTTGCCATCTTGACGCAGGCGCCTGATGAGCTACATGTTCGCCGATCGCCCATTGCCCCATTCGCTGTCACAGAACCTCCTAATTATGATGGCCCACAAGTACACGTCATTGCCATAATGACCTCTGACAGTCGTACTTATGTTCACCATAACTTAAAAGGCCTGCTTTCCTCCGAACAGGATCCAATCACATGAGTATTGTAATATTACAACAGTTTATTCAAAATATTCAACAGAGTAAAGTAGCGGAAGTCTTACAATAACTTAGGTTACAAACCAGTTTTTCAAATCTCAAACCTTATGTAACATTATTACAAACCAGTAGTAGAGAAGTATCGTAGTAACTTTATTACATCACACAAGCGAGATGCCTTGCCCAAAGGCCACACAGTCTACTCATTGTCGCTTTCTTCAACCACGACGGTCATGCAACAAGGCTCGAAGCAGACTTGTTCATGAACCGCGCCTACAACAAGGGGTTCAACAAACCCTGAGTACGAGAGTACTCAACAAGACTTACCCGACTAAGACAAAGACTCCAAGGGCATGCTAGCTTTAGGGAATCAAGGTACGGGTAATCAAGAATCAAATTTTCTTTTGCAGAAAAGCTTACTAAGGTAAGTCCTTATCTTCAATATTTTACTTTTACCATTGATGGTTCATTAACCAAATCTAGGTGATCCTAATCTAGATCAAAGAAATTATCATCAAAACCTTTCTTATTCTTTCTTTCAATTCCAGTTCTTAACTACGATGTTGGTGCAAGGCCAAGACTCCTTTCTCGTGGAGCAACGACGATTCGAACCGCTTCATTTACCCAGCTGGGGATTCCTAACCACACGACATATGTAGAACCGAATCTAGCATATATCAACTCTTACCTGAATAACCCAAAACCAGAACGTGTCCATCGCCACCCGAGAGCACAGTACTCCTCGAACCCGGCCCAATTCTAGCCCCGAGGGTACACACTACTCTCGCCATCTCTTCACTCACAGTGCGAGGTTAGACGTTCTCGTAATGGACTAACCAAAGTAAGGCTTACCCGACATGGGTACATGGCTAGTACTAATAAAAACTCCATGACGCGAGGGCCAACAACGTACGGTCCTTAACTGATAAGGCGGAAACAATACATTGGGACTCCTCTCCCAATGCACGTTAGCAGTGGCCAAACCACCCGCCCGATCTTACAAGTTCATTCGCATATTTCAATATTCATTAAGGATGCCATCATGGCCGAGTAAACATTCATTTAAAAGCTTAACTTCTAAGCATAGCGAAGCATACTACGCATTTTCTGTAAAACAGGTATCAAGGTTGATATCGCAATAATCAAGAATGATAATGCAGCAATTAGGTTATCACTCAACTCCTAATTACTTAATGCAATAAACCATAATATAAATAATAAAACATTTGTAAAATTCAAGGTAGGGTTTAAATGCACCGGGGCTTGCCTTGCTCTGACACGACGACTGACTCAGACTCGAGAACTCCACCGTCTGGTCCGGAACCCACCGACGATCGCTCTTCTCCGGAAGCTTGCTCGACGACTTCGGCTTCCTCGAAAGCGGAGACTACACGAATACATAACATGCTTTAACATGATGCTCGATGATAAACATGATGCTTGATGATAACATGCCACGGTTACGATTTGAGTACAACTTCCCTTCACGGTACAGTCGCAAACTGAAAACCTACTAACTAGTAGCGACGATTTCCAGCGATATCAGCTTTTAACCTAACAAGTTACTAATGAGCTCAATCATGAAATTAAGGTGCCAGAGATCACCAAAGGGTAGTGACCTAAGGACATCACTCAATCAAAAGGCACACAACACTTAAAGTTCTCAAATTAACATTTATTTATTATTTAAATAATTAGGGCATAATTAAAAGTTGATCAAACTTTATCTAAACAAGCTCAAACTTTTTCTATGGGTTAAGAATGATTTATAACAGTGTCATAATAAATTTCATAATTTTTGGATTAATAAATTAATTATTAAAATTCCTAGAAGTTGCATTTAATCTTTAATGGAACAAATTAATTCTACTGCCCAAAGTATTCAAATTCATGATTTAACATTTTTTCTAGATAGTTTATACATTGAGAAGCTTACACAAAAAATTTCATGAATTTTGGAACTCTACAAAATTTTTAATGAAATAAACAAATAATAGCACTATTCATTTATTTGAAAAAGAAAAACAAAAACGAAATCGGGCCGATTCTCTTTTTCTCCCGCGGTCCGGCCCAGCCAGACGGCCCGCGTGCCCGCGCCTTCGCCCGCACCCGCGCTCGGCCCAGCAAGCGGCCCAGCCCAGCATCGGCCGGCCTCCGCCCGCGCGCGCGCTCTCCCTCTCTCTCTCGCTGACGACGTGACCCCACCTGTCATCCCTCACCTCCGTCTCCCTCTCGCTCTCCCGCGCGCTCGCTCGCTTCCCCGCGGTGGCCGGCCGGTGACCGGTGCCTCGGTCGACAAACCGACTCTACCAACACCTTCTACACCACCCCACGACTCCGTTTTGCTACTAAACATCCTGGCTCGAGCTCTAGCGACTAGCGAGCGACGACGATGGCGGTACGGTGGTCACGGGAGCAGCACGCCGGCGACTACAAAGCGGTAGAAGCTAAATTGAAGGGTCAGGAAGCATCAGCGGCTCACCGCGGTTGCAGTGAAGCTCTCGGTGGCGACGGGGAGCGGCTGGAGTGGTCTGGCCATGGGAAGGCGAGGATGGCGGGCAGTCGCCGGAGTTGAGCACGGGAACAGGCGGTGCGGTGGTTCGGATGCGAGAATGGTGAACTCCGGTGGTCCACGAGGTGCGCAAGGCCGAGGCGGAGCTAGTGGTGCGGTTGGCGTGGCCGGAGACGGCTTGGTGGCGGCAGCGGCGAGCGGCGGAGCTGCGGTGGCGGCGGTGGCGAAAACGGAGAAGGTCACGGTGAACTCATGTATTTATAGAAGGCGGTCGCGACTACAGAGCCGGACTGCTCGCGTCATCGCGCTGGCGATCCTGGGCGCGCCTGGAAGCTGGCCGAAGCCGTCCGGCGTCTCGCCGGCGCCCATGCCGGCCGGTGGCCGTCGGTGATTGGCTCAGCACTGTAGCATCCCCCAAACTCTGAAATTTAAACTGCTTTTTCAAATTACTTTCAAATTTGTATAGCAACTTGAAAAACTTCCAATGTATGAAATCTTCAGAATTTCAAGCTCTACAAGTTTTGTATTTAATACTTTTTCAAATTCTCAATGGATTTTGAAATTTGATTTTAAATTCAAAAGGGACACATTTTTCAGATTTGGTAAATTAGAACTTACTTTTGATTTTATATTGAAACTTCAAAATCTCCAAACATCAAAGTTGTATATCTTGACCAGACCTACAACTTTGATGTTCAAAACTTTTTCAAATTCAGCCTCCATTTTGAAATCTTAGTTTGGGGACAAAAATGAATTAAATTTGAAATTTGTTTATTTTCAAAATTGCTCCACATTTTACACTAAAACTTTGAAAACTCAAAACACCAAAGTTGTAGCCCTTGAAAAGTTCTACAAACTTGGTTTTGAACTTTTTCCCAAATTTTGCTTAGATTTTGAATTATTTCAAAAGGGGTAAAACAGGGTTTTGAAATTTAGGGTTTTCGGAGGAATTTTCAATTGGAATTTGTTGCTACTTTGATTTGTGATTACTTAGTGATCAAAACCTCACCCAAGGGCATCATTTGGACCAACATGACAGGGTTGACCAAATGCCACTCTTGGTTAACCAATTAGCTTTTGAAATTCTTTTACATTTCTCCCCAGATTTGAATTTAAATTTGAATCGGAAAACTCATGACAAGTTTTAGGACTCCAATTCAAACTCAAATTTTGGAGCTTCATTTTAGATGTTGTACTTGATCTCATACCCTACACTTGACACTAGTGTGCAACACAGTCGCACACCTCAAATTACGCAGGGCATGGACTAAGTATTTGCGGTGGCATTCGAAATTAGGGTTTTCGGTTTCGGAGCACACCACTGAGAAACACATTCAACCTAGATAATTAAACTTGTTTTAGTTGATGCATAATAAGGTTAACCTAACATGGATGCTTAGCAATGCATTATGATGACATGGCAGATTAATTAGCACTATAACACCCGGGGTGTTACAGCCCTTCCCCCTTAAAGAAATCTCGTCCCGAGATTTAAAGCCTTGAGTTAAGTAATGGAAAAGGAAACGTGTCAAGCAAACACGTCCAAGACTTGTCTACAAAACAGGTAGGGGTTTTCTGCATTACAAAGATTTTAAAAGGATAGGTTACAGTTTAAAGAAGAAATTGCAACCTAGATAGAAGCAAAGAACTCCGGGAAATTCTCCAACAGGTAATCCTCCGATTCCCAAGTGGCTTCTTCTTCTGAATGTTGATCCCATTGTATCTTGTACCGTTTAATTGTTCTACTCCAGGTAACACGATCCTTTCGATCCAAAACTCAGACAGGATATTCAGAATATGTCAAATCAGGCTCAAGTTCAACCCCCTCCACATCAACAACTTGATCAGGCACTTGCAGACACTTCTTCATTTGTGATACATAAAATACATTGTGCACGGCTGACAGTTGTTCAGGCAGCTTTAATCTATATGCCACCTTCCCACATTTTTCAATGATTTGGTATGGTCCAATATAACGTGGTGCGAGCTTGCCCTTGACTCCAAATCTATTAACTCCTTTCATGGGTGACACTTTCAGATAAACATAATCTCCCACTTTAAACATCAAGGGTCTACGCCTTTTATCTGCATAACTCTTCTGTCGAGACTGAGCAACTTTTAAATTCTTCTATATCTGCCTAACCTTTTCTTCCGTTTTCTTCACCAGATCAACTCCATAAAACCATCTTTCTCCTGGTTCTGACCAGTTCAACGGAGTTCTGCACCTGCGGCCATACAATGCTTCAAACGGTGCCATTTTGATACTCTCTTGATAACTATTATTGTATGAGAATTCTGCTAACGGTAAACATTCATCCCATTGATCTTGATAGGTGACAGCACAAGATCTTAACATATCTTCTAAAATTTGATTTACTCTTTCAGTCTGTCCCCCAGTTTGTGGATGATAGGCTGTGCTGTAAAGAAGTTTAGTACCTAATGACTTTTGAAACTGTCTCCAAAATTGTGAAACAAACTGAGTACCCCTGTCAGTAACAATTGTTTTGGGTATTCCATGTAAACTCATAATCCGAGCAACATATATTTCTGTATATCTAGATGCTCTATAGTCAACCTTCACAGGTACAAAGTGAGCTGACTTAGTCAAACGGTCCACAATGACCCAAATTGAATCAAAGCCTCTTGAGGTCTTGGGTAACCCAGTAATGAAATCCATACTGATATCTTCCCATTTTCAGGATGGAATGGGCAAGGGTTGTAACATTCCTGCCGGCTTCAAATGTTCAACTTTCACTTTGCGACAAGTATCACATCTGGCAACATACTTGGCGATCTCAATTTTCATTTTGGTCCACCAGAATCTCTGTTTCAAATCTTGATACATCTTATTACTCCCTGGATGAATAGAAAACCTTGTACTATGTGCTTCATCAAGGATGAGCTGACGTAACTCTGAAACCTTTGGGACCACTAGCCGGTTCTTAAATCACAGCACATCTGCATCATCAATACTGAAATATGTTTGTTGACCAGTTCTAACTTTTTCTTTGATGTGAGCTATCCCGGAATTATTTCTCTGAGCAGACATAATCTGATCTTTGATTGTTGATTCCATTGTGACATTAGTTAACTGACCTTGTTGAATTATTTTAATATTCAACTTTTCCAATTCGTAACACAAACTGTAATCCATTGGCTTCACAGTCATACAATTGCAATGATTCTTTCTACTGAGTGCATCAGCAACAACATTTGCTTTTCCAGGGTGATAGTGTACTTCCAAATCATAATCCTTTATCAACTCAAGCCACCTTCTTTGCCTCATATTCAATTCTGACTGAGTAAAGATATACTTTAAGCTCTTGTGATCGGTATACATGTGGCAAGTATTACCTAACAAGTAATGACGCCAGATTTTCAATGCATGAACCACAGCTGCTAGTTCAAGATCATGTGTCGGATAATGTTCTTCATGGCGCTTCAACTGTCTCGAGGCATAAGCAATGACTCTGCCTTCTTGCATCAATACACAACCAAGGCCAATATCCGAGGCATCACAATAAACGTTAAAGGGCTTCTCTATATCTGGCTGTGCCAAAACTGGAGCAGTTGTCAATGACTTCTTTAAAATTCTAAAAGCTTTCTCACATTCTGGAGACCATATGAACTTAGTTTGATTCTTCAACAACTCTGTAATTGGCTTGGCTACCTTTGAAAAGTCAGGTATGAATCGACGATAATAACCCGCCATTCCCAGAAAACTTCGAACTTCATGAACTGAGATTGGAGGTTTCCAATTCAGAATATCTTTCACCTTGCCAGGATCTACTGCTACTCCTTCGGCTGACAACACATGTCCTAAGAATTGCACTTCTCTTAACCAAAACTCACATTTACTGAACTTGGCATACAGTTGGTGATCTCTCAGACGAGTCAGAACAACTCTGAGATGCTCAACATGCTCTTCTTCACTTTTGGAGTATACCAGAATATCATCAATAAACACAACTACAAACTTGTCAAGCTCCGGCATGAAAACTGAGTTCATCAGATACATGAAATGTGCCGGTGCATTGGTGAGACCAAAAGACATAACTAGGTATTCATACAGTCCATATCTGGTGGCGAATGCAGTCTTTAGGATATCTTCAGGTCGAATCTTGATTTGATGGTACCCTGATCGAAGATCGATCTTTGAAAATACCTTTGCCTCCGCAAGCTGATCAAAGAGTAGATCAATGCGCGGCAACGGATATTTATTCTTAATGGTTACTTCATTCAGCGGTCGATAATCAACACACATCCTTAAAGTCTGATCTTTCTTCTTAACAAAAAGAGCTGGACATCCCCATGGTGAGGAACTGGGTCTGATAAAACCTTTGTCATGTAACTCTTGCAATTGATCCTTAAGTTCTGCCAATTCATTGGGTGGCATTCTGTAAGCTCTCCAGGATATTGGGGCAGTACCCGGTTTTAACTCAATCACAAACTCTACATCTCTGTCTGGTGGCAGACCTGGTAGATCATCTGGAAACACATCTGGAAATTCACAGACTACCGGTATATCACAAATCTCCTGTACTGAAGTTGCACATAACCTTTCAACTGTTCTCTTTGGGATAGGAAGTTGGATAAGAAGATGAGATTTATTATCTGGTAGGTTCAACCTTATAGTTCTGTGCAGTGCATCTATAAGGGCTCCTCTTTGGTACATCCAATTCATACCCAAGATTACATCTATATCCTGTTTCTGTAATATTATCATTGAGGTAGGGAATATATGCCCACCTAACTCTATAGGTACGTCACGTACCATCTCCTTAGTACACAGTCGTCCCCCGGGCGACTGGATAAAGAAATCTTCTTGTGTTCCCACAATTGGAATGTCATGCTTAACAACAAAGGTGCGATTTATGAATGTATGCGATGCACCTGAATCAAATAACAGTACTGCTGGATGATTAGCAACAGGGAACATACCCATCATAACAGGTTCTTCCTCTGGGATTGCACTTGCTTGAGTATAGAATACACGTCCGGTCTTCTTCTTCTCACCCTTACCCTTCTGAACATTCAGATTATTATTCTTGCTCTGAGGTTGTTGCTGTTGTGGTACGGGAGCTCTGGGATAGTTGGGATTGTACTGCCTTGGATACGGGCAGTCCTTGGAAAAGTGGCCTGGCTTTTCACAGTTGTAGCAGGGAAAGTTATGGGTTACTGGAGTCTGGTTTCGAATACCAGGGGCATTCGGGTGTTGTATAAATTGTGGGGTTGCGGCAGGACGGAAAAACGTCTGTGGCTGAGCTTGGTATTGCGGTGGACGATAAGTTGGGCGGAAATGGTTCTGAGGGTGATAAACAAACTTCGGGCGCTTCTTAATGCCGCCAGACGGGCTTGAAAACACTGGCTTCTTTTTCTTCGACTCTTTGTGCAGTCGGGACTTCTCTTCTGACGCAATAGCCACATTGACTATCTCATAGTAAGTGGCATTATAGTAGGTGACTAATGCTTCCTGGATTCTGGTACTCAAACCTCTCATGAAACAACTTTTCTTCTTCACATCGGTGTTCACATATTCCGCTGCATACTGGGACAGATGATTGAACTTGCCCACATACTGCAGAACTGTCTGGTTCCCTTGCTTCAGCGAGAGAAACTCCTCTAGCTTCATGGCCATGACACCATCTGGGATATAATATGCTCTAAAGGCTTCACGAAACTCCTGCCAAGTGACACGGTGGTCAGCAGGCCGTGCGGCGACCAGATTCGCCCACCACGCCCCTGCGGCACCTCTGAGTTGTTGTGCTGCAAACACGGGCTTCTGGTGCTCTGTGCACTGTAAAAGTTCAAACTTCTGCTCCATGGTACGGAGCCAGTCATCCACCTCTAGCGGCTCATCTACCTTTGAGAACACTGGTGGACGGGTATCGGTGAAATCCACATAAGTGGTTTCCCCTCCATTGTTACGGCCTCGACGACCCTGATTCCCATTCTGATTCTGATTCTGATTCTGAGCCAACAGGGTAGTGGCATTAACCAGTGCGGCAATAGCTTCTGCCAAGGTGGGTGGAAACGGTGGGGGATTCGGAGTATTGTCCCCTTCCTGGGAAGTTCCAGTACCGTCCATCTGTTGTACACAAACCATATTTATTTACATCTCTTTATTGAATTAAAAAGCAGTTAGTACAGTACTTGTATACAAACACAAACTTATCTTACATTATTTCATTACAAACTTGCTCACAAGCAAGAAACTACCCACTAAGGTTCTTAGAAAGCAGGAAAGACTACTATATTACATAGCCATCCATGTCAACACTTCACTCCTCATCATCATCGCTGATCACGATCACTCCATCCTCAACCTCTGGAGCACTCGCACCAGTGACATGACTTGCATCATCCCCACTTTCCATCATGGGTTCATCTTCTTCCGGATCTTCTTCATTGTCCTCTCCACCAGGAACAATCACGGCACCGACATCATCTTCTATTGCCTGGGGCTGATGATTGGGATTCATCAGATCATTTAGCCTATGGACTTCCTCATGCAGAACTGTGTTGTACTGCTCCAGGTGTGTCACATAAAGCTCCAACTCACGAACACGAGCCCTGGCTTCTGTCTCCTTTTCCAGAGACTCATTCTGGAACTGTTTCCAAAAACGCATGTTGCGCTTCAGTCGCTCCACTTCTGATGTAAGCCTTGCAACCTCTGATTCCGAATCTGGGTTCGGATTACGGCTACTGCTTGCTCCATCAACTCTAGCGGCCAACTGATGACGTGGCACTCCTTGCGGTCCCGTTTTCTTGCGAGAAGTCGTCTTCACACGTGCCATCCTAAAGCAAGATAGAATTAGGATGATAAGAACAGATAGGAGGGATCTGAAGGTTAGCATGAATAGGATCGAACCTTACTTAACCCAAACCACTTTAAAAGGGAAGGTAACTTAAGCAGGTTAATTAAACATGATGCATGCATCGTTCTTACGATCTAACAAAAAGATTTAAGTAACACATGCAATCTTTATAACATAGGGCACTATACATGATACTTCACTACGAAGCTTTCAAATATGAGCTAAGGAAACTATAGAATAGATTAAGATAAGCAAAAGCAATTTGGACCCAAAATATCAATATTAAGTTTGTTTGACCCAAATCATTTTGAAGTTTTGCAAATTAATACTACAATAACTCGAGTGATTATGCTCTGGTACCAGCTGTCACAGAACCTCCTAATTATGATGGCCCACAAGTACACGTCATTGCCATAATGACCTCTGACAGTCGTACTTATGTTCACCATAACTTAAAAGGCCTGCTTTCCTCCGAACAGGATCCAATCACATGAGTATTGTAATATTACAACAGTTTATTCAAAATATTCAACAGAGTAAAGTAGCGGAAGTCTTACAATAACTTAGGTTACAAACCAGTTTTTCAAATCTCAAACCTTATGTAACATTATTACAAACCAGTAGTAGAGAAGTATCGTAGTAACTTTATTACATCACACAAGCGAGATGCCTTGCCCAAAGGCCACACAGTCTACTCATTGTCGCTTTCTTCAACCACGACGGTCATGCAACAAGGCTCGAAGCAGACTTGTTCATGAACCGCGCCTGCAACAAGGGGTTCAACAAACCCTGAGTACGAGAGTACTCAACAAGACTTACCCGACTAAGACAAAGACTCCAAGGGCATGCTAGCTTTAGGGAATCAAGGTACGGGTAATCAAGAATCAAATTTTCTTTTGCAGAAAAGCTTACTAAGGTAAGTCCTTATCTTCAATATTTTACTTTTACCATTGATGGTTCATTAACCAAATCTAGGTGATCCTAATCTAGATCAAAGAAATTATCATCAAAACCTTTCTTATTCTTTCTTTCAATTCCAGTTCTTAACTACGATGTTGGTGCAAGGCCAAGACTCCTTTCTCATGGAGCAACGATGATTCGAACCGCTTCATTTACCCAGCTGGGGATTCCTAACCACACGACATATGTAGAACCGAATCTAGCATATATCAACTCTTACCTGAATAACCCAAAACCAGAACGTGTCCATCGCCACCCGAGAGCACAGTACTCCTCGAACCCGGCCCAATTCTAGCCCCGAGGGTACACACTACTCTCGCCATCTCTTCACTCACAGTGCGAGGTTAGACGTTCTCGTAATGGACTAACCAAAGTAAGGCTTACCCGACATGGGTACATGGCTAGTACTAATAAAAACTCCATGACGCGAGGGCCAACAACGTACGGTCCTTAACTGATAAGGCGGAAACAATACATTGGGACTCCTCTCCCAATGCACGTTAGCAGTGGCCAAACCACCCGCCCGATCTTACAAGTTCATTCGCATATTTCAATATTCATTAAGGATGCCGTCATGGCCGAGTAAACATTCATTTAAAAGCTTAACTTCTAAGCATAGCGAAGCATACTACGCATTTTCTGTAAAACAGGTATCAAGGTTGATATCGCAATAATCAAGAATGATAATGCAGCAATTAGGTTATCACTCAACTCCTAATTACTTAATGCAATAAACCATAATATAAATAATAAAACATTTGTAAAATTCAAGGTAGGGTTTAAATGCACCGGGGCTTGCCTTGCTCTGACACGACGACTGACTCAGACTCGAGAACTCCACCGTTTGGTCCGGAACCCACCGACGATCGCTCTTCTCCGGAAGCTTGCTCGACGACTTCGGCTTCCTCGAAAGCGGAGACTACACGAATACATAACATGCTTTAACATGATGCTCGATGATAAACATGATGCTTGATGATAACATGCCACGGTTACGATTTGAGTACAACTTCCCTTCACGGTACAGTCGCAAACTGAAAACCTACTAACTAGTAGCGACGATTTCCAGCGATACCAGCTTTTAACCTAACAAGTTACTAACGAGCTCAATCATGAAATTAAGGTGCCAGAGATCACCAAAGGGTAGTGACCTAAGGACATCACTCAATCAAAAGGCACACAACACTTAAAGTTCTCAAATTAACATTTATTTATTATTTAAATAATTAGGGCATAATTAAAAGTTGATCAAACTTTATCTAAACAAGCTCAAACTTTTTCTATGGGTTAAGAATGATTTATAACAGTGTCATAATAAATTTCATAATTTTTGGGTTAATAAATTAATTATTAAAATTCCTAGAAGTTGCATTTAATCTTTAATGGAACTAATTAATTCTACTGCCCAAAGTATTCAAATTCATGATTTAACATTTTTTCTAGATAGTTTATACATTGAGAAGCTTACACAAAAATTTTCATGAATTTTGGAACTCTACAAAATTTTTAATGAAATAAACAAATAATAGCACTATTCATTTATTTGAAAAAGAAAAACAAAAACGAAATCGGGCCGATTCTCTTTTTCTCCCGCGGTCCGGCCCAGCCAGACGGCCCGCGTGCCCGCGCCTTCGCCCGCACCCGCGCTCGGCCCAGCAAGCGGCCCAGCCCAGCATCGGCCGGCCTCCGCCCGCGCGCGCGCTCTCCTTCTCTCTCTCGCTGACGACGTGACCCCACCTGTCATCCCTCACCTCCGTCTCCCTCTCGCTCTCCCGCGCGCTCGCTCGCTTCCCCGCGGTGGTCGGCCGGTGACCGGTGCCTCGGTCGACAAACCGACTCTACCAACACCTTCTACACCACCCCACGACTCCGTTTTGCTACTAAACATCCTGGCTCGAGCTCTAGCGACTAGCGAGCGACGGCGATGGCGGCACGGTGGTCACGGGAGCAGCACGCCGGCGACTACAAAGCGGTAGAAGATAAATTGAAGGGTCAGGAAGCATCAGCGGCTCACCGCGGTTGCAGTGAAGCTCTCGGTGGCGACGGGGAGCGGCTGGAGTGGTCTGGCCACGGGAAGGCGAGGATGGCGGGCAGTCGCCGGAGTTGAGCACGGGAACAGGCGGTGCGGTGGTTCGGATGCGAGAACGGTGAAATCCGGTGGTCCACGAGGTGCGCAAGGCCGAGGCGGAGCTAGTGGTGCGGTTGGCGTGGCCGGAGACGGCTTGGTGGCGGCAGCGGCGAGCGGCGGAGCTGCGGTGGCGGCAGTGGCGAAAACGGAGAAGGTCACGGTGAACTCATGTATTTATAGAAGGCGGTCGCGACTACAGAGCCGGACTGCTCGCGTCGTCGCGCTGGCGATCCTGGGCGCGCCTGGAAGCTGGCCGAAGCCGTCCGGCGTCTCGCCGGCGCCCATGCCGGCCGGTGGCCGTCGGTGATTGGCTCAGCACTGTAGCATCCCCAAACTCTGAAATTTAAACTGCTTTTTCAAATTACTTTCAAATTTGTATAGCAACTTGAAAAACTTCCAATGTATGAAATCTTCAGAATTTCAAGATCTACAAGTTTTGTATTTAACACTTTTTCAAATTCTCACTGGATTTTGAAATTTGATTTTAAATTCAAAAGGGACACATTTTTCAGATTTGGTAAATTAGAAATTACTTTTGATTTTATATTGAAACCTCAAAATCTCCAAACATCAAAGTTGTATATCTTGACCAGACCTACAACTTTTCTGTTCAAAACTTTTTCAAATTCAGCCTCCATTTTGAAATCTTAGTTTGGGGACAAAAATGAATTAAATTTGAAATTTGTTTATTTTCAAAATTGCTCCACATTTTACACTAAAACTTTGAAAACTCAAAACACCAAAGTTGTAGCCCTTGAAAAGTTCTACAAACTTGGTTTTGAACTTTTTCCCAAATTTTGCTTAGATTTTGAATTATTTCAAAAGGGGTAAAACAGGGTTTTGAAATTTAGGGTTTTCGGAGGAATTTTCAATTGGAATTTGTTGTTACTTTGATTTGTGATTACTTAGTGATCAAAACCTCACCCAAGGGCATCATTTGGACCAACATGACATGGTTGACCAAATGCCACTCTTGGTTGACCAATTAGCTTTTGAAATTCTTTTACATTTCTCCCCAGATTTGAATTTAAATTTGAATCGGAAAACTCGTGACAAGTTTTGGGACTCCAATTCAAACTCAAATTTTGGAGCTTCATTTTAGATGTTGTACTTGAGCTCATACCCTACACTTGACACTAGTGTGCAACACAGTCGCACACCTCAAATTACGCAGGGCATGGACTAAGTATTTGCGGTGGCATTCGAAATTAGGGTTTTCGGTTTCGGAGCACACCACTGAGAAACACATTCAACCTAGATAATTAAACTTGTTTTAGTTGATGCATAACAAGGTTAACCTAACAGGGATGCTTAGCAATGCATTATGATGACATGGCAGATTAATTAGCACTATAACACCCGGGGTGTTACATTCGTCCATGCTGTGGGTGGTGTCAACTAGCTGCATGCATCATCAGGTGTCCTTTGGGGAGCCCCCCTCTGTCGGTCTCACACCGTTTCATTTTCTCGACCATTTTCTCTTCAGGCTGAGAGTCTGAGGCGGCCGGCACCCAAGATTAGCCAAAGACTATGGCTATTACATAGACATCAGTGTTAATTGTGCTTAGATATATAAGAGAAACAATAATTTGTTCACTGTGATTAAGGCTTAAGACTAAGGCCATGGTCCTAGTGGCCCTAGTGCTAGGTCCGCCACTGGTGGCCGGAGTTGAATTTTCTGACCCTGCTTTCCGAAGGCGGTCTACGGCTGCCTTTCCAGCATATCTGGCTTGGTGACTCCAGATCCACCCTTGTTGGCGCTATAGGTAGGAAGCGACCGACCGAATGATTGAGCCACATGCCTGCCCAAGTTGCATGCATGCCCAACAGTTGCAAATATGCAATGCAGCCTCGTTTCATTTGTTGCTTGGGGCCGCCCCTGCATGCATGAGGATGCGGAACAGGAACACGCATGCATGGATCGTCGCCAGGTGCGGTTGCCCATGCGGCCGTGTCCGGCTGTGCCCCCGGCATGCATTCGCCTCGCACGCACACGAGCCCGGCCAATGAATCTCGACGACCACCTGGGGGCTGGGGACGACGGCGACCCTGTGGTCCGGAAATAATACCTATAATGGTCCAGACGTCCAGTGGATGCATGCCGGCGGACGGCGGTGTACAGTTGCGCGGCAGCAAGTTGACTGCGACAAGAACAGTCAAGCCAGCGCGTGCGGTTTTAGCTAGGCATATTAGAGGTTTTTTTCAAGCTGTTTCACTTAACAAGAATAGGAGGCTACAGAAGCCAGAGAACCTACGCTCAGGACTTCCCCAACGCGGACTGTCATTGGTGTTGGCTTCACCTTACGCATGAACAAAGCCAAGGCTATTATACTCCCAATGCAAGCCAACACTCACTCAGCTTTTGTCAAATCTTTCCCTGGAACACGTCATAAAGCATACAACCATATTTGTTGCAACGCGTTTAAAGTAGTGGTTTCAACATTTTGTACAACCATATTTTTTGGGACGGAGGGAGTAGGAATCAAGCCGACATGGAAGCTGGGGCTAATGGCCACCGTGGTGCGTTGGGGACAGCCTTAGGTAGGTTGACCTCTTTAGTAAAATAAAAAACGGCTTCTTCTCTTTACGGCCATTTCGTGAACTAGCATTTGACGGAGCTTCACCAAGAACTTGGAAAAAAAACTACTAAAGAAGGGGCCTTATTAATTTCTCTAGTGTGACAAAGGCCTGCATGCCAGTCTTGCTTGACGCCGATCGCCGACTCACGTCAACCACCGTACCGGTTCTTTTTCCAGATATTTTGCCGATTTCGTCGGAGCATTGGACAGGTACGTACCTACTTGTGTGTTCCCGTCGGAGATCCATGGTGCGCTCAACTTTCATCTTCTTCTCTTTTTTTTCCCCTTTTCTGAGGGGCGTAAAAACAGAGTTTTACTTGTCTCAGTTATAGATTTATTTGAAATGTATCACCTCCACCACATTATTTCAGTGATATATACCTCCGTCCCCTGAGTGAGCAGCTAAATATTGTTACACCTTACCAGGACAATTAGTGGAGTAATATATAGTCCATCCGTTAGGTCATTTTTTTAAGTTCGGCCAAATTTATACAAAAAAAACATTAACATTTATAACATCAAATTAATATCTTTAGATATACCAGAAGCTATATTTCGCTGGTGCACACAGACACTCGGAATGGAGAGACTACGATGACAATGCAGCAACGAAAACAAAGGCAAAACCCTAACCCCTGAAAGATGTTTTTTTTGTTGGAGCTTGAAAGCATCTAGGCCCCAAGGTTTGGTTTCGGTAATTAATGACAACACTTTATTACCATGACTAACGTGTGTTTTGCAGAAACATTGATAAGTTAGGTCATGGAGGTGATAACTGCTTTGAGCACTGTGGCTTCGTGTCCCTTGATGGAAATCGTTTCGGTTTTCAAAAGAGTGACGTCAAGATTAAGGACGGTTAGTTCCGGATGACGAAGTGTTGAGACACATTCGGAATAGTCGTTAGGATCTTCGTTTTTCTCTTTTGGCCGTACTATAAAGGGGGGCATGAATGGGTAGCTTGACCTAGGCAAGTCCTATGTTTAGGTGTGGTGCACACTTGTTAAACTTGGCGCTAGGCAACCCTAGATTAGCTCAAGGTTCAGTTAGAAGCAACTTGGTTGAAGTTGCGACGCGTTTCGGGCTGTTTTCTAGGCACCGGACGCGGTCTTCGGGAACACCGGACGCGTCCGGTGTGTACGTTACCGCGACTAGGTTTCGGCCTCGACCACCGGACGCGGTCCTCGCGAGGACCGGACGCGGTGGTCAGTGGCTGACACGTGTCACTCAGGGAGAACGCCCGTCGGACGCGGCCTGGACTTCATCGGCGAGTCCGGTGCGAGTCCAGTAAGGTCCAGAGAGGACCGGACGCGTCCGGTCTTCAGGCATCGGACGCGGCCTCGCGTCCGGTGTAAGTCCAGTAAGCTCCCTTGCACGTCGGACGCGTCCGGTGTGTTGCACCAGCGCGTCCGGTGGTTAGTTTTCAAAATCGCGATTCAACCGTTACGGGGGACCGGCGCGTCCGGTGAGTTGCACCGGCGCGTCCGGTGACCCCGTGTCAGAAAGTAACGGTTCGTTTTCTTTGAGGGGTGTATATATACAACCCCTCCACCTCTTTTAGAGGTCTCTTGCCCATTCAAACATCTGAGAAAACCCTTTAGAGTGTAAGGGAGTGCAAGAGCACTAGTGAGGATAGAGATTTGAGAATCAAAGCTTGAGAGCTTCTCACTAGCGATTAGAGAGAGTAGCAAGTGTGCATCCACCTCCTCATTTGGGCTCGTTGTGGTCAAGTGAGAGTTCTAGCTTGTTACTCTTGGTGATCGCCATCACCTAGACGGTTTGGTGGTGATTGGGAGTTTGGTGATCATCCGGCGGAGCTTGTGGATGACCCAACTCAAGTTGTGAGCGGTTTTGGGTGATTCGCCGCGACGGAGTGTCGAAGAATCAACCCGTAGAGAGCACTTGATCCTTGCGCGGATCAAGGGGGAGCGACACCCTTGCGCGGGTGCTCCAACGAGGACTAGTGGGGAGTGGCGACTCTCCGATACCTCGGAAAAACATCGCCGTGTTCCTTGCCCCTTTACATTCAAGCAATTACTTTCTCGTATTTACTTTCATTGCTTGTTTTACATTCCTAGAATTGCCATGCTAGACTAGGATTGGAAACTAGGGTGCAAAACTTTTTAACGATAGACTCTCTAGGAACACAAGTAGGCACTAGGGGTGAATTCCGGCTTGTAGGATTTAATTCTTGCAATTATTTTTTAGAAAAGCCCAATTCACCCCCCCCTCTTGGGCATCTTGATCCTTTCAATTGGTATCGGAGCCGTGTTGCTCCTTATTTAGGCTTTACCGCATAGAGCAAGATGTCTAACGGGGAAGGACCACCTCCCACCTTTGAGGGGGATGATTTTCCATATTGGAAAATCCGCATGGAGGCGTATCTCGAAGCCATAGATGTCGGGTGCCTTAGAGCCGCAACCCAAGGGCTTCCCGCTATCAAGGATCCCGCAAACCCCATTGGTGACGAGGAGAAGTACGACCGGTGGAATGCAAAGGCAAAAAATGCACTCTACCGGGGCTTAGGCAAAGATATCTTCAATCGTGTGCGTAATGCAAAGAACGCTCATGATTTGTGGGAGAATCTTTGTGCTCTCCATGAGGGAACTAAGAGTGAGCGTGAGGAACGCTATCATATTGCTTTAAAGAAAATTAATTCTTTTGAGATGCTTCCCAAAGAAAGTGCTAATGACATGTACACTCGCTTGAATGTTCTTGTAGAGGACCTCAATGCTCTTGGGCTCACTCAAATGAGCCAATCGGATGTTGCAAGGAGGATCTTGAGTGTTCTTCCCGTTGAGAAGTATGGTCACATTGTCACCGTGCTTCATCAAAGTGATCTCTCCACCGCAACACCGACACAAGTATTGGGGAAGATCAATGCTCATGAGATGTACATGCACATCACTCCGGAAGAGGGCTCATCATCTTCCAAGAAGAAAGACTTGGCCTTCAAAGCTAGCTATGACAAGAAGAAGAAGAAGGGCCAAGCCATGATGGTGCAAGAAAGCTCAAGTGAAAGTGATGTCGATGATGAATCACTTGCACTCATGGTGAGAAAGACCACCAAGATGCTAAAGAAGCTCAACAAGAGTGGCATCAAGTTCGATGGCAAGAAAAAGAAATTCTTCACAAGTAGCAAGAGAAAGCCCATCTCGGAGATGGATTGCTACAATTGTGGTGAACTTGGCCACCTAGCTCATCAATGCCCTAGACCACCAAAAGGCAAGTACAAGAACAAGAACAAGGGCAAGAAAGATGATTCAAGTGATGAAGAAGATGAGAAGAAGAAGAACAAGCCATACAAGAAAAAGGAGTTCTACAAGAAGAAGAAGGGAGGAAAGGCTTATATTGTTGGTGATTGGCTCACCGATATTGAATCATCTTGTGATTCCTCCGAAGATGAGAGCGATGATGAGAAAGAGAAAGTTGCCGCATTTGTGATGGGGCCATCATCTTCACCGGCATCTTCACCACCATCTTCACCGCCTCTTTCACCATCATCGTCCACTACTCACCTATGCCTTATGGCCAAGGGTGAACGAAAGGTACAAAATCATGATAGTGATGATGATGATAGTGATAGTGATGATGAATATGATGCACCTTCTTATGATGAACTTGTAAAATTGTTAAACAAATACACTAAAATCATAAGAAGGACTAGAAGTGAAAATGATGATCTTCAAAATGAAAATGAATCACTCTCATCTAAGCTTGAAAATGCTCAAAAGACTAGTGGTGAGCTTAGAGATAAAAATGAAGTTATGTCTTCCACTCTCAAAGAGCTCAAAACCTCTAATAAAGAGCTTAAAGATCAACATGATAAACTTGAGAGGAAGCATAATGAGCTCATCACTAGACATAGCTCTCTAAAAGACAAGTACACCACATTGAAAATTGACTATGATAGTCTTGTAGTTGCTAATGAACTTGCTCTTGAGACACATGATGCTACTAACAATGTTGTTAAGTGTGATATAGCTACATCATGTGATGATTTGATCATTGAAAGCATTGAGCAAGGTTCTAGTAGCAAAGGCAAGAGTGTGGTTGAGTCATGCAACCATGATGATTATGCCGAGATCAAGTGTGAGAATGAGAAGCTTGCAAATGAGAACAAGAAACTCAAAGGTTTAATGGCTCTTGAGAAGCAAACAACAAATGAGTCACTCATTGAAGAGAACAAGAAACTCAAGCAAGAAAAAGAGCATCTCAAGACCGGCCTAAGCAAGTTCACAAGAGGTCAATATTTGCAAAGTGAGCTCCTCATGAACACCGTAATGAAGATGGATAGAAGTGGCATTGGGTACTTGGCAAATCAAGAGAAGAAAGCAAAAGCTCAACAACAAAGCAAATCAAAGCCCAAGCCAAAGAGATGTGTTGAGTGTGGTCAAGAAGGTCACTTTGCTCATGAATGCAAAACTCCACCACCACAACCCTTGCCCAAGCATGCTAGACCCTTTGCCTTCAATGCTCATTACATGCTAAGAAAAGATTCAAATGGAAAGATGAAAGTCATGTTTTTGGGTCCCCCAAACAAGAATAGGCCAAAGAAAATATGGGTTGCCAAGTCACTAGTTGAGAAAGTCAAGGGCCCCTCTCAAGTTTGGGTCCCTAAACAAAAAGCTTGATCTCTTGTGTGTAGGTGAACTACAAGACCGGTGGATCTCATTGGGTTATTGATAGTGGTTGCACTCAACATATGACCGGTGATCCTCGTATGTTCACCTCAATTGAAGAGAATGGGATATGCCAAGAGAAGATCACATTTGGAGATAATTCAAAGAGCAAAGTCAAGGGTATAGGCAAGATTGCAATATCAAATGATCACTCACTCTCAAATGTGCTCTATGTTGCTTCATTGAGTTTCAACTTATTATCCGTCGGGCAACTTTGTGACCTTGGCTTCCAATGCTTGTTCACACCAAATGAAGTTGAAGTTTCAAAGATAGATGACAAGCAAGTGATATTCAAAGGCTTTAGATATAACAATCTTTATCTTGTTGACTTCACCTCCGAAGATGCAAATTTGATGACATGTTTGTTCACCAAGACCTCACTTGGTTGGCTTTGGCATAGGAGGCTTGCACATGTTGGAATGAGCACTCTCAACAAGCTATTGAAGAAAGAACTAGTAAGAGGATTGAAGGATGTGAAGTTTGAAAAGGACAAACCTTGTAGTGCATGTCAAGCCGGCAAACAAGTTGCAAACACTCATCCCACCAAGGCTTTCATGTCAACCTCAAGAGTGCTAGAACTTCTACACATGGATTTGTTTGGGCCTACAACATACAAGAGCTTGGGTGGTAATCTCTATTGTCTTGTGATAGTAGATGACTACTCAAGATATACATGGACCTTCTTCCTTCATGACAAATCCGAAGTGGCAAGTTGCTTCAAGAAGTTTGCAAAGAGAGCTCAAAATGAATTTGAAGTCAAGATAAAGAAGATTAGAAGTGACAATGGCAAAGAGTTTGACAACACCAACATTGAAGCTTATTGTGATGAAATTGGAATCAAGCATGAAGTTTCTTCAACCTACACTCCTCAACAAAATGGTGTAGTTGAGAGAAAGAACCGGACTTTGATCACCCTTGCAAGAACAATGTTAGATGAGTACAATACTCCGGAAAAGTTTTGGGCCGAGGCAATCAACACCGCATGCTATGCTTCAAATCGCCTCTTCCTCCAAAAGTTTCTTGGCAAGACCCCCTATGAGTTGCTTAATGGGAAGAAGCCGGACGTCTCATTCTTCCGGGTGTTTGGTTGCAAATGCTACATCTACAAGAAGCGTCAACACCTAGGGAAGTTTCAAAGACGTTGTGATATTGGTTTTCTTGTTGGTTACTCATCAAAGTCCAAAGCATATAGAGTATTTAACCATACCACCGGTTTGGTTGAAGAAACATATGATGTGGAATTTGATGAATCTAACGGCTCCCAAGGAGCAATTGAGAATTGTGATGATGTAGGTGATGAACCTTTGAGGAAGGCCATGAAGAACATGCCCGTGGGAGACATCAAGCCAAAAGATGATGATGACGATGTACAAATTGTTGATCCACCATCTTCATCATGTATGCCTCAAGATGATGACAAGAATGAGAGAGTTGAAAATGAAGATACTTATGTCTCTCATGAACAAGCCGAGGCACAAGCTCAAGATGTTGATGCTCCCCATCCACCTCCTCAAGTGGTTGATAGAAGAAACTCACCTCTACTTCAAGCACATCCACAAGAACTCATCATAGGGAGTCCTACAAAGGGAGTAATGACTCGATCTCAAAAGCTAGCTTCTTTCGTTGAACATCACTCTTTTGTCTCTTGTGTTGAACCTAAGAATGTAGAAGAAGCTCTTCAAGATCCGGATTGGGTGAATGCCATGCATGAAGAATTGAACAACTTCACCCGCAATCAAGTATGGACACTTGAAGAGCATCCAAAAGGTGCAAGAGTCATTGGAACCAAGTGGGTGTTCCGAAACAAGCAAGATGACCAAGGCATAGTAGTGAGGAACAAGGCAAGACTAGTTGCAAAGGGGTTCTCTCAAGTTGAAGGTCTTGATTTTGGAGAGACCTTTGCACCCGTTGCAAGACTTGAAGCCATTCGTATCCTCCTTGCATATGCATCACATCATGATATGAAACTATATCAAATGGATGTGAAAAGTGCATTCTTAAATGGTTTTATAAATGAACTAGTCTATGTCAATCAACCTCCCGGGTTTGAAGACCCTAGATATCCTAATCATGTTTATAGGTTGTCCAAGGCGCTATATGGGCTCAAGCAAGCCCCTAGAGCGTGGTATGAGCGCCTTCGGGACTTCCTCATTGAGAAGGGCTTCACCATTGGGAAGGTCGACACCACACTATTCACCAAGAAGCTTAATGGGGAGATCTTCATTTGTCAAGTGTATGTTGATGATATCATCTTCGGGTCAACAAATGAAGATTATTGCAAGGAATTTGGTGAATTGATGTCGAAGGAGTTCGAGATGTCAATGATTGGTGAGCTCACATTCTTCCTTGGTTTTCAAGTCAAGCAAATGAGAGAAGGGATTTTCATCTCTCAAGAAAAGTATACCAAGGATCTTCTCAAAAGATTCAAGATGGAAGAATGCAAGCCAATCAAGACCCCAATGCCATCAAATGGACATCTCGACCTAGATGAGGGAGGTAAACCGGTTGATCAAACTCTCTACCGTTCTATGATTGGTAGCTTGTTGTACCTTACCGCATCTAGGCCCGATATCATGTTTAGTGTGTGCATGTGTGCTCGCTTTCAAGCGTGCCCTAAAGAACCTCACTTAAGTGCCGTAAAAAGAATCCTAAGATATCTTAAGCACACCCCAAGTATTGGTTTATGGTATCCCAAAGGAGCTAGATTCCAACTAGTTGGCTATTCCGATTCGGATTATGCCGGTTGCAAAATTGATAGAAAAAGCACATCCGGAGGGTGCCATTTGCTTGGGAGATCATTAGTATCTTGGTCATCTAAAAAGCAAAATAGTGTGGCTTTGTCCACCGCCGAAGCGGAATACATTGCCGCGGGGGCTTGTTGTGCACAAATCTTATATATGAAACAAACCCTCCTAGACTATGGAGTTGTTCTTGAAAAGGTGCCACTTTTATGTGACAATGAAAGTGCCGTTAAAATTGCTAACAATCCGGTACAACACTCTCGCACCAAGCACATTGATATCCGCCATCACTTTCTAAGAGATCACGTTGCTAAAAATGACATATCACTAGAAGGTGTGCGAAGTGAAAATCAATTAGCGGATATCTTCACTAAACCTTTGGACGAGGCTACTTTTTGTAGGCTAAGAAGTGAACTTAATGTGCTTGATTCAAGCAACTTTAAAAAATGAGCGCGTGTTGTCCCTTGCATTGCATTGTATCATATGTCACGTTTACTTTATCGCAATGCATTTAGGGCTTGGCTAACACGGTTACGATAACCCTCCTTTGGAGGAGTGAAGAAGCCTAACCGTGGATCAAACTTGACAAGCAACCTAGCTTTACTTTCTTGTATTGCATTGCATATGCATGGTTGTTTGTTTGTCGTTTCTTTTCGGTTTAGCTTTGAGCAACCTCTGTGTTCGTCCTTGGATAGAGAGAGCATTTGACGCTCCTAAAGGTCCAAAAAACTCTATTGCATGGCCATACGTTGCTCCTCGGGTGTTTATTGCCTATCTTCCTAAAAATAATACTAGCCTAAGGCAAAATATTTTGAAAAATTTGAGGGTTTGAGTGAGGTCACTCATATCAGGTTCCAATTGGTGTTTATTTGTGTCTCTTTGAATTGGAACTTGATTGGGAGAAGTCGCGTCGAAGTTCGGAATGAAGAATGGCGAAAAACAGCCACCGGACGCTGCACCGGACGCGCCTCTGACCACCACCGCGTCCGGTCCCGGCTACCACCACCGCGTCCGGTGCTCCGCGATGAATTCCCGAGCACTCAGCCATCGGACTCTGACCGCGTCCGGTCTGTCCACACCGGACGCGCCCGGTGACTCCAGGCGCTTACTGGAGTGTCACCAGACGCTGCACCACCGCGTCCGGTGATTTTGACCACCGCGTCCGGTGCTACTATATCGAGCGGATCTGAGCCCCTCTTAAAACCGTTTTCGACTTGTCCGTTTTTGACTTGTCCGTTTTTGACTTGTCCGTTTTTCCTTCACCCGACCGTTTCCGCCGCCGCCCGTACCCTAGTCGCCGATTCGTCAAAGCACCGCGCCCTTGTTATCGTCCTCGCCTCCGGCGAGCTTCTCCGGCGACTCCTCCGCGCTCCAGCCACGCCATCTCGCCCCCTAGGCCGCACGCCGCGCCGACCCGCAGCGCCCGCGCCTCTGCCGCTCCTCGCCGCGCCGCCGCCAAATCACCGCCTCCTCTCACCGCCGGCGAGCCAGTCCGCACCGTGGCTCCCCAGCAGCCGCCGCAGCTCTCCCTCGTGCACTCGTGCCCTCGATTCCTCCTTTTCGGCTGCGGTTTTTCACCTAGGGTTTTCCCCTAAACCCTAGCTCGAGGGTTTGCCTCTACCCTAGCTCGAGGTATTGCCTTGTTCGACTTCTTCCGTTCTCGTCAATTCTTTTTCATCGATAAGGCTTATCGTTGACCGTAATCATTCATTGCCTATCTCGATTGGTCGTTTCAGTGCTCGATCGCCGATCTCGGGGGTTCTCGCGAACTAGGTCACCTCGTCCCCTCACCGTTGTCTCGTCGATCCGAGGTAGCTTAGCGTCGTTTCACTTCGTATCTCATGTGCTTGCTATCCAGGGTTTCGTATCTTTAGATATATATGTGCTTATAGTATATCTCTCTATTCCATACGTGCAGCTGAGCAGGACGCTAGAGTTGACGAGCTTGCCGAGGCAGAGCTCGCAGACCTTGACACTCAGCCTGCTGGGATACCTGAGGATGTCACTTCAGACAGCACAGATGAGGATTATCAGCCCATCCCTAGGTACCGGTCTCCTCGGTCTCACGACCACGAGGCCGGTGGTTCTGGTTCAGCCTCCCGCTCAGACCCAGCCATGGTGGCTATCCTTGAGAGGTTGACCCAGGCACAGGAGCAGCAGCAGCAGCAGATACAGCGTCAGGCACAGGACACAGCTGCAGCACTAGCACAGATTCAGGCTCGTCAGGACGAGTTTCAGCGACAGCAGCTTGAGATCCAGAGGCAACAGGTTGAGATGCAGAGACAGAGTCAGCAGCAATACATGGATCTTCTGCGGCATCTCATCACAGTTGGGGTTCCTCCGCCTGCATCTATCATGGCTCCGGCTTTGCATTCCAGCGGTCCATCGAGTCAGGGACAGCCGAGCTTTCAGTTTACATCTCCACAGCAGCAGGTTCCCCAGTCTTTTCAGTCCCCGAGCTTCACTCCTATACATACGGGGTTTACACCGTCAGACCAGCCTCGCCCGCATCTTCTGACAGGCACACCTCTTGGTGATTTCAGTGCCACCTACAGCGAGTTGACTGGTCAGCCGACACCCTCGCATACGACTACATTTCACACTTCGTCAGGGTTGTCAGCTTCCGAGGCAGTCGTTCTTCCAGTGACAGGGACCGGGACTACAGAGACCATCCCTTCTTCAGTTGCCTCGACAGATCCCCCAGCTACTGGCACACTACAGGCTCAGGCTACTCAGACAGATCCACTTGTAACTACTCAGTCAGTGCCTGTTCCTGCTCAGACCCCGACCGCTTCGCAGCCACGTGCTTCTTCAGAGGGTCAGCCAGATAGCTCAGACTCCGAGGGCGATTCACTTCACTTCGTGATTACTCCGCGCACCTCGGCACCCGACACGACTCCGTCTGTCCCCCCGTCAGATTAGATTAGTTTTTTGGCGCTTGATGCCAAAGGGGGAGAGAGAGTAGTTTCAGGGGGAGTATGTTAGTGGGTTTTCATTCTTTGTGTGCTACATTCATGCATATCATGTTTATTTTCAGCACTGCATTCGTTGACATTATCGTTGAGTCGTAAACCTTGAGTCTTAATGTGTTATTCGTCTCAATGTTTAATATATGTCACCGTTTTAGCTATAGCTCTAAGGTTGTGCTTCCGTGCCTTACTCCGATCACTTATGAGCTATATCTTTATGTGTACTAACGTTTTTTTGTCTTATCTTATGAAGTACACTCTTTTGGCTTGGAGCACATAAGCAATTCCTATCCTTGTATGCTTATTGTCTTTTGCTTATGTGAACCAAGCATGCTCGAAAACCTTCACTCTAATCCTTTGAAACTTAGTGTTGTCATCAATCACCAAAAAGGGGGAGATTGAAAGCATCTAGGCCCCAAGGTTTGGTTTCGGTAATTAATGACAACACTTTATTACCATGACTAACGTGTGTTTTGCAGAAACATTGATAAGTTAGGTCATGGAGGTGATAACTGCTTTGAGCACTGTGGCTTCGTGTCCCTTGATGGAAATCGTTTCGGTTTTCAAAAGAGTGACGTCAAGATTAAGGACGGTTAGTTCCGGATGACGAAGTGTTGAGACACATTCGGAATAGTCGTTAGGATCTTCGTTTTTCTCTTTTGGCCGTACTATAAAGGGGGGCATGAATGGGTAGCTTGACCTAGGCAAGTCCTATGTTTAGGTGTGGTGCACACTTGTTAAACTTGGCGCTAGGCAACCCTAGATTAGCTCAAGGTTCAGTTAGAAGCAACTTGGTTGAAGTTGCGACGCGTTTCGGGCTGTTTTCTAGGCACCGGACGCGGTCTTCGGGAACACCGGACGCGTCCGGTGTGTACGTTACCGCGACTAGGTTTCGGCCTCGACCACCGGACGCGGTCCTCGCGAGGACCGGACGCGGTGGTCAGTGGCTGACACGTGTCACTCAGGGAGAACGCCCGTCGGACGCGGCCTGGACTTCATCGGCGAGTCCGGTGCGAGTCCAGTAAGGTCCAGAGAGGACCGGACGCGTCCGGTCTTCAGGCATCGGACGCGGCCTCGCGTCCGGTGTAAGTCCAGTAAGCTCCCTTGCACGTCGGACGCGTCCGGTGTGTTGCACCAGCGCGTCCGGTGGTTAGTTTTCAAAATCGCGATTCGACCGTTACGGGGGACCGGCGCGTCCGGTGAGTTGCACCGGCGCGTCCGGTGACCCCGTGTCAGAAAGTAACGGTTCGTTTTCTTTGAGGGGTGTATATATACAACCCCTCCACCTCTTTTAGAGGTCTCTTGCCCATTCAAACATCTGAGAAAACCCTTTAGAGTGTAAGGGAGTGCAAGAGCACTAGTGAGGATAGAGATTTGAGAATCAAAGCTTGAGAGCTTCTCACTAGCGATTAGAGAGAGTAGCAAGTGTGCATCCACCTCCTCATTTGGGCTCGTTGTGGTCAAGTGAGAGTTCTAGCTTGTTACTCTTGGTGATCGCCATCACCTAGACGGTTTGGTGGTGATTGGGAGTTTGGTGATCATCCGGCGGAGCTTGTGGATGACCCAACTCAAGTTGTGAGCGGTTTTGGGTGATTCGCCGCGACGGAGTGTCGAAGAATCAACCCGTAGAGAGCACTTGATCCTTGCGCGGATCAAGGGGGAGCGACACCCTTGCGCGGGTGCTCCAACGAGGACTAGTGGGGAGTGGCGACTCTCCGATACCTCGGAAAAACATCGCCGTGTTCCTTGCCCCTTTACATTCAAGCAATTACTTTCTCGTATTTACTTTCATTGCTTGTTTTACATTCCTAGAATTGCCATGCTAGACTAGGATTGGAAACTAGGGTGCAAAACTTTTTAACGGTAGACTCTCTAGGAACACAAGTAGGCACTAGGGGTGAATTCCGGCTTGTAGGATTTAATTCTTGCAATTATTTTTTAGAAAAGCCCAATTCACCCCCCCTCTTGGGCATCTTGATCCTTTCAGAGCTCAACACAGGTCATTTATATAGGGAAGTCTCGCACAATCACGTATTGCGATCACGATCTAAATTGATTAGGTTTCCAACTCGTAAATTAAACTTAAAGGACAAATAACGAAAAACTAAACACAAAAAAGAGGCCATGCTTCCGCAAAGTCATGGACCGGATTTCGCCGGATCATTTGCACATGTGTCACGTGGCCTTGGTCCTATGTCCAAACTCGGCCCAATGAGGCAAAATGAGTGAGCGTGCGTGGGTTTCCCTTCTCACTCTCTCCATAATAGACTTGGTTAAGTGGAGAGGGCTTCGATATTTAAGTTTGGCAACCTCTGTTTCAACTAGCAAGATGAGATTAAAGTCCCCCATTTTCCCCATATATATGCACACACAGTGCCAGAGCTACACTCACTCTAGTGGGTGCGGCCACACCTACACGCACACACACAATGATATAAGCCAAAAATTCACCTTTTTTACACCCACATGTCAAAAAACCTTACACTCACAAGGCAACTGTATCCTCCTCCAATTTACTCTAGCTAGCTGCGTCCCTGTGCACAAATGAATGAGCCTTTGAGATTTATTTCGAATTATATGAACTAGGCTTTGAATCGCAAGTTTTGTGCAAATAAATTTCACTCTAGTCAAACCAGTGTTCTCATGAGCTCTTGCTCACTAAGAAGTACTAATAATATATAGAAGTACAAGTATATAGCAGCATTCAACATGCATTATACTGTTATTTATCTTTATCTCAACTCTCAATGCAAGTCGGCACGCAGGGCCAGGGGCGTTCGATCGATCGATGCATGAAGCTAAGATTATGGTAGTAGTAGCAACGCAACAAAGGAGGCGGCATGCATGCAAATCCAGGCTTATCCTGACCTAACCTGAGAAAGCAACGCATCATAGGAGCGTCATGTGAGCATGTCGTCCATCTCTCTCTCCCCGTGGCCTGCTGGCCGCCTCCGAGTCCGATCCCCTTTCAAGCTTTTACAACGCGCTCATCCGATCCATCCATCGAGCACACGCGCGCGCAGTATATATAAAGCGCACGCGCGCGCCACCGTTGCTGGGTCGTCGCAGAGATCGAGTAGAAAGCCAGCAGCATCACACGCACACGTGCCAGCTTGCCGCTCAGCCGCTGTACGTACGGCTGCCTGTACGTTGTAGAAGACGACTGGCAATAACTAGCCTGCCGCCTGCGCAGGAGAAGAAAAGCTAAAGAAGTACTATAGAAGATGGGCGGCGGCAGCAAGAAGCTGCAGCAGCTGGTGGCTCGTCTCCTCCACCTCCACCACCACCACCACCCGGCGAATTCCAAGAGCGGCGGCGGCGGCGGCGTGGGCGTGCCGCGGGGCCACTTCGCGGTGTACGTGGGCGAGGCGCGGGCGCGGTTCGTGGTGCCGACGGCGTACCTGAAGCAGCCGTCGTTCGTGGCGCTGCTGGAGAGCGCGGAGGAGGACTACTTCGGCCTCGACCACCACTGCCACCCCGGCGGCCTCGCCATCCCCTGCTGCTCCGAGCGCGACTTCGCCACGCTCGTCCGCACCCTCGGCTAGCTGCTAACTGCCACTGTAAATGCTCCGCACTGCTCGGTCCATCGACCTCCGTCATTGTGCCGGCGGCTAGCCGGCCGTTTGGTTAATTGCGTGCATGTATAATGTATTCTCCTTTCCTGGATGATAGATGAGCTCTACTTCTCCAGTAGATGTAATCTCCATGTATCCTGTGTATGTGTGCTTGCATTGTCTCGTCGCCCGTACAGAGGCCGTAGCTCATGGTTAATTGCATACATGAAAATGTCTACTTCACCCACCCAACCCTCTCCCCACCTCCAACTATGGGGTGGACTATTTCACCTCCAACTATGAAACCGTCTATTCTGTGCCCTAAACTTTTTAAAACCGAGCAAATTATCCCTGAGCGGTTTTGGACGGTGGTTTTGGTTTGTTAAAGTAACGGTGGTTTTGTCTCTTCCTTTTTTATTTATTTTGACTAAATCATTAAAAAATCATAGTAAATAATATAAAAATCATAAAATAGAAAATCAATTTTGTTGGACTCCACATGAGTAGATCTACATAGTGAACATATAATATGGTATGCTTTAGTACAAAGTTTTTGCTGTAGATTTTGATCTATTTTTTCGTAATTAATTGGAATAATTCATAACTGCAGTTTCTATGGTCCAATTGTGGTGAAATTTTTATGATGGTCTAATTATTGTATACTTCAACTGTAATAAAAATTTCATACTCATTAGATCATGTATAAAATCTAAATAAATCTATAACTAAGTTATACATGATCCAATGAGTATGAAATACATGATCCAATGAGTATGAAATTTTTACTACAGTTCAAGTATACAATAATTAGACCACCATAAAAATTTTACCACAATTAGATCATAGAAACCGCAGTTATGAATTATTCCAATTAATCTATACCTAATACTAAAGAGGCAAAATTTCAGGCTATTTATTTTCGTCCATCCATTTTTTTGGTCCACCTCCCTTTAACTACCGGACAATGCAGAGTTTCTTCCATCCGGATTTATATATATAACCCGTGCTGATACGAGTTAAAATAGCTTTTATCTAACGCGATACAGAGTCCTATTCCAAAACGAATTGGGTAAGAGTATGTGAGACAAAATTTCTACAAATATTTGATTGTTTGCTCACGTGAAGGAAGAAAGAAATTGTGTGACTCGGAATGCAGCTGCACGCCGTGATGATCAATAAGTAAGGAGAAAAGATAGAAGGTCTAATATGTGAATATGCATGCAGGATGCGTAAGCAGCTTAAGTTGAATTGGACTTTGCAGGTGCAACATGCATGCCGTGATTACTATATAGGAAGCTAAAGATGGAAAGCTTACGTAAACAGGTTTGGTTCCCGGAAAGCGTATGCACGTGCACAAGAGATTTTGGCTTGCGTGTGTGTAAGGTCTAAATAGGCAGAGGAGGTGAATAGCCTATTTAAAAATTTATAAGCTTCACTAAACAACCACGTTAGTATAAAAGATGGATAAACTAATTCCAGCACTAGCTCAACTACACTATACAAGCCACCTATACAATTTTAGTGAAGCAAGACTATGATCTCTAATACACACCAATAAGGCTAAGTCACTAAGCTACTTACTCTTATGTGATAAAGGCTACACTACGCAAACTATATAAGGACTAGTACAAAAAAAGTAAAGAGCAAATGACTTGATTCTTATACCAACGATGTAGAGAAGCAATGCACTCGAAGAATCAATCACAATGAACAATCACAAGAGAAATCCTCGGCAAAGAGATGGCACAAGATTTTTTACCGAGGTTCACTTGCTTCCCGGAAGCTACTCCTCGTTGTGGCGATGCACCCACTTGATGAATCACGAGCTAATCAACTATCAAGAGTTGAACCCTCAGTGGGTGCCGCACATCCACTCACAAGATGAGGATCCTCCAAGCCACGTGCTTCACTAGAGTAGCCAATTCGCGAACTCCCACGGGGAAGGCTCAAGAACCCCTCACAATCAACTTGGTGAGGCTCAAAACAATCTCCAAGGTCGAGCTCAACACCACCGCTGCTCTAAGCCGTCTAGGGTATCGGGAAACACTCAAGAGTAACAAGCAATCCGTAGCAAACACGAAGATCAAGTGCCACTAGATGCAACTCTCAATGCAATGCACTTGAATCTCACTCAATCTCTCTAGAGTATGCAACCAAGCAAGGAGATGAGTGGAGGGAGTGTTCTCTAGCTTAAAGTATGCCTCAATATCTCAAATGTGCAAGAGAGAACCCCCAAAGGTCGGCCACCTCTTATTTATAACGTTTCATTCAAGAGCTAGCCGTTATCAACTTCACTAGACGATTTTCGGGGGCGACAGACGCTGCACAGTAGCGTCTGTCGCCAAGCCGATAGACGCACGCCCAACGTCTGTCACGTTCTCCTCGTGCCACGTGTCCCACGCGCTCAAAGCTAACGGTCAAAATCCCAGCGTCAGACGCGTCCTACGCTTCGCGACCCAGCGTCTGTCACGGACGACAGACGCGTCCGACGCTCCGCACCCTCAGCGTCCGTCACGCGACAGACGCGGTCCAGTAAGGACCGAAACTGCGCTATCACGCGACAGACGTGCCCGGTGGTCACCCGACAGATGCGGCCTGGCGTCTGTCGCTCCACAGCTCACTCCGCTTCCTCTGCGCGTAGCCGACAGACGCTGACGTCAACGTCTGTCGCGCGCGCGTCCGTCGCCACGTCCAGCGCCGCGCTGCTAGGGTTTAGCGTCAGACACTGCGTGCCCGCGTCTGTTGCTCGCGGCGCCAGCGTCTGTCGCTCACAACTCAGCGAATCTTCGTCGTTTTCTCGTTTCGCTTGATCGTCCTTGTCACTTATGAGCTACTCTTCATATGTGTATCACTAAAACACATGTTTTAGCTCATGAAACACTTCTGTGCTTTCACCACTTTTTCAACCTCCAGCGCAATGAAAAATAGGCATTTCATTTCCCCAAAAACGCCTGAATCCGCCGCCTTCACAAATGTGCCAACACCATCATGTGAAAATCACTATGTGCATGTGTGTTAGCATTTTCACAATCATTTTCCAAGGCGATATGTTAGCTCTCTACTAGATCCTAATGCATATGCTCAAGAAGATGACCTAGTAGCACTTGATCCACAAGCTAACCGTGATTGCCCCTCTTGATAGTCGGCTATCAATCCTAAACCCGGTCAATCACTTCTCTACTCATCTTAGACCGGCAAAAGTGAACTCTATGATTATACCTTTGCCTTGATCACTATGACCATCATTTCATGTCCATGCACCATCTCTTTGTGGTCTTGTGGCCACCACTCCATGCCACATGCACCTTCATCACATGTGTTGCTTATGCCTAACTTAAACCACTTAACACATGGCATTAGCAACTTGGTGTCATTAATTACCAAAATCAAACTTGGGCTTTCAGTGTGTATTATGTTGAGACGATGTTATAACCGAGTCAGATTAGATGACTCCGTATGGGAAAGACCAGCTGCCCATCCGTCCCCGCGTTAGCCTAGCAAATAGAAATAGATTTCGATTCCAAACAATGCACGCTTCAATGTTCAATCAATATATGCATGTGTATATACTAGCCCTTATATATATCAATAAATCCTGTCGACAAGGCCCGCAGCCAATCGATCGATCGATCAATCGTTGTGGATGGGAATCGCACCGAGCAGGTTTGCCCGTTGCTCCTGCAAGACGACGGGCTGTGCGATGCGCGACGGAGACCGTGTGGTAGCACTCCTTTGAGTTTTTTGAGTCGGTCGACCCTGGCCGAGCATTCCGCTAGACACGACGGCGGCATGCGCTCACCCACCCGCTGTGTCGACTACGCCCGCCTACAGCGCTTGGGCTAACATGGAGATGTGCGTCAGTGATTCCGCCGCCACCAGGGAGCTCTTCTAGGAGTGGCGCAACCAGAGCGAGGGGGACAGCGGCGCCTGCGAGGATGACAACCGGGTGGTGTCCCTATGGACGCACTACATCTTGTTCGAGATCGAATACGGTGGTGTCATGGTCAATGTTGCTGTGGTGGCGTTCCCTCGGAACGCCGAAGTTTGCTCCGAGTGCGTCCTGGCGGAGGTCAGGTTCGGCGACGACGCCTGCTCACGCGCAGCGTTCGACCGTGCCCTTGTCGACTTCGCTGACGACAAGGAGGCCATGAGACAATTCACGCTGGAGGTGCCTATCTGCCTCTCCCACGGTGAGTGTCCCATCAACGCTGCACCACGAGTAGCCACCAAAAGAAACGCACACGGCAGAGCCAAGGCGGAGGACGGGCGGGCATGCTCTCATTAGCGACTTGGCGTCAACGCTTGCTGCGCCATCTAGATCGATGCTGCTGGTGTTCGGCGTCCACTAGGATCATCACATCCGCCGGTGCCGAAAAACAAAGGCACAACATTCAAAGCCTGCCGCGCATGGTGAGCTTTCGATTTGTTTGGTGTTTGCCTCTTCACTACACGCACATGCAAGTAGATGGATGAGAGCCGAAAGCCCCTATCGTCGGGGTTAATTTAGAACGACAAGGAACAGGCTTGACGTGTGCGCATGCACATATGTTCTGTGTGCATACGTGTTACATGCAAGCAAGCATGCACTACATGCATGTGTGGTTTCAACGAGAGTGCATCCCTATGACTTTCCGTCTATCCAGCCGAGACGGTCGAACCTCTACATGTACGCATCTAGGCACGAAGTAACGAAGGCATATATAGCAAAGGCGTCCTGTACATCCGCCCTTGCCCTCTACTTCAATGCTGCCATACGCTGTTTGGCGATCAAGGCCATTCTACCATTACGAGACCGAGTTCCCAGTGTTTCTGGGAAACTCCTGTTTCTGGTTTCCTTTTCTTTTGTTATGGTGAGTGAGACACAAATTCACCTGCGGTGTACCGTATCAAACTAAGATTTTAGCCATGCACATGCATGCGGCCGTTAACTTTGGGCATAATTAACCGATGACTGAAGACCGAACCGAACTGACCGAGACCGAAACCGAACTGACCGAGACCGAACTTTTCGGTCATGAGTTCGGTTCCTGCTCCCAACTAACCGAAGTTTATACGGTTAGTTCGGTCATAGGTGTCGGTTAACCGAACTGACCGAACTGACCCGAATTTGTGATGTTGAAGGGCTGTTGGAGTGCTGGGACTGCTAGCTGCTGCTACGGTGCTACTTGCTGCTGCCACGGTGCTACTTGTCATAATAATGTGTAGTTTGTTTTATATATTGTGTTGTTATTTTTTTGCCTTCAAATAGCAAACATGCTATCGAAATTTGCTACAGATTCTGCTATTTTTTGTGGCTGCTAGTCTGGTCCGGTTAGTTCGGTCGTGACCGAGACCGAACCGAATTAATCGAGACCGAACTTGCTCGGTCTTCGATTTTTAAACTGACCGATCGGTCCTAGGTTTCTGATGACCAAACTTTCAAAGTGACCGAGGAACCGAACCGATCAGTTCGGTCTGACCGAACGCCCAGGGTTAGCGGCCGTGCAGCCAATCATGCATGGTAATTAATCAGCCACATGCATGGCCCATACAAAACTCCATGCAACACGTGTATCGCCATATCATCCAAAAAAAAACAACCATGCCAGTGCCACAGGATGCGGCATAATCAAACACACGATAGTATGAAAATTAATATTATGGCATATATTTACGAGTAAATATTACTGTACTTCACAACATGAGAAAAAAATCTATCACAATTGTGTTTTAATTTGATACAGATTTAATAGGACTCTGTTTTATTAATGCAAACATTAACCTAAATTATGGATGTCATGGTAATTAACAAAAATTATAGCTTTAAAACTTTATAGAAAAGATAAACATAAATAAATAAATATGTAGATTTTTCCTCATTTTGTTTCTACGAACCTTTGATGGATTTTTCTTCCGGATGCAACGCACGGGCATATTTGCTAGTTACAAACAAATAGATCAATTTGTACTAAAGCATATCATATTATATGTTCACTGTATAGATCTACTCATATGGAGTCCAACAAAATTAGATTTTTCATATGATTTTTCTGTGATTTACTATAATTTTTCAAAGATTCAACCAAAATAAATTTTTAAAAAAGGCAAAACCACCGTGATTGTAGCAAGCCACTATTACTGTAGTAAAACCACCATCTAAAATCGTTTGTAGCGGTGTAATTTAACCGGTTTTGAAAAGTTCAGAGGGTAGAATAGATGATTTCATAGTTGGGGTGAAGTAGTCCACACTCATAGTTGTGGGAGTGAAATAGACTTTTTCCTTTGCACATATATATATATATATCTTTCGATCGGGAGGACGACGACGACCTTGCAATTTGCATTGGGACGAAAAGTGTTTAAAGCAACCTGAAGAATCATGTGTGTGTGGGGAGGGGCAGAGGGTGATGGCAAGCGAGAGCAACTAAGTTAAAGCTTGCACCGGCGAGGCTAGTTGATGGTGAATAATCCGTGAATGAAGTAGACTGTAGACGACAGTGGAAGCACCCACGGCACGACCAAACGAGGTTGTGACCTGGCAGGGGCCTGCGTGCACTTTTTAAGTTTTTTTAGAAATAATTGTATTTAATTTATCACGTAATATATAAATAGGTTGCTAGGTTTTGTCATGACCCAACTAATTAGCGAACGACCGCTGGGCTGAAATCCAGCGGCTTTCTCTTTTTAGGAAAAAAATATTTTCGCAAATTTTCTTTTTTAGAAAGTTATAAAATTATACTCATAACTTTTATGCATAATTTTTGGTGGACAAAACTTATCAACATATCTTTTGGAAAGTTACAAAGTTAGGCATATAATTTTTATGTATAATATCTTGTGTAACAAAACTTATCACCATAATTTTTTAGGAAGTTACAAAATAATATATAAAAATTTGTTTATAACATTTTGCAGAACATATTTATCATCATAAATTTTTATTATAATTTTTTATAGCTTTTCACGTAATTTTATAAACAACTTATTATGGTAACTTTTCTACATTATCTTTATAACCTAATTTTTATTTATAACTATTGGTGGTGAAATTACGAAGCCAGCGCCCGGGCAAGGGGGGCTCGAGCCCCCTACGGCTGTGGAGTACGTGAAGCCCCCCTGGAGCCCCACCTACAGCTGCCAAGTACTATATTTAGATAAAAGGTTGTAGATTAAATACAATGCATGCTGATTCTTTACTATTCTTGTTAGGATTAGTCAACTTATTTATAAGTGCTAAGATGGATAGTCAAGCATCGATGAGCATGTTTTCACCGTCACGTGTCGTCTATAAGTTTCGTAATTTGGCTTTTTGTAATTTGGCATTTCATGATCTATTTTTTGATTTTCGTCGATGTTTCAATATAAAACTACTTCAAATTATTATATTTGTTTATTGTAAGGAGTCATAGTGAGATTATGTTGCTGTAGCCACGCTTTTGTTCAGTCCCCTAAAATTTTTCTTGGCTTCGTCCCTGGTGAAATTTATAAACACCTCAGTGAACGTGCAACCAAGGAGCGAGGATTGACCGCCACGCACGCGACCCTACTGATCTTCGATGAGTTTGAATCGCGGGAACGACCATAGAAATGGAATTTGGGTTTTGTCATTGTGTGGACCAGGATGCGACGCCGGCGGAGGCAGCAAGCACATGCGCTTGATTGTTTGACGGGCCACGTAGACGGCGACGCTTTTCCGGCCCATCACCATGCAGCGATGATGTGCCCGACCGCAAGCCGGGTCCCTCAGCCACCCCAGCGGCCCAGCCCACTGTGGTTGCAGACTCCGTCCTCACAGTCGACTTACACATGGCCCATGTTTTGGGTTACTGTTGGACCAGTAGTTTGAAGGAAAAAGTTACCTCTCTTAACTTTTGCGAAAGTCTGTTTTTTCTCCTTAAACTTTAAAACCGGGTAAAACATCTCCCTGAACTTTTAAAACCGTTCGTTTTACCTCACTAACCGGTTATAAGCAGTTTCGAAGGCGGTTTTGTCTTTTATCTTTTTTATTTATTTTGGGTGAAACTTTGAAAAATCATAGTAAATCAAAGAAAAATCATAAAATGAAAAATCTAATTTGTTGGACACCACATGAGTATATCTACACAGTGAATATATAATACGGTATGCTTTGGTACAAATTTTTTGCTGTAGCTTTAGATTTATGTTTTTCTGTAAATAATTCATAGCTGCAGTTGCTGTGGTCAAACTATGGTGAAGGTTTTTATGGTGGGCTAATTATTGTATGCTGAACTTTAGTAAAAATTTCATTCTCATTGGATCATATATAACTTATTATGATCATAAGTTTTTTATAACCAAAAAATGATAAATTTCATGTTGTCTGAACAACAATAAAAAAAATGAGGCACTTGAAATATGGAAGAACTACCAAAGTAAATATTATTATTACTCATGCAACTGTCATATCGTTACAATATCATCTCTAATAAACATGCATATAAGTGATTTAGAGCATCTCTAAAAACTTCTTAGTGATAATTTAGTGACTGAGCAAAATAAATAGTGAGCGAGCAATAAACGAACGGGCCCTTCTGGATTGAGGGCTAAACAGCCAAACAGTTTTTTTAGGCCTCGTTCGGTTCGTTTATTGGGGATTGAGGGCTAGAAATAATCCTGCTGCCATTCCATCTGGAACTGTACCGGGCCTCCGTTCCCGATAAACGAACGGGCCCTTCTGGATTTCAAAATATTTGTCGTTTTTTTGTTTTCGTGCCGCACGTTTGACTTAATTTGTAGAAAATACGTGTAACATTTGTTACCCTGTTCGTTTGAGCTATTCAGCCAAATCAGCAGCCATCTAGCAGTGTTTTTCTCTCATAATAAACCAGCAAACAGTACTTTCAGCCGCAATAAACCAGCGAAACGAACAGGCTGTGTATCCCCAAATAATTTTGTTAAAAAACTAGACTTAAAGATCTTTCCAATGATATTAATTATGTACTATAAATATTAATATTTTTTAATATATATTTTTTTAAAGTTGCTTCTCGGGAAGCGAAAGCGATAGATATTTTGAAACGGAGAGAGTATATAACAGCCAAACAGTTGACCGGTGAGATTACCCATGGGTAATATATGCAGGTATACGGATAGGTGATCCGTGACTTCCCCAACGCCACGGCATCGCTATTTGAACCTTTACATATACATGCTCTTTATTTAAAGCGGTGTAGAATTAGAATCTCCTTTCAAAAAAGAAGAAGAAAAAGATACCTAGGTCTTGTTTAGTTGGGGTGAAAAGTTAAAAACTCTCCACCACATCAAATCTTTGCACGTATACATGGAGTATTAAATGTATGTAAAAAAATAACTAATTACACAATTTATCTGTAATTTGGGAGACGGATCTTTTAAGCCTACTTAGATCGTGGTGGGACAATAATTACCAAATACAAACGAAAGTGCTATATCACTTTTCAGACAAATTTTTTGCCATCTAAACAAGGCCCTAACAATATTAAGCGACTTGGAACGAAACATTTGAGACGCATGACACAGGTTTAAATAGCGATGCCGTTTTCGCACGGAACCCGTCCAAATCTCCCGCGAGTCCCACCAATTTTGCAGCCCGCTGCGTGGATCTCAAAGCACTATCGGTGCGGTGCGGTCCGCCGGCCCGGCCCGCGGCCCGCCTCGAGATCGCCGATCCCGACTCCCGAGAGTCGTCGTTCCCCTCGTCCTCTCGTATACGCCGGCAGACGGCTACCAAACGGAAACGGGCAACCACACGCCCGCCCATGGCCCACACCACAGAGAGAGCATCGCGACCTCGCTTCCACCTTTCCCGCAGCTCCACTCCAAATAAAATTTCCCACCCCCGCACCGCACGGCCCTCCGCCTCCGCCCCCACCACCACGCGCCCTTCCGCCCTCCCGACCGTCCCCAAAACCCTACGCCCCGCAAACCCTAGCCGCCGCCGCCAGAAATGGCCGGCCTCCTGCGGCTCGCAGCGGGCGCCGCGTCCAGATCGTCCCTCACCCGGCGCGCCCTCGCCCCACACCGGAGGCTCGCGGCGGCCGCGATGGAGGAGTGCTGGTCGGACTGGGAGGAGGAGGACGAGGAGGAGGCGGCCCGCCGCGCGCGCGCCTCGGCGCCGGCCCCCGGCCTCGACCCCGCCGGTGGCGGGCCAGGGGGCGTGCAGTGGGTCGTCATGGGCCGCCCGGGCCCGCAGAAGCACGCCCACGCCGCGCGCCTCGCCGAGGTGCTCGCCGTGCCCTACATCTCCATGGGCACGCTCGTCAGGCAGGAGCTCAGCCCCGCCTCCCACCTCTACAGGAAGGTGGGTCCGGTTCGGTTCGGTTGCCCGGTGCTGCGATTGCTCGCGATTACCCGCCCCAGCAATTGAGTTGCCGCGGGTGGTTCCGCGATCTCGAGGGTCCTGCTCGTCGTAGTTCGATCGAGTCGTTTAATTGATTTTTACTGTCCCAAACAAGCCGCGCGCTTTTAGCAGGAGGAGCATCCTTTGCTTGGGGCTATTTTGCCTGATTTGTCCCGGAGCTGCTTGCGTTTCTTATGGAAGCCATTTCGCACATCAATTGCCAGGAGTCTGGGATTCCTTAGTCTTCTTGCCCCATTTTTTGGTTCTTCTGGAGATTTCTCGTGTCACATCTGTGCACTCTTTTGATCTCCGAGATATTTGCCTCAGCTGCTGCAAAGCCACACGCTTTTCTTCGAACCAGCCAATTTACTGAATACTTTCCCCAAGTATTTTGCAAAATAAAGCATTTTCTCAGTGTTGCCCGCAATTTCCCAGTCTTTGTATAAAGTCCACAATTCACTTCCTTTTACTTACTCGGTTTGTATTCGGTGATTGAATTGAATCTCGTGGTGCCAGGAGAGGAGCGTGCTGTCCATGTCTTTCCCCGCGTGCTTGTCCGCCTTTGTGGACGGCTGCTGGGGCAGCCCCGTAATTTGTCTGTGTCCACACAATGTTGGGGGGCAGTTTTGGGATTTGGCATGGTTAGGGTTCCACATTGAAAGTTTGGAAAATTCCATCCTGCCGTCCTGTGGCGGCTGCACACAGCATATTACAGCCTTCCCATTTGGTCCTCATGTTGTACCCTGCATATGTCTGTTTCCTGCAGTCTATCTGCACATTTCGTTTAACTGTTTGCACAAATTACTCGGAACAGCCTAAATTGGGGGCACTTAGAAATTACAATCATTCCAGAAACGAACATATTTAGATAATATTTCCTGAATACACTGAAAATGTCACAGGGGATCTTTAAGGGTGTGGCGAAGTGGGCTGAGTTAGTTCTATTTGCCTGTACACAGATTGCAAACTCGGTAAATGAAGGGAGGCTTGTGCCAGAGGACATTATATTTGGATTGCTGACGAAGCGGCTTGAGGACGGATACAACAAGGGTGAAACTGGGTTCATTCTTGATGGGATTCCACGCACCTGTATGCAAGCTGTGAGTACCTTGTATGCTCAGACAATATGATTTAGTTACATCCTTGTACCATGTAACCAGCACAGAGGATGGGGCACCAAACTACTTCCAGAATGGTGTGACTGGACTCATATCTGATTTGTTCATTACTTCACACGTTTCAGGAGATTCTTGATGAGATTGTGGATGTTGATTTGGTTCTGAATTTCAAGTGTGCTGATGACTGTTTCATGAAGAAACGATCAAGGGGTGACATCTGCTCCCACTGTGGACAGCTCTTTGATGTCAGCAATTCAGCATCTATGAACTGTAGCCCCAACCTTGGGAGTTATACATGGCATTCTCAGGTAGAACCTGCTGGTGTTGTAGGCCTCGAAGCCTCAAGGATGGAGAGGATGCGCACTTACGCTAAGCAGGTAATGCTTAACATTTTGTCTTGGCCTTGCTTTATGCCAAAGGATGCCTAGAACATTATGCCCTTAGCCCCTTACTGACCAGGCTAGTGATTCTATTGTCAGGCCTTACTAAACTCGTTTCTGTACAAAAAAAAAAGAGAGAAAAAAAGAAAACCACAAATCTTCAACTTATGATTCTAGGGATCGAGGCTATTGTATTATTGTTGTTCAAAGCTCAGAAGGTCGAAAATCATGATGATATCTAATATGGAATTTCAAAATGCAGACCAAGCAGCTGGAAGATTACTACAAGAAGCAGAGGAAAATTGTGGAACTCAAGACATCTGCTCGCCCTGGGGAAACATGGCAGGGGCTCGTAGCCGCCCTGCACCTCCAGCATCTGGACTCACCCCCAACACCGCACAAACTCACCGCGTAAATATTATTAGTTATGTTATGTCTGAGTAGAGTCTAAAAGGATCTGAATTCGGATCCTGCCTGCAGCATATCTAATATCCCTATGTTTGTGGGTTCTGGCTCGAGAGAGTCAGTCGGCTATGTCTTTTTTGGTTATTGTTATAGATAAAGGTAAGCGATTTTGCAGACGTGCTTATTATATGGTTGTAACCGAGAGTTTTGGACTTGCCTTTGCTGCAAGTGTACTCGCATATATGCTCCTTTGTGATGATGTTTTGCACTGTGAGATATCTTGGCTTGCTCCATTGTGGTGTCCGTTGTCCACATCATTTCACCAGATGTTTTGTTCTGGGCATGACGCTGATATTCATGTCCCTTTTGGAATCCTGAAGACAGCATATGTGATGGTAAACTTCAGAAGCATGTGTTGGAGCTAGACCGTTTTTTCGTGAGCTCCAGTTGTCAGCCACATGGAGCATGTATAGAATACCTTCTGATTGCTGTAAAATTTTTACACGATTTCTGTGAAATTCTTGCATTTTAAACAGGCAATGTTTCACATGATTTCTGTAAAACTTTTACAGACTCCTATGATTTTTCTCTTTTGCATTTTATTTGGCAAATTTTTATGAAATTCTTGCATAAACGGACAAATTTCTACACTTCTCTGCCTCATCAGTAATAATAAGATGGGCAAACGATGGACCGGGTATAGCTATGCTCCAAGACTAAGCTTAGTAAGATGATCTTCTATAATTGATGTTTAGGTATGGACGACTTTTGTAAACTGGATGTTTCAGATTGAACTTATATTGACGTGTTTATGTGTGAATTGGATGGAGTTTGTGATGATCGTGCCTTCTTTGATGCCTGTGAATTGAACCAGTTCTGATTTAATAGTGAACCAAATTTATTTATGTAAAATTCAATTAAAACAGGATGTGCTTGGGCCTTCTCACTACTGTCGGATGGTGGATCCAACCGACTGAACAGAATTGAATTTGGACCACTGATTGATGCTTAAAACCGACCATGCAAATAGCGTTTATAGCTACGGTTGATACTCGAGGCTGACGGTACATATATGATCATCATCGTCATTTGCCACTACAAGCCAATGGTACAAAATGGTTTTCACCTTCAGGTGAGAAACCAACGGTACTGAAGGCGATTTCTACTAAAAATGTCACTGAAAACTCTTTGGAACAGAGGGTACAGCATCAGCATCTGGACTCACCCCCAACACCGCAAAAACTCAGCGCATAAATATTATTAATTGTGTTATGTCTGAATTCGGATCCTGCCTGCAGCATATATCTAATATCCCTATGTTTGTGGGTTCTGGCTCGATAGAGTCAGTCGGCTATGTCTTTTTTGGTTATTGCTATAGATAAAGATAAGCGATTTTGCAGACGCCGCTTATTATATGGTTGTAACGGAGAGTTTTGGACTTGCCTTTGCTGCAAGTGTACTCGCTTATATGCTTCTTTGTAATGATGTTTTGTACCTGTGATATCTTCAGTTGCTCCATTGTGGCGCTGTCCTCATTTCACCAGATGTTTTGTTCTGTGCATGGTGTTGATATTCATGTCCTTTTGGAACCCTGAAGACACCATATGTGATGATAAATTCGAGAAATATGTGTTGGAGCTAATGGTTTTCCAAAGCTCCAATTGTCCCTGACAGCAGTGTTGTTGATTGCAAGTCTTCCTGACAGGCAACCTACGCGAAAGCAAGGGCCTGTCATGAGTCATGGCAAACTTCAGACTGTATCGGCAACTTCCAGTTGGGTAATGATTAATGAAAGGGTGGGGGTGATGCACAAGTTCTCCACAAAGGCCTAGTTGAGCCTCCTGGAGCATGTATAGAATATATCTTCTGATTCCTGTAACTTTTCTACTCCTGTGAAATTCTTGTGTTCTAAACGTGTTCTTGGCAATAAGATGGCAAATGATGGATCAGGTACAACTTCCCCCCAAGATTAAGCTTAGTAAGATGAGTAACCCGTCAAACAGATCTAGGATCATTTAGGCTACATGCGTTGCACTTCTATAATGTTTAGGACTTTAGGTATGGCCGTATTGACGACTTCTTGAATTGGATGTTTTAGATTGGACTTATATTGACGTGTTATATGTGAATTGGATGAAATTTGTGATGATCATGCTTTCTTTGATGCCAGTGAATGGGAAGTATTGAACCAATTCCAATTTACAAGTGAACCGAATTTATATAAAATTCAATCAAAATAGAATGTGCTTGGGCCTTCTCACTACTTGGAGAGTGTCAGCTGTGGATCCAACTGACGGTACAGAATTGAATTTGGACCGCTGGTTGACGCTTATAACCGACGATGCAAAAATGACCAGTACATATATGATCTTCATCATTGTTTGCCACTAGGAGCCAATGGTACAAAATGGTTTTCACCTGGAACTGACTGAGTGATTTCTACTTACACTTGTGTACGGTCGGTTCTAAAACGCTGGTAAAAACTCTTTGGAGCCAATTGCTATTATGTAACACTGCTAGTACACTGCTTTTGCAACAGAACTAGGCACTATGACGATGTCGGGGATTTTGGTTGCATCAGGAGCTGTAAATAAAATCATGTACCAGTAAAAACCAGTCTATAAAAGAGTTCAGGGCTAAAGCCAGAAAAATCAACGAAAATAACTACTACACAAAATGTTCACTACACGAGCTTTATCCATCAGAAACAGATCAAGCTGTCCACAAGATGTGTATTGTGACCCAAGTATATGATGGTATACAGATACAAGAGGGCATTGCGGCATATTCAGGTTACCGATGCCGTTTCATTACCAAAAAAGATAAGTAAAACAACGTACAGACGTATAAACAAAACAAAGAGATGTCTTCTAACAGGTTGTGGTTGGAGTCGGTGAGATTCATGGTCATCGAAAGCACGATAGCAGCAAACAATAACACCGCCGACAACATTTTCTTGTAGGTCTCATCAGCTGGAGCTGGTCCCAGTGACAAGAACTTCCTGCCGGTCTCGTCAACTGGAGCTGCAGGTCCCCATGGTGAATCATCGTTTCCTGTGGAGATGGACGAGCTTGTAGAACCTGTTCTCTGTACACCAGCTTCTTGTGAAGGAAGATGATCCTTACGTGCGTCTGTTCTCTGCGTCTTGTATTTGCAAAAGAAATCATTGCCCCGGGCATATGAGAAATATGGCAATCTCTTAGGCAAATATGCATAAACGAGTGGAATCTCTCGAACGATATACCAATCTTCCTTACTGCGTTCACATCTCACAAGCAGTTGTTCTTTGCCTACAATGTCTAGTGTCTCTATCCTTGAAAAATGCTGTCCCAGCCATTTCGGAAGCTGTTCAAGCTGTTCATCTTCCATGTGAATGTGCTGCAGTGAGTTCACCCCTGAAACAGTTTCCAGGTTTGGGCAGCTGATCACTGTAAACACCTTCATTAGTGGAAGATTTGACACTTCTCTAAGACTTGGCATTGCTTCCACAAGCAACTCCTGCACAGGAATTTTCTCAAGGACCTGTACTAGTCCTGCATGTATCAGCTCCATCTTTGACATAGTTTTGCAGTGCTCCAAGCCACCCGGAAGACGCTTCAGCTTTGGGCACCTTCTGAGTGCCAGCTTTCGAAGGTGTAGCAGGTCGCCAGCTCGAAAATCTGACCAGTTCTCTAAATCTTCCATGCCCTCAATTTCCAACTCCTCTACATTAGGAAATGATGGCATTTCTGATGTTGGTTGCATTTCAATTGTTTGCAGCTTGGAAAGATTGGCTATTCTGAGAAACTTCAACTTCTGAAGATGACAAATTGGTGGTAACCTTTCACAGAACTTGGAGTTTTCCAGGCTAAGGTGTTGCAGATTTGGAAGCTCAGAGAAACATAACCATTCTGGATAAACAGTTCCATGGTAACCATCAATTTTGAGTGACACTAAACATTGGTGAGGATGAAGCTGTGTGAACATTGTTTTCGATCTCTCTAGCTCTCCAGCTGATAAAGTTTCTGAGTTAACAGTACAGCATCTGATCTCCAGGTTCCTGAGATTAGCTTTCTCCTTCAGCTTCAGCATTCCATTTCCATCACTTTCAATGTTTCTGTCTACAATTTTTCTAATATCTATCTGCAGGTCACTTAAATTGCTCATGTTCTGCAGATCTTCCAAAAGTAAGCCATTTGAAGACATGCTGTCCACTACAAAGCCATGAAGAAGTGCAAGATGCCTCAGATTGTGCAACCTTGTGGACTTTGTAATGCCACTGTTTCTAAAGTCGAGATATTCCAGCTTCAGTAACTTTTGTATGCTTTTGGGAAGGGAAGTGAGATGTTTACATCCCCGCAAACCCAAGAACCGCAGTCTCCTGAGGCGGCCAATGGACTCATGGAGAGCTCTTATTCTTGAACGGGAAAGATTTAGGTGCCTAAGGTACACCAGATTTCCCAACGTCTTTGGAACAGATCGGATCTCTGTATCTGAGAGGTCAAGAACTCGCAATAATTCCAGGTTCTTGCATATGGTATCCATGTCGGTTTCACCAAGTGGATTGCCAGATAGGAGAAGTGTCCTCAAACTCTTTAGCCTTCCGATGTCTTCAGGGATAGTGGTCAGTCCTTTGTTCAGAAAAGATAGGCGATACAGGCTAGCTGGCAATGTAGCCACATCCTTGGGATTGCCAGCACATACCTCATTTTCAGTTAAGGACTCTGCAATTTTCCTAACTTGCTCGTGCATCTTATATCGTTTTGTTTTGTTTTGTCGTTGAATAAGACCCCTCTCTGCAAGCTCTTTGAAGTACCAGTCAGCCATCTCTTGATCCGAACAATGGCTTTGCTTATCTGGACTTGCTTTTGAAGAATGTCCACAGCTGCTGAGGCGAGGTGTCCCTTTAGCATGTTCTGATGAAATTTTGTTGTCATCATCAACAACAGCAATTTCTGACGAAGTCCTGTTACGCCCATCTGACGAGTCACGTAGCATGTTTTCGCCTCGCTCTTGTGGTATCTCTTCCCTGGTGTTGTGCTTGTTGGATTCCTCTTGGGAAACACTAGTCTGCTCATCAGCTGTCTCTTCTAATGAGTGGCCATGTCTTGTATCAATATCAATAAAGCCCTCTGAAATCCACAACTGAGTAACCAAGTGTTGCTTAATCTCAAAATCTACAGGGAAAAGTGATAAGTAAAGAAAGCATTGCTTTAGGTGTGGTGGAGCATACTGGTAGCTCAGATAGATGCTGCTCCTAACTCCTCCTTCAGTTCCCGTGGTTGGATCCTTGAGAGAAAATGCTCTGCTATCACATATGCGCTCCCATTCCTTTTGTCTGTAGCCCTTTCGATGAAGAACACCTCCAACAGCCTTGATAGCAAGAGGAAGACAATCACATTTTGGCAGAATTCCTATACCAATTTTCTTTAGTTCTGGCGTGACTTTTGCTTGCTCCAGACAAGCTGCCCTAAGTAGTAACATCCAACTATCTTCCACTTTTAGCTGCCATATGCGGTCCGTTTGGAGACCGTATCCTTCGGCACCTTTCTGGATTTGAGCTGACTTTATCTCATTGCCAACATTCTCATCACTGGTTGTTATCAAAACACGGCTCCCTCCAGCAGCAGCATGAAAGAACTTGAGGACTTCAATCAGGTTCCCAAATATTTCAGCGTTACTTATGCCTTGTTTTGAGGGAACACCGTTGTATATGTTAAAAACCAGAAAGATTCTCCTTCCCCCAATCTTGTCAGCCAACAGCATCTGGAGTTTGTTCTTTGTTTTTGGTACTTCCAGGACCCCTATAGCAGGGGCAGCACATGTTGCCTGTAAGATCTGAGCAACACTGAATCCTTTAGAAATGGACACCCATATGCGTGTGCTGAAAGCACTTTGCGTCCTCTGGTCATCAAATATTTTTCTGGCAATAGTTGTTTTTCCTACTCCTCCCAGCCCATAGATTGCAAAAATGACAAACTGCCGAGATGGTTCATGATGTTCTGTCAATTTGTCGACCAATGGCAATATCCTCATCTCAATTTCTGTGTCCACTAAATTGTCATGGCGCATGAGTTCCTGATCATCACAGTATCTATCATGCTGATCATTTTCCATTTTTCTGCTTGTGAGCGTGGAAGGACGGTTCTCAGATACTGAACTTATTATATCCTTAGATAAGTTCCTTATTTCTTGCTTGATATACCTGTCCGTGCTAAAATGGCGCACGGTCTGTAAATGGAGAGAGTGTCAGTAAGAAAAACTAACAAATAAGACAAATGAACCTAGGACATTTGGTTACTGATCATGCGCATGAACTTCAAAAAAACGGACTGTGCCAGCCAACAAAATCAATATGGGGCTAGTGTAATCCTCATGCCCTTTGACTTGTTTTTAGCTCACACTCACTACAACAACATAGCATATGAGTCGGTTTTGGCTTGCTCTCTTCTTTGTTAATATATATATAATCGGCAGCTCTTTTAAAGGTTTGTTTCAGGGGAAAAAAAAACTAATGGCCGAGGGGATAAGAACAAATTGTGGAAATGTATGTCTAAAATCAGTTCATGATTATGAACCAACTGTACAGATTCATGAATTTCCATTGTCGATTTATTGGATAATCGTTGATTTGTACAGTTGGTTCTAGCCTACGAACTGTCATAAAACATATATATATATATATATATATATATATATATATATATATATAATATGTTAATTTCTAAGTTTCAGTCTGTCCTTGAAAATTCACGCTGTCAGAAAATTTTATACGAAAGTTGTAGCCCATGGTGGGATTGGAAACTTCTTTATTTAAAGTCATTCGAATGGCCAAATATCTTTTTATTCACAACAAATTTGGCATCCGTAATCTCTATTGGATAGTAAATATAGAATGGTAACAGAAAACACATAGGTTAAACAATGACAACACAATCCATATAAATGCGCAATAATTTGTGTTACCTCTGTGTGTTAGTTGTCAAGGCTACGATGTTCTGGTGTAGTGGGTATTTTCTGTGTTTTAATCTGTGCTTTTCAGGCCTGGTTTCCCTTATAAACTAGGCAAATTCTATTCTTTTTAATTGAAAGGAGAGCTCCTGCTATTACTTTCAAAAAATAAATGTGCAATAATGGTTCAAATTCTTGGCAAACTAAGGTTAATTAAAATGAAAAGGAATCATGTTGTAATCAACAATCACATATAGATGGAGTGGTGAGAACACAAAGCGCGAGAGGGGGGGGGGAGGGTGCTCTATATATAAAAATCCAAGTTGCAGAGGAGTTGCTTGTCAAAAAACTGGGGGACTTATCGCTACCAACAACACAAGAGGGAGCTGACCAATTTGAATTTTTTGCACCAAATTTTGAGTGTCCACTTACCAAGGCGAAGATGGATGCCCTCACGACGCTAATTGAAGTGAGGCAACAAAAAAACAAGAATAAGAGGGGCAAGCTAACCAAAGCAGAATCTGGAAATATTCAAGAGTAGTTGATCTTTAGGACGTGTTTGGTTGGCCTGCTACCTCCAGCTTTCACAAGCGGAACCGTATAAAAATGTTTGAGCAGTCTGTTTGGTTGCTTGTATGCACTATTCAACTCGCACGAGCGGATGCAATTGCATGGGTGGATGCGGGTTGGCGGGATACGCTCAAATTGAGCTTCACTCCCGAGCCTAGCTCGGTGGATGCAGGATGGAGGTTGTGGACCCACACGTCAGTCTCACAGAACAGACATGTTGCATCCGCTCATGCAGTCAACCAAACAACATCTCAGCTTTCTTGCATCCGCTCATGCAACTTCACTAAACACCTTCTTTTCTGAAATACAGCTCCACCTAGCCCACGTCCGCTCATGCAGGATATATGATGCAACTTCAATCCGACAACCAAACACACCCTAGATTTTGCTTTGGTGCTCCCCAATGGATGTTGATTAGGCGTGCATGGTGGGCAGTGAGTTGTTGTAGTCTTTGGGTGTGTTTGGTTGCCCGCTTCCATCCCATCTTGGCTTAGCTCATCCGTATACGCAGAAATAGAAGCTCATTTGGTTGCTAGGCTCCATTGTTCCATCTTGACTCCACTCATGCAGATATAAGATCTCATCCTGGCTCGGTGGAGATGGCCAAAATGAGCTTCACTCTGAAGCCTTACTCGGTGGATGGAGGTTGCAGAGGATGGGCCCACACGTCAGCCTCACATGTTGCAGGTAGAATGGGTAGAGGAGATGAAGTGAGGTTTTGGGAGGATAGCTGGTTAGGTTCCTCTAGTCTTTCAATTCAGTTTTGGAAGCTTTACAAAATAGTTAATGAGAAGAATGCTACCATTGATGAGATTTGGGATGGGTCCTCTCTCAAGTGTTCTTTTAGGAGGAACATGGATGGAAGGCTGGAACAACAGTGGGTAGAAGTTTGTCGGTTGACCTCCACAATTTCTTACTCTAGTGAGGAGGATTCACTGATTTGGCCATTTTCCTCTGCTGGTACATATTCTACTCAATATTTATATAAAGTGATCAATTTAGAGGTGTCCAACCGGTTCTAGTTCCTGCTGTTTGGTCTATAAAGGTCCTTCCTAGAGTTCACTTCTTTCTTTGGCTGGTTTATAAGAATAAAGTGTTAACTAGGGATAATTTAGGTAAGAGAAGAAAGGTAGAAGATGCTACTTGTTTGTTTTGTTGTGAATCTGAATCAATTCAACATCTTTTCTTTGACTGTGTGGTGGCAACCCAACTTGGAAGATTCTATCCTCAATTCGATCTAAATGTTAACCTTGGTGGTTTTTAGATGAGGTTGGGAAATATTGGCTTTCTGATAGGAAACATTGTGTTACTAATATCATCTCGGCTGCAGCTGTGTGGAGTATTTGGAAACTGAGAAATAATCTTTGCTTTAAGAGAAGTGGCTGGAGGAGTATGGAAATACTCTACCAAATGATCATTGGTATGGCGCATAATTGGCCAATTCTATGTCTAGTGGAACATCAGGACCGGCTGAGGGGTGCAATTGCCGAGCTCAAGTTCCAAGCAAAGAAGTCAAGATGGCTTCCTGCTGGGTGACGACCAAAGATTGGATGCCTGGACAAATGATACTTATTCAGGGTGGTGACAAGGATAGAGTGATCAAGTCAGTTACATATGAGTGGAGGATACCGTTGAAGATTTAGTGAGAAGTAGTATGCGGTGGTTAAGTCTGATTTTATAGACTCTTTTTTGTGTTGTTCTACTGAATATGACTGTTAGACGGGTTGATTTGGTTGTAACGAACAACTTGTCTTTTATCTAAGAGTAGATTTCATTGGCTGTCCTCGAACTTGTCCCGAGTTCTCATCCAGGTCCCGATATTTTCAAATTGCACATTTAGCTCCCTAAACTTGTCCCAAGTTCTCATACATGTCCCGATACTTTTAAATTGAACACTCAGGTCCCTAAAGTTGTATCGTTGTACCATTATGGTCCATCCACCCGAACACCATCATCCTCACCTTCACCAAACTGTACATGCATGCCTACCTTACCCGCGTAGCCACGCAGCGTTGCACCATGCTCGACCTCCTACCTCGCACCTGCCAGTGTGTCGCACCCATGTTGCCACACTAGGCCATGTCGTGCCTGCCGCATCGTCATGCCGCATGCTCCACTCAACCTACTGCACTATAGCGGCGGCCCTATCATTGTCAAGGGAGGTGGGGAAGGCTAGGAGTGTGGGGAACTAAGTGTGAAGATATGGTGAGAATGAGCATGAGCTCCTGATTGATGAGGGAGCAGAAGGAGTGCGGTAGTGGTGTTGAATGCGATTGCCGCGAGGCAAGGGCCGATGCCACGGTGAGGTGGAGCAGAAGCGAGTCAAGTGGAATCGAGGAAGGCTATAGTGTCGAAGGCTTGGCTGAGACGTGTGGTAGGGCAAGCACGACAAGGACGACCAAGCTGCAAAACATGTCCTAGGAAGCTAGTTTTGCACATGCAACGTAGTGTGTGGGGAGGGGATGGACTAGAAGGGTACAGTAATACAATTTAGGGAGTTGGGTGTGTATTTTTGAAGTAATAAGACTGGGATGAGAACTTGGGACAAGTTCAGGGAGCTAAATGCATAATTTGGGACCTGGATGAGAACTTGAGACAAGCTTAGGGAGCTAAAGGTGCAATTTAAAAGTACCGGGGCCTGGATGAGAACTTAGAACAAGTTTAGGGAGCTGAATGTGCAATTTGAAAGTACTGGGACCTAGATGAGAACTCAGGATAAGTTCAAGGACCGCCAGTGAAATTTACTCTTTATCTAATGATGGAAGATGGACCATTTGGTCCTAAAACTCTAAAAAAAAGTACAAGCTATCAATGGCATCTCCACCGTAGATCACCCACTAACTTTCAACTTCATAATGCAAGCTATTAATATCATCTCCACCAAGCGCAATTGCTACTTTCAATATATAAAAGTTATTGCTATTGTTTTGTTATTCCATCATGTTATAACTCGATCTAATTCTGTTAGTTTTTTAAAGGAATCTTTCATTATCTTGTCCAATTTTAATAGGAATGGATGTAAGAACATATGTAGATTTAACTCGTACATGTAATATTTTTATTTCTAAGAAAATCCTGCAGCAACGTGCAAATATCCTTCTAGTTTATTTAAGAATGTGGCCCATCAAGAATCGATATTTGTGTGCTCGTGTCTTTTAAAAAGAATGTCAGAGCATTCAGCATTTTGACATTAAGGAACCTCTTGCAAAAGTATATTTCCTAGACTAGACGATCTCCTTTTTTTGACGTTATATTTTATTGATTGGTTCATTTCTCTGTAATATCTCCTTGTTACTGAGAACGATAATAAACTAATTAAAGAAAACTCGATCCGCGGTGGCTAGACAGCTCCCAAGTATTCCGGCTTAAGAAGAAGATCTTTCACATAGATCGAGAAAATCCCTGAACCCTCGCTCCATCCATACACAGGGAGCCGCCACCTGTGAGAAGGCCGTCTCTTAACCTGTGCTTTGGTCTGGGGCGAGCGAGGTGATTTTTTTTTACCCTCAGCCTGAAATTCGCTCCCACAGTAGTTCGAACTGAGGACCTGAGGGGTGCCTCCGGAACTGCTAACCAACTGAGCTAGCATCCTTTGGCTAATAAACTAATTAAAGGGTGACAATAATATATTGCTTCTGAGATGTAGCACCTTTTGGTGATGTTTGGAGACAAAGCCAAAAGGATTTAAAAGAATGTCAAAGGAGAGAGACTATGGGTCCCGTTCAGGTGTGAGCCGTAAAAAAATTGCTATGAGTTGTGGGCCATAGAAAATTGTTGTGAGCTCTGTATGTGAAAAAAAAAACTATAAGCTATTTGGTTGAAACAACTATAAAATAAATATGTTGTTCATTTCTGCCCATTTGGAAAATAAAAAAAATCTGAAAGCCAAAAATAGGATATATAAGATGCTTCTGGCCTCACGTATTTGACTGAAGTTTTGCACTTTTAACAGCAGAAACATGAAAAAAAAACAGGCACAAGGACCGACGGACATAAAGAAAGAAAGAAAGAAAGAAATAAATAAATAAATAAAGTCAAGTCAATGAAAAAGCACAAAGGGATCGGACAAGATCCCGAAATAAATTAAAGAAAGGAAAGGCATATAATCTCACCGGTAGAAAAAATATGGACGACGGGCGCTGGTCCTGTGCGTCGGCCCCGTACGCCTGCAGAAGCCAGTGGCGGGCCCAGTATTTTTATCTTGGGTATTCAAAATGTCAAAGGGAGTTAATTTTGTTTAACAACATAAACTCCTAATGCCTAATATTTGCCATATATAACACCACATAGTAAATGATGTTCCAAGCTCCAGCGGTTTGGACTGAACGTCCTAGCTAGTGGCACCCTCCGGTGATTTTTCCGGGCAACGTGAGTGGTGGCCGGTGGGTTGGGGCGGCACGAACTGCAATACTGCATGTCTGCATGCACCTCCAGGGATCCATTTGTGTGGGATAGCGTCGGTTGACACCTCGAGGCCATTATATGCATGTATACACTTTATATATGGAATTTTTTGTCAAAAATTTTGGGTATTCAATTGAATACCCTAGAATACTACTAGGCCCGCCCCTGGCAGGAGCTGGTCCGCTCTGTACAGCACTCGCCGCAGCTCCGCCAGCCACTCCCGCGCGCGATCCTCCTCGAGCACCTGGTTCTCGGCGTCCTCTGCGTACTGCAGCTCCAGTTTCAGATTCGCCAGCAGCCTCTCGGCGTCGGCCCGGAGCTCCGCGCCCGCCTTACGCAGCGGACCCCGGAGCATGTCGTCCAGCGACCGGACGACGTGGGCGCCAAAGGCACTCGCACTAACCGCCATGGCTGCCTGGTACAGCAGGTAGCTCTAGCTCCCCGCTCGCCCGAGGCCCGCCCTAGCTAGGCAGCAGAACACGGCACGGCTGGCCAGGGATCCAGAGAGGAATATGCGGCTGCTTCTACGTCGGGGCCAGGACAGTTGGATGAACAACGTGTGGAGACGTACGGGAAAAAATTGAAGTCCGCAAACGTCGCAGGTACACGGGATGGTGTAGGTGTGGTTCACTCAGCGTGTAAAGTGGATCTAAGCCGTTTGGACTCCTGGGGCGTTACAAATGATATTGAAGCTGACCTTCGTGGCCACGGGTCACCCTAGGCACATTTTCACCAAAAACCGATCACCGAACCGAACCGAACCGAACCGTAACCGAACCGAATAGTCGGTTTTTTGGTTCGGTTTCGGTTTTTATGTCCGGCAGTTTCGGTGTTCGGTTTCGGCTTCGGTTCCACGAGCCTGAGCAACCGAACTACCGCAAAACCGAAGAAATCTGGGAGCTCCGAGCTTGAACCATCGCAGATTCGTGATGTCTACCAGGCTGTCCCCGTCCGTCTCCCCGATGGCCCAAACTAACAGAGCCCATGTGGCCACCTTGGCCCATCTTGACATCTCCTCAACCCCCACGCCCACGGTCACAACTCTTCTCAGTTCTCACGAACACACAGACACATCACCGCATCAGGCATCACACGTATTCGCGTTTGTGCTTGTGCGGCTCCCCAACCCTAACCCTAGCTGCAGGGCGCGGCGGCGGCGTGAGGCGGCGGTAGCGCAAGGAGCAGCGCGCGGTAGCGGCGCGAGCATAGCGAGGCGGCGGCGCGACCAGCAGCGTGCGGCGGCGACGGCGCAAGCAGGCTGCGGCGGTGGTGCGAGAAGCAACACTAGCGCGCGGCGGCGGCGGCGTGAGGAGCAGCACCAGCGCGTGGCAGGGCGCGAGGAGTAGTGCCAGCACGCGACGACGGGGCGAGCAGGCCGTGCGCCGGCGGTGTCGCGCACACTGGGCTGTCGAGGCGGAGCAGAGTGCCTGTCTTTCTCTCTTGGAGCTACGGTTCTTTCGGTTTAAATCGAAAAACCGAACTAAAACACCGAAACCGAACATGCCGGTTTTCGATTCTGATGTAAACCGATCGGTTGTTGTTGCTTGGCAAACCGAAATTTTCAAAAACCGAAAAACCGAACCGAATTGTCGGTTAAAACCGAATGCCCAGGGTGAGCCACGGGCGCATGCGGATCAGGTGCGCAGACATGGGGTTCATTGTGTTACAAATGGTATTGGGCGTGTACGCCTTGCGGGGTGCACGACATGGCACATGTTAGAGTCCATCCCACCATCCCCGCGTTAATCTTTTTATGCGAAGCGAGGACGGGGTGCACGGCATGGCACATGGCCAGGTTAATCCTTTTACGTGAAGCGAGGACAGGGTGCATGACATGGCACATGGCTGGCACTGGACGCACGGTCACATGTGCTAAGAGGGAATGTTCCTGATCATCGTTTGCCCGGTTGTAGGTGTGTTGGGCCGACAAGGACGTTGGACCCTTTAAGGGGGGTGTATGTCACATCTAGCCCAATTTAGAATTTGGCCTATATGCATGTTAATGAGATGGGACGCACAGTCGTGTGTGCTAAGAGGGAACATTCCTGGTCATCGTTTGCCCGGTTGTGGGTGTGTTGGGCCGACGAGGACGTCGGACCCTTTGAGGGGGGTGTAAGTCACATCCGGGCCAATTTGGAATTTGGCCCATAGTGACCCGTGTGCATGTTAATGAGATATCGTGGGGGGTTTAGTCTCACCTTGGTTGTTTAGGGTAGGTTAGACCAACATATAATGCTTCTAGAGTCTATCTTACCATCTTCGGGTTAATCCTTTTATGCGAAGCGAGGACGAAAGCGTAGGTAAGATGGTGGTAGGTGTGGTTCACTTAGCGCGTACAGTAGATCTAAGCCGTTTGGACTCTGGGGCGTTACATATGCTATTAGAGATTAATATAGAGAGAGGGCAAGCAATTAAAGCACAAATAACATCAACTCTGGGGTGTTACATATGCTATTAGAGATTAATATAGAGAGAGGGCAAGCCATTAAAGCACGAATAACATCATTAGCTAGCTAATTGAACTATGAACTAGCTAATTGAGGGGATGAAATGTAGGGGACGTCGGTCCCAAAATACGATCAATTTCAACTCGAACTATCCAAAATTTGATCAACTTTATAAAAAAAGTAATAACATGTATGACACCAAATAAATATATTATAAAAACATATTTCATGATATATCTAGTGATACGAATTGGGTGTCATAAATATTAGTGCTCTTTTATATAAATTCGATCAAACTTAAAATATTTTGACTTAGACAACTCTAAAAACTGATTTAATTTGAAATGGAGGGAGTATATACAACCACCATTAGTAGACTAGAAATAACAATTAGACCATTCTGATCCTAGTGCCTGACCGCAAGAGCCTCCCAGCGCCCGCCTTCCCCAACAATATCGCTTTAGTCCCCCTCATCTCTCCTAACCGGTGATCTCAATGGTGGACATAAGAGCGAGGACCCGATCCCTTTGGCTTTGTAGTTTTAGGTTAGATTTGTTAATACTTGTTGATCTAGGGTTTGGTTTCTGGTGTCATCGACAAGGTGGTGGCATCGATGGTGTGCATTGAAATAAGGTCTCTCTGACCTCTTCCTACTTCGATGACGTTCAATATTTTGGCATTAGCGAAGGGCCGGTGAGAGTTTGGTGTGTCAGATCTGTTGATCCTCTTTAGATCTTCGGCATTTGGTGTGCTTATCGGAGGAAGCGTTGGTTTTCAATGTGGTAATCTCGACACCTCTTCTTTTGGTCCGGCATCTTCTAACACTCTATTATGATGGTGAAAGATTGTAAGCATGTGTTCCTTGGAGACCGGGTTCCTCCAGCCGATGTTCTCTCATCGGTGAATACTAGATCTCGCTGTCAGCGTGGAGTGGCTTTTGTGATCTTGAAAGCCTTGCTTGGTGAGGGTTGTTTTTCTAGGCCATAACCTTAGAACCCTAGGTTGTTACCCGAACAAGTGTCGAAACCCCAAAGAATGATCTAGCGAAAAGCTGCTGAAGGCGGCCTAACTTGATCTCATTGATCGAAATTAGGGTGCTCTGCCTTACAACCCCAACGGGGGCACTATTTATACACGGCCGTAGCACTTTACATGGACACAGCTGTCCTCACAACTACCATAATATGCAGGAATATTCCATTTCGCTGAGGGCAGTCCGGTCTTTTCCCTTTTCTCCTCCCTCTGGCTCCAACCACCCTCGTCGCAGGCTGGTGGCCCCTCTGTTGGTCAACTATAACCTACCCGGCCCACCATGGCCTTCTCCTCAGCGACGAAAGGGCGAAGACTCCCAACAACACTAGAGAAGATCATTTCACGAAAGCATTCAATTGACCCCGAGCGCCTCAGCCGATGGCCATGTTTTCGTCCATGAAAACCCTGACCCAGCGAGCACATTTTCACATCGCGCGAGGGCGACCAAGGTTGCCGAGCGCTCCCTTTCGCCCTCATGGGGACACGAAAGGCGCCGGCCGTTAACTGCTCCCCCTTTCGCTAGCAGGGGGTGCGAAAGCTGAGGGGCGTAGCCCAACAAGGGTGTTTGCAGTTGTCCCTTTTCTTTGTTGTCTTTTCAATGCGATCTCTAAGCTGTAGCAAGCAGTGGACGATCGAAGGAAGAAGACGACCAATTTGATCTTTAATGTACTCTTACTTTTTAGATGTCATTTTGTGTCTTGTACTGACCTTTGTTTTTTCTTAAGACATATCAGTTGTGAGGCACCCTTTTGAGTGTCTTTATAAAAAAAGTTATATAGATAGATATAGATACTTGACGTCCACTTTATCAGGACTTAGGCTTCTCTAAAAAAAAGTAAAGCTAGAAAAAAAATAAAAAGGTCCATATTACTCCATTTTAAGTTTGGCCTATGTCCAAATAACCTCCAAACTAATATTTGGTTCAATTTAGTCCCTCCAACTATTTAAGTTGGTCTACCTAACACCTTAAAGAGATTTTTCTTTTTTGTTTCTCTATGTACAAATTATATTTTAGTTTCAGATTTTGTGACGTGATAGATGACATTATATTTTGTGTTAGAAAAATATACTATGAACTTTCCATCATTAAGTTTTATACAGTATTGTATCTCTAGTGTTAATTTATTATTAAATTTCCTAAGCTATCAAAATAGTGGGAAAAAGTTAAGATATATTTCTCTAACATAACTTATGATGTCCTCTATCATATCAGAAAAGTTGATATTAAGGCTCAACTAATACGTGGAAAACAAAAATAACAAATCATGTTAAGGGGTAAACTAATTGAAATAGTTGGAGGGAGTAAATTGAACTAAATGTAAGTTTAGGGGATAATCTGGACATATGCCAAACTTAAGGGGAGTAATTTGGACTTTTTCAAAAAAAAAAACATGGTTTGATGGCTTCTAAACAAAAATGCCTTCGACTTCACCGTCTTTAGTCTGTTTTAGCTGCAGAAGCTGTTCTCATAAAAACACATTTGGCAGGACTTTTCATTAAGCTGGTGAAGAAATCATAGCAAAATCCCTGTCAAAGAGGGCCTGAGTATTATGCCGATGATATGTTAATATTTCTGAAATATATACTGAGGTATAATATTTGCATGGATCGAGCCGATCTGACCCATAATATTGAACAAGAAGAGTTCAACGAAGCAAATTGATCAGTGAAGTAGAGTCTCTTGGCAATTGCCATGAATCTCTTCTGTAATTCAATGATCTATAACCTACCCATATATATTATCGCGGAGGTGGAGATCCAAGATCTAGACCTATAGCAAATCTGTAATGGAGATCAATTAGCAACAAGTCCGCAATTATATATTTGTAGCCTCTTTAGGCAACCCAGCTGGACCACTTGTTTTTCATCGTGTCTCAATTATAGCTTTCTTCCTCTAGAGTCAAGAAAAAGCCGTATGACTCAAGCCTAGCTATACACATTGCCCGTTAGTTATCTGCAACTATAGAATTGATTTTTAGCAATGGACAGATACTTCTTCATCTTCATCAATGAAAGAGTTTTTCTAAAAAAAAAAATCAATGGATGAGTAGACTTAGATTATTTAGATGAGAGTCAAGAGAGCCGTGTGACTCACGCCATTTTTAGGAACGGACAGATACCGCTGCATTTTCAGCCATCTTTATAGCGTCAGGTCCCACTAAATTGATTTTTTGTTTAGCAACGGATGCATACTTCTTCGTCTTCATCAATGAGTAGACTTAGATTATGAGAGTCAAGAAAGCGGTGGGTGTCTGCTCTACTATAGAATTGATTTTTTCACAACGGGCAGGTACTGCTGCATTTTCAGCCATCTTTATAGCATTGTGTCCCACTAATTTGATTTTTAGCAACGGACATATACCTTTTCATCTCCATCAATGAGTAGACTTAGATTATTTAGATGAGAGTCAAGAAAGTCGTGCGACTCACGCCCAGCTATACACATTGCCCGCCGGTTCGCTACTACTAGAATTGATATATTTAGCAACCGACAAATACTGTTGCATTTTCAGCCATCTTTATAGCGTCGGGTCCTGCTAACCTAGTTGTCTCTACAAATGGCCTAGAATATCTATCGTAGTCATTCTGATAGAAAATATATGTTTTTCAAGATTCGGATTTTAAATCTCAACGTTCACGTTCCAGCGAGCGCGCATAGAGCTATGCGACACATGTGACAGTATATATAGCTAACGTTATTATTTTAACTACACATTTTTGAATATTACATTATATGTTTGACACTTCAAACAATCTAAATTGAAAAAGATGTTAACTGCAAAATTATAGATCTCATCGAGTACTACAACTTTGATATTGACTCTGTCTCCTTTCGACATTGAATATTTGGACTTTTAAACCATCTCAAATTAAAAAGTTGTCAACAATGTAATCAGATCTCAGTTGAAAAAATTATAAATTTTTATGTAAAACAGCTATAACTAGCGGTTCAAGCCACGAACCGGCCCTATCACTGCCAGCTCAAGCCACAAACTGGCATTGTAGGCCACCTCTCACTGTCGGTTGAAGCTAAGAACCGGCAATGATGCTCTATAATTACCGGTTCAAAAATAACTGGCACTAATGACCCGATAGTGAATGTTAGTTCTGTAGTGAACTTTCTAAAAAAATACAAATCTAATGGGAAATTTTTTCTTTTGATTCCATTGGAGAAGGTACATAATTGCTGTCTGTAACATCTTTTTAAAAGTTTAGTGGTAGAGTAATTGCTCAATTAGGGATTTGATTTTCTCTCTCTTGCATGGTAATTGAGGCATTCATGAAAGAAATTAGACAAATCTTTGAAGGTTTTAAGGTTGAATTTAATAGAGGGAATAAGATTTACCCTTATTTAGTGGCCATGTTTTGACTTTTGTAGTCTACTAGTTAGTTTTAAATAGGGATTAGGTCTAGATCTAGAATTATAATTTTTTATTCTTTACTCAACATCCATTTTTTTTGTTTTCAAAAGATGATTAAGTGCATCAATAATAGGTTTAATATTAGTTGGGGCAATTATTTTTTTTCACTACTACAGAAATCTTAACCGTGGTAGGCAAAATGCCTTAACCGAGGCAGTTTTTGCAACCGCCTCAGTCAAAAGGTCACGGTTAATCGTGGCCTTAACCGAGGTGGTTGCCCTGTCCACCTCGGTTAATGTATTAACTGAGGCGGGCTCCTTACAAACGCCCGCGTTTATTAATGAATAAAAAACAAAAAACCCAGAGCCCACCGGCGAGCCCATTACCAAGCCCATCGGCGAGCCCGTTTCCAGCCCTACCGCCGGCCACCGCGGCACCACTACCATGAACCGGATTCGCCGCTCATCAGTCACAGATCTGCCCACCGTGGCCATCGGTGGAGGCGGATCCGCCTACCATGGCCATCGATGGTGGCAGATCCTCCGCCGTGGCCATCGATGGAGGCAAATCCGCCCGCCGTGGCCGTTGGTGGAGGCAGATCCGCTCGGAGAGGGGCAGGAGCGCTGCTGCGCCGGATCCACGCGCCACTGCTCTGCTCGCCGGATCTGCATTGCGCTCGCCGGATCTGCACCGCCACTTGCCGGATCTGCCGGGGAATGGAGGGAGGGAGGGGTAGGAGAGCGGATCCATGCCGCCTCACATCATATCCGCGCTGCCGTAGCACGGAGCCGCCCCTTCATGGAACTGTCGAAGGAGGAGGAGATGGACGCCGGGCGCGCGCGGCCCCTCGCCCGCCGTGTCACGTGGCCCCACGCACGCCGGGGGGCGCGCGGGCCATTGTTGCCGGAGAAAGCGTGGGCCACCGCCGCCGGAGAGCGCGCGGGCCACAGCCGCCGGGGTGCGCGGCCACCAGCCGCCGGAGAGCGCCACCGCGAGAGAGGTGAGGTTGAGAGAGAGAGAGAGGAGCCACGAGAGAGAGATGGAGGCGAGTTTCCTGTGAGAGAGTGAGGTGTGTGACGCCATTGGGTGAGGGAGCTAAGAGAGAGTTTGGATGGGTGAAACCCTAAGTGCGGTATATATACATTGAGCGTAGTATTGGGCCGAGATGGGCTATCTGGGTTCGAGCTGGGCCATTATTTACCGAGGCGGGCCTTATAGTGTGCCTGCCCCCGTAAATGGATTAACCGAGGTGTTTGAGTTAGGGCAACCACCTCGGTTAATCATTATTAACCGAGGTGGCTGTGTTACATTGCCCGCCTTGATTAAGCATTAACCGAGGCAGTTGCTGGGCCGGCTGCCCTGCCTCGAATAACCGAGGCGAGCAACCGGCCCAACCGCGTCGAAGCAAGTTTTGGAAACGCCTCGGTTAAGATTTTGTGTAGTAGTTTTTGTTGGCGATTATTGATGTAGGTTTTGTTTGGACAATGACATGATTAATACAAAGTAGATGGGTTTATGGTTTATTAGTTAGTTTTTAAATATGGATTAAGTTTGCATCAACGATGTGTTCACTAGTAATAGTTTTCAGCTAATCTCTTTCAATTTTGTTGATTATAATTGTTAAGTGAATATTAATTAATTGTTTAATTTGGGACTATTTAAATTTTTTATTCTAGTTATTGTTACTTATTTTAATTATTTTTTTGCTTTTGTGACATAAAAGATGGACATGAACTCATGGATGTACGGCTGAACAATGTGGAAGCCATTTTTTTGCGATGAAGTGAATGATTCATCAAAGTCGTAGAGAAGCATGCAATGGCTAAGAATGGAATCTAAATTCATTGTCCGTGTAGTGACTGCAAGAACAATCTCGCGTGGAAAGATGTGAGTGCAATCAGATCACACTTGATCATGTGAGGCTTCGTGAAGGACTACACAATTTGGATCCATCATGGCGAAGCAATCTTTGATGTTGAGGAAGAAGAATTTCATGACACGGAGTACGGAAGCACGTTTAGCTGATCTTAATGCTGAAATGGGTGGCTACGACAAGGTGGACATGTCGGGGACAATGTTGGTGGTGGCGGAGGCAATGACGGTGGACATGTCGGTGACGAAGATTTTGGTGATTATTTGGAAGAAATACTTCGGAACATTGGACCAGAGGTGTTAATCAGGAGTGCAAAAAAGTCTAGAAAATTTGAAAAGGGTAAAAAACTACTGCCACGAGGGAGAGGTTTATATGGCATTGTAAAGGATTGTCCGACTCATTGGATGGTGCAAGTTTTGTACTTAAGATGCTGATCCTGAAGGCTAAGAACAATTGGTCAGGTTTTGGCCTGCGCAAATCGGCTTAGGTCGGTTTTCCTTTGACCTCGCTCTGTGGTCAGCCGCTGTGGCCCATGCGTTCGTGCACTCGAATGAGTGACCAGTATAAGTGTTAACAATTACATGCAACACATAAACACACACTAAATGTTAAGTTCGGACGTTTGCACTAACAAACATTATACACAAAATAGGAACATCGTACAGTCACTAAAGTATGAGTAGTGTTGGTCTCCTTTGTGGTTCTCTTCTTTATTGAAAAAACAAAACTAAATTTCTCCACTTCAAATCCTATAGGGTCTTAGCAATGATGAAGAGCAGTAGCAAAAGTGCAAAGAAAGCAATGATGAAAAGCATAGCCTTTTTCCAACCAAGCTTGAATCTTCCAGGCCTCTCATTTTGTGGCGCCACCTCTGCTTCAATAATTTGGTCTTGTGGAGAGGGGTGTGCATTTTGTGAGGTCACTGCTTTAATAATTTCGTCTTGTTGAGATGGTTGTTCATTTTGTGGCTCTGCTGCTTCAACAATTTCATCTTGTTGAGGAGGGTACACATTGGGTAGAGACAGTAGGGATTCAAAATTTTCATCTCTTTGTGGCTCCCATGTGTTGTCCATATTGATTACTTTGCCCTTTGTGAAGCCCTGGAGCTTATCCTCGATACCAATCTTAGTTCTGGTATCAACCTCCAACCTCGTTACTGTCGTTGACTTTTGAAGAATGAGTGGAATAGCTGTCAACTTTATGCATCCTAGTAACCTGAGTACTTGAAGTTGGGGCAAATCCTGGCTCTGAGGATCAGACCATGTATGTAGAGCTTCCATGCCACCAATGAAAAGCAGTTGGAGCCTACGAAATGCTACCTTGTCCTGCAGATCACCCCTAAACTCCATGCCAAGCGAGCATAGCCTGGCAAAGCCTGTCACAGCTAGGAACTTGAGTTGTGGCAGCTCCCCTAATGAAGGGAGTTTCTCGCACCATACACAATTTTGGAGGTGGAGTCGCTGGAGGTTTGAGAGAGTTGATATCCATGAAGGGTACTGCTTCCCATAGTAGTTCTCAATTTTGAGATGTACTAGACATTTGTGAGGGACAAACTTGTCGAGAACTTCCATTCTTTTGTCTATCTTTTTGTCTTGAACCAATGTAGGGTCAACATTAATGTAACATAGCTCAAGCTCCTTGAGCTGATACTTCTTAACTGGGAGTTCATTTTCAGCTGGAGGCTCCAGGATTTCCTCTAGCTTATCAATACGAAGAATATCAAGTTTCTTGGGACATTTAAGATCCAGTGACTGTAGCAAACCATTCTTTCCCATAGGGAAGCCTTGCATAGAGATAAGCTGTTCCATGCCAGAAAAGCTCCAGTTTATAACCCTGATACCAGTACCTGAAGCCTTGCATAGAGATAAGCTGTTCCATGCCAGAAAAGCTCCAGTTTATAACCCTGATACCAGTACCTGAAATGTCAAGGCACCTCAAATGTCTTAGTTTCCCAATGCCCTTTGGAAGTGTCTCTATTTGCGAGCAGTTTCTGAGAAGCAAGTACTGGAGCATCTTCAGGTCTACTATGCTCCTAGGGACTCTTTTTATCTTTGTTTGAGAAATATTCAAGTATCGAAGATGCTCTAGGCTTCCTACAGCAATAGGTAGAACCTCAATACCCCTCACTTCACGAAGGTCAAGCACTCTTAAAAGATTTAGCTCTTTGAACGTGTCCACTCGAATGCCATCTGGTACTGTGCTCTTATGAAGTACTAGTGTCCTCAGGTACTTCATCCTTTTTAGTCCATGCAGTGATGCACTTTTGACAGATTTTGCATCTTTTCTAGCTTCATTATTATTTATGTGGCCGTTATTTTCCATGTTTTCATTGATATTTTCTTCTCCTCCTATGATCTCACCATTGTCAACATTTTCATTGCTATCATCATTATGCTTATCTGGCTCATTGTTTTTAACTATGGACAACCTCCGGGCTTCAAAAAGATTTGTTGTAGACATTGATTCATTGCAAAAGTTCTCATGATCAGACACATCCTTTGCGAATGAGCGGATCATGATAGGCATCTTCGCTCCTGTGGCACCAGCATTCCCAAACTCAAGATGGAGGGCACCTCTTCCAATCAACTCATCAAAATAATACTCCGCAACCTCTTCCATGGTGAGTTTTCTCTTCTCCATAATGAAGCCCTCAGAGATCCATTGTTGTATAATGTATTGTTTCTCGATGAAGAAATCTTCAGGAAAGACTGAACAGTAAAGGAAGCACCGTCTCATATAAGATGGTAAATCCTGAAAACTCAAGTTGATCATGTATTGTTCCTCTGGTGAAAGGTCCTGAAATGCAGTCCGACAGACAGTCTCCCAGTCATGCCTTGTCGGCTCATGGCCCCTTAGAGTTCGCCCTATACTCCTGATGGCAAGTGGGAGACCATCACATTTCTTGATTATCTGTTTCCCATGTCCTCTAAGTCTGCTTCATCATTCTCACTGATCGAAGCTCTTCGAAAGAGCAAGCTCAAAGCATCAATATTGTTCATCTTTTTGACATAATGGATATGGCCAGCCCCGATTCTTTTAGCAATATGCTTATTTCTGGTAGTTACTATCACCCTGCTGCTTTCACGATTGCCCTGCTGCAGAGGACCCTCCAACAATGCCTCCCAAACATTTTCTGTCCAGACAGAATCAACAACTAGCAAGAATTTCTTATTAGCTATTTCAGCCCCTAAATTCTGTAGTTGAGCTTTAGTTGGTCCTTCCTTACGACGATCTGACCACATTATTAGTGAACTCAAATCATTGGAGAAACGTATCCATAATTTTATCTCAAAGTGATGAGTGTTACCATTACCAACCTTGACTCTGTGATATATCCTCCGAGCAAGAGAGTCTTGCCAATTCCAACCATTCCAACTACCGCAATAAGACGACATCTTTTCTTGGAACTATGTAATAACTCAATTATATCACTAGCATCGCTGTCAACATAGTCACCAACAATATCAGCATTGTAGTCAGGTGCTGTCTTTCCATATGATCGAATTGTGTGCTGGTCAGTCTTAGTCTCATCTTTAAGCTTCAGTATGCTCTCAAAATCCACATTCAACTCCTTTATGGCAGCAGCAAGTTTCCTATTATCAGAGCAATCACCGCAGCTAAGCGACCTTCTATGAGATCCCTACACAAAACAAATGAACAAACAATTGTTTCGTTTGTTATTTAAGCATGCCCTTGAACTTAGATTCTTCCTTTCTAAAAGTCATATGCAGGATCAACATGGAGAAAACTTTTGAGTTTTGAAAGAGATAAAATAAAACACCTATGAAACACATAGGCACACACTAGACCAGAGAAAACGATGTACATCCATCTAATATCTCGTGAATTGATATTTTACTTTACTAATCAAATGTTCCAATAAAACCACTATGTTAATTCTCACAGACGCATTAGAAAACAAAATAAATTCTAGAAGTTCTCATAAAAATTAGAAACCTACATATGGTGAAACATATAGAGTAACTCATAATTTTACCATAAGCAGAAAGAGATTATAGAGTGTCTAATGGGGACATTGTGTTACGCGAAGATAAGCAATTTCGATTATTTGTAGGTACTAAATTTATTAATGGGTTTAGAATATTTATGTATTTTATTAAGAGCTAGTCCGAGGAAGAGCATGATTTGATAAATATAGTTTCAAAATAGTATGAGTAGATTGTCTTGAAAAAGGGAAGGGAATTTGCTATGTCTCATAGAAGCAATCCAACACTTCACTTATTTGTAACTGGAGGGAGTAGTAGACTTACTATGCCTTTCTCGTTGTTTTAATAGAGTTTAAAACATGCGTTGAGTTTTTTTTAAGGCAAAAAAAAACATGCGTTGAGTTACTGCATGCATGATCCATTCATTTCATAGCTTTGAACCAACTAAGTACAAAAGGACTACAAAATGTCCCCCCCCTCTCTCTCTAAATAAATCAATTCATAGAGTTGTCTTAAGTAAAAAAAATTATGTTTGACCAAATTTATAGAAAATGCGCAAATATTTATAACACCAAATGAACACATTATGAAAATATATTATATGATGTATCTAATCATACTAATCTGATATTATAAATTTTAGCATTCTTTTCTATAAATTTAGTTAAACTTAATTTTTTTTGACTTACATAACTCTAGAAATTAATTAATTCAACGACGATGGAGGGGGTATAGGCAGGCACTAATAATAACTCGTGATACCTTCCCAATCGGGCTGCTCCTTTTTTTACCCTTACATTGAACGGGTATTTCAAACCATTGGGTTACTTCTGGATATATGTAACATGTTAGATTTCACCAAATAATAAAGTGAGTGATGAAGTAAAAGAGGGGGGGTGGTGTAGCTTTTTCTTCGGTTCACTTTTCTTTTTATGTGTTTTTGGTCCTCCTCCTCTTTGGTAAGCTCGACGCTTACCATTGACGGGGTAGTTTATAATGTTTCTCTACTTTTTTTTAATGAAATACGTACCTACGCATGGTCGTGAAAAAAAGAAGTAAAAGAAGGGGCTGAGGTGGGTCTATGGTAATATCAATAACATTTGTATCTTTGCATCTTTGAATAACAAGATTTGTAGAAAATAACATTTGTATGGTAATATCAATAACAAGATTTGAATAACAAGATTTGTAGAAAATAACATTTGTATGGTCGTGAAAATAACAAGATTTATAGAAAAGAAGGGGCTGAGGGGCTGAGGTGGGTCTATGGTAATAATAACAAGATTTGTAGAAAATATCAATAACATTTGTATCTTTGAATAAGTTTATTATAAAAATAAATTCAACAATTATCTAATGATAATAGTTACTATGCACTATAAATATTAATATTTTTTTAGAGTAAAGTGCACCAGCGGTCCCTAAACTTGCGCTGCTGTGTCATCCCGGTCCCTAAACTCGCAAATCGACCGTTTAGATCCTCAAACTTGTTCATCTGTGTCATCTGGGTCCCTAAACTTGTTCTGCGGTATTATCCCGGTCCCTAAACTTGCAAAGCGACTGTTTAGGTCCTCAAACTTGTTCGGTTGTGTCATCCAGGTCCCTAAACATGGTTTTGAGTCTCATCTGGGTCTAAACAGGGCGATCTAAAAACTTGATATCAAACAATAATTCATAACTATTTCATATGAACTCAAATAAGGACAAACTTTATATCAAAATTGTAGCCCTCGACGCGATCTAGAACTTTGTAGTTGAAAAGTTTTTTATTTGAAGTCGTTTAGTATCCCAAAATATTATTGTATGTTTATAGATTTTGAAATTTAAAATTTCAAATTATCAAACAATCTTGGATATTGATATGGTCTATATGAAAGTTATAGTTTGAAGTTTTTTACAACTTTGTAGTTGAATTTTTTTTTATTTAAAGTCATTTAGTATCCCAAAATAGTATTATAAGTTTATAGATATTGATATTTAAAATTTAAATCTGTAAACTTCAAACTTACAATAATATTTTGGGATACTAAACGACTTCAAATAAAAAACTTTTCAACTACAAGGTTCTAGATCGCGTCGAGGGCTACAATTTTGATATAAAGTTTGTCCTTATTTGAGTTCATATGAAATAGTTATGAATTATTGTTTGATATCAAGTTTTTAGATCGTCCTGTTTGGACCCAGATGAGACTCAAAACCATGTTTAGGGACCTGGATGACACAGCCGAACAAGTTTGATGACCTAAACAGTCGCTTTGCAAGTTTAGGGACCGGGATGATACCGCAGAACAAGTTTAGGGACCCAGATGACACAGATGAATAAGTTTAAGGACCTAAACGGTCGATTTGCGAGTTTAGGGACCAGGATGACACAGCAGCGCAAGTTTAGAGACCGCTGGTGCACTTTACTCTTTGTGAAATATAAACTGATAACCATGGGGGATAGAATCGTGAGTTCTCTATTTGTCTGTAGACAATTTTCTTTTGTTTGCTTGAATGGATGGGGAAAGAATATTAACTAAATATATCTCTTAATAGCTTCAGATAATATATAACGACATATTAATCAATGGACAATTAACATTAATCCAATCATGCTAACTATTAGTCAATAACAAATTAGGTTAACCATTATAAGGCTCCATTTGGCAGGGCTTCACTTCACTAGTGAAGCCTTTTTTTTTTTTTTTGCTTCAGCTCCACGAACGGCTCCACTGGTAGAGCTAAAGCTGTTTTGGTAAACCGCTTGGCAAAATGGCTTTACCTGTCTTATCATTCATGGCTGAGAGAGGTCAATCATCTAAAATACCCCTATGAACGTGTAGTAACATCTAGAGCTGTATATTTCTATATGACTTTTTATCCGAGTAAATTTGAATTTAAAATTAAAAAATTAAAAATTAAAGTAACAGAAAGTTTAATGCGTTGTTATTCGCATAGCACGGAGGGAAAGAAAACGGATGGAGGGAAGAGAAATGGATCCATTGTGGCAGCCTTTCTTCACTCGGACGGAGGAAGGAAAGCGAAAGAAAGAAAAATCTCGTGAACGTTTTCTGGATGGCGGATGGTGTAATTTCTCTGAAGTCCCAAGGACAATGGCTCACGGGCCTGGAGAAGGAGCCGGTGAAGCTACTATTTTTGCTTCATGTGCATTCTAACCCAAACCTCTGTGAGAGCATGTTTTTTAGAGGCTTCACCAATAAAGCCGTTTCATTTTACCCCGTTTGACAGAAAACGGCTTCTAGAGCCGGTGGAGGAGCCCTGCTAAACGGGGCCTAAATATTACTCTAGTTAATACTAATTAACTATAAAATGGTCTAGTTTATTTTAGATTATGGAACAAAAAGAGTTCCTGCCTTCCACGCTCACGAGTTAACGGGTATAGCCCAATAAAATGGTCTAGTTGACCCTTATAAATAGTAATTATTATGCTACGGCTGAGTAGAGTGTAAAGGATCTGAATTTTGATCCTGCCTGCAGCATATCTAATATATCCCTATGTTTCTGGGTTGTGGCTCGAGGGAGTCAGTCGGCTGTCTTTTTTGGTTATTGTTATAGATAAAGGTAAGCGATTTTGCAGACGCGCTTATTATATATGGTTGTAACGGAGAGTTTTGGATTTGCCTTTGCTGCAAGTGTACTCGCTTATATGCTCCTTTGTGATGATGTTTTGCACCTGTGATATCTTCGGTTGCTCCATTGTGGTGTTGTCCACATCATTTCACCATATGTTTTGTTCTGCACATGATGTTGATATTCATGTCCTTTTGGAATCCTGAAGACAGCATGTGTGATTGATAAATTCGAGAAGGATGAGTGTCCCTGCCAGCAGTGTTGTTGATTGCAAGTCTTCCTGACAGGCAACCTATGTGAAAGCAAGGCCCTCTCATGAGTCATGGCAAACTGCAAGGGTGAGGGTGATGAAAGGGTGAGGGTGATGCACAAGTTTTCTACAAAGTCCTAGTTGAGCCTCCTGGAGCATGTATAGAATGTATCTTCTGATTCCTGTGACTTTTCCACTCGTGCGAAATTCGTGTGTTCTAAACGTGCTCTTGGCAATGAGATGGCAAATGATGGATCAGGTACAAATTTCCCCCAAGATTAAGCTTAGTAAGATGAGTAACCCGTCAAACAGATCTAGGATCATTTAGGCTACATGCGTTGAACTTCTGTGATGTTTAGGTATGGCCGTATAGACGACTTTTGTGAATTGGATGTTTTAGATTGGACTTACATTGACATGTTATGTGTGAATTGGATGAAATTTGTGATGATCATGATTTCTTTGGTGCCAGTGAATGGGAAGCATTGAACCAATTCTAATTTAGAACAAGTGAACCGAATTTATATAAAATTCAATCAAAATAGATAGAATGTGCTTGGGCCTTCTCACTAATTTGAGAGTGTCAGCTGTGGATCCAATTGACGATACAGAATTGAATTTGGACCGCTTGTTGATGCTTATAATCGACGACGCAAAAATGACCAGTACATGTATGATCTTCATCATTGTTTGCCACAAGGAGCCAATGCTACAAAATGGTTTTCACCTTCAGGTGAGGAACTGACTGAAAGTGATTTCTAGTTACACTTGCACATGGTCGGTTCTAAAACGCTGGTAAAAACTCTTTTGAACCGAGGGTACCGGGTATTACTATTATGTAACACTGCTAGTACACACTGCTTTTTGCAACAGAACTGAGCACAGTGACGATGTCGCGGATTTTGGTTGCACCAGGAGCTGTTAAAAAAATCATGTACCAGTAAAAACCAGTCTACAAAAGAGTTCAGGGCTAAAGCCAGAAAAATCAACGAAAATAACTACTACACAAAATGTTCACTACACGAGCTTTATCCATCAGAAACAGATCAAGCTGTTCACAAGATGTGTATTGTGACCCAAGTATATGATGGTATACAGATACAAGAGGGCATTGCGGCACATTCAGGTTACCGATGCCGTTTCATTACCAAAAAAGATAAGTAAAACAACGTACAGACGTATAAACAAAACAAAGAGATATCTTCTAACAGGTTGTGGTTGGAGTCGGTGAGATTCATGGTCATCGAAAGCACGATAGCAGCAAACAATAACACCGCCGACAACATTTTCTTGTAGGTCTCATCAGCTGGAGCTGGTCCCAGTGACAAGAACTTCCTGCCGGTCTCGTCAACTGGAGCTGCAGGTCCCCATGGTGAATCATCGTTTCCTGTGGAGATGGACGAGCTTGTAGAACCTGTTCTCTGTACACCAGCTTCTTGTGAAGGAAGATGATCCTTACGTGCGTCTGTTCTCTGCGTCTTGTATTTGCAAAAGAAATCATTGCCCCGGGCATATGAGAAATATGGCAATCTCTTAGGCAAATATGCATAAACGCGTGGAATCTCTCGAACGATATACCAATCTTCCTTACTGCGTTCACATCTCACAAGCAGTTGTTCTTTGCCTACAATGTCTAGTGTCTCTATCCTTGAAAAATGCTGTCCCAGCCATTTCGGAAGCTGTTCAAGCTGTTCATCTTCCATGTGAATGTGCTGCAGTGAGTTCACCCCTGAAACAGTTTCCAGGTTTGGGCAGCTGATCACTGTAAACACCTTCATTAGTGGAAGATTTGACACTTCCCTAAGACTTGGCATTGCTTCCACAAGCAACTCCTGCACAGGGATTTTCTCAAGGACCTGTACTAGTCCTGCATGTATCAGCTCCATCTTTGACATAGTTCTGCAGTGCTCCAAGCCAGCCGGAAGACGCTTCAGCTTTGGGCACCTTCTGAGTGCCAGCTTTCGAAGGTGTAGCAGGTCGCCAGCTCGAAAATCTGACCAGTTCTCTAAATCTTCCATGCCCTCAATTTCCAACTCCTCTACGTTAGGAAATGATGGCATTTCTGATGTTGGTTGCATTTCAATTGTTTGCAGCTTGGAAAGATTGGCTATTCTGAGAAACTTCAACTTCTGAAGATGACAAATTGGTGGTAACCTTTCACAGAACTTGGAGTTTTCCAGGCTAAGGTGTTGCAGATTTGGAAGCTCAGAGAAACATAACCATTCTGGATAAACAGGTCCATGGTAACCATCAATTTTGAGTGACACTAAACATTGGTGAGGATGAAGCTGTGTGAACATTGTTTTCGATCTCTCTAGCCCTCCAGCTGATAAAGTTTCTGAGTTAACAGTACAGCATCTGATCTCCAGGTTCCTGAGATTATCTTTCTCCTTCAGCTTCAGCATTCCATTTCCATAGCTTGCAATGTTTCTGTCTACAATTTTTCTAATATCTATCTGCAGGTCACTTAAATTGCTCATGTTCTGCAGATCTTCCAAAAGTAAGCCATTTGAAGACATGCTGTCTACTACAAAGCCATGAAGAAGTGCAAGATGCTTCAGATTGTGCAACCTTGTGGACTTTGTAATGCCACTGTCTCTGAAGTCGAGATATTCCAGCTTCAGTAACTTTTGTATGCTTTTGGGAAGGGCAGTGAGATGTTCACATTCCCGCAAACCCAAGAACTGCAGTCTCCTGAGGCGGCCAATGGACTCAGGGAGTGCTCTTATTCTTGTACGGGAAAGATTTAGGTGCCTAAGGTACACCAGATTTTCCAACGTCTTTGGAACAGGTTGGATCTCTGTATCTGAGAGGTCAAGAACTCGCAATAATTCCAGGTTCTTGCATATGGTTTCCATGTCTGTTTCACCAAGTGGATTGCCCGATAGGAGAAGTGTCCTCAAACTCTTTAGCCTTCCAATGTCTTCAGGGATAGTGGTCAGTCCTTTGTTCAGAAAAGACAGACGATACAGGCTAGCAGGCAATGTAGCCACATACTTGGGATCGCCAGCACATACCTCATTTTCAGTTAAGGGCTCTGCAATTTTCCTAACTTGCTCGTGCATCTTATATCGTTTTGTTTTGTTTTCTCGTTGAACAAGACCCCTCTCTGCAAGCTCTTTGAAGTATGAGTCAGCCATCTCTTGAACCGAACAATGGCTTTGCTTATTATCTAGACTTGTTTTTGAAGAATGTCCACTGCTGCTGACGCAAGATGACCCTTTAGGTGGCTGACGGTTGTGGTCCTCTACTATCCCTTGCGACGAAGAAGTAGTGTTCTCTCTAGCATGTTCTGATGAAACATTGTTCTCATCATCAAGAACAACAATTTCAGACGAAGTACTGTTACGCCCATTTGACGAGTCACGTAGCAAGGTGATGCTTTGCTCTCGCTCTTGTGCTGTCTTGTGCTTGTTGGATTCCTCATGGGAAACACTATTCTGCTCATCAGCAGTCTCTTCTAATGAGTGCCCATGTCTTGTACCAATATCAATAAGGCCCTCTGAAATCCACAACTGAGTAACAAAGTGTTGCTCAATCTCAAAATCTACAGGGAAAAGTGATAAATAAAGAAAGCATTGCTTTAGATGTGGTGGCGCATACTGGTAGCTCAGATAGATGCTGCTTCTAGCTCCTCCTTCAGTTCCCGTGGTAGGATCCTTGAGAGAAAATGCTCTGCTATCACGTATTCCCTCCCATTCCTTTTGTCCGTGGCCCTTTCGACGAAGAACACCTCCAACAGCCTCGATGGCAAGAGGAAGACAATTGCATTTTTGCAGAATTCCTATACCAATTTTCTTTAGTTCTGGCGTGACTTTTGCTTGCTCCAGACAAGCTGCCCTAAGTAGTAACATCCAACTATCTTCCACTGTTAGCTGCCATATGCGGTCCGTTTGGAGACCATATCCTTCGGCGCCTTTCTGGATTTGAGCTGACTTTATCTCATTGCCAACATTCTCATCACTGGTTGTTATCAAAACACGGCTCCCTTCAGCAGCAGCATGAAAGGACTTGAGGACTTCAATCAGGTTCCCAAATATTTCAGCGTTACCTATGCCTTGTTTTGAGGGAACACCGTTGTATATGTTAAAAACCAGAAAGATTCTCCTTCCCCCAATCTTGTCAGCCAACAGCATCTGGAGTTTGTTCTTTGTTTTTGGGACTTGCTGGACCCCTATAGCTGGAGCAGCACATGTTGCCTGTAAGATCTGAGCAACACTGGATCCTTTAGAAATGGACACCCATACGCGTGTGCTGAAAGCACTTTGCGTCCTCTGGTCATCAAATATTTTTCTGGCAATAGTTGTTTTTCCTACTCCTCCCAGCCCATAGATTGCAAAAATGATAAACTGCCGAGATGGTTCATGATGTTCTGTCAATTTGTCGACCAATGGCAATATCCTCATCTCAATTTTTTCTGTCTCTACTAAATTGTCGTGGCGCATGAGTTCCTGACCATCACATGATCTATCATGCTGATCATTTCCCATTTTTCTGCTTGTGAGCATGGAAGGACGGTTCTTAGATACTAAATCTGTAACCTTAAGTAGGTTCCTTATTTCTTGCTTGATATACCTGTCCGTGCTAAAATGGCGCACGATCTGTAAATGGAGAGAGTGTCAGTAAGAAAACTAACAAATAAGACAAATAAACCTAGGGTATTTGGCTACTGGTCATGCACATGAACTTCAAAAGACGGTCTGTGCCAACATCAATATGGGGCTTGTGTAATCCTCACGCCCTTAGACTTGTTTTTAGCTCACAACACTCGCTACAAGAAGCGCAGCATATCAGTCGGTTTTGGCTAAAGCACCATGCCAGATAGCAGGCCCTCTTCTTTATATATATAATCGGTAGCTCTTTTACTTGGTTCGTTTCAGGGAATAAAAACCTAATGGCTGAGGGGCTAAGAACAAATTGTGGAAATGTATGTCTACAATCAGTTCATGATTATGAGCCAACTGTACAGATTCATAAATTTCCATTGTTACTCGCTGATTTGTACAGTTGGTTCTAGCCTAGGAACTGTCACAAAACATAATATGCTAATTTCTAAATTTCAGATAGCCAACGAAAAAGTTGCAGATTAGCAGACAAAGCAAAGAAAATACCAGGGAAGAACTCAATGCAACTAGCACAAAATGTGGCTGCTAAAAAGTTGGCAGATCTATCTCCTTCCTCAACTGATGCCTCAAGCTCTGATGAGTTTAATCGCTTAGCGCAGTACTTGGACCGTCCGCGAACCAAACAGAACATGGAGGCCTCACGGTCCTAATCGAGCACGGGCAGCCCGAGAAGGTGAAGAAAACTCGAATGAGGGTGGCGTAGTTGGATGTTTTTTCTAGGACAGGCCAGTCAATCTTGCCTTTTAACATGTTAACTCTCTACCTCGCTTCAGGAATTCTAAGTCTGGTGGTGTTTTCGGTTAGAGGTGGTGGTGTTTCTACTTAGTTGTTGGTGATCTCTGTATTGTGTTTTCTTTTTCCTAGTTGTCAGTTAGTTTTTTTCCTCCCTTTTACAGTTGTTTGCTTGGTTTTTTTTGTTTAGCTTGTGCAGTTGAGTTGCTAGTCGGGTCGCTTTCAGCCAAGTTGGCTCAAGATTGAGCAAGTTGTGGGGCAAAGTCGTTAGTTGCTTGGACAGTATTTCCAAAAGTTGGTCAGAATTAGTGGTGCACTCTCCCAGTTGGTGGTTTTTTTTTGTCCCGATTTCCACTCAAAAAGCTGGACCGACCTTGTATTTTTATTTTCTTCGTCTAATAAAAATTACGGCAAAGCTTTTGCCGTCCCTTCTATTTTTTTTCTTCTAAATTTCAGGTTGTCCTCGAAAATTCGCGCTGTCAGAAAATTTTATACGAAAGTTGTAGCCCATGGTGGGATTGGAAACTTTTTTTATTTGAAGTCATTCCAATGGCCAAATATCTTTATTTACAACTAATTGGCATCCATAATCTCTATTGGACAGTAAATATAGAATGGTAACAGGAAACACATAAGTTAAACAATGACAACACAATACAAGGTGCTGCGAAAATTACGGCATCTCCACCAGATCTCCTATTTCTCCTCCCTTATAATCAAATCATAGGAGATCTCTCAAAAACAACTCTCGGATGTAAGAGAACTTTACTGTAGCAGGTTACCAAAATCTCATCTTGATTTAGGGACGGAGAGGTCTCTCCTTTATTTAGGAGATATGGTGGTGGATTTAGGAGATCTCCTAAAGAATACAGGGCTAGAAGATATCATAGGAGATCTGCCGCGGCTGTTAAATTTTTTATTAAAAGGATAGATGAGATTATTATAGCATCCGTAGGGTGCAATATGGACCCGGTCCTATACCCTTCGGACCCGGCTCTTTACATTGTGAGGTCGTTCCTATATACCAAGAAAAGCAAGAACCGGCTCCTATACATGGGAGCGAGTCCTATGAAATAAAAAAGGTTTTTCATGAAGAAGATGCGTATTGGAGGGGACTGGGAGGGCGGTGGTTGAGCAGGTGTGAGCTTTTTAATTTACAAAAAGGGCCCGGTTCAATTATAGATGCAGTTCCCTACTATACGCGGTGCGTTTTTTAACAAGATCATGCCGTTTCCATATAGGACCAAGCCTGCTCCTTTATATTGGAGCTGCCCTTAGAGATCCAGTGGAGATGCTCTAAGTGAAAACAAATGCTTCTAGCCTCACTTCTTTGGTTGACGTTTTACTGTTTACAAGCAAAAACATGAACAAAAACAGGCACAAGGGTCGGACAGAATCCGAAAGAAAGAATGAAAGGAAGGCTGCTGTAACTTTGTCCCCAGCAACCAAGTCCATGAAAAAGCACAAATGGATCGGACAAAATCCCGAAAGAAATTAAAAGAAAGGTAGCCACAGCCATACCGCCCTCGCCGGTAGAAATATGGACGGCCGCTGGTCTTGTGCGTCGGCCCCGTACGCGTTCAGGAGCTGGTCCGCTCTGTACATCACTTGCCGCAGCTCCGCCAGCCACTGCCGCGCGATATCCTCCTCAAGCACCTGGTTCTCGGCGTCCTCTGCGTACTGCAGCTGCAGTCTCAGCTTCTCCAGCAGGCTCTCGGCGTCCGCGCCCGCCTTACGCAGCGGACCCCGGAGTCGCATGTCATCCAGCGACCGGACGATGTGAGCGCCAAAGGCACTCGCGCTAACCGCCATGGCTGGTAGCCTGATACAGGTAGCTCTAGCTCCCCGCTCTCCCGAGGCAGAACACGTCCGGCACTGCTGGCTAGGGATCGAAAGGAACATGCGGCTTCTGCTACGGGGCCAGGACAGCTGGGTCAACAACGTGAGGAGACGGGGAAAAATTAAAGACAAGAAACGTCGCCGGTACACTGCGACAGCGTCACTTTGAATTTGTAGTAATGGCATTGAGTACCTTGGATGGTAGCTGTTCAACCACCATATTGACCAGGCCCTTGTTTAGTTCCCGAAATATTTTGGAAAATGTAACTGTAGCGCTACTGTAGCACTTTTATTGTTATTTAGCAATTATTATCCAATCATGGCCTAACTAGGCTTAAAAGATTCGTCTCGTCCATTTCGTCTAAACTGTGTAATTAGTTTTATTTTTTATCTATATTTAATGTTTCATGCATGTGGTTAAAGATTCGATGTGACGGGAATCTGAAATATTTTGGGAAATATTTTGGCAACTAAACAAGGGCTAGGTACCAATGCTGTTACTCAAGCTTGGTGTTGATTAGGGAGCACTTTTTCCTATTGATGCTGAAGCTATACTATGCCAACCAAGAGGACGGAATGGACATGATTTCTGGGCCTGGGAGCCTGAGAGGTCGGGGATTTATTCTGTGCGCTCGGCATACAAACTGTTGTATAAAAAGAAGTTTGAACCCGTTGGGGATCAAGTGCCTAATTCCTCCTCTGATGGTCCATGGAAAATAATTTGGAGATTGCCGATCCCTCCGAAGGTAAAAGTCTTTTGGTGGCGAGTGATTCAAGAATTCTTACCGGCAAGACATATTCTATGGAAACAGCATATTGAGCCGGTTCCTTTCTGTGAAGTGTGTGGGGCTCTAGAAGAATCAATTTGCCATGTTTTACTGGAATGCTCCATTGCTAAGGAATTTTGGCACCAGGTAAGGGTGGGGATAGGAGTGAAAATCCCCAAACTGAACCCGCTAACTTGGGCAACAGACATTATATCTGGAGTGTGCCCAGAGAAGGATTTAGCAGTGTTTTTTGCGGTATGTGGGCACTGTGGATGAGAAGAAACAGGCGCCATGATGAACATTTGATCAGTTTGCAGCAAGCTGTAGAATGGGTGAAGGATACTGCTTTCGATCTCTGGAACTTGACCCATCAACTGATATCCAAGGGACTAGCGCAAGAGATGCAGAAGTGGAGAAACCAAGCACCGGGATGGCATAAGGTCAACACTGACGCTGCTTTTCATATGAATGATTCTTGTGGTGTGTCGGCATGTGTTATTCGAGACCACCAAGGGTTGTTCAGAGCGGCGCAAGCATAGTGCTATGTCAGGGGCCTGGATGCCTGTACGATGGAAGCCATAGCCTGTAGGGATGGCCTGAACTTGGCAAGAAGAATTGGTGTGCAAAAGTTGATGCTTGAGACTGATTGCCTAGAGCTTATCAATTTGTGGAAGAAGAAGGATACGCAACGCTCCATCGTCGACCCGTTCCTGAAGGAAATAGATGCTATAAGACTTGCCTTTCATGAATTTTCTTTTTCTTACGTTAATAGATCTTGTAATAAGGTAGCACATATTTTGGCGAAACAAGTTTCGGACACACACCGTATGGAGATGTGGCATGTAACTCCGGAGTGTGTGTCCGACCTGGTACTATCTGAGGCTTCGGCCGGTTGATTTAATGAAAGCCAAACAAGTCACAAAAAAAAGCTTGACATCTAAGGCATTCGACACGCTATCATGGCCATTCCTATTGGATGTGCTGTGGGCACGAGGGTCCAGTGAAACCTGGCGCAAATGAATGGCTACACTCCTTAGCACGACATCGTCAAGAATCCTACTCAATGACCACAAAGAATATCCCGAGAGCCGGCTTCCAATCAGTGGTTGAGGCAGTAGCCTAGAAACTTCCATCATGTCATGGATCATTAATGGTGATGAGTGGAAGACTTGTTTGGATCAAATCCGTTCTCCCAGCCGTCCCTATCTACACTCTAATGGCAAAAAACTTACCACCTTGGGCGCTCAAGGAGATTGACAGGATTTGCAGGAAATTCCTATGGGTAGGGCGGGATGAATCCGTCAGGGGCAAGTGTCTCGTCGTATGGCCAACCGTATGCAGATCAACCAATCTTGGAGGACTTGGCATCAACGACCTCAAATTGGCCGGATTCGCTCTGCAGACGTGTTGGTTATGGTTGCAGAAGGTCGATCAGGACCGGCGTCGATTCAGCTACCAATCAAAACCGCCCAGAGGTTCAAGCTTTCTTCAGAGCGTCCACATTCACGGCACTCGGCGACAGGCGACAAGCTTTGTTCTGGGAGGACAGATGGTTGGAGGGAGAATCCATCGCAGACCTTGCTCCATACCTCAATCAACTGGTGCCAAGGAGAATTAGAGGATCCCAATCTGTTAGAGAAGGTCTAACCAACAGAGGTTGGGTGCGCAGCATAACCAGAGCACTTTCTACCACAGCCATTGCCTAGTACTTGGAGCTATGGGACCAAATGAATGACGTACAGCTGACCAATCAGGCAGACCGCACAATCTGGCTCTGGTCACTAGATGGCATATACACCGCTAAATCAGCATACACAATGCTCCACGCGGGATCAATCACGCTCCAAGGACATACGCTAATTTGGAAGACATGGGATCAACTAAGAGTGAAGATCTTCATGTGGTTAGCCTTCCGACGTTGGCACTGGACCACAGATAGCCGACGAAGGCACGGACTGGAAGCCCGGGACACATGCTACCTCGACGATCAAGAGCAGAATCAATTGATCACATCAGAGCAACCTGCCCATTCACCAGGGAACTGTGGCACCGCATCATCCAAGCTCTCAGTCGGCAGATGCCCCATGCACAACCTACAATTAGAAGATGGTGGTGTCATCTACGCGCGCTGGCTAGGATGGAGAACGCCGTGATGGCTTCGATAACTTGTTCACCCTTGTCTCCTGGCAGGTTTAGAAGGAGCCAAACACGCGTTGTTTTAGGAACGCGACATGCTCCAGACTGTCAAAGCCGAAGTTGATCTATGGATTGAAGCCGGAGCCAAGGGGTTAGCCGCCTTAGCATGAGCTTAGGCCGAATGTCGATCTTCATTGGTTGTGTTGTTGCAATGTAACGTTTAAATCTTATACCTGCGCTGACGACAACAACTCTTGTAAATTTCATACTTCTATCTTCTTAATGCAAATGATACCCATACTCATGTATATTCAAGAAAAAAATCAATTTCTAGAATTACCTCAAGTCAAAGTATCTCTATAGAAAAAATAATAGATACCAAATAAGTACATTATAAAAACATATTTCATAATGTATCTAGTGATAATAATTTGATGTCATAAATTTTAATGCTCACTTGTATAAATTTTATCAAATTTAAAATAGTTTGACCTAGAATAACTCTAAAAAATGATTTAATTTGGATCAGGAGGAGTATATATAACCACCATTAATCGACTAGACATAACAAGGGCCTGTTTGGGTTAAAGCTTCATAAACTTGCCTAGGCCAGACATAGCTCTCTGGCGTCCGATTTTGAATGCCTGGGGCCAGAATTGCTCGGCAGGCTTCAATCCAAATAGATCATTAATGACTCATAGTGGATTGTATCTATATAAGGTTGTACAGATAAATATAGTTACCTAACGTCCTCTTTAGCTGGGCTTAGGCTTCTCCAAAAAAAAAGGTGAAGCAGTCAAAGAAAACCATGCTTTGATGGCTTTGGCTTCTAAAAAATGCCTTCGTCTTCACCATTTTTGGTCTGGCTTTAGCTTTGCAAGTTGTTCTCATATATACACATTTGGCAGGACTTTTGTTTAACCCAATGAAGAAGCAACAACAAAATCCATGCCAAACAGCCAAAGAGAGCATGGGTATTATTACCAAAGATATGTTATTAATTGTGAATATATATACTGAGGTATAATATATTCGCATGGATCGAGCGTATTTGATCCAGCATCTTGAACAAGAAGAGTTCAACGAAGCAAATGAGATCAGTAAAGTAGCGTCGTCTCTTGGCAATTGGCATGAAGCTCTTCTGTAATTGATTGATACAGACGTGACCCACATATCAAATGATTTCGCGAGACACTATCCAACGATTAACGCAGGCGGTCATAAAATACATTCATCTCCTAAAATACCTGAGTATTTATGGAGGCAAACATTTTATTTACGCAGGCAGTTGAAAACTGTCCGCCTCCTAAAATTGATTTACGGAGGCGTTCAAAATTTACGGAGCCCATCTCAGCCCGAAATCAGGTCGCACTATATAAACAAGAAACCCTAGCCCCTCACCAGTCATCATCTCTGTCTCCCCCACCCGGCCATCAGCTCTCTCTCACCCGTCTTCTCACCCGCGCCTCTCTCTTCTCTCCATCACTTCTCTCGGCAAACGACGGTGAGGGCCCATGTGACGGGCACTGCACGCTCTGGTGGGGGGTGGGGGGTGGGGGTGGGGTCTCGGCAGATCCAGGGCGAAGGCACGCCCGCTAGCAGCGAATCCAGGGTGGCCGCGCCCCACGGCGGCAGATCTAAGGCACGCGCCCCTGGCAGTGGATCAAGGGGCCGGGCGGATCCAGGGCGTGCCCCAGCGACAGATTCAGGACGGCCAGGCCCCCTAGTGGTAGATCCAGGGCGGGTGCGCCCCCCATGCCGCTGGTTCTAGCGATGGCGGCGACGATGCGCATATGCCGCGAGAGGCGGCAGCGGCGCGTGGATGGGCTCGGCAGGCTTGTCCACTGGTTTTTTTTTTCCTTTTTTCTGATTTTTTTTTTTGCGCAGGCGAGCATTGTGTCCGCCTGCAAAAACATTAACACAGGCATTTTCACCGAGGCGGATAGGTTGCCGACCTGGGAAAACTGGTTTTTGACCGCTTGGGATAAAGTTTGTGTACTAGCGTATATTATCCGGGAGGCGGAGATTCAAGGTCTTGACCTATAACAAATATATGATGGGAGATCAATTAGCAACAAGTCAGCAATTATATATTTGCAACCCAGCTGGACCGCTTGTTTTTCATCATGTCTCAACTATTGCTTTCTTCATGTTATAAAAAAACTATTGCTTTCTTCATCAATGACAATGAGAGAAGACTTCAGATTATTTAGATGAGAGTCAAGAAAACCGTGCGATTCACGCCCAGGTACCCCGGGATACACATCGCTCGACAGTTGTCTGCTACTACTTTCGAATTGATTTTTAGCAACGTAACTATTTACAGCCTCCTCTAGATCTTCGGGTCCCACTAACCTAGCTGTTTTTGGAAATACATTTTCGAAGACGACTATATAAAATTAAAGCTGCCTCTACTGATGACCTACAATATTTATTGCAGCCCTCCTTTCTCTTATCGGGACAGATACTTAGTCCAAGGAGGAAGCAAGGAGTAGCGTGTGGACAACTTTCTAAAAATTACAAATCTAATGGGGAAGATTTTTCTTTTGGTTCCTTTGAAGGTAAGTAAATGTTGTTCTTAACATCTTTTCGAAAGTTTAGTGGTAGATTGCTTGCTTAATTAGGTTTTTTTATTTTTTCTCTCTTGCTTGGTGGTTGAGGCATTTATGAAAGAAATTAGAACAAATCTTTAAAGGCTCTAAGATTAAACTTAGTAGGAGAATAAGATTCACCCGGTGGACATGTCTTGACTTTTATGGTCTACTTGTGAGTTTTTAGATAGGGAATAGATCTAGATCTAGAATCACAATTTTTTTTGGCTGAACATCCATATTTTTTGTTTCCAAAAGATGATTAAATGCATCAATAATTGTCGGTGTTTTGATGACCGACGAGTAAATTTAGCGCCGCGCGACTCGGGGATGTTGATGGTAGCACATGAGACATAAGAAAGTACACTGGTTCAAACTGGAGCCCTACGTCCAGTTCTCAGAGGGGGGTGCGACTTCGTGTTCCTCTAATCGAATGCTCTGAATGCTTACAACGGGGGCGCTCGTAAGTGAGTGCGAGTGTGTGTGGGCTAGCTCTACTGCATGAGCGTGAATGTTACAATAGAGGCGAGCCTCCAGAAGGTTGGATCTTGAGAGAGATCCCTCTAGAAGAAGGCCTACACCAGTGGAGATTTCCACTTCTATGACGAAAATCCTAAAGACGAATCCAAAATCATCATAGAAGAGCCACTTCTATGACGAATATTTCCGTTTTGTCATAGATCAGCGTAACGATCCTCTGGCTCCCCCTTTTCTATGACGAAATCAGATATCATCACAAAAAACCGTCATAGAACAACACAAGGTTCGTCATAGAATCACTCGTGCGACTGTTCACCACTCGCCTGTGACGATCTTCTTTAGAACTGTGACGAATAGGACTTCGTCATTGAACTAATTACACATCTGTGACGAACATTTTCGAATTGTGACGAGCAACACTTCGTCATAAAGTCTCGACGTGTACCTGTGGGACCCTTCTTCATTCGACGTGTAGCTGTGGGACCTGCAGTTACTCATCCGTGACGGTTGCCATTCATCATAAAGTCTCCGCTTCGTCATAAAAGTGACCCGCCATCACTCATCCTGGTATATATAATAATTTCAAAAAAAGTGGGATACCTAGGAGTCAAACACGGGACCTGGACCAAAGAATGTAACTTCTTTACCAGTGCGCTAGACGCTTGCCTGTGTTTGTATCTCTTTCGGGTGTTTAAAGTAGGTATTCTCTGTTTGGATGCCCTATAGGTTGACCTAAATTGGATATATCCCTTGCAGGTGGAAACAAATCTGGGCCAGCTGGACTTGTGGCGGCGGCAACGGCGGAGGATCCCCGGTCTACCGTGGTGGCTCAAGTGTCCTTTTCGAGGCTTTCCCGTGGTGCGTGCCGGTATTGGCGTCCGCGTGATCAGGTGTGTGCCGCGGCGCCAGAGGAGACCATGAAGCTCCATGAGGATTTGTTGCGCGCCATATCTTCTGGTAACTCTCCGTCTTCTACTACTGTGGCCTTGATGCCGTGAACATTTGTGGTTTGATGTGTGGACTCGTGTGCCGGTGTGTGCCAGTTTGATGTGTGGACTCGAGTGCTGGTTTGCTGTGGTGAAACTCTGGCAGCGGCTTGTTGCACATGTGTGAAATGTTAATTAATTTCTATGACGATTTCGAATTATTTTCTGTGATGTTTTCGAATTATTTTTGTGACGAAATGAATGTCCTGCCCGTGGACGAACCAGGGTAGCCCACGTGATCAAATAAAAGTTCCACACGTGGACGAACTAGTGCATTACACGTGGACGAACCAGGGCTACCCACATGATCAAATAAAAGTTCGACACAAGGACGAACCAGTGCATTACACGTGAAATAGCCAGGACATGACACTTGGGCTTCTAATAATCCGACACGTGGATGGAAGTGGTCAAGCCACGTGGCCAAATTAAGAAACAAAACGTGGACGGACAACACAGTGACATGTGATTGAATAAGAAACAGCCACGTGGACAAATAAAAAACGACACATGGTCCAATGAAGAATAGACACATGGGCTAACGACAACATGAAACGTGTGCCAATAAGAAACTGACACGTGAGACAATAGGGATCCAACACGTGGTCCATTAAGAACCTAAAACGTGGAAAAACCAGAGCACGCCATGTTAGCATAACGACCGTCTATGCCGTCATGTATGCATACGAAAACAGTTCTATGATGGTCAGCTTTTCGTCATAGATAAGACCACATCTATATGGTTTTCTAAAATTCGTCATGGATGTACAAATGTGACGCGACTTCTGTGACGATGGGGTTTTCATCATAAATTCGTCATAGAAGTGAAATTATGACGAATTTGGCGTATTCTATGATGAAAACAAAACGTCGTAGAAGTGGAAATCTCTACTAGTGCTAGCTCCTCTTATATAGTGCTAGGGCCAGGCGACAATTCAGAGAATGAGCTCCCGACCCGAGTGGTCATGAGCCCGAGAGGAGGGAATAGCTAGTGAGCCTGACATGTGGGCCTTCTACATCTTGTTCTTGAACCTGTTGGCATGTTCGGGACGGTCGCGTCGTTCTTGTTCCCCACGCCAAGGAAAGGGGCATCGTGGTGGCACTGTGGATGTCGTGGTTGTTCACCTAATGTCCTGTGTGTCGTAGCACCCATCGTGCGTCGTGGCCTCCGTCCTTGCGGTCGTCATCCGGGTGTGGCGTCATGGCGTCAGTACAGGATTGGGGTGGCCATCCTTGGAATGCTCGCCGTTCTTGTGGGTTGAGTGGTCGCTATCCCGACCTCGTGGGGTCGAGTCGTGGCAACTGCGGGCTTGGTCGCCCTCGAGGCGACTGGCCGCGGTCGCAAGGCCTGTGCCCAGAGTGGTTGGGCCCGTACACCCGACTGTCAAGTCAGATAGAGTTGGGCGGTGCAGGCCTGCCTTCATCACTGTAGTGCTATGGTGTAGTCACGTCCACGTGGGATGGTCAGAGGGGTGCTGGTTGAAAGGTCCTAATATGGCCAGAGAGGGGTGAATAGCCTAATAAAAATTCTACAAACTCACTAAGCAAAGTGGTTAGTAAAACAAAAGACTATAATGTGAGTTTGCGCTAGCACTACACAAGTGTTGCAAGCCACCTACCCAATGTCTAAGCTATGATCTCTATGACACACAAGGCTACCTAGGTTGCTCTACTCAACTAGAGAACTAGCTACTAAACACAAGAGAGCTAACCAAGCTACAAAACAACTACCACTAAGCGAGTATGAAAGAAAGTAATGCAATAAAGGTAGTAGGGGTGTTATACCAATCGTGGCAAACGATGATCCAATCAATTGATCAAGAATACCAATGAAATCCTCGGAGACAAGATGACACAAGATTTCTTACCAAGGTTCACTTGCTTGCTGGCAAGCTAGTCCTCATTGTAGCGATTCACCCACTTGGAGGTTCACGTGATAATAGGCATCACACGCCTAACCCGCAACCGGGTGCCGCACAACCAACACAAGATGGGGATCCACAAGCTACGAGCAATCCACTAGAGTTGCCTTTGACGAACTCCCGCGGGGAAGGCGCAAGAACCACTCACGAATCCTTGATTGGGGGCAGATACAATCACCAAATCCCCAACCGTCTAGGTGACGGCAATCATTAAGAGTAATAAGAAATCCACAATCACAATCACCACCTAGTGCCACCAAATATGCAACCTCAAATGCACACACTAGGGTTTCCCCCAAATCCTCTCAAGAATGAGCACCACGCTTGGAGAAGGAGAATAGAGGGAGGAGATGATCTTGAAGCTCTCAAAATCAACACTAGAACTCGATCTCTCACTTGAATGGAGCGCAAATCCTTGGGAGTGAGTGAGTTGAGAGAGGAGAGAGCTTGTTCTTCCTTTGGGGTTTCAAAGGAGCAAGTGAGGAAGAAGAATGAGCAAGAGATGGCAAGAAAGGGGGCTGCAGCACCCCTAAATCCCCTCAGCTCGCGCACAAGACCGTTGGGGCGGCTGGATCTGAGCTGAACCAGAAATTTCGGGTAGGGCCAAGAAAATTTCCGGGCAAGGGTCCTCTGTCCTGAGATGGGTCAAAGAGAGACGAAAAAATTCTGGGTAGGGCCGAAATTAATTCCGGTCGGACCCCCTCTGTTTGGGCGTGGTTGCTTCTTCTTTTTCCCTTCTTTTTAACCCTTTTCAAGGTGCTAAATCTCCCACAAAGTACCAAACAAATTAGCACTTAAGTTATCATTTTCACAAAGAATTTTCAGGGTTAATCTCACCACGTCACTAAGCTATTAAGCATATGCAAATGAGACTCATACTTAGTGGCACTAGATAACCGTTGCAATTAAAGATTTGCCCTCTTTATAGTACGGTTATATATCCTAAACCCAATCATGCACTCTATTGTGTCTTGACCGGCAAAACAAACACCCTATTTTATACCTTTGCCTTGAGCCCATAGGGTTTTGTTTTTCTCTTTCTCCTTTTCCAAGATATAAGCACTTGATCACCGTTTGTGGCCATCACCATCACCATCACCATGTGTGCCATCCTTGCTCAACCTTGAATGTGAACGAACCTTACTTCATACATCACTTAGAGCAAAATGTTAGTTCACTTAGGTTTCATCAATTATCCAAAACCAAATTAGGGCTTTCACTGGTGTTACCCCTAGGGCCCTATGGTTCGTAGGGCGGCTTGTCCTCTCTGTCCAGGGAGTGGGCATCGGGCGCGTGCACGCCCTGTTAGGGCCAGTGCATTGAGTGTGCTAGCCGTCCCTGTCCTTCCCGGGGCGGCCAGAGCCTGGGCGACATGGTCGCGTGCAACCTGAGAGGTCACGGAGGAGCAGGTGTCGACATGGGCCGTCGTGTGCTGCAAAGATGTTGAGTGACCGAGGCGGGCCGCATTCCCTGGGCCTTGGCCTGCTGGGCCATCTTTGGTACTCGGAAGGCCGTGCCTTGGGGTACCCCGAGTACACAACCCCGACAAGATTGAATATTAGTTATGACAAATTAATTAATTTCTTTTTATGGTGACCATTGTTGGTGTAGGTTTTGTATGGACAGTGACGTGATTAATGTAAAGCTGATAGGTTTTATGGTCTATCTTTTTTTGGGGGGGGGAATAGGGTTTTATGGTCTATCAGGTAGTTTTTAAATATGAATTAAGTTTGCAGCACTGCTAGCGCCCGGACCAGGGTTTACAATTTCAGCGAAATATCGCCAAAATTTTTGAAATATCGTCTTTTTCGCTGATGTCCAATAATTTTTTATATCAGTCAAAAATTTTCGGTTAAATCATATTTTTCTCCAAAATTACACCAAACCACACTAAAACGACCCTCCATATCCTATAGTCTTATCAAAGCCCTAGATTTGTTCAAATTTATTTAATTTTGTCACTCACACATTCGAGGGCACTAGCATATATATGTAGCTCACCCACGGTCAGCTCGCTGTATTATCTTGGCTCTACTTCTGTGATATATTGTGTTATTTCGTTGATGTTATATAAGTTTATGATGGATGATGGATTACATAGTTTTTCACAGTGAAATGATGCCAAATTTTTTAAAAGTCAATTTGAATTTATTTAAATTTGACTTGATAGAAATTTCGTATTTACCGTGGGACCAAATTTTTTTCATACCAGTATTGTAAACCCTGGCCCGGACATCTAGCCTCTGGCTACATCGATCTGGACACATGTCCCAGACATCCAATTCAAGGAACTAAACCATTAGACCCCATGTCTTCCTCTACGCACGTTTCAATCCGCACTAAGAGCACGCAGCGGGATGTCGCGCCCCGTCCCTGTTCTAGAGGTCACATCTCCTCTGCAACATTGAGTTCTCCCAAAGACGTCCTCAAGATAATCTTGTGCAACATAAAAAGAATATCATGTGCTGCAACATCGCAAAATCAACCATGGAACTTGAAAATGAAAACATCTCAAATCACCGTTCAGTGCTGCAATATTTGAAACTAGTAATATCAACAACTAAATTCACTTACCACAACATGGAGAAAAAGTTAAAACTCATAAGTTGCAACATTAGGGGAAAAGACGGTCCCAACATTAAAACTCACTCTCTACAGCGCATTAATCATTTATTGCAACATTCGAAAATCATCTCTTGCAACATCCCAAAAATCCCATGGGAGAAACAGTAAACACACAACATTATAAATCAGATATTGCAACTTCACTGGTCATATAGGCTAGGATGACGTACAATAGAAAGGAAGATGGGTTGCCCCTAGCCACCTTTGACCTTGCCGGAGGGAGGAGGGAAAAGGTCCCTCTCTCCCTGCGCCAAACCGGGCTCTCCGCGCTGGGGGATCAAGTGGCAGCAGGGAGGCGGGATGAGTAGTTGAGGATGATGGGGCCCAGAGCCACGCTGCAGGAGGCCGCTGCCGTGGAGGCTGCCATATGCTCCGTCGGCCTCGACTTTGACTTCCGCATTAGATCGGGCTCCCTGCGCTAAGGTATCGAGGTCCGACGAGCCCCCACCATGTGCGGGCGGGAGTAGCGAGGCGGGATAAGCGAGTGAGGATGATGGCACACAGATCCACAATGTAGGAGGGTGCCGCTGCGGAGGCCGCCATACGCTACATCGGTCTTGGCTTTAACATAGGTGGTGAGGAGCATGGATAACAATGGATGGGTGGGGAGGACAGAGAGCGACGCTGAAAGAACACCAGGCATGCGTCCGATATTTGTAGAGGCGTCCGGACGCTCAGTAGAGTATCATTTTCATTAAGCTTGCATCAATGATGTGTTCACTCTTAATAGTTTTCAACTTTCCAATTTTGTTGATTATAATTATAAATGAATATTAACTATTGTTTGATTTACAGTTATTTTATATTCTTGTCACCGAATTAATTATTTTTCTTTGGTGTCTTAAAAGATGGACATGAACTTATGGATGCACGGCTCAACAAGGTGGAAGCCACTTTTCTGTGATGAAGTGAATGTATTCATTAAAAACCCCGTAGAGACACATGTGATGACTAATAATGAAATTGAAATTCATTGTCCGTGTAGTTACTGCAAGAACAATCTCACATGGAAAGATGCAAGTACAATAAGCTCCATGAAGGACAACACGGTTTGGATCCATCATGATGAAGCGGTCTTTGATGCAAGAGCCGGAGGTAGAATTTCATATATGGACGCATGTGTAGCTGATCTTAATGCTGAAATGGTTGGCTACAAACAAGGTGGTGGCACTGGGGATGGTGAACGGGTCGGGGATTGTGGTGGTGGCGGAGGCAATGACAGTGGACATGTCAGTGACTAATATGATGGTGATTATTTAGTGGAAATGCTTCGGAACATTAGACCAGAGGTGTTAATCAGGAGTGCAAAAGGTCTAGAAAATTTGGAAAGGGTACAAAGCATGACGAAAGGAGAGAGAGAGAGAGAGAGAGAGAGAGAGAGAGTTTGTATGGCATTATAAAGGGTTATGCCAACTCATTGGATGGTGCTACATTTTGTGCTTAAGATGTTGACCCAAAGGCTAAGAATGGGTTGGTCAGAATACAGTTTTTGGCCTGTGCAAATCGGCTTAGGTTGGTTTTCCTTGACCTCGTTCCGTGGTCAACCATTGTGGTCCATGCATTCTGGCACTCGAGGCGTGACCAATATAACTGTCAACAATTACATGCAACACATAAGCACACACTAAATGTTAAGTTGGGATGTTTGCACTAACAAACATTATACAAAAATTAGGAACATCGTATAGTCACTAAAGTATGAGTAGCGTTGGTTTCCTTTGTGGTTGTCCTTATTGAAAAAACAAAACAAAGTTTCCCCGCTTCAAATCCTATAGGGTCTTAGTGATGAAGACAGGTAGCAAAAGTGCAAAGAAAGCAATGATGAAAAGCATAGCCTTTTTCCAATCAAGCTTGAATCTTCCAGGCCTCCCATTTTGTGGAGCCACCACAAATTCAACAATTTTGTCTTGTTTAGGGGTCTGTGTATTTTGTGGGGACACTTCTGCTTCAACAATGTCTTGTGGAGAGGGGTTTGGATTTTGTGAGGTTGCTGCTTCAATAATTTTGTCTTGTTGAGGTGGTTGTGCATTTTGTGGCTCTGCTGCTTCAACAATTTCATCTTGTTGTGAGGGGTGCGCATTTGGTGGAACCACTAGGGCTTCAACAATTTCATCTTGCTGTGGCTCCCATGTGTTGGTAATATTGATTACTTTACCCTTTGTGAAGCCACGAAGCTTATCCTCGATACTAATCTTAGTTGTGGTATCAACCTCTAACCTCGTAAGCGTTGTTGAATTTTGAAGAATGAGAGGAATGGTTGTCAACTTTATGCATCTTGATAACCTGAGTATATGAAGTTGTGGCAGATCCTGGCTCTGTATATCAGACCATGTATGCAGAGCTTTCATGTCACCAATGAAAAGTTGCTGGAGCCTGCGGAATGCTACCTTCTTGGCCTGCAGGTCACCCCTAAACTCCATCCCAAGCGAGCATAGTCTGACAAACCCTGTAACAGCTAGAAACTTGAGCTGTGGCAGTTCTCCCAGTGAGGGGAGTTCCTCACACCATACACAATTTTGGAGGTGGAGTCGTTGCAGGTTTGAGAGCTCTAATATCCATGAAGGGTATTCCTTCCCATAGTAATTCTCAATTTTGAGATGTACTAGGCGTTTGTGTGGGACAAACCTGTCAAGAACTTCCCTTCTTTTGTCTATCATTTTATCTTGCACCAATGTAGGGTCAGCATTAATGTAACATAGCTCAAGCTCCTTAAGCTGATACTTTTTAACTAGGACATTTTCAGGTGGAGGCTCTAAGATTTCCTCTAGCTTATCAATACGAATGAAGAATACCAAGTTTCTTGGGAAGTTTAAGATGCAGCGATTGTAGCGAACCATACTTTCCCATGGGGAAGCCTTGCATAGAGATAAGCTCTTCCATGCCAGAAAAGCTCCAGTTTATATCTCTGATACCAGTACCTGAAATGTCAAGGCACCTCAAATGACTTAGCTGCCCAATGCCCTTTGGAAGTGTCTGTACTAGTGAGCAGTTTCTGAGGAGCAAGTACTGGAGCATTATCAGGTTTACTATGCTCTCAGGGACTGTTCCTATCATTGTTTCAGAAATATTCAAGTACCGAAGATGCTCTAGGCGTCCTATAGCAATAGGTAGACCTCTAATACCCTTCACTTCACGTAGGTCAAGCACTCTTAAAAGATTTAGCTGTTTGAACGTGTCGATTCCATCTTGTATTATGCTCTTATGAAGTACTAGTGTCCTCAGGTACTTCATCCTTCTTAGTCCATGCAGTGATATGCTTTCGCCATTTTTTGCATCTTTTCTGGCTTCATTATTATTTCTGCGGTTATTTGCCATGTTGTCATTGATAATTTCTTCTCCTCCTATGATCTCACCATTTTCACCATTTTCATTTTCATTGTCATTGTCATCGTCATTATGATCATCTACCTTATTGTTTTTAACTATGGACAACCGCCGTGCTTCGAAGAGGTTTGCTGTAGACATTGATTCATTGCAGAAGTTTTCATGATCAGATACATCCTTTGCGAAGGAGCGGATCATGAGAGGCATCTTTGCTCCTGTCACACCATCATCTCCAAACTCAAGATGGAGGAGACCTCTTCCAATCAACTCATCAAACCATTGCTTTGCAACCTCTTCCATGGTGAATTTTCTCTTCTTAAGAATGAAGCCCTCAGATATCCATTGTTGTATAATGTACTGTTTCTCGATGAAGAAATCTTCAGGGAAGACTGAACAGTAAAGGAAGCATTGTCTCATGTAAGATGGTAAATCCTGAAAACTCAAGTTGATCATGTATTGTTCCTCTAGTGAAAGGTCCTGAAATGCAGTCCGGCAGGTAGTCTCCCAGTCATGCCTTGTCGGCTCTTGGGCCCTATACTCCTGATGGCCAGTGGGAGACCATCACATTTCTTTACTATCTTTTCCCCAATTTTCCATAAGTCTGCTTCATCATTCTCACTGATCGAAGCTCTTCTAAAGAGCAAGCTCAAAGCATCAATGTTATTCATCCTTTTGACATAATGGATATGGCCACTTCCGATTCTTTTAGCAATATGCGTATTTCTGGTAGTTACTATCACTCTGCTGCTTTCACGGTTGCCCTGTTGCAGAGGACCCTCCAACAATGCCTCCCAAACATTTTCTGTCCAGATAGAATCAACTACTAGCAAGAACTTCTTATTAGCTATTTCAGCCCCTAAGTACATTAGCTGAGCTTTAGTTGGTCCTTCCTTACGACAATCTGTCCGACAATCTGGCCATATTATCAGTGAACTCAAATCATTGGAGAAACGTATCCATAATTTTATCTCAAAGTGTTGAGCGTTACCAACACCAACCTTGACTTTGTGATATATCCTGCGAGCAAGGGTAGTCTTGCCAATTCCAACCATTCCAACTATCGCAATGAGACGACATTTTTTCTTGGAGCTATGTAGTAACTCAATTATATTACTAGCATCACTGTCAACATAATCACCAACAATATCAGCATTGTAATCAGGTGCTGTCTTTCCATATGACCGAATTGCGTGCTGGTTTGTCTTAGTCTCATCTTTAAGTCGATCTAGTATGCTCCCAAAATCCACGTTCAACTCCTTTATGGCAGCAGCAAGTTTCCTGTTATCAGAGAAATCACTGCAGCTAAGCGACCTTCTGAGAGATCCCTGCACAACAAATGAACAAACAATTATTTCGAATATTTATTATTTGAGCTTGCCCTTGAACTTAGATTCTTCCTTTTAAAAAGTCATGCAGGATCAACATGGAGAGGACCTTTGAGTTTTGAAAGAGAGAAAAAAACACCTGTGAAACACATATTAGTGTAGGCACACTAGACCGCAAAAAATAAGTACATCCACCTAATATTTGGTGAATTGATATTTTACTTAACTAATCAGAGGTCCCAATAAAGCCACTATGTTAATTCTCACGAGACACATTAGAAAAAATTCTAAAAATTCTTATAAAATTTAGAAACATACATATGGTGAAACATATAGAGTAACTCATAAACTTACCATAAGCAGAAAGAGATTATAGAGCAATATATTGTAGGTACCAAATTTATTAATGAGTTTATAATATTTATGTCTTTTATTAAGAGCTAACCCGTGGAATAGCATGGTTTGATAAATTAGTTTGAAAATGATATGAGTAGATTGTCTTGAAAAAGAGAAGGGAATTTGCTATGTCTCGTAGAAGCAATCCAACACTTCACTTATTTGTAAATTGAGGGAGTAGTGGACTTACTATGCCTTTCTCGTTGTTTTAGAATAGTTTAAAATATGCGTTGAGTTACTGCATGGTCCATTCATTTCATATCTTTGAAGCAACTAACTACAGAAGGACTACGAAATGCTCCGTCTCTCCCTCTCTGATCCCTCTTTCTAAGTCAATTTTTTTTATGTTTGATCAAATTTATAAAAAAAGACACAAATATTTATAACACGGAATGAGCACACTATGAAAATATATTTTATGGTTTATCTAATCATACTAATCTGGTATTATAAATCTTTTATAAATAAATTTAGTTAAAATTCAAAAAACTTTGACATACAACTCTAGAAATTGATTATTTCAAGGATGGAAGGGGTATAGGCAGCTGGCACTAATAATAACATGTGATACATTCCAAATCAGTCTTCCAATGTTTTCTATAAATTAAGGAAACAAAAATTTGCTCCAGATGTCAATTTTTTTTTATTGTTACAGGGGCCGCTCCTTTTATCTATATACCTAATAATAAAGAGGCAAAATTTCAGGCCATTTTTTTTGTCCATCCATTTTTTTTGTCCATCTCTGTCTAACTACCGGACAATAAAGAGTTTCTTTCGCCCAGACTAATATATATAACACGTGCTCATACAAGTTACAATAACTCTTGTCTAGCGCGATACGGAGTTCGCTTCCAAACCATATTGGGTCACGTATTTGACCCAGACTCATAAGTTATGCTATATTTATTGTTTTCTAATCTTTATAGAAAAATAGTAGAAGTTAGAACGAAGAGTACTGGAAAATCGGACAAAAAACAGAACATGAAACCAAACGGGAAACATTGAAAGATACACGATGTGGAGAAAAAGGGAAAGAACAAAAAAAGGAAAACGGAAACAGAAAAAAAAGATACACAATGCGGAGAAAAAGGAGAAAAAAAAAAGGAAAACAGAAACAGAAAAAAGAACGCAATAAAAAGAGAACGCAAAAAAAGGAAAACAGAAAAAAAAACGAAAAAAAGAAGGAAAACGGAAACAGGATGGTCCTTCTGCTCGGCTCATCCTTGGACCGCAATGCACGGGCAGGTCACGACCAGCCCATCCCCAATGCCTCTGTCGTCTGCCGTGTTTCTTTTTTTTTCTTCATCTGTTCTGTTTCCATTTTTTGTATTCTTGGTGTTTCCTTCTATTCCATTTTATTTTTTTTCATTGGTTGAGTGTTTCCTTTTTCATCCTCCGCATGGTTTCTTTGGCATTATCCTTTTCTATTTAGATTTGGATTCGGATCTCTATCCAATTTACTCGGAGGTATCTATTTTATTTGAATTAGAATACGATTCCTAACTATACTTGTGTCCAATCCATTTTATATAAAACAGAAGGTGTTATATAAAATAGGAGGGTTGTAGGGACGAGTAGAGACACATACCTACATTTGAGGAGTTATAGTTAGGAGGAGGTGGACAAAAAAATAGGCTAAAATAAGATTAGAGTAATTTCTATTCTTATATCTTTTTTCTATTCGGATTTGAATTTGGATTAGGATCCATATAGATATAGATATGGATTAAAGTTATGATATATTGCGAGTAAATATTTTTGTGCTTTACAATTGAAAAAAAAACCAAGGTTGTACTCTCTATTGTAAATTGTAATCATTCTGGCTTTTCAAGATATATATACATTTTACTATGTATTTAGACATAATGTAGACGTAGAAGCGTAGTAAAAGCTATGTCTCTAAAAAGTCCAAACAACTTACGATTTGGGACAATGAGAGTATTTAAATTCATTACAGACTTAATAGGACATTGTCATATTATTAACGATATTGACTTTATGATGGATGTCATGATCATCACAAATAAATTATAGCCATTAAAATTTATGAAAAAGTAAAATATAAATAGATATTTAACATTTTTGTCCTTATTTTATTAATGTCTAATAGTTGTTTTTCTTCCATTGCAATGCACGAGCATATTTGCTAGTATACCCCTACATTTCAAACCAGTGCAACAACAAAAGTGTTTATATTAACACATATGGTTGAAGTCAGCATACCCTGTGCTTCTTGTCGTTCTTGATGATCCATTGGTCGACGACGTTCTCGATCTGGTACATGTGGTCCTTAACCCGCTTCAACCAGTACCTGCCCTCCTCGTCGTCCAGCATCACCTTGCGCTCCGCCGACTTCATCATCAGCGCCACGCGCTCGTGGTTCTTCTTGAGCCTGTTGACGTCGTCCTTGACGGCCCAATGCTTGCTGATCTCCGCCACCACCAAGTTGGCGAAGAAAGTGGTGAGGCTGGAGGTCATGGAGGCCAACACGTGGTCCGCGACCACGACCATCGTCGATTGATGGCTCTCCGATCCTGCTGCTTGCCTGATCGTCGAGGTCATTCAATTCAGGTTAATTTAGTGCTACTGCTAGCTAGGAGGAGGATGCACATCGTAGAAATGCATGCAAAACGACCTAAAAACAGAAGTAGTAGTGGTACCTCACCGGCCGGCCGGGTCGATCAGGAGATGTCTCGACGATGGCGCCTTATTTTGGCCCGGGGAAGAAGAAGAAGAAGAACTGCTATGGAAGAGGGGGGAGGGAGGGAGTAGGGATTTATGGTGCAACAGACAAACGCGGGAGTGGACAGCTAGACGACCCGGCCCAATCAAGCAGAAGCAGGTATGTAATAATGATGATTTGATTTCTATTGGTCGTCGTTGTTCAAACTTGGGGCTTGTTTAGATGCCACTAAAATTCCAAATTTTTACACTGTCTCTGTCACATCGAATCTTTGGACACATGCATGGAACATTAAATATAGATAAAAAATAACTAATTGTACAGTTTTGTTGTAAATCACGAGATGAATCTTTTGAACTAAATTAGTCCATGATTGGACACTAATTGCCAAATACAAATGAAAGTACTACAGTAGCCAAATTCCAAAAAAAAATTACATCTAAACACCCCCTTGCTCTCTGGCTCTCTCTGCCTCTCGATCGTCAGACTGGTGATGAGAGTATATTTAATTTAGATCTGTACATATGTGCATGCAACCCAGTTGACTTGGACAGACGACCGATGCTATGCCTTGCCGCTATCCCAGATCCATCGTCCAACGACCGGATTAATGAATCCCAGACCCACCTCCAATCGCCCTCCACCGATCCTTCTCGCCACGCCTAACCACGCCCCCAATGATTTTTAAATAGCTACTCTAAAAAGAATTATATTGGCTAATAAGAAGAGAGATCAAACAGCTAGCGTCTTCTAAATAGCTACTCGATCTAGCACGATCTACCAGAAATAACTCTTGCTCCTACTACTCTCCTCTATAATATTTTTTTTATTATTTCTAAGCCTTATCTAACAAGCTATTTGAAAGTTGACATTGAGGACACCCAAAGGCCTAGCTGGATGCCACTACCAATGCCCGACCTCAAACCCTTCTGATGCCTTACTATTTCATCGCGACGTAACCGTACCTAAGCACTGCCAGAGCTCTCCTTCCTCCCGGAAGTCCTGATGCATTTGTCATGGTGCCACTTCCTCACTGCTGCTAACTACTACCTGTTGAATCTAATCTTAGCATAAACATATAGCACATGTACACAGGATCTTATACAAAGACTAACACATGACTATAGATCATACATAATGCGGAATACTAATTAGATGGGTACCAGACCAGTGTTGGCGGTTGCCATCAGCGCCTCCGGTATTGATGCAGCCATCAGTGGTGGTGTAGATGATGGTAGACCACCGGCTGAGGATTTAGGAACCCTCTGCAGGTGACAAACGTGATGTGTCGGGTAGTGGCAACCTTCTGGACGCCACCGGCACCGGCCTAGACAGGATATGGACCTTTCTAAACCCTCCAGCGCCTAAGCGATTGGTTTTTTATTTGACTCACGTGGTTGAATGGGTTGTGGTTGAATGGGTTGGAGATGCCAGGGGTGCCGCCTCTTATTTATATATGCGTTGTAGGCTAGGGGACCGAACCCTAGAAGATCTAAGGGTTGCCACCGATCACAGCAAATCTAATCTGTTGGATATACATGACAAGTGAACCAGAAACTTAACACTTAACTAATCACGTAATTAATCTTAGGATTAGCCGAGATCATTGACCAATATTGTTATTCAACTGCAAAGAACAATATCCACCATTAGTTCGAAGAGGAAAAAAAATCCATGCAGCATACAAGCCTAGGTGTGATACAACACGAATAAGAAACAGCGAGGCTCGATATAAACATTCTTCGCGCAACATAAAAATCTATCCAGAGGAAAAGCTCAAGTGATGTCACGGATTGAAGTTGATCATTGTGAGCAGAAGCTTCCAGGTAGGCGCCAGGAGATACAAAAAAAAATATGGGCAAATGGATTTGTGATGCATCAAGACACATGCTGACAATGTCCTCAGCTGAAATTAATGTAGGAGGTTATGAAGTAATAACTAAAATGGTCGTGTTGCACAGGGTAGCATATGTTTCCATGGCACACATAAATGACGATGGCCTCATGGCCCTACTTACACACCACTGGTACTCCAATAATACTTCATGTAAGCCAAGTTGGTGACGCAAAGCTGAGAACAACATTAACAGTTAGCATCAAAAAAAACTGGGACAAGCTAGCGATGAAGCAGCAGTATCTAGTCAGGTAAAAGTGCAAACCCACCCTTCCAAAGCCTTCCATGTCTTGTAAAGTCGGTCCAATGTTGCTCTGAACAGACACCTAAACTACCATGGATTAGGATCACAACATCAATAGACATTTAATCGAACACCTAAACGACAGGCATGAAGGTGGCAGTACAGACAAACAAGCGGCAGCAGTACAGAGCAACAAGCATAGCACAAGCTAGAGCGACGACTCCTCCCAAATCCAACATAATTTCCATCCCAGCAATCTTCCGCGTGCAGCCAGAGCAGGAAGCCCTGGTACCGCGAGGAACCTCCACGAGCGTTGGGATAGGGAGGAGTCAGCAGGGAAAGGGAGAGGGAGAGAGAGAGGAAGAGATAGGCACCTAGGGTTTCATGGAGCACATGGAAGACGTGGCCCGGCGAGACGATGCCGCATCGGGGGGCAGTTGTGCCGGTGAGCACCGGCAGAGCCCGCTCGGCCGCGTCATGGCTGGGGACGGCATCCGTTGGGGCCCCCACGAGCGGGGGTGGCCACCTACTGCATTGGCGCAGCACCTGGCAGGGGCCTCCGTCGCCCTGCCCTTGCGCCATGCAGGGAGAGGGGCGTGGAGGAGGAGGAGGGTGGCCGCCGCCGCGCCGAGGGCCAGCCACTACGCACAGGTCGGGGAGCGGCGGCGGTGGAGCGGACGAGCGACGGGAGAGGGGAAGAGAAGACAAACCAACATATTTTGCGAAGCGTCTAGAAAGAGAATCAGAAGCTTGGTATATATTTGCCTGCCCGGATTCAGTCGAGAAGTCAGAGAAACCGAAGAGAAGCAAACAAGAAGCCGTGTAAGGTAAGTAGAAGTAGGAGAAGCTGCTTCAGGTGAAAGCTGATCCAAGCGATCTGGACCGTCGAATGGCAGATCAAACAGCAGGAGGAATTCTGGGCGACGTGGCTGTGGTTTCTCTCAGAGAATTCATCAGAGAATATAGGGTTAAATTACTATTGAGAAATTTTACAATGGTTAGAAAACACATGAGTCATTCATTGGACGAGGTCGGACAGTGAAAAAATAGGAGGTAATAAAGTGAAAGTACCTGGAGGTACCAAATAGGTTAGGATAATACCAAATTAGATGGGCCAATACTAAAATATGTATGGCAACATCTATTATTCATTTTCTATTTTATTTTTGAATAAGGGTAAATCAATCATTTTAGTACTGTCATTTAAGGGGAAAATAGGATTTCCCATGTCATCTCTCTCTGAATCTAAACCAGTGTCGTGGCCGGTTGGCTCCTATATCAGTCTTCCTTTCTTTTTTTTTTCTCCCCTTGCTGGAAGTTTTGTCTTGGACGGCCAACACCGCCTTGCCGGCGGCCGTGAGATTGCGCTGCCACCGTCGTGCTGCCATCCTCGCACACAAAGAGCCGCTAGCACAGAACGACCATTGACTGGCTCACATGACGAAGCCGCCCCTGGAGGTGGCGCCGACGACGAGCTTCTCGATGGCGGCGTGCGCGGCGAACTCGACGATGGACTTGGCCACGTCGTGGTCGTCGAGCACCACGTCCTTGCAGTGGATCTGTGGCATACAATACAGAGCACACCAGACATCGTGAAATCGCACCGTGTAACACTGCTGCTACCATATGCTACGTTTGATGTGTGCAGTGCGTTGCGTTACGTCTTTGCGCGTGCAGAAGCAGCGGAATGGGAGGAAGAGGTCCTTCATCTGCGGGTCCGTCGGCTGCTTGTACCCGGCGGCGTCCTCCAGTCCACCCCACCTGCACGCACGCCGTCGTCGTCAGAAACAGAGCAAACCGACGAGGAAACTTTGGTCATGTCGTGCTGTGGATGAAGGATGAAGCTCGCCTGAGGTGCCCTTGGTGTTGACATTGACGAGGACGATGGTCTGGCCCTTGTGGGCGAGCGTCTCGGTGGCGTACTTGAGGGCGTTCCCGGGACGAGAGGGTTACCTCAAGTTTCAGAAGGGCACCTCAGTTATTAAAATACCCTCTATAATATATTTTTCAATTAATAATTTAAACAATAGAAAAAGATAAATGAACCTGTAGATACCTCGTATTTTTTCAACCATTGTAAAAAATCTCATTACTATTATGCAACATTACTGCTAGCACACACTGCTTTTGCAACAGAATGACCACAGTGACGGTGTCGGAACTTTTGGTTGCATTGCATCAGGAGCTGTAAATAAAATCACGTACCAGTAAAAAGCAGTCTACAAAAGAGTTCAGGGCCAAAGCCAGAAATATCAACGAAAATAACTAATCCACAAAATGATCAGCTGCACAAGCTCTAACCATAAAAAACAGATCAAGCTGTCCACATCAAGGTTTTTTATCGGTAGGAAAAAAATTTCGTTCCCTGGCGATAAATATGAAATTTCGGAAATTTCGGAAATATTGGGTCAAATTTAAATAAATTCAAAATGATTTTAAAAAAATTTGGCATTATTTCACTAGAAAAACTCTCTAATCCATCATCAATCACAAATTTATACAACATTAACGAAATAACATAGTATATCACCACGGTAATACAGCGGGCTGACGGTGGGTGAGCTGCATATGCTAGTGCCATTGAATGCATGAGTGAGAAAATTAAGTAAATTTGAAGAAATTTAGGGCTTTGATAAGACTAGAGGACATGGAGGGTCATTTTAGTGTGGTTTGGTGTAATTTTGGAGAGGAAGATGAATTTAAGCGAAAAATTTTTACCAATATAATTTTCGCCGTGCCTTACATCTCCATGGGCACGCTCGTCACCTCTACAGGAAGGTGGGTGGGTGGCTCCAGTTCGTTTCGATTGCCCGGTGCTGCGATTGCTCGCGATTCCCCCGCCCCCCTGTTCTTGCCTGCGCTCCAATTGCTCTGATTCCGCGATCTCGGGGTGTCTTGCTCGTCCTAGCTTCGATCGATCGTTTAACTGATTTTGTGTCCCTAGCCGCGTTTTTTTGGCAGCAGGAGGATCCTTTTCTTTGGGCTATTTTGCTTGATTTGTCCCGGAGCTGCCTGTGTGTCTTGTGGAAGCCATTTCGCACATCAATTGCCAGGAGACTGAGATTTTCTGGCCGCTTTTTTTGGGCCCTCTGGAAATTTCTCGTGACACAGCTGTGCAATCTTTTGATCTCGAAGATATTTGCCTCAGCTCCTGTAAAGCCACAAGCTTTTCTTGGGACCAGCCAATTTTGCTGAATATATATTCGCTTTTCCCCACGAAGTATTTTGCAAAATAAATCATTTTCTTAGCGTTGGCTGCAATTTTCCACTCTTTGTATAAAGGCCACAGTTTCTCTCTTATTCTCAAGGTTATATTCGATGATTGAATCTCTTGCTGCCAGGAGAAGAGCGTGCTGGCCATGTCTTTCCCAGCGTGCTTGTCCGCCTTCTTGGACGGCTCGGGGGCAGCCTCGTAATTTGTCTGTGTCCACACAATGTTGGGGGGCAGTTTTGGGATTTGACATGTTTAGGCTTCACATTGGAAGCTTGGAAAATTCCATCCTGCCGTCCTGTGGCGGCTGCAGACAGCATATGCAGCCTTCCCAGTTGGTCCTCATGTTGTACCCTGCATATGTCTGTTTCCTATCTGCACATTTTGTTGAACTGTTTGCACAAGTTACACTCGTTAGAGTCTAATTCGGGGCACTTAGAAATCACAATCATTCCAGAAATGAGCATATGTATTTCCCGAATACACTGAAAATGTCAAGGGGATCTTTAAAGGCGTGTCGAACTGGGCTGAGTTAGTTTTATTTTCTTATATACACAGATTGCAAACTCGGTAAATGAGGGGAGGCTTGTGCCAGAGGACATCATATTTGGATTGCTGACGAAGCAGCTTGAGGACGGATACAACAAGGGTGAAACTAGGTTCATTCTTGATGGGACTCCACGGACCCGAATGCAAGCTGTGAGTATCTTGCATTCTCAGACAATCACAGAGGATTTAGTTACATCCTGGTACCATGTAACCATCACAGAGGATGGACACCAAATTACTTCCAGATTGGTGTGATTGCACTCATATCTGATTTGTTCATCATTTCACATGTTTCAGGAGATTCTTGATGAGATTGTGGATATTGATTTGGTTCTGAATTTCAAGTGTGCTGATGACTGTTTCATGAAGAAGCGATCGAGGGGCGACATCTGCTCCCACTGTGGACAGCTCTTTGATGTCAGCAATTCAGCATCTACGAACTGTAGCCCCAGCCTTGGAAGTTATACATGGAATTCTCAGGTAGAACCTGCTGGTGTTGTAGGCCTGGAAGCCTCAAGGATGGAGAGGATGCGCACTTATGCTAAGCAGGTAATGCTTAACATTTTGTCTTGACCTTGCTTTATGCCAAAGGATGCCTAGAACATTATGCCCTTAGCCCCTTACTGACCAGGCTAGTGATTCTATTGTCAGACCTTACTAAACTTGTTTCTGTACAAAAAAAGAGAGAAAAAAAGAAAACCACAGTTCTTCAACTTATGATTCTAGGGATCGAGGCTATTGCATTATTGTTGTTCAAAGCTCAGAAGGTGGAAAATCATGATGATATCTAATATGGAATTTCAAAATGCAGACCAAGCAGCTGGAAGATTACTACAAGAAGCAGAGGAAAATTGTGGAACTGAAGACATCTGCTCGCCCTGGGGAAACATGGCAGGGGCTTGTAGCTGCCCTGCACCTCCAGCATCTGGACTCACCCCCAACACCGCACAAACTCACTGCGTAAATATTATTAATTATGTTATGTCTGAGTAGAGTCTAAAAGGATCTGAATTCGGATCCTGCCTGCAGCATATCTAATATTCCTATGTTTTGTGGGTTCTGGCTCGAGAGAGTCAGTCGGCTATGTCTTTTTTTGGTTATTGTTATAGATAAGGTAAGCAATTTTGCAGACGCGCTTATTATATGGTTGTAACCGAGAGTTTTGGACTTGCCTTTGCTGCAAGTGTACTCGCTTGTATGCACCTTTGAGATATCTTGGCTTGCTCCATTTTGGTGTCCGTTGTCCACATCATTTCACCAGATGTTTTGTTCTGGGCATGACACTGATATTCATGTCCCTTTTGGAATCCTGAAGACAGCATATGTGATGGTAAATTTCAGAAGCATGTGTTGGAGCTAGACCGGTTTTCGTGAGCTCCAGTTGTCAGCCACATGGAGCATGTATAGAATATCTTCTGATTGCTGTAAAATTTTTACACGATTTCTGTGAAATTCTTGCATTTTAAACAGGCATTTCTTTACACGTTCTGTAAAACTTTTACACGACTCCTATGTTTTTTTTTGCATTTTATTTGGCAATTTTTTATGAAATTCTTGCACTTTAAACGGACAAATTTCTACACTTCTCTGCCTCATCAGTAATAAGATGGGCAAACGATGGATACGGTACAACTATGCTCCAAGACTAAGCTTAGTAAGATGATCTAGGAGGCCACACCATTTAGGCTGCATGCATTGAACTTCTATAATTGATGTTTAGGCATGGACGACTTCTGTAAATTGGATGTTTCAGATTGAACTTATATTGACGTGTTTATGTGTGAATTGGATGAAATTAGTGATGATCGTGCTTTCTTTGATGCCTGTGCTGTGAATTGAACCAGTTCTGACTTAAAAGTGAACCAAATTTATGTAAAATTCAATTAAAACAGGATGTGCTTGGGCCTTCTCACTACTCTTGGATGGTGGATCCAATCGACTGAGCAGAATTGAATTTGGACCAATGATTGATGCTTAAAACCGACCATGCAAATAGCGTTCATAGCTACGGTTGATACTCGAGGTTGACGGTACATATATATCTGTTCGCTTGAGATAATCAGCCAGCCAGCAGTGTTTTTCTCTAAAAAAAACCAGCCAACAGTACTTTCAGCCAGCCAGATCAGCCCAAGCGAATAGACTGATGATCATCGTCAACGTTTGCCACTGCAAGCCAATGGTACAAAATGGTTTTCACCTTCAGGTGAGAAACCAACGGTACTGAATGCAATTTCTACTAAAAATGCCAGTGAAAACTCTTTGGAACCGAGGATACAGGGTTTTCTGTAACAGTGCTAGTACACACTGCTTTTGCAACAGGACTGACCAGAGTGATGGTGCTGGAACTTTTGATTGAATCAGGGATTGTAAATAAAATCTTCCACTAGTAAAAACCAAAGCCTACAAAAGAGTTCAGGGCTAAAGCCAGAAAAATCAAGGAAAATAATTACTTCACAAATGATCACTGCACAAGCTCTAACCATCAGAAACAGATCAAGCTGTCCACAGGACGTATTGTGCTCAAGTATATGATGATATACAGTACAAGATGGCTTACAGTGGCACATTCGGGTCACTGACGCAATTTTGTTACAATAAAAGTAAGAAGACCTACAAACACAGCGTACAGAAAAAGCAAAGATAATTCTTCTGATGGATTGCGATCAGAGAGAATGAGATTCGCCGGAAGCAATGAAACAACAATCAGAAACACCATGTGAAAGATTTTCTTGTAGGTCTCATCAGCTGGAGCTGGTCCCAGTGGCAGGAATTTCTTGTCGGTCTCATCAACTGGAGCTGCTGGTCCCAATGGTGAATCATCGTTTCCTGTGGAACTGGACGAGACTGTAGAACCTGTTCTCTGTGTCTTGTATTTGCAAAAGAAATCATTGCCCCGGGCATATGAGAAATATGGCAATCTCTTAGGCAAATATGCATAAACACGTGGAATCTCTCGAACGATATACCAATCTTCCTTACTGCGTTCACATCTCACAAGCAGTTGTTTTTTGCCTAGAATGTCTAGTGTCTCTATCCTTGAAAAATGCTGTCCCAGCCATTTCGGAAGCTGTTCAAGCTGTTCATCTTCCATGTGAATGTGCTGCAGTGAGTTCACCCCTGAAACAGTTCCAGGTTTGGGCAGCTGATCACTGTAAACACCTTCATTAGTGGAAGATTTGACACTTCCCTAAGACTTGGCATTGCTTCCACAAGCAACTCCTGCACAGGGATTTTCTCAAGGACCTGTACTAGTCCTGCATGTATCAGCTCCATCTTTGACATAGTTTTGCAGTGCTCCAAGCCACCCGGAAGACACTTCAGCTTTGGGCACCTTCTGAGTGCCAGCTTTCGAAGGTGTAGCAGGTCGCCAGCTCGAAAATCTGACCAGTTCTCTAAATCTTCCATGCCCTCAATTTCCAACTCCTCTACATTAGGAAATGATGGCATTTCTGATGTTGGTTGCATTTCAATTGTTTGCAGCTTGGAAAGATTGGCTATTCTGAGAAACTTCAACTTCTGAAGATGACAAATTGGTGGTAACCTTTCACAGAACTTGGAGTTTTCCAGGCTAAGGTGTTGCAGATTTGGAAGCTCAGAGAAACATAACCATTCTGGATAAACAGGTCCATGGTAACCATCAATTTTGAGTGACACTAAACATTGGTGAGGATGAAGCTGTGTGAACATTGTTTTCGATCTCTCTAGCTCTCCAGCTGATAAAGTTTCTGAGTTAACAGTACAGCACCTGATCTCCAGGTTCCTGAGATTATCTTTCTCCTTCAGCTTCAGCATTCCATTTCCATAGCTTGCAATGTTTCTGTCTACAATTTTTCTAATATCTATCTGCAGGTCACTTAAATTGCTCATGTTCTGCAGATCTTCCAAAAGTAAGCCATTTGAAGACATGCTGTCCACTACAATGCCATGAAGAAGTGCAAGATGCCTCAGATTGTGCAACCTTATGGACTTTGTAATGCCACTGTCTCTGAAGTCGAGATATTCCAGCTTCAGTAACTTTTGTATGCTTTTGGGAAGGGAAGTGAGATGTTCACATTCCCGCAAACCCAAGAACCGCAGTCTCCTGAGGCGGCCAATGGACTCAGGGAGTGCTCTTATTCTTGTACGGGAAAGATTTAGGTGCCTAAGGTACACCAGATTTTCCAACGTCTTTGGAACAGATTGGATCTCTGTATCTGAGAGGTCAAGAACTCGCAATAATTCCAGGTTCTTGCATATGGTTTCCATGTTTGTTTCACCAAGTGGATTGCCAGATAGGAGAAGTGTCCTCAAACTCTTTAGCCTTCCAACGTCTTCAGGGATAGTGGTCAGTCCTTTGTTCAGAAAAGATAGACGATACAGGCTAGCTGGCAATGTAGCCACATACTTGGGATCGCCAGCACATACCTCATTTTCAGTTAAGGACTCTGCAATTTTCCTAACTTGCTCGTGCATCTTATATCGTTTTGTTTTGTTTTCTCGTTGAACAAGACCCCTCTCTGCAAGCTCTTTGAAGTATGAGTCAGCCATCTCTTGAACCGAACAATGGCTTTGCTTATTATCTAGACTTGTTTTTGAAGAATGTCCACTGCTGCTGACGCAAGGTGACCCTTTAGGTGGCTGACGGTTGTGGTCCTCTACTATCCCTTGCGAAGAAGTAGCGTTCTCTCTAGCCTGTTCTGATGAAACATTGTTCTCATCATCAACAACAACAATTTCAGACGAAGTACTGTTACGCCCATCCGACGAGTCACGTAGCAAGGTGATGCTTTTCCCTCGCTCTTGCGCTGTCTCTTCACTGTTGTTGTGCGTGTTGGATTCCTCTTGGGAAACACTATTCTGCTCATCAGCAGTCTCTTCTAATGAGTGGCCATGTCTTGTACCAATATCAATAAGGCCCTCTGAAATCCACAACTGAGTAACCAAGTGTTGCTCAATCTCAAAATCTACAGGGAAAAGTGATAGATAAAGAAAGCATTGCTTTAGATGTGGTGGCGCATACTGGTAGCTCAGATAGATGCTGCTCCTAACTCCTCCTTCAGTTCCCGTGGTAGGATCCTTGAGAGAAAATGCTCTGCTATCACGTATTCCCTCCCATTCCTTTTGTCCGTGGCCCTTTCGACGAAGAACACCTCCAACAGCCTCGATCGCAAGAGGAAGGCAATTGCATTTTTGCAGAATTCCTATACCAATTTTCTTTAGTTCTGGCGTGACTTTTGCTTGCTCCAGACAAGCTGCCCTAAGTAGTAGCATCCAACCATCTTCCACTGTTAGCAGCCATATGCGGTCTGTTTGGAGACCGTATCCTTCGGCGCCTTTCTGGATTTGAGCTGACTTTATCTCATTGCCAACATTCTCATCACTGGTTGTTATCAAAACACGGCTCCCTTCAGCAGCAGCATGAAAGAACTTGAGGACTTCAATCAGGTTCCCAAATATTTCAGCGTTACCTATGCCTTGTTTTGAGGGAACACCGTTGTATATGTTAAAAACCAGAAAGATTTTCCTTCCCCCAATCTTGTCAGCCAACAGCATCTGCAGTTTGTTCTTTGTTTTTGGTACTTCCAGGACCCCTATAGAAGGGGCAGCACATGTTGCCTGTAAGATCTGAGCAACACTGAATCCTTTAGAAATGGACACCCATACGCGTGTGCTGAAAGCACTTTGCGTCCTCTGGTCATTAAATATTTTTCTGGCAATAGTTGTTTTTCCTACTCCTCCCAGCCCATAGATTGCAAAAATGACAAACTGCCGAGATGGTTCATGATGGTCTGTCAATTTGTCAACCAATGGCAATATCCTCATCTCAATTTTTTCTGTATCCACTAAATTGTCATGGCAGATGAGTTCCTGACCATCGCATAATCTGTCATGCTGACAATTTTCCATTTTTCTGCCTGTGAGCGTGGGAGGACGGTTCTTAGATATTGAACCTATATCCTTAAGTAAGTTCCTTATTTCTTCCTTGATATACCTGTCCGTGGTAAAACGGCGCACAATCTGTAAATGGAGAGAGTGTCAGCAAGGAAACTAACAAATAAGACAAATAAACAAACCTAGGAGATTTGGCTACTGCCTAATGGTCATGCTCATGAACGTCAAAAGATGGACTGTGCCAATATCATATGGGGCTAGTATGATCCTCATGCCCTTACACTTGTTTTCAGCTCATACTAGATCACAACAACAGACACAGCATACCAGTCGGTTTTGGCTAAAGCACCATGCCAACATAGCAGATCGCCCGAGTCTTCTGAGTCCTGACCGCCCCCGACACGGCGCCACCACCCCAGCCGGGCCCTACCCCCGACCGGCGCCCACGCCTCCGCCCGCAACCCCCGGCCACCGCTCGAAGCGTCGGCCGGCCCCGGGCCCGCCCGTCATGTCCGCCGGCGCGACCCCCGCCCAGCCGCCCATTCCCGGCGCGCCTGCACACCGTGTCCCCGTCTCCGCCTACCACCCCCGCCCTCGCACAGGCGCCGCCCGCCGTGGCTGCGGGCATACGCCGCCGGAGGCCCAACCCCGACCATGCCGCGTGGCCGCCCCCGACCCTACCGGCGCTTGGTCAAAGTGTAAAACTAGGCCCCTTTGGCTCACCGGTGAACCGGAAGTGAAACGAAGGATAGGATTGTGATATGATTGATGATATCATCGTGCCTTTGCAAGCGTAGGTGAAAAGGAACAAGCTATTTTGGTCCTAAATTATTGGTGGAGGCTCAGTTTGTAGGACTTGATAGTTTCCTTTCTTGTGACGGTTTATATATTTTATATTAAAATTGTAAGTTTCGTTTATTGTAATTTTTGTATGCATATCGAGAATAAAAAACACGTTAAACAAAATCACAGACCCGACAAAAACATGATTTGTTTTGACACAAAGATAATTAACAATTTACAATTATTTCTATAGGAAGACAATGACAAAAATTTAGGATGTTATGACATAGACAAATAACAAATCATAAAAATAACAATTTACTTGTACTAGTTGGTGGTACAAGTGTTACCTAAAATCATCTTAAAATTCAGGCACCTAAAATATAGGAGAAGTGCAGTTTTAATTCTGAATTTTTAAAATAGCTAGGTCCTTAAACTTTACTTTTGAGTTTAATATTATGGGCTTGTTAGCGTCCAGACGTTCGGTCTCGGACCCGCGTCCGGACATAGCTCCTGTGCCTCTGTGCCTGCATCGCATCCCATGCGTTCTATCCCGTTCCCAACCAGGGCCAACACCCGAAAACCGTGGCACGGCAGAACCACGCCCTTGTGCCCATCGAGCGTCCACATGGTGGAACCGCGCCCCACGCCCCACACGGCGGAACCTGGACCCGCCCCCACCTACCCCGTCTGCAGATGCATGTCGCGGAGGCATATGTAGGCCTCAGACGCTGGCTCGTGAACCACGGCAGCGCACCAGCAGTAGCACGCAGACGGCGGCATGTAACACCCGATCTACTTTTGAAACGTTCAGATGAAATATTTGCAACATAAATAGAAAACAGATGAAACACTTTAAACATGCTTGTATAGCCATTGCAATATGTGCAACACCGAGATCTACTTTTGAAACATCCAGATTAAACATTTACAACATATGTGTGAAATAGATGAAACACTTGAAACATACGCTTGAAACATGCGTGTGTAGCCATTGTAACATGTGCAACAACAAGATCTATTTTTGAAACATCCAGATGAAACACTTGAAACAAACGTTTGAAACACTTAAAACATAGGCTTGCAACATGTGTATATTGCCTTTGCAACATATGCAACATCACAGATCAACTTTTGCAACATTCAGATGAAACACTTGAAACATAAGTCTGAAACACCTAAAACACTTGAAAACACAGCGTTCGCCCGCGCGGTCACGGCCTACATGATGAGGAACTACGGTGGCGCAGGCTTCCCCTTCTTGCCGACAGCGTGAGGGTGGATGGGGGCGCAGGAAAACCCGCCACCATGTCACCTCCAAAGGCATCAGAAAGGTGTGGGAGGTAAGATCTGGCCTCTAGTGGCCGGCAACGAGCACACCAGCAGTGGAGACGAAGACGACTCGGTCGAAGCTGGAAGGGTGAAGAGAGAGGAGCGAGGGAAGGAGAGGAGAGCTGCGGACGGCTACCATGGCTACCCCCTTATGGAGTGCCGCTGTGGCCGCCGCCGCCACTCACCGGAGAGAGGCGGCGGCGGCGGCTAGGGAGCAGCCGGCGGCGGGGTGTGTTTTTGGCAGGGGGCTAGTTGCCACCGAGTCGCCTCACCGAGGAGACGACGCGGGGTGCCTGTCGACTATTTTCCTTTGTCTAAAAAAAGCCTAACATCCGATCCCCGATCCCTTTTTCCTGATAGCGATAAATTAAAGGACGACGATATGTTACTTCACAAATGGTAGCACCCTTTTGCGGATGGAGTCATTCACTGAGACAGAAGCCAAAAAGGTTAGACGGATGTCAAGCAAGACACTACTATCTGATGGGACTGCGTATCTGATGCTGTAACTTTACCCCCAACGCCCAACTAATCCAACAGAATCAAAAGCACAAACGGACAAACTTAAATCCGAAAGAAAGAAAACGCACGCATGCAAGTCGTCGTTGCTCACTCACCGGTAGAGGTAGAGACATGGACGTCCGCTGGTCTTGCGCATCGGCCCCGTACGCCTGGAGGAGGCGGTCGTCGGCTCTGTACAGCACCTGCCGCAGCTCCGCCAACCACCGCCGCGCGCGGTCATCCTCCAGCACCTGGTTCTCGGCGTCCTGCGAGTAGAGCAGCTCCCGTTCCAGCTCCCGCCGGAGCTTCTTGGCATCGCTCCGGAGCTCCGCGCCCGCCTTGCGCAGCGGACCCCGGAGCAGCATGTCGTCCAGCGCCCGGATGACGTGCGCGCCCAAGGCGCTCGCGCTGACCGCCATGGGTGGCCTGGGCAGGGCCGCCGGCAGGCTAGGGAGAGCTAGCTGCTAGCTAGCGCGCGATGCGGCTTCTACGGTGGCCAACTGGAGGATGGACAACGTGCGACGACGACGGGGCGAAAGGCTTGCCGCCGGTACAGTAAACGTCATTTGGGAAAATTTTAGTGCCATTTGATTTGATCTGGCATTGCGTTGGCGTGCGCGCTAGCTTTAATTTTGATCGATCGACCATTGACTTTATATATACAACATGATATGATATGTATATACGAGGTCAGTCATCAGTGGGCCTATAGTAGCTTCCCACGACGAGATTAATTAAAACCTTTTTGTAAGCTGTCAAAGATGCGTGGCGTATTCTAGGGATCTTATATATAATACCTGAGTATTTTACTGATGAATGATGATATGTTGATTGTGAATATATATACTCGCTTAGAGCGGATCTGACTCTCGGCATCTTCAACGAGAAGAGTTATAGGAGTATTAACGAAGCAAATGGGTTATAGTTCAATAGCGTGCCTTGGCATGATGTGATGCCTTCTGTAATTGATCTAGACCCTGGCCAATATCATAGTGGAGGTGGAGATTCAAGATCTAGACCCAGTAAATATGAAATTAAATAAGCATGGAGACCAACCACCCAACTAGGACCTGCCGTTTCACTCCTACAAAAATGTTTCCAGGGGACAGTGGAGTTAGTTTACAGAGAGAGAAGAGAGAAACCTTTGATCTATCATCTCTATAAATCATTTATAGTAGTCAAACGGACAAAACCCACCTTAACAAATTGATTAACTGAGGTCTGCCTTTGGAAAGTCCAAGGCATGCAGGAAGGCCTATGAAAAAACCCAACTCCCCTCCTACCGCAACCACCCCCAACTGCACCCCCAGTTGCCACTCTTATATCTCCCCATGCACGTTCTCTTCTCTCCCCTAACCGCACCAACCTAAAATGCCCAATTATATCACTACTAACGGTGTGAATGAGCTAAGTCAATCTAGGTTAGGGTTTGAGTGCTTATTAGGTGACATGCATGATTAAGATGCAAGCTAGAGACTGATCCAAGAAGATGAAAAAGGAGACTTGAAACACTGACCCATGGGGACTTTATACCGTCTCAATGTCCTTTGGTGTTGGTACTATTGTCCTTTGTAGTTGTATATGCTTTATGTTAAGGAGAGGTTGGAAGTTCTTTTAGAAGACTTTATACCGTCTCAATGTATAATATTCTTGAAAAGATAATAAAAGCTCCCTTTATTAAAAGAAAAAAACAAATGTCTCCTCTTCGAATCCTATGGTCTCAACGATGAAGAGAAATGATAAAAAGAGTCAAATAGCACATAGAGTAGAAACAAAATCAAGCAAATTGCAATGGGAGCAAACATGGAGAGCACAACCGTTTTTCTATCAAACTGGAATCTTTTGGGCCTCTTGTTTTCTAGAGCCACTATCTCTTCAACAATTTCATCTTGTTCATGCGGATGTGCATTTTGTGGGGGCCATTGTCTCTTCAACAACTTCGTCTTGTTGAGGGGTGTGTGCATTTTGTGGGGCCGATGCTTCAACAATTTCGTTTTGTTGAGCGAGTTGAGCCGTGTGTTCATTTTGTGGTGCTGCCACTTCAATAATCCCGTTCTATTGAGCCGTGTGTTCATTTTGTGGGGCCACTGCTTCAACAATTTTATCTTGTTGCGATTCCCATGTGTTGTCCACATTGACTACTTTACCCTCTACAAAGCCACAAAGCTTATCCTCAATACCAATCTTAGTTTTGGTATCAACCTCTAACCTCATAAGTGTTGTTGAATTTTGAAGAATGAGAGGAATGGATGTCAACTTTATGCATCCTAATAACCTGAGTACATGAAGTTGTGGTAGATCCTGGTTCTGTAGATCAAACCATGTATCCTGGCTCTATAGATCAGACCATGTATACACAGCCTACAACTAGCCATTGAAGAAGCTCTTAGTGAAACCACAAGCTAGTTGATATCAATAGGTTTTGTTAAGTTTTATTCCTCTAGGAATGTTATACCTTTCTTGGACGTGGCCATATTCTTTCTTATACCTTCAATTTCAAGCATCGTCATTTATTCAATAGTAGTTTCTTCTCGTTGGAATAACTAGAATCCTTGAATTCCATGTCCTAAACCTATGTATCTCTAGAATATCTATTCCTTGACCAAAGGTCATATATGTAATTTTGCACATCTTTGGAGTTCCTGAGAGAATTAGAAAAAAGTTGGAAAGTCAACCAAGGCAGTCATATACTGTTGGAGCTTAGGGAATGTAGGGCGTAGGAGTGTAAGGTAGCTGACCTGGGTTTGAATCCCCGGCGGCGGTTTGGCGGCGCCGTGCTCGGCGCCTGGTGGTGAACGTGAACGAGAGAGAGACAGAGAGCAACAATGCCAAAGAGCGAGAGAGATAAACTCAATCTCTGGCTAACCTTCTCATTAAACAAATGTTTAGCCTTATAGGCAAATCCAACGTACTGCTAACAAACTCCTGAAAATACTCTAGTGATCTAACAAACCAAATGATCTAACAACCCAACTAAACTGATCCTAGAAAAGTGGCGCCGAGACCCGTAGTGATCGCGCCCAGCGCGCCGTGGTGATCGCGCCCAGCGCGTTGTGGTGACTGCACGCAGCTCACGTACACCTGACGCGCACGCACCCTCTAGCCACAGCTGCGCTTCTTCCTCTTATAGGTCTGGCCCACCATAACGGGCGTCCACATCATAGGAGAGCATATTTATCGCGATATATTTCAAAAATAGACAAGAAATAGTAGAGAGTTCAAAGTCTTTTGGAGAAGCTGCACATGTTATTTATAGGGTTATACCTTGACTTCGTACTTGGACTATTCTACTAAAGTCTCGCATATAAAGGATTTTATTGTGTTGACTTTGCAGCATTTCGCACCAGCAGCCAAGGTTTTTTTTTCCAGCACATGGCTCATCTCCAAATCTCATCTTTATTTTGTGTGGTACTATTATTCTTTGTGGTTGTATGCTTTATTCTAAGCAGATATTAGAAGTTCTTTTATAAGACTTTATATCATCTCGATATAATGTTATTGAAAAGTTAATAAAAGCTCCCTTTATAAAGAAACAAAATAAAATTTCTCCTCTTTGAATCTCAGGATCTTAGCACATAGAGTAGATACAAAATGGAGCAAATTATAGTGGTAGCAAAGATGGTATGGACAACATTGATTATGTCAAGCTGGAATATTTTGGGCATCTTTTTCTGTAGGGCCACTCTCTCTTCAACAACTTCGTCTTGTTCATGAGGGTGTGTATTTTGTGGGGCAACTTCCGCTTCAACAATTTCTTCTTGTGGAGGTTGTGCATTTTGTGGGGCCACTGTTGCTTGAACAATCTCATCTTGCTGGGAGGGGTGTGCATTTTGTTGGTCCGCCGCTTCAACGATTTCATCTTGTTGATGAGGAGGGTGCGCATTTTGTGGAGCCACATCTGCTATAACACTTCTGTCTTGTTGTAGTTCCCATGTGTCATCCATATTGACTACTTTACCCTTTGTGAAGCCTTGGAGCTTATCCTCGATCATAATCTTAGTTCTGGTATCAACCTCCAACCTCGTTAGTGTTGTTGACTCTTGAAGAATGAGAGGAATGACTACCAAATTTATGCATCCCAATAACCTGAGTATCTGAAGTTGCGGCAGATCCTGGCTCTGTAGATCAGACCATGTATGCAAAGCTTTCATGTCACCAATGAAAAGCTTCTGGAGCCTGCGAAATGCTACCTTGCCCTGCAGATCACCCCTAAACTCCATTCCAAGTGAGCATAAATTGTCAAAGCCTGTCACAGCTAGAAACTTGAGCTGTGGCAGCTCTCCCAATGAAGGGAGTTTCTTGCACCATACACAGTTTTGGAGGTGGAGTCGTTGGAGGTTTGAGAGCGTCAATATCCATGAAGGGTACTGCTTCCCATAGTAGTTCTGAATTTTGAGATGCACTAGGCGTTTGTGAGGGACAAATCTGTCAAGAACTTGCCTTCTTTTGTCTATTGTGTCGTCTGGCACCAATGGAGGGTCAACATTAATATAACATAGCTCAAGCTCCTTGAGCTGATACTTTTTAATTGGCCATTTATTTTCAGGTGGAGCCTCTGGCACTGGGCCTGCCCCTTTTTTTTTATTTTCAGGTGGAGGTTCCAGTATTTCCTCTAGCCCATCAATACGAAGAATATCAAGTTTCTTGGGAAATTTAAGATCCAGTGACTGTAGAGAACCAATATTATCTCCTATGGGGAAGCCTTGCATAGAGATAAGCTCTTCCATGCCAGAAAAGCTCCAGTTTATATCCTTGATACCAGTACCTGAAATGTCAAGGCACCTCAAATATCTTAGCTGCCCTATGCCCTTTGGAAGTGTCTGTATTTCTGAGCAGTTCCTGAGGAGCAAATACTGGAGCATCCTTAGGTATACTATGCTCCTAGGGACTTTTCTTATATTTGTTTCAGAAATATTCAAGTATCGAAGATGCTCTAGGCTTCCTATAGAAATAGGTAGAGCCCTAATACCTTGCACTTCACGTAGGTCAAGCACTCTTAAAAGATTTAGTTGTTTGAACATGTCCACTCGAATGCCATCTGGTATTGTGCTCTTATGAAGTACTAGTGTCCTCAGGTACTTCATCCTTCTTAGTCCATGCAGCGATACACTTTCTCCAGTGTTTGCCTCTCTTCTGGCTTCATTATTATTTCTGTGGTTATTATTTGCCATGTTGTCATTGATATTTTCTCCTCCTCCTATGATCTCACCACTGTCACCATTTTCATTTTCATTGGCGTCATCATTGTGATCCTGTACCTCATTGTTTTCAACTATTGATAGTCGTCGTACTTCAAAAAGATTTGTTATAGAAACTGATTCATTGCAGAAGTTTTCATAATCAGACACATCCTTCGCAAAGGAGCGGATCATGATAGGCATCTTCGCTCCTGTGACACCAGTATTTCCAAACTCAAGATGGAGGAGACCTGTTCCAATCAACTCATGAAAACAATACTCTGCAACCTCTTCCATGCTGAGTTTCCTCTTCTTCTCAATGAAGCCCTCAGAGATCCATTGTTGTATAATGTACTGTTTCTCGATGAAGAAATCTTCAGGAAAGACTGAACAGTAAAGAAAGCACTGCCTCATGTAAGATGGCAAATTCTGAAAACTCAAGTTGATCATGTATTGTTCCTCTGGTGAAAGGTCCTGAAATGCAGTCCGGTAGACAGTCTCCCAGTCATGCCTTGTCGGCTCATGGCCCCTTAGAGTCCGCCCTATACTCCTGATGGCAAGCGGGAGACCATCACATTTCTTGACTATCTGTTGCCCAATATCCTTTAAGTCTGCTTCATCATTCTCACTAATCGAAGCTCTTCGAAACAGCAAGCTCAAAGCATCAATGTTGTTCATCCTTTTGACATAATGGATATGACCAGCCCCGATTCTTTTAGCAATATGCTTATTTCTGGTAGTTACTATCACTCTACTGCTTTCACTATTGCCCTGCTGCAGAGGACCCTCCAACAACGCCTCCCAAACATCTTCTGTCCAGACAGAATCAACTACTAGCAAGAATTTCTTCTTAGCTATTTCAGCCCCCAGGCTCTGTAGTTGAGCTTTAGTTGGTCCTTCCTTACGACGATCTGACCACATTATTAGTGAACTCAAATCATTGGAGAAACGTATCCATAATTTTTTCTCAAAGTGATGAGCATTACCATCACCAACCTTGACTCTGTGATATATCCTCCGAGCAAGAGTAGTCTTGCCAATTCCAACCATTCCAACTATCGCAATAAGATCACATCTGGAACTATGTAATAACTCAATTATGTTACTAGCATCAGTGTCAACATAGTCACCAACAATATCAGCATTGTAATCAGGTGCTGTCTTTCCATATGACCGAATTGCGTGCTGGTTTGTCTTGGTCTCAACTGGAAGCTTCAGTATGCTCTCAAAATCCACATTCAACTCCTTTATGGCGGCAGCAACTTTTATGAGACCAGAATGATCACCACAGCTAATCGTCCTTCTGAGAGATCCCTGCACAACAAATGAAGAGTCAATTATTTCAAATATTTAATCATGCCTTTGAATTGAGTATCTTCCTTTTAAAAGTCACACACGATCAACATGGAGACGAGTTTTGAGTTTTGATAGAGAGAGAAAATAAAACACTTATGAAACACATATTGCTTAGGCACGCTAGTCCCCAAAAATGAAGTCCATCCACCTAATGCCTCATGAATTGATATCTTACTATTACTAATCGAAGGCCTAAATAGAGCTTCTTGTTAATCATCATGGGATGCACTAGAAATAAGATAAATTCTAGAAACTCTCACAAAAACAAGAAACATACATATAGCGAAACATATAGAGTAATAATTCTCAAATTTACCATAAGCGGATAGAGACTATAGAGTATCTATTGGGACATTCAAGGTGTTTGGTTCAGTTAGTGATAACGTAAATGGAAATGGAATCTAACATATATAACGGTAATGCATACCCTCTAGTAACGTACTCATCATAATACCTTCCAGATCAGTCCATAAACCATGCTTTATAAATTAAGGAAATAAAAATGAACTAAAAACGACAATTTTCCATTGTGAATGATTAGGGCTGCTCCTTTCTTTGATGACCTTACATTTCAAACCAGTGCAACAACAGAAGTGTTTAACATAGTATGGCTGAACGGGTCTTCAGATTTGGGTAACATTTCGATAACATTGTAGATCTCACCAAAGATTCAAATCTGTAGTCGATCAGATAAATGCATTGCCAGCAATTTGAAATCCATTTTAAGTTTTAAACCTGGTTGTGGAATACGAAATGAAATGAAATCTATAAAAGACAAAAGACAAAAGAGAACAGAGCAACATACCCTGGGCTTGTCGTTCTTGATGATCCATTGGTCGACGACGTTCTCGACCTGGTACATGTGGTCCTTGACCCGCTTGAGCCAGTACCTGCCCACCTCGTCGTCCAGCATCACCTTGTGCTCCGCCGACTTCATCATCAGCGCCACCCGCTCGTAGTTCTTCTTGAGCCTGTTGACGTCGCCCTTGACGGCCCGATGCTCGCTGATCTCCGCCAACACCAAGTTGGCCACGAACATGGTGAGGCTGGAGGCCATGGAGGCTAAGGCCGAGTCCGGGATCATCGATCTATCTCGGTCTCAGATTCTCAGGTCCCCAGCTGCTTTGCCTGATCGATCAGGAGAAGGTCGTCATTATATTCAATTCAGGTTGAGTGCTGCTAGCAGGATGCACATCTCGTAGAGAAATGCATGCAGTGCATTGATACCTCACTGGGCGACGGCGATGTCGCCGCGATGGCGCTGCCTTGCTTTGGCCGGGGAAGAACTGCTATGGATGAGAGAGAGAGAGAGACAGAGAGAGAGAAGGGGTGGGGGGGGGGTGGATTTAGGTAAAAAAAAACACTGGACAGTACAGCGAGATGGTTTATTCTGATTTCTGACAGACGACTTAAGCAAGACATGTGATGATTAGTTCATTTCTTGATCGGCACTAGTAGTTATATGACTTGGTCTCTCTGGCTCTAGTCAGATTGGTGATGAGAGTAGTTAGATCCAATCTAGTTGACTTCGACAGGTCATCCACCCTCTGCCGGTATCCCAGTTTTAGTGAATTTCTTCTTTTTCTATGCTCAATCAAGATGACCCAACGTGCTTTCCACTCCTACATCTTGTGGTCATGCATGACCCAAAAGTGTCGTACTGTTATATCATCTTATTTCTACAGAGTTTTGTGTTGTTTTTCGAAGTCAAATAGTTTGAAGTTATTCTAAATGATTTTCTATATAAATTAAGTTTTTTCCTTTTCAATTTTGACAGATTTATCCTCCTATTACTGATAGATTTCCGACAATCCTGTTTATTAGTTGCCACTGATATTTTTAAAATATCAATGATGTAAACTTTGGTTGGAGGCCAATTAGCTAGAATTAGGATCACATCCTACGAAGTACTCCCTCTATCTCTTTTTTACATGTTGCATTAGCTTTATGCTAAGTCAAATATTTGTATTTTTGACTATCGATTTTAAAAAATATTATATAAGTTCATAACATAAGGTTTATGTTTTAAGGTTTACCATGATAAATACTTTTATAATATATAATTTATATGTTGTGAAAAATATATAAGGTGTGTTTGGTTTCCTCGCTTGTTTTGTTTGGTTGTCTGTACAATCTTAGGCTGGCTAACAGATGGTGTGTTTGATTGTCTTGTTTGGTTTGCATAGTCACCTCTTCTTCCTATCGGTAAGATTAGCCCTTCCAGGAATTTCAGCGAACAGATGGTGGGCGTCCCGAGCACCGCAGAAGCTGGGCAAGCACGGCAGCAGCACGACGAGCACGGCAGCGGCAGCGCACGTCGAGAACGAGACGGGGAGAGAGAGGACTACGAGGCCGCGCGCTTGTCGTCCGCAGCACGCCTCCGCTTCCGCTTCCGCTCCGCAGTAGCACGCCGGGGTGGCCTGGCCGCTGCCGCTCAGCCGCTGGCACCGGGAGGAGCAGGCGCATACAGGTAGAAGGAGTACCTGCCAGCACCGGGAGGAGGAGGGGTGGACCGATGGAGCTGCTGAGGCCAAAGGGGTGACGCGGGCCGGGGGTGAGCACCGATAGCAGCAGCCGGGTTTCCCCAAGACGACGGCGATATGGTCGTACTGTATTCGTGCCGGCCTTTTCTTCCTCCCAGCCCGTCCGTCCGTCCGCTGAAGCTAGGCCCTGAGCGTACGGATAGCCAGGCTACATCCCATTTACACCCAGGCCCTGTTTAGTTGCCATGCAAACTCAAAATATTTCCTCTTCCACCCATCATATCGAATCTTTAAACGCATGCATGAAGCATTAAATATAGGTAAAAAAAATAATTAATTGCATAGGTTGTCTGTAAAGTTCGAGACGAATCTTTTGAGTCTAATTAATCCATAGTTGAACAAATTTTACCAAATAACAACGAAAAGTGCTACAGTAACTTTTCACCCAAACTTTCCCAACTAAACACAACCCCAATCAATTAGGCTAGGCATTGGACGCGCAAGCAAACACACCTTTGATTTATACGCTGTGAAACTATAAAAATTTTTAAAATTAATGGTTAAAGATAATAATGTTTGACTTAGGACAAAACTAACGTGACATGTAAAACCAAAACAGAAAAAATATGTGAACTATTTTATACTGACCCATCCATCAAAAGACACTGTTAATATGGTTCCTATGATCCGGATCCAACCAACCAAGTGAGACCTGTTTGGTTTGCGACCAAAATTTGCCATGCAAAAGATTTAGTAGCCAAAAGTTGAGTAAAAAAATTAGTATAGATTTGGCAAGTCTGGGCAGCAAATCAAATACTACCCAAAATCATGACTTGCTAAATCTTTAGCTTGATAAATTTTAGAAGTGATCAGGCCCCTAAACCCACCTCAATCGCCCTCCACCGATCGATCCTTCTCACCACACGCCGGCCTAGCTAGCTGCCACAACTGATGCCCGAACTCAACTTCATATGCCTTACTATTTCATTGACGCCGCCTAAGCACTGTCAGAGCCGTGGCTCTCCTTCCTCGTGAATTCCTGTTGCATTTGTCATGGTGCCACTAGCGCGACTGTTGCTGCTAATTAGTAGTACTGTTCTTCTGTGTGGTGCCGTGGCCACTAGCCCATAACGTCTCCATCGCTATTACAAATCACATGTTGGGTGGGTTATCCTCCACGTACGTGGAGGATGATTTGGAGCCAAAAAAAACACAAGCCCAGTGTATTTGTGCACCGTTTGGTACATGTTTGAATCAATAAGTTTCAGATAGCCTCTTGACCGAGGAGTAAAAAGCTCAAAAACCTTAGCCTCTATTGCATCAGTAGGCAGTACGTATAGCTGCCATTGGATAAGAGGAGACCATAACACAACACAATGGCTGTGTTTAGACGAAAAGTGCACTATGCAAAAAAAAGATTTCCCATCACATCAAACTTGCGATACATGTATGGAGTACTAAATGTGGATAAAATCAAAAACTAATTGCACAGTTTGGTTGTACTTTGCGAGACGAACGTTTTGAGCCTAATTAGTCAATATTTGGACAATTTTTACCAAATACAAACGAATGCTATAGTGTATTTTGGCACTCCAAAATTTGGATCTAAACACAGCCAATATGAGAAAGGGGGTAAGGACTAAGGAGAAGGAGAAGGAAATGTATCCAAATTCTGTGGCTCTACACTTGTCGTCTCTATTATGCTTGTAATCGAAGACTTAAACATGATTGGATCAACAACAAACATGGTGAGCTCGTCCTACAACTACATTTAGACAAATTCGATCTGGTCAATCGGTTTGAGTATTTGTTGAGTAGAGTATCATATTTGAGATGGAGTTTTGTCAGATCGGATAACTTTAGTTTCAGGATAGAATAATTTTGGTAGATGATTAATTTGGATGGTGAAATGGTGTTCAATTGATCTAAAACTTTGTCAATGGTCAAGGGACTCTGGATCGACATGCCTACCAAATGTGTTCAGTTAACAAGATACTAGCACGACCAGGCGCGCTACCACTACTCCCGCGATGAACAACGGTCAAAATGTTTAAAATTCAGCTGAGCAGTGTTTATACAGTGGACAGTAGCATTTAAAATCCGAGCAAATAGTGTTGGCACAGGAATCGAAACATTTTAACTATAGATGGGCAACGAACCGGCCCGGCACAGCCCGATGCCATTAGGCCGGCACGGCACGCCATGCCCTGCGGGCTGTGCCTCTCTGGCACGCGGGCCTGGCCTTCGGTCCAGGCACAGCACTATGGGCCACTTTTCGTGCCAGGGCGGCCCGATGAGCACAGCCTTTTTAGTAGGCCGGGCCAGCCCGAGGCCCACCAAATGCCAGCACAAAGAGAGAGGGGGGAGGGGGCGCAGCCACCGTGGTAGGTGGCGGCGGGCGCCCCGCCGGTGCGCTCGCAGCTCACCCCAAGGCACTCTGTGCTAGATCTGTGGCGACGGACAACGAGCTCGAGGATGCCGCACTCGCCGGAGATCTGGCCGCAGGGGGTAGAATGGAGCGTGGAGGAGGTGGAGTGGAGGTCAACGCCGCCGTGGAGGAGGCCGGGCGCGCGGGGGGCGTGGACGCGAGAGAGGGGCGCCGCCACCTTCCACGACAGAGCGAGGCAGGGAGCCGAGGGAGGAGGCACAGAGGATGGCCATGGAGGCGGCCGACGCCATTGCACTCAAAGCCAGTGGATGCATGGGTCGAGGGAGCGTGGGGCTGGGGTCGCGTCGTTGCGAACGTGAAGGTAGCCGTGCGCCGTGCGGCTGCTTGTGGGGCTGGAGCCGCGCGTGTGGTGCAGTGCTCTTGTGGCTGCGAAGCGAGCAGGAGGAGTGCAGGCGCGGCGGGGAGGCGGAGGGCTTCTGGTTAGGATTTGGTGTGAGGGAGAGAGGGGTGCCGCGGGGCGCAGGTGTCTAGTTATATATGGAGGGGGTTGCAGCGGATTTCATGGGCTGGGCCAAATGCGCCTACTAAGGGGAGGCGGAGAGCCGATGGGGCACCAGGCCGCCACCGAGCCAGCTGTTGAGGAGTGGGCCATGCCGTGCCGGGCCACGGGCCTAGGGTGCGGCCCAGGCACGACCTGCTCTTCTGGGCCGGGCCATGCTTGGGCCAGGGCAAAATATCGGGCCTCGTGCCGAGCTCACGGGCCTAGGCTGCATGCCCAACTATAATTTTAACTTGGAATGCACACTGTTTGCACATGCATGAGATATTTAAATTTTGGATGCACAGTGGTTGCTACAGTGCAGGGCAGGAGAGGCCAGGGATTTATTCATGGATGAGGGTTAATCTTATAAATTGATTACCATGGGGGATAGAATCATGAGTCCTCTATTTTTCTGTTATCCTTTCTCTTATTAGATGATTGTATATGCTAGCTAACTCTGCAACTTAATGAATGTGTTTCTACTTTTTACGTTCACCAGTACAAAATAAAGACTTTTAGGGATGTCTTCCTTTTCTATCAGAGGCGGTTAAACTAGCACACCGTCTTTAACGTCACCCAGGAGCACTGTAGCTCCGTGACCGCCGCTGAAGATCCATTTTCAGGGGCGGTTCCATTAAGAAATCCGTCTCTACAAGTGTAGGTTCCGTTAAAGAGAACCGCCTCTGAAAATGCTATTTTCAAGGATGGTTACTTATGTCAACTGCCTCTGAAAATGAGTGATTTTTAGAGACGGTTCTTTTAAGACAACCGCAACTAAAAATTGATTTTAAGAGGCAGTTGACTAAGTCAACCGTCTTTAAAAATAGCTGCAGCACAAATAAATTCATATTTTTTAAATAAAGTCGGATGAAGACAAAATTTATATCAGAATTATAGAGCTCGACGAGATCTAAAACTTTATAGTTGATAAAATTTTTGTTTGAGATCATTTAGAGTGCCAAATATATAAATTAAGTTTCAGATTTTGAATTTCAAATTTTTGAATTTTTCAAATGACTTCGGATGGAGAAATATTCTGCATCAAAGTTGTAGTGCTCGACGAGATCTAAAACGTTGCAGTTGAAAGTTTCTCATTAAGATTGTTATATGAGTTAAAATATTGATTACAAAATTCGTACATATTAGTATAAATAGACTGCATCATAGAACTAGACATGAGTGAATGTGTGGTGCGGTGGTAGGGGAGAGATTGCGCGAGGGAAAGGGTGTGGGTTCGAATCCAGGTTCAAAACAAGTGAAAAATAAATCTTGTGAGCTATGGCCGGTCCTCAGCCCTTTGGGCTACATTAATTTTTTTTCTTATTTTTATTAAACTCTAAATGATTTTTTTAAAAAAATTGAAAATTATTTTTAGGGACGGTTATTAAAAAAAGTTTTGAAAATTATTTTTAGGGACGGTTAAGTCAACCGCCTCTGAAAATTGCCTTAAGACAACCACATCTTAAAATCGATTTTCAGAGGCGGTTTTAAAACCGTCTCTGAAAATCACTTATTTTTACGATCGCTGGCATAGTAGCGGTTTTTAAAACTATTTCTGAAGATTACTTTTGACGGTCTCTAAAAATATTTTCTGTACTAGTGGTTAGAGAATGCTCCTTGTACAAGCTTAGGCCCCGTTCGGCTGTGCTGATAAGCCGGCTGAAAAACACTGTTGGCTGATTTGTTGTGAGAGAAAAATACTGTTCCGCCTGAAAAAAACAAGCTGAAAAGAGTGGACCGGTTAGCCTCATGTTTTTTCCTCACCTTAAGGTGGTTTTTCATGTAAATTACTATGTTAACTGTACATATGATTGTTCTAATTTCACTGCTAACCTAATGGTAGATGTTGCCCTCATTTTTCATCACAATATGAGAGATAGATTAGTGTATTGTTGCTGCCATTTTTCCCCAACACCACACGCCGCCTATTCATATGCTGAAGTTTGGGCACTTAACAAACTATATATAGATCAAGTCATAGGTGAGCTAGCTTTAAGTGCCACTATTTGATGCGTCTTATTTTAGCGCTAAGGGTGTGTTTGGTTTAACAGCAAAGTTGGATGGAACAAGTCGATCCATGGTTTTAGGGATGTGGCGGCCCGTGTTAATGTGTCTAGTTAGATGGATGAGATAAAACAATTTTCTTTTGTTTGCTTGAATGGATGGAAAAAGAAAATTAACTAAATATATCTCTTAATAGCTTTAGATAATAATAGATAACGATAATATTAATGAATGGACAATCAACATTAATCCTATCACGCTAACTATTAAAAACAATAACAAATTATGTTTAACCATTATAAGTATTATTCTGGTTAACACAAATTAATAATAAAATGATCTAATTATGCCTAATAAATATTAATATTGGCATAACAATTATTCATTAACAACAAAATAACCTAATTAGTCCCTAACAATCGAGGTTAAGAAAGATGAATAACTCCATCCAACCATATTATTTCTTTGCCAGAACGGCTCGTTCAGCATCTAACATAATATGTTCGATCAGGCTATACCATCCACTATGTCCCTAAGTCAGAAGCTATATAAGGAGAACCTGAGCTCACTCTCTCAGTGGATCGAAGCTCCGAACTCTTTAATCCTAGAACCTCTCCTGTTCGTGACCCCTATTGTAAACATTTAAGCACCCATGCTCAGGGACACGAACGAACACCATCAAATTGGACGTGGACCACGTTACATGAACCAATACAAATCATGAGTCTCCGAGCGCTAGTCATCTGAAAACTATACACACGGCTACAAATTTACTGGTCGACGCTACGAAACGTTGACACATGGCTTTTCAAAAAGTGTTCTTCATAGTGTTGATGTTAGCTGTGAGTGCATTGTTTCCTTGAACTGCGGTCTGCTGAACTGTGTCCTGATTAGGGATGAAAACGGTACGGATATTTTCCGACCGTATTCGAGACCGAATCCGTTTAGAGGGGTTTTAATCCGTCCGTATCCGAGTCCGGATATTTAACATCCGATACCATATTCGTATCCGAATATTTAAATCACATATTTATGATGTCGATATCCAATCATATCCTATCCGGCATTTTTTATACTATCCGTATTCGAATCCGAATCCGGACGTAAATATGAAAACAAATACGATATCAATGATATCCGTCCGTATCCGGTCCGTTTTCATCCCTAGTCCTGATAGTGTGACCTGCATTCTGATATCGGCTGTGTTTAGATCCAAAATTTGGATAGCCAAAATTCACTGTAGCATTTCGTTTGTATTTGATAATAATTGTCCAATCATTAACTAATTAGGCTCAAAACGTTCGTCTCGTAAAGTACAACCAAACTGTGCAATTAGTTTTTGATTTTATCCACATTTAGTACTCCATATATGTATCGCAAATTTGATGTGACGGGGAATCTTTTTTTGCATAGGGCACTTTTCAATGGATCTAAACACACCCATCGTGAGCATGTTTTTGCGAACTAGTAGTATGAACTGCATCTAATAGTGCGAATTGTATATGCTGATAGTGTGTACATAGTGTTAAACGGTGTGAATATGGTGCCGATAGTGTGAATAAGTAATTACGTGCACAATATAAGAAGGGGAGCGGTGCTGCCACCTGATCTGGTACTACAATTGCCACTTTCTCTATCTACAGTTTGTTCGCTTGGTTGATAAGCCATAACTGAAAGTACTGTTGGTTGATTTGTTGTGAGAGAAAAACACTATACCATGGCTAATAAGCCATGGTTGAAAGTTCAAGCGAACAGGCTCTCATGTCGCAGCAACCAGAAGATGATGTCGATGACTTTCATCCTATGGACGTGTACACCATGGAAGACTTCATGGAAGAAGACGCAATCTTAGAAGCAATCTTAGAAGAATTTAGAAGGGAGCTGGGAGAGGAGTTGAAGGCCAACATCCATGCCGAATCATCAACTGTAACATGCCGTCACCGTCGACATAGTAGATCAAGGAGGTACATACTATTGTACGAGCTGTTTGTATGTTAGATTCTATAAAAAAACTTAAGACAATCTCGATCTATTGACTGTACATTCCCTTATTAATATATACTTTTATTTAAAAAAATATAAAATCCAGCGCCGTGGAAACACAAATGAATAAATTTAGAAAACGTACTTATATACTGATAAAAAAATAAAAATGAAGCAGAGCGGCACGAATTTATCAACGGCCGTGTTTAGTTCCGGATTCGGGGCACCCGAGTTGAAACAATGCGCAATAAATACACACTGTAGTATTTTCGTTTGTATTTGATAAAAATTGTCCAAACTTTGACTAATTAGGCTCAAAATATTCATCTCGCAAAGTACATCAAAACTGTGTAATTAGTTTTTAATTTTATCTACATTTAGTACTCTATGCATGTGCCGGTATTTTGATGTAATATGAATCTTCTTTTTATATAGTGGAATTTAGGGTAGAAATTAGGAACTAAACAAAGCCAACGGTGCAGATTAGCCCCACAAAGTCAATCGACGTCCTAGATCTCAGCCCTGCACGAGCACGGCAAAGCCTCCGTCCCCCAACCCAAACAAACCCAGTCGAGTCGAATCGCCGCGGCCCGCAAGCGCAAACGCATCCCAAACCCCCGAACCCCAGCGAGACAACACCTCTCGGCGGCCGCCGCGGAAAAGAAAAGGCGGCCACGACGGCGGAGGCGGAGGCAGCGGCAGCGGCGAGGGCGACGGCACTGATGGAGTCCCTGGAGGCGCTCGTGGCGCACATCCAGGGCCTCTCCGGCAGCCCCGACGAGGTGGCGCACCTCCACAGCCTCCTCAAGCAGGCGGACGGCGACTCCCTGCGCGCCCACGCCGCCGCGCTCGTCCCCTTCCTCGCGCACCTCAGCCCGGAGACCCACTCCCTCGGCTACCTCTACCTCCTGTACGAGCCGCGCTTCCCCCGACCTCCTTCCCCTCAACCCTAACCCCGCACCTTCGAACCCATCGCCGCTCCCTCCCCCTCCCCAACTCTACTCTGCTCCTAACTTTCCCCTTGTTGTTTGCTGCAGGGAGGCGTGCGCGACATCCGGTTCCAATCTGAGCGACTTCGGCGGCGGGGACTTCCTGGTCACCATCGCCGGCTTCCTCACCGCGTGCTCGGCGGACCAGATACGCCTGGCGCCCGACAAATGTGCGTGCTTCTTTTGATCTCCAGATCGATTCCAATCGCAATGCGCTGTACCCTATCACGATTGGTTCTGCAGCGGCTGTAATCTGACAAATTTCGACCTCGTCGTGTGGTGTTGTTGTGTAGTCCTGAATGTGTGTAGGGTGCTCAAGGATCAGGTGATGCAGCTCAACGTGCCCATCCGAGGGATCGCCCCGCTGCGTGCAGCGGTCCGTAAGATCCAGTCCTCGCCCGAGCAGCTGACCTCGGTCCACGCGGACTACCTTCTCCTGTGCCTGCTGGCGAAGCAGTACAAGGCTGGCCTCAACGTCCTGGAAGATGACATATTCGAAGTCGATCAGCCAAAGGACCTGTTCCTCTACTGCTACTATGGGTCTGGATCGAATGTGTCCTGTGGTTCATTTATTTATGGTTTTGGATGGAGTCCATGTGGCTCTTGCTTACTAGTTTGGCTTCTGTTGCAGAGGGATGATTTACATTGGGCTCAAGAAGTTTCCTAAAGCTTTGGAGCTTCTTCACAATGTGATGCCTTGATCTATGTTGCGTCTCTGTTTTAGATACTTGGATTGTATCTGATGTTAACTGAGGCATTATTTTCAGGCTGTTACTGCCCCAATGTCAATGTTGAACGCGATTGCTGTAGAAGCTTACAAGAAGTATGTCCTAGTTTCACTCATTGTGAATGGACAGGTACACTTCCACTCTGTACTCTCTACTGCTGTCTAATGCAGACCTACAGGAGTGATTTTTCAGGAAACTTTACCTAATGTTTAGTTATGAAAGCTTTATTCCCACTTGCATAGTATTCATTTAGCAGTCTACATCATTTATTATAGGTTTATATAGGCCAAATACAAATATGATTAATTAAAGTACCAAATTCTTGGCGGATTTCATTATATTGGACAACTTGAGCAATCTAAAAACCAGTTCTCCATGAATTCCTTGAACTTAATATTGTGTCTGTTACCACTTGCTAGATTAAGTTAGGTCTATTTGGCAGTGTCTAATAAACATCGAGCCTTTTTGTTCCTGTCTCGTATCTAGTCAGATAGGCTAGAGGATTAATCCAGGTACTGGTCATATAGGCTAGAGGATCAATCCAGGTACAGACACTTCAGTCAATTAGTTTACACCAAACTAGAGACTGATTGCAAAACCCAAAGGAACAATTCAAACTTTCAAGATAGGGATAGGTCTCATTCTGTCATACATCAAAAATAAAATTGGTGCAAAGAGCAGGCGGAATTGATAAGGGTATGGGGGCGAATGGGTGATTAATAAATTTCTATTTTGATAGATTCAACGTGCTACACCATTTTCATAAATTGTTCATTTGAACTTATCAGCCCGGCTTATCTGCCATGGTACGTGATTAATAAATTGTTCGCTTGAACTTATCAGCCTGGCTTATCAACCATGGTACAGTGTTTTTCTCTCATAACAAAACAGCATCAGCCGGCTTATCAGCCGCAGAAACCATCAGCCTTACAGGGCGATATAATTGTTTGTCCACTCAATTTATGTCTTTGTTTTGCTTGGTGGGGTTTTACCACATATAGAGATTCTGGATGGGGTGAACTTGATATTCTGAATTTTACTGTGCTCATAGATATCTAATTTAAGCTTGTAATTTATTTCTGAACATCCCTGGGAAGTTGTTGCTTCAAGTTAAATTGGCTAACATTTTGATTTAATTTGTGTAACAGGTCCCATCATTTCCTAAGTATACATCCGTATCAGCTCAAAGGAGTATGAAAAATCACGCTCAGGTCTTATTCTACTGAGTTTCAATTTGAAAAGCACCAAATTATAAACTATGGCTTATGCTATGATAGCACTGAGTTGTTGGAACACTTGAATGCAGTGTTGATGGCAGCTGCTCTGCCTAGTTGTTTTGTTTTTATTGTATTTTTTCGATAAATGTTAGTGACTGTTTCTTTGCCTTACAAAACATAGGAAGATGGTTACCTCTATGTTTTTAGCAAGACACTTTTTATAATGAACTGCTATTTTGAAAGCTGTAGATATAACATTGTTGGCATTTCTCTTAGGTTCAACCACTGGCATTATTGCCATGCTTATATATGATAAATTTTACTATGGTAGATTTTGCTCTTATTGGTGATAGAATCTCAACCTTTTGATTACCTGCACGTCCTTTTTTTTACTTGGTCTATCTTTAACTGTCATGATCTTATATAGTCTCTCTTTGTTATCCTTTTTCAGATTTATGTTGAGCTATCTACAAGCTATAGCAACGGTCGCTACACTGATTTAGAGACATTTGTCCAAGCAAATTCAGCAACGTTTCAATCTGTGAGTATTTTTCTGTCCACTTCGGTTGCCATTCTGTACTGTTATCTTCTGTTTACCTGCAACAGTAGCTACTGCCTTGTTGGAAACTACTTGTTGCCTTTGTGTCAGATTTTATATGATTGGAAAATTTAATTGGCAAAATGATGCATTTGTTAACATCCCTCTGACTATGAGCTGCTCGCTTTTCTGGCAGGACAACAACCTAGGGCTGGTGAAGCAAGTGCTCTCCTCGATGTACAAACGGAACATCCAAAGGCTGACCCAGACTTACTTAACTCTTTCACTTGAAGATATTGCTCGGTCTGTTCAACTTGAAACACCAAGGGATGCTGAAATGCATGTACTTCGCATGGTAGGTGTCTTTCTACAGCCTGTTTGCATTATGTGGCCAAGTCAAGTAGTCGACACTGAAAAAGGTCATATCTTAACAGATCGAAGATGGAGAGATCCATGCAACCATAAACCAGAAGGATGGAATGGTCAGCTTTCATGAAGATCCTGAACAATATAAAAGTGTTGAGATGGTGGAGCATATTGACTCGTTTATCCAGAGGTGTGTGAATTACTGACGCTCTTGACGCCTATAATCAGTTTTTTATAACCTCAAAATTTATGAAACCATCCTAGTTCTATAATTGTGGTTCCATTCTTGGCAACCATGCACATTGCCATAGCCTCTCAGAGAAGTTGACACATAGTTGATGCCATTGAGCTATTTTTAGACATAGAGTACACATGTAATTTGGACTGATTCATTCTATAATCTGTCCCCAGATTGACGGCATTGTCCAAGAAGTTGGCTTCAATTGATGAGAACATGTCATGCGATCCTGCATATTTGATGAAGGTAAGTTCAGATTTTCATAAGAGATCCCCGTTCGGCTGGAATTATAAGCCGGCTGAAAAACACTGTTGGCTGATTTTTTGTGAGAGAAAAATACTGTTTCGGCTGAAAAAACAAGCCGAATAAGACGGATTATAAGCCAGATGAACAGGGCCTTGTCTTCTCTCTTGCCCCTGCCTTGTGGTTTGCTAAGTTCAGGATTTGGTGCAGACGGGAAGGGATCGTGGAAGATTCGATGGAAGGTTCGACTACGATGACTACGACTCTGTTCCGCACAAGTTTTTTTGAGTTGATCTGAGCCTTAAGTGATTCTGAATTACGATCATCAACATAGCAGCCATTACCAGTTATCATTAATTTGGTCGATCAATGGCTTTTGAAAATTGAAATGCTGTAAATTCTGGTTTAAAGAATGGGTGTGTGGAGAAGGCAGATACAGAGCTATTCAGTCAGTGGAATTGATTGTGGCTTTAATCTGCATCTGCTTTGCTGTTGCTAGCATATCTCCCTCAATTCTGATACAAGATTTCGTTTCAAAATCATTTTGCTCGGTAGAGTTTGATCAACATTTCGAATTATCACGTAATCATCCTGGATACTAATCTGGTGTTCCAGGTTCATTCATCTTGAAAGGCTTGTGCACAAAGTTGAGCATGGCTTAGTGATCGCATCTGGTGCGTGTATTTTTCTGATCCGGCGAGAATTTTGAACTTGATATATGTATGAAATTTATGCAAAAATTGTTGCCAAATCCTTGAGTTCCAATTACGCTCCTTAATTTAGGAGACGAAAGAGCCTCTTTCGCTGTACCCTCCCGGAGTCCCCGGTCGCCGCGCGCCTCCAATGGCGATCACCGTCGGCTTGGGCCACTCGACGGCGACGCTCCCCCTCGCGAGAACGCGCCGCGGCGCGCCGCCGCACGACCCCTGGTCATGCCTTACCGGCGAGGCACGGCGCATCCGCCCCTGCCGCGCAAACTTGGCCACGCCGCCGGCTCCCCTCGACGACGACGAGCTCCCCAAGAGCCCGCTCGATCTAGCCCTACTACTTGCTTCTGTCACCGCAGCGGCAGCGACCGCCAGCCCGCATGCCGCGCTCGCCGCGTCCGGCGGCGCCATGGGAGGGCGCTCCTACTCGTCGTCCTCGCGCTCCTCCTCCCCGGCATCATCCTCCTCTTCTTCCCCATTCTCCTCATCTTCATCCTCGTCATGGTCGAGTCCCTCCTCCTCATCGTCCTCCACCTCGTCATCGTCGACGTCGTGGCCCTCGTCCTCGACTTCCTCCTGGCCGGAGCAGCAGACGGAGGCGACTCACGTATCCATCGGCACGGCGCAGCCGCCTCCGGTGGCTACGGCCTCTACGGCCGCCGAGCGCGACGCGGCGATGCGTTTCGGGACCCATCTAGCTTGTGCTTCCGTCAGCGCCGTTGCCCTGCTTCTCGCCGTGCGGCGCTACACCCGGCCGAGGACGACCGTCATCAAACTCCAGGTCCTGCTGGTGCTGATTTTTGCTGTATCCATTTTTTTCCCTGTCCGTGATCACTATTTAGTACATCAATCGTGACTGCTCACTATACAAACCGATGGAGTAATTGTGAGTTTGTCATTATTCAGGTTGCATTGCTGGGTTTGGCAAAGTCACTCCAAAAAGATCTGAACGAGATTGCTGAGAGGGTGGAGGCTTCTAATCAACGATGGTATAAGTTCATATTGACAGGTAATGCAGATTCCAAATTCTTGCTGCTCAAGTGCTCATACTTAACACTCTGCACCTCCTTACAATATTAGTTTCATTTTTTACCACCTTTTTTTTTGTACCTTCTGAAACTTGACCAGGACTTTCATGTACTTTACGATATTCAGAATTTTGGACTGCTGATCCTTTTGTCATGTACGTGCTTTCATAAATACTGAATGCGCAACCAATCTTGCCCAGTGCCCAGCAGTAGACGAAATTTTAAGCTTGGACAGTATGTTAGGTTTCTTTAGAATACAAAGGGAACTCCAGAATTGAGTTTGTTGTAGTTTTTGCAAACAAACATGGATAATTAGGAACAGGTAGTACATAGTTGTACTTTTATTTCAGTTGCAGTGAAGACTGAAATTAACGAATATCTATAACCATGACATTGTACTGTGTAAATGGGTGAATACAAGTCATTTCAGGAATACTGGCACTTGTAGAAACTGTCTTGTTTATCAATATAAGAACCGATGTAATTGTAACAGTATCTCTGATACAGTTGCAATATAGTATATGTATACAAGATGATCATGCACTCAAATGTTGACTTGTATATAAGATATATCCATACTTTTCCATTAATACCTGCTCAGCATGCACATGAATATATCCATACTTGATAGTAGCTTGTTTACCATACTCTGATCTCTGATGAACCACCATTTATGCAGAGACCATATGTTCCCTGCGCCGTCACAATAATTGCTGTATATCTTCAAGTTTATCAGTAAGAGATATATATGACATGAAAATTCTTTGGTGACAGATGGTTTTCATGCCTCTGTAGTGCAAGTCGCTGAATCTCGTGCTTTTTTTCATGCCATTTATTTTTAGGTTGATGTGAAAGATAGCGTTGACTCTTGGGAGCAGCATTTTGACAAAATTTCTATTGTGGAACGAAGTAAATTTGGGCCTTGTTTAGATACACTCCAAATTCTAAATTTTTACACTCTCTCTCCATCACATCAAATTTTGAACACATGCATGGAGCATTAAATATAGATAAAAAAATAACTAATTGTACAGTTTGGTTGTAAATCACGAGACGAATCTTTTGAGCCTAATTAGTCCATAATTGAACACTAATTGCCAAATACAAACGAAAGTGCTACAGTAACCAAAGTTGAAAAAATTTGCAATCTAAACAAGGCCTTGATGAAGAAACTCTGTACAACTCGGAAGGAATCAAGAGAAAGAAAACTTACTCCAGAAAACCTGATGGCTTCAGGAACGAATACATTATGGTACGTGTACTTCTTACACGGCAGAATTCTACCAAAAGGACAATTGTTATCCATGTTTTTTCTTCACTTTGAACTGGTTTAGACTTTCTATGAGCCAATGTTTTTTCTGTTGAAACATCAGGCATGTGAAGCTTCATACTGTAACATAATTTTTTTTTTTTGATAATTTCCAAATCTTCAGTTAACCATACTGGTTGCTGCCGATGGACCACTAAAATTCCCTGAAGTCAGAAACTATGCAGATCTGGAAGCAGCTGTGGAAAAGCTCAACTCTATACCTGCAAAACAAATTCAGGTACAGTGTTGCAGATAATTCTTTTTCCCCTTTCAGTTTCACAAGTGCTTTACTTTTTCAGATGCATAACTGCGAGTCTGTGACATGCATTGGAATAAAAATGACAGAGAATTACTGTGAAAACCTATTAACTGCATCTCAAGTGCTTCATCCTTCTGATACCGTTGTATAGTGGGTTCCTGACTGCGCCTGCTATTTCAGGGCATTCAAGTTTTGTGGACTCCCCAAGATGAGAACGACGTTCTTTCTGAAGAGAAGCTAGTAGAAGACTATCCTTATCTGAAGCCCTTGTGTGATGACTAGGATAGTTTTGTGTTTCTCTCCATCCTATTGTGTTTCATCGTACAAGCAAGTAATCTTGATGATTGTCTTGCGCCGATCGATCATATTATAAGATCATATCATCATATTAGGGTCTACTATATGTGTCTGCTCGATTCACTGGACAGGCATTCCGCATTCAACACTAGGTGCCCACCTTACAGGTTACAGCATAGCAGATTAGTTGATACTCCATCCGTTCCAAATTATAAGTCGCTTTGCCTTTTTTTGGTTTATCCATTTTGTTATGTATCTAGACATATTATTATATCTGGATGCATAGCAAAATAGATATACCGAAAAAGTTAAAGTGACTTATAATTTGGAACGGAGGGAGTACTTGCTAGCACCATACAGCTACTGTGTCTTTCCTGGTTTTGTTGCCGCGGTTGTGGGATATGAGTACCATCACTTTGAATGCAACGCTCATGCACCGCACAAATTGTATACTGGGAGTGAACGAGCACTCACTCTGTTGCTACGGTGCACGGACCCGTGTATTGGTTGGGTCCATAACTGAGAATTGTCTTGTACTATCCCTCAACGATTCTCTGCCCTCGAAGAAATGTGGCCGAGTTTTGTATAGGGCATCAGATTTGTATTTATTATTACTAGGCCGGTTTGAACAACACGTACATGTGAACACCAACAACATACACCTTTCTAGATCTTGTGCTGAAAGGTATGAACCAGAAGATAGATACCCCGGCCCTCTAACATGATGTATTCTCATTCAAAAAACTATATGTAAATATAAGGTATTTTAAAGGAGAAGAGCTATTTTGTATTCAATAGTTGCACAAATTTGGTATGCATTATACCAATAATTGTTATTATTAAACCAATCTCCATTTGTCACGCTAATGGTATAAAATAAACTGAGGGCACATATGTTTTTTGTATTCTCTCTTAATCTGTCTTAATTTTTTTTAATATACTATATTGTAGAATGGAGAGAGTATTTATGAATAGCTAGGATGCTTTGAGCCTTTGGACATAGGATATGACATGATTAATCGAAATAGCTCTCTTATAATTTTTTTTTGAAAAAAATAGTTCTCTTACGATTGACGCTAATTTATGATTTACTAGTACAAGTACTACACTCATGGCAACAATTAAAGGTAAGTGATAAGTGGCCATGAAGGGAACCAACATGGTAGCCAGGCCAGTCGTTCCACTCTGATTGACCCATTTCAACGGTGTAGATGCAGATGTACATATAGACAATTAGACGTAGATTTAAAGTAGATTAGATGCAGATATAAATGCAGAGGTGTAGATAGATGTAGATTTAGAGATATAGATATGCACATGATATGATTAGTGGAACCAGTTTTCATAAATTGATGATTGATTTATTTATAAATATGGACTTGCTATATCAGAGGTACAGGCAAGTGGTCACGTGAGATGAGCACAAGCGAACATGCGTTCGCTGCCCAGGCGGCCGGCCAGGCCCACTTCCTTTCCATGTGCCGGTTGGGCGGCCTAAATTGGGGCGGCGACCGGGCCCACCGCATTGCTATCCCTATAATCCGTCCCCAACAGCACAGCTCACGAGTCACGACAGCACGCGTCCACATCTCGCCCTTTGCCCGGACAAAGAAAAAAAAAACAAAAGCAAATCACGCACCCACCGGCACCGCACGCCATGCGGCCGCCTTGCTAACCACGACGCCGCGCGCACCGCCGCCCGCCGCCATGGCCGCCGCCGCCGACTCCTCCAAGCCCGCGCGCGCGGCCGTGCTCCCCGCGCGCCCGCTCCTCCTCGCGCTCCCCTTCATCTCCCTCCTCTTCCTCCTCTACGTCTACTCCACCTCCTCCCGCCCTGTCCTCTCCACAACCGTCGCCACCACCACCACCACGGTGCCGCTGACCCCATCCCCGCCGTCCCCACACATCCGGATGCGGCGCTCCCGGTATGCCTCCTACGACGACTACCTCCGTCACCAGCTCAACAAGACGCTGGACCCGCGCCTCCGCCGGGTATGGGCAACCCGTGACTGGCAACGGAAGGTGGACGCGTTCGCGCGCCTCTTCGCGGGTCTCCATGCCGAGGGCCTCCTCTCAAACACCTCCCGCGCGCTCTGCGTCGGGGCCCGCCTGGGCCAGGAGGTGGCGGCGCTGCGGCAGGTGGGCGTCCGCGACGCGCTTGGCATCGACCTGGCCCCGGCACCGCCGCTCATCGCGCGGGGGGACTTTCACGCGCAGCCGTTCGACAACGACACCTTCGACTTCGAGTTCTCCAACGTCTTCGACCACGCGCTGTACCCGGACCGGTTCGCCGCCGAGCTCGAGCGCACGCTGCGTCCGGGCGGCGTCGCTGTGCTCCATGTCGCCGTGCACCGGCGCGGGGATAAGTATTCTGCTAATGACCTGCTTGATGTGCGCGGGCTTGTTGGGCTGTTCCCAAGGTGCGACGTCGTGAGGGTGTCCAAGGTCGATGCGTTCGGGCTCGACACCGAGGTCATCCTCCGCAAGAAGAGGTCGTCGTCTCGCCGTCGTCGTCGGCTCTAGCCGTGCGGACGGACATCCATTGTTGTTGGGTCCTCCACAACAGTCACCGGCCGACCACACGATCCAATATCGTGGCATTGTAATTGTAGGTACTAGGTAGGAGGTAAATTTTTTTTTGGTGAACAACACCAACGACACACAGTACGCATCCATCTTGTTCTTGTATTTGTATACCTAGGCAGCGAATTGGTATGAAAGACAATTGAATTCAATTGAATTGACATCAATCGTTTGAAATTGTGTGCCAAGAAAAATCAATTTGAGGAAGGGAAGGATCTAATTGTAGCTAGGACTAGGAATGCATGCGCATTCCCTTCTTTTCTTGAACATCGCCTTTGTTTAGTTACTCTTCCTAAAGTTTAGTTCTTATCACATCGGATGTTTGATATATGTATAGAGTATTAAATTAGATTAAAAAATAACTAATTGCACAGATTGTGACTACTTTGCGAGATGAATTTTTTAAGCCTAATTAGCCTATGATTTGACAATGTGGTGCTACAGTAACATATGCTAATAACGGATCAATTAGGCTTATTAAAGTCGACTCGCAGATTCCCGAGGACTTCTATAATTTGTTTTATTATTACTATCCGACTACTCTCATGTGACACCCCGTGTGACATCTGATGTGACACCCTTAAACTTTAGCTCCTGTATTTAAACACCACTTTACTTTTGTTGCTTGTTTCTTGGCTTTTTAGACTTCTTTTAAGAGAGAGATTCTTTCACCCAATTCGGCGGTGCATGCCCCTACCTGCTAATCGATGCGTGCAGCATACTGATGAGCAATGAGCAGCTGTTGTAGCTTGCTGTGAGTTGCTGACTGGCTGAAGATGGTAGTGGTAGCTTGCAAAAATGTAGCAGGCAGGGGCCAGCCCGTCGTCAGGAACTCAGGCAATGTGTGTACTGTGAGACTTTTGCGCACATGCATGGATGGACCCCGTGTGTGCCAACATGCCTGCCTCATTGTGTAGGTAGTAAAATTTTGTTAAAAAAAATACAGACATGAGAGATGGCATGCATAGCTGATACTCATGGTCATGGCTGTGGCTGGCAGTGTTTGTTTGAACTCGGGAAGAGAGAAAGCTTCACGAGCAGAACAACGCCAAGCAAGACTGGCAACATGTGAATGCATGCCTCACTTAACCTCGGTTAGTGTAACTGAACGGTTAATTAGGTTAAATAATGGCATGCAAATCCAAGGGGAAGCTTTCGTGATAACAGTCCTTTATATCTGGTGAAACGGCAAAACTTGCCGTTATGTTACCACTTGTACGTAGCGGACTTTCAGGGAGAAAGAAATAAAATCATCTCATCAGGAAGCAAACCTTTCCGATTGATGGGACTATGGGAGGAAGAGAGAGGAAAAAATACTATAGGAGTGCTTTTTATCATATACTGCATATATGGTTTTTGTCCCCGAATAGTGAATACTGTGGTAACGAGCACTCGTAATAAAGCACTCTAATAATACCGTAGTATACGTAACTCTATATAAGTAACCAAACGCATATACTAATATGCTGTACTCCGCTGCACATCACGCCTCAGACGACGAAAACGAGTAAAAAATGGAGTGGGGTGCAGTTACAGTACAGGCAAGACGCCGGGATCGGAGTAGGGTGACCGTAACATGGCCGGCTCAGAGCATGGGGCAAATGTAGCGTACAATGGCCTTTTCACTATTCATTCACATGCACACCACCGCTAGATCCAAGGTCCCAGTCCCGGCCAGTAGCTGTGGACACGTACGCACCGGCTGTAGAGAATCTGGTGGTGCGGTAAGATACGAGTACGTACGATTGCTTCAAAAAGCTATGAACGATGGAGAGGTCGGCAAATCATTTTTTTTTTCCTCCGGCCGTTCGGCGGGCTCGCGTTCACGCCAAATCTATACCTAAAAACGATGGATCAGGAGGAGCCCGTGCGAGGACCGAGCCTTGCTTGCTCGGTTGGTACGTTCCCGGCTGTGAGCGCGACCGCTCGCAGACGAACCTTGCGTGCCTCACCAGGGGATTTATTCTCCGTTAATAAATCCAAATGCCTCGCACGGATGAACTACTACTATCTATCAGCCGTATATCTTAGTCCCAGATATAAGTCATAGATCTAACTTACGCACTGTCAGACCCGTCCCAGAGGGGGGGGCACGCAGTGCGACGCCCATGAGCCCATTGCTGGTGGGGGCCAGGAGTATGTGTTATATATATATATATATATATATATATATATATATATATATATATATATATATATATATATATATATATATATATATATATATATATATATATATATATATATATATATATATATATATATATATATATATATATATATATATTGGCCCAAAGGTCCAGGTATAGTTCACTCTGCACGAGCGACTAGTTCGCGGCTCCGTGCCGCCGTAGGTGGCTGTCTGCAGCAGCCCTTCCTTGCGACTCTGCAGCCCTTCCTCGTGACTTCCTGACTAGCGTGATCTGCTGACTGTGGCCGTTCGTTGCGTAATCTTCGCTGCTGCAGTGATTTTAGTTACGGCCTTAGGCTATCCGTACTCATCATCCTCTATATCCATCATCTAAAAGGAATATTCCGTCTTAGTCACCACAAAATATACAGTTTTTCCGCATCCATCCATCCTCTATATCATCCTCTGTCTACTGTGGGACACACTTATCACTTTATCTAAATATATTCATATGACATCTTGTTTTGAAGTATTTATTAAAATGAATTTAATGGTGCAATCGAAATTTAATTTGGTTTTTTGGTTTGGAAGTTATAACATTTTTTTCATAGTTGAAACAATGGGGCCAGCGCTGGATACTCCTCTCTCCTGCTCTCTCACGCGCGCGCATGGGCAGCAGCATCGCGGGCCCGTAGAACTGGATAGCGTAGCTACTCTATGTGCCCTCTCTCACGCCAAATATACCGGATGAAGTTGGTTTACAGGTCGCGATAGATGACCCGCTGCAGCACGTTTCGTCCGCTATTTACTCGTGTGTCCGTTTACCGGATGAGGGCAGCGGACCCGGTGCGAGCAGTCTTATAGGGCTAGGCCTGCACCTGCTGACTGCAGTAGTGCAGTTTTTGCTTGAGCTAACATTTTGCCTTTCGTCTTTCCAATCCAGTCCATATGACCATATAGGCAACCAGACATCATGCGAGAAGTTGATCTATTAATCAATTCATCGAGTGGCGAGTGGCTGCAAGTAATTTCTTTCTAAACTGAAATAATTTCATATTACATGAAATTTTTATACAGTCGCTATTTTTTATGATCTAATTATATATTGATTAATTAATAACTCTTATTAGTAGTACAATATATACAATATATAATCGTCATATAAGAAAGTTATCATTAGGTCTTTTTGTCTTACTCGCCCAAGAGCCTTTAAAATTACTGGGACGGCCCTGGCACTAATGGTGTGTGCGCGTGAGATGTGAGTTGGTGTGTGAGTTCAGATGCTACAGCTGCTTGTAGTCGAAGGGTGAGGCAATAAAAAAAAGAGGAGCCCGTGCGCTCTGGCTACCACGCAATAGGTATGTAGTCGAGATTCGGAAAAGAAGAGTTCGTGTGCGCCCTTAGGCTTTACCATCGTAGGCGAAGGAACAAACTTGTTTGATTGTAGTAAAAAACGGCAATTCATATGAGCAAGAATGTCTATGATAGCCAACGCAAGCGCTGTTCATCTGACAATACATGTGTTCTTTATGAGTCTTTTCTTATATACCATTAAAAAAGATGGCCTTTTTCTACAGGCCACTAAAAAGTTCGTTCTTACCTAAGTGCCATGGCACTTTATTTCTTTGCCTCCCAAGCCATTCCGTCCATGTTCTGTTTATTTTCGACCGTTTGATAACCCTGGCAGCTGGGACCTAGATAGAAATTTGTCCATGTTACCCTTTGACACCGAGGGGCATATGAGGAGGCTGTGTGGGGCCAAGCTGTAAGTCACTGGGCACCTTCTTCCTCAGCCTGTAGAGCCCGATGCTGCACGTGCGTAGCTCGCCGCCGGCCGCTTTTGGCTCCTCGGCTCCATTCCTGCCCCTGTGCGCCCCGGCGCCAGAGCCCACTGCTCGCGCGTTCACGCCGCCAGAGCGCTCGCGGACTTCATCACGGACGGCACCCAGCTCCCCTGCGGCTGCGGACACTTGGTTGCGCACCCCAGCGCCGGCTCTGCACGTCGCACCGCCGGTCGTCATGTCCCCTCCTCGCCTCTCCTGCACCACGCGCCCAGTCCTTCGCCACCGTCGTGCAGTGACTCTGCCGATAGGACTGCAGGAGGCGATGGTCGACGGCTCCAGCTCCTCCACGTTGTTGCCGAGGACGTACGTAGTCGGCGCCACGGGCCTCGTCGAGCGCCTTGAAGATGATGCAGCGTGGAGGTGCCACCTGACAAGCGCGCCACTCCTCTGCGTGCTCCCTGTTCCGACGGGTCAGTGGACGACCGGGCATCTTCCCGGCGACGACGGGCTTCGCGTGCAGCACCATGGCCACGTCCATGTGGGTGGAGTCCGACTGCTCCTGGTCCGGTGGCTGGACGGTCAGCCAGCCAGGTCCACTCCGTGCTCTACATCTCCTTCGGCACCTACGCACACATGACCAAGCAGGACTGCAGGAGCTGCACAAGATCACGGGCGGCGTGCTAGCCAGGGACTGCTGGAGCCAGCCAAGGTCGCACTCAAGGAGGCCAGGTTCGAGGACATGGCGCTGCGCCAGCAGCAGTAGCAGGGCGAGGGTGGCGCAGCCATCGCTGAGCCAGCCGCGCAACAGCAGTGGAGCGTCATGGACCTCATGTTCAGCAGCATGGACGAGGAGATCAACGGGCTCCGTGCCAGGCTCCGCGCGTTGGCGTAGGCCGAGGAGCGGAGCCGAAAAGCGTCGAACGACCGGGAGAAGGCGCTGTCCGCGGTCACCATGGAGGCGAAGCAGGTGAAAGCCTGGCTCTATGACACGCGGGACGAGCTGGAGGCCGCCCATGCCGAGTGCGACCGGCTCCGGGGCCTCCTCCAGGGCGGCGAGGTGGGGCTGTGGTGCGCCACGGAGCGGGTCGACGCACATGCTAGCTTGCATCTTTTCTTCGTACGTGTACACGTATATAAGTTTTGTTTTTTTTCCTTTGCTAATTGCTAGCACAAATGATCGACGGCATAAATCAGTTAGCTTATAATCCATCTTGGTGCCCAGACGCTCGGTCAGGGAGTGGCACACACAACAAATGGTGGTTTCATATAGCCTCTCTGGCCTGAGGGCACTTCGGTCTTTTCTCGTCATCGTTATATACCGTTACCAGTGAAAATGGACGGAATGGCTTGTGAGGCAAAAAAATAAAGTGTCATGGCACCTGGTAAGAACGGACTTTTTAGTGGCCTGTAGGAAAAGGCCATCTTTTTTAATGGTACACATGGAAAAGGCTCGTTCTTTATTTTACTTCTCTCTCCTTGTTAGCACCACTAGTACCCCCAAGTCTTCCTCCCTTCCAGCCATGGAGCGGCAGCATCCGCGAGGAGAGCGGCTGCCGTGCACAGGAGAAACAAAGAGGGAAGGAAAATAGGCCCAATAAGCCCAGCAGCCATCCCAGGTGGAACTGCCCCCAAACTTGAATTCTCAATCGCGCTCCTCCCTGTCCCGTTCGCGTCCGCTGTCCGCCGCCCACCGGCGCACAGTGCTAGAGTTGGAGGTCGGAGCTCCGCGTGGCGCCCCAGCCCCAGCCCACGCCGCGCTGCTCGCTGCAGCCGCCCCGGCCGACCGGCCCCGAGCTGTGCGTCACCTCGCTCGCAACAACAGTGCAGTCACGCAAGCAGGCTGCTCTGATGGAGGAGGAGGATTTGGTGGGCGTGCGCGTGGCTGGGGAGAAGCTGAAGGAGAGCGAGAGGGAGTAGCAGGCCGAGGTCAAGGCTGAGGCGCAGGTGCCCCCAACGCCAACAGCCATGCCTCTTCTGCAATTTTAGGGAAGGAAAAAAATTGTAACAAGAGGTATAATTGTGAATTTGAAATTTAGGCATTTAGCAATTTATTTATTTGAGATGTGATAATTGAGATTTTGCTGGTTGTATATGTGTAGATTTGAAGTCTTTTTTTTTCCAAGTATGAGTGTTGGTTCTGGATCCCGCCCAAGGACCCATGAAAGTCAAATTGGTGTGGCTGTGGAATTTGAAGAAATACATCAAGAACTAATTGTGGTTTCTCAAGTTGAATCAACTGATGTTAGGACAGAACAAGCACAAGCCCAACCAGAGCAAGCACAAACTCAGGATGATGATGAAGAAGAAGAAGAAAGTGCAGGTACCGATCTCATTAGGGAATTTGATGCAAATCTTCATGTTATTGCTGATCCTGGATTTCGAATACCAATTGATAGATTTCACCCCGAAATTAGAGATGAGGTTAAGAGGGCTTATTTGTTCAAGGGTCCAACCCAACCTAGAGGTCATGCATTTCCAAAAACAGTTTTATTACATTATAATTCATATGTTACACACTAAGTCACTAACTGATTTGTTCTTCAAATTTACAGGTTTCTTAGCTCTTGGAATGTTGGATTTCAGTCTTTAATTTGGACACTTTTTCTTGTTGGGTTGGTTTTTGTTGAATTAATGGACTACTATCTTCAAATGAGAGGTACCATCATCAATCAATGTTTAAATTTGTCATAGATTAGCTATTGATGTGGGTCCTTGCCATGTCATTAAAAAGTTGTGTCTGCGATGCGCCCCACCTAAATCTCTGTTCAAGCTCCACCGCATCCTTGATGACAATACAGACTATAGCATAGAAATATGCATCCGTCTTATTCTGCTACTAATCTCTTGTGGTAGAACATAGAATCCATAGCACATTTCTTTCTTTCTAAGGATAGCTTAGTTTTCACCTGCCTTGTCGAACCATTTCCTCCAAATGAGTATGGAAAAGACAAATACCTTGTCATACAATTTGTCTAATAGCGTGAAATATGCGTACCTCCACATTTTCTTGAACACAAGGCCACAAAACACCATCCAAAGGCCCACCACAAATCCAACAAGTAAACCAAGATAGAAGTCCATTATTCGAGCTGAGCCATCTTCATGGTGTCTGATGGGATGTTCCTCAGTTGGTTGATCTCTGGGGCATTGCTTTGGAAGTGGATGTCCACGAAGACCAGGATTGCCGATGTACATAGAAGCTGGAGCATCTTGCGCTGCACATAGGATTGCCGATGTCCACAAAGACCAACATATAAGTAGAGTAGTATCTTGCGCTGCACAGAGTTCACAGCTATTTTATTTTTCACTCAGACAAGCACCAGTACTGTATGGGATGGCAAGTTGTATAGCCACATAATAATAATAATAGCGCGGGCGATTAACATCTACTAATTGGCAGCACAAAGTTGTTTCATATCTCAAACAGCAGACATCTGCATGTTACAAGTAATGGAGCACCTCATTACATTAACATTACAATAATGAGTCCAAAGACTGGACACCCCGTTCGGCTGGAATTATAAGCCGGCTGAAAAACACTGTTGGCTGTTTTTTTGTGAGAGAAAAATACCGTTCCAACTAAAAAAACAAGCCGAATAAGACGGATTATAAGTCAGATGAACAGGGTCATCACCGTACGAAATCAGGAGAACAGTTGAGCCTTGTAACACTCGGCTGCAGGGCAACAAACTAACACACTTAACTTGAATAAAAAAAAGACACCTAACTACTACCTCATTCTACTTCTCCTTGCACTTGCTCGGGTAGCTCTGCGCGGCTGCCCTTTTTCTGCGGTGGCTGTAGGCGGCATATTTTTCTCTCTCCAGCCATTGTAGCTATGGAGGATTTCGTCGCGGCCGCAGCAGTCACAGCGCTGCAACAAGTTGGACAAGTCAAGTGCTCTTTCAGCGCTTGACTTTTCCACCACAAACCATGCAAAACCATGCTTACCGAACCAATCCATTTCATATTTCGCCAGCTCTGGCTGACACGAAAAACAATTGACTGCGCCTGATTGTATTGTCTCCGCCACTTGTTGTATGCTACTAGCATTTCTATACTCTGTAGCATCTCCGATGATTTCGAGTGCATAACTATCTTGTGTCTGAGTCACAGCATGAGGCGCGAAGGTAGCTGTCCGCACCAGAGGTGGCTTCCAACCTCTGTTTTTGCTTCTTCCGCACTCATGAAATGAGCTACGTGTTTTGGACTCTACTGGAGCTGATATATAGCACTGGAAACCCAAAACAATAATTTGATCTGGGAATATATCTGCTAACTCTGATGAGACGTTGTTGTTAGCACAAAGTCCGTGCCTGCTTCCTTTGCAGCATGCTGGGTCTGGGCGAGAAAGTTGTGTGTGCTTGATATGCCATTCTTGAATGCAAATGGGCAATGTCTTGTAAATTAGATAGTAGGGTGAGTTCCCCCATTGCATATTCAACAGCAAGTTTGAATTGAGATGCTAGTAATTGCAAGCCTTTTATAGCAACCTCAACTAAGTCTGTGCTTTCTGTTAGTCGTAGGATCAACCCCAGAAAGAAACATTTCTCAGCCACTGTGCTATCCTCATAACGGTATGCTAGCAATGCCTCCACGCCACGCTCATCAGAATACGTGGGCCTGATGCAGAGATGCCGTAGCAGGTTTCCTTGCTCCGAACGATAAGCAAGAGTTTTCCCTTCAAGGAGATGCCTAACAATAGGGTTGCAAAAGGTGTAGTGATGAAGTGAACAACCAGATTCCAAGTCCCTCACAAACCTTCCGGCAAAATCTGCATACCTTTCAAATCTTCCAACATCATGTGTGCTCAAGCCAGCAAAAGGTGTGATGGACATGTTCTTCTTAGCACTATTAAACCATCGCTTGCGCTTGTTTACCACTTGCGGGAGCTCTTCCTGGCCAGGAGGCACCGCTTGCTGCCTGTGCTTGTCGAGCAGCTCCATGGCCTCGACGTAGGCTTGCTTGATCATATTCCTGCGCTGGAGCAAGGAGAGGTGTCTGATGGGCAGCTCCATGGCCCTCTCAAGTGCAAACTCCAGCTCGCTGACTGCCATCTCGAGCCTCTCCGTCAAGTGCCCTTGGGACGCCTTCTCCTCGCTTCTGCCCAACGCAAAGGAGACGCCTCTGCTCACGGTCTCCTGAACAAGTGCTGAACACACCATCTCTGCCATGAAAGTCGCTACTCGCTAGATGTAGGGATATGATTCGACCAACCTGCTGATCAGGACACAAAACAACAGCAGGGGTTATTCTTCAATTTGACGTACACAAGTACCGGAGTACGTACTAGATAAATACTGTAAATACTAGCTGTAAATCTGTAAGGGGGTGTTTGGTCTGAGGAGTTAAAGTTTAACGAACACTGTAGCACTTTCGTCTTATTTGACAAAAAATTTTCAATCTTGGACTAATTAGGCTTAATAGATTCGTCTCGTAAATTACTCATAATATGTGCCGACATGCATGCAATTAGTCTACATTTAGTACTCCATGCATTTGAGGGAACATTGATGTGATAGGAGTTAAACTTTAACAAGTTGAAACCAAACATGCCCTAATATGGAGGAGTGCATGTTTTTCATGCTTAATTAATTGGGTTACTGGACGATACATATGCATGGAATATAATCCTTATTACCTTAGCTCTCCTCTAGATCATGCGTCGGCCTCCCTGCAGGCTGCTGCAGCACCAACCGAAGAGATGGAGGGATCACCAACAGATATCAAAGAAGCCGCACACACTGCTGTGTTCCTTATTACTAAGAGTCGACGAACTGTGCCATGTATATGTCTATGTCTATCTGTATATATATATAGAAGCGAAAATGTATGGAGGGGACTTCTTGTGCTGTGTACAGTAGTGTGAACCTGCAGAAACAAGTGGAGCTGGAAAATTCAAGGAAGTGCTGAGGATGATTCTTCCTACTTGGCACTGATGGTATATAGCGCATATCAAGTGCACTTCTAGAAGAGTAGATGATAGACTCATGAACCTTTGGCAAGAGGTCCTTCAGCTGGCTTCTACTATAGACTTTTCTAATGAAGAAGATTCTTTAATTTGGACTTTTAACTCTAAGTGGCATATATTATTCTCAATCCCTTAAGGAAAATAGATGACCCCTCCTATCTTTTTTTGCTGTGACCAGGAATCTGTTGATCATCTATTTTTTTGGGTGTGGTTGCTAAGCAACTTTGGACATGTATCTCTGAGATTTTAGATAGAAATGTTGGCATGGATTTTTTTGTCAATAGGACAAATGTGGCTTAGTAACAATCGTTTTCTAGTTGACGATATTTTCTGTGCTGCAGCCCTGTGGGGGCTCTGGAAACTAAGAAATAGTATATGCTTTCAGGGAACTATTTGGAGGAGTGTGCAGTCCCTCCTACTCTCAATTTCGGTCATGCTCCGAGGCTTGAATTTACTTTGTCCAATCGAGAGAAGACTGGAGTTTAATTCCAAGCTGGAAAGACTCAGAATGCTGGCAACCAGTCCTCAAAGGTTGACTGGCTGAACCAGGTGGAGGGTGAATGGAATAGAATCATGTACGAGAGGGCGCTGGATTGGAAGGAGTTCCCAGTGGAAGTGGATGATATCCTGGTGGACGTTTCAGCGCAAGGTGTTGCCGATAAAGGGAAATGGATTAGTCTCTTCCAGTTTGGTGATGAGTACATATTGTTAGTTGTTGTTAGTCAGTTTCTTAAAGGTGGAGGTGGTGGAGTTTTTCTGTATATGGGTGATGAACATCGAATGCTTTAAAATGTTTTATGGTCTTTGTGATAATGCAATGACCGGGGCGTTTTAGCCTTGAAACTCTTAAAAAATGATATATAGTGCATAGCAGAGGGATCGGAGCTGCAAGTACATACTCTGCATTCTGAATGCGATTTCTCAATGCGACGATCGTAAACCTGTACAACAATGTGTTGTCATGTATGTACTCCCTCAGTGCCAAAAAAGTGTATTTCAGATTTGATCAGAGTTAAACTATTTAAAGTTTGACTAAATTTATATAAATAGTGTCAGTAATTATGGTTTGATGTTATCAAGATATATTCAATGATAAGTCTAATAATACTTATTTGATATCATCATTGTTATTTGATTTAGCGCTGTAGTGAAGACTGTACACTTTTGGACAGAGGTTCTGCATTTTTCCATCCAGTTTAATACTGTTGGGCTGACTGAGCTTCCCGTGCCTTGCTAGGATGCTACAAGATGTCAGTTGCACTATCTGAAAGCAATGACTTGCAAGGCCGGCCAAGTCTGTGTCTAGTCGTCGCCGCCCACGCCACTCTGCATGCCGGGGTATGTTGCTAAAAGCCAACAACCACAAGTTCACAAAGTAGCTAGCTGTCATTCTTTTTGTTAAGGAAAATAAATTATCTGCTTTTAAGAAAGCAAGATACCATTACAATACTGGGGATACCAGTGTCAACGACGCACTCAATCAGGGAAGCTAAATCAGACAAACTAAATCTCAGGCATCAGTAGGCGCCACACAGTTAGGCTTGAAACTCTTCATCCAAGACATGATTGCCTTCCTTCACATGAGCCATCTTCTCCCTATCCACTTCCTTTAACAGAGTACTCCATTTCTGCATCAGAGTTAAGGCAACATAGATAACATCAGTTGGCGCTTTTGGGAACCTCTTCTCAATAGCCATCTTGTTTCTAGTAGTCCATAAGGCCCACGCAAAACCTGCAAAGTAAACATGATCGATTGCAAAGGTAAGGGCCCCTTGCCCTGCAGCCAGGTAGGAGTGAAGTCCATCAGAGAAGAAGGTAATCTCTTCCATTGAAATACTTCCAGAATAATACACCAAATCAGTTTTGCTAAGAAGCAGTCAAAAAAGATATGATCTATTGCCACTCCCTTTCCAACCCCTTTGAGTAAAGATTGTGCAATCTGAAGTTTATTATTGAAAACCTGCCATAGAAAGAACTTAATCTTCAAAGGATTTTTGCATTTCCAAATGATTCCTGCAACTCTACTTGTCGTACCCTGTTTGTCAAGAACCTATATAAAGACTTAGTACTAAACTGTTTATTTTTCTCTAAAGCCCAGAAAACAGAATCTGAGGTCTCTTCATGCAAAGATAAACCCATAAGCTCCTCAAGGAGTCATATTTTTGCCCAAGCAAGGACAAGTCATGGCATTATTAGTTTCTTCCTAAAGTACCTACAACGATGCAATGGTGTGAAAGTCATAATTAACTTACAGGGCAAACAAGGTGACTTGAGTGACATCGAGGTCCTTGCGCTATAGTAGCCTATGCATGTCGTGGAAATCTACGACGACTTGAGCATCGTCGAGCAAGTGGAAGTACTCCTTCGGCACCTTGACAACGAAATCTCGTAGGCCTACTTTTGCCACCTCCATGTACCAGAGATGGAACCTCCTTATCTCCCACGGCTCGGCCTGTACGAGCTGGCCCAAGGTCACCATGAACTTCCCATGCTCGTAGTTGTCGGGGCAATCATCCAAAAGGGGCCAAACCGACACTGGTGACGGCACCATGTACTTGAGAGATTCAGGAGTGAAAAACTCTGCTAGCATCTCCGCTTATGTTCTTCTACGACTATGGTTGCCAGAATCACACCTTTCATACTTAGTTGAGCTTTCGTACTTTGGCTATTACGGTGACCGCCCTACTCATCACCTTGTTGTGGCTTACTATGGTCTCCTCTTCTTCTGTAGGCTTTCTCGGCATGGGAGGACATCGCCTCATGTGCTCCTTTGAATCACTTACAGGCAGTGTAACAGTGCCCGGTACTGCCCCTGTATCTTCCTGTGGATTGCTGGTGCCAGGAGTGCCTAGAGGAGTGGCTGGGCCATTGTCGTTGCCGTCGTCGTAGTCGTGACCGACGGGAGACGGCAAGGGCTGTGACGGCGTCAAGTCGTCACATAAGTAAATGTCGCACCGAGGCCAGAGTACTTCCTTGCCTTCAACACTTCTCAGGTACTTGGACCCATCTGGAGTGGCAATGTCGATTTCATCATCAACATGTTCTGGGTGGATCCACTTTACCTCTACCCTGGCATAGTTGGCCGGGATTGGCTTGTTGTCGTACATGCGTCCTGACAATGCCACTCCCGTGGCCACCTTCTTTTGTCTCCTCGACAACCTGCCGTAGGGCACCGTGAGCTGGCAAGGCGTTGGTTTCACGATATCATCGATCGGGTACCTGGTGAGTCCTCCGGTCGGCGGCACCATCTGCCCTTGTATGGCGACTTGTGTCTATGTCAGCTCCACGTCAGCCTGGCGAAACATCCGCGACCTCGGCTCCACCATGCTGGGGTCGTTGCTCGTGAACGCGCTAGTAATCTTGCATAAGACAAAGTCCTTGATTGCCTCATTGCGGCCTTGCTGGACAAGCCTGTCCTTGTACACCTGCCTCGTCCTGTATGACCTCGTGTCGGATTGCTAGGAGTCCACAGTCTTCCAGCTCTTTCTGGAGGATACGCCACGGACGCGGCCGCGGTGCTTGGGGTTTCCCAGTGCCTCGGCCAGCTGGTCCCTCTCTTTGTGAGGTTCGAATGACCCGCTCTGCACGGCCGCAGCGACCGCCAGGATCTTCTTCTCCGCCTCCTCGGTCTGCGCACTACTCATGCAGACATATCACAGCCACTTCGTAACCCCCATCGTAGCCGAATTTTGGCCTCGGTAGTAAGATGGTGATGTAGATTTCCAAATGACCCTTGATTTTCGTACTTTTCTCGATATTTAATTTGTTACTGTATGCATGTGATTCCCACTGACTTTACGTCAAGAGACTTCCATGCCTGTATTCTTTCTTTTGATTTAATTTTATATGGGTCAGGAGAACTTGGCTTTATTTACATGATACTAGCAGTATTCTTCCAAACTTTGGATAGAGGACCCTTAGGAGAATGGATTGTTCTCTCTCTCTCTCTCTAACAAATGAATGAAGTGTACTTGCTTGCTGCTCCTTCTGGAATTTCAAGCCGTGGTGGTTTTGGGTCCTTGGGTTCTTCCGAGAGGACAACAGAAACTTCGAATATATTATTACAATGTGAGTTATAATAGTAATGTCTAATCCCATCTTCCAACTCCCGTGACGAAGCCGTGAACGAACTTCCACCCAGCTGCATGTAGTCAGTCAGTCAATCAATCAAGGTACGCAATTCAGATAATTAGCCTAATCATACATGCATAAGCCTGGTGACGTCCACATTTGGGCCCGTCTCTTTCCTTTTCGTTTATGCATGTATGATTGACGACCACTATGGCACGAAAGCTTATTAGTGACGTCTTAATCAGTGACTTGGAATTAAAACGCGTCACTAGTGTAAGATGAGTGACGCAGATAAATAGGACACGTCGCTGATAAGGAGTGGTGCATGGTCAACAGACAAAACGCGTGACGCGTTCCCAGCAACACGGGTCACTGGTAACGAGAGACCGTTAGCAGTGACGCGTTCCAGGAACACCGGTCACAGATCACACCTCACGGACCCGAAAAAACAATTAAATCTGGTTCGATGGCAACTGAAGTCCGGCACCCCACTTCCCCTCCCCCGCTTCTCTCGGCCAGTTTGGCAGTCGCCCCTTCTCTATCAGGCTCTCGGCTCTGCGGGACGCATCCACCGCCGCCACCGCCACCGGGCCCCTCCGACGCCACCATCGCCCTCCTCCTCCTCTTCCTCCTCCACTTCCCCTCCCCTCCCCTCCCCTCTCGGCCTCTCCCCGGGGGCTTGGTGCACGAGTACCATCTTCCAAACCCTACCTCCCTGCTCATCGCAGATCTGGCATCGTCGGCTTCGATTCGCCAGGCTCCTGTGCCGCGAGATCGCTGCTCCGCCATCGCCGGCTTCGATTCGCCAGGTGCTCCGCCTTTTCCACCACCGTACGCTCCGCCCCTCCCTCTTCGTGCCTCCGGCGGCCCAGCGCTGTGACGCGCCACCACAGGAGCCCCGGCGTGGCCAAACCCTAGCGGCGCAGCCCGGCCGCCGCCGTCTCCCTTGCTCGCACTTCCGCGTCCGCGTCGACTCCTGCCTACTTCTGGTGAGTGTTGGCTAATGATTACAGATTGCTAGATATTTGCCGTTCACCGTATGCTTCAGATGGTGATTGTGATTCATGAATTTGTACGATTCACCGTATTAACGACCATCCTCCAGATTCCAGCCTTCAGCCAACCTGTGCCGGGCGCATACTGATTATAGGCTGCTACATGTTCGCTTCAAATTAATGTGAATTTTGTGCACTCGTTGGCACACATTTGCTTCAGATGGTGGTTGTACTGCGTCAATTTTTGATTCACCATATTAAATGGGGTTACTTATGTACTGCATCTGCTGCCAACCTAGACTTATGTACCAATTGCAGGCCTAAACTTATGTATCAGTTGCAAACCTATGCATTATCTTTTCTTATTATGGAAACAAATTTGCTCCTTTGCAGCCTTGCGATTCCTCATACCTCTGTACATCTTTGGTTTCTAGGCTCTGAAACTAATCTGAGAACTATTGTTTCAAATACAGTATACAGTATGCTGCATTCAGTGGATCTACTGAGAATCTTATTAAGTCATTCTGGAATGGTAAGGATTTATGATATATCGATAAATGTAATATTGAACCAGTCTCTGACTTGGGTTGTTTCATTTAATAACCATGTCCTGTTCTGTAGGAAATGTAATATATTAGGTTTGATGCTGATTTACTTCACCCTCCTGCCAATGTTCTGTTCTGCACGAAATTGGATTTGGTATGTGCTATGGTCTAATCATTCGGATTCAGTAAACCATGCATAGGTTGCAGCCTTGCAGGTCAGCAAACATTCCAGTTTATTCTTGAGTTTTAGTTCGCTGTAAATAGCTGCAAACGCTATCTGGTCTAAGCAATACATGCCATGCTTACCTGTCTAATTGAAAAATCAGTGCAGTAGTACCTGCTAAACTCACAGCGCCTATATTCTACCTTTGTATTATGCTTAATTCGATCGCCCACCATGTCTCACCCGAAAACACCTGATGATTCACTAATTGCTATTTTAATAGTTAATATTGTACCTGTCTTATTTATATGGTTTCTATTCAATTCCTGCCACTTCAATGTATTTATCATGACTATTGGCTAATTTTTCGTCGCTACTTACCTAATCCGCTTACACCTATTACCAAGTACGCGTCAGGTTTCAGAGTTCACTTGCTTTTATAGGTTATATTGCTTTTATTGAATCCATGAACACTGAAGCTCCATGCGTCGTGTGTGTCTGCAGCTGTGAGTGCACCTGTGTTCCTTCGTGGGAAATATTTTCTTAAATGCATGCTATGCCCATTTTTTTTGGGCAGTACCTGACCTTCAGTTTGTTAGTGCAGTCTGTGGGTGATTGCAACATGGATTAGCGAAGATGTGAAGCCATCTCGTGGATGAGCAAAACATCATGGCTGAACCCCACAAAGTACCAGGTACGCCGCATGCCCTTAAGCTCTCTGATGGAATGGCACCAGACAATATGGTTTATGTAAGTACCATGGCCTTTCATATCCAGTTTTCTAAATGCCAGATAAATTGTGCTGCTTGAGGTATGTTGAATTGTTTGGAGTAGTAACCTTGATAGGCCAAAAAAAAACGTGATTCTTTTTTGATCCATTTGCTTCTGAATCAAAGACAGGTATAATGAGTGCCAATAACTTGAGTAGATTGAATGGACTATGTTTACTTGAGTAGATTGAAGAGTGGTTATGTTTTCGAAACAAATACGTTGTGCTAACTTGCAAGCTGCAACCATTATGGCATTGTCTGCTACTGAAATCTGCCTGTCGCAAACTCTAAAAATAGACATGCTTTATTTTGCTTCAGTACTCTAACATGGTTTGCACTTGCAGATTCTCTTCTCAGACACCAATGCTTACGAGGTAAACTGATTGGTTTCTTCTTAACTAAAATAATTTTGTGGCCTTGTCCTGAGCCCTACATTTTCGGAGTCAACTTATCTGACTTAGCTCATTGTGTTGTAGTGGGCCTTGGTACCGATGAGAAGCACTGCTTCTGTCGGGACTCAAATCTGTTAGCTGTAGTTGAATGAATTTTACCATGAAAATTATAGACTAAGGCGGCTGCTCGCTCTTTGATCAGTGATTCACCGGCTATTATGGAGGAGCAGTCTTGATTTTGGTATGGTTAAAATATTTGGTTATACAAATTTTATCCTGTTTTGTATTTTACTATATCGTTAGTATAGAAGTAAAGGTCCATGTGATGCTTTTCATATTTGTTTCTTCATGATGTATGTCAGTATGTGAATATGAAAATAGAATTAAAGGTCCATACACATGAATCGTCGTACAGTTTAGTGGTCAGCCATGGAACTTTTTCGGATTTATAATTGCTTTGTCACCGCACAATATGTCTTGGGTCACTTAACTTTTCACTCCTTTACAGGTGCTCTTCCAAGAACATAGAGACATATGCTATCTTTCATGATTGAGCGATGAGGAAACAAGGTTTTACTCTTCTAGGATTATTAAGTGTTTTTCTTGTCTTTGAGCTCATCAAGGACATTGGTTGTACCTCGTAAACAATGGCCCACGGCTGATAACACATTTTATAGTATAACTTGTATCTGAAAAGTTTGTAAAGAATTGATTGTTCAAATAGTGGTACATGCCTGATGTGTGTGTGTGTATATATATATATATAGGATCATTGCATATATATAGGGTGATTGTAATTTTTTTTTGTTTTCTGAAATAGTTATCAGTGACGCGTATTGGCTAGACGCGTCGCTGATAAGACTTATCAGTGACGCGTCTTGTATGGACACGTCGCTGATAAGCCTTATTAGTGACGCGTCTTGTATGGACACGTCGCTGATAAGCGCTATCAGTGACGCGTCTTGTATGGACACGTCGCTGATAAGCGCTATCAGTGACGCGTATTGGATACATGCGTCACTGTTTAAGGATTATCAGTGACGTGTTTTTACGCGTCACTGATATGCCCTTATCACAGACGCAAGAACAGTGACGCGTCTTTTACGCGTCACTGATAAGTCTCTAGACGCGTCACTAATAAGCTTTTCTGGCATAGTGGACGATACGTGAACGTGAGTTCACATACATGTCGCCCCCACTATCGGACTTTGAAATTCGCCAAACGCGATCATCGACGCCCAAATGATGCACCGGTATACTCTACCGACGAGGTGATGCTTGGCACGTGTGTGGAAAGGTGAAAAGCGATAGGACCATTTTCGCGAACGTCGTCTATGGTTTTCATGCATTGTCATACAAAGAGGTTTCTTCTACTTCAAGGTTCATTTGATTTTGAGCAAGATGTGTTTATTCAAGCTACAAATATTTAGTTTTTTTTAACGAAGCTACAAATATTTATGAATAGATCAATGATCAATACATGCTATCGTTACAATTTTTCCCCATACAAGAGTTCAAGTTACGTTGCTTAATGTCAGTACCATCTAGTTGTTATTCCATTGCAACACACGGACATAGATCTAGTAAAACATTATGCAATTATTATTGAAGCTATATCTTCACATATGCTTTCTACGTTTGTAAATTAAATACTATGAAAAATATTTGATGGTAAAAGTTTGAAAAGTTCATTCCAGTCTTGGTTGCTGACTCAGCCTTTCGAAGATTCTCATATATAGAAATAACAAATAAGGTTTATGAGAAATAACAAATAAGGTTTATGTGTGTACGTTCATATGGATGAGTGTCCATACGTGCTTATACACATGGATTTATTCAGCACAATTAAAAAAAAAGAGAGTAAAGCTAAACTTCACTAGAGTGATTTCTCTGACTCAAATTTTTCTGCCCAATCCAATAATGACATGTGGTCTTACTCTTATTCCTCAACTCCGACAAGGTTAGGGTTAGGGTCTAGCGTTTGGGGGCTTACTTGAATTCTGTGGGCTTTGAAGAATTGTTGGGGGAGGCGGTGGTGACAGGCGTGAGGGAAGCGGTGGTGGCACCGTCGGCTGGGTATTGGGGGGAAGGCGGCTAGCGGTGGTTGGCGGTAGCAGGGCACCGCTAGAGCTGGGTGGGGTGCAGGACGCGGTGGCTACCGGCGAGCTTGGTCAGAGATGAAGAAGACGATGAGGAGGTAGGAGGCTCATTTGATGGATTTAGAGCTAGGCCGTGGTAGTTGGCAGCGGATCTAGTAGAGGAGGAGCCGCCAGAGCCAGATAGGGAGGTGGAGGCAGCGGGGGCGAGTTGCATGGCAATGTCGGGTGTGGGTCCTAGCGGAGGAAGAAGAAGTAAGAAGGGAAGAAGATAAGGTGGAGATAAATAGATTTTATCTAAACCCTTTAGCGCCAAGTGAGTCCAAGAGCAGCCCATCAAGCCTGACTATCAGTTTGTTATTATTTCTTTATTTTCAGACATGCAGGTCACAAGAAGGGACGCTTACATGCATTGCGTGGAAAAACAAAAAATGACCTAGATATGCATGCTCCTTGCTCACAGCAGTTGGGTCAGTTATATAATGTACCATACCCATCAGTGCTTGCACTTGCACACCGGACCATAGATATCACCAGCACGCAAAGGTTGCCATGCATCACCAGCTTGCAGCCATCTGCTTCTTGCTCGCCATGGCGGCGGCGGCGGCGGCCTTGACCACCACAACCTCCACCACCATGGCCCCCGCCGCTTCCTTGGCCTTCGACCGCCACCGCCATGCTGCAGAGCTCAGCAGCAGCTGCGTCGCGGCTGAGAGAGCCGCGCTCCTGTCATTCAAAGTAGGCATAACCAGCGACCCAGCGGATCGGCTGCGCTCGTGGCGAGGCCATGACTGTTGCCTGTGGCGCGGCGTGAGGTGCAGCAACACCACAGGCCGCGTCGTCGAGCTTGACCTCCGCAACGACCACTGCGAGCAGGACAATTTCTTCAGCGATCTTGACAGCGGCAACCACTGGCTGCGTGGACAGATAAGTCCTTCCATAACTGCCTTGCAATACCTGAGGCACCTGGACCTCAGTGGAAACCTTCTCGGAGGTCCAGGGGTGACTATACCTGACTTCCTAGGCTCCCTCAGGAGCTTGGTGTATCTCAACCTCTCTGCTATGGACTTCGATGGCAGGGTGCCTCCTCAGCTTGGCAACCTCTCCAAGCTGGTGTACCTTGACCTGTACAATCTGTTCCTTGGTAATCAGTATTCGTCAGATCTGTCATGGTTATCACGGCTCTTTTCACTGAAGCACCTCAACATGAACATAGTGAACCTTAGTACAGTGGTTGATCCGGTTCAAGCTATCAACGCCCTTCCAAACTTGAGAGTACTGCATCTAGAAGAATGCAGTATCAATATCCCTTCCTTACTTTCGCATCTCAACCTTACGGTTGTCGAGGAACTTGACCTTTCATTCAATTATTTATTCAGCGGCCCAATCTCACCCAACTGGTGGTTCTGGGATCTGGGTAGCCGCCTTAAGAGTCTTCAACTCGGTGCATGTCGACTGTTTGGTTCATTTCCTGATGAGTTGGGAAACATGACCTCACTTGAAGTACTTGATCTTGGGAACAACAATCTGAATGGGATGCTACCAGAAACGTTCAGAAATATGTGCAATCTCAATACCTTAACCCTTTCCTACAGTAATATTGGTGTCGACATAGCACATCTGATGGAGAGGCAACCAAGCTGCCCCGAGAGGAAACTGCGGGAGTTGGACTTGAGCAAGCCAACTTAACTGGCAACATGTTAAATTGGCTGCCAAACCAGAGCAGCCTGAACATTCTTGATGTTTCTGACAACCAACTTAGTGGTCCTATGCCTATGGGGATAGGAGCACTTACAAATTGGAGCTACCTGGATGTATCCGGCAACAACTTGAAGGGTGTCATATCAGAAGAGCACTTTACCAAGCTAGCAAGTTTGAAACATCTTGATTTGTCTTCTAATTATCTAGAAATCAAAGTGGATTCGGACTGGGTGCCACCGTTTCAACTGAAGGTGGCAAGATTTTCATCTTGCCAGCTGGGTCCTCGATTTCCTACTTGGCTACGTTGGCAAAACAATATTGATGTTCTTGATATTTCATATACAAACCTTACTGGTACAATTCCAGAATGGTTTTGGGCTGTCTTTGCTAATGCAACAAGTTTGGACATCTCTTATAATCAAATTACTGGTGAGTTGCCCCATGATTTGGAATTCATGTCAGTCGGATTACTTCAACTTAGGTCAAACAAACTCACTGGTTTGGTACCACGGTTGCCAGAAAGCATTAAAATATTTGACATCTCCAGAAACTCTTTGAATGGACCACTGTCACTAAATTTTGAAGCTCCACTGCTACAGCTGGTGGTTCTCTACTCCAACCAAATTACTGGGGCTATTCCTGCACAGATTTGTCGGTGGAAGCAGCTGCAAGTTCTTGATGTATCAGACAATCTACTTGCAGGGGAGCTTCCTGATTGTGGCATCAAAGTTTCATTAGAACAACAGAACTCTTCTAGCATTAACAACTCTTCCATGCCCCATTCTAGTTCTACAAGTCCTTTAAGTTTGAATATCCGTAAACTCCTTTTAAGTAGCAACAACCTTTCAGGAGAATTTCCATTGGTCCTACGAAGCTTCAAAAATCTTCTTGTCCTTGATCTATCACACAACAATTTCATTGGGAAGTTACCAGCATGGATAAGTAAGGAATTACCAAATTTGGAAATTCTAGCATTAAGATCCAACAGTTTTTCTAGCAGCATTCCAATTGAGATTACAAGACTCCCTGGCCTTCAGTTTTTGGATCTTGCAAATAACAAATTATCTGGAACAATACCACAATCTTTAGTGAACTTGAAAGCCTTCACTACTATTGCATATGCAGACGCAACAGACAATCCTTTCGATGAAGAATATCATGGAGAGTATGATTATTTTGCCATGGGACCATCTGATGACAGTTTAACTGTAGTGACAAAAGGGCAGGAACTTAACTATACAAAAAATATAATATTTCTGATGAGCATAGATTTATCTAACAACAATTTAGCTGGACCGATTCCAGAAGAAATAGGTACTCTTGTTTGCTTGATAAATTTGAATTTGTCATGGAACTTCTTGAGTGGGAAGATTCCGGAACAGATTGGAACTTTACAATCATTGGAATCTCTTGACCTCTCCAACAACCACCTTTCTGGTGAAATTTCATGGGATTTATCAAATCTGACATCACTGAGTTATATGAACTTGTCCTACAACAATTTATCGGGCAGAATACCCTCTGGAAATCAACTAGATACTCTCAACACTGATGATCCGGCTTCCATGTACATCGGCAATCCTGGTCTTTGTGGACATCCACTTCCAAAGCAATGCCCCGGAGATCAACCAACTATTGTGGAGCATCCCATCAGACATCATGAAGATGGCTCATCTCAAATAATGGACTTGTATCTTGGTTTACTTGTTGGATTTGTGGTGGGCCTCTGGATGGTGTTTTGTTGCCTTTTGTTCAAGAAAATGTGGAGGTATGCCTATTTCACGCTATTAGACAAACTGTATGACAAGGTATTTGTCTTTTCCATACTCGTTTGGAGGAAATGGTTCAGCGAGGCAGGTGAAAACTAAGGAAGCCTTAGAAAGAAAGAAATATATGTGATATGGGTGCTACTCTACCGCAGGAGATTAGTACCAGAATAAGAGGGATGAATATTTTCATGCTATCTATAGCCTATATTGTCAAAAGAAAGTCAAAGCACTAAATACTATGTTATTCCATATTATAATCAGTTAGTAATTTAGTATATCATCATGTAATGAAATTAATGTATCGTGTTAAAAAAAATCATACAGACCACACTTTCTCCTACTATAGCTTTTGAAAACAGACCAACCACGGTGGAATTGCCGGCCCATCGGGTGAGCAGGCCAGGCTAGAATTGAAATTCGAACCAGACAGGACTAGTCCTAAACCCTCAGGCCGGCCCAAAGAGCCAGCACAACGGCGAGAGGCACTAGCGAAACGGACAAGAAAACCTTGGCGGTCAGGCTCCAGCCACTACTGCACTCGCCTAGTATGCCTAGTATGCCGAGTGCTAGGGGCACTCGGCAAAGCCCAACATACACTTGGGCTTTGCCGAGTGTAACACTCGGCATAAGCCACTCGCCAAAAAACCTGCCGGCAAAGCCAGCTCTGCCGAGTGCTATTTATTGGACACTCGGCAAAGCCTTTGCCATGTGCTATGAGACCCTCGGCAAAAAAAGGAGACGTGAGGGAGGAAAAACGGTAACCGAGACTTTGCCGAGTGCCAAGACGGCAGGCACTCGACAAACGTTTAGGTTTTTTTTAAAAAAATGATGTTTGTCGTGTGCCTCATCTACACACTCAGCATATGTTTTAAAAAATATTTTTTAAAAATGGTGTTTGTCGTGTGCTCGCCGCCTGGCACTCGGCGTATTTTCTTTTTTTAAAATCGTCTTTGCCGTGTGTCTCATTTATCGGCACTCGGCAAACCCCAGTCTTTGCCGAGTGCCATGGTAGTCTTTGCCGAGTGCATATAGCATGGCACTCGGCAAAGCCTCAGGAATCAGCTTTTTTTTTTTGCATTCCAATCACAGTACATATATCACAGAGAGCTTATTTCGGGGGAGCCAAATCCTAGGAGAGTAAGGGCGCAGGCCGTTCTGTCGATGCTGTTTTTTTCGTTCTGGGTTCTGGGCGTCGGCATCGCCATGGCCGTGAGGGCCAACTCCACGGTTTGCATAGCCGCCCTTCGCTGGTCCACGCTCTACGTCGGCCTCGTCTTTGTGGTCGTCTCTACCATGGGCTCCTGCGGCGTGGTTTACAAAATCTTCTGCCTCAAGGTCCTCTACCTCGTCGGCCTCCTCTTCGTCCTCCTCGCCCTCATCGTCCTGGTCGTCTTCAACTACGTCGCCGTTACCGGCAAGTACTGGGGCCCAGTCAGCGCGTGCCTCCGCCACAGGAACACCTGCGATGGCATGAGCCAACTGGTAGGTGACCCAAAGACCGGCAAGAACTGGACCTCGTCCGACGACAGCCTCACAATCTCTCCTGTCTAATAACAATTAAGCATTATTCTTCCATAGAGTACGTACTTGCATATTGTGTTGTGACTGGACGAACATTGCAGTCTGGATGCTGCAAGCCACCATCATCTTGTGCATTCACATACGTGAATGGCACGACGTGGTCACCACCAACACCAGGCGCAGGCGGTGCCCCTGCTGCCGTGGTAACCGACGACGACTGCAGCAGGTGGAGCAACGATCAGCGAACGCTTTGCTTCCAGTGTGACTCGTGCAAGGCAAGCGTCCTGGACTACATCAAGACAATATGGGTTCCGTTTGGCATCTATATCACTGTGCTTCTGGTACTCTCCGTTTGTCTGTACCCTAGTCAAGTGCAAGATTTTGAAAAATGCGATGAGCTTGGTTTGTAATCAGGTGGTATGCTAATAATTAAGGCTTGACATTTGTTATTATATATGTTTCTTATTACTGAAAATGTTGAATAACCTCTCATTTAGGAGAGTGTGTTGGTTTAATTAGTGCTTATTGCTGTCGGTCTTTAGGTTACCTGTGTTAGTTAGTTGTGCATTGGGTACAAGATGATGTTTGCAATAAACTCCGTCATATATATCGTTTAGGAGTGTATTGTTCTATACTGAAAATTTCAATTTGGCGTCTTTCCTGGAAGTATATGTAACATTCTACATGCTGAAGACATATATGCTATCATGATTGATCCTACTACTAGATGCTCTTGTGATTTCTAAGATTATGCCGTAGCAATATTTGTATGTTTAAATATGATATGAAACAACCAGACCTTCCGTATTTGAAGTGTCACAAATGCTCAATGCCAAGTTGCTTCAGGGCCAGGAGCATGCGTATTCACTTTCGTTTTGGTGAATTTTATGGTGTACTGTCACCACCACCGACAACAGTAAACTGCTAAAACTTGATTTTGTGTCCGAGAGAGAGTGTAAGTTCAGAAAATCGTAGGATACTCATTCTATATCGTTGGGGACGTTGGGCGGCGCCTCGCACTAGGCCCATCTTGAGTAGCAGTAGCAACTTCAGGCAGTGGCTACTGGCTGCTCCGCTCTTCTACACCATCAACGTCCTGCAATGCAACTCAGTACCTAGTGTTGGAGCAGCAGGAGTAACACAGGCCTGCATGGAACTTATGAAGTCCGCCAGATTTTTGGAGTAACTGGTTAGTTATAGAGACGAACCAGCTCAGTTCCTAACTTCCTGTACATACTAGAAACCACGCGCGGCGTTGCTGCGCCTACATGTCTGATCAGCCTGTGATGAGTCCATGTGAAGATAATCGGTTTGTTGCCCAGCCTGTGCACCCCACGTTAGAGCAAACCTAACCAACCCATGGATCTTTGTCGCATTTGTAATGGATTGATGTCTTGTTTGGCGCATGCTTGTATGAAACCACTACCATGCTCGAAGTATAATAGCAGTTTGCTCAAAAATAAGATCTAAGATTTAAATCATTTTGCATGTATCAATGCTGAATCATTTCTATGTAAAGGCAAAGCTTATGGCCTTAGCTAGGTCGCTAGCCATTCACAAATCATCATTCAATACTAAAGGTTCACACAATACAAAAGTGATGAATATGAGGCAAGGTCTAGAATGCATAAATGACAAGACGTGTTTAAACTATGTTCATATACTCTGTTCTTGAATGAACTCTATGACTGGCTGTGTTCCTGTGTCTTGGACAACCTGAAAGAAGCAATTCTGAAATGGTTAATTTCGTGGCATTTTGCACCTTATGATTAAGATGAATCTGAAATGGTATAAAACTGAAGAAAGCAATTGTTTCTTTCAATCCCAATTCTGATAACATAAGTCACATATGAAACACAGGCTCCAAGTAAAACAACTATTCGCTGAAAATTAACACAGGGGGATATATTGAACAAATATATAGTGCTATGTTCTAATAATCAGTATCCTTAATTCCTTAAGGTAGTCACATTGAAATTCAGCTTGCCATCAGAAACTACATCGGTTTTTATTCTACTGTGCCTCTGGAACAATTAGCTGAACTCCCTGCAGAGTCAAACCGGGAAAGATGAGATGTGCACTCAATGACAAATGACAATAACTATTGATTTTTAAGTATGATATCTGTAGAGTTTTATTTGGAGTCGTGGTCAGTGGCGGAGGCAGGATAGAGGATAAGGAGGAGCTAAAACAATGGAGATGTTGATTTGCACGAAGATTTAATGGTGAAATCAAGCTTTTGCTACAATGATTAGTGGTGAAATCAAGCTATTAGGGGGGGCTGCAGCCCACCCAGCCCCTCTGGTGGATCCGCCACTGGTCGTGGTTAAGTTTTCACAACTGCGATTTACACATCTGATAGAGTACAACTATCTCTAGTTTTTAGTTCTATTTTTTTCTTAGCTATATATAGTGCTAATTGGAATATGAACTAACTACATTCTACAGATAAAACGGTTGGAGTTGCGGTTGCTTGGATTGATTCTACTTTTTAGACAAGGTGAAAGAGTTGACTATTGGCCAAAGAAACAAAGACAATAGGTAATATGAAGGAAAGAAAGGACCTTCTTCCTCAACGATAGAAGCAACAAGCTGAAAGAACTCAAGTCCTTTGACAAAGTCCTTCACCTTCCGTACTCTGTGTAATTTCAGAATATCACCTTCAGTGGTCAGTTTTCAACCATTCACCTTTTTTCAGGTATCAGCTAATGGAGTAGGAATTAGGATGATCTTAGTCAAAATTTTCACTGCAAAAATATACAAGATCAAGACCTGTTCAAGCAATTTTTAGCAAAATCTTCTGATGTGGGATGTAAATCTTTAGAGTTGCATAGAACACAGCTTTTCATTGCTAATTCTGAAAGAACAAAAATCCATAGGATTATTTATGTGTGTGAGACGTAGACATACCTGTAAAGAGTTAAAAAATTCTAGTCAAAGTCAGGAGAATATGATCCTAAGAGCATCTCCAATTGTTTCTAAAAAATCATCACTTGATAAATTAATGAGTTTTTTAAGTGACTAAAAAAGGTTGAGAGCATATTTGTTGGCTTCCTCCAATTTTTAAAATATCACATCTAGAAGATAGGAGGCAATTTTACATCAGAAATCCTGAAATCCACAAGCAGCTAACCGTTCCCCGACATCTTCGACCACGCGCTGTACCCGGACCGGTTCGCCGCCGAGATCGAGCGCACGCTGCGTCCGGGGGGCGTCGCTGTGCTCCACGTCGCTGTGCACCGGCGCAGGAACAAGTACTCTGGCAATGACTTGCTTGATGTGTGCGGGCTCGTCGGGCTCTTCCCGCGGTTTCCAAGGTTGATGAGTTCGGGCTCGACACCGAGATCATCCTCCGCAAGAAGAGGCCGTCGTCTCGTTGTCGTCTTCGGCTCTAGCCGTGCGGACATCCATTTTTGGAGCCGTTCGGCTGTGCTAATAAGCCGGCTGAAAAACACTGTTGGCTGATTTGTTGTGAGAGAAAAATATTGTTCTGACTAAAAAAAATAAACTGAAAAAGACGGATTATAAGCCGAATGAACATGGCCTTTGTTGGGTCCTCCGGAAAAGTCACTGGCCAACCACACGATCCAATCTTGGCTTGGCTTCCAAATTATGCCAAAGGAAAAGGGGAGTTTTGGGGCATCGATTTGTTTTTGTTTTTACTACTAATCCGCTGTTTGTGTTTTTGCAAAGTGTATGTACCGCACACAAACCACAGCAACTTGGGCGGAGTAGGATGTGCTTAGCCTTGTAATTGTAGGTACTAGGTTGGAGGTGATTTTTTTGGGTGACCAACGCTAACGACACACAGTACGCATCCATCTTGGTCTTGTATTTGTAAACCTAGGTAGCGAATTGGTAGAAAAAATAATTGAATTCAATTGAATTGAAATCAATCATTTGAAATTGTATGCCAAGAAAAATCAATTTGAGGAAGGGAAGGATTATTATTATAGCTAGGACTAGGAATGCATGCGCTTTCCTTTCTTTTCTTGAACATCGACTTGCTTTTGTTGCTTGTTTTTTTGGCTTTTTGGACTTCTTTTCGGAGAGATTCTTTCACCCAATTCGGCGGTGCATGCCCCTACCCAGCTAATCGATGCGTGCGTACTGATGAGTGATGAGCGGCTGCTGTAGCTTGCTGTTTGTTGCTGAATGCTGACTTGCTGAAGATGATGGTAGTGGTAGCTTGCAAAAATGTAGCAGAGGCTATCCCGTCAGGAACCCAGTAAATGTGTGTACTGGGTGACTTTTGCGCACATGCATGCATGGACCCTGTTTGTGCCAACATGCCTGCCCCATTGTAGTGTACTATAAGTCGCAAAAAAAAAATTGTAGTGTACTGTAAAAAAATATACTACAAGGATGAGAGATGACATGCATAGGTCTGGCTTTGCCTGACAGTGTTTGAACTCGGGAAGACAGAAAGCTTCACGAGCAGAACAACGCCAAGCATGACTGGCAGCAAGATGTGAATGCATGCGTCATTTAGGCTAATGTAACTGAACGGTTACTTAGGTTAAATGACATGCAAATGAAAATCCAAGGGGAACCTTGCGGTTAACATTTAACAGTCCCTTGTATATACTTGGGTTACCAAAGTATATATGGTAAAACGGAAAAACGTGCCGCTATGTTACCACTACGTATCAGACTTTCAGGGAGAGAAATAAAAGCATCTCATCAGAATTCAGGAAGCAAACCTTTCCAATTGATGAGAGGAAGAGAAAAAAATATCATAGAAGTACTTTTTATTATATAAAATATATATGGTTTTGTCCCTCGATAGTGAATAGCGAATACTTTAACCAACAGTCCAACACTCGGAATAAAGTACTCCAGTAATAGAAACGCTAGTACTCCACAACATGCCTAGTCTGTATACTGCTAGGTCCATCCAAATTATAAGACATTTGACTTCTTTGACACCAAGTTTGACCACTCGTCTTATTCAAATTTTTTTTGTAAAATATCACTTCTTTTATCGTGGCTTGCTTTATTAATAAAAGTTCTTCAAGAATGACTTAAGTTTGACTATGTTTGCACAAATTTTTTGAATAAGACGAGTGATCAAACTTAGGGTAAAAAAAAGTCAAACGTCTTATAATTTGGAATGAAGAGAGCAGTTTCTTAAGATTAAAAAAAATAGTCTATAGTCTCTTTGACGAAAACGACTAAAAATTATGGAGTGATGTACAGGCAAGACGCTCGGAGTAGGGAGCCCGAACATGGCCAGCTCAGAGCATGGGCCAAATTATGTCCCGTGTGACTGTGTCCCCGCTACTAGTATGTCCACCTGCGTCTGCGTCTAAAAAAAAAGCTAAAAAAGAAAAAACTAAAATCAAACTATCTTAAATTTGACTAAATCTATAGAAATAATATTGATATATAACACTTTAAATAGATAAAACATGTTTCCATAATAAATGTAATCATACATATCTGGTGTGATAAACTTTAGTATCTTTTATATAAATTAGTCAAACTTGATACATTTTGACGTAAGATTATTCTGAAATTGTACTTCAATACAAAGTTAAAGTATCATGAGTTTGATTAACTAAAAATTAGGGAAAAAATAACTGTATTAATATAACCATCATTAGATTTGTCATAAGATAAATATTTATGATATATTTTTTGATGTAAACATAGTAATATCTTTAACTATACGTTTGGTCAAACTTATATCTTAATCAACGTGGACAGAGGTAGTATCTTTTTAGGACGGAGTACATCCCATGTTTTGGGCATCGTTTTATTTTTTGTTTTTACTACTAATTTCAGCCTTGTAATTGTAGGTACTAGGTAGGAGGTGATTTTCGGTGACCAACACCAAGCACATACAGTACGCATCCATCTTGTTAATTCTTATATTTTCATACCTATACCTACTAGGTAGCGAATTGGTAGGAAAAATAATTGAGTTCAATTGAACTGAAATCAATCGTTTGAAATGCTGTGCCAAGAAAAATCAATTTGAGGAAGGGAAGGATCATTATAGCTTTGGACTAGGAATGCATGCGCTTTCTTCTTAGAGACATTCTTTCACCCAATTCGGAGGTGAATGCCTCTACCTGCTAATCGATGCGTGCATCCTGACGAGTGATGAGCAGCTGCTATAGCTTGCTGTGAGTTGCTGACTTGCTGTAGATGGTAGTGCGTGGTAGTTTGCAAAAATGTAGCAGGGGTCAGCCGGTCAGGAACTCGGCCATGTTTAGTTCTCAAAAATTTTCAAGATTTCCTGTCACATCGAATGTTTGGACACATGTATAGAGCATTAAATGTAGACGAAAAAAACTAATTATACAGTTTAGTAGAAAACCACGAGACGAATCTTTTGAGCTTAATTAGTCCATGATTAGACACTAATTGACAAATACAAACGAAAGTGCTACAGTAAACAAAGCCAAAAATTTTCACGAACTAATCACACCCTCATTACTGTGGGAGCCATGGAAATGTATACTGAGTGACTTTTGCGCACATGCATGCATGGACCCTGTGTGTGCAACCAGCCCAACATGCCTGCCCTAATTGTGTGCTAGGTAAATTATTGAAAAAAAAGATGTTCATGCACAGCAGTAGCACGTACTGTTCGGCTGCCGGTGAGAATGAAGTCAGCAGCAGATAGATGAGCAGTAGACCTAGTACGGCCCGCCCGGGGTGTCGGCGAGCGGGAGGATGTCGAGGAGGGAGGTGCCAACAATGCCGGTGGATCCGACGACGAGGCCAATGCGCTCTAGTACGAGGGCTCGGCCGCCGCCGCCTGCTCGTCCTGTCGCTTCTTGACCGCGCCGATCGCGCCCGTCCACCACCAGCTCACCGCTTTATAGAGAGTTGGTCTTCCCAAGGGAGACGAATAGAGAGATTATGAGCATCTGGAGAGCTAAGATCCCAATGAAAATAAAGTTTTTTCTTTGGTCTATATATTCTGATCGTCTCCCATCAGCAGAACAGCTAGTTAAGAGGAATTGGCCTGGAGACGAGCGGTGCAAGCTGTGTGGGAAGATAGAGTCCTCTCAACACATTTTCTTTGAGTGCTTCTTTACTAATTTTTGCTGGTGGTTCTACCGCGATGCTTTATCATGGCAGTATACTCCTGTTAATTTGCGTCACTTTTTGAATCTGAGTAGTGGTAGAGGTGGTGTTCCAAAGTTAAAGATGATCTACATTTTGGCTTGTATTTGTTGGATCTTTGGCTTATTCGCAATGACTACGTCTTTAACAACAGAGTTATATCAAACCCCAATGTGATAATTCATCGATCGATCATATTTCTGCAGAAGTGGAGCATTCTGTCCAGGAACAAGGAAAGCGAATGGATCGCCAAGACGGTGGACAAGTTATCAAGACATTTGGAACCAAGAGGCCAAGGATAGTGGTGTAGTTTGAGGGCTTCTGTTTCTTTGCTTGGCGTCAGTAGCTGGGGTCTGTTTTGAGCTATGTCGCTCTCTTGTTTTTGCTGTCTTTTGCTCTAAACTCAGTTGGTACGAGTGGGTGTTAAATCTGGGCGCTTTGCGCGTGTTCTGCTTGTAAGCTGGTCTCCCCAGCAACAATTATCTGCTTTCTATAAAAAGCGGGGCCATATGGTCTATGGTCTAAAAATCTGTCAAAGTTGTTGTACAAGTCCAAAAAAAAAACCGTCCTCAACTTTTATTATTGTTTGGCACTCAAAAAAAAAACTACCACCGCAACACTCAAAACATACCACCTATTATTGTTTGGCATTCAAAAAAAACTTTCCAAATGATAAGTCAATTAGTAAATTCAAGCCCTGATCTCATTAATTCTAGCAGGACTCAAGTAGGCGGTACACAAGAAACTACATTGATTGAATAACCATTAAATAACAAACGCACTGAATAAGTGGACAGAGCAATGACAGCATGCACATTAAAATCATAAACACACAGAATAAGTATATTCTCCTTGCAGACAACTGTTATCCAACAACGTATCCACATGCCAATCTATGTCTCAAGCAGAAATACAAATCAAAGAGTTCAGGTACCTATCATCTTCATGCACACAACTCAAGTCTGAAATAATATACTTCTTGTGGACAACTGAAGTAGGAGTAGCCAATAATTAAAGCCATGTGACGAAGAAACAAAACCGCTCCACTCTATCGTCATACAGATTTGTTGTTTCCTTTTGTTCTTGACTTCAAAAAATATAAAAGATCATACCCCCAACATGCCAACATACATAATCAATGTAGCTGAAAAAAAATCAAGATTAAAGGGAAATTACCGGACTAAACAGAATTGTCCCCATCCTAGTGACTTCCTACATAGTATGAATAAAAGACTCAAGTATACTGACCTAGAAAAAAAAAATGTCCTGTTAGTGTTGAGAACCCCTATGATATGAAAAAAAAAGAAGTAGACTGACAACTAAAATCAATTGGAAGTTTTTTACCTAAACGGCACCCCCAGACATCTCAATGTACAGGTCACACAAGGAATTTTCATTCCACTCACAATGAAAACTCTCCGCATCCCACAAGAGACTAAACGGGCACCAATCATCTACTGTGAAGGCAACCTGCACACAAGCACTACCAGACATCACAGTGTAGAGGTCACACAACAAATTGCAAAAGGCCTCTTCTCTCTTATCTGTATTGGCCCCCTCATCCCTTCTCTAGTTATATTCCAACAGTGAAGGTAAATTACAGAAAAAACAAAGATATGTAGGCATATGTGTACAGAAAACTCTATTTGTAGTTGCATATTATTTTTTAAATTAATTGTAGCCAGAAAAAATGGAACAACACTGCAAAATACAGCTTACTAATATGCGCTCGGCATCGACCTAGCCCCCGCCCCGCCTCTCGTCGCGCGAGGGGACTTCCACGCGCAGCCGTTTGACAACGACACCTTCGACTTCGAGTTCTCCAACGTCTTCGACCACGCGCTATACCCGGACCGGTTCACCGCCGAGGTCGAGCACACGTTGCGTCCGGGGGGGCGTAACTGTGCTCCACGTCGCCGTTGGTAGGAAAAACAATTGAATTCAATTGAACTGAGATCAATAGTTTGAAATTGTGTGCCAAGAAAAATCAATTCGAGCATGTATGCGCTTTCCCTTCTTTTCTTGGACATCGCCTTTACTTTTGTTGCTTGTTTTTTTTTTGGCTTTTTGACTTCTTTTCATAGGCCTTAATTTTGTTGCTTGTTATTAGAGCATAATTCCACTATCCCAAAATAGAAGTCATTCTCGCTTTCTGAGAAGTCAATTTTGTTTTAACTTTGACCAATTATATATTAAAAAATATTAATATTTATAATACATAATTAGTATAGTTAGATAGATCATTGAATATACTATCATAATATATTTATTTGAAGATATAAATGTTGTACGCATTTTCTACAAATCTAGTCAAAGTTAAAAAAAGTTTGACCAGCACGTATCTCATAACGTCATCTATTCTGGGACGAAGGGAGTAGTTCTTACTCAAATGTTACCTGGAAAGCATGTACTAGTACTTTATTTAGTCATCATTTTTATGATGCTCTTTTACAAACACAGATGAAACTTCTGGGCTTGAATGGAACACACGCTACAAAATTATTGAGGGCATTTGCTATATGGTCTACATTATCTTCATGAGGAGTGCCAAGCTACCCCTATTATTCACATGGACCTCAAACCTGCAAACATATTGTTGGATGACAATATGGTGCCAAAAATTGCAGATTTCGGTTTATCGAGGCTCTTTGGTCAAGAGCAAACTCGAACATGCACTACAAGTCGTAAGGGAATACCGTAAGTAAAATGCGACCCAGTTTTTCATCACCAGAACCAGAATGCCTTTTTCCTTTACAGTTCTCTCGCGTGGCTTCAAATTGACACACTGCTAATTCGGTGCAGAGGTTACATGGCACCGGAGTACTTGGAAAAAGGTCTAATCACGAAACAGTTTGACATATTCAGCTTGGGAGTAATAATCATAGAGATAATTACAGGCCTTAAGGATTACCCAACAGATGAGACCGAAACAACATCCCAGCAATATATTGACCTTGTAAGATACTTATGTTTCTACTTTGAAGGCAGAGACCCTTTTTTCATAATCTATCTATTGCATGGGACTGGGAGAGTACTAAACTTTCCAGACGTGTCATGTTTGATCTGATGTTGCAGGTGCTTAACAATTGGAGACATAGGCTCAGAAAAACACCAGGGTATACATCCCAAGACATTGATTATCAACAAATAAAAAAATGCATTCAGATTGGTCTACTCTGTGTGAAAGTTGATCGGGTGAAAAGGCCAACAATAAACCAAATTATCAAGATGCTAGAAAGATCAGATGAAGCATACCAAAACCAAAGAGAGGTAAAGTCACGAGCAAATTACTCCTTTATTAGGCCCAAAAGAAAACAACATCTGAAGCTATTCGCAAAAAAAAAAAAGAAGAAGAAGAGACGTATTAAGTCAAACATTCTTAAGCTTGGCCTACCTTATTATACAAAGAGTTCCAAAGTCTGTGACACCATAAAACAAGTACACTATTAAAAATATTCTTTTTAGTCTGATCATTTAAAGGCAAAGGTTGGTAGTTTAGATATAAATTCAGAAGTTTATTCATAATAGCAAAAGTAAGTATTTTTTAGAAAGTAGATATATAGCTATTATTCTCTATGATGAAATACAATTGACATAATTAATGACCATAAGTTTATGATTATAATAATAACTTCTATTATTTATTTATCTTTCATTTTCAAGAAAAATTCATCTTTTGAGATTTAACACATGCTGAGTGTGCATGCGTGGTAAGTGCCTGCATTATACTGTGTATAATTGGTTAAAAAAACGGAGGCTCGGGTGAGGGTCTTCATTTAGTAAGACCAAGATGTGCTATCATCTTTTGCATTGCATGTCTTTAGGTCTTCAATATGAAGTTTATTGAAACTTAAGCTTAAGTTATATCAAAGTTGCTATTGTGACATCATGAATATATACTATGGATTTTTTTCGTGGCTCCCTCCAGCATCACCACAAATCAGCGCCCGAAGATCGGCGCCATTGGAGTACGGATGCCGATATGGCGGGGGTCAACGACGCAGCCGCCCCACAGGTAGCACCCCCGGTCCTTGTGGGGGGAGGCGGACACCAACAAGCTGTCCCTTGGTGTGCTACGGCCGGTACGACGGAGATCCATCACCACCTGGAGGAGGAGCAACAGCAACCACCCGCACTCCGCCGAGGTAGCTCACACAGCAGCAAGCTCGGTCTTCTCTCCAGGACCCGGCAAGCAAGCCCAGCTCGCTCTCTCGGCGTACGCGAACGGACGGACGTCAATCGTCGGCAGGTCGAGAGTCGAGACGACATGGGGCGCGCTCCGTGCTACAAGATTGACGACCTCACCTCTTCGGAGGAGGACTACCAGATTGACGACAGCTTCTGGTCCGAGACGCTGGCGATGACGGTGGACAGCTCCGACGACTCCGGGATGCTGGCAGAGGGAAGCACCTTCGGCGCGTCGTCGGTGACCAGCGACGCCGACATGGAGTTCTGGCTCAAGCTGTTCATGCAGCCCAGCGACATGAAGAACTTGCCCCAGATTTAGGCAGGAAATGAACGTGGATGGTGGTTACCTCTCGATCGATCGGCTGATGATATTCTTAGCCTCACAATTCTTTCAATCTTTGTTCTGCTCCGTTTCGGTGGATGTATATCTGACTGAAAACTTGTGCAGCGGAAAACAATTATGCTTCATCATGGCGGTGTTCACTTGTGTCCCTTTTCTGCTGTCACCTGTGCAGCTGTGCTTTCGCCGCTACCTTTATCCAGGGCCCCGGCTACCACAAGTCCATAATAACCACCCAGCTCCGGTTCCCCTTTCCTCCCTCGTCCATTTTTACTGTCGACTGGGGTGTGTAGCAGCCGTCTCCGAGTCTCCATTCTCCATGTCCTCCAAGGCGCCGCCACAGGCCCTCGTCGCTGCCTTGCCATCCCCTTCTGCAGGCCAGGGACATGGTGCGTCTGGCGCACGCCTCGAGCATGGCCGACATGCGGCCCTGCGCATCTCCTCAGAGCCGAGCCGACGGCAGCAGCCAGAGCAATTTGAGGAACTCTCCAACCGCTGTTTCTCTTCCTCTGAGACTCATGGCCCACAGGTCAGGGCCTCATGTTATCAAAAGGTTTGTCTTAAATGACAATATAACAATTGATAAATTTTTCACAACTCACAAGAAAATAAAATAAATTTTTTACCGGCTCAAAATGTCTGCGAAAGAAGCCTCATGCCTTAATGAAACCTCGTTTGTGGAGCTCTGGCCGGCTCTGGCTCTGTATAATGTAAGAATATTTTTGTCACTGGCAAATGGCAAACTGCTATTTTTGGTTCCCCTGGCTCTAGTTTTCGCGAACTGCAGTAAGAAGCTAGAGCCGTGCTAAACGAGAATAAATAGATTCATAGAGTGTTGTCTTAAGTTAATTTTTTAAACTTTAACTTAATTTCTAAAAAAGAACCATTAAGATTTTTTTTTGCAACGTGCGCGTTCCACACACGGTTTGAACAACACGAGTTTACACGTGTGTCTGTATATGTGTCTTCATCGGGCACAAGAACCATCAAGATTTATGACATCAAATTAGTACGGTTAGATATACCATAGAACATATTCTTGTGATGTGCTCATTTTATGTCATAGATATTGTTACTCTTTTATATAAAGTTAGTCAAACTTTAAATAGTTTGACTTGCATGAATTCTAGAAATTAATTTATTTGGGGACAATTGAGTACATAAATTCAATCTTGTATTCTTGTGGTGGGAGCCCATCTTGCATTTTTTTTAGAAAAGGGAATATATTAATATCCCAGCTTCTGTATCGATTAATGCATATGGTTGTTCCTTATTACAAGTAAGACAAAGAGTATTACGGTCTAGGAAATCTCAAAAACAAAGTTCTGAACCATAGCAAGAACACAAAAACTATTCCAAACAACACACTACTAAAAAGCAAGTCTATTGCTGAATCTTCAGCCATGTCTCGCAAATACCTCCATCACGAGTGTTTCAATAGATCTACACCCCATCTTCATCGAATGACGATCCTCCTCCTTCTATAGTAGGGATTAGGACCTGATCCAGTAAGTCCGCCTGAAGATAACCTACAAATAAGATGGTGTTGTGATCTTGTCAAACACAACATCATTACAAGTTAACCAAATCACCCAACAGATGGCACTTGCACCCACTAAAATTTGAGATTTCAGTTTCCTATTTATTCCATTCAACCATCCTGTAAACAAATTTTGTACACTAGTTGGAGGCCTTATTAGATTAAAGGAAACTTGAACAATTCTCCATACAAATTTAGCATAATGACAGTCAAAGAGTAAGTGTTATATGGACTCATTCGAAGAACAGAAATAACATCTCTTATCTCCCTGCCACTGTCACCTCGCTAAATTATCCTTCATTAAGATTACTCCCTTGTATAAGTACCACATAAAGATTTTGACTTTGAGAGGTAGTTTAAGTTGCATTATTAGATGCACATACACAAAGCTTCCACTTTCTCATTTTCCTATGAAAAGGAGACCTTCCTTTTTGTGTCTATGGCTCTGTTTCTTCCTTCCAAATTTACATATTTCGAAGTCCATAATCCGTTAATCACTGTTTTCTATTCTAATCTGGTTTAGATTTTTTTTTGGTTGCCCTTCTGGAAATGCCGACGCATGCAACAATATATGCTCAAGACACCAATTCAGAAGTTGTTAGGAAATCAGACCCATTACTTATTTGTATGTTTGTATTGGTCCTTTTTTCGAAATGCTAAGTATATTATTCAATCCAAATATCCAAATAACAACTTTTCTAAAAAAAATATCCAAATAACAAATGCGAGTTGCTTTATAGATATACTTTCAACAATATCATTAGAATTACATAGTGTTAGACAGGTTGATTAAGGCCTTTTGGTTAGCATCTTGTAATCGTGTCATTGGGCCTAATTGCTACAGGCCTATGCACACATAGAGCTGATGCACGCTCGGTCAGGCTCGCTTGCCTAGATGGCAGCAGGTCCTATATGCATTAGGATTGATCAATGAATCTAATTATTGCGTGATTATCAATCCGCTTTCATGGTATCACGAGGGTTTCGATCCTCTACTTCCGCTTAACCCAACCCTGCCACCGCCGGCCTCACGCCGTGCGTGCTCCCTACGGCCGCCGTGCATCCTCTGCCGGCGCGCCACCCTCCCTCTGTTGCCGCGTCGCCTGCTGTTGCTCATGGCGCCCGGATCAAGCTCCGCTTCCGCGTCCGCCCTTGAGCGCAACGCAATCGAAGCAGCGCGCGCCGAAGTCGCTCGCCTCGAAGCCTCCCAGGGCGACGCTGCTGCTCTCAAGGCGGCCCAAGCCCAAGACGAGGTCGCCCGGCTCGAAGCAGCTCGTGATGCCCGTGCGCAGCTCGACGCCGACGCCCAGGCTGCCCATGCTGCCGCCGTCCAAGCCTATGCGGCTGCCCAAGCCCACGCCACCACTGCCGCGCTCCACGCGCAGGCGATCGCCGTCTCCAACATCAAACTGGCGATCCCAATTGTCCTCGACCTCGCCTCGACACATTACACCAAATGGAAGGCTCTTTTCCTAAACACGCTGGGCAAATACGAGCTTACTGACCACGTCTTGGTCGACGTCGATGACGACGCCGCTGCTGATCCGTCTTGGGCCCGCATGGATTGCACAGTGAAGTCGTGGATCGCTCAGCGGCAGTTGGATTCGTGGAGGATCGACGTCGAGCAGCTCCTATTGGAGACGCGGCTCCTTTCGCCTGTAACCAACGTGGACGAGGAAGCTCAGCGGAGGTTTGGTTCGTTCAAGAGCGCCGTCGAGCAGGACCTCTTTCCACAAGGGCAGACTTGGACGGAGCCCTGGGACTCGGCGTGCGAAACACTTAAATACTTTATGAGGCCTACTTGCAGTGGCTGATCAATGGCGACTTCCCGGAACGCTGTGACATCTCAACAGACAAACCGTGGTCCATCCTCCCATTCAGGGGAGGCCACCAGGGACGCTGGAACGAGAAAAGCATGGAGGGGATGCGTGCAGTTGCTGATCCGTCGTCGCTCCTGCTGGTGCCGGGACAACTCTACGTCGGCCTGAAGAAGACGCTGGAGCTGGAGGACGACGGCAACGGCAACGGCAACAGGTGGCGCGCCCCACGCTCGTACCCTCCGACGATGGTAGTCATAAGCTCATAGCCGCGGTAACGATCACTCAACTACTGCTATCGATCCCCTCCCTCGCAGCAAATATACTTGGTCATCTCATATTTAATAATCTAATTCTCATATCTAATTAATTTGCTCGATCCCTTCCTTGCAGATCTCACTGCTCGTTGAATTCAAAGATGAACCACCGTCGGCGTCGTCAAAACGCTCCATAACTGGCGCTCCCAAGGATGGCCCCAAAATTGCACCCAGGGCAACAGCTTTTTGGGAACATTTCACCAAAGTACATGTCAAAGTCGCTACTAATACTAATGCGGACGCGTCCCAAAGGAAGAAACCTTGCACCAAAGTCATGTATGTCATCTGTCACCACTGTGACAGTGTGTTCACAGCTGATCCCATAAAACACGGCACATCCCATCTGAAAAGGCACTTGCGTAGCAGGCACACACTCGCACTAGATACAATTAATTGAAAGGTACATATGGCCCCTTTTTGCACTGGACTAGATATCCTTTTGTTGCCCCGCTTCTGTTGTAATATATGCCAAACATGTGTGTAAAACTGTAAACACTTTGAATTACAATGGTGCAGATTGCTCAATCTTTTTTATCCTTTGCCTTATCGGCTCTGCTCGCTGCATGCAGTGTGGCTGTTTCAGTTGCAGCTACATTGACTTGTGAGAGCATTTTTGTGCAGCTGCAGCAGCCACAACCAACAGCTATCACAGCCGATCAGGCATCATTTCGAAGGCGTTGTTAGACACCGACCAGGTCGGCACCCAGCGCCGGGCCAACCAGGGTCCACCCGTTTCTCAGGCGCGCGCTTCCAGCTGTTTTCTTGAGAATGTTACTAGAAAACTATGGGCACGGCTTTACCGCGCCATCTTTGAGCTGACAAGCCAGGAACGATTTGGAGGCACTATTAGCACCCAACTTGAAGTACTCCTCCATTGCAAATTACAAGTCATTTCAACTTTCATAGAGAGTCAAAGCTTCCTCAAGTTTGACCAAAATTAAAGAGACAATCACAAAGATTTATGACATCAAATAGATATACTATAAAAATATAATTAATAAAGAATTTAATGACACTCATAAGCATCATAAATGTTATTATTTTATTATATAAATTTGGTCAAACTTTAGATGTTTTGACTCTCCAGTACAACTACAAAAAGGATTTGTAGCAACACCCCCCTTTTTTAGGGACGGTTCTATATTGAGCCGCCCTTACAAATGGTGCCCAAACGAGCCGCCTCTACAAATCTATTTGTAGGGGTGGCTGGTGTGGTCCGATTTATAGGGGCGGCTCTATATCCGGCCGTTCTACAAATCAGATTTATCAAATAGACGTCGAATAGTAAAAATTAAGAACTAAAATTCGAATTTTTTCAAACGACCTCGGATGGAGAAATGACCAAAATAAAAGTTGTAGATCTCGAAAAGTTATGAAAATTTGCTGTTTACAACTTTTTCATTTGAAATCATTTACTGCTTCAAAATGCTGTTTGAAATTTAATTTTGAAATTATTGAAGAACTCTGATTTCTCTTTTTAATCTGTGGCTAAAACTTGTAACTAGTTTTTCTCCCTCATACTAACTTCAAATTTGATGATTTTTTTCTAAAATTTTCTAAAATCATGCTCTATCAATTTATTGTGTTCTTACAGCTATTATTTTGTCCATCTATTCATGTGACTGTGTTTTATCTATTTGACTTTTGAATTTCAAAAAATGACAACTTCAAACGTCATTTTGAAACATTAAATGACTTCAGCAGTCATGATCATAAAAGTTGTATAACTATTTAGGATTGCCGATGTCCACAAAGACCAACGTATAAGTAGAGTAGTATCTTGCGCTGCACAGAGTTCGCAGCAAATTTATTTTCACTCAGACAGGCACTGGTACTGTATGAGATGGCAAGTTGTATAGCCATATAATAATAATAACGCGGGCGATTAACATCACAAAGTTGTTTTATATCTCAAACAGTTGCTCAAGAAAAAATATCAAACAGTAGACATCTGCATTTTACTACTACAAGTAATGGATTACATTACAATAATGAGTCCAAAAACTGGACACCAACCACAATAGGTAGCTTACATCACCGTACGAAATCAGGAGAACAGTTGACCCTTGTAACACTCGGCTGCAGGGAAACCAACTAACACGCCTAACTACCTCATTCTACTTTCCTTGCACTTGCCCTTTTTCTGCGGTGGCTGTGGGCGGCATATTTCTCTCTCTCCAGCCATTGTAGCTTTCGACGACTTCATTGCGGTGCGGCAGCAGCAGTCACAGCGCGGCAACAAGTTGGAGAAGTCAAGTGCTGATTCAGAGCTTGACTTTTCCACCACAAGCCATGCAAAACCATGTTTACCGAACCAATCCATTCCATATTTCGCCAGCTCTGGCTGACGCAAAAAACAATTGACCGCGCGTGATTGTACTGTCTCCGCCACTTGTTGTATGCTACTAGCATTTCTATACTCTGTTGCGTCTCCGATGATTTCGAGTGCATAACTATCTTGTGTCTGAGTGACAGCATGAGGCATGAAGGCAGCTGTCAGCACCAGAGGTGGCTTCCAACCTCTTCTTCTTCCGCGCTCATGAAATGAGCTACGTGTTTTGGACTCTAGAGCTGATATATAGCACTGGAAACCCAAAATAATAATTTGCTCTGGGAATATATCTGCTAACTCTGATGAGACGTTGTTGTTAGCACAAAGTCCGTGCCTGCTTCCTTTGCAGCATGCTGGGTCTGGGCGAGAAAGTTGTGAGTGCTTGATATGCCATTCTTGAACGCCCACCCACAGAGGCGCATGCAAATGGGCAATGTCTTGCAAATTAGATAGTCGGGTGAGTTCTCCCATAGCATACTCAACAGCAAGTTTGAATTGAGGTGCTAGTAATTGCAAGCCTTTTATAGCAACCTCAACTAAGTCTGTGCTTTCTGTGAGTCGTAGGATCAACCCCAGAAAGAAACATTTCTCAGCCACTGTGCTATCCTCATAACGGTATGTTAGCAATGCCTCCACGCCACGCTCATCAGAATACGTGGGCCTGATGTAGAGATGCCGTAGAAGGTTTCCTTGCTCCGAATGATAAGTGAGAGTTTTCCCTTCAAGGAGATGCCTAACAATAGGGTTGCAAAAGGTGTAGTGATGAAGTGAACAACCAGACTCCAAGTCCCTCACAAACCTTCCGGCAAAATCTGCATACCTTTCAAATCTTCCAACATCATGTGTGCTCAAGCCAGCAAAAGGTACGATGGGCATGTTCTTCTTAGCACTATTAAACCATCGCTTGCGCTTGTTTACCACTTGCGGGAGCTCTTCCTGGCCAGGAGGCACCGCTTGCTGCCTGTGCTTGTCGAGCAGCTCCATGGCCTCGACGTGGGCGCGCTTGATAATCTTCCTGCGCTGGAGCAAGGAGAGGTGTCTGATGGGCACCTCCATGGCCCTCTCAAGTGCAAACTCCAGCTCGCTGACTGCCATCTCGAGCCTCTCCGTCAAGTGCCCTTGGGACGCCTTCTCCTCGCGTCTGCCCAACGCAAGGGAGACGCCTCTGCTCACGGTCTCCTGAACAAGTGCTGAACACACCATCTCTGCCATGAAACCGCTACTCGCTAGATGTAGGGATATGATTCGACCAACCTGCTGATCAGGACACAAAACAACAGCGGGGGTTATACTTCAATTTGAAGCACACAAGTACCGAAGTACGTACTAGATAAATACTATATATACTAGCTGTAAATCTGTAATATATGGAGGAGTGCATGTTTTTCATGCTTAATTAATTGGGTTACCGGCCGATGCATATGCATGGAATATAATCCTTATTACCTTAGCTCTCCTCTAGATCATGCGTCGGTCTCTCTGCAGGCTGCTGCAGCACCAACCGAAGGGATGGAGGAGGGATCACCAACAGATATCAAAGAAAGCCACACACACTGCTGTGTTCCTTATTACTGAGAGTCGACGAACTGTGGCATGTATATGTCTATGTCTATCTGTATATATATAGAAGCGAAAATGTATGGAGGGGACTTTCTTGCGCTGTGTACAGTAGTGTGAACATGCAGAAACAAGTGGAGCTGGAAAATTCAAGGAAGTGCTGAGGATGATTCTTCCTACTTGGCACTGATGGTATATAGCGCATCTCAAGTGCACTTCTAGAAGAGTAGATGATAGATTCATGAACCTTTGGCAAGAGGTCCTTCAGCTGGCTTCTACTATAGACTTTTCTAATGAAGAAGATTCTTTAATTTGGACTTTTAACTCTAGTGGCGTATATTCTTCTCAATCCCTTTAAGAGTCATAAACTTTAGACTTTAGAGGGGTGAAACTTGTTCATGTGTCAGCTGTTTGGAGTCTCACCCCCCCCCCCCCCCCCCCCCCCCAGTTCACTTTTTTCTCTGGTTGCTTTCTAAGAATAAGGTTTTAGCCAGAGATAATTTAGGAATCAGAAGGAAAATAGATGACCCCTCCTATCTTTTTTGCTGTGACCAGGAATCTGTTGATCATCTATTTTTTGGGTGTGGTTGCTAAGCAACTTTGGACATGTATCTCTAAGATTTTAGATAGAAATGTTGGCATGGATTTTTTTGTCAATAGGACAAATGTGGCTTAGTAACAATCATTTTCTAGTTGACGATATTTTCTGTGCTGCAGCCCTGTGGGGGGCTCTGGAAACTGAGAAATAGTATATGCTTTCAGGGAACTATTTGGAGGAGTGTGCAGTCCCTCCTACTCTCAATTTCGGTCATGCTCCGAGGCTTGAATTTACTTTGTCCAATGGAGAGAAGACCGGAGTTCAATTCCAAGCTGGAAAGACTCAGAATGCTGGCAACCAGTCCTCAAAGGTTGACTGGCTGAACCAGGTGGAGGGTGAATGGAATAGAATCATGTGCGAGAGGGCGCTGGATTGGAAGGAGTTCCCAGTGGAAGTGGCTGATCTTCTGGTGGACGTTTCAGCGCAAGGTGTTGCCGATAAAGGGAAATGGATTAGTCTCTTCCAGTTTGGTGATGAGTACATATTGTTAGTTGTTGTTAGTCAGTTTCTTAAAGGTGGAGGTGGTGGAGTTTTTCTGTATATGGGTGATGAACATCGAATGCTTTAAAATGTTTTATGGTCTTTGTGATAATGCAATGACCGGCACGTTTTAGCCCTGAAACTCTTAAAAAATGATATATAGCACATAGCAGAGGGATCGGAGCTGCAAGTACATACTCTGCATTCTGAATGCAATTTCTCAATGGGACAATCGTAAACCTGTACGACAATGCGTTGTCATGTATGTACTCCCTCAGTGCCAAAAAAGTGTATTTCAGATTTGATCAGAGTTAAACTATTTAAAGTTTGACTAAATTTATATAAATAGTGTCAGTAATTATGGTTTGATGTTATCAAGATATATTCAATGATAAGTCTAATAATACTTATTTGATATCATCATTGTTATTTGATTTAGCGCTGTAGTGAAGAGTGTACACTTTTGGACAGAGGTTCTGCATTTTTCCATCCAGTTTAATACTGTTGGGCTGACTGAGCTGTCCCCAGCCATGGAAGAGATGGAAAGCTCAAGGAAATGCAGAGGCGGCTTCCCGTGCCTTGCTAGGATGCTACAAGATGTCAGTTGCACTATCTGAAAGCAATGACTTGCAAGGCCGGCCAAGTCTGTGTCTAGTCGTCGCCGCCCACGCCACTCTGCATGCCGGGGTATGTTGCTAAAAGCCAACAACCACAAGTTCACAAAGTAGCTAGCTGTCATTCTTTTTTTTAAGGAAAATAAATTATCTGCTTTTAAGAAAGCAAGATACCATTACAATACTGGGGATACCAGTGTCAACGACGCACTCAATCAGGGAAGCTAAATCAGACAAACTAAATCTCAGACATCAGTAGGTACCACACAGTTAGGCTTGAAACTCTTCATCCAAGACATGATTGCCTTCCTTCACATGAGCCATCTTCTCCCTATCCACTTCCTTTAACAGAGTACTCCATTTCTGCATCAGAGTTAAGGCAACATAGATAACATCAGTTGGCGCTTTTGGGAACCTCTTCTCAATAGCCATCTTGTTTCTAGTAGTCCATAAGGTCCATGCAAAACCTGCAAAGTAAACATGATCGATTGCAAAGGTAAGGATTGTGCTAAGAAGCAGTCAAAAAAGATATGATCTATTGCCACTCCCTTTCCAACCCCTTTGAGTAAAGATTGTGCAATCTGAAGTTTATTATTGAAAACCTGCCATAGAAAGAACTTAATCTTCAAAGGAATTTTGCATTTCCAAATGATTCCTGCAACTCTACTTGTCATACCCCTGTTTGTCAAGAACCTATATAAAGACTTAGTACTAAACTGTTTATTTTTCTCTAAAGCCCAGAAAACAGAATCTGAGGTCTCTTCATGCAAAGATAAACCCATAAGCTCCTCAAGGAGTCATATTTTTGCCCAAGCAAGGACAAGTCATGGCATTATTAGTTTCTTCCTAAAGTACCTACAACGATGCAATGGTGTGAAAGTCGTAATTAACTTACAGGACAAACAAGGTGACTTGAGCGACATCGAGGTCCTTGCGCCGCAGTAGCCTATGCATGTCGTGGAAATCTACGACGACTTGAGCATCGTTGAGCAAGTGGAAGTACTCCTTCGGCACCTTGACAACGAAATCTCGTAGGCCTACTTTTGCCGCCTCCATGTACCAGAGATGGAACCTCCTTATCTCCCATGGCTCGGCCTGTACGAGCTGGCCCAAGGTCACCATGAACTTCCCATGCTCGTAGTTGTCGGGGGCAATCATCCAAAAGGGGCCAAACTGACACTGGTGACAGCACCATGTACTTGAGAGATTCGGGAGTGAAAAACTCTGCTAGCATCTCCGCATATGTTCTTTTATGACTATGGTTGCCAGAATCACACCTTTCATACTTAGTTGAGCTTTCGTACTTTGGCTATTACGGTGACCGCCCTACTCATCACCTTGGTGTGGCTGACTATGGTCTCCTCTTCTTCTGTAGGCTTTCTCGGCATGGGTGGACATTGCCTCATGTGCTCCTTCGAATCACTTGCAGGCAGTGTAACAGTGCCCAGTACTGCCCCTGTATCTTCCTGTGGATTGCTGGTGCCAGGAGGAGTGGCTGGGCCATTGTCGTTGTCGTCGTCGTAGTCGTGACCGATGGGAGACGGCAAGGGCTGTGACGGCGTCGAGTCGTCACATAAGTAAATGTCGCACCGAGCCCAGAGTACTTCCTTACCTTCAACACTTCTCAGGTACATGGACCCATTTGGAGTGGCTATGTCGATTTCATCATCAACATGTTCTGGGTGGATCCACTTTACCTCCACCCTGGCATAGTCGGCCGGGATCGGCTTGTTGTCGTACATGCGTCCTGGCAATGCCACTCCCGTGGCCACCTTCATCTGTCTCCTCGACAACCTGCCGTAGGGCACCGTGAGCTAGCAAGGCGTTGGTTTCACGATATCATCGACCGGGTACCTGGTGAGTCCTCCGGTTGGCGGCACCATCTGCCCTTGTACGGCGACTTGTGTCTATGGCAGCTCCACGCCAGCCTGGCGAAACATCTGCGACCTCAGCTCCACCATGCTGGGGTCGTTGCTCGTGAACGCGCTAGTAATCTTGCATAAGACAAAGTCCTTGATTGCCTCATTGCGGCCTTGCTGGACAAGCCTGTCCTTGTACACCTGCCTCGTCCTGTATGACCTCGTGTCGGATTGCTAGGAGTCCATAGTCTTCCAGCTCTTTCTCGAGGATACGCCACGGACGCGGCCGCGGTGCTTGGGGTTTCCCAGTGCCTCAGCCAGCTGGTCCCTCTCTTTGTGTGGTTCGAATGACCCGCTCTGCTCGACCGCAGCGACCGCCAGGATCTTCTTCTCTGCCTCCTTGGTCTGCGCACTACTCATGCAGATATATCACAGCAACTTCGTAACCCCCATCGTAGCCGAATTTTGGCCTCAGCAGTAAGATGGTGATGTAGATTTCCAAATGACCCTTGATTTTCGTACTTTTCTTGATATTTAATTTGTTACTGTATGCATGTGATTCCCACTAACTTTACGTCAAGAGACTTCCATGCCTGTATTCTTTCTTTTGATTTAATTTTATATGGGTCAGGAGAACTTGGCTTTATTTACATGATACTAGCAATATTCTTCAAACTTTGGATAGAGTGGATAGAGGACCCTTCGGAGAATGGACTGTTCTCTCTCTCTAACAAATGAATGAAGTGTACTTGCTTGCTGCTCCTTCTTGAATTCAAGCCGTGGTGGTTTTGGGTCCTTGGGTTCTTCCGAGAGGACAACGGAAACTTCGAATATATTATTACGTACAATGTGAGTTATAATAGATGTCTAATCCCATCTTCCAACTCCCGTGACGAAGCCGTGAACGAACTTCCACCCAGCTGCATGTAGTCAGTCAGTCAATCAGTCAAGGTACGCAATTCAGATAATTAGCCTAATCATACAGGCATAAGCCTGGTGACGTCCACATTTGGGCCCGTCTCTTTCCTTTTCGTATATGCATGTATGATTGACTACGATACGTGAACGTGAGTTCACATACATGTCGCCCCCACTATCAGACTTTGAAATTCGCCACACGCGATCATCGACGCCCAAATGATGCACGGTATATTCTACCGACGAGGTGATGCTTGGCACGTGTGTGGAAAGGTGAAAAGCGATAGGACCATTTTCGCGAACGACGTCGTCTATGGTTTTCATGCATTGTCATACAAAGAGGTTTCTTCTACTTCAAGGTTCATTTGATTTTGAGCAAGATGTGTTTATTCAAGCTATAAATATTCATTTTTTCTTAACGAAGCTACAAATATTTATGAATAGATCAATGATCGATACATGGTATCATTACGATTTTCCCCATACTAGAGTTCAAGTTACGTTGCTTAATGCCAGTACCATGTAGTTGTTATTCCGTTGCAACGCACGGACATAGATCTAGTAAGACATTATGCAATTATTATTGAAGATATATCTTCACATATGCTTTTTATGTTTGTAGATTAAATACTATGAAAAATATTTGAGGGTAAAAGTTTGAAAAGTTCATTCCAGTCTTGGTTGCTGACTCAGCCTTTCGAAGATTCTCATATATAGAAATAAATAAGTTTATGAGAAATAACAAATAAGGTTTATGTGTGTACGTTCATATGGATGAGTGTCCATACGTGCTTATACACATGGATTTATTCGGTGCAATTCAAAAAAAGAGAGTAAAGCTAAACTTCACTCGAGTAATCCAATGCTTTCTCTGACTCAAATTTTCCTGCCCAATCCAAGAATGACATGTGGTCTTACTCTTATTCCTCAACTCCGACAAATGTTGGGGTTAGGGTCCGGGGTTCGGGGGCTTGCTTGAATTCGGTGGGCTTTGAAGGATTGCTAGGGGAGGAGGAGGCGGTGGTGACAGGAGTGAGGGAAGCGGTGGTGGCACCATCGGCTAGGTATTGGGGGGGAAGGCGGCTAGTGATGATTGGAGGTAGCAGGGCACCGCTAGAGCTGGGCAGGAGGCAGGAGGTGGTGGCTATGGGCAAGCTTGGTCAGAGATGAAGAAGTCGATGGAATTAGAGCCGGGCCGTGGTAGTTGGCAGCAGATCTAGTGGAGGAGGAGCCACCAAATCCAGATAGGGAGGTGGAGGCAGCGGGGGCGAGTGGCATGGCAATGTCAGGTGTGGGTCCTAGCGGAGGAAGAAGAAGCAAGAAGGGAAGAAGATAAGGTGGAGATAAATAGATTTTATCTAAACCTGTTTTTTATATGTTACGACCGAAAAAAATCAAATAATAGTTGCCTTAAAGATTACCTAGGGTGTGTTTGGTTTCCTGCCTTAGCTGGAGCCTGGCTAGGATTGGAGCCTGGTTAGGCTAGGCCTGTCCCCAACAAGCCAACATGGATGTGTTTGGTTGGGCTGCTATCTCCGGCCTGATTTCCATAAGAGTTTGTTTGGTTGCTTGTTTTGTCTGGGATAGAATCACCACATCTTTAGCCTGGTATGGTTACCTCCTTAGCATTCTATCGAACAGTTGATTGATCACCTCCATTTCACAGTGAACTGAAGAACAATTCTCCACCAGAATGCGGCGTTGCTAGCTGGGTCCAAAGATCAACCACACCGATCAGCCACACTAGCTTCCTCCGCAACATCCTTATCCCCAATCCCCACCGGCAGCCCATGTCGAGTGGTGCGGACCGTGAGCCGTCTCTGCTACAGGCTTCGTCGCTGGCCCCGCAGCAGGACCGAGGCTCTGCTCCTCCTCCGCCCTCGGCATGGACCGAGGCTCTGCTCCTCCTCTGGCCTCGCCATGGCACACGAGGCTCTGCTCCTCCTCCGCTCATCTCTAGTCCGCCCGTCGCAGAGACGCAGACGCCGTGTTGCAGCCCACCTCTCCGCCGAGGCACCGACGGTGGCCGCCTACCCCAACGATGCTACGCGCCCTCCGGATCCGCCCTTGCTCGTGCCTCGTGCTGGCTTGGCCGTTGGTCATCGCCCTCCACCTCCACCTTCAGTGCTGAGCCGTCCAGCGGGAACGGCGCAGCCGCGCAGGCGCAACGGGCGCTCGGGCAAGGGCGGCCTCCGTGGCAGGCCAGGGAGGCCGGGGCGTAGCACAGGAGCCAGCCGCCGGCTGGCTGCTCAAGCCACAGTGGCAGATACAAAGGTGTGGCCGAATGGGTTGATGTTAAATCTGATCCCTTCGTTTGCCTAGCTTTAAAGCCAATTCCACAAAAGAATCGGCTAAAGAAATCAAAATACACCTTTGACTTTACTTTTTGTGATCATGTCTTTGATATCTTGCTCAAGAATAATTTTATTAGAATCATTGATCACAGTGCTTTGCCATCTATTCAAAACTTAGAAGAGCTTACATATTGCAAGTGACATAATTCTTCTGATCATGATACTTCTAGTTGCAATATGTTTCGTCGAGTGATCCAATCGGCCATTGATAATGGACGATTAAGATTTTCTAAAGCTCAACAGATGGACCAATTGGATTCAATTGGTCTTGATGACAAATAGGTTTTGAATTAGCTTGTAATAGCCGATTCACTCAAAGCTCAAGGCTCAAATGCGCAAGAGAGAGATGTGGAGCCCTCAAGTGAAGACAAGGTTGTGATCCAATCGGCCATTGAAAACTAGCCGGTTCTTCATCACGTAAGCACGACTGGTTATCCTTTGGTGGTTTGCTTGTAAATCTCTCCGTGCTTCACCACGTAAGAGTGACATCCTTGCTGCGTTCTTCGGTCCGTAGCGGTCCGGGCGTCTAATACATTTTCTGGTGTGTGATTCGGACCACATCCAACGTCAACAATAATGTACCATACCCATCAGTTTTTGCACTTCAGACCAGACCATAGATACCACCAGCACGCAAAGGTTGCCATGCGTCACCAGCTTGCAGCCATCTGCTTCTTGCTCGCCATGGCGGCAGTGGCGGCCTTGAACACCACAACCACCACCACCACGGCCGCCGCCGTTTCCTTGGCCTTCGACCGCCACCGCCATGCTGCGGAGGTCAGCAGCAGCTGCGTCGCGGCTGAGGGAGCCGCTCTCCTGTCATTCAAAGCAGGCATAACCAGCGACCCGGCGGATTGGCTGCGCTCGTGGCGAGGCCATGACGGTTGCCTATGGCGCGGCGTGAGGTGCAGCAACACCACAGGCCGCGTCGTCGAGCTCGACCTCCGCAACGTCCACTGCGAGCAGGACAATTTCTTCAGCGATCTTGACAGCGGCAACCACTGGCTGCGTGGACTCCTTCTATAACCGCCTTGCAGTACCTGAGGCACCTGGACCTCAGTGGAAACCTTCTCGGAGGTCCAGGGGTGACTATACCTGAGTTCCTGGGCTCCCGCAAGAGCTTGGTGTATCTGAATCTCTCTTCCATGGATTTCGATGGCAGGGTGCCTCCTCAGCTTGGCAACTTCTCCAAGTTGGTGTACCTTGACCTGAAGAATCTGTTCCTTGGTAATCAGTATTCGTCGGACCTGTCATGGTTATCACGGCTCTCTTCACTGAAGCACCTCAACATGAACATAGTGAACCTTAGTACAGTGGTTGATCCGGTTCAAGCTATCAACGCCCCTTCCAAACTTGAGAGTACTGCATCTAGAAGAATGCAGTATCAATATCCCTTCCTTTTACTTTCGCATCTCAACCTTACGGTTGTCGAGGAACTTGACCTTTCAAACAATTATTTATTCAGCGGCCCAACCTCACCCAACTGGTGGTTCTGGGATCTGGGTAGCCGCCTTAAGAGTCTTCAACTCGATGCATGTGGACTGTTTGGTTCATTTCCTGATGAGTTGGGAAACATGACCTCACTACAAGTACTTGATCTTGGGAACAACAATCTGAATGGGATGCTACCAGAAACGTTCAGAAATATGTGCAATCTAAATACCTTGACCCTTTCCTACAGTAATATTGGTGTCGACATAGCACATATGATGGAGAGGCTACCAAGCTGCCCAGAGAGGAAACTGAGGGAGCTGGACTTGAGCCAAGCCAACTTAACTGGCAACATGTTAAACTGGCTGCCAAACCAGAGCAGCCTGAACATTCTTGATGTTTCTCACAACCAACTTAGTGGTCCTATGCCTATGGGGATAGGAGCACTTACAAATTGGAGCTACCTGGATGTATCCGGCAACAACTTGAAGGGTGTCATATCAGAAGAGCACTTTACCAAGCTAGCAAGTTTGAAACATCTTGATTTGTCTTATAATTATCTAGAAATCAAAGTGGATTTGGACTGGGTGCCACCGTTTCAACTGAAGGTGGCAAGATTTTCATCTTGCCAGCTGGGTCCTCGATTTCCTACTCGGCTACGTTGGCAAAACAATATTGATGTTCTTGATATTTCATATACAAACCTTACTGGTACAATTCCAGAATGGTTTTGGGCTGTCTTTGCTAATGCAACAAGTTTTGACATCTCTTATAATCAAATTACTGGTGAGTTGCCCCATGATTTGGAATTCATGTCAGTCGGATTACTTCAACTTAGGTCAAACAAACTCACTGGTTTGGTACCACGGTTGCCAGAAAGCATTAAAATATTTGACATCTCCAGAAACTCTTTGAATGGACCACTGTCACTAAATTTTGAAGCTCCACTGCTACAGCTGGTGGTTCTCTACTCCAACCAAATTACTGGGGCTATTCCTGCACAGATTTGTCGGTGGAAGCAGCTGCAAGTTCTTGATGTATCAGACAATCTACTTGCAGGGGAGCTTCCTGATTGTGGCATCAAAGTTTCATTAGAACAACAGAACTCTTCTAGCATTAACAACTCTTCCATGCCCCATTCTAGTTCTACAAGTCCTTTAAGTTTGAATATCCGTAAACTCCTTTTAAGTAGCAACAACCTTTCAGGAGAATTTCCATTGGTCCTACGAAGCTTCAAAAATCTTCTTGTCCTTGATCTATCACACAACAATTTCATTAGGAAGTTACCAGCATGGATAAGGAATTACCAAATTTGAAAATTCTAGCATTAAGATCCAACAGTTTTTCTAGCAGCATTCCAATTGAGATTACAAGACTCCCTGGCCTTCAGTTTTTGGATCTTGCAAATAACAAATTATCTGGAACAATACCACAATCTTTAGTGAACTTGAAAGCCTTCACTACTACTGCATATGCAGACGCAACAGACAATCCTTTCGATGAAGAATATCATGGAGAGTATGATTATTTTACCATGGGACCATCTGATGACAGTTTAACTGTAGTGACAAAAGGGCAGGAACTTAACTATACAAAAAATATAATATTTCTGATGAGCATAGATTTATCTAACAACAATTTAGCTGGACCGATTCCAGAAGAAATAGGTACTCTTGTTTGCTTGATAAATTTGAATTTGTCATGGAACTTCTTGAGTGGGAAGATTCCGGAACAGATTGGAACTTTACAATCATTGGAATCTCTTGACCTCTCCAACAACCACCTTTCTGGTGAAATTCCATGGGATTTATCAAATCTGACATCACTGAGTTATATGAACTTGTCCTACAACAATTTATCGGGCAAAATACCCTCTGGAAATCAACTAGATACTCTCAACACTGATGATCCGGCTTCCATGTACATCGGCAATCCTGGTCTTTGTGGACATCCACTTCCAAAGCAATGCCCCGGAGATCAACCAACTATTGTGGAGCATCCCATCAGACATCATGAAGATGGCTCATCTCAAATAATGGACTTGTATCTTGGTTTACTTGTTGGATTTGTGGTGGGCCTCTGGATGGTGTTTTGTTGCCTTTTGTTCAAGAAAATGTGGAGGTATGCCTATTTCACGCTATTAGACAAACTGTATGACAAGGTATTTGTCTTTTCCATACTCGTTTGGAGGAAATGGTTCAGCGAGGCAGGTGAAAACTAAGGAAGCCTTAGAAAGAAAGAAATATATGTGATATGGGTGCTACTCTACCGCAGGAGATTAGTACCAGAATAAGAGGGATGAATATTTTCATGCTATCTATAGCCTATATTGTCAAAAGAAAGTCAAAGCACTAAATACTATGTTATTCCATATTGTAATCAGTTAGTAATTTAGTATATCATCATGTAATGAAATTAATGTATCGTGTTAAAAAAAATCATACAGACCATACTTTCTCCTACTATAGCTTTTGAAAACAGACCAACCACGGTGGAATTGCCGGCCCATCGGGTGAGCAGGCCAGGCCAGAATTGAAATTCGAACCAGACAGGACTAGTCCTAAACCCTCAGGCCGGCCCAAAGAGCCAGCACAACGGCGAGAGGCACTAGCGAAACGGACAGGAAAACCTTGGCGGTCAGGCTCTTGGAGACGATGAGCGCCAGGGCTGATACGATCAGGAAGATGCCGCAGGACGACACCAGCGCGGCCGGCAGCTTCGATGCATCGTGGATGCGCCGGTGATCGAGCCGATCAGATCAGCCGGGAACCACGCCATTGTCGTTGCTGCGCTCTACTTGTGACCTGATCTGCTAGCTAGTAAGGGGTGTGACTGAGTGTAAAAAGACTGCAAGTGAAGCCAGGTACGAGCTTGGTGGTAGAGACTAGCGAGCAGGGAGATACGTGCTGCATTCTCCATCCAAACGCGGGCTAATAGATAGGGACACATCGTCCGTTAACTGTTAACCATTAGATCGGGCGAGCCTAGGATCTAGACCGTCGGATGCAGGTTGGTTTGGGTCTGCTACTCGCTTTGTCATCATCCCTGTCCATCGCCAACCTTCCCAGACCTCACGTGGCTCCGCCGCGCCCCTTCGCGTCCACCTCCTTCCCCGTCACGGGTGAGGCTAACATGGCCGTAGTTGCGTGCCACCGGGCTCTTGTCAAGCGTCATGGTCCTGCACCTCCATCGAAGCGTGCTGCGCCTAGGCTTCACCGCCCAAGGTAATAAATAGCGGCGGTAGTGGCCGCAATTGCACCCGCAATAACGGTAGCGGTCCATTACCGCTACCACTATGAAGTAGCGCTCCGAACTTTGCATCCTGAAACTTTGTGGCCGCAATTCTGAATAGCGAGCCGATATTGCGGCCGTAATTGCGCGTAGTAGGCCGCAATAGTATGGAAGCAAATATCCTAATTAGTCCAGCTGAAGGGTCGAGATGGCGGACTAGAGGGGGGTGAATAGTCCTTTCTAAAATTAATCGCGTCGGCAAACCGAAACAAATGCGGAATTAAAACTATCGGTCTAGCCAAGACTACACCCCTCTATCTAAGTTCACAAACACCTCACAAAGATCCTAATTAAGTAACTAAGGTGCTTTCCTTAGCAAGAGCTCTCCTAAACAATTCTAGAGCAAGGTCACACAAACCTATGCACTAGTACTTTAGCAAATCCGGGGAGCTCCTACACAATTCTAGTAAGCAAAAGCACAAAGCCACCTATGCTCACTAGCAATGCTCAATAGTAAGGCAACTAATGCCAAACTAGAGAGCACAAAATACTTAGCTACACAAACTAAGCAATGTGACTAACAAGGTTACGCAAACCAAATTAGCCACGCAACGGGAGCTACTTCTATGCTACACAAGCAAGAAGGTAACTAGCAAACTACACAAGCAAACTAGTTACAAGAGCAACTACGCAAGCACAAGTATATGAATGTAAATACAAGCTTGTGAATCGAAAGCAAACCACCGAGAAGATGTACACAATGTTGACACGGCGGTTTTTCACCGAGGTTCACTTGGTTGCCACCAAGCTAGTCCCCGTTGTGGCGATACACCCACTTGATGGATCACGAGCTAATTGACTATCAAGAGTCAAACCCTCAGCGGGTGCCGCACATCCACTCTCAAGATGGGGATCCTCCAAGCCACGAGCTTTACTAGAGTTGCTCTTCGCGATCCCCGCGGGGTGAGCACAATCCCCCTCACAAATCCTCTCCGGAGCCTCGCACAATCTTCTTGCGAGCTTCGACGGAGCCACAAGCCACCAAGCCGTCTAGGAGGTGGCAACCTCCAAGAGTAACAAGCACCACCGGCTTGCAACACAAACACCTAGTGCCACTCGATGCAACCTCACGATGCAATCGCACTAGAATCGCTCTCTCACTCGATCCGATGAACACTATCAAGCATGAGTGAGTTAGAGGGCTTCCAAGCACTACCACATAAGCCACCAAGGCCAAAGTGTGCTCAGCTACCGGCCATGGCCGGCCACAACGTCTATTTATAACCCCACGGTCAAATAGAGCCGTTACCCCTTCACTGGGCAAAAATCGGGACGACCGGACGCGCCGGTCGAAACTGACCGGACGCGCTTCACCGCGTCCGGTCGCCCTGCGCCGTCCACGTGTCCACTGATTTCAAACGCGACCGTTAGATCCTCCAACGGTCACTGCGCGCCAACGGTCAAACACAATGACCGGACGCGCTGCTCCACCGACCGGACGCGCCGGTCGCACAGTACCGCGCGCCCGCGAAGCAACGACCGGACGCGCTGGTCGCAACGACCGGACGCGCCGGGATCGACCGGACGCGCCGGTCCCGTAACTGACCGGACGCGCTGGTCAAGTCTGAGTCGCGCACAACGAAACAATGACCGAACGCGCTGTTAGAACTGACCGGACGCCACAGTGCCAGCGTCCGGTGAGAGTCCAGTAAGCTCCCTGATCGACCGGACGCGTCAGGTCGACTGTGACCGGACGCGCCACGCGTCCGATCAACAAACCGAAAAACACGCACACGCTGAACACTGACCGGACGCGTCCGGTCAAACACAGACCGCGTCCGGTGCAGCGTCCGGTCACCTCTGTGACCTCCGTTCGCCTCCGTTTCTTTTCCGACTTCCGGCGCAGTAGAAAATAGGTATTTCGCTTTCCCAAAATGCGCCGAATCCCGCCTCGCAAGCTCGGCGGGAGGGAGAGAGAGATCCAAACCCCTCTCTACCGCTTAAACTCCACTGCCTTCGCAAATGTGCCAACACCAACAAGTGTTCACCACTTTGTGCACGTGTGTTAGCATTTTCACAATCATTTTACCGAAGGAGTTAACCACTCAACTTGCCACGCCACTCGATCCTAGCAACGATGCATAGTTAGATCACTCGAGTGGCACTAGATAACCGATATGCAAACAAGTTTGCCCCTCTTGATAGTACGGCCATCTATCCTAAACCCGGTCATCAACTTCTCTACACACCTATGACCGGTGAAATGGAAATGCCCTAGGTTATACCTTTGCCTTGCGCATTCCACTCCATCTCCTCCGACGTTGATGCAACACATGCACCAACCATATCACAAATGATATGATCCACTTCACATCATCATGTGACCTTGGTCCATCAATCTTGACCTCACTTGCTCTTCATCGTTGCGTCGGTCTATCGGTGCCAAGTCTTGCTCAAGCTTCACCGCCTCACGGTCCATCGCTCCAAAGCCTCCGACTTGCCCTTCACACTTGCAACCGGTCCGTCGAGCCAAGCCTCATCTTGATCTTTGCCACCTTGGCCACATGACTCCATGTCATGTCTCATATGCAATGAGCTCCTTCATGACATCATTACCTGTGGACTAATTCCCTGTGTATCTCACTTTAAACACAATTAGTCCACCTAAGGTTGTCACTCAATTACCAAAACCAAACAAGGACCTTTCAATCTCCCCCTTTTTGGTAATTGATGACAACTCTACAAAGATATGGAAATTAAGTTCTTTTGGACTTTATGCCACTTATCCAACATTTAAGCTCTATGTTAGGATTTGGATAAGCACCATAAAATCCAACTTGGTAGTGATAACTCCCCCTACATATGTGCTCAAATGGTTTGGTTTCAAGCTCACACATATGCATGAATATGAAATTTGTGAGAGGGTTAGCACTACTAAGTGATGCTAAGGTGTATAGAATAAACCTTTGTAGCTTGATACCAATTAGTAGCTTGATACCATTTGAAAATCATAAGTTTGCCATCATCCTTAGCATCATGAGTAGCTAGACATCAAAAACACTAGAAACCCCGTGAGATCAACATTATAAGCATGGTTCTAGTTTTTGCATGATAATCTCAAGTCTAGCTAACATCCTATGCATGCTAGTTATCAAATCATCATTCAAGTTCTATAACTAGCATACACCACACAAGCATGCATATTGAATTTAAGAACTTTATGCAATGCAAGCAAGCACATGAATTATGCACATATCAAATGTAATCAATCAAAGTTCATGAGCTTGCTCCCCCTACTTGTGTGCTTCTCTTGTCCAAGAATTTTGATCCTTCTCTTTTCTTCATTGTTGCTCCCTCTTTGTCCATTTCCATGTCCAAACCCATCTTCTCATGATATCTTTGTTCAATCTCTCCCCAAACCTCTCTCTCTTGGTGCATTGACATATCTTTGTTCCAACTTCTCCCCCTTTGTCATCAATTTCCATAAAGGGTGTATTTCTCATTGATACAAATGCTTGCATTGGGGTGGATGGTTGAGATTTGAATATTGCGTTGTTGATGGACATCACTGCACATGTTGGAATGACATTACTTGTATGTTGCTCTTGAGATACCACTTAGGATCTTTGACCTTGATACCATTAGGTGGGGCTCCTCCCCCTATGTCATAGCATGGGTCATTCACTTGATAATCTTGAGCTCTTGTGTGTGAGGGAACTTTCTTCATTTGATGATCACTTAAAGTTGAGGATCACTTGTGGAACCACCGTCTTGTATAAATGATATCATGTGTAGAAATACCATGAATAAGGGTGTGATACCAATTTGAAGAATCCTCTATCATGGAACCACTTGTAGGATTTGTCAATATGATCTTTTCTTGAACATTTGCTATGTTGTCTTGTGCTTGTACCCATATCATTGTCATGAGCTTCTAGTATGACTTGAACTAAGTTGATTTGCCTAAGATTCTAAGTCCGGTTTGATCCAATGACAAGCTTCTTCACTCCTCATACTAAGGGTTATCTTGCCAATGTTGTACTTGTCACTTGTTAGTAAACCAAACTAGATCAAGTACTTGGGTTCACTAGCTCATGAACAAATTCATACACATACCACTAGATCATTTAAACAATTCAAGCAATAGTGGTAGGCTATGAATTTAAACATTTCATTTGTTATGCATGATCCTAGTAAGCATGTACTATATGCACTAATCGCATACTAGTAAGGGATGAAATGATTATGCACATTGCAATGATACCTTTGTTATATTGGAGTAGAGGATAGTCACATAGATTCCAATTCATTACTCCATTAGCAATGTGAAGTCCAATTTATAAGCTTGGTGAAGACCAATCATTATAGAGAAATCCATTCTTCACCCATATGAAATGAGAACCACTAATAATCAAGTGCATTATTTCTTGTTGTGGTTGGCTTGCTTTTTCTCTTTGATCAATGCTTGCATGAGAGAAGTACTTATGATACCAATTTTATAATCATGACTAGCTCTCTTTTGGGTGTTGCTTGCTTTTCTTGATCAACCCTATTGATTGCTTCAATTAAGCATCTCAAATGTCCCTTGAATTCATCATTTCCATGTTAGCCTTCCAAGCCGGTGCTCGGTTTACCCACCCATGGGCGGCAAGTCCTCTCAGCAGGGAGAAGTGACCTCTCTCCAAAGAACCATCCTTGACACTTGCTTGAATTGCCTTTGATTGATTGATCTATGGACTTAACTTGATGAGTAACATTGAATTATTCTTTAAGTCCTTTTCTTTCTACTTCTTTAAGTCCTTTTCTTTCTACCAAATGATTTCCAATCATTACTAGAACTTGAACCTCATCTTCATCTTGAGTTTGATCTTCATTTTCAAATTTGAGTACCAAATTTGTACACTAAGTACATTCCACAATCAATGTCCTTGTACTCATTTCTTGTCATGCTTCTAGATCAATTCAAAACCAAACTTAGGTACCTCAAACACTTATAAATATGTTTCCAACTTGAGGACCTTTCACTTAAAGTGACTCTAGATCAATCCAATAATTGTCACTTTTCTGGCAGATTCTATACCCTTCAAAGAATAATTCATATCTCCCAATGTACAGATCCAAATGCTATGAAATTTGGTGGAGATGTGATTCACTAAGTCATCTAGCAACTGTAAAAATTTTAGCTTTATTTGACTTCTAGATTGCTACCAGATTTCAAATCTTCCACCACTGCTACATGCTAAAAAACTGCTGCACTATAACTGACAAGATGCACTCCAAAACCGAAGCATCTCTTATCCAATTCTCATAAAATTTCTACAGCATATTATTTCATAAGTGTAGAGCATGTATACCAAATTTCAAGCCAATCCAAATAGATTTGATCACTCAAACATGGCTAGGATCACTGCTAGCTCAGATTGTCAATATAGGGCAGATTTCAATACATGAGCTATTCTTCAACAAAAGTGAATCAAACTTGAAACTAACTTGTTTGAATACTTTCATAAGACATATATCCATTCAATCCACTCATAGCAAGCAACATTGCACATTTATCCAATTCAATCAACTCATATGCACCCAAATAAAATGATCAACAAGAGATATACCTTGGTTATCACATGATCATCCTCTTAGCAAGCTCTAACTCAAATATTTGCAAGCCATCAAATATATCCAATAAATCACCACAATCTTAGTGTTGCACTTGTATGTTGTAGCATTTGGACTCCACTTATTTTGACTTGGCATTGGGATAGAATATGCACTAAGCTTTAAAACTTGATTCACCATATGATGACCAATATGAATTCAAATGAATCAAGCCTCCAATGCCGATGGTACCTACAACCAATCATCCACTTTTTGATGGTACCCAAATAAATTTGGGTCCTCTCAAGTTAGGAGCAATATACTTAGGCAAAGCCTTAGTATGGGTAGCGGGATGTTTTGCAATTCCAACCAATGAGGTACCATTGCCATCCTTTCTAAGCATGTTAGTATCATTAATTGAACTAGGCTTAGAATTATTACCTAGGGGACATGAATGAGCCATGTGTCCCCTTTCCCGGCATGAATAGCATCTTCTCTTTGGTTGAGCTTTTTCTTCCTTGCTCATGTGATGCTCTTCATTGCCTTGCCTCTCATGAGTTGCTTGAGCCTTCTTCTCAAGCTTGGTAGGACACCCCGAGGCAAAGTGTCCCATATCTCCACACTTGAAGCACTTGATGTGAGCCAAATCTCTCTTCTCGACTTGATTCTTGCTCATCATCTTGGCATCTTGGATTTGTATTGGATGCCTTCCTCTTCTACCCCTTCTTGTTTTCTTCTTCATCATCATCAAGTCACCAACATCATGATTGATCTTGACTTGAGCTTGGGGTATCTTCTTTTCATCTTGTGGCCTCATCTTTGGCTTCTTGGTTGGGCAAGACTTGGCAAGATGACCCATCTCATGGCATTTAAAGCACACGAAATGAGATAACTTCTTTTGTTCTTGCTTCTTTTTGTTGCCCTTGTTCTTGTTGAAGCCAATGCCACTCTTGTCACCATAGCTTCTTTGAGTCTTTATCATGTGCTCAAAGGTGACTTTTGAGTTGTAGCACCTTTCTAACTTGTTGCTCAATTTCTTCACTTCACTTTTGAGCTCATTGTTCTCCTTCAAAATGTTAGTCTCACAAGACATAGACGTAGAACAAGCATATATATGTGAAGAACATGGCATAACTAATAAGTCATCACAAGAGGTGGATACATGCTTTCTCCCTACATCACATGGGTTAGTCACATTTTGCAATTGATCATTTGATCCATGTGATGAGCTCTCATTATTTTTAATTTTCTTTAAAAACATCTTAATGAGAGAAGCATGTTTTTCTAATGATTCCTCATGAGATGCAAGTACTTTCTCATGAGTCAACATTAGCTTCTCATGTGAAGATTTAAGAACTTCAAGTAAGTGCTTATGTTCTTCACATGAGTTCTTTAGAAATGAGTTTTCATTTTCCAATTCCATTGTTTTAGCTTTCTCATTTTCTAAAGACATGGTCATGCTAGCAAATCTACTAACAAGCTCATCATATGAATCAACATGATCAATCACATTATCATTTGATACCTTTGTGTCACCTTGTAACATGAAGCAATGTGATGTAGTGGATGGGCTTGTAGTAGCATCATCAAGGCCCGAGCATGAACCAACGTTGTCACCATCAAGTGTGCTTGGGGTAGAAACATCACTTGCAACACTTGATGTGTCATCGCAATCCTTGTCAAGTGAACTTGTGGTAGATCGATCATCATCATCACTTGACCATGAGATGGAGCAATCCTCCACAACCACCGTGTTGTGGTCATGCTCAACATCATCATGTGCAACCTCCTTAGTCTTGACATCATCATCATCATCGGTGATAGCTCCATACTTTTCATTGAGATAGGCCCATATCTCATGAGCGGATTTGATGTCCATGATCTTACCAAAGATGCTATCATCCAAAGATCTATACATGATGTTAGTAGCTTGGATGTCAAGATCTAGGCATTTCTCTTGTGCTTGAGTTAGATTATCTTCATCCAACACATGAGAAAAGCCTACATCTACCATTCACCATATTTGAGGGCAAATAAACTTAAAATTGCATATCATCCAATTTTTCCATCGTGCAAAGTGTGTGCCATCAAACATGTGTGGACACTCAACATCTAGCCCATATTCCGCCATCCTCTCGGGTCGGTGAAGACCACAAAAGAGAGACCCGGCTCCGATACCAATTGAAGGGTCGAGATGGCGGACTAGAGGAGGGTGAATAGTCCTTTCTAAAATTAATCGCGTCGGCAAACCGAAACAAATGCGGAATTAAAACTATCGGTCTAGCCAAGACTACACCCCTCTATCTAAGTTCACAAACACCTCACAAAGATCCTAATTAAGTAACTAAGGTACTTTCCTTAGCAAGAGCTCTCCTAAACAATTCTAGAGCAAGGTCACACAAACCTATGCACTAGTACTTTAGCAAATCCGGGGAGCTCCTACACAATTCTAGTAAGCAAAAGCACAAAGCCACCTATGCTCACTAGCAATGCTCAATAGCAAGGCAACTAATGCCAAACTAGAGAGCACAAAATACTTAGCTACACAAACTAAGCAATGTGACTAACAAGGTTACGCAAACCAAATTAGCCACGCAACGGGAGCTACTTCTATGCTACACAAGCAAGAAGGTAACTAGCAAACTACACAAGCAAACTAGTTACAAGAGCAACTACGCAAGCACAAGTATATGAATGTAAATACAAGCTTGTGAATCGAAAGCAAACCACCGAGAAGATGTACACAATGTTGACACGGCGGTTTTTCACCGAGGTTCACTTGGTTGCCACTAAGCTAGTCCCCGTTGTGGCGATACACCCACTTGATGGATCACGAGCTAATTGACTATCAAGAGTCAAACCCTCAGCGGGTGCCGCACATCCACTCTCAAGATGGGGATCCTCCAAGCCACGAGCTTTACTAGAGTTGCTCTTCGCGATCCCCGCGGGGTGAGCACAATCCCCCTCACAAATCCTCTCCGGAGCCTCGCACAATCTTCTTGCGAGCTTCGACGGAGCCACAAGCCACCAAGCCGTCTAGGAGGTGGCAACCTCCAAGAGTAACAAGCACCACCGGCTTGCAACACAAACACCTAGTGCCACTCGATGCAACCTCACGATGCAATCGCACTAGAATCGCTCTCTCACTCGATCCGATGAACACTATCAAGCATGAGTGAGTTAGAGGGCTTCCAAGCACTACGACATAAGCCACCAAGGCCAAAGTGTGCTTAGCTACCGGCCATGGCCGGCCACAACGTCTATTTATAACCCCACGGTCAAATAGAGCCGTTACCCCTTCACTGGGCAAAAATCGGGACGACCGGACGCGCCGGTCGAAACTGACCGGACGCGCTTCACCGCGTCCGGTCGCCCTGCGCCGTCCACGTGTCCACTGATTTCAAACGCGACCGTTAGATCCTCCAACGGTCACTGCGCGCCAACGGTCAAACGCAATGACCGGACGCGCTGCTCCACCGACCGGACGCGCCGGTCGCACAGTACCGCGTGCCCGCGAAGCAACGACCGGACACGCTGGTCGCAACGACCGGACGCGCCGGGATCGACCGGACGCGCCGGTCCCGTAACTGACCGGACGCGCTGGTCAAGTCTGAGTCGCGCACAACGAAACAATGACCGAACGCGCTGTTAGAACTGACCGGACGCCACAGTGCCAGCGTCCGGTGAGAGTCCAGTAAGCTCCCTGATCGACCGGACGCGTCCGGTCGACTGTGACCGGACGCGCCACGCGTCCGATCAACAAACCGAAAAACACGCACACGCTGAACACTGACCGGACGCGTCCGGTCAAACACAGACCGCGTCCGGTGCAGCGTCCGGTCACCTCTGTGACCTCCGTTCGCCTCCGTTTCTTTTCCGACTTCCGGCGCAGTAGAAAATAGGCATTTCGCTTTCCCAAATTGCGCCGAATCCCGCCTCGCAAGCTCGGCGGGAGGGAGAGAGAGATCCAAACCCCTCTCTACCGCTTAAACTCCACTGCCTTCGCAAATGTGCCAACACCAACAAGTGTTCACCACTTTATGCACGTGTGTTAGCATTTTCACAATCATTTTACCGAAGGAGTTAACCACTCAACTTGCCACGCCACTCGATCCTAGCAACGATGCATAGTTAGATCACTCGAGTGGCACTAGATAACCGATATGCAAACAAGTTTGCCCCTCTTGATAGTACGGCCATCTATCCTAAACCCGGTCATCAACTTCTCTACACACCTATGACCGGTGAAATGGAAATGCCCTAGGTTATACCTTTGCCTTGCGCATTCCACTCCATCTCCTCCGACGTTGATGCAACACATGCACCAACCATATCACAAATGATATGATCCACTTCACATCATCATGTGACCTTGGTCCATCGATCTTGACCTCACTTGCTCTTCATCGTTGCGTCGGTCTATCGGTGCCAAGTCTTGCTCAAGCTTCACCGCCTCACGGTCCATCGCTCCAAAGCCTCCGACTTGCCCTTCACACTTGCAACCGGTCCGTCGAGCCAAGCCTCATCTTGATCTTTGCCACCTTGGCCACATGACTCCATGTCATGTCTCATATGCAATGAGCTCCTTCATGACATCATTACCTGTGGACTAATTCCCTGTGTATCTCACTTTAAACATAATTAGTCCACCTAAGGTTGTCACTCAATTACCAAAACCAAACAAGGACCTTTCACCAGCCCACTATGACTCACACCCCAAATTTAAATACTCACGCATCGGCTGTGGAACTTAAAATTATTCATGATATATGCACTTAAAATTATTTATACTTATTATTCATGATATATGTACTTAAAATTATATGGACTATCGGGTACCGTTATTGGAACTTATCGTCCGCAATATCGCCCGCTATCCACAATCCGCTACCTCGACATCAATTCTCTACTAACCCGCTATACGCTATTTAGTACCTTGTCACCGCCCCAATCGATCGGGCCCTTGTATGGACGTTGTGCCGCGCGACGCTGCGGCCAGTGCGAGCTGCGTGCCTCTTCCACGGATAGTGTCTGGGTCCATTTCAGCTCCGTGGCCTCTGCGCCGTCGTGCCCCTCCGCACGCACCAGCATATCTCTGGGCGGCGACCCTCCTCCAGCCTCCCAGCGCGCCTTCGCGTCATCCCGTAAGCACTCCTGCCGACAGCCCTCCTCCAATAAGGTGCATCTCTGCCACAACTGTTTCTGCTCATGATTTTCCGTGGAAGGGCTACTAGCAGGGGCGAATCTAGCCTATTTCATCTCCGACAAACTTTAGTAAATCAGTAGAGAATTACTATTCATCGATGTTCCTAAATGGTGTTACCCCTATTGTGTTAATGTAATGACCCCAGTGAGCTTCGTGGCTAGACTCGCGACTGCCTACTAGCCTACAAAATCCACATAGAGGCAGGCCATACTCAGAGTCGGCCGTTGCTGTCAACACTGTTGACCATTCGGCAATACAAGCAAGCACAGGTGACCATGAAGAAGAGGAGCCAGCACCAGTTGTTCGGCCCACAAGGAATCGAAGGCCCAATGTGCAAGGATTAGTGGCCCAGAGTGGCTTTGCCTGTACAAAGTACTAAAGTAAATGAGAGAGAAGAGAGGTGAACAGTTCTCAACAAAAAAGAGAAGAGAGGTGAACAATTTTGTAACCGAATTCTAAATTCCTGAACGTATCAAGCAGACCTTGTCAATTCCCAATTGCCTTCTTCTGCTTGCTGTTCTTCAATTACTTTCTTTCTTCCCACATCTCTGCCACATCTTGAGGTGCCATTCATTTAGGGCCTGTTTAGATGGGCAAAAACATCCAATTTTTTTTGCACAGTACTCGTCACATCGAATCTTTGAACACATGCATGGAGCATTAAATGTAGGTAAAAAAATAACTAATTGCACAGTTTGTCTGTAAATATGGAGACAAATCTTTTGAGCCTAGTTAGTCCATGATTAGACAAATTTTGCCAAATAACAACGAAAAGTGCTACAGAAACTTTTCCCAAAAAATTTTGGGATCTAAACACGCCCTTATCAGACTTCTGTGTAGTGTTCATTTTTTTTTCATTCTAATGCCCCTGAACTGTATGTATAAATAATGCTGAGGTTGTAATTAAGGATGAGTCTATTTCTGTTTTTTTTAACCTTCGTTAGTTGGTTTCCTGACGGTTGTACCGTCAGGAATGGGCCAGCGTTTCAGGCCAGGGCCAGCCTTAGGTTGGCCGTCAGGAACTGCCGTAAGAAAAGGTTGGCCGTCAGGAACTGCCGTCACGAAAAGATTCCTGACAGCCATCCGATAGGAAAAGATGACCTTTCCTGTCAAGACGTTCCTGTCGGCTCTTTCCTTTCGGCGGGCCATCAGGAATATATTTCCTGACGGTTTTTTGCTCTTTTCTGATGGTTTTTGGCTGTCAGGAATTTTCTGCTCTGTGGTAGTGAATCTGGTATCAAACTTCGCTGATCCAACCACTCCTTCGCCGCCCTTTGCTTCGCTCTGGATCCTGCCACCATCGTTGCTCATGCCCACTTCATCCGACGATAGCGCGTGCTCGGTGCCATGGACCCCAACATGAAGCTTGTCCTCGACAAGCTTGATGACTTCGGCCGACGATTCGACAACCATGAAGCCTAGTGGGAACGTCGCTTCACCGATCTGGACCGCAACCTCAGCTCATTGCTCGCGACAACCTCGTCGACAGTCGCATCACCGATCTCGAGTCTACCCGCCCCCGCGTCCGTCGATCCCGACATCGTCCAATGCATCACAACTTTGGAGGCGATCTGCGTCGATCGTGAAGCCACCGTCTCCAAGCAACTATCGGAGCTCGAATTGATCTGTACCATCTCCAAGCAGTGGTCCAGGGGAAGGCCGCCGGAGCAGGGGCAGGGCACAAGGCACCGGCCCTGGGGAGTCACCCGGCAATGGTCGGCCTACGACTATCAAGTGGTTATATTCTTGGGGAATTGCATGCATGCGTTTTGGGGGGAATTGCCATTTTATGTTACTATAACCTATATATATATTTAAAAAAAATAGTGGTCAAAGATAATATTTATTTAACATATATAAAAACTAATATGATATATGTAAAAAACAGAGACTTTGATGGCTTCCAAAGCTTAAGGCAAGCGGCAAAACATTTAAACATCAGAACCCAACTCTAAAGTGCGGTTCCCCGCTGGAGCTTTTGCCGAGCACAGGAATATTTTGACAAACATAACAAATTTCAATCCGAGTGTTCACATACAGAGCATACTACAATTTTTTAGTACACTGAAGATGAGCATAATCGGTAGAGACGACGCTCACGTGACCACCACGCAGATCTATAGGCACATACGTACGCGTCGTTTTCATGTATTCGTTTTACGATTAAAAGTGCATACAGACCATACACCACGGCAGCTGCAGGCCATCTTCACATACGGACAATTCCTTTTTTATTAAAAAGAAAACCTCATACAGACATACCTTTTTTATTTTTTCCACGCGGGAACAACCCATTTCCATTCAAGATAAACGGAAATACAAAGCATCTAGAAGATTACAGACAGGTAACAGAAAAGAGCGATCAGAGAAAGCAGATGACCACCGAGCCAAACTGATCAGCCTTGTAGACTTAACAGCCAGAACAAAAGGAAAACTGGCACCTGCCTGACCAGAAACAGCGCGACCGCTGAACAGGATCTCAGTTTTAGAACATTACAGACTTAAAAAGTGACAAACAGCAACAACTGAAAACAGACCAACCACGGTCGAATTATTGCCGACCCATCCGGTGTGCAGGCCAGGCTAGAATCGAAACTCGTACCAGACAGGGCCAGGCCTAGCTACAGCAGGACGGAACACAGAGAGAGACCTAAAAAAAAAGAGCCAGTACAACGGCGAGAGGCGCCATGGAGACGGAGAGCAAGACCTTGGCGGTCAGGCTCCAGCGTTGCCAGTCGCATGACACCACCCAGAACCCGAACGAGGCCTCAGCGAGGCCGAACGCCACCGTGACGAACAAGACGGAGTAGTAGGCATAGGCGGCGGCGCTGCCGTGCCAGGTGACAAGAACAGCGCTCGGGCTCTTGGAGATGATGAGCCCGAGGGCTGACGCGCTCAGGAAGATGCCGCAGGACACCAGCGCGGCCGGGAGCTTGGATGCGTCGTGGCTGGCGACGGTGATCGAGGGGATCGTCAGATCAGCCGGGAACGACGTCATTGTTGTTGGCTGCTCTCCACTTTGCGACCTGTTAGCTATCACTACCGGAAACCGGCTCTTCGCCGAGTGCTAGATGGTTTGCCGAGTGTAATTTTTCGGGCACTCGGCAAAGAAGCTCTTTGCCGAGTGCAAAAAAAAACACTCGGCTTCGGCGGAGACGGACGGGCGCTGGCCGGTGAGGGCCTCCCCTGTAAAAAAAAATTTGCTATTTTTTTCGGGGTTTTTTCGGTTCATTCTTCGCCAAGTGTTCATTTAGCACTCCGAGTGCCCGAGATAAAGCACTTGGTAAAGTCCTCTTTGCCGACCAAAATTTTACCGTGTGAGATATGTCGAGTGTGGCACTCGACAAAGGCTTTGCCGAGTGCTTTATGGCCTTTGCCGAGAAGCTCTCGAGTCCGATAGTGTATAGCTAGTATAGCCTAGTATGGGGGTGTGAGTGTGTTGAGACGACTGGGAGGGAAGCCAGGTAGTACGATCGAGCTCGGTGAACTGGAGGTAGAGAGGCAGTGAGGTAGTGATTAAATAATTTGATCTCAAGTGGTAGTGATTAAATAATTTGATTAATGCACATGGTATCCAATGCGAAGGTGTTTTTATCACATAGCAGAGAAACATTTGTACGTAGAACACAATGTTTTATTATGTATAATAATGCCAGGACAGGCCGGGTGCAGCTCAACCCCGCGTGGAAATAAGGGGAAAGGGCGGGTCTACCTCAACCCGACGTGAAGATGGCTGAGGCCTTGTTTAGATCCCAAATATTTCCCCAAATTTCACTATACAAAAAGAAGATTCCCCATCACATTAAAATGCTGGCATATGTATGGAGTACTAAATGTAGATGAAATCAAAAACTAATTGCACAGTTTTGTTGTACTTTGCGAGACGAACGTTTTAAGCCTAATTAGTCAATGTTTGAACAATTTTTACCAAATAAAAACAAAATGCTACAGTGTGCTACAGTTTTGCCTCTTCGTAAGAGAGTGAGAAGAGGCTGTGTCGAGGACGTCATCACCAATCCAGAACCGCCCATGCTTCTTGCCTTGCCCCACCCTCATCACGAGCTGAGGATCAAGGTGCTCCTCAGTACTCGGATCGTAGCTCGGCCCATAGACTGACCTTGCTGCCTCCATGTACGAAGTGAGGCGGGTATGGACGTTGGAGTTGGTGTATGCCTCAAGCGGGGCATCTGGGTTGTACTCGATGTCGGCCGTCGCCTTGCCCATGTGAGCCAGAGCATATGCCTTGAGTTGGCCAACTGGCTGGCCACCGTGTGCCTCCGACTACGAGAAAGACTACAACATGTGGTTAGAAATCATGCCGAATTGAGCGTGGCTAGATTAGAGAAATGGCGGAGACGTACATATGCCTATGCAAAGTTGCTGAGGCTGCAACTGCCCTGATGGTGAGGTACACCTGACATCTGCAAACGTCTATCGCGGGCCTCCTCATGCTTCTTCTGCCAGTCCCCATCAAACCAGGTGTCCACAATATATTCCTAGCAATCAGGGTGGGTGGCGCACCAGCTTGGAATCACCTACAGGACATCAAGTAGATGACATATCAAAAGATCAAATTAGGCATACTTAATCTCAAAAGAAATGAATATTCATGTTTTGTATTTACCTGTATGTACTGCTCCCTTGTCAGCGTCATATGTCTTGCCTGCTCTTTGTTGACACGCCTGAGTAGGAACTTGGCGTTGTAGTCTATGTGGGCCTGGAGGCGGGACTCGTAGTGCAAGTCCGTGACACACCTTTTACAGGAAGCGTAAGCCACCTGATGCGCCCTTTCCTCCAGTCCCTCTTGGATTCTGAAGAACTCCTACACAAAGACATGAGGTATCCATTATTTTATTTCAAGAATGTCCAATGAATGCGAGGAATTGAGGAATGTAGTGCAAGAAAGACTTACCCACAACTCCTTAATCACCTGATCCACCTTGTTTCTATAGCGGATGCCATTATGATCTGGAGCATCCTGCACGAGGGTGTAGTGGTCGAACGTCCAGGCCAGCTCCCAATCCTGATCTCCATCTCCTTTCCTAACTAGGCCAGGAAAGTGTTCCTTGCACAGAAGTCCTAGGATGCCATTCACATTGCGTGCCAGGGCCGCCTGGTCCACAAGCACCCAGTTCCTGCACAAGTGGTCCACAATAGTTATTAGTTGTTATTATGATTTTTCAACATATCAAATGAAGAACATATGAAGTTACTTACTTATCGCCCTTGGGTGCAATCAGTGGGTGCCTTTCAACAGGTATCGGTCGCTTTGGGAGCTTCGTGGGACCTCACTGGTAGGGCTTCAACGTACTAGAGGAAGTGGAACCCCCTACCGTCGCTGCCTCCTCCGTTGCTAGAACTGCCTCCTCGTCCACGGTCGCTAGAACCGCCTCCTCGTCGTACGTCTGTGGACCCCGTCCCCGTCCACCGTGTGCTGAAGGTCGTCGTCGTGCACAGAGTCGCGTGAGGAGCTGCGCTCGTGGTTAGTCGACGGCTCTCGCCTGGACTTGCCCCTCGGCCTCCTTGACCTCTGTTATGCCTCGACCTCCTCAGCCACCGCCATGTCCCTCCGGGTGGCGTAAACCGAGGGGCAGCTCCTCCTAGTGGGCCCCATCACCTGCAATTAAAAAGAGTAAACCAGTAAGAAAATGTAATTACAAAATAACATAGTATTACATGTAGTTCTAATATTCTTCATGATCGGGATTATCTGGATGATAGTTGTCATCATCACTATCAAGATTGTCCAAATCCTCAATAGCCTCATCCCCATCATTATCATTGCCTAGTCGTAGTCTGTTAAGCATTTCCAAGTCCTTCGGATCATGCACCTCATCTGCAGCGTCCTCGTCAACAACCCATTCCTTGTCTGCATCCATTTTGATCTCTCTAGTTAAGTCTATCTCAAGCATCCCTAGTAGCCCCTCTTCTTGTTGATAGAACTCCCTGTCATGTGTGTTTGGGTTCAAGTTGTAATCATCATATTTGGGCAAGGTAATCTACCGTGTGGTGATACCCATCCGTTGCCAGCGCAACACGTACATTATAGGCCTCAAGATCTTTGTCACGATGCTTGCGATTAAAGCTTTTTCATGCTTCACCATCGGCTAGATGTACCATCTTGTCAGGATGGTATCGAATGCCATTCTTGTGCCATGTCACCTGTTTCGCGGACTCCTCGGTCATGAATAGTCGTTGGAGCCTCGGTATGATCGGAAGGTGCCGTAGGACTTTCATGGGGATCTCAAGCTGCTCCTTCTGGCTATCACCTTTGTCTACCTCCACATACCTAGAGGATTTACACTTTGGACAGTACTTTGCATCCTTATGATCTTTCCTAAATAAGACACACCCCTTCGGACAATAATGTATCTGCACATATGGCATCTTAAGTGCACGAAGGAGTCTCTGTGACTCGTAGAAGCCGCTCGGTAGAATATGACCCTCTGGAAGCAGCCCACCAATAACGGCCAACATACCATCGAAGCAGGCTCGACTCATGTTGTACTGGGACTTCAACCCCATTAGGCGTCCAATGCAATCCAATTAAGAAACCGTTGCCTTCTCGTGTAGGAGATTCTGTGCCGAAGATAACATTTCGTAGAACGCCTTTGTGGTTGGCTCTAGCTCCTCCTCCTGATTCTCCTTCTCCTCCTCCTCCTCCGTAGGTCTTTCAGCGAACGTTGCTTCGTGAAAGTCACCTAACCATTCTGCTACCCTACCATCAGCATCAAATGCCTCCAAGCGTGGTCTCACCACCTCCTCTCTAGTACGATGGGCTTTGCCATGGAACACACACCGGTAATAGTTTGGCGTAAATCCATACTTGCAAAGATGTTCCCCCATGACCCTCCTTATTTTTCTTTTCCTGTTTCCGCATTCGCTGCAAGGACAAAACATGTCTCTCGCTCCACTAGCTACCTTGACAAATGCTTGGTTCAAGAAACCCTCGGTCTTGTCCATCTATTCAGGGGTGATTTCAGCCTGACTTGGACGGTCCATGTATATCCACTCACGGTTATCCATCCTCTAGCATATACATGAGCGAGTAATATAACCACCAATTGCATCTAAACGACGTGCCTACTGTCTAATGGGTGAGGATAGGTCCTAATCCCACCCGCGGATGCATAGATGAGGTTAGTTTATATGCTCTACTCCGATCCGAGATAGAATTTTGGCAACACCTCCCCGCTATTCTCCCGATACACGTCCTGGAAGTGTGTATCCGGAGAACAGCAGGGAGGTGGTGCTGAAACTCCGTCTTGGATCGAAGCAGAACATGGAAGCTAACCCATCTATGCATCCGCGGGCTATCCAAAAAAGTGGACAATCCGAAACAGATACGGTCTTAGATATGCGAAGATATGCATACCTCCAACCGTATCTGTTTTGAACGGGAGGCGCCTAACTGGGTTACACCGACCTACGACGACGATAAGGAAGAGAGGTTATTTATACCTAGGGTGGCGGTGGAGTCAGGCTAGTGGGGCAGTGGCGAGTCAGTGCAGTGGCGAGGCGACGCTGTGCAGGCAGGACCACAGCATCGACGAAGACGATCGGGGTCGCCTAGGTCTCCGGGTCCCCACCGACGGCTCCTGCTCCGCAAAAGAAGAAACACAACACTTTTAGTTGAAAATTTTGGTAGAACCTCCCCTGTATAGGGAGGTTTCTAAAACCTGCAAGAAAAAAGCCGGCACGAAGGCCAACGGCCACATTTTCGGCACGATGGCCCACACCTGCACAATTCCGGCACGAAGGCCGTCAACGACATAAACCGGCACGAAAGCCGACGGCCGGAGGGCTTTACCTTCTTCTCCGGCGAGGGGCGGGGACGACGGCGTGGACGACGTCGACGAACGGCGGGGCGATGACAACGGCGAGGGGCCTGGCCGGCGGCCGAGGCTCCTCCTCCTCCCTTCTATTTCTTCCTCCTCCCTTCTCCTTCTGCCTCCTCCCTTCTCCTTCTTCCTTCTCCCTTCTCTTCTCCTCCACCTCCCTTCACTCCTCCCCTGCTTGGGCCAGGCCGGGGGGATAGGGCCGGGACGGGGCCACACGGGGCGGTTCCGGGGTGGGGGAAGCTGAGGCGCGGAGCCAGGGCGGCGTCTGGCGGCGGGGTGGCCTCCGGCGGCGGCGCGGGGAGCCGGGCAGGGCTGCGGCCGGCGGTCGGCGGCGAGGATGGCAGCTCCAGGACGCGGAGATCCGGGGCGGCGTCCACCGACGGGGTGGCGTCTGGCGGCGGCCCGGCTTTCGGTGGCGGTGTGGCCTCCGGCGGGGAACCAGGCAGGGCGGCGCCCGACCCGCAGCGGGGAGGGCGGCTCGGGGGCGGGCCGGCCGCGGCGGGGGTGCGGCGGCCGCGGCGGGAGTGCGGCGGCCGCGGGGGACCGCGGCGGCGGGTGGTGCTCGGCGCGACGGCGGTGGCGGCGCGGTGGAGTCCTGGGAGGCGACGGTGGTGCGTGTGTGCGTGGCGTGTGTGCATGGTGTGTGTGATGTGGGCCGGCGGCCCGCTAGGGTTATGTGGCCGGGCGTTTGCCGAGTGCCCCGATTCAGGCACTCGGCAAAGAATTTTAGGATTTTATTTTATTTTTTGCCTAAAAACGATCCTTTGCCGAGTGCTGAAAGGGCACTCTGCAAATATATATTTAAAAAAGTTTATATGTACTCTTTGCCGAGTGCTGCATGTGTGGCACTCGGCAAAGTGGTGTCTTTGCCGAGTGCTAAGGCCGGCACTCGGCAAAGCAATTTTTTTATTTTTGTCTTCAAATTTTTTTCTGTCACCTTTATACACTACCTTGAACAACATGTTACAATTTGGAACTTTTCTATGACCTTTTGGTATATTTTTTTAATTTATTATGTTTACTTGAATTTTTCTCGAAAAAGTATATTTGAACTGCACGTGCATGAAATATTGGAATTTGACGATTCAAAAAATGATATTCATGTTTCTGAGTGTATTTTGAGGCCGTATGCAGGGGCACACGAGAAATTTCGAATATGTTCGTCACGAAACATGACCACCAACTTGTTAAAAAGTGTTTTTTTTAATTATATAAAATACAAACGGAGTCCGAAAATCACGAAACTTGTCGAGGTGTCAGGTCATTGCATGTAGAGGCTGTCTTTGCCGAGTGCCAGGGTTGACACTCAGTAAAGAGAGCGCCTTTGCCGAGTGCTATCGGCCAGCTCTCGGCAAAGGGTGACGGCCAGCACTACGGCGTCACATGAAATTTTTTTTGCCGATGGTTACTATTTACCGAGTGTCTGACACTCGGCAAAGAGGATGTTTGCCGAGTGTCCCTCTTTGCCGAGTGTTCGACCCTCGGCAAATACGGCCTTTGCCGAGTGCCGGCTTTGCCGAGTGCGGCACTTGGCAAAGAGCCTCTTTACCAAGTGCCCGTGCTTCGGCACTCGGCAAAGCGCGCGGCACTAGGCAAAGGCCGCGTCTCCCGTTGTGTATGGGTCTAAGTCACATACGGCGGTATGAAGAACGTGAAGACACGGTAGAGCAAAAAAATGAACAAAAGAATAATTTTGCTTTTTTAATATTAGATATAATATAAGTAGATTGGTCTGGCAATCAGTTGAATGTTTGATCCACTAAATGTCATATTTTTCAAGGTTTCATGCCATCAAAAGACGTAGTACGTCCACGTGCACAGGATAACTAGTGATGGTATGTTCATACATAATCTCATAAGTAGCACCCAATATTTGATTTCATCTTTCAATTACGTGTATGTTAGTCTTTTTTGTGTATTTGGAACATCATTTACAAGATTTTAACATCTTTTATGGCTATTATATAGATCCTTAGTTGTGGTGTTATTTCCACTTGTGTTCTATTTGTCGAAGGTTTTCGACCCCGGCAATGGAGATCAACGTATCACGCACAGAGAATCAAAAGAGTAGCACATGAGACACATATTTATACTAGTTCAGGTATGTGGTACCCTACGTCCAGTTTGGAGTAGATATCTTTTTCTCGTATGCTCAAGTTTACATGGGGCTGTTGATGACAAGTTGCCTGGGATTTGCGATGCAATTAACGGGATACCGATCGGGGCTCCTCACCCCTCATTATATAGTCTAGGAGGTGGGGTGGGGTTACACATGTGGGTTTTCTAGTTTGTTACAAGAAAATCTACAAGATAGAGTTGGTTTCTAAATACATATTGATATGTCTTGTCTTCCAAGTAGATGAGTATCCCGTCTGGGTTGGGCTCATTGTGTAGCTTGCTTGGTGTATCCCGTCCTACTTGAGCTGTTTTTGATGCGGTAAGGTATCCTCGGTACGTACATATCATCGACACTATATATAATCACTCCATCACTTAACTTAACAGTTGAAAGTTTGCTCAAGAAAAAATTCTATCTAGATCACCGACTCTAGAGAGGCTATATAGCCTGTACCATGACTCTGCTATGCCATTACCATTAGCTGGGTTAGGACCACCCGGTGGTAGGGATGAAAACGGATGGAAAAATCCCAACACCATCCCGCACCATTTACCATTCTTTGCCCTCTGACCGTTTTTTGTATTTGCGGGTTAATACGTTAACAGGACGGGATCCACTGGGACTAGAACCAAAAATAGGATGGAGGGTTATCCGTCCATATTTTATGGGATACCGTTTTTCACTAGGACAATCCCGTATTCATCATGTTTACAACTTATCCGGGATATTCCGGTGGCCTGCTTTGTAAACATGAGGCCTAGCTACTTCGGTCCATCTAAGAGCATCTTGAAGAGTTTTCAAAACCCACCATCAGTCTAGAATTTTTAGCAAGATTGAAAAAAATTGTTCTCCAACAACTCCATATCTCAACTCTTGATCTTTCCTCGATCACTTGGGAAAAACGATCCAGTCGTGTGTATAAATATACGCGCGCCTATGGATCCGCCAATCTACATGTGAAAGAACATGGAAAGAATAAGGAATAGGACATGGCTCCCAATACAAATATACAAGAGAGAAGAAAAATATAAAAGTGGATGATTTATAAACAGTTTAATAAATAGTTCAAGAATTCTGATGCAACATTATGTTCTATATTATTTTAGGAGTGAGATTTTAGAAATTATTGGAGATTTTAGGCGTGCAACACAAAGGTGCAGAGCAGTAGAATACTATAAGCAGCACGCGTGCAACAGTAAGCTAGCTGATGAGCAGATTAGTCGTGACTTCCAAGGTGTGTTACTTATTTATTTTTCAAAGGAAACTTTAGGACCTGTTTGGTAGAACTTATATATGGAACAGTTTTACAAAAATGTTTTTCAGCTTCTTTTGAAACAAGCTCTTTTGAAACAGCTTCTTCCTGAAAGTTGTTTTTAGCTCCTCTCACAGACATATATCTCTAGGTGAAACTGAAAATACTAGCTTCTCCTAACTTTGTCTCTGTTATCTACCCTGAGAAACTATTTTATACCAAATATTATGAAAATAGCTTTAGCTTTACTGGTGAAGCTGCTTTATGGAGTTAAAGCTAAAAAAAAACTAATTCACTGATAAAGCTGAGCTATACCCCTAGTATATGCTTGCATGCTCACGTGGCATGTAATCTCCCGGTTTAAATTTCTAATTACCGTCTGTTTTTGTTGTATCTTGGCTTGTATTTACTTGTTTTCGTATACCCGTATATTTCGCTCTGGCTCCCGTTACTGGCTATCCCGCTACCGCTACCGACAAAAAAAAATGCGGTAACAAAAACGAGAGATGATGATTTTCGTCTGTTTCGGTTCGTTTTCATCACTAGGGACGGTCACGCTAGCTTTGCCGGGTCTGGCTCCATCCGGCGGCAGGTGCTGGCTGGTATATATATAGTAGTTTATTTATATATAAAAAAAAAGTAAAAGCAAAAGAAAAATACTTGTCCTGGTGGGGCCCTGTCGGACCCTACTCCCCCCTCGAAAAAATACACGCATCCCAAAGCAGCCAATTAAGGTAATTGATTTTTTCTTTATTATTTTCCGTCTGGGCAGGCCCGGTCCTGAGGGGGGGCAAGAGGGACGGCCGTTCCAGGCCCACGGAAGTGATGGGCCCCTTCCCAGATACGTATACACCAGTAATAATAATAGTTAATACGTATACGGTGACTCTCCGACTCCCTGTGATCACGGCGCGACGAGAGCGGCGCGGCCTTCCGTCTTTCCTTCCTGTGCTTGCGTCGTGGGCGTGTGCCGCGTGGGGGCCTGGTGGCATTCCACTTTCCAGCAGAGCAGAGCAGGCAGCAAATCGCAGGCCCTAATCTCTCCTCTCATAGTCTCACGTGATCCCTCAATCCCTCATCCCTGATTCCAGTCTATTCGGCAGCAATCGGCAGTGGCCTGTTCCAGCAGAGGAGGCAGGCTCCAGGCGGCACTCAGCAGCAAGGGCATAGGGCAAGGTAGGAATCTGAAATTTAATTTACTTACTAATTATTTTCACGTGATCCCTGCTTTATGAAATTGTAGCTGCTAATTGTTTCTCTAAATTTTAGCAGGACCATGTCCCGAACTAAATTTGTGTTGCACAACATTGACAGTAGCTTTCTCTCATAATGGTTCGTCCGTCAATTACAATGTCACAAGAGAGGCTAAATGGATTAGCGACATTATGCATTCGGAAGCGATGGTTAGATGGGATTGATGTCATCGATGACTTCGCATCAATGAATGTTAGAAGACATTTTTGAGGTAATTTAATATGTATACAAATTATTTCATATGAATATTGCTTTTGTGTTCACTCAACTGCTTATTAGTAATATTTTGTATATGTGTGTATATACTACAAATGGGTAGTACCAGTAGTATTATTATGTTCATATAAAAAGGTCCAAAATTTTAGCTCCGTTCTGGGTCCAAGAAAACTCAGGACCGGCCCTGCGTCTGGGTCACGCCATATTTAGACCCAGGCCATCCAACAGCCAGCTCGTGCAACCGCGGCACCGCCTCGCTCCCCAGCGCGACGTACACGCCCGACTTGGGTGGCTGTGCGTCTCTTCTCGTCGGCGCCATGGCCTCCATCCGGCAACCGCGGTAGGAGACCGAGTGGGAAGAGTGGCTTGGCGAGGAGCGCAGCGGCAAGCGAGAAGGCATGAGCTCCCACTCGAGGCACCCGGCAGCTCCGCATGGCCGTGATCGTGCATGTCTCAAGCGTCAAGGGGTGATGTGCCGGACGATGGACATACTCGACGTAGCATGGGTGGCAAACAAGGGCGCGTCCCCCTCCCACTCGTAACGGGGCATACCCGCCGGCAGTTCTTGTACCTGTACTGTGGGCATCTGTTCGAACACAGAGGCAGCTACCAGCTCCGCATGCTCCGACGCCCCACAAGCGATGACACTATGACAGCGATCATGACAGCGCTCGTCTGGACTCTGGAGCGCGCTCGTCTGGACTCTGGAGCATGGCGCATGGCACCCTGTGCTCCAGGGCAACAGCGGGCGCCTAGTGGTGGCCAGGAACTCCGCGATCGGCGCGGCGAGGCCGTCGAAGGCCTCCCAAAGCGGCTCGAGCCTGTTGGCAAGGCCATCGTTGCTGCGTGGGGGCGCGGACAGGCACCTCCCGGGTGGTGCGCGGCGGGGCGCAGGGGTTTCTTCTTCCTCAACATCGACGACGATGTTGCCGAACCTCCTTGCCGTGGTGCTGAGGTGAGGGCGTCGCTCGGTCGGCTGAGTTCCGCTGCATCAGAATGTCGACGCAGCGGCGCCGTCTCCTTCCTCGGTGAATAAAGGGTGGAGCAGCACAAGGATCACGGAAGGGCAGAAATGAATGGATGACACCGTGCCGGTGACTTTAGTTTGGGGGACAGGGCTGGACTCAGGGTTAGGTTGGATGGGCTAGGTCTAAGCGTGGCCCAGACTGAAAAAAAATTAAGAAAAAAAATTAATTACCTTCATTGGCTGCTTTGAGATACGTGCAAATTTTTGAGGAAGAACTTTCTTTTGAAAAAAAAAACCTCTCTTCTCCTTCGGTCCTAAAATAATCATCGTTTTTATTTCCCGATAAGTCAAACATTTTTAGCTTTGAACAAATACATAAAAAATGTTAATATTTATAGTACATAATTAGTATCATTAGATATATCGTTGAATATATTTTTGTAACAAAGTTATTTGAAGATACAAATATTGACAATATTTTCTACTCTAGTCAATTTAAGAAAATTTAACCGGACCGACACTATAGCAACACTTATTTTGGGACTATAGAAGTATATCAGGCGTGTGAATTCTATCGGCAGAAAAAAAAAAGAAGAGAACTACGTGTATGAATGTGTAGTCGGCTAGTCGCTGCACATAAACGTCCTGTTCACACCACAGCTTATGGTACTTTCCATTTTCGTCTCAAGAGATACGCGCGTAGAGCTGGATGTAGAACGGACGAACACCAGCCGTGCATCTCAGAACGGACGTATTCGACGAACCTAACGGCTACTGAAGCTATATGCTGGCCGTGCATGCACGTTCCCGCCAACTCATTCCCCAGCTTGACCTTGACGTGAGCCGGCTGTTCAGTCACACCATACCATTTCTGCTCGGACGCCTCCGCTACAAAATCCCTGTTGTGATCTCCCCCTCCACGGATCCTCACAGCAGCAAGCAGCCGCCACGAAACTCTAGAAGCTTCCCTACTTCTGATCCCCCTAGTAGATTGACCGCCATGGCTCGCAATGGTAGGGTGAGAGTCTCCCGTTCCGGCAACGGTGAACCGGAAGATAGTCGGGATCGGATCAGCGCGCTCCCAGACAGTATACTCCATCTGATCCTGGTGCTGGTGCCCCTGGTCGATGCTATCCGCACCTGCGTGCTCTCCCGCCGCTGGCGCGGCGTCTGGACGCGCCTCCCGCTGCTCTTCTTCGACGACGTCCAGGCGCCCCGTGTGTCGCGCTTCCCTGACCTCGTCGACGGCGTCCTCCGCGGGTACGCCGACGACGACGTCAACATGGGGGACTTGTTCGTCTCGGTCTACCGCCGCGACAGTGTCGGCGACGACCCCGTCAGCTTCGTCTCCACCTTGGCCGACCTCGCCGCTCAGCGCATCTCCGGCAGGTTCGGCCTCTACCTGTCCCCTGCCGCAGTCAACGTGTACCAGGAGGAATTCCTCAAAAACCTATACCCGGACCCGGAGGATGACAAGGAGGAGGAGGAGGCGGTGACGCTCCAGTTGCCGTGCTTCCCGAGGGTGACGGAGCTCTCCATCACCTTCGTGGGCGTGGACCTCGGCATGCCGACCACAGACACGTTCGCCAAGCTGACCAAGCTGTTCATCTCCGGCGTCCGGTTCACGGACGGCGGCGAGGAAATCAGCCAAGTCGTGTCGCTGTGCTGCCCGTGCATCGAGAGGCTGGAGCTGCACAGGATCGGCGGCCTGAGGAGGCTCACCGTCTTGGCACAGTCACTGGTGAGCATGGTCCTTTCCAGAATCCTAGTGCTGGAGCAACTCCAGGTGGCGGCCGAAAACCTCCGCCACATGCTGGTGGACAAGTGTTTTGTGCTAAGCATCACCCGAGCCTTCATGTTCCTCTCCGTGCCGGCGTTGGAACAGCTCCTTTGGCAAGACCGCTGCCCCGAGGTGATTCGCCACTGGATGCTACCTAGCTGCCTCCGGAGGCTCATTGTTGCAGAGCTCGAGTTCGATTATCTGTTTCGCGCTGGAGGCCGGTCTAATTTCACAAGGATCCTGCAGCTTTTCAAGTGTGTTGATACTCTACGCCTCGAATTCCCTAATGCACATGTACGTATATATGGCACATCTACTCTGGTTAAACGCACATAGGCCCTGTTTAGTTGCCATACAAACCCAAAATATTTCCTCTTCCACCCATCACATCGAATCTTTAAACGCATGCATGGAGCATTAAATGTAGGTAAAAAAATAACTAATTGCATAGTTTGTCTGTAAAGTTCGAGACGAATCTTTTGAGTCTAATTAATCCATAGTTGGACAAATTTTACCAAATAACAACGAAAAGTGCTACAGTAACTTTTCGCCCAAACTTTCTCAACTAAACACAGCCATAAGTTGCAGTTTGCAGTAGCGCTAGTAATTTATGTACTATATACGAAATGTGAAACTATTTTGAAAAGAAATTTTACTTTAACTTATATGTACACATACATCGTCTCTGCTTGATCATTATATCTTGATGGTGACAATGATGATCTGACAATCTGTAAGAAAACACTTACACGAGATCGATTTTACTTAAGATGCATGTATATATATGGTAGAGCTAAACAATATGTCTAATAAGATAGTTCATTGTTTGGTACCTCTTTGCAGGATCCTACAAATGAAGAGAATCTTATAGAGAATGTAAACCTTCCTTGTTATTCAGAGTTGGAGTTCATGGTGAACCATACTAGGCACAAGTTTGGCCCAACAATTCTAAACCTTCTCTGGAAATGTAGTTGCGTGCAAAAGGTGATGCTTCAGATGTTCGGTAGTAGGGAGGTATGTATGACTCTTATGGTTATCTATCTTGCTCCTCTTCTGTTGACATGACTGTTCTAACTTTATTGTTCCAGGTTGGGTACATCCCATGCCCGTCTAATTGCAACTGTCGTCAACTATCAGTCTGGACAGACAATGCCATCAACTTAGACTCTCTAGAATGGGTGGCAATGTATGAGTTTCGCGCCACACTGTTATGAACAACGTATAGAAATATGAAGTAAACGAAATCAATCACAGCTGAGACATACGATTTACGTGGAAAACCCCTTCAATGCGAAGGGGAAAAACCACGCGCACCAGCCGACAACAATCTCACTATCTCAAGAGTTTGGGGTTACACGCCTGTGGCAGCTTACAAGAGAATCCAGTCTCCACGAAACCCTAGCAAGTAGCAAGGGCCTCCGGCCCAAGCCTTCGGCGACGGGTCTCCGCTTCGCTTCGTCAGAAGCCCGGCCAATATCCTGAAGTGAATTTGGAACAACTCCAACACACACAAGATGAGAGGAGTTTCATATACTACATTATGAGAAATGCAAAGCGCCTCTGCAAGGTTTCTATACTATTCTCTTTGGGTGCCAATCCAACAAGAAGGTTTTTCCGCAAACTCTGCAAATTATCTGCATCATCAGGATGCACTGTTGAGTGCTACTCCCACTGAAAGTCAGGCCTACATATGCGTGAAGCGTGATGACGAGCTCAGGCTACAAAATAAAGGAATTGAACTGGTGCCTTGTCAGAGTTATCAAGAACGCCATAGTCTTTGTTGTTTCCTCGTTATTATTGCTTATTGGAGTATTTGTTCTTTTGAGAGATATTCTCAATCTGTTTTGCATTGTAAGATCAAACTATCAGTGCTAAGTTAATGCGTGTGCTATGTTTGAAGTCATCAGCATATATCATTTCAATTTGTTCGAATGTTGTCAAGCTTGACTCTTGAGCATGATAGTTGGTGCTTAATTGGAGTAATTTGTGTGTCACGTTAAACATGTTAAACTGACGTGCAAATATATTGATCTGAACCACCAATGCTTACTTGCTTAGTCATAAACATCTGATGCAAAATGGTTCAGTAGATGACTAACAACGATGCTCTAGCCAGAAGCTAGTATGCATCCGCTTACAATTGAACCTGGTATCGATACTTATAGTTTGATGGTTATATATGTTTGTAAATGATTGCTAGCTTATATCTGGCTACTGCAGAATTATATATTATCAACAGGTCTACAAGTTCATGGTGGCTGTTTTAAAATGGCATGCCCTAGATGCTTATGTGGTGGAACTAGAGCTTCCAGCCATCAAACTGATATGTGCACCGATCCAAGCTTGAGAGGGTTCTCAGGCAGAATTGCTGCCCAGAACAGACTCACACCGGCTCCATGTTGAGCACATGGGAGCAACGGATGTTAGACGCGTGAGGTCTGACATGTGTTACTTGTGAGAAAGTTTCATGGTGAATCTCACTCTAACACAATAATCCTTAAAGCATGTCGGGCATGTTGGCTGGATCGATCTTCACATCCATGTAGCTTTTTTCGTGCTCTATATACAAGTTTATGCTATTATATTATAGTAAGAATGATAGCTTTGCAGCAGCAAGAATTAGTAAAGGTCATTGTCAGTTCATATATATATATATATATTGCTAGCTAGTATATGTATTGCTGTGAAAACTGTTGTATACAAGTTTTCTAGGGTGAGTTTGACACTTAAACAAACCTATTTGTTAGACCACATGCGAAAATGTGTGCTCTGCCTATATCATGTGATATTAAGCATTTGTTTGTTAATATTTTGAATTCATTAACATTTAGCTATCTCCTATAGTCATTTAAAAGAGGCGTGTATGGTGGTACAAAATAGTTTTAACTAATGCTACTTGCACTCATGATTTTAGTTCTAATAGCTATATTGTACTAATAATTAAAACCAATGTACCTTGGATCATTAAACAAATGGCTCATTTTTTAGACAGATGCTCATCGAACTATTGAATTTTATTGGTTTGATGAATGGTCAATGTATATAGCATTATTATATCGATATGCTTGTTCCTCTTAGTAACAGGAACATAGGATCCATGGTCAAAACCATGAGAAATAATTTAAAGCGGTGAACAAGGGTAGCATCCTAAAAGTGCATCTAGGTCCTAAATGGGTTTTGGTGGATTGAGTGACAACATGATTAAGGGACTATTGTATTTTATCAGAATTCTAGGTATTTAGTCCTACGTAATGATATGATTGAGCTCAAGTTTTGAAGCAAATGACATAAATGAGAAATGAGTCCAAGGTTCATTCAAGAAATGCATGAATAACAACCAAGTGATGAAAACAGCAAAAGGGATATGGTTTGATGGAAATCAATTGATCTCTCATGTGAATCTTGTTCATATTTTGCAATGTTGAAATAGTGTTTCATAATTGATAAGTTGGCAAGCATGTATATTGAATGAAAAATGAGACATAAGTGATTGCATATGGGATGCTCATGAAGATTGCTTGGCCAAATCAAGAATGTTGAAGATGGCTATACCAGATGTGTATTGTTGAGAAGAAAACTCATGAAACAATCTAGTTCAAGCAAAAGACAACAATGCAGATGAAATGGTTTTCAATGTGTGCTTAAAGTTGATTCAAGACAAGATGTGACTTGATGGCTTGATAGAGTGGAGATAGCAAGGAAAGAGTTTTGAGGTACAAAGTGAAGGTGAAGGGCAAGCGATGACTTGGAGACTGAAGCACCATGGTTAGGGTGAAGAAGAGAGTACTTACGTTGAGTCGAGGTACCAATCAAGCTATGAAAAAACCATGTTTTGTGGAGGATTACATCGTTGTTGAATCATATGGAAAGTGACTTGTGGATGAAAAGTGTAGTCTTGATCATACGGTCAGAAAGATCTAAAGCCACAGTTCAAGGTCATGATGCTCGTGGCAATGAAGGTGTTGGATACCCTCAAATGGTGAAGATTGAAGTAACAGTAACATTTGAAGAATGAGAGGCTTAAGTGTGAATTATTTACATATCTTTAAATGTTGAGTATAGGTAGGCCATACTATTAAGATGGATGCAACACTAAGTATTATATGAGAGGTCTAGAAGCGCTCAAAATGACCCAAGTGAGAAATTCAAGTGGTTAACATAGAAAAAGGAAACACTTGAAAAAGGGATGGGCCTAATTAAGTTTAGATTGTGATGGCTAGTTTGCTGGAAGGTATTCACTGCCAGAGCTCAAACAACTAGTCTTTTGTGGGTGGGCTATTGATAACCCTTTCCATGCCCCTTTGTGGGTTGTTGATGCTTTTAAGAGTTGCCTAACTTGATAATAGCCTTGCGAGAGCTCCCATTTCACCCTTTGTGGGATTTGTGTGAAAAGTGATATATCCTTTGAATTGGAGAGTGTGATTTAAATCTTGTGAGCTTGTGTGAGCACTAGAGAGCTAAACCAAACCTTGAGCATTTTGTGGCACCATAAAGTTTTGAGGTAATGCATATGTAACTCTTGGAGCTTGGCACCTAGACAACTAGACATCATCGACGAGCATCCAACTATGGAGTGCCGCGGGAAATTTGAGCAGACTGCGATCTTACCCCGGAAGGAAAAAGTTCAACTAGTGGATAGGGGAAAGTGGTTGAGAGAGCAAGGTGGCTAGATCTTGACCGTGGAAGATTGCTCATGGCTTTCACAATAGAGGCGTTGGGTCCAAGTGGGGACCCGATCTCCGAGAATACATTGTTGTGTCTCTCATTTTGGTTTAACTCACATTTGCAGTTTTGTTGATTACTCATGCTCTGCTTGTCTATACTCGTGTGTGTTTCACATGGAAATGTATGCGATTGACCATTTTCTCTTGCTATTAGGGTATATTTGGGACACAATACTTATGGAGCACATTCCACTTCCTAATTATTCTTCATAACTAAGGTTATTAATTAGTGGAGCCGAACTTGTGCATATTTAATTTATATTAGTTTAGTCTCGATGGGAGTTTCAAGAGAGAGAGAAGATGGGTTTCATCTGATGAAACCCAGTGTGCATTGTTACCAATGCATTAGAAACTGAATGAAACTCTGCTAGGAGTGTTTTGTTTCATTCCACGCGTTGAAAATTATCTGGAACAATACCACAATCTTTAGTGAACTTAGAAGCCTTCACTACTACTGCATATGTAGACGCAACAGACAATCCTTTTGATGAAAAATATCATGGAGAGTATGATTATTTTACTATGGGACCATCTGATGACAGTTTAACTGTAGTGACAAAAGGGCAGGAACTTAACTATATAAAAAGATACAATATTTTTGATGAGCATAGATTTATCTAACAACAATATAGCTGGACGGATTCCACAAGAAATAGGTACTCTTGTTTGCTTGATAAATTTGAATTTGTCGTGGAACTTCTTGAGTGGAAAGATTCCGGAACATATTGGAAATTTGCAGTCATTGGAATCCCTTGACCTCTCCAACAACCACCTTTCTGGTGAAATTCCATGGGATTTAACAAATCTGACATCACTAAGTTATATGAACTTGTCCTACAACAATTTATTGGGCAGAATACCCTCTGGAAATCAACTAGATACTCTCAACACTGATGATCCGGCTTCCATGTACATCGGTAATCCTGGTCTTTGTGGACATCCACTTCCAAAGCAATGCCCCGGAGATCAACCAACCATAGAACATCTCATTAGACTTCATGAAAATGGCTCAGCTCGAATAATGGACTTCTATCTTGGTTTACTTGTTGGATTTGTGGTGGGGCTCTGGATGGTGTTTTGTTGCCTTTTGTTCAAGAAAATGTGGAGGTATGCATATTTCATGCTATTAGACAAACTGTATGACAATGTATTTGTCTTTTCCACACTCATTTGGAGGAAATGGTTCAGTGAGGCAGGTGATAACTAAGGAAGCCTTAGAAAGAAAGAAATATATGTGATATGGGTGCTACTCTACCGCAGGAGATTAGTACCAGAATAAGAGGGATGAATATTTTCGTGCTATAGTTTGTATTGTCAATAGAGTCACCACAAAATATTGTGTTGTTCGCCCCGCAAAAAAAATTGTGTTGTTCCATGTTATCAATTAGTCATTTGGTATATATACCATCGTGTCATGAAATTAACGAACCGTGTCGTGTCAATCACGTGGCTCGCAAAACACATCATCGTGAAATCAGTCACTCGGGGACTGATGAGGGCTGTCTCTAGAAATTTCAAGCTCCAGAACAGGATGCAAATTTGGGGCCTAAACTTTATAAACTTTGTATGGCTAAAAAAATTAAGGCATTAGGATAACGGGGCCATACTGTTCACTCTCATCCGATGGAGTACGTGGAGATGAGATGAGCATGTTCCAGAAGAGGGTGGTCCTCCTCACTTTACTGGCAACGCGTCGAACACGTGGTGGGCTTCGGCCCGTCGACTGAGCGGGCAAGCCTACCGTAGGCGGTGAGGACCTTGCTAGCGATGTTCGCATGACGGGGTCGGCGTGGAGGCCGAGGTGGAGTGCGCGGGCGTGTACGGTGGAGGCGAGGCACGAGGAAGGCACGGCAAGGAGGGTGAGCGGGAGCATGTAGGAGTTGGGCAGAGTGGGGGAGAGCGCGTGCATGAGGCGATAGAGCACTAGTGCGAGGCCCTGGCGGGAGCAGGAATCGGCAAAGATGGTTGTGGAGGAGCTTGTTCTACGGGACAACGCTGTCAATCGTGAAGCACCCGTCGTGTGTGGCAGCCATGGTTGAGAAAAGGCTGCAATTTAGAGGCCCATCAATTTTTTTAGAAAGACGGCAAGAGCTTTGCCGGATTTTTATTAAACGAGAGAAAAGAAAAGGGCCAAAATTACAAAGCACAATAAGGAGGCGAAAGCTCTAGCTACTGAGAAGAAAAAACAACTCTGCTACTGGTTTACAAGAGAAAATAAAAACCACTCTAGCATTAGCGACTCTAAGAAACAAACAGCATTAAACTTGTCCAACTGAAGGTCTTTGGCGAGTTGATACTGTTATGTGTCATCTTTGCATAGTAGAGCTACTTGTCTTGGTTGTAGGGATTTTTGTTGGAAAACTCGTCTATTTTGTTCCTTCCCGACATTCCACCAATAGTAGATGATTATGTCGTCTATCTTTTTCCTGCGTCTTCTTTCAAACTTTGCACGACATATTTGCGCCAGTAACTATGTAAAGATCCTGTGACTACCACTGAGTCTATTGCTGACAATTGGAACCATTGCTTCAAATATGTCCAAACTTCTTTTGAAAAGGGGCAATCTCTACATAGGTGAGTTGGTGTCTCTAGGTCAACTCCGCAAATTTGCAGATAGGGTCGTTAGCCCAGTTGCATTTGATCAAATTATTGGCAGTGAGGATCTTCTTGTGAAGAAGTGTCCAAGCGAAGAAGCGGCATTTGGGTTCCGCTTGTGCCTTCCAAATCGGCAGTAGTTTCAGTTTACAGTATGCCACTTCAAATTGGATACTGTAAGCACACTTAGTGGTATATTGGGCGTCCGGCATCCAACGCCAAATGATTGTCTTCCCTGCCTTTGTCTAGCCGAGTTCCTCATACTTCCTCCCATAGCTTAACATATTCATGCATTTCTTGAGATGTGTGAATTGGTAGGATATGCTTTATCCATCGGTTATCCTGTAGTGCCTTGTGAACCAATAGCTTTTTCCGTTTTGATTTCTGAAAGAGCTTCGGTGCAATAATTTGTGGGGTTCTACCTTCTATCCAGACGATGTCCAAAAGATAGTTGTTTGTCCATCTCCTATTGTCAAGGGTTGACACAGCAAAAAGCTCGCGATCTTGCTAGCGCAAGGGAGATCGAACCCGTTCTGTGCTAGTCCCTTGTGTCTCCACTGGAACCACAACCATCTCAAGCGTAAAGCTCTAGCGAAACACTTTAATTCCAAAATCCCCAAACCACCTTTTACTTTTGGAAGATATGTCGCAGGCCAGTTTACTGGGGAATGCCTCCCCATACACCTTGTCCGGGGTCTCCCCCCTCCAAAGAAAGCTCCTCCTCAGATGATCAATCTTTTTGACTAACCACTTCTGCTCAGGGAAGGCCGTCATATGATATATGGGTTGCGACGAGAGCATCGTCTTAACTAGTGTTTCCCTTCCTGATGTGGAGAGAAGTCTGCCTTTCCAACCAGGCAGTCTCGATCCTATCTTATCAATTGGGGGCTGTACCTCGATCCTCCGCAGTTTTTGGATGTGTAGTGGAAGTCCGAGGTATTTACCCGGGAATTTACACATTTTCCATGAAATTTTGAAGCAAATGGTCGACGACCGAGGTTTCAATCCGAATGGGGAATATTTCCATCTTTGAAATATTGATTTTGAGTCCCGAACATTCACCGAAGAAATTCAAGATTTTGTGCAGTCAATCTAGCTCCAAAGCTGATGGGTCAACAAAGATAGCCGCATCATCATCGTACAGGGAACAACGGAGGCTTGCCGCCTTTGGGAGAGCCGGCTTGAGAATTCCTGTTTGGGCTGCGACCTCGATTATGCGCTGAAGCGGGTCTATCGCCAAGATGAATAGCAGGGCGATAGCGGGTCTCCCTGTCTCAGTCCTCTTGTGTGTTTGATACCCCTGTTTGATCCGTTAACTAGTACTCTTGATGAGGCAGTGCCCAGTAATGCAGCTACCCAATCTCTCCATTCATGCTAAAACCCAGCGCCTCCATAACGTCTATGAGAAACATCCACCCAATGGAGTCAAAAGCCTTGGATATATCTAACTTGATGAATAGCGCTGATTTCTTCTTCTTGTGTATAATAGCTGAATGACCCTCTGTGCATATATAAAGTTATCACATCTTTTTTTGATGAAAGCATTTTGGGCATTAGAGACCAGAGAGTTCATGTGTGGGGCTAATCGGTTAGCGAGCAACTTTGTGACTATTTTGGCCACACTATTGATTAGACTGATCAACCTATAATCTGAGATTGTCGTGGCAATTTGATTCTTGGGTAATACTACAATATTTGCTTTCAATCTCGCAGTTCGGTGGGTATAGAAACTCATAATTGCCTGTGTTAGGTCGTTTTTTATTATAGACCAACATTTCTTGTAGAAGATCACTATAAATCCGTCAGGACCTGGAGCTTTTTCCGGCGGCATTTATTTCCTTTACAACAGTCTCAATCTCCTCTTGTGTGAATGGGGCATCAAGCTCTTCCAGATTATGGTGGATGTATCCTAGCTCTTGCCAATTAATCGACTTGGTCCTTGAATTCGGAGTTCCCATGATGTGCGAGAAATGGTCATGGATCAACTTAGATTTCTCCTCTTGCAGAACAACCGTCCCCATTTGTCCACTTAGAGAACTGATGTAGGTCTTCTTTCTTCTAGCATTAGCATGTAGCAGGAAAAACCGAGTGTTTGTATCTCCTCTCCTAATCCAGGTTATCCTTGAGTGTTACCGTGCACTTAATTTTTGTATTACTGCAATTCCTAGCGCCTTGATTTTAAGGTACTGTTTTAATTCCAGTTCGTCATGAGTGAGATTCCTGGACTCTTGCGCCCTTTCCAAGTTGGACAAAACAATATTGAGAATCGCCCAGCTTATCTTCCAGGTACTGAAGTGCTTTCGCCTCCACAGTTTCAGTGCCTTTGCCATCTGTAGGAGCTTGACATGCACTCGCAGTATAGCATCCTGAGTGTAACTGGCTTGCTCCAAACCTTTTTAAAAATCCAGGCCAATTGGTCCAGAAGGCTTCGAATCTAAAGCCCCTATAAAAATCATGGATCACTTCTCCTTGTAGGAATAGGGGGCAGTGGTCTCAACCTAAAGAAGCAAGCGCCTGTAAATCTGTCTGCGGGAAAATATCAAGCCATTCAGATGTTGCAAACAAGTGGTCGATCTTTGTCATCGTTGGGATCTGTTGATCATTGCACCAGGTATATTTTTTGAGATGCTTCATGCTATCGACATCACCGGTTTTATATATCAAATCGTTTAGTGTTTATTCACATAAATTTGTTGTTCTGAAGAATGGTCTAGGCATCTCTGTTTTTGTCCAGCTTGACCAGCTGTGAAAAAGCGGTATAAGCTCTAGGGATACCCATGGAAATGAAATTTGTTGGATTTTTTATGGCTTGTCATGTGCGGTGCGATCGAATCCAAGTGATTATCAGTGACGGGTATTGTAACAATTGAGGACGGCTAATTCTGAGTTTTAGAAACTGACACCTAATAATTGTCCAAATTTCGTGGCCGTGGCCTTACTCTGAATGCAGGGGAGACCTTAAGGTATTACAAATTGGCAGCCTACTGAATGTTTTGTTTTTACATATTATCGCCCTTGTTGATTTTGGGCTATGGGGTTGAAAGAGAGGGACATCTATATATCACTCGAGCTCTTTGTTGATGAAGTGATATCAAGGGGGACCATACAACTAGCCATATATATAGGCAACTAACTGGTTGCTGTTCTTTTAGCATGGAGCTATATAGGCAACTAGCAATGAGGACAAACAAGTTACTTGTAATGAAAGGCAATCAGCTTAATAACCACCTATGTTGTTGCTCGATGTTTCACTTCAGCAGAGTAGAGCCACAAGCAGAGAGCATATATATGTATGTATAAATCATCCTCACACTGTAGCTTGATTAATGGTTCACCAATACAATACAACCGGCATATGGTTTCATCATAAGATACAATACATATGTACTACAGTACTAGTAGATGGATACATATATAGCAAGCAAAGCAATCCCATGAGCGCAGCCATCAAATCGCGCAAGACAAGACAGGTGCGGATGATGCGCCTCTTATTACAAGCATTTGGTCTGATCCCTCTCAAATGGGCTGGGCTGAGGTAGCAGACAGACACAAACACACTCATCGTTCTGGAAGTTGAAACACACACACGCAGACAGCCAGGCAGGTGGCTGCCTCACGACCAGGCCTACATGCAACACCAGCGTGCAGGCATCGGACACCAACTAGGCGCCTGGCCGTCTTTCTTATTTCAAAACCAATCCAAACCAAACACAGGGAGAATTGCAATTGCAATTGCAAACGGAGGCAGCTGGCCAACTCGGCCGGGCGATCATCAAAGGCAGGAGCTAACCTGAAGCCCCGTACCTTCCCTGGCCTTTCACACAACAAACAAACTGATCAACAGGTAGGCGGCATCCATCGATCCACAGAGACGACCGCCATAGCAGCAACAGCAGATGCATACTTCAGAATGAGTGCATACTTCAGAATGAGTTAAAAAGAATGAGTTTCCATCACCTGGGCAGAATAAGTGATCGAGAAGTAAATAAAATCAATTAAGAGAAAGTATATAAGCTACCTTATTATTAATTGGGTTAGCTACCTACAACAACAGACGTATGGATGCATGTGCTTATTATTACCTGAGAGCGGTGCCCCTGAGCATGCGCCTCTTGTAGTAGCGCGAGTGCACTGGCGCCTCGTACAGGGAAGCGTACACCCCGTCCCACTCCAGCGCATCCCACACATCTTTCTCAATCTCCACGATCGGCCTCTTCATGCCTGGCTTGCGGCCCTTCAAGGCCGGCAGCCAGCGTAGGCTCCAGCATCCCCTGATCTTGATGGTCTCTAGTGCGGGCGCCACCATCTCAGCAGCCTCACATATCTGCTGCAGCGCCGGCAGGTCATGTAGGTGGATGGTGGTTAGCTTCGGGAACTCGAAGCTTGTATGCTTGGACTTCGTCTCGTCACCCGGTACGAAGACGTGTCTGAGATTGCCGCAGTGGATGATGTGGAGGGTCTCCAGGCTGGGGAAAGAGGGGCGATTGCCCATCGCAAGCCCGAACCGGAGGCTTGGACAGCAGCGTAGGTGCAAGTGTCGTAGGCTTCTGAAGCGATCAGCAGAATCGTCGATGAAACCTTTGCTCCATACACAACGAGACATCAGGAGATCCGATGCCCAGATGGTCTCTAGATTACCATTCCGCTCCTCTGCGTCTTGAGGAAAGACGGCATGCAAGTTGGGACACCTCTCGACGCGGCACCACCTGAGGCAGAACCAAAATCTTATAGGCATGGTATTGCTGTAGGTCTTGACATCATGCACATGCACGGATTCGGTATACCATCTCATCAATTTAGCCAAATTATCAACATAACGATCTGCCACCACCTCACTCGGCACGCTATGGCTTCCATCACCAATCTCAATATGGCAATTTGATTGTCTCGTCGGGCCTTGCGGGAAGGCCTGCATCGGAGCTGGTCCATCACCAACCTTGGTAAAGACGTCACAATACGGACTTCTAGCAATTGTGTCATAGTGTCGTTGATAATCAGTAGATCCAATCATCATCTCATTGTTTGTTGTTGCTTCAGGTTGAATAGTCTCCGTACACGCAGCTGAAGAGGTGATGCTAATGTTGAAATAGTAATGGGCATCCTTGGGATAATGTGCACCGTTCATGGGAGTCCATAGGGACCGAGCAAGCCTAGCATCCGCAAAGATTGCGTGCACCTGCAGCCGGAAGTATTCCTGTTGGGCACTAAGGGATGGTGGCCGAGCACATCCAAGTGTCCTCCCACTGACAGGTCGTGTGTCTATGCAGATCAACTCCAGCAGCTTCAGTTGTTTCTTATATGAACCCCATTTTATTGCCTGAAGGTTCTCACAGCCTAGCAGGAAGAGTCTCTTGAGCCTCGGGACATCCACTGCCATAGCTCCAAAGTCAAGTGCCTTGATCGCACATCCTGAAAGGTCCAGCTCCTCTAGATTGGGAAGCCCACGCAAGAACAGATCCTCCAACAATGTGCAACCTTCAAGAGATATTTTGGAGGCTCTGACATCCTTCTTATCTACAGCAGGTCGACGATACTCTGGACGAGAACTCATTGGAGGTAGCTTACCGGTTGATGTCCAATGGGATACTGGTCCATAACCATCAAAACTAAATGACTTTAGCGAGGAGTTGGGCAGCACAACATGTTCAAGTTCATCACAACCATCTAGAACAAGTACTTGAAGTTTGATTGCCTCTGATAAGCTTCCTGGTAGGCTTTTCATGTATCTGTTACCAGACAAGTCAAGTATTTCTAGCTGTTTCTTACCCACAAATGAGTTGCTGATGTCCAAGGATGTCGTCTCTTCCTGATGTGCAGGTTTGATCATTTCTTTTTTGATGAAACGTGCAGGTTTGAATATTCGAAGTCTTTGAAGGTAAGGTAGCCTTTTCTCTAATAATTGACCTGTATACTGCCAGCACCTAACTCCTTCTATATTTAGTTCTGTGAGATTAGCCATAAGACCTATCTTTTCCTTAGATAAGATCTCACCCCAGTCTGTGTAACGCAGGTCAAGCACCCACAGGCTATGCAGAAATAATGTCCACTTGGCGATACAATCCCCTCCTTCAAGTTCACTTGTATTATTGTTCTGATTTATGCAGTTGCCCAGTCCAAGAAATCTTAATGTATTGCAGTGCAGGAAAGGAGGGCACACAAAACTGAAGGCACAACAGGAGAGAATTAGAACACCAAGTTTACTACACTGTTTAAACAAGGCATTTGGTAACTGAGGTACACTTATAGTCTTTTCAAATGATAGGAAAATTGACGATGCCATTGCTAGTATAGTTTGCATGTTGTCTTCAAGTATCTTATTCTTTGAGGTGACACAAATCCAACGGTAAGGCCTCTTTTTATATTTGTCAATGTTGCCATCTTCGACTAGCAGATGAGGATCTTTTGTCATCATAGAAAACACCTCACCAAGCAGAGAATCATCACCCGCAAAATTTATTGCTGAATCCAATGAAGTGCTAATCTTCCTAGCTGTATCCCCTTGTTGAATTATCCCATCACATATCCATAAGTTGGGAGCATGACCTACCCAATGCAATCCAATGGTGCTGAGGTAAAACCCATAGCAATAACAATCTATGACCATTGTTAAGTTAATGTCCCTCATAAATGGATAGCTAGCAACTCTGTTGGCAACCTCTTCAAGAAACAGTGCACTACGTTGTGAGTTTGATAACTGGACGGGTTTATGATAGGTGTTAATAAAAAGGCTTGTGTGTCTTAAATTCTTTACTAGTTTCTCAATACCATCGTGCTCATGCATAGTCACGAGCCTTCTTCCAAATGTCCATATTATCATGCCGTAATATTCTGGAATACCAATTTCGCTTAGGACAACCTCATCAGCACTCCCATTAATGAAAATCATCATGAATCTATTTTCCCTCAGGGTTTGGTCAATCATTGCTGAAACTTCTCGTATCACATCCCTAGAACCATGATCCACTCCGTTGAAGTCGTCCTCCTCGTCCTGCTCCTCAATCATGGCCATGGTCTTCCGGTCAAGCCTCAGCTCCTCTGCAATTTTTCTCTGCATCACCCTTTTACTCTCCCACCATGAGCAATCAATGTAAATGGTTCTGCCAAAGCATAATTTTGGAGGAGGAGATTTCATAGATGGAATTGCTTGTGCTATGGATCTAAGAACGGCGGTGGCTCCAAAGCCACGCCACCCATCAAAGTAGATTATGTTGTTCTTGAGGCTGGCCCTCTGAATATAATTTAGTATTTTCTCTCTTGCATCAACAACATCTGTTGCGTAGATTTCCTGGAACATGCATGGGGATAGCTAGCTAGTTAAGATCCGCTCGGCATTTATATAAGGAATTTGGTAAAGAAAACAAAGTAGCTAGGAAATTGTATATATATGCATAATTAAAACATGAGAGTAGCGGTACCTTCAATTGTGGTGCCATGGTGAAACTCCTCTGGTAGTGTACAAGAGGAACAAATTATGTATCAACAGGGAGTAGACGCGCAGACGACGGTTATCGATGGATCAATCATATCAGGTAGCATATTTGATCATCGAAAGAAGACCTATCCGATCCCCAACGTGCAGTGCATTCGATTCCCTGTATGCAGGCGTGCACACAACATTATATATAATATAATTTAATAACCTGCCAGAGAGTCGATCAGTACTGCTAGTACGCAGCATCGACGATCTTCTATCGATTTTATTTTGTTTCGAGACGGCAAGCAAGTAGTGTGCAATGCAGAAAGCATGCACGCACAACACTAATCAGTTTCTTGATTACTATCTATCTATCTATCTAGGACTCTAGGAGTATCTTATTAGTAAAGAAATTGGCAACGTACCGTACCTTCAGTTTCTGTGAAAGAGGAACGGATTCGAGATGAAGATGCTTGGATGAGATGAAATGAATTGAACGATCCAATGCTTGGACGCTTGACGAAGCAGGGAGATCGATCGATTCGAGAGGGTTTATATTAGTTGCAGTACTGACTCGTTTTAAAAGAAAACAAATGGATAACTTTTTTTTGTTTGAATGCAAAAACAATAAGATGGATAATAATGTACTCCTACACACCATACCTTGTTTCTGCGGGAGAGAAGAGGAGAGTGAGTTGGTGGATCGATATCCCTGCGGAAGGCAGATGGAATAATTGGAATGAAGTAGCAGCCAGCCCAGCTGTTGCCGATCCAACAAAGGCAACAAAAAGCAAAAGCACACTCACAAGCCAGGCACCGATCCCTTGCTTGCATTCTTAATTGCAGCATCTGATCTACTAGTATTATACAGTATTATATATGCATGGACGCTGCTTTTAATTTCTTCTTTGTTGCATTGGGAGGCCGCTTTATTTGTCTTTCCTGCTGCAAAGCTGCTTGGCATGCATATATGAGGCCCATCAATTTGGGGGCCTTGTTCGGTTGATCAGCTCGAATGCCCTCGACGACGGCCGGCCCGTTATGGAAGCACTCAGTCACTCACAGTTCTATAAATGGGGAGCCCTTCCCCTTTGTGCTTCTCGTAAGATGTTCTAAAATATTTAATGCAGTCTGTTAGTACTTTAAAAAAAAAGATGAGTTCTGTATATTTAATGCAGTCTGTTAGTACTTTAAAAAAAAAGATGAGTTCTGTAGGCTGATGCAGTCGTTCAGTCTACAACGACGGTGAATAAAGAATGGGTGGGGGGGAAAATCTGCACTACATTTACCCTAGTTGCAAAGGTTAAATGAACAAATTTTAGACCCACATATTCTTTTTTTATGCCTTTGATTTAAGTTTAATAATAACCCAATAGTTTATCTTTTTTAGTAAAGTTAATTATACTTTGTACATATTTTCCAAAATTGTGCCTGCCAAAGCGTATCGGAGTGAGGCATCACTGAAAAAACAAAGTGACGCCGTGAGCCGTAGCGTGCTTGGCAGGGTGGGAAAGTTCAGTTTAAATTTAGGAGGAAAAAGTCTACATGGTCCCCTCAACTATCATACTTGGTCTACTTCACCCCCTCAACTATGAAACCGTCTGTTTTACCCCCTGAACTATCTAAAACCGTCTGATTTACCCCCTGGGGCGGTTTTCAGCGGCGGTTTGCTACAGTAACAGCGGATTTTTGAAAAATCATAGTAAATCATAGAAAAATCATAAAATGAAAAATCTAATTTTATTGGACTCCACATGAGTAGATCTACATAGTGAATATATAATACGGTATACTTTAGTACAAAATTTTTACTGTAGCATTAGATTAATTGGAAAATCCAATTTTGTCTGTAATTAATTAGAATTTATCTATAACTAAGTTATACATAGTTCAATGAGTACGAAATTTTTACTATAGTTCAAGCATACAATAATTAGCGTACCATAAAAATTTCACCACAATTGGACCATAGAAGCTGCAGCTATGAATTATTCTAATTAATTACAGACAAAATTAGATTTTTCAATTAATCTAAGGCTACAGTAAAAATTTTGTACTAAAGTATACCGTATTATATATTCACTATGTAGATCTACTCATGTGGAGTCCAATAAAATTAGATTTTTCATTTTATGATTTTTCTATGATTTACTATGATTTTTCAAAAAATTCACCGAAAATAAATAAAAAAAAAAGAAAATTCAAAACACGGGTACTGTAGCAAATCCGCCGTCACTAAACCGCCCCAGGGGGTAAATCAGACGGTTTTAGATAGTTCATGGGGTAAAACAGACGGTTTCATAGTTGAGGGGGTGAAGTAGACCAAGTATGATAGTTGAGGGGGTCATGTAGACTTTTTCCAATTTAGGAGGAACACTGAATGTCAGCATTCCTCCTAAATTTATATCTAATACATATGCCATTATAATATAGTGAGCGGGCGTTCGAACGGTTTTTCCTATCGGACGTTATTTTAATTTGATCCAGCTCATACAGACGGCCCAACAGTCTCTACTTGACATATTTTCTCTCCCACACCACTGCTAGTCTTCCCGACGCGGCACTGGGGCGGGGCGTTTGTGGCTGGTGGCGCCGTGCTCGCCTTTCTCCTTCACCACTGGCCGCCTTCCATCACTACCTCTTCCTACCTCACGGCCTGCCTGCCTGTGCCCGCCAGCAGTAGCCACGCAGGCGCCACGCCACGTGTGGCCAGGTGGCTAGGAGAGGTGGTCATCGCTGGCTAGGCCTAGGCGTAGGCGTAGCTGGCCGTTGCCAGGTCATGCCATCATCCACGGTCGTTGGCTTGCCGGAATCGGCTGCTCCTCCGCTCTGTGTTGTGTCGTATGAAAAAAGAAAGGTGAAAACCGCATGTTGCATGAGTATGTTTCAAATATTTCAGATGTTTCCGAGGTATGTTACAAGTGTTGTATATCGATGTTGTAAAAGTAGATCGGGATGTTGCACATGTTGTAATGAGGCTATACACGTATGTTTCAAGTATATTTTCTAAATGTTTCATCTGTTTCAGACGTATGTTGCAAGTGTTTTATCTAGATGTTGCATATACATGCATGTTGCAAGGATATGTTAAGTGTTTTCAAGTGTTTCATACGTATGTTTACAAGTGTTTCATCTAGATGCTGCATATGTTTCCAATGGTTTTCAAATGTTTTTTAAACGTTTTCGCAAGTGTTTCATCGTCTTCTTTTGCATTTTGCAACTGTTGCATCTGAAATTTTCAAAAGTAGATCGGGTGTTGTACATGAGATGCGTGTGGTAAGCGGCTGGTGGGACGGGCCCACTGCTAGTGCGTTCGCTCGCTTCCTGTGCGGGCACCGTCTGGACGACGTCCGAGCGCTAGCAAGTCCGTAATATATAAGCCAAATTAAACCCTAGGGGGTGCATGGCCATTGCGTCACGGTGAATCGGTCCAATATCAATGCACCTCTACTTTTGTCACTTTTATCTACGTTTTCCTAACAAACTCAGATCGTCGTTCGTTAGAGGAGACACTAGAATTAAGATGGGTTACCAAACTTAATTTAGGGCAAGCAGCAAAACACCAAAATCCAACTCCGAAGAGTGGTTCCGCACTCGAGCTTTTGCCGAGCCCAAGAATATTTTGATAAACATAACTCATGACAATCCGAGCACTGGTGTATAATCGTTACACTGAGGATGAGCATAATCGGTACAGACGATATTCACATGACAAGATCACCACGAACAGGCACATATATGTGCATCGTTTTACAGCTATAACACCCACGGGCCACGGCAGACTACAGACTACAGACCATACTTTAAAAAAAGAACTCATACACACCACACTTTCTCCTACTACAGCTTTTCAAATCAAAATAGAAAAAAACAATCAACTGAAAACAGACCAACCACGGTGCAATTGCCGGCCCATCCGATGTGCAGGCCAGGCCTAAAGCCTCAGGCCCGCCCAAAGAGCCAGCACAAGGGCCAGAGGCACCAGCGACACGGACAGCAAGACCTTGGCGGTCAGGCTCCAGCGTCGCAGGTCGACCCAGAGCCCGAACACGACTTCCGCGACGCCGAACGCCACTGTGCCACCCAGGACGGCGTAGTAGGCGTAGGCGGCCGCGCTGCCGTGCCAGGTGACGAGGACAGCGCCCGGGCTCTTGGACACGATGAGCCCGAGGGCTGACGCGATCAGGAAGATGCCGCATGACACCAGCGCGGCCGGCAGCTTGGACGCGTCGTGGATCAGATTAGCCGGGAACCACGCCATTGCTGCTGCGCTCGACTTGTGACCTGATCAGCTAGCAAGTAAGGGGTGTGAGTGTGACTGAGTGTAAAAGGACTCCGAGTGAAGCCAGGTACGAACTTTGGTGGTAGAAAGCGAGATACGATCGAGCTATATATATGTATTACCGGGACGGGTGGAGCTTAACCCGGCCGACGTCAAAATAAGCGAAAGGGCGGGTGGAGCTTAACCCGACGTGAAGATGGTCGTCGAATGAAAGGCCGGGTTCGGCTAAACCCGACGCCAACGCTGAAGATAGTCGAGCGAAAGCAGGGCGACGGGTGTAAGTAAATTCTAGCAGTAATTATTAATCTCATCGCAAATAATACTCCTACAAGTAACTAAATGATTTGATTAGCTAGTACAACATGGCATCCAACAACTCGGCTGACCACTACGAAAGTGTTGTAAATTCTAGCAGTAGTAATTATCAATCTGATCGCAAATACTCCTGCAAGTAACTAAATAAAGTGGACATGTCTGTATCATCTGCTTCATGTTTCTTTATTTTTATAGAGTTATTATTTCCTACTACTACTTTGTTAGACGTGAACTTTTTCTTGGTAAACTTGTACTTGAACTTTGCTATAGATAAAGTGGTTTTATGGTTTAGAATATTCACCAGGAAGTATGAGGACGTATCGGGAAGCCAAAAATCGCATTAGTGTGACAGCGATACCTTCCCCGGCCGGGTTCGCTCCACACCCGACGGCAAGCGTCAGCAGCTAGTCGCTACGGTGGTGGCATTAGTACTCATCGTAGTAATAATAATTTTACATAGGTAAAGAAAAGTTTTCTCCTGTGCCACCACGTGGTCACGCGGTTGCCTTTCTTCCAGCGTCGTACGACGTACGGTGACGGTCCCACGCCAAGCCGGGTGAGAGGAGACCCGGCCTCGGTAGTCTATCAGTACTTCCGTCGATCACCAACTCGATTTTTGATCTGCTTACATTTCTATGAGATCACCAACTCGATTTTTGATGATTTGAATGTTTTTCATTTTTTCACTAAATCACCATAAAATATTTTTTTATGATGAATTCATCTATTATCATGATGTGCACATTCCTATTAATGATTGTTGTATGTGAATCCTTGTCGTACTCGAGTTGTTCTAAATCATACGAGAACAGTTTGTGAGTCTAAATCACTTACAGAACACGGAGAGGAAGTGAGGACATTGTAATGAGCAAAAAAAAAAAAAGAGGTACAAAAGAATCATTTTGCTCTTTGATATTAGATATAATATTAGTAGGTTGGCGGGGCAATCATCTGGATGTTTGGTCCATTAATCACAAGTATATTGTCCAAGGTTTCAAAAACACAACAATAGACGCCTCCCCCCACCACCCCAAAAAAAAAGACATCAAAAGGCGTCCGCCTTGTTCGCTTAAGCTTATCAGCAATTGAGGTTCTTTTCAGGGAACACACTGGCTATGGTTTTAGGCTCTGTTGCAACGCTCGGATGACGACAAGAAATGGATTCTTGACGCTTACAAGCTACTAGAATCGAGAGTCATGGAGTTCTTCGCATCACATGGATGGTCCTTTATTTACCGTATTGAACTTTAGTTCTGAATCTGTAATAAGTTTAAATTATATGTATGCTACTGTAATAAGTTTGGACTGATGCTTCTTCAAAGAAGAAGAAGGCTGAAGCCGGATATTTTCCATTATCTAAAAAAAGCAAAATCAGTCAGTCATTCAGCAGTGTTTTTCTCTCACAATAAATCAGCGAACATTACTTTTAGCCATGGCTTATCAGCCAAGCGAAAAGGGCCTAGTCCACGTCCACAACATAACTAGTGTTGGTATGTTCATCCAATAATCATAAGTAGTACTATCCAATATATTCGATTTCATCTTTCAATCATGTGTATGTCAGTCATTTTTTTTTATATTTCGAACATCATTTACAAGATTATTACATCTTTTACGGCTATTACATACTCTCTCCGTTCCAAATTATAATTTATTTAACTTTTTTGACATAAAGTTTGACCGCTCGTCTTATTTAAAAAATTTGTGCAAACATAGTTAAATTTAAGTTATTCTTGAAGAACTTTTGTTAATAAAGTAAGCACAATAAAAGAAGTGATATTAAACATAAATTTTTGAATAAGACGAGCGGTCAAACTTAGAGTAAAAAAAGTCAAATAAACTATAATTTGGAACGGATTTAGTAGATCCTTAATTTCCGTGTTATTTCCACTTGTGTTGTATATATAATCACTCTGTCACTTATATATAACTTATAATAGTATAGAAAGTTTGCTCTAGAATTTTTTTCCCCTGGATCACCGGGTCTCAGGAAGCCGTATATCCTGTAGCGTGACCCTACGAGGCCAGGGCCGTTTAGGCTGCGTTTAGTTTGCGAAAAGAAAAATTTTGGGTGTCACATCGGATATGTTGAAAAAATGTCGGGAGGAGTTTTCGGATACTAATAAAAAAACAAATTACAGAACCCATCAGAAAACTGCGAAACGAATCTAATGGTACTAATTAATCCGTCATTAGCACATGTTGGTACTGTAGCACTTACGGCTTTTCATGGACTAATTAGGCTTAAAAGATTCGTCTGGCGATTTCCCCAAGAACTGTGCAATTAGTTTTTTTTATCTATGTTTAGTATTCTATGCATGTATCTAAATATTCGATGTGATGAGTGAAGTTAAAAAAATTTTGAAACTAAAGCAGGCCTTAACCGGGTTAGCTCCACCCGACGTCGGTCATGGGCTTCCCTGGGTTTGGTTCCACCCGGCGGCAGCTGCGCTGCTAGGCTTGTATATTTTTCTTTTAAAAAAAAGAAAAAGAAAATACTTGCCCTGGTGGGGACCCACGCCTGAGTCCTGACCCCTCCCCACAACGTCGGGTGAGGAAAGACGCGGGCTGTAGCCTCAATTCGCAGTTCAAAATCGGTTCCTCTTCCACCCAGAAGTAGCTGAGACTACCCGCACTCATAGACCTCTATATTCATCCTCTATACGTTCTAGTCAGCAAGATTTTCTTCTCTATACTCAATTCTCCCGCACCCATCCATCCTCTATATCATCCTCTATCCACTCTATCTACTGTGGGACCCACTTATCACTTTATCTAAATATACCCATGTGTGATCTAGTTTTAAAGGATTTATTGAGACGAATTTAATGGTGAAATCGAAATTTAATTTAGATTTTTGGTTTGTGAGTTATAGCATTTTTTCTTTTGTTTAGCTAGTGGGGCCCGCCACTATAGAGTATAAAGTAAGCACAGTACCACTCTAAATATAGAGTGAGAGAAAGTATAGAGTATCGTTTTAAAGTACCCAGTGCAGCAGTTTTTACTCTATATTCATACTCTAAAGCTTTAGAGTATTATTTTAGAGTACCCACTGCGGTCTGATCATCATAAGAAACGCTAGCAAAGAAATTTAGCGTGACAGCGACCTTCCCCGGGTTTGCTCCACCCGGCGCAGCAACCCTAGCAAAGAAAACTTTTCTCCTGTGGCACCACGTGGTAACGCGGTTACCTTTTCCTCCAGCGTCGTATGGTGACAGTCCCACCCCAAGCCGGGTGACAGGAGACCCGGCCACGGTAGTCAATCCTTCCGTCCGAAACATCTCGCACTGTGACGGTCAATTAATCAAAATAACATTTCTACGGGATCACCAACTCTGATTCGAATTTTGTCACTAGTGTACCATAAAAGATTTTTGTATGATGAATTTGGCTATTATAATGATTGTACATTCCTGTAGATAAATTTACCCAAGATTCCTGTAGATAAATTTGTCACTAGTGTACCATAAAAGATTATAACATCATTTACCCAAGATTGCTGTAGATAAATTTTTATAAATTTTTACCCTGCATCACCGGCTATCGAGAGGCTGTATAGAGCCCGGGACTATAACCTAACCGGGTTAGCGCCACCCGGCGGTCACGCTAGCTAGCTTCCCCGGGTCTGGCTCCACCCGGCGCCAGCTGCTAGGGTTGTACTAAAAAAAGAAAATACTTGTCCTGGTGGAGGTCCCCACCTGGACCCCACCCCCACAACGTCGGGTTGAGGAGAGGACCCGGGGCTGTATTCTGCTCAGCCCTGTCTAGTTTCGAGAAAATTTTACAAAGAGCCTAGTTGGTTATGATTGGACAATATTTATCAAATAAAAAAAAAGCTACGGTACTATTTTGTAAAAAAAAATTTATCTAAACGCAGCCTTATACATACTAGTACTCCGCTAAAGAGGCCAACCCAGCCCCCGCAGTCTCCATATCTCCGTCTCCAGTTCTCCGCCACAGTCCACACTCCGCAGCGACCTCGTCGACCTGAATCAGTCAAGACGGACCTCGGTTCGTAGTTCATCAGTTTCTCTTCCACCCAGAAGCTAGTCAAGATGCCTCCCCAGGGAGATGAACTTCCTTGCTTTCCCCCATCGATTTCCCACTCCACCCAGGTCGATTTACCCCAGACACCAGCGGATCCAGCCCAAATACCACCAAATACAGCCATGGACATGGAAGCCCTCGGCTACCTTAGCCCCTTCGATGATTTTGGATATTTTTCGCTGCCCCCTCCAGGATCACCTCAGATTGATTTCTCTGAGATCAACAACTTTCCCGCGCCGGCGGATGCCCCCGAAGATGGCCGCCCTTGGAGTACGGACGCCGATATGCCCGGGGTCAACGACGCCGCTGCCCCACAGCCACAGGCAGCCGCAGCACCCCCGGTCCCTGTCGGGGGAGGCGGACACGCTGCCCCTTGCTGTGCTACCGGTACGACGGAGATCCAGCACCTGGACGAGGAGGATGCTCAGCGGCGGCTCCATTCGTGGAAGCTGAGCGACGTCGAGCAGCGCCTCTTCGCGGAAGTGGAGCCTTTGACGGCGCCCGATGAGAAGCTGGCTCCGGCTCCGGCTCCGGCTCCCGAAGATGGCCGCCCTTCCGGTAGAGATGCCGCACTAGATTTGTTAAGGCAGTTCCGTATTTTTTCTGACCGACTAATCGGCTGTAAGGTGTATGAGGTAATAATTACTCTTACTTAAAAAAAACAGTTTTGCTATTATGAATAACCCTCTAAACTGTTTTTTTTAAAAAAATAGATATAGATTCGTTGCTGTTATTCTCTATGATGAGTACAATTGACCTAATTAATGACCATAAGTTTATGATTATTACAATAGTATCTATTTATCTTTCTTTTTTAAGAAAAACTCATCTTCTGAGGATCAACACGGAGGCTCCGGTGAGGGTCTTCATTTAGTAATATCAAGATGTGCTATCATCTTTTGCATTGCATATCTTTAGGTCTTCAATATGAATTTTATTGAAACTTAAGCTTAAGTTATATCAGAGTTGCATCTTTTATTGTGACATCATGAATATATACTTTGGATTTTAACTTTTATTATTGTTATTGCAATTGTCTTATCCACATATAAAGTTGAAACTCTGGTGCTTATTATATATTATATTATTCAAATATATAATAGGAGGAAGCTCAGCGGCGGTTCGATTTGTGGAAGAGAACCGTCCTGCAGGACCTCTTTCCAGAAGTTCAGCCTGACGGGCACAGTAGGAAGGTCAACCTGGAAGAACTGAGGTCCACACTGTCCAGTTGGGTGAGAATGAATTCCAGGGACTTTCAGAATTGCGAGTTACCGGACTCAAAGGGTGTGTCCATCGTGCGATTCACAGGACCCGACTCGAAAGGCAGAAAGCCCCATCAGGCAGGCTGGAAGGAGAAGAGCATGAAGGGGATGCGTGCAGTTGCAGATCCATCGTCGCCCCAGCCGCCGGGACAACAACAACTCTACGTCGGCCTCAAGAAGACGCTGGAGCTGGACGACGACGGCAACGGCAACAAGTGGCGCGCCCACGAGTACACCCCGCTCTTACCCTCCGAAGATGGTAGTGATAAGCTCATACCCGCGGTAATAAACGACCACTCAACTGCTACACATGTACTACTAAAAAAAATACTTCGTGATCAGCAGTCATGTCTAACTTTTGGTCGATCCCTCCATCGCAGGAGATCTCACTGCGCGTTGAATTCAAAGAAGATGAACCACCGTCGGCGGCACACCGCCGACGACGAAACGCAAAGAAGATGAACCACCGTTGGCGGCGGAGGCGTTTACGAAACGCCCCAAGATTGCACCCAAGAAATCGGCTGTATGGGACCACATGACCAAAGTACATGTGAAAGTCGCTCCTACTACTAACAAGGACGGGACGCAAAGGAGGAAGAATCCTCACTACAAAGTCATGTATGCCATTTGTCACCACTGCGACCAAGTGTTCAACGCTGATTCCAATCATGGCACACACAACCTGTCAAACCACCTGGATATCTGCAAGGACTGCAAATGCACGCACTCACACTCGCGTTAGCCAGAGGTCTTTCACATTCTGTAGGTAGAGTACAATGAATTGAAGGTAGATTAGATAGTCCCTTTTTCCACTAGAGTGTGTAGATCTTTTTTTGGCCCGGCCCGGCGACCCGCTTGTGTTGTAATATGTGCCAAATATATTGTGTCCTAGCAAATTTGCCCGTGCGTTGCTACGAGTGAATGCCAGATTATTCGAGTCAACATTATATTCTTGTGCAAATTTTTATACGTAACAATTAAAATTGTAATTGTTTGTTGTGTGGTTACTTAGATGATTTGTGTCTCGGAAGATCTATCCTGAGTAGGGGATGTCACGCTCACTTCATTGGTACACGGGCGCGCGTAGTCCCAGAGTCGTGGCCGAGCCATTCCGAGTCGCCGGCGTTCGGTGTTGGCGTCAGCAGGCTGGTCGGTGTCTTCCTCCATTTCTGTTCCCCTTCCAAGCTCATATTGTCCTCGTCGCCTGCATGGCTACCAATGTTTTGCTATGCATATGCATCCTAATTTCTAAAACTTAATCAAATCCTATGTACTGTAACCTGAATAAACGCTGCTTATATGTAAAGTACACTCCGTATTTACATGACGGCAGTGACAAGCTAGAACGCCGTGATCTCGGCGAGGATCCCGTTGACGCTCGTCAGCTGCCATCGTCGTCGAAGCATATCTCTCTCAGTTGCACAAACGTGTAGCAAGTGAGCAGACTGTCATAGCCAGCCTGGTGCGCTTGGCCGGCAGCCGGCGCAACGTTGAGCTTCTCGGCGACGCTGTCCAGGCCGCAGCGGAGGTCGTCGGTCGGGCAGAGCCTCGCCATCTCCCGGACGTCGAACATACTCCGACAGTGGAGGAGCACCCCGGCGACGACCTCAAACTCCGCCGCTGACGCGGGCATCCGGAACCCGGGCCCGAACATCAACTTCGCCAGGTACGCAAGGTCGTAGCCGCCGCTGGCCGTGACGACGCCGGCGCGGCCGAGCTCCACACGCACCCACTTGCGCAGCCGCGGGCCGAACACCGCAGCGGCGTCCTCACCGTGCCGCCGCGTCCAGTCGAGGTCAACGCCCCTGGCCCGCAGCGCCACGATGGACTCCGGCGCGTGGCGGTGCCGCCGCACGTCGAACTCGCGGAAGTTAAACTCCCACACGTACCGCGTGGCCGTGGCGGTGGCGCTGTCGCTGAGGGAAGGGAGGTGGCCGCCCACGTCGAACAGCATGAGGCCGAGCTGGATGGGGTCCAGCGCATCCACGGTGGACCGCAGCAGCTTGTACCGCTCCTCCAGCTTGAGCGTGTGCGCCGGCGCCGCCGGCCGGTACACCGTCCCCGGGAACTCCGTGTCCACGGCCACGTACCGGAACTTGGCTGGAGCGACTCGATGATTTTGGCCTCCTGGTCGAAGCTGTGCGCCCACACTTGCCGCACCGGCGCCGTTGGGAATGGTGGCGGCACCATTGGCGGCTTTGTCGCCAGCCCCCATGCCGTGCCCGCCTGCCCGGCGTCAGGTGCTGTGACACGCACGGCGCAGCCGAGTCCGACAAGGAAGGCGGCGGCTTCGTCGTCGCCAGCCCCCACGCCGCGCCCGCCGGCGTCAGGTGCGGGGACGCGCACGCCGAGTGTTCGACAAGGAAGGCGACGAGAGCGGCCCGCGCGGCGAGGGTGTTGTCCCCAACGAGGGCGTGGAGGGCGCCGAGGAGCCGGCGTCCATGACATCCGCAGCTGGCATCATCGTGCTTGGGACGAAGCGCATCTTGATCGGGGGGGGGGGGGGGGCGAGGAACAGGCGCGCCGCGCGTGGCCGAGGCCGGTCGTCGGGCCATCTGCTGCTGCGCCGCCGCCAGAAGCCCTCGCGTGGCTTCCGCCATTAGCTGCTGCCGCGACAGGAGCGCCGCGTACGCCGCATACGACTCGGGCAGTAAACGGCAGATTGAAAAGAGAGCGGAAAAAAAAAGACCAAAAATTTTCACAATTAAATATTAGGTATAGATATAGATATATACACACTTGGGTTACAATGGAGGCAGATAGCGCTCAATATCTTATCCTTTGCCTCACCATTTCCCTCCCTCATCCTTCCAACGAATATGTTTTTTTTGTAATTCCGGCAAAAAATGATGAAATTTCCCGGTAAAGAGCATATCATATTATCATGGTGCGCCTCCTATATTAACACTATTTCATTATGCAAAATATTTTATTACTAGTAGAGTGCCCGTGCGTTGCAACGGGACAACACAAGAATGTATAAGTGATATTTTTTGACAATATATGTATATATACTCAAAATAATCTTTAAAATTACGGAGATCGTTCAGGGCAAACCATTGCTAGGCAAGCAGTCATTTAGCATGTTTAAATAACGTCGTCAATAGGATGATACATGCACTTCTAAATTTTTTTTTTTTTGGCCCTGTTCGCTTCATTGAAAAGCCAGGTTGAAAAGTATTGTTCACTGATTTGTCATTTAACATTGGACAAATATAAACTCGGTGCTTTTCGATACATCAATTTATAGATGCATTAATCTAAAACAAATTTGATGTGGTAGCAGACTAATATTTATTCACAAATGGATTGCAGAATTGAAACATAGGGAACTTATAATAAACAGCACGTGCAATTTCTTTTAGATACATTTTGAACATATTATTTTATTGCAGGATGGTTAACATCATCCACAAACTAAAACTATCTTTGCTACTGCTACTATGCAATCCAGTGATCCATAACATCCCTTCTATACCTAGAGAGATATATATTCAAAGATATACGTGTAGTGTATATTCAGATATATATTTTGCAGTCTTGCTGAGGCTGGTCTCTTTGTAGTTTGTACTGACCTTTAAATTCTCTTGAGGGTCCAATAACAACCTCTATATTGTTGCTTGTAGCCTACCAAAGGAAATGACCAAAAAACATGATTTAGAAAACAATCTTGACACATAGTATATAGAGTGCCATCTTACAGGTTTTCACTTCTCTAAAACTATGAATGATACACAGGGAATTTTAAAAAAAAATCACAGGTATGATCTTTCCATGGGCGGTTTAACAGAACCAGTAGCTAGACGACCAAGCGAAACAGATCATCGCCACACAAGCAAGAACATCACAAAGGACAGATCGATTAGTGATTTTACCTTGGAGAGGGGTGGCGGCTCTTCATACAGGAGGCTACAGAGGGTCGGCTCAATTTGTTGTACGGCGGATGGAGAAGGGCAGCGCTGCTTCTTGGATGATGGAGAAAGACGTCGCTACTTCTCCACGTCCAAGGTCCAGAATACATGCCTGTAACTTTTCTTACTTGCTGCAGCGCATGAAGAAATTCTACTCCTATTGGCATGAACATTCAACCCAATCTCCAACTGGAATTGAACTTTGGGAGGGCTACCTTCACAACCACACTGTATAGTAGAAAAATAGCAAATTCTCTCTGTATTTTAGCCATTTTATGCTTCAGGATCTGTTTATAACATGTTCAAGTGGACCAAATAGGCTGCACATATGCACAGTCATGTGCTGCAATGTGTATCTTCTATGGCTATATATTTGAAAATAAAATTAGACTGATAACTTATATGATGCCTAGGGAGATAATATATGCTCACTAATCTATATCTGATAAATGAGAAGCCTGATAAAATGTGAATTTGCTAAAAATGTTAATATATGCTCCCTAATGAGAGAGGAGGTTGTCATTTACTGAAATTAACAAAATAACAAATGTACGCGCTAAACTCATGCTGGATATGCATGTCGAATATTGACATTGACTCACTTAAGTAGCATTGAACGGTTGAAAATTTAGCTGAGGGCATGGCCGTGCCCAAAAATAGTTCCCTCACCAAAGACATATAGACCAACAGAACAATGGAAGTTACTGTCATTTCAAACTCTACGCCTACAATACCATAATAAAACCCCACGATGAAGGCTGCACACACGAACTCCACTTCATAAGCACTCCTTTGCATTAAAGTAAATGAAATTTTAGTAAGAAAGTTCATAATTGCAGTGTTAATTTTTGTAGGCAGCCCAAAACATGAGAGGGATACATGAAGGCAAAGAGATGCAATCAAACCTTGTGAACATGTGTCTTGCTAATGCAGATCAACATGTGCCCTGCAGGATCCATGAAGGATGCACATTATATCCTGCATGCTAATAATTCTGCTAATGCGGATCAACATGAAACATTTGTCTGATGAGCGGGAGAATGCAGGTAGGCTTTGAAGGGTTACCTGACTGATAGGAGCTGTCCGTGAGTAACTGACGTGGTGAAACACAAACCTGAAATGACGCAAGCCTTTTTAAAAATCTAAAACTATGAAACATATAAATTATCCGCATTGGCATTTTTACCAAACACATTTCAGCCTAGGTGATCTGCTCCCTAAGATTGACAATAGGTCTCTACCAAATAGTTAAGTAGGTTCATCCTCCAATAAACTTCTAGCAACAGCGCATTGCATAGAAGTCCTACCATAGCTATTTGTGCTCCGATCCTGCAGTACGTGCAATGTCTCCATGAGGATCAGTATGGAATTGAAGGGGCTATATACTTATGTGGTTGACACCACAGGAAATTGGTTGCATGGTCTTCACTAATCACTACCCGTTACCACACTTTCTAGAAATTGAACACCCATTGCCTTGCTTCAATGCCACTGCCTGAAAACATAGTATGGACAGATGAGACTAACCATACCAAATAGCTCAGTTTAGTGCTTCTCTATAGTCATTTAGAACCTGTTGTGTTTGAGACCATTGCAGTCGATCAAGAGGCCACTGAACCATGGAAAATTTGAAGATGTAGCATTTTTTTTTGGCAGGAAATAGTCATACAGAAATTAGACACATGGAAACAGTCATTCGGTAATTAATAGTCATATGGGAATTAGCAGTGGCGGGCAAATGCCGGCCGAGCAGCAACAGTTCACTACAACACCCATAAAAACACATTAAGCGCCATCAAGTGACAGAAAAAATAAAAAAAATTAATCGCTGTGAGACTGCAGCTTCAGGGACATTTTGTCGAACAACATACCTGCACCAACATGGCGGGCGTAAGCAGCTTCTCGTCTTGTGGAGGGCACCAGGCCAAGTCCGCTCGCCGGTCACCGCCAGTCGTAGCTTGCCGTCGCACCGCAGCCGCTGTGTGCCTGTGCCCACACCGCGTGCGTAGTAGCCTTCGGAGCCTGCAGCTACGCCTTCGGAGCTCCGTCCGCTGTGTGCGCCGCCGACCACCGCGGGCCCTCCTGGTGCCGCTCTGACCCCACGCACCGTCAAGAGAACCAGGTGAGGTAGGGAGGCGGGACGACCAGATGAGGGATGGAGAGGAGCGCGGAGCACGGGGCTAGCCGAGTGCGTGGCTGGACTGGCGGCAGGAGAGGGGCTAGAGGCGGACGGGGAGAATGCGGGAGGCGGCAGCCGGACGGGGAGTCGCGGGAACGAGATGGTGGCCGGCTCGGTGGATGGCGGTGCGTGGGGAAGAGATGGGGAGGCGGCTGACGAAGGACAGCCTGCAAAAGAAACTTCTCAAGAAACTGCACGGGAGATGGCGGGATCGTGGCGACGGACGGAGGGCGTGGACGGTTTTGCGGAGGCCGCGCGAGCACGTCAACGAGGGAGCAATCTGGGTTTTTTTTCTTCGGAGGACCGCTCAGCGTCGAGCTTCTAGCGCAGCTCCAGCCGCGTCCTTCGCAGCCTCCTTCTTCTTGAGCTGTGGCCCTGCGGTGCGTCCTCCGGGACCTCCTTCTCCGCGAGCAGCCGCGCCGCTGCCGTCTATGAGGACATGCGTATGAGTCCAGGTGCTCCGGGGTTAGCGTCGCGGAGACGGCACAGGGCGGGGGCGGGACGGCGCCGGTGGCAGGGGAGGGCCGTGGAGACTGCAGAGGGCGGGGCGGACTCGGCAGCGACTGCGATGACGGCGGGCGACGATTCGTACGGGCGACAGTCCGCGGACAGTATTGTGCAGGCGGGAGGGACGGAGGTGGATGTCGTGCGCGGGACGCGGGGGCGTGCTCGGCCTGGGCGACGGTTCCGCAGACGGGCGGGGCGCGGCGCGGGAGCGGGGCAGGGGCGTTGGCGACTGGAACACGACGTCTTCACCGTCGGCGGAGGGGGCGGCTGGGGCGCGCCGGGGTGCTCCTGCTGCTGCGGGCTGCGAAGCTCGCAGCGGCGAGAAGGTCGGCGACGCTCGTGGGACGGCTGGGGCGTGCTGGCAGCGGGGATGAGGAGGCCGTGTGCTGGGTCGGGTCGCGGTGTCCTCCTACTGCCGTGGGATGCCAAGCTCGCAGCTTGCGGGGTGGTTTGGGGCTCGGGCGCGCAGCGGCGAGAAGGTGCCGCAGCTCTGGCAACGATTTGGCGAGGGCGCAGCGGCGTGGGGAGTGGTAGGGTGCGAGGTCGTGGAGCCGATTGCGGAGAAGTGTGTCGGTTCGCCCGAGGGAAAGAAGCGGTCGAGTAAACCGGAAACGAGCGGGGCGGGGCGATGAGCAGAGGGACGGGGCGATCAGACGATAACACTTGGGGCTTTTTAGTTGCAGAGATATATATATTTGGATACGGCCGATCGAACCAACCGGCGCAAGAGCCAGATTGAGCGAGCTACTGGACTTCGCTTGTTGGGCTTGGCCCACTCTGGTGTCGCACACCGACTACTGGGAGTCTGGACAAGCTGAGCTGGGTGGCGCGACTCGTGCGCGGCCCATCCTGAGTACAAGTAGCAACTTCAGGCGGTGGCTACAGGCTACTCCTTTCTTCAGCATTCTCCTGCAAGCTTATCCACTGACCATCCGCCGCCGGTGGTCCAAGACCCAACCAAAAGCTCTCCGAGCCGTCGCTGGCAGTGTGCTCCCGGCCGCCCAGGTGGCATCCACAACCACAAGGAACAAGACAAGTCCCCAGAGTCCAAGACAACGCTGGCTGACAGGCGGCCCTCTCCTCCCTAGAACGGCTCACATGCATGGCTGGTAGTACCTGACTCCAGCAGCAGAACGGCACGACGGGATGGACCGAGTCTCCATCTCCACCAGGCCCACGTGCACTTGCTTGCACGCCGGCGTTCAGCCTTTACCAGCAGCAGAACAGCCTACAGCCCATTCCCCGGTAACTTTTTTTTTACTGTAGGTGTGTTCACTTCCCATGTAAACCCAAAATATTTCCTCTTCCACCCATCACATCGAATCTTTGGACGCATGCATGGAGCATTAAATGTAGATAAAAAAGATAACTAATTGTATAGTTTTTCTGTAAATGTCGAGACGAATCTTTTGAGCCTAGTTAGTCTATGGTTGGATAATTTTTGCCAAATAACAACAAAAGATACTACAGTAACTTTTCACCAACTGAACACACATGTTTTACAAAAATACTCCGTACATGTATAGCAGCTATTGTGACATGCATGCTACAAAAAAAAAAGGGGGCCTCAAAACTCAATCAGACAGCTGTTGTGACATACTAGCAGTAGTAGTAGATTTGACTATTTGAGAAACATGTATCAGTTTTTTAACCAATCAGACAGCTTCAGTCCTTGCTCAAGAGGTAAGTTAAGTTGTTACCAACAGAACACTGTCGTTTTCGATAAACCAGAACTGATCGTCTGAAAATAAACTGCGCACCGACAAACAGAATCACCATGCGTGTGTCACTAGCAGTGAACTCTAAAAACTAGAGAGCAGTGCTAGCTACCGAGTTTACAAGATCCCCATGTCATGATTCATTGTTACAAAGAGGTGTTCTCCGCGCTTAGAATTGCAGCTGCTGGTAAAGGAATGTCTCTAAGCATATTGATATGAGAAACGCAGGTCATCTCTGTGCTAATCAGATGGCTCAGATATCAAATTGACAAATTGTCAAGGCCTGCCTGAGTCGAATTGTTGTTAACTGAACATTGCCATTGTGAACAGTTCGCAAACAAATTAGTTGTCCGAACCAATGGGTCTTGAAACGAGAAAAATTCATCGTCCGCCGGGTTTTTTTTCACTCTAAGTTCTGTTATTTTCATCCTACGAAACATAATTTTGCATCTACTGATCTACATCCGAAGCTTGCAACTTTCCCAGGGTAGATGGTACAGCGACTGAACTGGGATGAGACAACAAGGCGACTAACCGTATATATACACGGGCTTAGCAACGGAAGAAGCAAAGGAGGCTATGTAGGCCGGAGCTCGCTTTCCTCATGTTCCTTTATGAAACGGTCCTGCATCCAATGTAAACTACGATCAGAAAATTTTGTTTTGCTTTTCAAAGTTGCTGAACCCACATTTGTAACTGCTACTTTTTTCCAGCTTGCGAAAAAAACCTAATGCAGTTAACTCAGGGCTGGTTTGTCTGCACTTCAATCCATCTCAATCCAAGTGTATTAAGATGGAAAATTAACTTCCCTCAAAAAAAAGATGGAAAATTAACTAGATTTCCACCTCAACACATGTGAATTGGGGTGGATTAGAGAGTAACCAAACAAGGCCTCACGTGGGGAATATCCTCCCAATCCCCGGGTGGACCCTAAAAACACTGCTGCATTTTTGGTAAAGTGATGCATGGTTTGATCACAACATAATTTAGCAACAAAAGGTGAAGCATGTGATTATTCTCAGGTGCAAAGGTGCCGCCAAGTTTTTCAGAAGGAATTTGCTCTAATTATTCTCAGGGCAAAAGCAAAACTTCATCCACATATAGATTCTTGGCTAGAAACCTTTGTGTAATCCTTATGATTTTCTTTTTAACCTTTTTTTGTTTCCTGAGTTGTAACTTTAAGACTGTTTTATTTTCAATAAATTCCAGTAGGGGTGTAAACCCCTCTTGTTCCATAAAAAAAAACAAAAGGCGAAGCATGTGGTCCAAAATAGCATGTGCCAAAACAGAACATTACCAGTTTATTTGCAAGTAGAGAAGTATTTCTGTGCAATTTTCATTTCTTGAATCAAGGATGATTTACACTAGTTCATGCAATCTCCTTAAAGACCACATATGATTCTCTAAGCATAACAGGTCCAATAAAATAAGTGACGTTGACCGGTGAGATAAGAGACAATGTTGGGCATGCTGAGGTCTTCTTAACAGAAAGTGATTGAACTAGATAGGCTCAGGGGAGAGCTCTCATCTGTTTCACGTATGCCGTATGCACGAACATATTCAGCATTAGAACTAGGCAGGATTATTATGTTTGTGGGTTCAGTCATCACACATATGGAATGTCAATGATGGACAATCTATTAGTTTTGCTCCTGACAGACAATGTGGAACACGATTTGAGTACTCATTTGCAAACAAACAGATGCTCTGTTTAGGAACTCAAATGCTTTGGGCACAGTGAATTTATGTGATAAACTGGTAATGTGCAAAACCCACAGTTCTGCCATTGCATAACGAAATTAGCAAAATTTCAAACATCAGGTTAGAGCTGCAGATATATGCATGCATAAAGACATGATAATGCATCCCAAAATCCTAAACTCGATCCAAACCCAATCAATTTGTAGTTCAGAGTATGGATTCAGAGCAGTGTTTGTTAGACATGTTATTGTAGTACTAGGATCATAACAAATTCATGCCTTGGCCCATCAGTAATTAATATGAAGATGTATGAATGAGATCACAGAAGCTCATGTCATACTGTCGTGCCAACTTGAGACATAAGCAATAGCATCATATCAACAAAAGAAGTGATGTTGTCAATTCGTCACCTTGAACTGCGGCCGCTTGACGGCATTGACCCGGCGAACCTCGTAATGGCATTGACCCGGCGAACCTCGTAACGGGTCCGCTTGGCGAAGAGCTGCCGCCTCCGCTTCTCCTTGTACCGCCTCACCCTCTCCGCCCTCCCTGAAGGCGCCGCCACGGCGTGCTCGGCCGGCTCCATATATAATTACCACTTGTTTCATATATAATTACTCTGTCTCTAATACTCCTTTTTCTACAAATTGCATAGATCTCAAAGCGACCTATCTAATTAATTAAGTATTATTTTGCTAATTATTCTCCATTGTCCCCCGCATTGCCCCGGCCCATTCAAGCCCAGCCCATGCCTAGCCCACACCCAAACGGATATCATCCATCACCAATCCCCTTCTTTCGTATTCCCTTCGTCTCTTCGTCTATGTGCAAGATAGCAAGGAGCAGACTCATCGGGGACCGAGCCTTAGCTCGGTTGGTGAGTACTCTAGATGCTGAGGCCACCGATCTCGGGTTCGAGTTCTGCTCGTCGCGGGATTTTTCCACAGGAACAGTAGTTCCTAAATAATTTCCGTTGTCTCACACGTGGATGCGCCACAATGGTCAGGATGACGTGCCCGTCATGTGCGAAGCCTGAAGACTTCGGATACCTCTTAGCCACGTGCAAGTCTCTTCGTATAGGTGTAGATCTAGCTTGCGCACTAGAGGTTTGTGTGTGTGGTGGTGGTGTGAGTTAGTGCGTGAGTTCAGATACTACAGCTTGTACCGAAAGAGTTGAGACAAAAAAAAGAAGCAGACTCATCGGATGATTCTTTTACATTATCTCTGACATTGATGTGCTGTGTGGCGGTTCATCGCATACGACTTGCACAAAGGAAGAGATGTGGAGCTCCTCATGCGAGCTCTGCTTGGCGCGCGGGCGCGGCACTGACTTTCCAACGGCGTATGGCGACGCCACGATGGCGAGCGCATTGCGCAGTCTCGTGGCTCTCCCACGGCATAATCCGTTCCAATTTTCGTAAGCGTTGTCGGACCGAAAACAAAACAAGCCGGCATTGAACGATTAGCTACACAGTCTTGCGACTGTATAAGGAGGACGGAGGCAGCGGCGTGTCCCGCGGCCGGCGTACTGGTCCGCTCCTTGCTGGACCACACGAGAACGGAAACAGAACAGGAGGATTTGGGGTTCCTTGGTACGGGATAGGCATGGACCGGGCTTGAATGGGCTAGGGCGGAATCTAGTAAAAAATAGTTAGAGAATTATTTAATCAAATGGATGTTTTGAATCCGTGCAATTTTTGGAAAGAGAAGTATCGGAGCACTTCTCGTCACTTAATAGTAGAAAGTTTGCTATACATAACTTTTTATCCTGGATCACCATCGGCACTCAAGATGTTATATAGCCTGTAGCGTGTCCCTGCGACGCCACGACCTACACCCACTCCGGCAGGATCTCTACTTGAGTCTTCATCCTACTTCTGAAGGCTTAGGAGGCAAAAAAAAAAAGAAGTCCATATTACTCCCTCCAAATTTGGCCTATGTCCATATAACCCCCCAACTAACATTTGGTTCAATTTACTCCCTCCAACTATTTAAGTTGGTCCAACTAACACCTTAAAGATATTTTTTTTTGTTTCTCTATGTATAAATTATATTTTAGTTTTAAATTTTGTGAGGTGATAGAGGACATTGTATTTTGTATTAGAAAAATGCACTATGAATTTTTCATCATTATGTTTTATACGATATTGTACCTCCAGTGTTAATTTATTATTAAATTTCCTAAGCTATCAAAATAGTGGCAAAAAGTTAAGATATATTTTTCTAAATAACTTATGATGTTCTCTATCATATCACAAAAGTTAATATTAAGACTCAACTAATACGCGGAAAAACAAAAATAACAAACCATGTTAAAAGGTAAATTAGACCAACTAAAATAGTTGGAGGGAGTAAATTAAACCAAATGTAAGTTTATGGGGTAATCTGAATATATGCCAAACTTGAGGGGAGTAATTTAGACTTTTTTCCAAAAAAAGAAAAATACTCCAACAACAAGAATTTTATTAGAACCCTCAAATCATCCTCACACCTCTGATTCCTGGGAGCCTAAAAAAGCCCTCAAAAGTTCGTTTTTCAGTTTGCCTTGCACGCTTCTTTGTCCACTCCAGAGAAATTGACAAGACAGAAGTAGAAAATGCGACAGGATGAGGATGAGAGGGCTGTTTGGTTGGCTACCAAAAGTTGTCATGCCAAAGATTTAGCAATAAAAACATACTAAAATAAGATCAAAAAAGTTTGTCATAGATTTGGCAAGTTAATTGTGAGCTGTTAGTAAATTTTGGTAGCAAAACAAATGGCTGCCAAAATTTTGACTTACCCAAATTTTGATTGGTTTTGAACCAACGAGGCTCGAGATTTTTCCGGCCGTTTTTATCCCTCCTCTGCGATGCCTTTACCCTTAGCCGGGTTTGCGCCACCCGGCGCGGTCACGCTAGCTTCCCCGGGTCTGGCTCCACCCGGCGCCAGCTGCTAGGCTTGTAGGTTTTTTTTTCCTAAAAGAAAAGGAAAATACTTGTCCTGGCGATCACCCCCAACGTCGGGTGAAAAAGACCCGGCCTGTATCTGCTTAAATAAAAGAGGTCACCCGGCCCCCGCAGTCTCCATCAGTCCATCTCCAGTTCTCCACCACAGCAATCTTCACCCTGAGCAATTCGTAGTTCATCAGTTCCTCGTCCACCCAGAAGCTAGCTGATACTCATAAGCTAGCAGCCTCGTCGACTTGAGTCGGCCAAGACTCAAGATGCCTCCCCAGGGAGATGAACTTTGCTTCCTTTTACCCATCGATTCCCCAGTCCACCCAAGATTTACCCAAGACTCCAGCACATCCAGGCCAAATACCACTTCCAAATACACACATGGACCTTGGATTCGTCGACTACGATTTCATGCTTGATGACATTGGAAGTTTCTCGTCGCACCTTCCGGTATCACCTCAGATCGACTTGTTGGAGAGCATCGACTTTCCCGCGCCGGCGGATGTCACCGAAGATGGCCGCCCTTGCGGTACAGATGCCGATAGGCTCGGGATCAAGTTGATTTGGAGCAAACTCAAGTCGACTCGGGTCAACGCCGCCGCCCCACAGGTAGGGCACCCGGTCCCTGTGGGAAAGGGAATCGGACACGCTGCCCCTTGCTGTGCTCCGGCCGGTACGACGGAGATCCAGCACCTGGAAGAGGAGGAGGATGCTCGGCGGCGGTTCGATTCGTGGAAGAGCGACGTCCAGCAGCGCCTCTTCGGCGAAGTGGATCCTTTGACGGCACCCGATGAAATGCTGGTGGAGGCTCCGGCTCCCGAAGACGGCCGCCCAGCTTACAGTGCAGATGCCGATATGCTCAAGGTCAACGACGCTGCCCCACAGGCTACCAGTGAGCACGTGGAGGAAGCTCATCGGGGGTTGGGTTCGTTCAAGAGCACCATCGAGCAGGACCTCTCAGGAGAAAGGCACACTTATGCGGTGATCATCGACGTCCTTGAAAACCTTTCCAAGTTAAAGTTAATGATCGAGGAACTGAATGGCGAATTACCGGAACCCAGTGATATCTCACCTGACAAACAGTGGTCCATCGTGAGATTCACGGGACCCGACTCGAAAGGCAGAAAGCCCCGACAGGGAGGCTGGAAGGAGAAAAGCACGAAGGGCATACCTGCAGTTGCAGATCCGTCGCCGACCCAGCCGCCGGGACAACAACGACGACAACGCTACGTCGGCCTGAAGAAGATGCTGGAGCTGGACGACGACGGCAACGGCAACAAGTGGCGCGCCCACGAGTACACCCCGCTCTTACCCTCCGACGACGGTACTAATAAGCTCACACCCGCGGTAAAGATCACTCAACTGCTACACGTGTACTACTAACAAAAGACAATTCGTGATCAGCATATCTAATTTGTTCGATCCCTCCCTCGCAGGAGACCTCACTGCGCCTCGTATTCAAATATGATGAACCACCACCGTCATCGTCGTTGTCTTCGAAGCGCTCCAGGACTGGTGCTCCCAAGGATGGCCCCAAGACTCCCGTGACATCACATGTTTGGGAACACATGACCAAATTACACGTCAAATTAAAGTCGATAATAATGCGGACGGGTCACAAAGGAAGAAGCCCTTGCTACAAAATGATGTACGCCATTTGTCACCACTGTGACAAAGTCTTCAACGCTGACTCCGGACATGGCACAAACAACCTATCAAAGCACTTGGATAGCTGCACCTGCAACTGCACACACTCGCACTAGCTACAGGTCGTCTTTCACATTCTGTAGGCAGCTACAATAAACTGAAGGTAGACAGCTCTTTTTTTCTATCCCACTAGACTAGGGATCCTTTTTTTTGGCCCGGTGCGCTTCTTGTTTGTACTCATGGGGTAAACACTCGAATTTACAATGGGGCGGAGAGTGCTCAATCTTCTCCTTTTACTGTGAGTTCAATATCTTTTTTTTGAGAGGGGACTGTGAGTTCAATTACATGATGACTAGTAGTATGCCCGTGCTAACGCTACGGCGACATTCAGACATATAAATTAAAACAACCAAAAATAAGAGCTGATAGAACTTTAATTTCATCAAAGAATAAAAAAAACCATGCCTTTGTACATGAAAAATATTTCACAAACTGTTAACCTTTAAAAGTTTGTAGCCAAGTTTTCATTGTAATTGTTTCCTTTTTCAACAATTACATTGCAACTCCACTAATTACAATCCAACAAAACATATGACGAGAATATACATTGTATGACCTCTAAAATTCTTTTTGATAAAACAGATTGGAAGTTTCTTGAAAGACTTAAAATGATGGTGGACACCCTTCAACCCTTTAGCCATAAGCTCGTTTTAGCATCCATTTGATGTCCGGTGCTTAACCTGCGCTAACCTGCGCTCTTCAGTCGGGTCTACCTCAACCACTGGGATGTGGCATAATTAGATGAAGAAAATAAAAAAACAAATATACAAGATGCATCGTTATTATACCCAACAGAAAAGCTTACGATTTTAAATATGGACACATCTTTGCTCGCTACAACCTCATTCATGAACTGCAGTTAGCAAAAATCTCATTCAAATCCATGACCTCTCCAGGCCAGCATGAACTGCAGTTAGCAAAAATCTCTTGTGAATCCTCAGCCACAACCTTCCAAAGATCTGCAATGAAATTAGCGCATTTGCAAACAGAGGCTGCCCTTGTTTGAAAAAGGGAAAAAAAATCTTCGTCAGAAGCACCAAAAGAGCAGAATGCTCTTTGGCATAGACAAAGAGGCATGGCCAGTTTGCAAAAGTACCATAATAATAATTAACAAGCAACAACAAAGCTGATCAATCAAAGGAGGTCATGCTGTCAATCTGTAGATAAAAATGCGGAAATTGTGAAATTATCTTTAATCTCTGATTAGAGATTCAGTTTATTTAGGTTTGTCAAATGCTCAGTTCATGACAGCTCCCATAGAATTGTGGTACAGGAGCAACCTCTTCAATTAAAACCAGAACTCCCTGACATCGAGACCACCACTTTAATTAGTGGACGATGAGCTGATCACTCAAAACCTTGCCTATTTTTTCAGCTCCTGTGTGATGCCTCTATAAATCGAATCAAAATTTGATATTTAGAAGTAGAAATTGCCTATGCTTCATAGCCTATCAAGAGGACAGGTGTACTTATAGTAATCTGAGCACTAAAATTCATATTTTCCCCAAAAATCATCGCATGGCAGTTACCTTTCCTCAGCAACGGCTTTATCTTTAGTGAGAAAAAGTTTCGATTCCCATCCACGGTTGATTGGCGAAAACAGGTCATCACCCTCTCCTAGAACGCTTGTATATATCAGTCCATCATTCTCCAGTTTCTCCACCCTTGTAGACATAGTGGCTCAGTACTATTGGTGTCCCCTCGCCGCTCTTTGGTTCCACTTCACAGAAGAACAGTTTGGATGGAAATGTTGGAGCCTAAAAACAAAGAGTTTTGTATACCATGATTCCATCCTGGTTATCAAACTCTGCTCTAGATGACATTATGTGGTCAAGAATGAAATTTGCAATCACAAACAATTTTTCATTTAATTCTCAGTTGCCATAGAAATGACTACTGAAATATGCGGCATTCAAACTGTATGTCTACAGCATTCATTAAATAAATATGTAGCTAGAACAATGTTGCTCACGACTGTTAATGACTACTCCTATATGCTACTGAAAATTTCTAAAGCAAACCCAATTCAGACGTCCTGGGCATTGTGTTGTCTCCTAAATTTCAGTTACTCCGCTACTTTTGTGGTGCAGACTGCAGAGGAGGCTGAAGACTTAATTACCTGAGCCATCTCGTGGTGCAGGGGCATCGTCTTCTGATCGGGCGGCGACTCGTTGGCGGTGAACACCCGGCCCACCACATTAGTCCGCGGTGCGGCGCCGCGGACGTACGACATCTCCTCGTACCCGAAGGTGTCGATGGCGCGGACGAAGTCCGTGGCCGTCATCGCGGGAAACTCGCGCAGCAGCAGCGCCTCCGTGTCCCGCACTGCCGCACAGGCGGCTCCAGCCTGGACGCCCGCTCGTACCGCACGGCCACCAGCAACTCGTCGACTCCGCCGGCGTTGGCGCCCGCGGGAGCGCTCGTATGCGAGCGGTCATCCGTTTCTGTCTCCTCCATCGGGCTGCGCCGGTTCCTCACGTCCCGGGCCGCAAATCCCATAGACGCGCGGTTTCACACGACCTTGCGCCGGCAGCTCCGGCCGGCCGCGCCGCCGGGGCCGCGCCACCTCGGCCGAGGACCAAGCAATCTGCGGCTCCGTCCGGCCGCTCCGCCTCTTGTCTCCCGAACCGCCTCCGGCGCCGGCAGCTCCGGCCAGCCGCGCTGTGCGCCGCCACGCTCGGGCCGCGCCACCTCGGCAGAGCCCCCTCGCCGATCTTCGTCCTGATCTGCACCGGCGGGGAACCCTAGCCGTAGGACGGGGCGAGTTGCGAGTCGCAGGACTGGGAGGGGAGAGGAGAGGAGATGGCGATGTTTTATTTTTTGGGGGTTAAAAAATAAAGACAACCCAGGCATCGAACGCTGGCCGATGGGCGCGGGCATGGGTGCTCGATGCGGAGGGGAAGGCTTCAACGCGGGGAGGAGGGTTGATAGAAAGAGTGCTGACCATCAGATCGCGTTGAAGCCTTCGGGAAAGGCCTCACAGCCATTGATTTCAATGTCGTCGTATTTTCTGGTGCACGTTTTTGTGTGTACCGAGGAAGAACCATGACTGGGGGGACCGAAATTGCGGGTGGACATAGTATAATTTTAATTGGTGAATTATAGTAGAGATGATGATCTGTCTTCCTCGTCTCATCTCTCAGCAGAGAGAGCTACTGGACTCCGCTTGTTGGGCTTGGCCCACTCTGGTCCCGCACAGCGACTACTGGGCCAATCTGGGTGGCGACTCGTGAGAGGCCCATCTTGTGTAGCAGTAGCAACTTCAGTCGGTGGGCTGGTCCTTTCTTCAGCACCAGCAGCGTCCTGCCACTCAGTATCTACTAGTGTTGGAGCAGCAGTAGTAACACAGGCCTGCATGGAATGGAACTTATGATTTCCGCTGGAATTCTGTAGTGGTTCTGTAGATGAACCAGCTCAGTTCCTACTTCCTAGTTCCTACAGATATATACGAGGAAATTCACAGGTCAAATAGGACCTGAATCCGAGTGCCTTTTACAGTGAAATGTAATGGCGGTAAAATCTTCGCCCGACTACCACATCTGCACGCGCATATCCATTGACCATCCGCCGCCGGTGGTCCAAGACCAAGACGCCCCCAAAGGATCTCCGAGCCGACACCGACAGTGTGCTCCCGGCCGCCCAGGTGGCAGCCACAAGGAACAACAAGACAACGGTGGCTGGCTAGCTGGCTGACAGGTGGGCCTCTCCGCCCTAGAACGGCTCACATGCATGGCTGATAGTACCTGACGCCAGCAGCAGAACGGCACGACGGAATGGACCGATCCTCCATCTCCGTCAGGTCCACCCTGAGGAATTCACATGCACTTGCTTGCACGCCGGCGTTCAGCCTTTAACAGCAACAGCAGCAGGCAGCAGCCCATTCCCCGGTACCCTTTTTTTTTTACTGATATTTATACATGTACAGCAGCTATTCATTCAGTTCTTTTACCATGCATACTTACTACAAAAAGCCCTCAAAACTGTTGTGGCATACTAGTAGTAGATTTGACTTGAGAAACATGTATCAGTTTTTAACCAATCCGACAGCTCAAAACTCAGAGGGGTAAGTTGAGTTGTTACAAACAGAACACTATCGTTTTCGGTAAACCAGAACTGATCGTCACAAAATACCACTGTGTACCGATTAACAGAATCACCATGCGTGCGTCACTAGAAGTCAACTCTAGAAAACAGCAAGCAGTGCCAGCCACCGAGTTTACAAGATCCCCATCATCACCCATGCCATGATTCAGCGTTACAAAGAGGTGTTCTCTGCGCTTAGAATTGCAGCTGCTGGTAAAGGAATGTCTAAGCATAATAATATGAGAAACACAGGTCATTTTTGTGCTAATCAGGTGACTCAGATATCAAATTGACAAATTCTCAAGTCCTGCTTGAGTCAACTGTTGCTAACTGAACATTGCCCTTGTGCACACTTTGCAAACTAGTTATCTGAACCAATGGATCTTCAAACGAGAACAATTCATCACCTGCCGTTTTTTTCACTCTAAGTTCTGTTATTTTCATCCTACGAAACATAACTTTGCATCTACTGATTCTACACCTGAAGCTTGGCACTTGCCAGGGTAGATGGTACAGCGACTGAACTGGGATGAGACAACAAGGCGACTAACCGTATATATACATGGGCTATCCTTGTGGCGATGGAAGAAGGAAAGGAGGCTATGTAGGCCGGAGTTCGCTTTCCTCGTGCTCCTTTATGAAACGGCCCTGCATCCAATGTAAACCACGATCAGAAAATTTTGTTATTTGCTTTTCAAAGTTGCTGAACCCACATTTGTAAGTGCTACTTTTTTCCAGCTTGCCAAAAAAGCCTAAAGGCCTGGGAATATCCCCCCAATCCCCGGATGGACCCTAAAAACACTGCTGCATTTGTGGTAAAGTGATGCATGGTTTGATCACAACATAATTTAGCAATAAAAGGTGAAGCATGTGGTCCAAAATAGCATGTGCCAAAACAGAACATTACTGGTTTATTTGCAAGGCAGTAGAGAAGTATTTCTGTGCAATTTTCATTTCTCGAATCAAGGATGATTTACACTAGTTCATGCATTCTCCTTAAAGACCACATAACTGGTCCAATTAAATAAGTGACGTTGACCGGTGAGATAAGAGACAATGTAGGGCATGCTGAGGTTCTTCTTAAAAGAAGGTGATTGAACTACATACACTCAGGGTAGAGCTCTCATCCGGTTCACGTATGCCATATGCACGAACATATTCAGCATTAGAACTAGGCAGGATTATTTGTGGGTTCAGTCATCACACATATGGAATGTCAATGATGGACAATCTATTAGTTTTGCTCCTGACAGACAAAGTGGAACACGATTTGAGTACTCATTTGCAAACAAACAGATGCTCTGTTCAGGAACTCAAATGCTTTGGGCGAATTTATGTGAGAAACTGGTAATGTGCAAAACCCACAGTTCTCCCATTCATTACGAAATTAGCAAAATTTCAAGCATCAGGTTAGAGCTGCAGATATATGCATGCATGCATAAAGACATAATAACAATAATGCATCAAAAATCCCAAACCAGAGTATGGATTCAGAGCAGTGTTTGTGTGACATGTTATTGTAGTGTAGTACTCCTAGATCATAACAAATTCATGCCTTGGCCCAGCGGTAATTAATAAGGAGATGTATGAATGAGATCAGAGCATCTCATGTCATACTGTCGTGCCAACTTGAGACATCAGCAATAGCATCATATCAACAGAAGAACTGAAGGGGTGATGTTGTCAATTCGTCACCTTGAACCGCGGCCGCTTGACGGCATTGACCCGGCGAACCTCGTACCGGATCCGCTTGGCGAAGAGCCGCCTCCGCCGCTTCTCCTTGTACCGCCTGACCCTCTCCGCCCTTTCCGAAGGCGCCGCCACGGCGTGCTCGGGCGGCTCCACCTCCACCAACACCTGCACCTGCACAGACGGCGGCGGCGGCACCATGGTCACACTCACAGCCGTGTCACCAAGACTCGCGCGGACCAAGAATGTCTGCGGGGAGCGGATGTGGGCTTACGGCGTCGAGCTGCAAGCCCGGCGAGTCGCCGCCGGCCCCGCTGGCGCCGGCGCCGATGTAGAGCGACCCCCGGTCCGCCCACGCCGCGAGGATCTCCTCGTAGTCGAGCTTGAGCAGCAGCGAGCGCGCCGACGCGCCCGTGCTGGCGGCGGACGAGCACGGCGACGACGACGACGTGGTGGCGGTGGCGGTGGCCGTAGCCACCGGCGAGGAGCAGTACACCCAGCGCTCCCTGCCCCGCAGCGCGCGGCGCGCGAGGTCCTCCTCCTGGGCGCCCGGGAGGCCCGAGGCGCCCGAGCCGGCCCCGTCGCGCGACGCGGACGGCGACGGGCCGAGGATGTCGGAGAGCGACGGCGCCGGCAGGGCCTCGAACAGGGTGGACGCCTCGTGGTGGTGGTGCAGCGCGAACGGCTCCACTTGCTGCTGCTGCCGCCCGGCGCCTCCGTCGCCGCCGGCGTCCTCCTCCGGCTTCACTTCCGCCTCCTCCTCCCACGGCGACGCCGGCTCGTCCGCCGGTGGCGTCATCGGCGTCGGCGTCGCTGCCACCTCCGCCTTAACCATCAGGTCGCTGAGGCTGAGGTACTTGGTCCTCTTCGCCTTGCCCCTGGCCCTCGCCCTCGGCTTCGGCCGCCGCCGCCCGCCGCTGGCCATGGCGCCTCCACGCACGCGGCCCAAGGACGGTTCTTTGTCGCGAAATGTGGGGTCTTGGGCGAGCCGAGAAGCGACTGTTTGGAGGGAAGGAAAGAAAGCGAGAGATCTCCCGCGGCCGCGGCGAGAAGCTCAGCAGAAGCAGGGTGGCGAGGCGCTTTTCCCCGATCACGCGCTGACGTGGCGGCGGCTGGCCGAGGTGGAGGGACGCCATTGGTGGGCCGGATTGCGGTGCTCCCTTTCCGTCGTACACGAGTGGGGAGGGTAGGGCAAGACTTTGGGGGTAGAAAGGGAAGGATTTGAAGGGCTTCACGGAGTTTTTGTGACGCAGGGAGGTGGTGCACGTTCACATGATCGTCGCCACTAAGATCATATGACGCGAGTTGTGATGGACTTGATTAGAGAGGAGGTCACGTTAGTTTCATTGGGAGGGGACTCACACATCAAATTTAATTTTCAAGAAAAAGAGAATTACAATATAATTTTCATTGTGGTCTCCATAAGTACATGAGCAAAACCACTAGTCTAAAATGTTGGACATGGCGCAAAATGTTTAGTTGATGTGACGAAGCCGTAGGTTACAAGTACGAAGTGTTGATGTGTGGAAACCAACTTAATACATGCACAAAATAAAATACATTGATAGTGATGAGGTAAAACATGGCACACTCAAACCATTATTACAATCTGGTATTGCCAGGGTGGATCCACAATATATAAGCATTGATATCACGTGAAATCAATGAGTATGTGCAAGTACCACTGCAACACCAATATATTACATGAAGGTCCTAAAGGTTTGATGAGATTATAGCTTAGTGACATTAATGAATAAACTACTAGGTATTGCGCGACTCCACCAGATCTATGCAACCATGTTGTTGGGTTACCTGGTTTATTTGCCAAAAAAAAGTTACGTCACAATTGGAGTTCTCCTTACCAAAATTTAGAGTTGCGTGATAATGGAAGTCCTCTTGACACTATACACTTAACTCTACCTCCTCTAATAAGAAAATAGCTTTATTTATCATTTCGAATGAAGAATGTAATAATCTGTCAGATGCATGAAAATAGCCATCTCAACAACTCGTCACTCCACCCAACCTGCCACCAGCCGGCTAGCATATTGGACGTGTGTTAATTAATGATATATATCGATAAATCATATACACAAAACTACTAGTAGTGACATACCATTTGTAGATGTCTAATGTTCGCATAACACAAATAACTCATACATTGATATTCCCTAAAAAAAATTCATACATTGATACATTGTTACCGTCAAGATCTGGGCATTTGATTGCATGCACTTAAATATACTGGAAATGATTTTTATTCTAAGGCAAAAAGTTTCTCTATTTTTTTACCCAAGTTTTGTTTAACAAAACTAGTAACGTCAACACTAACACCAAATAAATGCACTATTAAATGTATTTCAGGTATATCTAGCATATAAACTAATTTGATGTTTGAGATGCTTCTAAAATTAGAGAAATCTAACTCTAAACAAAAAACCTAAAAAAAATAGTACCCCCTTTGTCATAAAATGATTATGATTCTCGTATGTTAACAAGTTAATTAATTTTAAATTTGATTAGGTATATAAAAGTGCAATAATATTTATGAGCATATTAGGCATCATTTTATTGATATTGGAATATACTCTCTGTCCACCCCCCCCCCCCACCCCCCTCCAAAAAATACAATTCTAGGATTTAAAATTTATCCTAAAATAAGTGCATTTCTAGATATGTTACACCTAGTTCGAGTAGGCCTTTTAACTTTCTCTTTACTTCCAAAGTGCAATAACTTTGGTAGAGGTAAATACGTAACTTTTACGTTGCATTGATCTTCTCTAAAAATTTTAGAAGTGCACTTATTTTGGGATAGAAGAAGTATTTTATAAATCTATTCAAAAATATAAATATTGCCATGTTCGTTTCGTTGAAATTTGGCTGATGGAATTGTTCCTTCGCTAAAAAATTCTACTAAAACTGTGCTGAAGAACAGGGCGAATCCAGTAAACCTAGGCCACGTTTAGATTGCAAAAAATTTCAACCCGATGAATAGTACCAATTTCGTCTTATTTGACAAATATTGTCTAATCGTGGACCAAATAGGCTCAAAAGCTTCATCTCGTGATTTCCAACTAAACTGTGTAATTAGTTATTTTTTATCTATATTTAATACTCCATGCAAGCGGCTAAAAATTGATGTGATGGAGAGAGAGTGAAAAAATTCTAATTTTTGGGTGCATCTAAACGAGGCCCTACTCAAGTTTGACTAGTTTAGCTTAGGTCTTTTTTTTGAACGGTGCTTAGGTCATTTTTTCCGTAACTACTCCATCTATCTCTAAATATCTGTCGTTTTTGTTTCAAAAACAACTTTGACTAAATATATATTAAAAGTATTAATATTTATGTATATAATTAGTAGTATCATTGGAAAGATTTTTAAATCATATTTTTTAATAAATTTATTTCGAGATGTAAATATTGCAAACTTGTGGCACGCATGGTACATGCCAGTACGAAGCAAGTAAAAAAACGGCGCAAGTGAAAACAGATGAGGTGTCCAGTGCAGACGCGTAGTACTACTAGTACAGTACTGTAGGTTACAGCATCGCACATGGTATTGGTAGCCGTGTGCATCACCCACACTACACATGATGGCAGCATGGCACCGGGCCCAGGCGCGGCGCGGCCATGTGTCCTTGGCTTGCCTACCTGGCCGTGCCGGGTGTTGGCGTGTTGCAGTTGCAGCCATGCCGAGGACGAGGAGGGAGGAGGCGTGGCGTGCCGGAACGGAAGGCCCGGACTACAGCCACAGGTCCACAGCCTTCCAGCCGTCGTCCCGCAGCCGGCGGCCGGTGCGGTGTGGAGGTGAGAAGGTCGTCTCATCTCGTGGTCCGTGCACCGCCGCAGGCCTGAACGCTGAACCTGAACCTGACTCGCCCATCACCATGCCATGCAGCAGCGTCCGGTGCGGTGACCTGACCACGGGTTGGGTTGGCTTGACGAAATAAAAAAACTAATTGTATAGTTTGCGTGAAAATTACGAAACGAACTTTCGAGACTAATTAGTCTATGATTTGACACTAAAGTCCTACAGTGACACTTTTGCTAATGACGGATTAATTAGTCTTAATAAATTTATCTCGCTGTTTCTAGGCTAGCTGTGCAATTAGTTTTTTTAGTATCCAAAAATCTCTTCCGACGTTGCACGAAACATTCGATGTGATATTTTCGTCAAAAACAAGAGAGGCCCGGAAGGGGCAGCAGCTGCAAGGCAAGCCACTGCGGCTGCGCGGTGCGCAGGCTAGGCAAGGCAGGCAGGCAGCGCGCGAGCCAAGGCGCACGCACGCATGCAAGTGCTCTGACCTTGACCGCCTTCAGAGAGTGGAGAGTGGAGTGCGTCCGCTGTCCTTGGGCCTTGACCTTGCCTTCCCTAAGAGTATAGGAGTACTCGTGTCGTGTCACGGTCACCTCCTCTTCTCCGATCTCGAGTGATGCAGCATGCCCGGCCATGTTTAGTTTTCAAAATTTTTTTTGAAAAACACTGTAGCACTTTCGTTTGTATTTGACAAACTTTGTTCAATCATGGATTAACTAGGCTCAAAAGATTCGTCTCGACATTTACAGATAAACTGTGCAATTAGTTATTTTTTTACCTGTATTTAATGCTCCATACATATACTGGCATATGTGATGTGACGGGAAATCTTGAAAACTTTTTGCATTTTAGGTCTTGTTTAGATGCACCCAAAAGTTAGAATTTTTTCATTCTCTCTCCATCACATCAATTTTTAGCCGCTTGCATGGAGTATTAAATGTAGGTAAAAAAAATAACTAATTACACAGTTTAGTTGGAAATCACGAGATGAATCTTTTGAGCCTAGTTGTTCCACGATTAGACAATATTTGCCAAATAAGACGAAAGTGGTACTATTCATCAGGTTGAAAAAAAATTGCAAATTAAACATGGCCTTGGAGTGAACTAAACAAGACCCGCCAGCGCAGAGCTACCGCTACAGTAGTCGGTATGGGCGTAGTACGGCCGAGCAGACCCAGCGAGCAACGGACGGAATACAGTAGGAACGGTCTCCGGTCTCCCGTCCACGCCACCATGACGCCATTTGTCGCCCCCTTAAAAGGGTCAAGATTGATTTTAGCAGGGTTAGTAATACAATATTTATTGATTAAAAAGAATTTCTTGGGGGTCATCACAAGGCCTCACTAGCGCTAACTCCCGTTCCCTTCCTACCCATGTGCCACATCCATCGCCATCGCGCTCAAATCCGGTTGCCACCTCCCACATCCCTGACGGCCGGTTGAGCCCCCTACCCACTCACCTCCCTCGCACATCTTCCCCCATTTTTCTCGGCACATTGAGGAGGCTAGGCGAAAGCTTATGTCTTGGAGTTTTCCTTAAACCAGACACCATAGCTTGACCACGTCGTCCTCGATGGTGGTCTGCCCAAGCTCAATGTGCCCTACATGCCTTCCCGACTCCGGTTCGTCTGAGATCAACCTTCCATGCATGCCCTCCTCAACTCTGATTTGCCTAAGCTCGACCGCTAGTTGTCATGCCTGTCTCCAACGACAGGGCTCCCTCCTCGACGGCTCTCCACTCGCGCTTGCCCTCCTTGTTCTTCGTCTTATTGCCAAGGATCAACCTTCCGATGCCTCGAGATTCACCCTCACCGACCACATCCACTGTCGTCATGCTCGCGCTCACTTCCTCTGTCTGCCCTAACCGTGTCCGCAGCTACCTTGCCCATTACGATGTTCTTTACCCTGTTCCGACCTCTCTGATGCCAAGAAAGAGGAGGAAGGCGAGAGCAAAAGCGAGTGAACAGTGTAGGAGCTAGAGATTTTGATAATTGCAAGCCTTTCAAGATTTGGCACTCATATCACAATGACATGTGGGGTCAACCTGAGTCATTGACATGTGTGTCGGGATGTCAGATTTTGAATGACTCACGAGTTGTATGTCAATTTTAGAAATTTCTCAGGAGCGACCAAGGAGAGACAAGGTGAGATGTGGATGCACAAAACAATAAAAAATAGTGTTGTCAATGACAAACATGTCCAACGTGTTATAAGAAAAAAAAAAGGCCCTTTGAAGTTGCTCTAAACGCACCATTGGCCAACGTTCAAGTTAACTTGGCTATGCTCAAAATGCCGACCAAGCCGACTCAGCCGAGAAGGGAGAAGCAGTGGCAGAAACCGTCCGAGGGGTGGATCAAGGTGAACACAGATGCTGCGTTTGATGAGGCTACTGCTACGGGCAACAGCGGGGTAGTGATCCGTGACTACAATGAGTGGTGCTTGCTAGCGCGGCGCTCTGGTTTGATCATATGCCGGAGCGCGCCCTTTTTTGGCTAGACTATATCCCGGAGTGGTTGTCGGGTATAGCTACTGCTGATTGTACTCCTGTCGTTGATTAATGAAGCTCTGTATTGCTCAAAAAAAACGTTCAAGTTAACTAACTTGTCATTAAAAGATGGTTGTCAAAGGTTGATTGTGGTTGCGCACCGATTATTTCTAATAAAGTATTAATAAAAGTGATTGAAAATAAAATCCGGATGTGAATTAAAAAATAAATATAAAGTTTAAAGCCCCTTGTAATGCAAGAATTTTGCAGAAATCAATTCAATGTTATAGTAAAAACGCAAGAAACAGGAAAAAAAATCCTCATGTTTCAAAGGGTCATAAACCACAGGAAGCACACCACCGTCCACAGCACCGATCATGCAAACTGGGAGTTGCAATTTCCAATTTGCAAGGGTATTGGGTGCACTTTACAAGATGTAGCAGGAAGGGACGGCATTTGGAACAGGTGACCTCAAAATACAGTACAGAGTGCGAGAACTAGACCATACCGAAACATAGGAATAAAAGGTGCAGGGCGCCACATGCTTCAGTGAGATTAAAGAAAAACTCCAGCATTTAACTCATAATAATATGATACGGAGTATGTGATTGTCTAAGCCCAACAGCATGGCACCGGCTGCAAGGTTCCAAAAGACTGAACTCAACTGTCGAGGGAATCTTGGGCCTGATGCAAGTTTGGGCAGCCAGGACTCCTTCATGGGCTTTAACGAGTGCATCTTTGGACATCATGATGCATTTGCCAGTTCTGCTTATAGAGCGAGCATCCAGGGTGACCATTGGTGGTGTCCAACGTCAGGCACTCCAGTGAAGTTGCAGATCTGAGGATTTGGCATGTTAGCTCGGCTACAGTCTTGGCAGCGACGAATTTGATGATCTTCACATGCTTGAGTCTGGAATGATGGTGCCCTGGAATCACCCGCAGATCTGAGGGATCGTCAAAAACTGTGACGTGTGCCTTGGTGACTTCCCGGATTACCTAATAAACATGGAAAAAAACAGACTTAATTGAATCAACGATTCCAAACTTGAATTGTTAATTATTATACCTTATATTAATGACAAATATGAAATATTTTTGCAGGATAGGAAGAACGGTGACTTGCCTCCAAGATGAAAGTCTCCAATGAAGGAGCAGCATCAAGAAAAGAAACTAGAGACATATAATCAAAGGTCAGTCCACCAACGGCAATGCTCAAGTACTTGAGGTGGAGGAACTTGCTAGGCACCATTGGTACTTTATCCACCTTCAGAAAAACATGTCAAAGTTTTATTGCATCCTATGTAATATATGGCTGCTGTATATATACCATCATGTGCGTAAGTGTAATCTGTACTCAAGACTTACCTCATCGTCAGAGCGTATGGTAAGAGCTTCAAGATTGGGCATGACGGATGGAAGATCAGCACGGGCATAAAAGGCGAGACTGCAATAGTAGTGCGTGTCTAATATCTTAATACAGCTTGTGTTTTCAAGTGAGAGTGGAATTCAGAGGTCACCTACAAACTTAACACTGGAGAGATTTGGAGCTTTGCTCTCTATTGCTCGAAGACGAATGGAGCAACACACCACATCCAGGTAATTGAGTTGCTGCAGGCACGGTATCTTCAGACAAACTATGCTGTCACAATACCTGAGTTCGAACCGCTCTAAAGAAGGAGAACTGGAAAGAAGGCACCATATCTCATCAGCCTTAATACGAACATAAGTTAGGTTTAGTGTTGTCAAGCTTGTCAAGCAGCCAAGTCTGACTGTGGGATGAAATTGACAGCTTGCAAGAGAGAGATAGCGAAGTGTGCCTCTAGTTCCACCAGATAAAAGTGAGCATGGGAAGTTGTAGTTTCCATACATTGTGAGAATAAGGTCCAACTCTTCAATTCCTGGTTTAACAACAACCTGAAGGAAACTGTCCAGGCGATCAAGATGACAGGGATCCTTATCGTAAACTGAATGAACATCCAATCTGAATACCTTCAAGCCAATGCCTGAGTGTTTTTTCAGAATGCTGTCAACTCTGCTGTTGAAATCTGCTATTCCATCCTTTTGGCAAGCAATTTCATCTAAGCCCAATGTTTCTTTGCTGAAATTGAGGTTGGGATGGCATCTCCATGAACCAACAAAGGCCCGAGACACACAGGCAACTTTGGCAGCATCTCGCATTGGCATTAGGGAATGTATGTATTAGTCACATAAAACGGGTTCACCACCTTCGACCCTCGACCCGGGTTCGTCGACCCCGACCCGGGTTCATAGGTTCATTTTCGACTCAAAGTGTAAGTCTCTCGCAATTAACGTACCACGTACCACGACCCCGTACCTCGACCCCATCGACCCAAAAACTTTGTGACTATGGTATGTAACACCAGATGTCCTACATGAGCATGCATGAGAGAAATTTCAACATTTTTGCCAACCCACATGCACGGGATATACATTTATTGAAAAATAATATCCTAGAACCGAGTTAATGCAGCAAAGAAACATACATACTCTCTTCATCCGAAAATAACTGACGTTTGAGGTCTGTCCTAACTCCTAAGTCAAACCATTTCAAATTTGGGGAGGGATGGAGGGCTTGGATGGTTAGCTACACCAGCCTTTAAGTAGGCAACCGAAGCCATGGTGCCACTCTCGCTAGGATTTCGAGGGTAGGCACCAGCCAGGTGTATCAAAGAGAGAATCTGGTCCCTAAGCGTTCTTATAACGCAAGGGCCTAACCTAGCCTCTGCTCCCTTATGAAACCATTTCAAATTTGACTAAGTTCATACAAAAATTACTAATGTTTATGATACCACATAAGTGTAAGTTTCAGATTGGTAGCAAAAAGTACATCTAAATATAGGAAAATCAGAATATAATATCTTTAGCATCTGTATTGCTAAATACATAATAGAAACCTTAGCTACTCAGATGAGGAGATAATAAATCAAATATCCCAGATCAAAGGACAAACTGTTCACAAATTTTAGATGATGGCTGTCAAATCACATTGGGTGTTCTAGTAAGCTAGAGACAATATGAATATTGTTCACAAGTGATTGTCTTTAAGAAAATCTACCGGCTTTAAGAAATGCTAACAATTTATGGACTGGAGGCCTAATGATAATTTGAAACATTATCACTTTAAAGAGACATATTATGGCTGCTTTTAATCTGGACAAGGTTCTAAAAGTCACTAAATGGTACCCAACCATTCGCTCCACCTCCACCTAGTAGTCATTATTCAGTATTACAAGGCCATTATGCTTATGCAGCCTAACTGCTGATTATGTGGCAGCAAGTAAAGTCAATCCTTTGAACACTGCTAAGTATTCGTGTTTTTGGAACATTGGTCTGGAGAAAGATTGAGATGGATATGCCAAAGTGTTCTTAAGAGTTGACTAAATCTTAATCTTCACAAATTAGGAGTTGTATGAAACAACATCAGTAGCCATTATCAGTAGAATTAAACAGTCGGACTCAGGACAGTAGCAAGAGCTGAATAGAATATTTACCCATCTATATGGCATTGGGGATGTAACCTTCTTTGGCAATTGTGTATGGATTAGGGGTATTCTAGTAAAAAAATGATTTTGAGACACAAGCTATCATGTCCCAGATACGGAGAAGACTAGAGACAAGTTGCATGTCCAAGGTTTTTGTAGGCATAAAACACCAGGATAACGAAAGTACTAGGCTACAGCAATCACAGTACAACAAGCACAGGTGGGAGATGACTCCAGTAAGTCAACTCTGAGCCTGAAACAAAATTGGAGTGGGGGGGGATGTCTAAGATTCATGACAGAACTCTCTGAAGGTGAGTTAAAATCTAATAAAACAGTTGACATAATCCAGAAACAGAACTACTAAACCAGTAGTGCTACAGAAGACTTTCACGCAAAAAGATTGGTTGTCCATAAACTTTTATTCAGCTAGTATAGGTCTACAGGCACCAATTTGTACTGTTCAAGTAGCCACATTGCTATTCTACCTGCAACAGTGAATATCAACAAAATTCTACGCCATACCTCTGGAAGGTTTGGTCCTGAATATCCCTTTATTTGACTATCAAGTGGATTCTCATCTTGCTGAGAGGTTGAGCCCTTTCTTTTAGTCTGTGAACCAGTCCTTCCGTCTGCATCACATCATGCGAGGTCATGAAAAATGGTCATTAAAAGAATCAGCAGAGGAAAACAACGAACTCCTGAATATTTTAAGGAAATATTTGAACTCCTGACTATGTTTTTGCTGTAAATATTAACTACTTAGATCAACTTTCAACATCCTGGGATATCCGTAATGGATGGTCTGTTACCTCACCTTTTGTGTAAGTACTAAGACTAGGGTACCACTCTGTATTTTTTTTTCCTTTTGCTGTAAATATTAGTAATGTGAATTTACGCCGTAAAACTTAGATTATTAAATCATTTGTCTTGAACACTGTAATTCATATAGTATCACATACAGCATGCAAAGTGAATTTTGCTGTGTAATCGGTTTCCTATATACTATATACTGATGTGTAATCTGTCTATTTTATATATGTCAGGGGAATTTCTCCTTGGATAAGCCACTCTGGTGGTGAAGAACTAAAAGCACGCGATGCCTTTCAGCCCCACCAGATCTGTGTGAGCCAATTAAGGATTATGCTAGACAAGAAGAAAATATGACTTAACTAATTTTCTCTAAAAAAAATATGACTTAACTAATTCAGGCCTGCACAAACTGACAGAAACAGAAATCCACTTGGATAACAAATTCGAACTCAATATTAATCTGAGGCTTCTTTATCATTCAGGTTTCTCATTTAATATTCTCCCCATCTACTAAACAGCAGCTAAACTAAATCTCTCCAATTTTAACACCGATGGAAATGGAATGGTCTTGTCCCCTCACAATTGGCCTCAGAATATCAGCTATACTCCAATGGGCACAGCAAAATCTGACGACGGCATACAAATCCAATGGGCTAGTCCGCTTAAGGAGGGGGCGCTGTTTTTGTATCTATATATAGGCCCTGTTCGGCAGGCTGTTTTTTGGCTTATAAGCCGGCTGTGGCTGATTTGCTGTGAGAGAAAAACACTGTTCCACGGCTGATAAGCCGTGCTGATAAGCTCAGCCGAACAGGGGATAGTAAACGAACGAAAAACAGCAGACGCAGTGTTTTTCATATGAAAAAAAATCATAGAGCGACGAAGCCTCGCTTCGTACAGTGTAACTAACTAGCACCTTGTTAGAAATTTGAATCTGGACTACTGTAGCACGTTTGTTTGTATTTGGTAATTAATGTCTGATCATAGACTAATTAGGCTCAAAAGATTCGTTTCGCAAATTACAGACTGTGTAATTAGTTATTTTTTTACCTACATTTAGTGTTCCATGCATGCGTCTAAAGATTCGATGTGATGGAGAAAGAGTGAAAAATTTTTAACTTTAACCCTCAACTAAACAAGGCCTAGATGAGCGTTTCGCATCTATAAATAAATCACAGAAAATTACAGGGAGAATGGAGAGGCGGCCTACTGCGGGTTTGGATTTGGCGACGCCGCCGCAGACGCGGCTTGAACATGAGCGGACTCAGATTCAGCATCCCCGTTGCGCGACGGCGGCTCGGATCGACTGGGAAAATCCAAGGGCTGCTCTCCTGTTGCGCCGCCTGTCTCTCACTGTGTGTATGTATCCATCTCTCCGTACAGGGAAGGGATCCCACGCTCGGCGCCGCTCTCTGTCGCGCCGCCGCAGCCCGAACACCAGCACAGCAGCGGCCCACCACCGTTCACGTGAGTGCCGTCTTCGAGAATCAGAGTGGCGAAATAGACACGGAAAGGGACTGCACGGTAGGAGCTGCGCTGCGCAGAAGGTTTATCACGTTTTACAGAAGTAGATAGCGAGACAAACCGAGTGGTGCAAATAATTGCGTGAATATTGCGTTTAACAGTGATATACTAGATACGTAAACAAGTTCGGTATGGGCAGTCATCTACTCCCTCCATCCAAAAATAAATAACCACGGATGCATACAAATGATAACTGCTAAATCCAAGACATATCCTCTGGGGAAGAAAAGGAGACGAGGTTACAGTATCTTTTATCAACATCCTTAATTTATCTAAAAATTTCCGGAAACTCATTTATTATGGGATGGATGGAGAGAGATACATGAAATGTCATTAGCAGTTGCTAATGAGTAATGATAGGGATAACCATTTTTATCATAATAATTCTTAATGCCACACAGTACTCCCTCCATCCCCTAATAGCATACATCTCACACTTCGAGTAGTCAACAACTAATCTTAAGTTTGACTAAACATATATAAAAACACTAATATTTATGATATCAAATAAAACATCATTAATATAGTAAACCTAATTAGAGATACAAATGTTAATACTATTTTTATGTCCAGTCGAATTTGAGATTAGTTAACTACTCGAAGTGTGAGATATGTATTCATTTTAGGATGGAGGGAGTACTTTAGATAATTTTAAGGATATGAATATCCAACTTCGGATGGAGTCCTACATGGAACTCTCATACAAGTTTAGATATCTATTGCGAACTGATTAGCAAGTTTGGGATTTAGACTTGCTATTTTAGAGATTCGGGGGGCCCTCTCATCACCATCACCACAACCCTGCCCTTCCTTAACATTCACCCCCCCTCTTTCTTCCCTTCAACCTTTCTTACAGTGTTGCACGGCCCTCCTCACCTCGATCACCATCCTAGCCACTGATATGACCTTATTGCCCACCTTCCATCGTCATCCTAGCTACAAGTGACCTCACTTGCCACCTTCCACCGCCACTGCCACAACCTCACCTTTTTCTTAATGTTGTGCTCGGTCACCCCCCACAGTCTTCCCTACACGCCAGACGCCCAGCGTCGCCCGTTTGTTGACGCCCCCGTCACCTTGCTCGCTTCTAGCTTATCGAACCTCCATCACCACTGGACCGGCCGCTCGTCTCAGCCATCCCTCTAGACCCATCGGTCATTGGAGCCCCAAAACCCCAAATCCGAAACCCTAATCCTAGTTGCTTTGTTGCTGCTAGCCTCGGTCACCGGTTTAACCCAATCGCATGTTAACATGTGTTGCCGTGAGCTGCTCACTGTCGCTACGCACGCGTGATGTATAAAGAGCTTCTTGGTAGGCGAGGGTGGGTGGAGTGTTGACGTAATGCAAAAAGCACAACCACGAAAACAATAATGCTATAGGAAACTGCCGCACAAAAAAATGATGGCCTTAACACTATCGATAATGATAAGCTGCGGATGTCCGTTCGTCCGGACCCTGACCCACCCGTGTCTGCAAGTACCATCCGCATGCGTGCCTTGGAAAATATCAGCCACCGCTCCTCTCTTTTGTCCGCATGCGTGCCTTGGAAAATATCAGCCAACACTCCTCTCTCATGCCTCCGCTTTCTCTGTCTCTCTCGTGTGCCTACAGCACTACTCCCTCCATCTCTCTCACTGCGGTGCGGACGAGCATCCCGGTGCGGTGGCCTCGGCGTGGCCTCAGCACGAGCGAGCCACAACACGGAGGCCCGAGTGGCCCTCGACATGGCGGCGCAATGGCGCTGACAGCCCCAGTCATGGGCAGACCAGCGTGGCAGGGCCGGCACGAGTAGCTCCCCGGCGGATCTGGCTCCCTCTCCCAGTCGTGCGGGCGCTACCTCCTTGCCTCGTCGCGCAACCACTGCCGCTAGCCCGCCACCTACAAGAGTAGCGGGGCCGCTGCCTACAAGCATCGTCGGCCCGCTACCTCCGGTGAACTCCACATGCCGGCGAGCCTCCATTCTCCCGAACAACAAGGAGATGTTGCGCTACACTCAAAGTGCATGTTGCAAGCGTATGTTTTAAGTGTTTTAGATATTTCAGAGGTATGTTGCAAGTGCTTCATATGGATGTTGTAAAAGTAGATCATATGTTGTAGGTGTTTCAGATAAATGGTGCTAAGTGTTTGTTCAAAATGTTTCGTCTGTTTCAGATGTATGTTGCAAGCATTTTGATCTGGATGTTTTATATGCTTCACACATATGAGTATGTTCTAAATGTTTCATCTATTTTCAGTTTTATGTTGCAACAAGTGTTTTCATATTGCAAGTTGAAAGTGTTTTTATCTGGATGTTGCTTATGTTGCAGTGGCTATACAAGTATGTTGCAATTGTATATTTAATGTTTTAGCTGTTTCAGACGTATGTTACAAGTGTTTTATTTGGATGTTGCATATGTTGTAGTGGCTATACACATATGTTGCAAACTTATGTTTTAAATGTTTCACCTATTTCAAATGTATTTTGTAGCAAATGCTTCATGTTGCAAGTGTTTTCATTAACAGACGAGATAATCGAGCACAGGCAGAGGAGGTCCCAATGTGCGGGGGAGGTCCGCACGTCCATGCACACCAGCAGGCACGGGCGCGCAGCAGCACGCGAGCAGTAGGTGCAGGTATAGATGTCCAACGGGTCGGCATGCCATGCTAGCAGCATGGCACGCGCTCATGCTAGTCACGGCCCGGAGGGCGTTGGGCTAGCACGGCACATCGTGCCTCTCGTGCTATGCCTCTTAGGGGGCCACGGGCCTGGCCTTCGGCCCGGCACGGCACCATGGGCTGATTTTTTGGCTTGGCCGGTCCAATGAGCATGGCACATCCACGTGTCGGCCAGCCCGTGGCCCGCAAAATGCAGGCAGAGAGAGGGAGAAGGGGACGGGATGAGACGGTGGCGTTGGCAGAGATGCCACCGTCCTCTGGCAGGGTCGTGGCGCCTCCGCGCGCCTCGCCGTGAACCACTCCTCTTCTTCGGCGTCGCGGCGGTTCTGCAGCGTTGTCCGCACTCGTGCGAGGGGAACAGGCGTCCGCATTTGCGCTCGCAGCCGTCTGCCGACGAGCAGAGTGGGCAGAGCAGGGGGCGGAGTGGCAAAGCTCGGGGAGTCGGGGCAGAGTTCGGGGCTCAGGGAGTCCGCGAGATGCGAGAGAAAGGACGGAGACTCCGCGTCCACGAGCGCCCCGCAAAGCCACGACTCTGCGACTGAGACTACGAGAGAAGAGTGCGGGCGTGCGACGCAGGGGGGGCCAGGAGGGAGACGTAGATAGGGCTTTAGGGGGGTGGGGTGGGAGGAGGGAGCGTGGGCCTTTAGCAGGCCAAAGCTGGCACCGGGCCTCCACTAAATTGCGGGTCGTGCCGTGCTAGCCCTACGTGCCTAGGGTGCAGCCCAGGCACAGCCTGCTCCTCTAGCCCGGATGCGCTTGCCACTGGGTCGTGCCGAGCCAAAAATACATGCTTCGTGCGGGCACTCAGCGGTAGCATAGCAACAAAGCGAGCAGCAGACGTGAGTAGCATGCGAAGTACGCGAGCCGCATGTGGGGTGGGCGTGGACGTCCGAATGGATGCTAGCGTCGGAACGTCCGGCCGCTCGCCACACCCTAGCACTATTCCAACTACAATGCGCAAAAGAACGATGAACCACTCGGTCACGTTCACATGCCTACGTCACAAAAGCTAAAGTTTATTCGGTGGCAGGGATCGGATCGGAGGTGCAGTGTCGTGTCGGAGACTCGGAGCATGGGGGGCCATGGACGTGGTCGTCACCGGCACGGCGGCACGGCACCGTACGAGAGGTGGACCATGCATGAGCATCTCTCCTTTGATCTTGAGACTACAATTAGTCCATTCAGTGCATGGCATCGCATTCACGAATTGACTCGGTGCAGGCGATCGACGCAGTGCGTCAGCGGCAGTGCCAGGCAGCGAGGTGGCGTCCGCCACAGTCACCATGCATGGTCAAGCTAGGCCGTCGATGGCGGCGGCGCCACAGCAGACCGCGCAAGGCGTACACGAAGCGCGCGACGCGACGGGGAGAGGAGGCCGAGTCTACAGACGCAACCCGTGCCTCCACTGCTAGTAAACCGGCGCCGGCCACCGGCCACGAGCTGCGCGCGCGCAACGCCGGAGAGGGGAGAGCCCGGTGACGGACTGACGGTGAGGGACGGCGCTGACGAGGCGGTGATCGCGCCTGCTGCGAGGAACGCTGGTGACTGCGGACATCTTTTATGCATTATATATGTTGGTTTTGTCACGGTTCACGCCGGCGGCTGCGAACCGGGAACACTCGCTGGCGGCGGCGAGATGTCCAGTATAGAATAAAATAAATCAATCATTCGGTAACCCATAAAGTTTACGATGTTGGGTATTTGATCGGCTAAAAAAACTGCGCACGACACGACATTGGGGCATCACCATCTTATATGATTTGCTGAAATTGAAAAAAAAAACATGCAGATAACCAGATACATGTACTGTTTGACTGTTTCAGCAAGCGTTTTTCAGACAAAAGTTGCAAATGTTCTTGTTCCGAGCAGGCGAGGCGAGAGCACCTCTGGGAGAGCTATATATAGGAGGCAGAGTGTTATCTTGCTGAAGCTGCTCTTACTCCAAGGTGTTAGACTTCACTTGAGTCTTGAGGCAGTGATAATGTCGTGAGCTGACGCCATCAAGCTCCATTGCAGCCTCGTCTTCAGTGAGTCAAAACGGAAGCCTGAACATTGTTCAGGCATTCTGTTCTGACGAACTAGACTAGGAGGAACCATGATTCGCTGTCAGCGTCAGGCATCAGCTCCTGATGCAGCCTTTCCATTCAGAGTCCCGGAACCATGCTGATGGGGATGGCTGATGAATCGTTCAGGAAAGTGAACAGACCAAGAGAGGAAACGGAGGAGCTGATGATTTGGGGCTTCTCCTAGCTCTGCTACAGTACCGCTACAATGCCGGCGCCAGGGGACGCGCCTAGCCGAAGCGAGAAAAAAGAAGAGTAGAGAGAGGACTGCCGATTAAGGCCCAACTCGATCTGGTTGACTGACTGGCATGAGGTCTTCGCTTTGTACTTGTGAATAAAATCACAGCAGGCAGACTCATTTTTCAGCATATCCAACTTCATTCATTCCCAAATCCCAATACTAAGAGGAGAGGAGAGCAGCCAGCCCCGCTAGGCACAGGCACACAACTTACAGCTCTAGCAAGCCAAAACTGAAAACCCTGAATACTTCTTATGATTCAGGACTGCAGCCAGCCCCGCGGGGAACAATGATGAAACATTATTCGCCATCAACAACTGCTGCTGCTTGAGGCACTTGTTCCATTCACTGAACTGAACCTCGGATTCGTTTCTCAGAATGACCAACTTCGTTCCCAGGAGGAGAATGGTAGAAGGAACGGAATGCACATTTCTGGATTTCATCACAAACGGAATGCACATCAGGTAGGACAATGCAAGGAACAGCACTCAATGTTGGAATCGAGGATCGACGAACGATCATAGTAACATAAACAATAGACAAGAAAATTCTAGCGACGAACGTCGCGGCAACAAACGCCTGTATCTTGGCTATTATTAATGATAACACAACTCGGGACACACTTGGAACACGAGAGGAGACTCGCCAGGCGACCCACGCCTGTCGGGGCGACGAACGCCGCAGCGGCGACACAACACCGGCACTCTCTCTTTTTCTCTCGGCTCACCTCACACAATGCTTACAAGACGGCTTTATAGCCCACACCAACACAACACCCATGCAGCCTTGGCCATCAATACGCGCACGAACGCTTCATGCTGGTGATCGTGAATTCCTGGCCACGAGCCGCTGCTCTCTCCACAAGAATAGATCTCTATCTTGACCATAAACTTGGGCCATGAGCCATTGCTCTCCACAGGAATCAGTCTCCAGCCTGACCGTAGACTTGGCACGCATGCATATTCCAGCCTTCGTCGCCAAATGTCGAAGACCTGGCCAACACCGACTCGATGCACACCCGCGCATGCACACTTGCATGCAGCCGCACACACCATGACCGAACATGGCGTGGTTTATTCCAACAAACTCCCCCTAAACCACGACATCACCGTGCATCCCGCCATACAAGAGCATCGGTACGTCAACAGCGTCGCCAAACAACGCCTCCCCTTAATCTTGACTTGTCGTTGCTGGAGATTCTGCAGCCGCTGTCGTCTTCATCGCCATGGCCGCCACTACAGCCTCCCGACCTGACGCGACCACCTTTGCATGCCCCATCTCCGCACGAACGTCGCAAGCTTTCTTCTCGGCGACACACGCCGTTTTTTTGGCCGGCGACACACGCCGTGCTCTGGACCTCCATAGACCGCCACACGGTCCGGAGCTTGAGTGCCCCACCGTCGTTGATCGCCACCTCGTGCCGGCCGCCACCAGCACGAACGAATCGCACGACGAGGCTTTGGGACCTCTGTCATGCCGCCAATGACACACTCCACCACGACCGTACGTGGTGCCGACGTTGACATCTTCAGCTGGCTCTCCTCTCCCTAACCTAGGCTCTGGTACCAATTGTTGGAATCGAGGATCGACGAACGATCATAGTAACATAAACAATAGACAAGAAAATTCCGGCGACGAACGCCGCGGCAACAAACGCCTGTATCTTGGTATTATTAATGATAACACAACTCGGGATACACTTGGAACACGAGAGGAGACTCGCCAGGCGACCCACGCCTGCAGGGGCGACGAACGCCGCAGCGGCGACACAACACCGGCACTCTCTCTTTTTCTCTCGGCTCACCTCACACAATGCTTACAAGGCGGTTTTATAGCCCACACCAACACAACACCCATGCAGCCTTGGCCATCAATACGCGCACGAACGCTTCATGCTGGTGACCGTGAATTCCTGGCCATGAGCCGCTGCTCTCTCCACAAGAATAGATCTCTATCTTGACCATAAACTTGGGCCATGAGCTATTGCTCTCCACAGGAATCAGTCTCCAGCCTGACCGTAGACTTGACACGCATGCATATTCCAGCCTTCGTCGCCGAACGTCGAAGACCTGGCCAACACCGACTCGATGCACACCCGCGCATGCACACTTGCATGCAGTCGCACACACCATAACCAAACATGGCGTGGTTTATTCCAACACTCAACAGCTTCAAACAAGCTCAATATAACCTGGATCTAATGATAAGCTAAAAAACTAAAAGGAAAACTCCTGCTTTAAAAACACAAAACTTGAAGGCCAGCAAATGAAGGTCTCGCTGATGCAAAAGGAGCCATCCTACAAGAGATTATAGATCTCATGTTTGCTATTTACTATTACTTCTACCCAGTTTTCCCTTGGCCGAGAACCTCTGACATGAGCACCATAGGTTGTCATGCACTAGATCCAGCTGCACTTGGTTCCTCTTCCGCACCTAAAGAGGCTGCCTCCAATGCTGCAACAATTTACAAATTTTGAGAAAATCAGCTGATTAAGTAATCAAATTTGCCTTCGATGAACAATTATTCCTCACCAACCAAACAAAGTAATTTATTATTCAACAGCCACACTTGCACAAACTGATTCAGATAATTATGTCCTAGAATTTAGCACCGATATCACTATCCATTGACAGATGAGGGCTATAGATGAACAGGATTAAAGATAGGGAAGAAGCATAAGTGTAGAAGCTCATCAAAGTAAATACATTTTTATTGTCTCTCTTGCTGCATACCTTTTGGCTAAGGCTAAGCTGTCAGGCTTACCATGAGAGCATTACTTAAGGTAAGACAATAAGTTTCTAAAGGCATACCTAATCAATTTCAAAGATTGTCGATAATGGAAGATTTAGGTAAGATCAACCCAGGTAGATATAAGATTGTGGTATTGCAATTTCATAAATTCAATATTGTTGAGTCTATCGTGCCATGGTAGTAACTGAATTATTACTTGTTCAGAATATTGCAAAACCAAGAACCAAGTAAAGTCATAATACCTGGACTGTAGAAGCGCATGTATGGAAAGACGGTTCCGATTTCTATACCTGCTTCTTCACCATATAGGTCTTCAGATCAACTGTGTAGAGTGTGCCATTCACCGTCACGAAAACAATACCGAGACCATCTGCGAAACCGACCACAGAAGCATGAGGAATAAAAACGGGACGAACATCGAGCTGCGTCCCAAGATCAATGGCTTTGAATTGTGTCCATCCTCAACCAGATGCAGAGTGTGCCTTTACATAGAGTGACAAGTCTCAGCCCACCGTCGTCCGTTGTTGTGAGCACGGTACTCTGCAAACGGTGGCATAGGATTGGAAGCTCAATCCACGACTTCTCGTGAAGTTCCAAATCGTACTTCCTGCGACTCCCATGAGCGGCGTGAGCCCTGAAGTGGTGCGCCGCGCCCGCGAACCGTTCGACGGAATGCGCGCCCCCACGTGTCTGAATGCGCCCAGCCGCTGGTGCTCATCGCCGGCCACGCCGAGTCGGGAACTGGGGCAATGGAGCGACCTCACGCTGGGTCCAAGGATTCGCCGGCGAAGCCCGCTGGAACTCTGACTGAAGGTGACGGGCACGGTGGTTCGTGCCCACTAGTTCAGATGAGGAATTCAGGATTCATGCCAATTTGGCGTCCATGCCGTGCGGCTCAGAGGCTTCGTCGGCACTGTTTAATCAGGTAATTACTGGGACAAAAGCATTGCAAGGTTCGGACATGAATTTTACCTCTGAATGAATGGTGCCTGTTTCATTGCAAAAACAGTAGCTGAGTTTTTTTTTCTTCTTATAGATATTACTAGAGTGCATATGGTTCTCCAGTAGGATTTGGGGACCCTGCTCTCATTGCTTCGTTTAACAATTTCAGAACACAAAGTACCGTATTATAACCTGATGAAGGTCTCCAGCATCTTCTTCATTAGTAGCTGGCAGAGTACACATTATTCTGGATGTGAAACCTATCTTGCAACCAGGAAAAACAACACATTGGTAACCCCGCAGAAGTGCAGGAAAAGTTTAAACCGACAACTTCATCACCCCTAGTTCTTAGGAATACCAGGGCTCACATGTAACAGGAGAATTAAACAACTTCATCCTGATCTTCCTCACCGTGGTTCACTAACAGCATCCAGTGAATTGCTTGTGGCATGGCCATTAATTTCAACGTGCTGAGCTTACTTTGCAGCTGAATTCCTAGTCAACAATGCCCAGCTTAAAACCTCAAACACAGACTTTTTCATAGATCTTATCAAGCAGCCGGAAATAAGAAATCCTCCATGTATTATTGAACAGCAGGGCACGAGGCACCATCCACAGCCCAACGACAAATCCACATATAATACCAAGATAAAAGGACATTGGATTGAGTTCTTGCTTGCTGCTTCTGTGATTGCCATGGATAGACTTGTCATTCCAGAACCGTTATTTTGAAGAGGAGGCCGGATAGACTTGTCATTTCCAGAACAGTTCTTTTGACAAGGAGGCCCACAAATCCCACTGTTGCCAATGTACATAAGCGAAGGGTTGTCTGCGCTGAGGGTGTCGAAGTTGCCGGCCTGTGGGTATACGTCCAGACAAATTGTTGTACGACAAGTTTTTTTTTCTCGAAAGGCAGCCAAAAGCTTTGGCTGGATTTTTATTAGACGAAAAAAGGAAAAACAAAAGAGAAATACCAGAGTCACCAGACTCCACTGCCCCTCCGTACAGCCACTAGAAACAGGAAAAAAAGAGAAGACCACTCACGCTACAGACCCCGGTCTAGCACCACTAAGACCTGAAACACCTGTTAGACCCAAAAAAAGAACAGACTCCTAGAAGGAGCAAAGAAAAACAAGCCGAAAGCAAAGTCAGACGAACATTTAAAGAAACGGAGCTACTACTGAATGTACGACAAGTTCAAGTAGCTTAGGATTGTCAAATCAGATAAGCTCGCTGGAATTTTGCCAAAAAAATCTTGTTCTTAGAGACGTCGAGTGATTCCAGTGACTGCATTGCTCCTTGTTAGGTATTTTTCCACTCATGCAGTTTGATGACAAGTTCAAATTTATTAAGGCATCGAGGGAAGTGATTGCTGGGAGGGTTTCACCAGTTAGGGAGTTGCCTGATAAATCAATGCTCACAAAATATTCTAATCCATTGTCATATTTAAGTTGCTGCCCTTTTATTATTATCAACATGATGTCTTTGAATTGATTTTTTCCACTGGTATAGCCAACTTCATTTCCAGATCGATATGGATACAATTCTAGAGGTAGCTTACCCTTCAGGGTCATACCAGTTAGGTTTGACAGATGCCAAGGTATAGCACCAGATATGTTGTTGCTCGATAGATCCAAGTAGTTAAGATTTGTAATTTCTATTGGAATGTTCCCAGAAAATATATTATGGCTTAGTCATAGAAACTGTAATTTTTTCAGCTCCACAATCCAAGCTTCCAAAGAATTTGTTCCTTCCAAGATCTAAGAACCCAAGATTAGTGCAGGTCCTAAAAAATGCAGGGAAATACCTGACAAACTGTTATTGTTTAGTTGCAGGAAACCTATGGATTCCAATTCAAAACAAGAGGAAATTTCCCCTCTAATAAAGCATTACTTGACAAATCAAAAGCATGCAAACTTTTCAATGTGCAAAAAGATTCTGGAATGCTGCCACCAATTTGGTTTGAGAACATAAGCAATACCGTGAGTTGTGGAGCTTCAAATGATGGTAATGGTCCTGAAATTGAATTGTTGGAGATGTCTAATACTGTGATATTTCTTGGAAACTGTGGTATTGTTCCAGTAAGCTGGTTTGAACTGAGATTAAGCACTAGAAAGGCCATGTCACTGAAATGTGCTGGCAAGGTACCACTTAGGGTCTGTTTAGTTCCCAAATTTTTGCAAAATTTTTTCAAGATTCCTCGTCACATCGAATCTTTGGACGCATACATGAAGCATTAAATATAGATAAAAAATAAAACTAATTACAGAGTTTAGACGAAATTCATGAGACGAATCTTTTAAGCCTAATTAGACCATGATTTGACACTAATTGTCAAATAACAACAAAATGCTACAGTACCCTTTCCCAAAAAAAATTGCGAATTAAACAAGGCCTTAACTTGTTGGAGATGTCAATATTTGTTGCCAGAACGAATCAGGAATCTTGTCAACTATAGCACCGCTTGAAAGATCAAGTTCAATTATTGCAAACTGTTGCTGAAGCCAATCTGGAGACAGAGGACCCATCTGGCAAGATGCAAAATGTGCATTCCGAAGCCTGAAGGGTGGAAACCAGTCTGCATTTACTACAACCTTGAAATTATTGGAAGCCATGTTTCAATTCTTTAAGCTGATTAAACCTGCAAAATGTTCTTCAGCAAAGGCTATAGAGGCAGCGACTTACACCCTGTTCGTTTGAGCTATTCAGCCAAATCAGCAGCCATCCAGCAGTGTTTTTCTCTCACAATAAACCAGCGAACAGTACTTTCAGCCATAATAAACCAGCGAAACAAACAGGCTGTTACCTTTTCGCCAACTCGGCATATGCCCTGACATAGCACAAAAAGATTGGATAATATTATTTATTGTTTTTACACCTGTTGCCCTGTTGGAGGTCAGCCTCTGCAAAAAAGGATCCAATGAATTGGGGGCAGCCTGGGCCCAGATAAATACCAGTGAGTGCTGCATTGTCCATAGCATCCTGTAGTCTAAGAGAAAGCTCATTAATAGCAATGACAAAAAGATATGGAGAAAGTTTCAAAAAAAAAAAAGATATGGAGAAAGCGGACATCCTTGCCTGATGCCTCTACTAGCTTGAAAGAACCCATAGGAATCTCCCATTAACATTGATAGAAAACGACGTGGTGGAGATGCAAGCATGGATCAACTTTAAAAATGATCGTGAAACCCTTTAGGTTGCAACGCATCAAGCACAACGGACCACTCTTTCATATCAAAAAGCTTTAGCCAAATCAATCTTCAGCATAAAGGCTTCTTGCTGCTTTTTTAAAAATGCGCATACGAACGATGCACCACTCTGTCACGTTCACATGCATGCCTACGGGCTACGGTCACAAATTGACAAATCTAAAATTTACTTGGTGGCAGGGATCGGATCGGAGGTGTCGGAGCCTCGATCGGCGTCCATGGACGTGATCGTCACCGGCACCGGACGATCGGAGAGGTCGAGTATGAGCATCTCTCGTTTGATCTTGAGAGACTAGCTAGTTCATTCAGTTCACTCCGTACCTTAAAAGTTGAAACCTTTGCATGGCATCGCATTCACGAATTGACTGACTCGGTCTCGGTGTGCTGGCGCAGTGCGTCAGCGGCAGTGCCGGGCAGCGAGGTGGCCTCGGCCACGGTCACCGTGCGTGGTCAAGGCCGTTGATGGCGGCGGCGGCACAGCAGACCGCGCGTGGGGAACATGAAGCGCGCGACGCGACGGGGAGGAGAAGCCGAGGGCCCGAGGCTACGCAACCCGTACGTGCCTCTGCTGCCAGGAACGCTGGTGACTAAGCGCATCTTGTTTGTCACGGTTCTGCCGGCGGCAGCGAACAGGGACGCTCGCCGGCGAGATGTCCAGCGGCGAGGAGCGTTTTCATTGATCAACCACCCCAGAGGATACTTGTATGTACTATGTAACAGATTGAGAGAGCTGTACTGCATTTGTTCAAGAATGAAGATGGAAAAACAAGGCACGTACGTAGATCAACCACGCTTTCACGTTATACTACAGTCCTTAACAGTTTAACACACCAACCAACGCACGCACGCCCGCCGCACATACGCACACTCCGCCGTCGCCGTCGCCGGTGCGGGGTGCACGAGCTTGTTGGCAGCTAGCTCAGTCGGACCGCATGCGGTTGAGCTGGTTGAGCGCGGGCTGGAGGATGTTGAAGAGCACCCAGCCGATGGCGGGCGCCACGACGATGAGCAGGAGGAGGCCCCGGCTGTCGTCGGCGGGCGCCGCGGCGGCGAGCGCGGCTAGGTCCTGCGCCGACGCGGCGGCGGAGGCCTCGGGCGCGGTCGCCATACCAGCCGCCGCGGCGGCGCCGAGGCCGAGGCCGGCGACCACGGCCTGGCTGCGCATGCGGTTCAGCTGGTTCAGCGCCGGCTGCAGGATGTTGTAGAGCACCCACCCGATGGCGGGCGCCACCACGAAGAACAGCAGCTGGCCGCGGTTGTCGCTCCCGGCGTCCGCTGCCGCCACGTCCGCCACGCGCTGCGCCGCCAGCGCCGCGTCCGACGACGCCAGCGCCGAGAAGAAGGCGCCCGCCAGCGCCGCGGCCGCCGCCGGCGTGGCCGTCGACGACACGGCCAACACGGCCTTCTTGGCCTGCGCCGCCGGGACGCGCAGCGAGACGCTGCTCGCGGCGGTGCTGCTGGCGCCGCTGGTGGATGGCGCTGACCGCGCCACGATCTTGGCGGGCTTCAGCAGGGCCATCGTGGCTATGGTCGCCATGGCAGTGGCACTATGGCAGGCGGGCGTGGATGCGAGAGCGGAGATGGCGGCGGCACCGGCTGCTGCTGGCGGCGGATGTGAGGTGTGGTGGGTGCGCAGTGCAATGGCGAGCTAGCTTTTCCGTCTACGAACCGGGGATCGGGCTTATCTCTGCAAGGTCGGAGGCGCCCAGTGTGTGCTCCAGAATTGACACCTTATCCTTGCGTCTGAATGGCCATTGGTCTGGGAGCAACAGGGTGGGTCCCGCATCGACACCAAGGGAGACCTTCGGATCGCAGGTGCAGCCAATCGACATGAATCTAGGGTGCTCTAGAAATTAGAAGTAGAATGCGTGCCGGAACATGCTTCAGTAGCGAAATACAATTGGATTTGGTCGACAACAACGTGCACAAAATAGGGCCAAATGTCTAATTCTGCCGAAAGTATTTTTGGCTTGCATCCTCTAGTATCACATCACTACAAATACAAGCATGGCTTTGCCACGCCGTCACTGGATGTAATGTGTAACCAACCAACACATAGTAGTCTTCTCAAAGGGCTCCGCGACGTTAATTTTAGTGCACTTAAACGCGTATTCTCTTCGTCCTAAATTAAGGGTATGTTTGATCAGCTAGACGTAGTTTTTTTTATATGAGAAAATCAGGTAGAGGTAGTTAATAGTTGAGCTAAAACAATAATTTAAATTAGCTCAGATTGACTAGTTATTGGCTACTAACTAGTTGAAGGCTTGGCTAAAAAATTAACCCACCTAGTCCTCCTGTTTGGATGCATTTGGATCAATTTTAGCTAGCTAGCAATAAACTCTTTTATTCAAACAGACCCTAAGTACACTTCTAGCATGTAAAACTTGTTTCAAGATAAGTGTATTTCTAGGTAGAATCCACCTACTCTAGTAGTTCTATTTTATTCAATCACATCTTTTCCTTTGATTTCTTGATCACGGAGATCAAAATATTTCTATTAATGAATAGAACTATAGCACGTGTGATAGTTTTTAGATCCTTTCATAGTTCAAAGATTAAATAATGGACGTGGTTAACACACGATGGGTCACGAATTCCGTGACCCCCTTGTGACTACGTGCATGACGAGCGCCATCTGTCCACTCATGTCTGTATGACAAGTCCTCACTGTGCCTATCTATACACATTGGGACACGGAAAATTTACCCTTACAACATGTTTGTTTCTATGTATGACAAGCAATGGAAAGCAAATCTTGACCGCGCCTATCCAAACATGTTCTGACGTGAAAAATTTACCCCTGGGACCATATTTCCAATATGTATCCAATGTTGGATGCATATGGGAGCATATGCCCCTAAGGGCAAAAACAACATTACCATACGCTTTGGAGCAAAACACAAGTCAACACTAAATGCATGATGCGGCAAGGACGGAAAATAGCTTCTTTTTATTAACTTGACACGATCCTCCATATTTTTTAAAGATTTCGTCTATGACCCATCGAATACGGGGCAAGGCCTGCAATACAAAGAAGAAAGTCAAATATTTAATGAATTTATAAACTTATTATAGGTTCGCAAGAATAATAAGATTTCAAAGTTTTCATGCATGTTGTACTTTGTTGAGTGCTGAGAGGAGAGTGAGGAGGTGAGAGAAATGTGAGAGGGAAGGCGATGGCTGCAGCTTTGTGTCAGAGCTGCACAATTCCCATGCGGTGGACCACGCAGACCAAACCAGTCACACCATGTCACGGTTGCCAAGTCCTATTTCTGGAGAATTGAGGGTGGGTTTAGCTGGTGAAAAAAAATTTCGGGAAAATATCACATCGGATGTTTCGTGCGATGTCGGAAGGGATTTTCAGATACTAATAAAAAAACTAATTACATAGCTTGTCTGGAAACCGCGAGACGAATTTATTAAGCCTAATTTATCCATCATTAGCACATTTGTCACTGTAGCACTTTAGTGTCAAATCCCGGACTAATTAGGCTCAAAACGTTCATCTCACGATTTCCAACCAAACTATGCAATCAGTTTTTTTCGTCTACATTTAATGCTCCATACATATACCATAAGATTCGTTACTGTAGTTTTTTGTGAAAAGTTTTTGAATCTAAACGAGGCCTCATATTGCTCCATGTGGCGTGTACAACCCGTGGGTGGGTAGCTATCACCGGTGATAGAAAATCCACACTAGCGGTTATAAACTTATTCTAAGGCATCTGCCCCTATGTATGGATACATATGGGGGCATAGGCCCCTAAAGGAAGGTAGACTCTTTTTATTTATACATCACATTGCTTTGAGGTACATAAATAAAATCTGTTCTCCCAAGGAGCCAAATATGTCTCCCTGGTGCCATTGTACAAACACTTTTAGTAAGGACATGTGCCTCATTGTTAGAGTCTCTACCCTCGTGCTTAAAAACAACTTCATGAAACAAAGTTCTTCTAGCATTAATGTCCTTCAAGATGGTGGAGTAAGCACACAGGCTTAGCTTCTGTATATTCATTATTACCTCCATGTAGTCTGAAGCTATTACACATTTCGTTGCACCCAAATCGATCAAGTGCTAGTAGAGTTGCTTCATTGCAAGTCAATGCTTCTAGGGAAGGAGGGTGAACAAGGCCGTTAATGACCATTGCACTGGAGCAACATAATTCCCTGAGTTGTCTCTACATATGACACCAATAGCTCCTTTATTTTCAGAACGCGCCACCACACCCTCAACATTAAACTTCAAAGAACCTTCAGGAGAAGATATCCATTTGGGAGTGGACCGCTTGTGTCCTATTATTTGTGTTGTTTTACTTCATAGTTTCCAGCTAGTTCCATGTCATTCCATGAATCTTGAAATAAAGTAAATGTTGATAGGGGGCTTTGGAATATATCCTCATGTAATGCCTTTAGCCGGGCTCCCCAAATTACCCATTAGAAGTATCTGAAAATCCTTTTCAGATAATGTTTCTTCCTTAGAAAATAACCATAGCTTCGGATACCAGTTAAAACCGAAAACTTCACATTTGGAAGGCACAGCAGGCCCAAATACTTCTTCAAGGCCGATGGCGGATTGGGGGTGGTCGAGCCCAATGTGAAGCAGAAAAAAGGGCTGGGCCGGTTGGGAGGAAAGCACCAACGAGCGCCGCGCCAACAAACAATGACTTAGCTCGGTATACAAGCATGTTAGGCAAATGTTAAATACAATGAAAATCATCCACGAATGACAGTAACCCATACAATGCATTGCAGAGGACCAAATTAGATACAGCATAAATAAAAATGAAATAAGGTAGCAGTTATTCACTCCCTACACTACCTCCACCTGACACAAATGCGAGCATCAGGGAGGAGGGCCCAATCGGGGAATTATTCGTCAGGTAGAAACCACCACGCTAAGACCAAAGAAAAAAAAACGCAAGTTTATCGCAAATTTTCACAGGTTTATTCCATGATCGTTTTGAAGGTAAGACATGATCGCTTTCAGGCGTCCAACTGGAGCTTCTTGATCGTGTCGATCTGCTTTGCCGGGTTCAGGCCCTTGGGGCAGGCATGCGTGCAGTTCTTGATGGTGTGGCAGCGGTAGAGCTTGAACTCGTCGTTGATGGCGTCCAGGCGCTCCTTGGTGAACTGGTCACGGCTGTCCTGTATCCACCTGGAACAACGAATGGATATTTTATAGCACAAGAGCCATCTGGTATGCCAAGCATGCCCTACTTGGGCATCACAAGCTCAAAGTTCATAAACTGAACCAAAGCGGGCAAGTACTTCACAATCACTCCATTGGAGAGATAAATTTGAAAACGTGATCACAAAAATAAGTAAACTAGACTCTAAAATTTAAATACCAGTATTTGGTATCTACACACAGATCAGCAGCTTGTACTAGCATTTACAGATATGCTGTCTGTCCAGGAGAAACAGTTTCTTGTAACACTTAGGAAGTAAAAGTACTCAACATTAAAAAGGTGATATTCAAACAGTACTTTTTTTAGAGCATAAAGTTAAGGCATACAACCTATCTACCTCAATTAACTAATTTTGATTAGTCTCAGCTCAACTCTAGGAATATAAAATATTGCATACCAAAAAACATTGATGTTCATTAATTACACTAACTGCAAACAAAGTTGGTTATCATATTATTTGATGAAGTTAACTGTCATATCTTAGTTCCTATGATCTAACACAAACCCCAATGTGCACATCAAATAAATTAAACAGAGGTAAGATGAATCAAACAGCTGATGTATGAATCATACAATCAAATAAAACACTAGAATAACAAATGACTCAACATATCAGCAAGGATCGCAAATACGCAATGCTGAACAGACTTCATAGAAGAGAGAAGTCCAGATGGTAGAATAAAAGTAGCCAAAAACACTGAAACAAACAACTTATGAAATCAGATTACTCTAACATACAATATTCACAATCATTCTGAGCACATGATGTAAACTTTGGAGTGAGGTGGTAACTACTTAGCAACATGAAGTACAGAGTAACTGATAACAGAAACAAGCGCAACATATTCACAACTCAGTGTGAAGATAACAGAAAAAAAATCTGCATTCAGAAACATGCTCCGATCCTTTAACTTCATAAGTGCATAATATCCAAAAAACAGTACAGTACAGTACACTGATTCAGCTAAAGTATTTAAATAAAATTGGCTGTTGGTCAGAAACTTTAAAGCTTGTTTCAGGGATCACACACTGAAAGTTTGCATGTAAACAACCTTATTTTCCTGGACTACTGCAGAGCTAGCGCTTTTTTCTACTGGCTCGTTAGCATCTACCATGATGCTTTCTTTACGCCTGTCAGTTCACCCTTGTTTGCCAATGTGCGGAACACGATACGGGACATGCGGAATTTCTTGTAGACAGCACGAGACCGGCCTGTGAAAATGCAGCGGTTTCTAAGGCGTGTCATGGAACTATTTCTTGGCAACTTGGACAACTTATAGCGGAACTTCTCCCGCATGTCCAATGGAAGATCAGGGTCCCTACAGACAGCCTTATACAGCTTTCCCCTCAGCTCATATTTTTCTGCAAGCAATCTACGTTTGTGGTCCCGCAGGTTTCTCTTCTCTGACACCCCGTGATATCCTCGAGCTTGAAGGTGCATGAACATGCTGGGTTTTGGTTTGATAAGCGTCCCCCACAGCGGAAGCCTAAAAAGGGTGAACGTGTCATGGACTTAGCAACATCCTAAAACTTAGAACAAAGAAAAATTATCATATTAGACAATTATCATTCAAGGGAAACAAATGCAGACAAATCCACAAGAACTGGCTTTAGCATCTTAAATTCGCTTGATCATCAGTGTAGTTTAATGATGATGAAGCGAGGAACTAGCACTCTCTATACTGGAAGAGAGGTTATCAGTTTAACACGCCACTGCCCAACAACTTATCAGAGGAATAGATTCACCAAAACATCCACCATATGTTAATTTAAGTTGGGCGGTGTGACATGTTTGCAACTCATAAGTTAAATGCTAGAAGAATACTAGAACCACAATGCCTTTAAAGCTGTCTAAGCGATCTTCTGTAGAAATGCATTCAACACATTTCCTTCACTAGTGATACTAATATCATCAGATCATAGTCACAGCAGCCACCCAATCATGATCATGAAACCACTTCTCATGGGTGTTACTGCCACCAATATAAACAACATAGGATCACCACATCTAAGGAACAAACAATTCATCAAGACATCAGACCAATAACTAATCTACCTGGATCACAATCATTTCCAGGCTCACATAGCTAAGCTATCAACTATATCAAACAATCTACAAACATCACTTTAATTGGCAATCTACCTGGATCACAATCAGTTCCAGACACACGTAGCTAAGCTATCAACTACATCAAACAATCTACACACATCATTTCAACTGGAAGTACTTCATGATCAGAAGAGCATGACTTGCAACCGATCAATCACACATCACTCAACGATCATCAAACAGTTCAAATAGAATTACTTCATGATCAGAAGAGCATGACTTGCAACCGATTCAATCATACATCATTCAGCAATCATCAAACAGATCCAGCATACATAACTCAGCAATCATCCATCACAGTATCAAAGGGGGTCGCGGCGATGGTGGTATACCTGTTGGCGTGGAGCAGCGCCGCCGGGCCGAGGTACTCCTCGGGGTTCCACCAGTAGGATGGGCAGGAGGTGGAGCAGCAGGCGCAGAGGATGCACTCGTACATGCCGTCGAGCTTGGCACGATCGGCCTTGGTCTGCGGGATCTCCTTGCCCTGCTGCGGCGGCGGGTCCTTGCGCTTGAGCCACGGCTCGACGCTCTTGTACTGGCTGTAGAAGTTGGTCATGTCCACCACCAGGTCCTTGACGACGAACATGTGGGGCAGCGGCGAGACCGTGGACGCCGAGGAGGCGGAGGAGATCTTGGTGAGGCAGGCGAGGCCGTTGTCGCCGTCGATGTTCATGGCGCAGCTCCCGCAGATGCCCTCGCGGCAGCTGCGGCGGAAGGTGAGCGACGGGTCCTGCTCGTTCTTGATCTTGAGCAGCACGTCCAGCACCATCGGCCCGCAGTCGGACAGGTCCACCTGGTAGTCCTTGAGGTGCGGCTTCGTCGACGGCGAGTCCGGGTCCCACCGGTAGATCGAGAAGGTCTTGGTGTTGGAGGCGGCCTTCGCCGCCGCCGGCGGAGGCGGCGCGGGGGACGAGGAGTGGGACTTGGACGCGACGAGGCGGGACGAGAGGGCCGGCGAGAGGAGCGCGCGCGCCGCCGGCGAGCGGCGGAGCAGGGCGGCGGCGGCCATGGATGGGTGCGGATTCCGATTTGGGGGTCTCCCTTCTCTCTTTTTTTTTACCCGGAAAGGTTGGGGGCGCGTGGTGGGCTTGAGAACGGAAGGGTATTTATATGTGAGGTCGTTGGTGGGTGGATGACATGTGGGGTCGGAGAGGGAGCGATCGGAATGCCGATGCTAGGGTTGGGGCGAGAGGATGACATGTGGGGCCATGAGGGGTTTGGTTTGGGCCTGGTTTGTGGGTGGGAGCGTGGAGATGTGGACGACTCGTGGGCCGCTCGCAAGATGACAAAACAAAATTGCTGACTTTCTAGGGCGTTTTTAGATCACTTTGGACGGTTCTTGATTCTTTTTCCTCTTTTTCTTCGGTTTCTGTTTGCGTTGATGTCATGGTTGATATTTTTTTTGGAGTATAACAGAAAAATAAACTGGGGAATTATATGAAAATGGTCATCAGAATGTAGTTACAATTTCATTTATGATGGAAGGAAAAAATAGCTTATTTAATTAGGTTTCGTTTTTTATAAGAATTAGGTTTCTTACGGTGAGACTGAAACATATTCAGCCAGACTTAGTATTTCGCGTGTGTTTGGTTGGCCTGTGAGCCGTGGAAGAGCTGCTGTGAGCTAAATGTCGTTTGGTTATATCAAAGGCGTGGGACTATAGGTTTGGTAAAATTTATCTGTAATGTCTCTCCGAAAGACCGATTATATGCTAAATAAATAAATATTTTAGAAAGGGAAACTCTATTTTTTAATATTATTACATTCGTTGTAGACATATGGTCACATAGCAAGCACATTCTGAGACGTATATCCATGTCCATTTTTGACATGTGTGGTTAACCACATCCTCTGCAGGCCCTGAAACTGAAATATGCGAACCGTCTATAGCTCCAACCTCCAATCGCGCCTTTGAAATAAGGTCAGAAACGGTCCTCTTTAACCTTCTCAACACAAGAAAATATTCTAGATGTGGTTCATCATCTCCTTCTCGTGCTCCCTCTCAAGCAAACCGAACTCTCTTCATTAGTTTCAAGCAAGCTAAACATCTCCCTAAATTCAGGCTTCACAATTAAGGACGTGGTTGTGTGCATCAAAGCAGTTTTTTCTTGCACACCACAACCTTTCACCATCCTCATGGCCTCTGTGATGTTAGGGACCAGATTGGTTGGATCCTTCTCATGCCCCCTCTTAAGCAAATCTAACCTCCCTTCATTAGTTTCAAGCGAGCTAAACACCTCCCTAAATTCAGGCTTCACAATCAATGACGTGGATGTGCGCATCAAAGCAGTTTTTTCTTGCACACCACAACCTTTCACCATCTTCATGGCCTCTGCAATGCTAGGGACCAGATTGGTTGGAGGAGCTGAAGATGCTTCAACACTTTTGGTGATCTTCTCTGCTGCAGATTGGATCTTCAGACATGTATTTCTGAACAATCGAAAGAATGGGCTCTTCTCATCCTTCTCTTCAGTAGCACTTGAGGAGTACTTGCGTTTCTTCTTTCCTGGTTTTGCTTTCTTGAATGCAGCTAACTTGATATCCTCAGCATCTGAAGTTTTTGGCACTAAGGTCACATCATCATCATTACTTGATTCATCCGATAATATGTCCCCAGGACAAATTGCAGTAGTCCCACTAACATGAATCGTATCGAACATAATGTGCAAATCATCAAGGTACTTTGGTCCATGTTTTTGGAACCTCATATGATTGCATTTGATACCCTTCTCAGGATTGTTGCATCTCTGAAATTAAATTTTAAAAGTTAGCAAGTGCAACCATATGGAGTCATGATCATTGAGTAAAGAAAAATGTAGTGCAAAACTTACAGCAAGGTGTTCATCCCATCCCACCATTCTTTAGAGCAGTCAACAGTTTGCTTTGCATCAGCCCATCCAAGTCCAGTGGCAGCATTTTTCAACTCCATAAACCATGTATATTCCTTTCTCATATTATTCCACTTGTTTTTCAATTGTTTCGTTGTTAGTCTTTTACCCGTTTTTTCCTCAAATTTGTCTACAAGGGTTTTCCAACTGGCTCTATTGAACCCAGCCTCGATCTCTCCTTTGCAAATATCAATGGAATGCCTCAGATTGGCATCACTCCAATCCGCTCTCTCTGCCATGCTTGAATCAAGCCAAAAAAAAAATTCATTGAATTTAGTTATCACAAGAACAATGTGTTAAAAAAAATTATCCCAATGACCACAGCATCAAAAAATTAATAGGAATACAAGTCCAGTCAGATTGGATCTGTGATCATTCACGAATGCTGTCAGGATGGCCACTGACCACATCATCAAAAAAATTAACAGGAATACAAGTGCTGTCAGGTTGGCTACGGCGTACAGTGAAGAAGTCTATGAATTCTGGTGCACAACACTACACTAGCGAACAACAAGCAGAGCACCGAGCATGGGGATTTTGGCATCAATTTGTGCATGCGAGCACTGAACAGAAACACCCCATCAATCCATACACACAAGCACTTAACCTATAACACAAATTTCACAAGAGCCCATACAATGCGAGCACTGAACAGCGTGGGGAGGGGGTTAAGTACCTGGAGGTGTCCGGCCGGCAAAACAAGGTGTCCGGGGAGGAGGACGAGAGGGTCGCTGGAGAGAACCCCGACGAGCGGCGGCGCACAGCCGGACTGGGGAGCAGAGGGCGGAGAGGGCCACCGGAGAGGAAGCTGCTGCCGGGAGGAACTCGCCGCTGGAAATGGTGCGCCGGCGGCCCGCAACCCTACCGCGTGCGGTGCTTCCGTCGGAGTCGCGAATGAGGTACGGAACAAAGCAAAAGAAAAGAAAGATCGAAGCGGTACGAGGTTGGTAATTTTGAGGAAAAATGAAATCCGCAGCCATAGAAATGAGGGTGCTCAGTTAAAAAAAAAAAGATATGCTCTGAAAATTAAACTAGGGCTCTGTTTAGTTCCCAGAAAATTTTACAAAATTTTTTAGATTCTCCGTCACATCGAATCTTTAAACACATGTATGAAGCATTAAATATAGATAAAAAATAAAACTAATTACATAGTTTAGACGAAATGGACGAGACGAATCTTTTAAGCCTAATTAGACCATGATTGGACAATATTTGTCAAATAACAACGAAAAGAGCTACAGTGCCGTTTTGTAAAAAAATTTGCATTTAAACGCAGCCTAGGAAGAAATAGTTTTTTCTCAATAGAACTGTACAAGCACAGGTTGCACCCTTTTAGTTAGTTTTTAGCTTTTTTTAATAAAAGTAGTTTTCAAAAGCCTAACTAAACACACCCTTAACTATACTTGTATTCTTAATTATTTTTGTCAATGGTAAATTGCATGCTCTTAAATAGCAAGGTGTCTATGGTAACTTAGGGGGTGTTTGGATGGACTAAACTAAAGTTTAGTTTGTGTTTGGATGCCAAATTGAAGGCATAAACATAAATTAATCATGGTCTAACAAAAACTAATGGAGACTAATTTGTGAGTAGAACTCATTAGAAAAAGAAAATTTTCAATTACATTAGCCTATTATCCAACAACGGACTAGGCCGATAGGTCTTATTCTATTTCAAAGGGGGAAAATGAGGATTGTGTGGGTGGACCATTTTTTTTGTTGGATAGTTCTTGATTTTTTTCTTGTTCTTCACTACTTTTTTGTTGGCGTTGTGGTCGACATGTTTCGGATTAAAAAACAATTTGAAATATCATATGAGCAATGAGCTATCAAGATGTAATTGGAATGAATTGCTGATGAAATGAAGAAAAATGAACCCCGTTAGTTAGGTTTGTGATGCATTGTAACCGCTTAATAATAATAAACACTTGTAGAAGAGAAAGAGAACCATCAGGTCAGGTCACGGGTGCCATTCGCAGGTAAATCTTCGGATTCAATTAAAAAAAAAGGGAGCAAATATATAGAAAAATCAAATGAATGAAGAACGGGGAAACCATTTCGTTTCGTCGACGGCAGTTACGAGCGTCATGACGGCCCAATCCGGCCTATGGTCATCTAAGATCAAAAGGCCACAATTTGTAGCCCAATAAAGATCCGTGTTCTACGAGAAGCCCTTTACCCCCAGGAAGCTCTGCTGACGACACATTTGCCTTCGCGTTCGTGCTCAGAGGCTGCGCAACGTCTGGGGTGGCCTCGAGCCGGTGCGCACCTCCATTGGCTCGTGGTCCACAAGGGGTTCGAGTTCCAGGCCATGGTGCACCGTGCACGCCTCCCTTGTCCGCGTGTATGTCGTCTCTAGGCGATTGGTGGAAGCACGGAAGTTGTTCGATGAAATGCCGGTGAAGAATGTGGTCCGTGGAATGTGACGATCGCTGGCTTCGCCGGGTGGGCGAGGTTAAGTATGCGAGGCTTCTGTTTGAGCAGATGCCCTGCAGCAATGTTGTCTCATGGACCAGGCTGATTGATAGGTGTACGCTTGCCTGCCTCTATGCTGAGGCTGTTGCTCTTTTCTAGTCTTGGATTGGATGGATCATTATGGGTGAGCTGCCGCTTGGCTATTGTGAGAAGAAGGGTATCGTGTCAGATGTCTTGGTAATTCTCTCATAGACTTGTATGCTAAGATTGGCTCCGTGCAGAACTCACTAAAGGTGTTTGATGAAATGCTGGATAGAAGAAACCAAGTGTCATGGACATTGGTAGTTTCTGGTCTTGCAATGCATGGGCTGTCAGTAGAGGCACTTGAGCTGTTTGCAGAGATGATAAGGGCAGGGATTAGGCCTAACAGAGTCACCTTCTCGAGTGTCATCAATTCTTTCACTCATGGGGCGCTGATAGAGCAAGGATTAGCGTTTTTCAGAAGCATGGTCTTTTTTTAGTATAATATAGATCCAGGGGTCAACCATTTTGGGTGCATCATAGACATGCTTGTTTTGTGAGGCCAAGCAAACAATAGAAGGGTTGCATATACAGGTTAATGTAGTTGTATGGAGGATACTGTTGCGTGTTTGCAGTAAGTATGGAGAAGTTGAGATGGAGGAGAGGGCTATAAAGAAGATACTAGACATGGAAACAGAATGCGGAGGTGATTTTGCAGTGCTGTCCGATATGCTTAATGAGCTTGGTAGGTGCAGTGATGCTGAACAAGCACGGAAACTACTGGATGAGAGGAAAAGGAAAACTAGTAATGTTCTTTTTTTGGGGGGGGGGGGGGGGGGGGGGGGGGGGGGGGGGGGGGGGGGGGGGGGGAGGGGGGGTGAGGAACGCAATCTAGTAAGGTTCTTGTGATTGCTTTGGTTGGTGAGATTCAGTAGTTGTCAATTGTCCAGTCTGATGAGACTCGTTCAAATTTTGTTACAACCTTACCACTTTAAGTATCTCCCTGTAGTATACCAACTTCAATAAATCTCCTGATATTTTACCCTTTTTATCTTCCATGTAAAGAGGCAAAATTTAATTTTATTGTTTCTTGATGCTAAATAGATTGTCATAAACGATATGCCTGCAATCCCATATTTGTGAACTCAGCACCATCATTGTGCCATCTCACTTTGTTTTCTTTTTCTGTCCTCATAATAAACCTCAAAGACATACTGCATTTGTTCACTTGTTTCCACTCCAAAATGACTGCTTCGCCCAGTACAGCTGTTTGTTAGACCTTTTACCTGTCTTGCGTTTCCTTGCAGGAAGCAGGTGAAGTGAACCTAATGTCTAGTTCTTTCTCCTCTTTAACTAGATCGTCTTGTAATGATGGAAGCTGTAAAGAAGCTCCATGCTCATCTCATTGTTTCTGGCCTGCACATCTGTCTATATGCAATGTCCAAGGTTATCAGATCTTATGCTTTTGAGTAATCAGATTTGGTTTTTACTCGTAAAGTATTTGAGCAGATCGAATTACCAACAACTTTTCTTTGGAATACTCTCCTCAGAGGTCTTGCTCAGAGTGATGCACCAAAAGGTGCCATTATTTTCTACAAGAAAGCTCATAAAAGGGTACGAAGCCAGACAACCTGACATTTCCTTTCGTCTCAGAAGCCTATGCAAAAACTTATGCTCACAAGGAAGGTGAACAGATGCACAACCATGTTATAAAACTTGGATTTCTTTTGGACATCTTTGTTTTCAATTTCCTCAATAATCTATGTTGCTTGCGGTGATCTGGTCTGTGCAAGATCTGTCTTTGATGATATGCTAGTTAAGGATGCCGTGTCCTGGAGTTCCTTGACTGATGCACAACTGTAGCGGCGACCAAAGAAGGTTGATCGATTTCTGACCTTAACTATTCAAAAGATTTGAGGTCTCCATGATGAGTTAGTATCCCTCCGAATGATTTTATTTTGGTACATTGCATCTTGTGTTTGCTTTAAGTATTAGAAAATTATGTTGGTACCTTCTGAGTTTTTAGTTTTGCTAATTTGTAAATATACATTGCAGTGGATACTATTGTTATTCGTAGCTTTTTTTGTAGTTTAGGTTGAGGAAAATACAAGGAAAAACGATGTGGCAGTTTCTTTAAGGAAAAAAAAAGTTTTGCCTATGAATTTATGATGTTTTACTATTAGCTTTTGGCATTGCTATGTTGCACATATAATGGTTAGATGACATTGTCTGCATGGGAAATCATCATTTTAACGTGAGCAAATCTTCTACGCATTATGAGATAGCATGCTTTTTCTCTTACAGTAGTACATTGTCATTGCCTTCTGTGCTTTGGTCTTTGCTAATTCTTTTTTTCTTTCATGTTGAATCCTAGCAAGGACAACATGTTTCTCAGTAGTAGTGTAGTACATTGCCATTTGGATGTGGAGATCAATTATCATTCACATTGTGTATAGAAAAACAATTACATGACTGAATTATGTCCTTGCAGCTGGGATAAACCATGTAGATTGTAGCCACTGAATGACATCAATATCGAGCTATATATAGAAACCTTGCTCATGTGCTAAAAATTAACTAGCGCAGTACCTGACTACCTTGCATAATTGGACAGCCTATATAAGTTGCGTTTGTTTGTTGAGGCTGCTGGGATATGGTATGTCTTCAGGGAAGTACACAACTGCACAGGCAGCATTAGCGACAGTAACTGTCATGGTGTTTTACCTTCCTATGGATGGCTGGATTGAAGATGCTTGTGCTCAGCATGGACACTCAATGTCAGCTGCTGCAAAAGTTGACATCAAGAACTGGCCGGTTCTTTGCTGCATTTGCCTTTTGGATTCATGCGCTTTTGGATGGTAAAGTGCCATTGTTTACTGCATTGCAAGTTCTTACTCCTTTCTATTTTGCTTTCACTTGGTATCTATCTCTTCTATTCTGTAACCTTTTTCTACATCCGTCCTATCCCAGGTCTCTAATCTCTCCACCATTCTTCACTGTATGCTTCTGTGCTTTCCTATCTTTCTGCTACACAGTAGATGCATTATCCAAAAGAACAAATAATTCAATGTGGCCAGGTGTGTCAGGGTCTGGGACTATACCCAGTGCAGACTATTTCTATTATGAATCTTTGGGCCGTTTTGCTCTCTTGCATTTATGTTATCATTTGAACAAGCAAATGGTGTGAGCAGAATCTTTAATATCTATGTGCCAACACTCTTAGATGTGATACTCTACCAATTTTCTATACCAAGTTTTGTATTAATTCACCACCATACATATAAGACTGCACCCCATATAGAGTGCCACTGCATGGAGACAGTTTACAGTTCTCTGTAGTGCTACAAAAGAGCTGAAGAAATTATGGTATTCCTGTTATGAATCTTTGGGGCAGGGGTGGATGAATCATGGTTGGCCTCCTTGCATTTATGCCTTTACTTAGACTAGCAACTGTTGTAAGGAGATTGTTTCACTTTACCTAAATATGGGAATAATTCTGGTTCCTTGCTGTGGATGCATGAGTTTATGTTTCCTTGTGGTGTCCAGATATATTATAATGCTTCCATAGGAGGGTAGCCATGAGAACAACTTTTGGTGGCATGGCTCAATGTGGTCCATGGCAATTTAAAAGGTTTGTTCTAAGCTATGGTTCCCACTGTTGGATCATACCCACGTTCTCCCTGTAAGCGTCTTGATATGGAACTGGCCTGTTGTCACTTACACCCTGTTCTGGCTCTTCAGGTCACCAGGACAAACTGGTGAGTTTCACTGCTACTCTGTGGCATGGTGCATTTGCTTGTTGCTGTTAACCCTATTTTGTATTGTTATACATAAGAGGTGTATGAATAGGTTCTAAGATGTTGATATTATCTGAAGATTATTTTATGATTTTGGTCAACAATATTCAATAGCTTATGAGAATCTTCAGGTAAGTGTCCGCTTAAGCTCTAGAGCTGGCTTCTTCTGCTTATTGACTGTCAACCTACTACTACTCTAAACGTTATCGATAAACTGCTAAAGAATCCTGGAATGGGCACGTTTAGGTGCTCAATTAGGTTTTGGATTTTTTTTTGTGGTTTCTTTGTATATATCATGCTGTGGCTTACCCTTTGCACATGTTGCTGTTCCATTTCCACAGCATAATTTGCTGATGTCTACTCTTCTATTTAGCTAGGTAAATATCAGTTACATCTGTAGTACCCTGCTCTGCAATCTCTCTTTAGTTTGGTGTCTCCCTTTCACTGCAGATAGTGTTTACAGTACACTTTAAGCCCATTTGATAGATGCAGTTCCTATCAATATAATTTCATGGCCTATTCTTTTCATTTTTGATCCCAGCAAGTGCATTCGTATATATAGCATTGATGCACATAGAAATGAGGATATAGACTATTATTTCTGCTTCTGGAAATAGGGTTCTGTACTGGCATGTTTCTGCTTCTGGAAAGACCAAACATGACTTTCTGGTTGGCTGTTAAATCGCAGACTGTTGTGGTTGCTGTTTTACCACCCATGATCATCACATCCTTGACGATCTGCACAAGCACAACGCATGCAGCCAAGTACCACCTGCCGCATCCATTGAAGTGGGGGCGTTTTAATTCTGCTTGCCCTACCTACGGGCCTTACCGCCATGAAGAGACCTTGGTCCTTGCAGCTTGTCCTGCTGCCATGGAGATCCTATCCTGCTGCCCCTGTAATGGGGGCACTGTACACGTACCCTCCTTCCCCCAGCTAAGCATGCACGCATTTGTCCACTGTCTACTGCCGCCGCTACTGTTCATTGGCTGGCCCTACCTCACTCCAGTTATTGCACGATGCACGGTAAAGCTGGACCAAAGAGTGTGAGATCCTGAACATGGACCTTGCAGATGCACAGCAGCCGCGTTCAGTAACAACGGCAGCAGGAGCAAGACTCCGTCAGAAACTCAGAATGCAGTATTGACTGGACTGTTAGTACATAAGCTTTTTACCTGCCTTCTAGCTTTCCATCTGATGAAACAAGAGTATGTGGGGTGGGAATGGGAGTCTAATAGTGTATATATATATATATATATATATATATATATATATATATATATATATATATATATATATATATAGATCTTTTAGAGGAGAATCTCAAATGCACGGCTCAGCAGCTCTTGTCCTGTGGCTCTTGTCTGCTTGCCTTGCAGACTCCAGTGGCAGTCACTGCATGCAGAGCGTTCCCCTGTGCACACCTAATCCAATCCGGTGCTCTTTTTCCACAGCAAGAAAACCCAAAGAGGAGAAAGGGAAGAGGACAAGGCGACACTAAAACTATTGCTCTTCTTTGGATTCTGATATTTCCCCCAATTATTGTTTTTGTTTTGTTTCTCATGTAAATATCAGAACATTGGATCCTATAATTTTGTAACTTTGCTCATGCGTTTACGAGCTCAAATTATTAGCATAATAATCAGCCGGGTCGGCGGCTTAGCTATACATTTCTCTTATTTGCTCAGCATGTTGTGTGAACTGAATTAAAACGATCTGAGTTCTACTCGTCTTGCAAATGAATGTGGACTGGGGCATTGTCTGTGAAACTTATTTTATTTAAAATTTTTTAAAAAGAATTGTTCACCCTGCTAGCATGCTTATTAACAGTAAAATAACATATATAGGATCACACCTAATGACCTAAACATTATTTTTTTGGTACCACTGTACTGTACTCCCTGCTCATGCAATTGATACAAGGACAGATGGGGCAGGGCAAAACTTGTGTCATTCCAAAGTACAAATGGGCCAATGGAACTACTTGTAATAATAACAATCATGTAAGTGGCAAACTATTGGAAGAGGTTTCTAAAAAGTATGTCTTATCCATGGAAACAGTTGGATGGACCTTGAGATATTTTTTTCTTTCACGGACAGGATTGGACGCGACCTGTGATTTGGTAGTTTCACTACAATGTCATATGCTAGGGTCTCCCTGCCTGTCCCTAATACTTTGTAGCTCCAACGCAAGTTAAACGACGAAGGGTCAATTCGGACGCCCCAAGGCCGGATCTTGGATCTTTTTAGAGAGGGAGGCCCTACAATGATCTATGATCACTACAAGCTATCCCAGCAGTGTAGGGCAGACTCCCGGTCCGGTTGAAGGGCACAAGATAAGATGGCTTAGTATAAAGTACATGTAAAATGGAGTCGCAGAAGAGTGTGGTTACAGGTTTCGCTGCATCAAAAAAAATCTAGGAAGAAAGGATTCGAACCTCCGAGTAACGGGACCAAAACCCGCTGCCTTACCACTTGGCCACGCCCCATGTCATTTGTTTTATGAGACACTAATAAACACTATTATTTTTATATATTATTCGTCAATCCCACTTCAATTACCTAAAAAAATGAGGGATATTTTCTTGCTAGGATTCTAGACATGCAGATAATATAGAATCCAAAAAATGCATTGATCATTACATGGAATTGATACGGTAGCTAGCACATTGCAGGCAGTACTTTGGTTACTATGTATTCCCTCCATCTAACAAAAGAATGGAAATCTTGTTTTCTAAGGAGGCAAACAATCCAAATTTAACTAAATATATAAAGCACTAAATAAAATATTAATAATTTATGTTGAGTACATAATAAATGTCACTAAGTTAACTATGAAATCCATTTTCATAGGGCCTGTTTAGTTGGGGGAAATTTTTTGGGTTCGGCTACTGTAACACTTTTCGTTTTATTTGGCAATTTGTGTCCAATCATGAACTAATTAGGCTCAAAAGATTTGTGTCGTGATTTACAACTAAACTGTGTAATTAGTTTTTTTTTTCTTTCGTCTACATTTAGTACTCTATGCATGTGCCATAAGATTTGATGTGACAGGTACCGTAGCACTTTTTGGGTTCCTTTTTTGGGAACTAAACAAGCTCATAGTAAAATTTGAAGGTACAAATACTGATACTATTTTCTATGGAGCTAAGTTAAGTTTGGAAACGTTTAACTTCTCGGTGAGCGTGATTTTGGCCCTCTTTGGCAAGGCTCCTAGAGGGGCTTCTGCTCCGGCTCCTGCAGGAGCTCTGCCAAACGGCTATTTTGGAAATGGCTTCTCATGGGGAGCCACTAGGAGCCGGAGCCATTTTTTGCTTGGGAGCTAGAAGCCTCAAAAACGAGCTTCTCGCGGCTCCTTGTGTATTCAACCTCTTCCATCCATTCTAGAAAAACAGGAAGAGCTGTTTTGCCAAACGTTTTCCAGAACGGCTTCAGCTCCTCCAGAAGAGCTGCTCCTTCAGAGGAGCCAGAGCCGGAGCCATTTTCGGAGGAGCCGGAGCCCTGCCAAACAGGCCCTTTGTTTTTTTTTCTTACAGAGGGAGTAGCTGCTAAATTAACCAGGATTCGACATGTTTGAGATGTTAAATTGTGCTATTGAAACAGATTTTCTTAGTTTAGCAAAGTTTGTATAATAGATATACCATTTGAGATGGTTCGTTGAAGGTCATAAAAGGTTATTTAAGGTCAATATATATCAATATATATTTAAACATGGTGCTCCATCTTACGTGGTCACTCGAAAGAAACATATCTCTACATTTAAGAGTATTGTGTAAACAAGAGAAATTGGCTATTTTCCATGTTTAAGATTGGGCTTTGCAGAGTTTCCATCTTTAAAACGGGCTTCACATAATTGCCATTTAGTCAATTCTGGTGGTATACTCCCAGAAAAACAATTGGGAAATAATTAAAAGAGGCAGAATGGCATGTTAATCAAGGAGTGTGTGATCTAAACAGTAATTTTTGCAAAGTTAATCTTGAGAATAGCAAATTTGCAAAATGCACTCTTGAAAATGGCAAATAACTAATTTTCTTGGGCAAATAACTAACTTTCTTGTGCAAATAGAAATTTTGTTAGAACTAGTTTAATTTGGTGACTATACTCCCTCCCGTCCTGTAATAAATGCATTCCAAAAATTTTAAGAGAATACTCAAATAACGCATGTATCTATGGATTAAATGTGCGTTGAAATTTTGCATCACATATGGTCTTTCGTTGGTTCACAGTAATTTTACTGGAATCAGTTTCGTTTGGTTAGTATAATCCATGACAAAATCCTAGAGTCCAATCATGATTAGAGGCAAATCCATGCCCAATGATGCTGATTAGAGCAACAATCACATGTACAGGAGCGCAGCAGCGCCAATTAAGACGGGCGATTCGATTCGATTGGAATTGGAATGAACATGCATGATGATGCGATCATTCCCCTGCTTCTTTCTTTCTTTCCTTATGGTCATGGGCTGGGTCGGCATGGGCCGCCGAATAAATAAAGTACCACATCGGTTTCAGCAGTCCAGCCAGAGGAGTTGACCAGCGAAAGACCGTGTCCACACATGATGGTCATGGCTGCAAAAGATGAAATCATAATCACCCTACGAGTACTAATAATTTACACTAACGGTGATTAGTATATAAATCTAGAAGATTAGGGAGCAATGTTAGGCCTTGTTTAGATGCACCCAAAAGTTAGAATTTTTTCACTCTCTCCGTCACATTAATTTTTAGCCACTTGCATAGAGTATTAAATGTAAGTAAAAAAATTAACTAATTACACAGTTTAGTTGGAAATCACGAGATGAATCTTTTGAGCCTAGTTGGTTCACGATTGGACAATATTTATCAAATAAAGACGAAAGTGGTACTATTCATCGGGTTGAAAAAATTTGCAAATTAAACATGGGCTTAGTATATTTAAAATTTGAAATAAAATAATCATAAAAACAGGTCGCCGGACGCCAACTAGCGTTGGTCTGGTCCCCGCCCGGTTGCTGTCGGTTTCCACCGGATCCTCGTTAAAAGAAGCGAGGGGTCACTAAAAAAAAGAATGGCAGAGAAGAAGAGAAGGTCCCAAGCATAGAACATCTATCCATCCATCTCTGCAGAAGAAACATTTTTTATATAAGAAAAAAAAGAGAGAAAAGAAAAATCAGCACAAAAGCAAAGGGCACACTTGCTATGCTAGGAGGAGTAGTATTAACCTAAACCACCACCTTGATTCTTGTGGCAGGGGCAGGAGATGATAGGCTGAAACGGAAAAGGGAACACATGATACCGTTGCTACTGATTTCTTAATCATTCATCGTCATCAGGAAACTGTCAAGAAAAAATGTTAATTCTGATGAGGGGTACAAGTTAGGAAGAAATAAGCAACTACTAATTACTTGTCGTGTTGTGTCCTCTCACTCTCTAGAGAGAAAATAGATAATTTTCATAGGGTTTTCGGTTTTCCTCCCACCGCCCTTGCAATTTAAAAACGTACATATCATATCATGTTTAAATAGGTAGCACGTGCAAATGGTAAAATCGTCATTTCAACAGGTCCATGTTGTTCCTTACAAAATCCACACCGATTGACTCGCTTTGGAAACAGAAGACAACTACCACGTCAATGGTTCATTAAAAAAGTATACATGGATTGACTCACTCTAGAAACATAAGATAACGTATGTGGTATCGTGTTTAAACAGGGTAAGATTTGCACCGATTGACTCACTCTAGAAACGAAAAACAACGGTCGCGTCCGCTCGAAAAATACAATTCACGTCATTGATAAATCTCCCACGATAGAGACCATTATTGTCGTATATAAAAGAAAAGGGTTTCACACGATCTTCTACAAAGTGTCTACACCGATTGACGCGCTCTAGAACCGAAAGATAGCCACACCGTCCGTTCGAAAAATACAATTCTGGCCGTTGATAATTCTCTAGAGACAGAGACCATTATTGCCGTATATATAAAATAAGGGTTTCACACGATCTTCTACAAAATGTCTTACGCCGACCGACTCACTCAAGATAACCGTCGGTCCGTCGTGTTCATTCGAAAAAAATACAATTCACATCATTGATAGATTTCTCGAGATAGGGGCCGTCATTGCCGAATATTAAAAAACCCAAGGTGTAATTTAAACACCTAATGTCTTTCCCCCCAACGTTCTCATTTGCACTGAATCAAACACCAACTGCAAAGTGCGGCCAAAATTCGGCAAAAACTCCAACAACCAGCCAAGATGAATGACTTAAGCAAAAAAAAATAAAACAGTAGGAGAGAGAACAGGGGGAGCGGGGGCCGGGGGGTGACGAGAGACGAGACTGTGGTCAAGCGGCCAGCGGTGGGGTCACGAGCTCCACCCCTCCTCGCGGGCCCACCATCCAACGGTGACACACCACCCCGTCCGCCACGGGACAGTAGCCCCTCACGCCGCCCACTTCCGTCACTGACAACCGAGACCCATACCCGTGGCCCACCTGTCATTCAGTCTCCCGCCACCCCCGCCGCCCACGCCCGCTGCAAACCATCTCCTCCCGCCGCAACGGAATTGTACAGAACCCGAGCAAGAAAAGACCAAACTACCCCCGCGGCCCTCCCGGAATAACGCGGGCGTGCCACGCCGCGGGGCACGGCGCACGAGGCTTCTCCCCCGCTCCGCTCCCGCCAGCCAGCTCCAGCGCCAGGCCGAGCACCGCACGCCACCGCTTCCGTTTCCACCCCCGGGGCGTCCCAGAGATTTACGGCCCGCTGCCACTCCCCGTCTCATCCTCCTACTCCTGGCTCCTGTCGCGGCTCCCTTGCCTCGCCTCGCCGCGCCTGCCCCACCTCTTCCTCCTCGCGAGGCGAGCGTGTCTCGCGCTATTAATGTAGCGGCGGCGACAGGGAGTCGAGTTCGGCGCGGCGGTGGGACGACGAGACGGCGCGTGAGGAGTGGAGGACCAGGCGCTCCGCCGCTCCGGGCTCTTGCGTGCATCGTCGTCGTGGAAGGCGGTAGGATTCTGCAGCTGCTCTAATCCCTCCCCTTCTCTCTGTACCTTTCCATCTCTTAGCGATGCTGCTGCTTGGGTTTTTGTTCATTTTTCTCGGCTGGATTCTCGCTTTGTGGTTCTGTGTGCTTGGCCTCGTCCCGGTCGCCGGATTTTTCTTTTGTTTTTCTTTATCCCCAAACCTTCTCGCGCGGCGATTGTGGAATGCGGAGCGAAATTCTCCCGCTTGATTTTGGTTGCGGGGATTTTTTTTTTCACCGCTCGTGGATGCATTTCGCGCTTGCGTCGTCTTCGTTTTGTTCCGCTCAGTCCCCATACGGGTTTTTGGTGTAAAATAAAATTCCCGGGATTGCTCGGAACCAAGCAAGGCGCGGGATTCTCGTCTCTTTTCCGCTTGGTTTCCTCGCGAGGCCGTTCGCATGGCAATGCTGCTTGCTTAGGGAAGATCGTAAAGGAGATTCCTTTCTCTTCCCAGTCTGCATTTCGGTGCCCCGACCCGACCGGTGGTCTGTCCACCGGCCGCCGGGAGGACGGATTGCCTGTTGCTTCAACTGTGTGTGTGTGTGTTCACCGCGCAATGCCTGATTTTTTTTTGTTCCATTCCATGACGCTCTGGTTTGGTTTGCATCGCAGGATTCGTCGGTGGAGGCAGCAGCAGTCGGCAGCAAGATGATTGATGGGAGGCGGCATTCGGTGGACATCCCAGTCTCGAGGGCCCTGGTGGCCATCATGCGGTCCAGATCCCTGAGGGACCCGGACACCAACTCGCTGGCCAAGTTCTCCGCCAAGAAGACCATCTGGGAGGGCTGCTCCCTCGACGAGGAAGAGCCGGAGGGGGCGAACAACAACAAGACCACCTACGGCAGGCACAGCTTCAGCTACAACGCGTATGATCATCTCCAGCGTAGGAGGGAGGAGTTTGGGGACAGCCTCAGGTCCGGCCGCCTCGCAGACTCACCCATCAACATCATCAAGGCCAATGCCATGGCCAAGGCGGCGCTCCATAACCAGAGCTGTTGCTCGGCCATCTCCGGGATGTCCAGGAGCGCAAAGGACAGGGGCTTTGGTTTGGTGGTGGCTGATGGGGAGGAGCTTGGCCGGAGGGGGGAGGCCAGCACGTTCCAGGAGAGCTCCAGGAGTTTGCTTCAGAAGTACTGCCCCAGATCTTTCTCTGAGCTTGTTGGGCACGGTGTTATTGCTCAGTCTCTTTCGGGTGCTGTTCTGAAAGGGAAGCTTGCTCCTATCTATCTCTTCCATGGTCCGCACGGCGTGGGCAAGACGTCCACGGCTAGAACGTTTGCAGCAGCGCTCAATTGCCGTTCCCCTGGTGGGAACCAGCCATGTGGGCGCTGTGACGAGTGCGTGGCCATATTCTCGGGAAGCGGCTGCAGTGTGGTAGAGATTGATGCTTCCAAGCTTGATTGCAAATCTAGGGTCGCGGCCTTGCTCAGGAATGCCTGTGAAGTCCCTGCCTCTTCACACTTCAAGGTTATGATTGTTGATGATTGCCAGCACATGGACAAGGAGGGATGGTACTCCATCTACAATAGCCTTGAAGGGATTCCTGAGAGCACAATCTTTGTTATGATCACATCTGATGTTGATAAGCTACCAAGCAATTGCATAGGGTGGTGCCAGAGCTACAGGTTTTGCAAGATAGATGATGCAGAGATTGCCCGCAGGTTGATGAAGATTTGTACAAAAGAAGGCATGGAATTCGAAGCAGAGGCACTGGACCTTCTTGCTCGCAAGGCTAACGGTTCCATTCGAGATGCAATTCAAATGCTTGACCAACTAACTCTACTTGGAAAGAGAATCAGCAAATCAGTGACACATGAGCTGGTAGGTTGATTTTGCTGGTTTTCTTTTATGAAAAGGAGTTACCACAATCTACGGTTTTAACTGTTTTCCTTTGGAAACTGTCAATTTGTCGGCACCTAAATTTCTTTGTTTTTCCTTCCCTTTTTGTTACAGCAATCTACGGTTTTAACCCTTTTCGGTTGAAAACAGTCAATTTGTCGGCACCTGAACTTTCTTCGTTTTTCCTTCCCTTTTTCCAGATAGGTGATGTCTCAGACGAGGAATTGCTTGATCTTCTCAATCTGGCTCTGTCATCAGATGCTGCTACAATTGTGAGGAGGGCCAGGGAGCTTTTGAGCTCAAAAGTCGACCCTCTGCAGTTATTAGCTCAGCTTGCAAATCTTATCATGGATATTTTAGCTGGGAATCACCCCTCAGATTCTTCAGAAGCTAGAAGAGTTACTGGAAAACATACATGTATGCTCTCTTTCTTAAGCTTGAAAGTCATGTATCTACATATTAAATGTCCACAGATCTTGTATGCTGTCGTTAATAAGCTTTGCAGAAGTGCAAGATATTGTATCAATCTACTGAATACTCTTGCAGTCTTGCTGGAGATAAGATTATGTTTTTTTCACTGATGAGTTAGCCACATAATATTGTTTAATACTCCCTCCGTCCTATAATACAATGCATTCCAAAAATGTTAAAACAACTTAAGGGAATACTCAAATATGATGCATGTACCCATGGATTAAACCCAATTAAGGAGTTTCTCCTCTAACTATGGTTTCCTTTTTAGCAAACTTTGCTAAATCTGAGCATGGGCACCATATAGAATGCCTTATATTTTTCAATACAAATTTTATGAGTCATAATGCAGTGTATTCCAGGGCGGAGGGAGTATTTACACAGTGTATACCTGTTTACTGTTTCCATCTCTTTCTAACTTTCCATCAATTTCGCAGCTGCTGACGTGGATGTACACAAACTTAGGAATGCTTTGGAAATACTCTCTGAAACTGAAAAGCAATTAAAGACCACAAAAAACCAGTCTACATGGCTTACTGCTGCACTGTTACAGTTTAATATGAGGGAACCCTACTGTCTAGATGATACTGCAGTTTCAAGCATGTTTACTGAAAGCCAGACAGGTAATTAATATTCTCTGCCCCCCTTAATTTAATCTCTCCTGAATGTTGAAATATTTGAGAGTAAGAAGCACTGTGAAGTGGAACTATGTCAATGTCACTTTATCAGTATGTCTGTTTACTGATAAGCGAGTTGTACCTTGTGCAGATGATGGGACTGCAGCACTGAAAGATGAAAGCTTAGATACGAGCTCCCATCTTTGTTCCCAGAACAAAGTTAGTTCTCTAGACATGAATTTGGGAGATCCAGATGTATTGGAGACGATATGGATGAAAGCTCTTGAAAACTGCTCATCCCCTCCACTTCAAAATCTACTACGGAAGGATGGGAAGTTGTCATCTCTGTATACAACCCAAGGTAATTTGCTGTATGTGTGGGACCTCTTCTGTTTTATTGGGAGACAGATCTGTTTGTCACTGAACAGGGGGTCCCTACTTCCTGTAGTTGTTGTTTGGTGTGGTCCACCTTAATACACCTTTCCAGACAGTTGCTCAGTGCTACATTTCAGAAAGCACATGTTTGTCTGGACATATGCATGATATAGCAATAGGTATACTTGTTGATAAGCTAGTGTTGCTGTCTTCCTAATGGGGGTGCATCTTGCATTACTAGGCATCAAATATTGCCTCCCAATTTGGACTGCCTACATTCACTTAGCATCACTGTGTTCCTATGGATATTCTACACAAGTCAGATTTCATTCTTTTTGGCTCTGAATTGTAGGTGTGGCAGTTGCTGAGCTACAGTTCTGCCTTCCTGAGGTTGTCCCAACATCAGAGAGCTTCTGGAAGCCACTATGCGCATCTCTGCAGAATTTGCTGAGGTGTAATGTCGACATCCGAATCAATCTTTCGCCTATCTCTGGCTACAGGGCTGGATCCAAGGACTCATCCGTCAGCCTTGTCATGGAATCAAGAGAAGGCTGCGAGGCGCAGGACCCAGTCACCTCAAACTGCAGAACCGTCGTATCATCCAGAAGAGACTGCCCTTCCCCACCCTTGGCGCAGGCCAAGGAGAAGCCACCCCACATCCTGGGGTGCCTCCATGGCGGTGCAGATGGTGACACAGTGGATACCGAGCCGAGGATCTTGAGCTACCAGAAGATCTCTGTCATCCCTGCAGTGTCCACCCCAGGAAACGCTCCCCTGAAAGCCACTGCTGGAGACACATCAAAGGTCGATGAAGGCAGAGTTCGTCCTGGCTGCTGCTCGCACCTTCTACCCTGCGGTGCTTGTGCTCCCCATCAGAAGTCCCGGACGCGGGAGAAACGCCGAGCCAAGCTGTTCAGCTGCTGCTTCTGCAAGATCGGACCGGACTGCAAGACGAAGGCGGAAGCAGGGTAATTTGCAGCAGGCCAGGAACAGAGCAGCCCTATGCAGTTCAAGCTGGAGACGGGCAGTAGAAGAAAAGGGCTGGGGTATGCTGATTGCCATTTGGCTGAACCTGACATTATGGTTGTCCATTCTTGCTAGTCTTCTATCATGTTTTCTGGTTTGGCTCTGGTGGTCAAATCAGTTCAGACTTCAGACTGTCAAAAGTGTGTCCATCTCTTGACTGTAGCTTGCCTCCGATGGGGGGAGATACTGGTCAAAGACACAGCAGATGTGCATCGCTAACATAAAGATGTTTTATAGTTGGATGCTTAAACTTTCCTGGTAGCATAACCGTGTTTGTAGTTGTGCGTTGGATTTTGTTTTATGCCGGTTTCTACTGTTTTCGTGAAATCATGGTCCAAATTAAGGGACCAGAGACCCTATTCGCTTGAACTTATCCGCCCGTCATCAGCCATGGTATTTATCAGCCGCAAAAACTGCTGGGCTCAGGACGGCCGCCACTGCTGGCGATGCTGCCGAGCCCCGCCCTCCCCTGCCTCTGCGAGATGGGCAGATGGCGCTCGCAGCCAACGCGTCGGATGATCGAGGCGGCAAGTGTGGGCGCTGCGGATGTCAGCCGCGGATGCAAAGGCCAGGGCACATTAGCAACAGCTGCAAAGGCTAGGGCAGCTGCGTGGGCCATGGAGTTTCTTGCTCTATATAAACTCCCAAAACCGTTAGGTCCTGGTTTTGGAGTGGTTTCTGTTCAAGTGACTGGTGAGTTATTTTGAAGACGATTTTATTCTTTCTTTAGTTAAAAAAAATCTAGTAGCACTTGATAAGGTTTTTAAATCACAAAAATATCTCTGAACTCTTAAAAAGTTCAGAAAAAAATCTAGAGATCGATTGAGATATGATAAATCCAAATAAAATATTTAGAGCGAAAGGAGCTACTTCTGAATCAAAACAGTGGTAAAGAAACATAAGAACCCAAGGAACCAGAAGAGCAAAGATAAACAAAACCTCCCCTATTTCGCTTAAATTTTTCTTGTAGTATAACCATATTTATAGCTGGATGATTAAACTTTCATGATAGTGTAACCATATTTGTAGTTTGTTAGATGGTGCGCTTTTATTTTAACCCCCACCCAAAAGAAATAGAAATAAATTTACCGTCTAAATCAACTAAAACAAAAAAAGGAAATAAGTAACAGAGAATTAGAAGAAAAGAGATCAAGAAGGAAGTAAAAAGCCAAATCTGATGGTTACCTCCTCTTCTCCGGTGATCTCTATCTCCGTTGACCTCCTCGATCTCCATCTTTGTTGACCTCCTCGACCTTTGGTGAGCTTTGATGCATATTAGGGTTTCGTGGGTTAGGGTTAGGGTTTGGGGTTTTCGAGTTAAGGAAGGATATTTATGGCTGAGGATTGGAAAGGAAGGTGGTCAGATTAGTGGTGGTGAGTGAAGTGGCGGCGAGCGAGGCGGCAAGTGACATCTGGGCAGATCCGCGGTGGAGGCGAGCAGTTTGGCTTTCCTCCTTCGATTGGCAATAGGGGAGGGTAGGGATGAAGTGGCGGGGGTAGGTGGCGCGATGGCGGTAGGACCGAGTGGCCTAGAAATTTCTCCTTTGATTCTGATTAGGGGAGGGCGGAGGTGGAGCACCGGTGGGCGACAGGGCTAAGGGTGGGGGAGCGAGAGAGGAGGGAAAGCGGAGGAGCGGGATGGGGTGAGAGATGAAGCGTGTGGGGTGTGGTTTGCTCCCTTCTATGAAATCATTACGAAGGATAGGCTTGGCGCAGTGGTGAGAAGCCTTCCCGCTGAGCCAAAGGTCCTAGGTTTGACGCAGCCTCTACACAATGCAGGGATAAGGCTTGCCTCGGTTATTCTTTCCCCAGACTCCACTCATGTGAGAGCCGCCATCGATTAATTCATCATCTCGATGAAATGAATAATTCATCATTCGTTGCCTGATAAGAGCATCTCCAACGATATCTTAAAAAATGAGTCCTAACTACTTGGTTTTAGAACCTTTCCAAAAATTATTAGGTATGAAAAAACACACTCCAACTATTCCCTTTTTTCCAAAAAAAACATACACGTCGTCATTGTTGTACATGCCGACTTGCCACAACTTACCGCCTTGGCCAGCCATCCCCAACACCCTTCCTCACACTGAAAATCTTCAAAACTAAATTTTCATTACCTGCTCTACATCCAAGTATTCTTAGATCTAAAACTGCAGTTCTGTCGAACCTCCTATGCGGCGATAGCGGTGGCCAAGCCATGGCTGAATATCTCCATCATCGTAACTCACTCACCCCATGAACTCCCAAATCGAATCTCCATTGCCTACTCCTTATATCTAAAAATAGTGTCTGGATATCCAATTCTGGTGAACCTCTGTGGCGACAATGGCAAGCAGTCAGTGAGAAAAGGGAGTGCAAACGAAAAAGAAAACAGCGCCCCGCCGGCCACCATCACTGATGGAATATGCATCATCCGCATAGTATACACAAGCGCAATAGATTGGGAGTTAGGATAATTCAAGCGTGGTAGATTGGGAGTTTATTAAGGATTAGGAGCACGATAGATTCCAAGCTAGAATAAGGAGTTATTGGAATATGTTTTTATGCTCTAATAGCCCTGCTTGTTGTGCCGTTTAGCAGGGCATTCTGGAAGAGTCAGATACATTTTTCACAAGCGTAACACAAAATTTTCCTAAAATCCTTCAAAATTCTGAGTTGGAGCATGAAATTTGAAACAACACCAGAATGGAAAAACTCATGATATCGTCTCTGAATTCCAAGTCCATGAGCATTCGTCGCATGGCAAAACAAAGAAAACATTGAAGATACAATGCCAGTCCAGACTGGGCGGCCGGCAGCGCATACTGGCAATCCAGGCATTCACCAGGCCACATCATTTCCTCAAGAATAAGAGTAGCAATCACAATCCAACCATCCAATGGCATATTGAAGCCGCTACGGCCTACGAGATGGCACAGAAACGTAGCAGATTCGGAGAGGCGACGCTTCATCCGACTGGCGACATTGCCCTCCCCTGCAGGTTATTAGAGTTGAAGGGCACGAACCCACAATTGCAGCTAAATAAGAAAGAAACAGCCATAATGCAGGCAGAGCATGGCACAACTTTTACAACATGGTCCTTTTTTCTCTTCTCTGTTTTCGCTTGATGTAAAAACGGTCTATGGGGAGTTAAAATGAAATGAAACAAGAACAGCATGAGCATGTCATCAGATGCGAGATCTAGACACACAAGCCACCACCACCGCAACCAGGAGGGGCTCGCTCCGCTACCTACGCGCAAGGGCAACGACAAACGACGAAAACACAGCCAAACTGGGTTTGCTGAGCCACATTACGGCCTGTGCCTGCCTTCTGCTTCAGCTTCGTACTTCTCTGCCCAGCTGTTCAAGCCGAAGATGAAACACCGAACCCGGGCAGGAGCCATCCACTCTTCTTCGCGTGCCCCACATAGGAAAGGAACTTCTCCCTGGCATCAGGAATGTCCAGAGCCAGGTCGTCAAGCCCATCCCTGACCCTTGAGAACCCCTTGGTCATCTGGTTGATGGTTATGATCCCTTCACCAAAGCACTCCTGCAGCAGGCTCAGGGTCCTCTCATTCTTCTTCTCCATTGCCATCACGAGCGCCTTCTTGACAACTTCATGGTTGAAGAAAGACATACCCAGTTCACGGATGCAGTTGCATGCTTCCCCTAAATCACCTCCACTCTCGTACTCCTCCAGGAGCTTTGTTATCCTGTCCTTGGCATCCTCCACAGCCCATCCGGTTCCACCACCCCAGCACCTCAGAAGCCTCTCACCAGCATGACGGGCTGACGCAAGGGAGCGTGCCATGTTCAATGTTTCAGCCCCGCTGCAGTTTGGTGGAAGCTTGCTGCTAATCTCATCCAAGTTTAGAGGTGCAAGAACATCATCAATCACAGCCCTGGCTAGGAACAGTCCCAGCTCATCTGAGGCATCCAATATATCCAGTGCGGTGTCTTCTGCAGATTCAAGGAGCATTACAAATCCCTTGGCGATGTCTTCAGACGAGAACAGCTCCATGCTTAATGAGGATAGAAGAACTGATGCCATCTCTTTCTCCCTGTTCTTGCGGTCCATAGCAGTTGTTATGAGCTTCTTGATGAAGATTGGGTTATATTCTGGATAACCAAGCTCTTTGGCACTACGGATAACCTCTGTTGTATCATCAGAGAGAAAGTATTCGTGTATTATAGATACAGCCTCCCTTTTGTACCTTGCCAGCTTCTCATGTTCATCATCTTCAACGCTTCCGTTGACACCTGACTTCACATATGAAGAATCTAGCCATCCCTCAGAAATGGCTTTTGATACCAACAGCTGAAATTCAGACTTTGCAGATGGTATATCAAGAATGAGATCATCAAGACTCTCAGCAACCCGATAGAATCCTTTCATCATCTGACTAGAGCTTATTAAACATTCTTCAGATGCTTGCTTCAGAAGTTTGACAATAAGAGCTTCAGCAGCTGGACTCTCCATTCCAAGAGTAAGAGCTCGCTTCACCACCTCATGATGAAAAAAGGGTACTGCCAGCTCTCTAATGCACCTACAAGCCTCAGCTGTATCACCATTTCTGATGTATTCCTTTAGAAGATCAGCAATCCTCTTCTTCACCTCTTCTACCGTGATGTGAGTTGAACCACCCCATCGTCGCTCAATCAACTCTGCGTGGTGGGGTGCTGAAAGATAGCTTTTCGCTGCAATTTGTACAACCTGCATACCCTTTGAAGATCCTGAGAGACTCACTTTTGCCTTGCTGAGGAAAGCAGGTGGCAGAATGTCATCAACAACTGCACGTGCAATGAAAAGCGCGAGCACATCAACCACATCAGGTATGTCAACAGCCAGGTCATCAACAGCCTCCAATAGCAGCACAAAACCCAGTCTGATTTGAGTTGAACTGACCACATTGCCATAAAGATATGATAGAAGCACTGATGCCATCTCTTTCTCCTTGTCATGCCTGTCCATTGCTGTGGAAACAAGCTTCTTGACAAAGTAACGGTGGAAATCATCATAACCCAATTCTTTAAGATCAGAAGCAGCTAATTTCACATCACCATTGCTGAAATATTCCTCAATTAACGGGATAACAGCTTTCTTGTAGTCTTCTAGTGGGGTTGAAACAGGGGCTTCAACTAACTCATATGGCTCCTGAGTAGCAAAAAGAGATCAGCATCGATGTACATGTATGGTTGGATACTAACCACTTAGAGCTAAATAAAAGGTGATCTACAATAGTTTCTGAGATTGAACATTTGACACTCAATTGTTTGTAGCAGAGTGAAAGAATAAATGGGTCAAGACCATCAATAGTCATTACCTCACCACTGTCATAATTTGGATCATTTCGGTCAAGGCATGCCTCTGCATCAGTATCAATTAGTTTGCCCCAAGTCCCTTTGCCACCAGCTCCATCTGCAATAGAAACCTCAGCAAGTCAATCAGGATACAGTAGAACATAGATACATTTCACATTTTTCTATATTGGAAAGTTTGAAACATGGTAGTACTAATCTTAGGTATAACTCACAATAGTATTTACCAAGCTATTGTAATCACAGAGCCTAAGGCCAACTATGAGTTGCACTTAGATCATAGGTAGTTAGTCAGCAATCTCATGCATAAAAAACTCCCAAGAACTAAACAACTGACATTCCATAGCATGCAACAGTATAAGAAGACGCAAAGGTTTTTCACAATAGTAGTAGTCAAAATTACACATTGCACACTTGCATTTCATATCTTTGCGCAACACACATGTCAATCACATGTTATCAAAAGATAGTAGGCCACATGCTATAAATGCTACATGTAGGCTGCATAACATTTGGCCATCCCTAATATGATCAACTAGATCTAACGCGTAGATGGATCATTTTCTTGTTTCTTAAGTTGCGAGGGCTACAATAAGCAGAATAAAGCTAAAGGAACATGAGCCTCCAAAGTACACCTGACAACTGGTATTTTATAACAGTAAATTATGCCAACATATCCTGCTTTCACATAAGAGATATAACCATATGCATTTAGGGTAGACCTGGAAGCAAACATGCTTCTAAACATATCCCTAATACACCATGTGAATACAAAACAAATTAAGGAAACCATGACAGAAAGACAAAAAGATAAGATCACAATCTAACCAAAGTTTCTAAATCACAAAAGGAAACGGTTGAAAGTAAGGCCATAACAGCACTGCAGACTATTTTTTTCGACGTGCATACATAGTTGGCAGCATCAAGGATGCAGCAATTGGAAAGCAATGCAATACTGTGTACTGGTGAAAACAAGAATAAACAATTAAATAAAGGGAATAGAAGCACATGCTCCGATTTTCCAACATGCAGGTTGCACACACACACATGCTTAGACAGTCCAAATATCATCAGCTAAAATTGCCAACTGAAAGGAACGGAACAATTCCAACTTAACAGGTTCAAGCAATCAAGCTAAATGATGCTCCACTGAACCCCCATTAGGAGTTCAGGACAATATTAAAAAAACTCGGCCTGCGAGGGGGTCAAGACCGCCCCCTAGGTATTGTACTTAAGAAGATCTTCTCACACAGACCGAGAAAACTCCCGAACCCCTGCCCCATCCATACACAGGGAGCCGTAACCTATGAGTTGGCCGGCTCTTAACCTGTGCTTTGGCCTGGGACAAACGAGGGGATTTTTTTAACCCCAACCTGAAATTCGCTCCCACGGGGAGTCGAATCCAGGACCTGAGGAGTGCCATTGAGACGCTCTAACCAGTTGGACTAGAGGCCCTTTGGCGTTCAGGACAATATTTGCCACAGAGGATGATAAGTGATTGATAAATAAAAACAAATGAAGTAGCCATACTTCATAAAACAAATCACATACAGCACGTCCTACATGGTACCCACAGGAGCTACTTGAAGTGGTCGCTCGAATTAGCAGCTGGCTTGTGGAAGATGGTTCACATCATACCCGCTCACAGGACAATTCGGTGGTACAATCAACTGAACGCTGGTTATCAGAACCAAGGGCACAATGTGCAATGTCAATTTTACGTTACCATATTTGATAAGAACAGTTTGTACGGTTACACCGATATACAACAAAAGAGTACTGTGGTGACAAAAATAGCTAAAAGACTGGCGAATGAAGATGGAATGCACATTCCTAAATGAACTGACCTTTCGACAGAAATCACTACACAGCCAAATATACAAATGTCATGGTCCAACTAAATCATTCCCTTATGGGTTGCTCAACCACCAGCTAATCCCCTATTGACAGCTCAGACTAAGCTAACCCGCACACGGAACAACCATTATGCACCGTGTATGCAAAGCTAACCGTCTACATAACAAGCATGTAGATATAGCACAGAATATTTTAAACAAAGTGATTATATACTTAACCAACCTACAATAACAATTTCAGTTGGGCAGATAAATATAAGCAGCTAAAAAGAATCCATGTTTCTACACAATAAATTGCATCAGTGCTACATTTACACACTAATTATCATCTTCAAACCCAAGCCATGCAGTCTCAACAACAAGAGCCAACCATCCATGGTGGCCCAATTTCATGAGCCACAGACTAGCTAGCAGGACACCAGAAACCCAGAGCTATAGGCAACAAGGAGACCCCACAAAAAAGTATATATATCCCTAACAAACAAGGAGAGCTATATGAAGCAGAGCTGCTGAACCTACATTCGTAGCAACATAAGCAAACAAGGCGGCAAATTAATAATAACAGCACATCATTCACACAAACCAGCCTATCCTATCCTATCCTATCCTAAACAAACAAGCAAGGTACTAAACATAGCAGGCGTGAACAGATCGAGCAGCCAGCGCCACCTCACCTTTCTTCACCTTGATGGTCTTCCCGGAATGCGACCGACGCACGTGCCTGGGCCCACCCCCACCTCCGCCTCCCCCGCCGCCCCTCCCGCCACCAGCAGCCGCGGCCGCTGCCGCTGCGGCGGCGGCGGCGCGCTTCTGCTCCAGCATCTGCTGCTCGTACTGCTGCAGCAGCGCGGAGGTGGTCCCTCCCGAGGGCGAGCGCGGGGAGGCGAGCGACTGCGTCTCCGCGTTCTGCACCGCGATCCGCAGCTTCTCCCGCTGGTCCTGCGTCAGGAACCCCACGTCCTTCCTCGGCGACGTCATCCCTCCCAGCCCTCCTCCTCCTCCTCCAGCACCACCCAACCGTCGTCACCACCTGCAGCACAGCAACAACAACAACGAAGCGGCGGCACCGCGCGCGTCAACCGAGCTGGAATGGAGGAGGGGGAGGAAGTGGAGGAGGAGAGGGTTTCTCCCGCCCGTACCTAGGGTTTCGGCCGCGGATCGAGCCGGCGCCCCCGAACCCGTGCGCGAGATTTGTGTGCGAGCGAGTGTGTTTGGATAATTTTTTTTTCCCTTTCTCTCTCCCCACTCTCCTGCTGCTGGTCTCGTTTTGTTTTCTCCGGGTAGAGAGAGAGAGAGAAAACGGGGGACGGCGACGCGAGTGTGACGGGAAGGACACGGAAGGGAGGCGAGGCGTCGCTTTTATACGGAGGCGGCGTGCGTGGGGCGTGGGCCCCACGCACCGCGGACACGTCCCCAGTTGCGGGCCCGCACGTCATTGAGACTGTCTTGTGGGCCTGCACGGCCCGCTAGTCTGGTCCGGGCCGACCGGCCGTCGCGGATCCCTATCCCGGGGGTCTCTCCACCTGGCGCTGTCCGCGCGGCCGGCTCGGGTCAGCACGGCGCACCAACGCCTCACTGACACGTGGGAGGAGACTGGCTCTGGGCCCCGCGAGTCGGTGAGGGAGGAGGAAGGGTGTTGTGTTGTTGGGCCGCCGCTGCCTCGGGACATGCGGCGTTTGGACCGGGCCGGCGTGGGAGTTAGGGTTTTGCTGCTCCGGAGGGAACGATTGGGTTGGGGTTGGAGCGGGGGGATCGGGATCGTCTGTGGCGAACGGAACGGTGTCGGCGACTGGTGGTGTGGACAGGCGGTGGCTGCCTGGCTGTGCGACAGTTGGCGTGCTGTGATTGGTGGTGGTGCTGTGGATAAGGCAAACCAGAAGGATGAGAATGACGCGTAGGATTTAAGTCAAGGTTCAGTCATCATCATCTGAGTGTATCGCTCACGCCAAAATACGATCGGGTTCAGATCGATCACCTCGAGCTGGCAAACCCACGTGTCAGAGACTCATGGTTTTCCTTCGGCTTTCAGAGGAGACTCTTTTCGGCACACAGTTTCGTTCCGTTTCGTGCTTTCAGCACACAGAAAGGATCGATTCTGGTGACGGTTGTTCTTTTTTTTTTAATATATAAGGATGACGATTGATTTAAAATATCGTTTTATTTTGAACTTAGAGTGTTGACGGTGGCTCATTTGACAAGACAAGTAGTAGAATGAAGGTGTGGTTTGTTTGTTACGCTTGCCTTGAACTTATCCAAAACCAGGGGTCGCTTGTCGCCAACTGAAATCGCTAGCGTTTCATCATCCTTCATTTTTTTTCTTTTTTGGAGAAAATTCATCATCTTTCATGGACAAGGCATTTCTTGGCCGCTCTCTTTTGGATCAGCAGTTTGCCTCCACCCAAAACGTACACGTATCGTTTTATATATAGGCTGCTCCGTTATGTTCCAAGTATAATTAAGTTGATATCTAATTACTTTTGAGAGGTGGACCTTTCGTCTTTGCTTTTACTCTGTATTTGTAATTGACCTAGTTTTGTAAAGATTAAAATTCCATTGCATCGCAAACTAGCTATTATGACACGAAAACTGTCCAATTCAAAATGTTTTGGTGCTTCAGCGATATTACATCTCGGCGAATGAGCTAATACATAGCAAGAGAGAAGATAAAAACTTGGAATTCTAGCGTTTGTTAAGAGAGAAAGGCATCGGCACATGACGAGTCAGATTCATCGTGAAATTCACGCCATAGCTGAACGATAATGTTGTGGTGCCCTGGTGCGGGCGTCCATCTGTCCGAACGCCACACACCCACTCCGCCTTGCTGCTGCTGCCTCCCCCTGCCGTGCGCCCCATCCCGCGCCACTCGCTCCTTGCTCCCGCCCGTCGCATGCCCCATCCACGCCTCTCGCTCCTGGCTCCCGCCAGCCACTCGCTCCCGCGCCGCTAGCCCTACAGTGGCCGCTGGGTGCACGTGCCGGGGCGCCTTAGGTCATCCACGACCAAGCTAAGGGCACCCACGAGCGTGGTTGTGCTATTGGTGCTCGCGCGCCGCTGTCTCCCACCCTGACGGCCGGAATCTACCGGCCTCAGCCTCTCCCTCCTCTATGTTGCAAATGCATGTTTCAGATGTTTCAAAGAATCAAAGGTATGTTGCAAATGTTTCATATGGATGTTGTAATAGTAGATCGAGATGTTACACATGTTGCATATGTTGTAATTGTTTTAGAGGTATTTGCAAGCGTTCGTTGAAAATGTTTCATCTGTTTTAGTCTTATGTTGCAGTAAGTGTTTTCATGTTGCAAGTGTTTTATCTCGGTGTTGCATACGTTTCATACATATATTGCAAGTGCATGTTTAAAATATTTCATCTGTTTGAAACGTATGTTGCATTCAAGTATTTCATGTTGCAAGTGTTTGATGTTGTTCGGAGAGTCACGGGGGCGCGGTGAGTGATGGGCGTACGACCGGGGCACCGGGGATGGGGCGTGGCGAGTCAGGGGCCGGCGGACGAGACACGCGGCGCGTCGAGGGCCTGCATACGGGGCGCATTGGGGCCGGCGGTCGGGGCGTGCTCGTCCTCAGCCGTTCATCCCCGCTCCCAGATCCGGCCCGCGCGGAGAGAGAGGAGACGGTCAGGAGGAAGGAACGGCAGCCACAGCGAAGGGGTTGGGTGCGCGTGAGGGGCAGGGCGAGGCGGACATCTTGACGTGCGTCCGTCCGAACCGGACGTCTGGGTGATGACTGACTATTGCATAACATCGGTGCATCGCATCTGAAGACGAGGTAAACTGCTCCCTCTGACCATTAAAACACCGACAACATGATAGGCAAGCAAGTTTCATCCTTGGAAAAAAAAGGAAAAAGAGAAAAAGTTGGTTCCATGCTAGCTGGAGAAAATCGTAACGTGGCTCCAGGCCCGGGCACATGAATTCCTGGTTGCCAAGGCCAAACTTCGTGTGGTTGACACGAAGAACATGAAAAATCATGGCAGGACTTTTCCATAAGTGCTGGACCTTTGTCACATTCATAGAGTAGAGACTAAACTAGAATCATAATTAATGTCACAATGAACTCAAGTGGAACATGCGGTAGCTTAGCTATCTTGAGGTACTATGCTGTATTTTTTTTCCTCTTCCACTCCACTTAAGAGAAACATATATTTCAATCTTAGAAAGATACATTCAGTAGTTCAACTGGTTCATATGATTATTCTCCAATAATGATACAGAAAGATAGATAGCCTTGTTTGACTGGGGATAATAGTGTTAACAGTAGCTGATCCGGCACCTGAAGGGATCTATGGTTGTGGTGGTTTCTTTGTTAATCTTGCCTAATCAAAAAACAGGGGCTGCTCTGCTTTCAACCTAGATAAAGGCAGCAACCAGGCAAAGTAAGGCTTTTCGCAAAATGGAAAAAAACACTTTTGTGATCGGAACACATAGGGATGAAAACGAAAATGATAATTTCCGATTTTCGGAGATCGTTTTCGAGTTTTTTTTCAATTTTTAGGCCTAAACGGAAATGATAGCGATAATCGAAAAAATAAAAATGATAAATGATAAAAATAATCGGAAACGAAAGCGAAAATGATTTTGTCCTCTTCTGATCATTTTCGAAGATTGCCGTATTTAGCCGGTAATTTACCGTTAGTGGTTACCAATTCAAAGACCTTGAATCCTAATTTATTTATAGAGTATATAATGCATATACTTTAGGTCCAGCTGGCCCATATCTAAGCTTCCCATCTGCACATGTAAGCACATAAAACAAATATTTTTTTGAAAAGGAACTATACGGCAAGTATTTCATCCCTATAGGAATAAGAAGGCTATTAGTCAATCACGTACTACACCATAACTCTAGCCTCACCATGATCACGAACGGATCTTGGTTTAGCTTGTTCGAGACTTAAGATGGTGTGAACTGTAGTTTTAGCTTGTGGTCTTGTCAATTATGACTTTATTTATTACTATTGTCTTGTAAGATAGGTCGAGTTTTATGGCTCTTCTCATGTTCTACAGTTTGGCGTGTTTATCGTTTCTGAAGATATCGTTCTCATGAATTCCGATCATTATCAATGTATTTTCCGATCGACTACTATCGTTTTCAAAATTACTGGAATATCGGTGCCGTATTCGTTTCCGACAATATCGTATCGATTTCGTTTTCGAGAAAAAATGTAAAAATGAAGGTGATTTGGCCTGCCATCGATCGTTTCCGATCGTTTTCATCGCTAGGAACACACATTCGATTAACCAAAATGGTAAGCCAAATCGGTAGTAACCAGACTCAACCCAAAGTTTGGAATAAGGCTGTGTTTAGTTTCCCATGGAATGCAAAATGCAAAATGCCAACTACTTTGGAATGATAAAATGTAAAATGCCAAAATTTTCATAGGTGTATTTAGTTCCATCCAAAATGCCAAATTTTTCATTGGGTGGGTGAAAGCTTTTTAGCTTTTTTTTCCTCTTAAGGCCAAAATCCAAAATGAAGAATGAATACCTTTTTGCTAAAAATTTTGCATGGTGTTTAGTTCCTGTCGGGTACCTAAAACTAGGGGTACCCACAATCAAACGATTAAGAAAAACAAAACACTACCCGCAAACGAGACGAGCCAAAATAGCGGACGAGACAGCTCGACTGCGTTCCGACTCGTACGAGGCTCGCTCGACGGAACGCCTCGACTACGTTCCGACTCGTACGAGGCACGCTCGACAGGACGCCTCGACTATGTTCCGACTCGTACGAGGCACCCTCGACGGGACGCCTCGACCGCGTTCCGACTCGTACGAGGCTCGCTCGACAAGGCACCTTGACTATCGGGAAATCTCCGACTCGCTCGACCCCGGGTCGGGCCGCTCGACCCGCCTTGTTCACCAAACTCTGAGACAAAAGTCAGAGCATTTAATGTGACTATCAACTACTTTCTACCGTCATGGCTACAACGGTAACCGACGTGGAAGCAGTACCGGTGTCAAATCTCACTTTTTACCGCCTATCTCGGGATGGGAGGTGAAAACCTGTCACTATACGCACCATACCGTGCACTGTTTTGCTATTGATCACCCTCGAGGGAAGATACGACAAGGACCGTACCCCACGATCTCGGGGACTCGGCCTTATCCACTCGTCCTCGACCCGTCCTCGACCTGGCCTCGACCCAGCTTCGACCCATCGCCGGTCAACAGGGAAGAAGGCCGACGTAGCACAGGACTCGGGGTCTTTTCACCGTCTCGTCTTCTACTCACTATGGTGTCTAGGGATGGCCGGCCATTCCCGGGGCACGTCGCTACAACCACCTCCACAGGGATCGATAAAACTTCACCTCAAAGGCATCCCCGGCGTCCCTGCCTCCTCTTACCCTATAAAAGGGCAGGCCGGGGCTCTACAAGGGGGGAAGACGAACGAACAACGAACAATCGACAACGAAAAACCAATCTCCTTTTGTACTCTCATTTTTCCTTTGAGACCTTGGCTCGGTTTCCTCTTTCACAGCTTGTAACCCCTACGCAAGCACTTAGGTGCAAGGAAATACAATACTCCCTCCTCCCTGCTGGACGTAGGGCCTTCTTTTGCCCGAACCAGGATAAATCCCCGTGTATCCTCCTTGCACAACCATCCAGATTAGGGACACGCAGCATTCGATATACTCGTTGGCTTAGGACCCCCGCGGGACCGAACGCCGACAGTTGGCGCGCCAGGTAGGGGCCGCTACGTGCCAACATCGTTTTCCTACCATTTTTCTGGATGGCTGACCCCGAACGTCCGCTCCTATTGGCCACGGTGATCTGGTTTGGGAGTTTGGAGTTCATGTCGCTTGGCCACGGCTACGACATGGTCCTCCTCCCGCCCAGGCACCCGACCGACGTGGACCACGAACTCTCCCAACCTGGGGGAGCCCTGCACCGGTATCGTCGCTCTTGTCAGGCACGCGCCGCCAGGCGACGGCGAGCCCGGCGCAACCATCGTCATCGCCTTGTGGAGGGTGACGGTATTCCCCGATCCGGCGCCTCTCAGCCAGACGCCGACACGGATTTCCTCACTGAGGATCTGTGTAGGATGAGCTTGGCTGAGGGTAAGATGCCGACAGGGAGTCCCATCGCTCTACCGCCCGGTGCGGTGCAGCCACCAGTCAGTTCGACTACACCGGCTCGAGGAACGACGCCTTCGTCAGCATTCCCGTTTGGACTAGACTCGGTTGCCCGGGCATATGTTTCTTCTGTAAGCACCAGCATGAGTGCTTACGAGGAACTCCCCGGACACCATCTACGTTCCACCCTCGACCTTGTCGCATCCACACCAGCTTCCGAGTATCTGGACTCCACAGAGACCCCAGATATGGAGCTCCGTGCAACTGCTTCTCGACATCACGACCCCAGAGACGCATGGCCTCACATGCACCCGTTGTACTACTATTTCGGCGCTCCAGACTCTGACTCTGCCGATGACACCTACGACCCGACTCGCGAGTGCTTCAATATCGATGGAGCTATCGCGTCGGATTCAGAGGATGAGGCAGCCGTTGAAGGAAGGAACACGCCACCTCAGGACGAGCTCCCTGCTGAGCGGGATGAGGCTCAATTCCTTGCGAATCAAGGAATGCAGCTTGAGCAAATCCGCGAGTTGCAGGATAGGCTTGACGAGGAACGAGAAAACCTACGTCTACTTCAGCAAACCCTCGAGCAAGAGCGCGCGGCACGCGCACATGGCGGAGGAGCTCGAGAGAGAGCTCGCGACGTCAATCGTCGCATCGTCGAGGATCAGGCAGTCGAGCCCCCGGTTTTCGGTCGAGCCAGCCAGAACGTGGTCGCGCCGCCATGCTCCTTCGTAACATGCCTGAGCCATCGAATCCCGAGGCCCGTCGAGCCCGTGATGAAATCCGAGAACTCCTCGAGACCGCTGCCATGCAGCAGGCCAAGAGTTCTGCCTCCAGGCGACGCGGGCTTGCCTCGGAGCAACCTACGGAGCCCTCTCATCAGGAGAGAGAGGCCTCGGTTCATCCCGAGCGCGCCCAACGAAACAAGGCGATCTCTGTCCGTGAACGCATCGTCGACAACCGTGAGCCTCGAGATGCTCATGACAACATCATCGAGCGCCGGAGGCACAAACATGGTGACGGTGCAGCTCGAGGCTACCACGAGCATAGAGGCGGGCGCTACGACAGCTCGGAAGATCGAAGCCCTTCACCCGAGCCACCGAGTCCTCGGGTCTTTAGCAAGGCCATTTACGAAACGATACTCCCGGCTCGGTTCTGCCCCCCCCCACGACTCTTACTAAGTATAACGGCGAGACCAAACCTGAACTTTGGCTCGCTGACTTCCGCTTGGCCTGTCAGTTGGGTGGGGCCACCGATGACCGGGTCATCATTTGACAACTCCCCCTGTTCCTGTCGGATACCGCTCGAGCCTGGCTCGAGGACCTCCCACCTCGACAAATCCACGACTGGAACGACCTTGTGAGAGTGTTCGAGGGGAACTTCAAGGGAACCTACATGCGCCCCGACAACTCATGGGATCTCCGAAGCTGCAAGCAGAAGCCAGGTGAATCCCTCCGGGATTACATCCGGCGTTTCTCCAAGCAACGCACCGAGCTCCCCAACATCACCGACTCCGACGTCATCATGGCCTTCCTCTCTGGTACCACCTGCAAAGAGTTGGTTCGAGAATTAGGCCGCAACACTCCCATCACTGCCAACGGTTTGATGGACATCATCACCAACTTCGCCGCCGGCGAGGAGACGGTTGGTGCCATCTTTGGTGGCGATCAGGATAAGGGGAAGCACAAGGAGGAGGATCCCGCGGGCTCTAGCCGGAGCTCAAAGAGGAACAACAGGAAGAAGAAGAGGAACCAGCAGGGCAAGCTCAAGGCCCCGGTCGACGACCTTGTTGCTACTGCTGATCGCAAGAAACCTCGAGGGCCCCCCGGTGGGGGCATTTTCGACAAAATGCTCAAAGAGCCGTGTCCCTACCACAAAGGGCCCACGAACCACAACCTCGAGGACTGCCACATGCTCCAAAGATATTTTGAAAGCATAGGCGTCAAGAAAGACGACAAGAAGGAAGATCTCAAGGGAGACGACAAGGACGAGGGGTTCCCCAAGATCCACGACTGCTTCATGATATACGGAGGACCCTCGACGCGCCTCTCGACACGCCAGCGCAAGCAGGAATGTCGAGAGGTCTTCTCCGTGCAGCCCGCAACCCCCCTCTTCCTTGACTAGTCCGAGGTGGCCATCACTTTCGATCGTGATAACCACCCAGACTACGTCCCCAATCCTAGGGTCTACCCGCTTGTTGTCGATCCCATTATCGCCAACACACGCCTCACCAAGGTGCTCATAGATGGCGGCAGCAGCCTCAACATCATCTATGCCCAGACCCTCGACCTCCTGGGGATCACGAGGACGCGCCTCCAACCCAGCGTCAGGGGCTTCCATGGAGTCATGCCAGGAAAGCGAGCAGAGCCCGTCGGGCGGGTCGACCTGCCCATCTGTTTTGGCACTCCCGCCAACTTCAGAAAGAAAACTCTCACTTTCGAAGTGGTCGGATTCCATGGAACATATCATGCCATCCTTGGGCGCCCATGCTACGCCCGGTTCATGGTAGTCCCCAATTACACCTACCTCAAGCTCAAAATACTGGGCTCCAACGGTGTCATAACTGTCGGGCCCTCATACAAGCACGCCTACGAGTGCAACGTAGAGTGCGTCGAGCATGGAGAGGCCATCTTAGAGTCGGCGACCTTGGCGGCGGACCTCGACAGTTTGGCCAATGAGATCCCTGACCCCAAGCACCACACCGGCAGCTTCGAGCCCGCGGAAGATGTCAAGCTCGTGCCCTTCGACCCCACCGACCCAAAGGGAAAGACGTTGAGCATCAGCGCCACCCTTGATCCCAAATAGGAAACAGTGCTCGTCGACTTTCTCCGCGCAAACATCGACATCTTTGCATGGAGTCCCTCGGATATGCCGGGCATACCCAGGGAAGTCGCCGAGCACGCCTTGGAGATCCGGGCCGGCTCCAAATCGGTGAAGCAACGCTTGCGCCGCTTCGACGAGGAAAAGCGCAAGGTCATCGGCGAGGAGATCCACAAGCTGTTGGAGGTCGGATTCATCAAGGAGGTTTATCATCCCGAGTGGCTAGCTAATCTTGTATTAGTTAAGAAAAAGAATGGGTAGTGGAGGATGCGTGTAGACTACACTAGTTTAAATAAAGCATGTCCAAAAGTTCCTTTTCCTTTGCCACGCATTGATGAAATCATTGATTCAACTGTGGGATGTGAAACTCTGTCGTTCTTAGATGCATATCCCGGTTACCACCAGATCAAGATGAAGGAGTCCGACCAGCTCGCGACTTCGTTCATCACCCCATTCGGCATGTACTGCTATGTTACTATGCCCTTCGGTCTCCGGAACGCAGGGGCTACGTACCAGCGGTGCATGCAACACGTTTTTGGGGAACACATTGGACCAACCGTCGAGACTTACGTCGATGATATCGTTGTCAAAACCAAAAAAGCCAATGATCTGATCAACGACCTCAACGTTGCGTTCAAGTGCCTTCGGGCAAAGAACATTAAGCTCAACCCCGAGAAATGTGTTTTCGGCGTTCCTCGAGGCATGCTCCTAGGGTTCATCGTTTCCGAACGTGGCATCGAGGCCAACCCGGAAAAAATCGCCACAATAACTAAAATGGGCCCCATCCGAGATCTAAAGGGCGTGCAGAGGGTCACGGGCTGCCTTGCGGCCCTCAGTCGCTTCATTTCGCGCCTCGGCGAAAAAGCGCTCCCACTGTATCGTCTTCTAAAGAAATCGGAACACTTCTCGTGGACCCTCGAGGCTGAGGAAGCCCTTGCAAAGCTCAAAGCTATGCTCTCTAACTCACTGATCCTCGTCCCTCTGACCCCAGGGGAACCCCTCCTACTTTATGTCGTCGCAACGACACAAGTAGTCAGTGCGGTCTTGGTTGTCGAGAGGGCATAGGAAGGACATACCCTGCTCGTCCAGAGACCGGTCTACTTCATCAGCGAGGTGCTCTCGGAAACTAAGGTTCGCTACCCATAGATCCAGAAGCTGCTGTACGCCATCGTCTTAACGCGGCGCAAACTCCGTCACTATTTCGAGGGCCACCCGGTGACTGTGGTCTCTTCTTTCCCTCTGGGAGAGATAGCCCAGAACCGGGAAGCCTCAGGTAGGATAGCCAAGTGGGCGGTCGAGCTCATGGGTGAGACCCTCTCTTATGCACCGTGCAAAGCCATCAAATCCCAGGTACTAGCAGATTTCTTGATGGAATGGACCGACACTCAACTTCCTCCGGTTCAGCTCTAGGCCGAGCTTTGGACCATGTATTTCGACGGGTCACTGATGAAAGCGGGAGCAGGCGCGGGTTTGCTCTTCATCTCACCCCTCGGAGTCCACATGCGCTATATCATCCGGCTTCATTTTCCTGCCTCCAACAACGTCACCGAATATGAGGCGCTCGTCACGGGCTTGCGAATCGCCGTCGAACTAGGGGTCCGACACCTCGATGTTCGAGGTGACTCTCAGCTCGTAATCGACCAGGTCATGAAGAGCTCGAGCTGCCGTGATCCCAAGATGGAGGCCTACTGTGAGGAGGTACGGCGCCTTGAAGACAAGTTTCACGGCCTCGAGCTCAACCACATCGCACGCAGGTATAATGAGGCCGCCGATGAACTCGCAAAAATCGCTTCCAGTCGAACTACAGTTCCACCGGACGTTTTCGCGAAAGATCTCCATCAACCATCCGTCAACATCAGGGCAGACAGAGGGGTCAACGGGCCGTCACTCGACCCTCCACCTGAGGCAGAAGCCCCCTCGACCGGGGCTGAGGCCATGCAGGTGGAAGCCTCGACCCCACCAGCCAACCCCGAGCCTGACTAGCGTATTCCGTACCTCGACCATCTCACTCGAGGGAACCTCCCCTCAGATAAGATCGAGGCTCGACGAATTGCTCGCCGGGCCAAATCCTTTGTGATATTTGGCGACAGTAGGGAGCTGTATCACCGCAGCACTACTGGCGTCCTCCAACGCTGTATCACAAATGAGGAAGGCAGAAACCTGCTCAATGATCTACACTCGGGGGCTTGTGGTCATCACGTAGCGCCTCGAACCCTCGTTGGAAATGCTTTCCGACAAGGTTTCTATTGGCCGACCGCAGTCTCCGACGCTGTCAAGCTAGTACGCTCCAGCAAAGGCTGCTAGTACTATGTAAGACAAACCCATCTCCCGGCTCATGCCCTGCAAACTATTCCCATCACATGGCCGTTCGCTGTTTGGGGGCTCGACTTGGTCGGACCCCTAAAAAGGACAACTGGGGGCTTCACCCACTTGCTCATCGCCATTGACAAATTTTCCAAGTGGATCGAAGCCCGTCCTATCACCAGCATCAGGTCTGAGCAAGCTGTGCTATTTTTTACCGACATCGTCCACCGCTTTGGGGTTCCTAACTGCATCATCACGGACAATGGCACCCAATTCACTGGTAAAAAGTTTCTGGATTTCTGTGACAACCACCACATCCATGTGCTCTGGTCGGCCGTAGCTCATCCTAAAACAAATGGCCAAGTAGAACGTGCCAATGGCATGGTCCTACAAGGCCTGAAACCAAGAATTTTTGACAAGCTAAACAAACATGGCAAAAAATGGGCCGCCGAGCTTCCCTTGGTCCTGTGGAGCCTAAGAACAACGCTGAGTCGAGCCACGGGGTTTACTCTGTTCTTCTTAGTCTATGGGTCCGAGGCTATGCTCCCAACCGATGTAGAATATGGATCCCCGAGGCTGAAAGCCTACAACGAGAAAAACAATGATGCCACAAGAGAGGACGCCCTCGACCAGCTCGAGGAATCCCGCGATGTGGCTCTGTTACACTCTGCCAGGTATCAGCAGAGTCCCCGACGCTACCACGACAGACACGTCCGCAGGCGGGACCTCAATGTTGGTGACCTGGTGCTACGGCGAAGCCAGAACACCAAGGGACGACACAAGCTTACGCCACCATGGGAAGGGCCATACATCATCGCGGAAGTGTTGAAGCCCGACACCTGCAAACTATCGAACGAGAAAGGCGAAATCTTCACCAACGCCTGGAACATTGAACAGCTACGCCACTTTTTTCCTTAAAGCCTCGAGGCTCTATAAGTTGTTTCACTATCTCATAAATAAAGAATACAGCGGTGTTCAAAGCTTTGTTTTCATAACAACCAGGAAGGATCGACCCTGCTCCCTTAGAGTTGACCCTCCCTCGGGGGCTGCAAGGGGGAACCCCTGTCCCCAAAAAACTCGCACTTTTTTCAAAAACACACATTTTTTCGAGCTTCTTCAAAAAAGAGAACTGTCACATAGGTCGACAAGGCCGCAAGAGCACCCTAAGGCTCAAGGGCCGTCGAGCCGCGAGATCACCTACGCCTCCGAGGCTATGGTACCTCCACTCACCCCTCACGCCAAGGGGCGCAACCGCACGCTAAGTAGACCTAGTAACAGTCCATGACTTTGAAAAAGCTCACATCCCCATTCGCTTCGAATCGAGTTCTTACACGATCTGCAAGGCCGCAAACGCACCCTAAGGCTCAAGGGCCATCGAGCCGCGAGATCACCTACGCCTCCGAGGCTACGGTACCTCCACTCACCCCTTACGCCAAGGGGCATAACCGTGAGCTAAGTAAATCATACGAGAACGTGATTCAAGCGATAAAGGGAAGAGAAAACCCGAACAAAACTTAACGATCAGTATACATTTACATACAAATGTTTCAAGGCCCCTGAGGCCATCACGACCAAAGTTACGAATACTAACTTATTACACGGGCCTTCATGCCCAAGTTTGGCTCACAGGCCCTCGTCACCAGCAGGCGGAACCACCTCGACCTCGAAGAGCTTGGCAAGGCGACTCCCAGGCTCCTCAGCAGCTTCGATCAGGCCCAGGCAGGCGACTTCGTTCTCCTCGTCCGTTCGATCTGGATCCGTGATAAAGCCATCGGCGATGAGGTCCATGTCGTACACGAACCCAGACCGAACGACCGCCAGGGCCCTCTTCACGCCGTGATGCAGCCCGCCTCGTATCCTCTCGCGGACGAGGCGGCCCAGCGCCACCATCTGACGGACGAAGGAGTTCCCCGGGGCGTCCTCCTCGGTATCGGCATCGGGCTTGACCCTGAGGCCGTCACATACCGAGGCGATAGCGCCCTGGAGCAACTGAGTCTGCCCAGCCTCGGCCTCGAAGAGGTTCTGGAACGAGGTGGCCATCGCCTAGGCCGCTTGTCGCTGCTTCTCCAGCTCTGAAACGTAAATATTGAGTTAGCATAAGCCAGGGACCTCGACGCCAAGGCCAGAACACAACAAGAGGTTTACCCTCGGCATGGGTCTGCCAACCCATGACCTCATCACGCAGCTCCCCGCACGCCTTCTTCGATGCTCAAAGAACCTCGTCCTTGTCACGGACCGCCGCCCTCAACGCCTCAATGTCCCGACCGGTGCCCGAGAGAGCTTCGTCCCTCTCTCGGACCGTCCCCTTCAACGTCACAACCTCATCCTCCAAGGTTCTGACACGAGCGGACGCCATCCCGATTTGGATGTTGAGGGCGTCACGCTTGAAAGGTCCTTGTTTGGTTTTGGTAATTGAGTGACAACTTAGGTGGACTAATATGTGGTTATGTGAGATACACAAGAGATTAGTCAACAGGTAATGATGTCATGGAGGAGCTCATTGCATATGAGACATGACATTGACTCATGTGACCAAGATGATGCTTGGCTCGATGGACCGGTTGTGAAGGTGAAGGGCAAGTCGAGGCTTCGAAGCGAAGGACCATGCGATGGTGAAGCTTGAGCAAGACTTGGCGCCGACGGACCGATGCAACGGTGAAGAGCAAGTGAAGTCAAGGTCGATGGATCGAGACGGTCATGTGATGATATGAAGTGGATCATATCATTTGTGATATGGTTGGTGCATGTGTTGCATCAACGTCGGAGGAGATGGAGTGGAATGCGCAAGGCAAAGGTATAACCTAGGGCATTTCCATTTCACCGGTCATAGGTGTGTAGAGAAGTTTATGACCGGGTTTTAGGATAGATGGCCGCACTATTAAAAGGGGCAAACTTGTGTGCATATCGGTCATCTAGTGCCACTTGAGCAATCTAACTTTGCATACGTGTTGGGATCGAGTGGCGAGGCAAGTTGAGTGCCTAATTCCTTCAAAGAAAATGTTTGTGAAAATGCTAACACACGTGCACAAGGTGGTGTTCACTTGTTGGTGTTGGCACATTTGCAAAGGTGGCGTTGGTCACGCTGTGGTTTGTGGTAGAGAGGGGTTTGGGTTCCTCTCTCCCTCCCGCCGAGCTTGCGAGCATAGGATTCAGGCGATTTCGGGGATATGAAATGCCTATTTTCCACTACGCCGGAAGTCGGAAAAGAAACGGAGGCGAACGGAGGTCACAGTGGTGACCGGACGCTGCACCGGACACGGTCTCGGTTTGACTGGACGCGTCCGGTCAGTACAGCGCAGCAGTCAGGCGCGCGGGCTAGGGTTTGCAACCGGCGCGTCCAGTCACTCGTGGGATCGGCGCGTCCGGTCAGGCGCCCTGAGGGAACTGCAGTTCGCAAGGTCGATCGGACGCGGTGCGCGTCCGGTCACACGCGATCGGACGCGTCCGGTCGCGAGGGGAGCTTACTGGACTCTGACCAGACGCTGGCACTGTCACGTCCAGTCGTTGCGTGGAGCGCGTCCGGTCGTTGCGTGGAGCGCGTCCGGTCGTTGCGTGGAGCGCGTCCGGTCGTTGCGTCGCGGGTGCGCGGCACTGTGCGTTCGGCGCGTCCGGTCGTTTGAGTAGCGCGTCCGGTCATTGTGTTTGACCGTTGGCGCGCAGTGACCGTTGGAGGATCTGGCGGTCGCGTTTGAATTCGAGGGACACGTGGACGGCGTAGGGCGACCGAACGCGGTTGAGCGCGTCCGGTCAGTTTCGACCGGCGCGTCCGGTCGTCCCGATTTTTGCCTAGTGAAGGGGTAACGGCTCTATTTGACCGTGGGGTTATAAATAGACGTTGTGACCGGCTATGGCCGGTAGTTGAGCACACTTTGGCCTTGGTGGCTTGTGTGGTAGTGCTTGGAAGCCCTCTAACTCACTCATGCTTGATAGTGTTCATCGGATCGAGTGAGAGAGCGATTCTAGTGCGATTGCATCGTGAGGTTGCATCGAGTGGCACTAGGTGATCGTGTTGCAAGCCGATGGTGCTTGTTACTCTTGGAGGTTGCCACCTCCTAGACGGCTTGGTGGCTTGTGGCTCCGTCGAAGCTCGCAAGAAGATTGTGCGAGGCTCCGGAGAAGCTTTGCGAGGGGGATTGTGCTCACCCCGCGGGGATCACGAAGAGCAACTCTAGTTGTGCGTGTCATTGAGCTACCTCACTTGAGAGTGGTGTTTTGCGGTGCCTTGCGGGGAGTGCCTTGAGCGGCAAGTGACTTGAGGGTCACACTGAGAAACCATCTAAGTGTTGGTCGACACAACGGGGACGTAGCTTGGTGGCGACCAAGTGAACCTCGGGAGAAAAATCACTGCGTCAACATTGTCTACTCTTCTCGGTGGTTTGCCTTCATGCAACACAAGCTTGTATTTACTTTCTTTTATACTTGTGCTTGTGTAGTTGCTCTCATAACTAGTTTGCTTGTGTAGCTTGCTAGTTGTCTTCTTGCTTGTGTAGCTAGAAGTATCCCCTTTGCATGGCTAATTCGGTTTGTGTAACCTTGTTAGTCACATTGCTTAGTTTGTGTAGCTAAGTAGTTTGCGCTCTCTAATTTGGCTTGTGTAGCCTTGTTATTGAGCATTGCTAGTGAGCTTAGGCTTTGTGCGCTTTGCTTACTAGAATTGTGTAGGAGCTCCCTCTTGCTTGCAAAGTACTAGTGCATAGGTTTGTGTGACCTTGCTCTAGAATTAAATAGGAGAGCTCTTACTAAGGAAAGCACCTTAGTTGCTTAATTAGGATCTTTGTGAGGTGCTTGTGAACTTAGATTGAGGGGTGTAGTCTTGGCTAGACCGATAAGTTTAATTCCGCATTTGTTTTGGTTAGCCAACACGTTTAAGTTTTAGAAAGGACTATTCACCCCCTCTAGTCCGCCATCTCGACCCTACAATTGGTATCGGAGCCAGGTCTCTCATTTGTGGTCTTCACCGACCCGAGAGGATGGTGGCTTATGGGCTAGATGTTGAGTGTCCACACATTTTTAATGGCACACACTTTGCACGGTGGAGAAATTGGATGACATGCAATTTTAAGTTTATTTCTCCTCAATTGTGGTGGATCGTAGATGTGGGCTTTTCCTTTGCAATTGATAAAAAGAATGCAACTCAAGCACAAAGTAAATGCCTACATCTCGATATCCAAGCTACTAATGTTTTCTATCGATCTATGGATAGTAGCATACTTTGTGAGATCATGGACTTCGAGTCCGCCCATGAGATTTGGGTGTTTCTAAATGAGAAATATGGGGCGATCTCCAATGATGATGAGCCCAAGGAGGAGGCGCGTGAGGATGTTGAGCATGACCACAACAAGGTGGTTGTGGAGGATTGCTCCACCTCACGGTCAAGTGATGACAAAGATGATCATGTCACAAGATCACTTGACAAGAAGAATGATAATGCCACAAGTGATGCAAGCAATGATTCTACCTCATGCACACTTGATGATAAAGATGATGACTATGAGAGTGATGCTTCAACAAGCTCTTCAACATCATCACATGGTAACACTAAGATACATGTTGGTGGTTTTGTTGTGGATTGTGATGATCCAAATTTAGAGCTTTTATATAAACTCTCAAAAGCCTTAAAAAGGGAAATGGAAAGAGTAAGTAAATTGAAAAATGATAACTCTTTTCTAAAGACCACATGTGAACAACAAAAGCATCTACTTTATGTTACTACTTGTTCACATGAGGAGCTAAAATTGGCTCATGAGGAACTAAGTGTTGCTCATGATAACTTGGTACAAGAACATGCTTTACTCACTAAAAGGCTTTCTAATGATGAAAACAAAACTAGTGAGAGCTCATCATTTGGGTCAAATGATCAATCACATATTACTAACCCTTGTGATGTAGGCAAGAAGCATGTATCCACCTCTTGTGTTGATTTATTAGATATGCCATGTTCTTCACAATTAAATGCTTGTTCTACTTCTATGTCTTGTGAGACTAACCTTTTAAAGGAGAACAATGAGCTTAAAAGTGAAGTGAAGAATTTGAGCAACAAGTTAGAGAGGTGCTACAACTCAAAAGTCACATTTGAGAACATAATGAAGACTCAAAGAAACCTTGGTGACAAAAGTGGCCTTGGCTTCAAGAAGAAAATGACAAAGGGCGAAAGAAAGCAAGAAAAGAGGATGAAGAGGCTACTCCAAAAGAAGCTCTCGCATTCCATGTGCTATCGATGCCATGAAGCGGGATATCTTGCTAATGCTTGCCCAAACATTGAGAAGCTCAAGAAGATGAAAGAAGAAGAGAGGCTTAAGCATGTCAAGTGCTTCAAGTGCTACACTTGGGGTCATCTCACCTCAATGTGCCCAACCAAGCAATTGGTGAAGCAACAAGTAAAGCCTCAACCAAAGCCACTAGTTGAGCAAGAGAAGACACTCAAAGAGCAAATCAAGATCAACCATGGAGATGATGGTGACTTGATGAAGAAGAAGAAAAAGAAAACAAGAAGGGGTGGTAGAGCAAGGCACTCAATGCAAATTCAAGATGCCAAGATGATGAGCAAGAATTAAAATGAGAAAAGAAATTTGACTCACATCAAGTGCTTCAAATGTGAAGATATGGGACACTTTGTCTCGGGGTGTCCTACCAAGCTTGAGAAGAAGGCTCAAGTAACTCATAAGAGGCAAGGCATTGAGAAGCAACACATGAGCAAGGAAGAAAATGCTCACTCTAAAAGAAGTTGCTACTTATGCCGGGAAATGGGACACATGGCTCATTCATGTCCCCTAGGTAACAATTCTAAGCCTATTTCAATTGATAATACTAATATGCTTAGAAAGGATGGCAATGGTACCTCATTGGTTGGAATTGCAAAACATCCCGCTACTCATACTAAGGCTATGCCTAAGTATGTTGCACCTAATTTGAGAGGACCCAAACTAGTTTGGGTACCATCAAAAAGTGGATGAATGATTGTAGGTACCATCGGCATTGGAGGCTTGATTCAATTGGTTTTATTTTGTTCATCATATATTGAGTCAAGTTATGAAGCTCAATTCATATCCAATCCCAATGCCAAGTCAAAATAAGTGAAGTCCAAGTGCTACAACATACAAGTGTCATGATCAAGTTGTGGATGATTTATTGGAATTATTTGATGGCTTGCAATTTATTTGAGTAAAAGCTTGCTATTGGATGATCATGAGCTAACCAAGGTATATCTCTAGTTGATCACTTCATTTGGGTGCATATGAGTTGATTGAATTGGATAAATGTGCAATGTTGCTTGCTATGAGATGATTGAATGGATTAAATGCTTAGCAATCAAGTTTGGATTGATTTGGGTTGGATAAGTTCATGAGATGACCTTTAGTAAGTGGATTGAATGGATATATGTCTTATAAAAGTATTCAAACAAGTTAGTTTCAAGTTTGATTCACTTTTGATGAAGAATAGCTCAATATATTGAAATCTGTCCAAAGTTGAAAATCTGAGCTAGCTGTGATCTTAGCCATGTTTGAAAGATCAAATCTTTTTGGATTGGCTTGAAATTTGGTATACATGCTCTACACTTATGAAAGAAGATGTTGTAGAAACTTCATGAGAATTGGATAAGAGATGCTTCGGTTTTGGAGTGCATCTTGTCAGCTATAGTGCAGCAGTTTTCAGAATGTAGCAGTGGTGGAAGATTTGAAATCTAGTAGCAATCTAGAAGTCAAATGAAGCTCAATTTTTTACAGATGCTAGATGACTTGGTAAAGTACATCTCCACCAAATTTCATGGCATTTGGATCCATACATTGGGAGATATGAATTATTCTTTGAAGGGTACAGAATCTACCAGAAAAGTGACAATCATTGGATTAATCTAGAGTCACTTTGATTGAAAGGTCCTCAAGTTGGAAACATGTTTATAAGTGGTTGAGGTACCTAAGTTTGTTTTTGGTTTGATCTAGAAGCATGAAAAGCAATGAGTACAAGAACATTTAATTGTGGAATGTACTTGGTGTACATGTTTAGTACTCAAATTTGAAGATCTAGATCAAACTTAAGATGAAGATGAAGTTTAAGTTCTAGTGATAATTGGAGATCATTTGGTAGAAAGAAAAGGACTTAAATAAGTAGAAAGAGTTGGACTCAAATATAGATTCAAGGATTATTCATCAAGATTGAGTTCATCATTTGGATCAATCAAACTATATCATTTCAAGTGAGTATCAAGAGTGGTTCTTTAGAGAAAGGTCACTTCTCCCTAGTGAGGGGCTTGCCGCCGTGTGTAGGTGAAACCAAGTTTGGGACTTGGAAGGCTAACATGGAAGTGGTGATCTGAGGAACTTGTGATGCTTAGTTGAAGCAATCAAAATGGTTGATCAAGAAAAGCAAGCAACACCCAAAAGGGAGCTAGTCATGTATTTTAAGTGGTATTCTACGTAGAACTCTCATGCAAGCATTGATCAAAAAGATGAAGCAAGCCAACCACAACTCAAGAGATAGTGCACTTGATCATAAGTGGTTTTCATTTCATATGGGAAAGAATGGATTTATCTATGATGATTGGTCTTCACCAAGCTTATAAATTGGACTTCACATTGCTATTGGAGTAATGAATTGAAATCTATGTGACTATCCTCTACTCCAACATAGCAAAGGTATCATTGTAATGTGCATGATCATTTCATCCCTTACTAGTATGCGGTTAGTGCATACAGTACATGTTTATTAGGATCATGCATAACAAATGAAAATTTTAAATTCATAGCCTACCATTATTGCTTGATTGATTAATTGATCTAGTGGTATGGATATGAGTTTGTTCATGAGCTAGTGAACCCAAGTACTTGATCTAGTTTGGATTGCTAACAAGTGACAAGTACAACATTGGCAAGATAACCCTTAGCATGAGGTGTGAAGAAGCTTGTCATTGGATCAAATCGGACTTGGAATCTTAGGCAAATCAACATAGTTCAAGTCATACAAGAAGCTCATGACAATGATAAAAGTACAAGCACAAGACAACAATGAAAATGGATATCTAGTTTGTTTCAAGTGGTATCTAGACTCAAATTGATCTTCCAAGTAGTATTCACTAGTGGTGTCTAGATCATGATCTACAAGTGATATCTTACAAGTGGTACTCATGAAGATAGCAAATGTTCAAGAAGTGAATATTATTGTCAAATCCTTCAAAGTGGATCCATACTAGAAAATTCTTTCAAATGGTATCACATTCCTACTCATGGTATCTTCACGTGGTATCATTCATGCAAGACGATAGTTTCACAAGTGATCCTCAACTTTAAGTGATCAAATCAAGAAATACTACCCTCATCTTCAAGTGGTATCTCAAGTGAATGACACATGCTATGACAAAGGGGGAGGAGCCTCACCGATTGGTATCAAGGTCAAAGATCCTATGTGGTATCTCAAGAGCAACCATAAAGTTTGTCATTCCAACATATGTGGTAATGTCCATAAAAAATGCAAGATTCACGTCTCAACCATCTACCCCAATGCTAGCCTTTGCATCAATGAGAAGCACGCCTTTTATGAAAATTGATGACAAAGGGGGAGAGATAGATGATATTGGACATGGATATGGACAAAGAGGGAGCAACATTGAAGAATGTAAAGAGATTGCTTTGGGGAGAGATAGATGATATTGGACATGGATATGGACAAAGAGGGAGCAACACTGAAGAATGTAAGGGGATCAAAATTCTTGGACAAAGAAAGCACACAAGTAGGGGGAGCAAGCTCATGAACATTGAATGATTGCAATTGATATGTGCATAATTCATGTGCTTGCTTGCATTGCATAAGTTCTTAAATTCAATATGCATGCTTGTGTGGTGTATGCTAGTTATAGAACTTGAATGATGATTTGATAACTAGCATGCATAGGATGTTAGCTAGACTTGTGATTATCATGCAAAAACTAGAACCATGCTTATAATGTTGATCTCACGGGGTTTCTAGTGTTTTTGATGTCTAGCTACTCATGATGCTAAGGATGATGGCAAACTTGTGATTTTCAAAATGGTATCAAGCTACTAATTGGTATCAAGCTACAAAGGTTTATTCTATACACCTTAGCATCACTTAGTAGTGCTAACCCTCCCACAAATTTCATATTTATGCATATGTGCAAGCTTGAAACCAAACCATTTGAGCACATATGTAGGGGGAGTTATCACTACCAAGTCGGATTTTATGGTGCTTATCCAATTCTTGACATAGAGCTTAAATGTTGGATAAGTAGTATAAAATCCAAAACAAGTTAGCAATTTACACTTGTGTGAAGCGCTAGCTTGAAAAGCTTAATTTCCATATCTTTGTAGAGTTGTCATCAATTACCAAAAAGGGGGAGATTGAAAGGTCCTTGTTTGGTTTTGGTAATTGAGTGACAACTTAGGTGGACTAATATGTGGTTATGTGAGATACACATGAGATTAGTCCACAGGTAATGATGTCATGGAGGAGCTCATTGCATATGAGACATGACATTGACTCATGTGACCAAGATGATGAAGACCAAGATGATGCTTGGCTCGATGGACCGATTGTGAAGGTGAAGGGCAAGTCGATGCTTCGAAGCGAAGGACCATACGATGGTGAAGCTTGAGCAAGACTTGGCGCCGACGGACCGATGCAACGGTGAAGAGCAAGTGAAGTCAAGGTCGATGGATCGAGACGGTCATGTGATGATATGAAGTGGATCATATCATTTGTGATATGGTTGGTGCATGTGTTGCATCAACGTCGGAGGAGATGGAGTGGAATGCGCAAGGCAAAGGTATAACCTAGGGCATTTCCATTTCACCGGTCATAGGTGTGTAGAGAAGTTTATGACCGGGTTTTAGGATAGATGGCCGTACTATTAAGAGGGGCAAACTTGTTTGCATATCGGTCATCTAGTGTCACTTGAGCGATCTAACTTTGCATATGTGTTGGGATCGAGTGGCGAGGCAAGTTGAGTGCCTAATTCCTTCGAAGAAAATGTTTGTGAAAATGCTAACACACGTGCACAAGGTGGTGTTCACTTGTTGGTGTTGGCACATTTGCAAAGGTAGCGTTGGTCGCGCTGTGGTTTGCGGTAGAGAGGGGTTTGGGTTCCTCTCTCCCTCCCGCCGAGCTTGCGAGCGCGGGATTCAGGCGATTTCGAGGATATGAAATGCCTATTTTCCACTACGCCGGAAGTCGGAAAAGAAACGGAGGTGAACGGAGGTCACAGTGGTGACCGGACGCTGCACCGGACGCGTCCGGTCAGTACAGCGCAGCAGTCAGGCGCGCGGGCTAGGGTTTGCAACCGGCGCATCCGGTCACTTGAGGGACCGGCGCGTCCGGTCAGGCGCCCTGAGGGAACTGCAGTTCGCAAGGTCGATCGGACGCGGTGCGCGTCTGGTCACACGCGATCGGACGCGTCCGGTCGTAAGGGGAGCTTACTAGACTCCGACCGGACGCTGGCACTGTCGCGTCCGGTCATTGCGTGGAGCGCGTCCGGTCGTTGCGTGGAGCGCGTCCGGTCGTTGCGTCGCGGGTGCGCGGCACTGTGCGTTCGGCGCATTCAGTCGTTTGAGCAGCGCGTCCGGTCATTGTGTTTGACCATTGGCGCGCAGTGACCGTTGGAGGATCTGGCGGTCGCGTTTGAATTCGAGGGACACGTGGACGGCGCAGGGCGACCGGACACGGTTGAGCACGTCCGGTCAGTTTCGACCGGCGCGTCCGGTCGTCCCGATTTTTGCCCAGTGAAGGGGTAATGGCTCTATTTGACCGTGGGGTTATAAATAGACGTTGTGACCGGACACTAGCCGACTCCTATCGAATGGAGCACGGGCTCCCACTCGAATTCCCCGTTAATAGCTCACCGGAGACCGTCGGAACTCGCCCAAACGAGGGTAGTACGACGTTCCCCACCCCTCCTCCCTTTTTTAAAAAGGGAGCGTGAGGGTCGAAACGATAAAAGACGGCCAAGACTCTGATCGACCTCACGCGCACGAGGCTCGGGGGCTCGGCCGCAGAAAGCCAAACTTCGAACGAAAGAAGACAGAACACGTTACGATACGAGAGCATTCCTCAATAAAGCGTGTAAAAGACCTCGGAGGAGTCAAAATACTCCACCAAGGCCTCGAGGGCTACACCTGGCGGGTGCACTCGCGCGCCCCCACCGGAAAAAGTTACGACGCTACGACTCCAGTTCATGAACTGCTGAGCCTCTGTGAGAGTGACCCACACTCACCCAAAGGCTCGGGGGCTACTCTCGGGTACCTAAAACTAGGGGTACCCACAATTAAACGATTAAGAAAAATAAAACGCTACCCGCAAATGAGACGAGCCAAAATAGCGGACGAGACACCTCGACTGCGTTCCGACTCGTACAAGGCTCGCTCGACGGAACGCCTCGACTACGTTCCAACTCGTACGAGGCACGCTCGACAGGACGCCTCGACTATGTTCCGACTCGTACGAGGCACCCTCGACGGGATGCCTCGACCGCGTTCCGACTCGTACGAGGCTCGCTCGACAAGGCACCTCGACTATCGGGAAATCTCCGACTCGCACGACCCCGGTCGGGCCGCTCGACCCGCCTTGTTCACCAAACTCTGAGACAAAAGTCAGAGCATTTAATGCGACTACCAACTACTTTCTACCGTCATGGCTACAGCGGTAACCGACGTGGAAGCAGTACCAGTGTCAAATCTCACTTTTTACCGCCCATCCCGGGATGGGAGGTGAAAACCTGTCACTATACGCACCATACCGTGCACTGTTTTGCTACTGATCACCCTCGAGGGAAGATACGACAAGGACCGTACCCCACGATCTCGGGGACTCGGCCTTATCCACCCGTCCTCGACCCGTCCTCGACCTGGCCTCGACCCAGCCTCGACCCACCGCCGGTCAACAGGGAAGAAGGTCGACGTAGCACAGGACTCGGGGTCTTTTCACCGTCTCGTCTTCTACGTCACTATGGTGTCCAGGGATGGCCGGCCATTCCCGGGGCACGTCGCTACAACCACCTCCACAGGGATCGACAAAACTTCACCTCAAAGGCACCCCCGGCGTCCCTGCCTCCTCTTACCCTATAAAAGGGTAGGCCGGGGCTCTACAAGGGGGGAAGACGAACGAACAACGAACAACCGACAACGAAAAACCAATCTCCTTTTGTACTCTCATTTTTCCTTTGAGACCTTGGCTCGGTTCCCTCTCTCACAGCTTATAACTCCTACGCAAGCACTTAGGTGCAAGGAAATACAATACTCCCTCCTCCCCGCTGGACGTAGGGCCTTCTTTTTGCCCGAACCAGGATAAATCCCCGTGTATCCTCCTTGCACAACCATCTAGATTAGGGACACGCAGCATTCGATTCACTCGTTGGCTTAGGACCCCCGTGGGACCGAACGCCGACAGTTCCATTCTGCAAAATGATGGACCAAAACCCAAATTTTTTTAGGTAAAATGAGGAACTAAACACACCCTAAATGTGTATTTCTCCATAAATCTAGCTAAATAAATTTCTGAGAACATGTGTGTGATGTGTCGAAAGAAAGAAGAAAAAAGAAGCAGTCCAGTCATCGGCGCAGCTCCACCAGCAGATGAGAACGACGCTTGCGATGGTATCGTGTCCAGAGCACCGCCAGATTTTTTTTCAGTTTCTCCATGATCTGCGCTTCTGTTCTTGCCCTATTCATCATCACTGTTTTGTTTATTAGAAATATAAGCAAGGAAAACATCACTCAATATATATAAGCTATATGCATCATCCTGTGCTGAATCTGGATCACTGAAAACACTCGTCAGTTAACCATCTCAAACAAGCAAGAATATCACCCAATCTTACCGCCTTTTTTTTCTTTCTCAGAAAAAAGAAAAAAGAGGAGAATAGATATCAATAAGATACTATAAAAATCCAAAGGACAAAAATATATAGTGAAAGATGGAACCAATATACGGCCCAGTAGTCCAGCCTCGTTAGCACACACCAGCAGACCACCTCATAAAAATTATCTATGCTGAATGATGATCCTCCTTTTGCAACCTAAGCACTGCACCTCAAGATCAAAACAACAACATTACGGTACCTTTTTAACATATTATTAAGAGATTAGAATCAGAGAGCAGAAGTAATGAAGGGTAAATGGAATCAAACCAAGAGATAAAACTATCATTCCTTCAATTATTAGCTCCTGGGAGGGCAAATCAGTAAATACACCTGGATTAAATAGTCCAAAAGCGAACCAGAAAGCCATGTCTTTCCTCAGCAATAACATGCCAGCAACCACCGGTATGAGTTTATAAGACTTGTGTCCAAAGGCAACCAGAACTTGTCAATAGAAATTGTAGAAACATCCCAATTCAACGTAGTTACACAGTTTCCCTAATAACCATGTGTTACTAAGTAAACATTAGCTGCCTTATAATGACTATGTTAGGAAAAAGAGTTGCACAGCGCCACAGCCGTGGACAATCTGAATACTGGAAGTAGCAGGCCAACGACACCATAGTGGCATGGAAACCATTGTAAGCTGCAACAAAAAATAGCATAGAATTGTCAGTGAATAACATACAAAAGGCAAAATATCATAGAACTATTGATGTGACAGTCAAAATATAAGATAGAGGAATCAGAATACATCGATTGGGTAAGATGTACAGTGAGCACAGCTAACAGTAACAAAATGAAATGACAGGCACCTTTTTGCCTCTTGTGCCCATACACCAGCAGCTCAATTTAACCTATGAATATGTAAATCATATCATCCATACCTGTTTCAAATAACTGAGTACTTTTTAGTTGGAGCAGATTTAGGTAGATTGGGAACCTGGTTGACACAATCCTCAAGGACACGTTTCAACTCCGCTTTTGCCCTCTTCACACAAGACTCTGAGCCCCCCTCGATAAACAGGTACAGTTTGCGCTCATTAGCACCAACAATTTTTCCTTGAGCAATATATGTTCCCCTTATAGTGATAGCAACACCACCTTCCTGAATAGGACCCAATGCGTCTTTGTGAGTGATCCTCCAGCGAGCATACTGTGGGAAATCATTAATCTCAAGCTCAGCCTCGTAGTGGTCAGGAACCGCATGGCGCTGTATCCGTGCCAAAGCCTCAAGAGCATGAAGCCTAGCTTCATCATTTGCGCCCGGCTCACTCACCGCCTGCACGTCAAGGTCATCTCCTGCCTTATGCACCTCTTCCTCGTCAAAATCTGAATCTGACTTATCCTCCTCATATCCATATTCCCTTGCCCGAGCCTTCTTTGTGGACTTCTGTGCTTCATCCTCTTCCTCATTGAACTTGAAACCGCTTCCACCATAACCAGTACCATGGATCCGCTCTGTTCCCTGTTTCACCTTTGCCATAAACCGATCAGCTAAGGCTTTCAGGTCCTCTGGAACAGTCTGTTCAGAGAGCTCCAGCGCCTTCACAAGGTCTGGCGCATACCGCTCCTCTTCCTCGGAAATAAAAGTCACAGCAGAGCCCTTTCTACCAGCACGGCCTGTTCGTCCAACACGATGAACATAGTCCTCATAGTGGTTAGGGACATCATAATTGACAACCAACTCAAGTTCTTTCACATCTAAACCCCTAGCAGCAACGCTAGTAGCAATCAGCAAGCTGCAGACATTACTCTTGAAATCAGCAACGGTTGATTCACGGTCAGCTTGATCCTTACCACCATGTAGAGACAGGCACTGATATCCATGCTGGAACAAGTTTTTAAGCAGAGAATCACATTTATCTTGAGTGTGGACAAAAACAAGAATCTTCCCCTTATCGCACCACTTCCCAAGCAACTCTAACAGCCTCAAGAACCTTTCACTTTCTGGTCGCACCTCGACTACTTGTGTGATGTCTTTGTTCACCACACTCCTCCCACTCACCTGAATCTCAACGGGTTTGATCAGCACCTTGCGTGCCAGCTTCTCTACCTGCCGTGGAAAAGTGGCTGAGAAAAGCACTGTCTGTCTATCTCGCCGGGTGTTTTGAATTATCCTAGTAATCTGAGGCTCAAAACCCATGTCAAACATCCTATCAGCTTCATCCATCACCAAGAATGTCACTCTCCGAAGGTTAGTAATTTTCCCATTGCTAGTACAGAGGATATCGATCATCCTTCCTGGTGTGCAAACGACAATTTCAGCACCTCGTTGCAGTTCACTGATCTGCTGGGCAACCCCTGAACCTCCATAGACAGCAACACAACTCATGCCAAGCACCTTAGAGAACTTAATGTCTGAGTGTATCTGCACCACAAGCTCCCTTGTAGGAGCCACAATGAGCCCAACAGGACCATCTCCAGGAGCAACAGGTGGCTGGTCCATGCCTGAGCATCGGAAGGAGAAACACAAGTGTTTTGCAGTACAATCACGGCCACTCATGATGACCGGCAGCGCTTGCGCTTGTATAGGCATGGGCTTCTCGAAACCAAGCTTCTTGATGGTGTCAAGGAGCTTGCTAGGCTGCCCACTCTGTAACCATGTCTTAATTGGCTTGGGCACATCTTTCCCGTGCACCTTGAGCTCCAATTCCTTCCGGTAAACGGCCACTTCCTCGGATTGCATCTCCCTGATGTCCTTTGCCTCAATGTAGAAATTCTTCCGGAACGGCTGGTACTCAATCTTGGAATGGTCCACAACCCCCAGCTTCTCCACCTTTGTCTTCTTGACGCGCTTCATGAACTCCACATCGTCCTCATCCTCCAATCCAGCACCACCATCACCATCATCGTCCGAGTCCGAGTCATCCCCTTGCATGATTCTCCCCATCGCCATCTTCAACCCTTTGTTACCCCCAGTACTGAAAGCAACCTCCCTTACACCGTCCACTGATGCTGGATTGCTCTCCAGCTTTGCGACCTCCGGCAGCACCATGGTGTTCATGAATGCGTCAAGCGGGTCAATCTCTTCCTCCTCCACATCAGCAGGGCCACTGGTACCATTACCCCCATTGTTGCAATCAACATCCATGACACTGCTTCCACCCAAATCCGTGTCATCCTCTTCCTCATCAGACTCCTCACCCTCCAAGGTCCACTTCTTCCCCGCCCCGGCACAGCCGCCCGCCTCGGCCCCAGTGGCACCCTGCTGCTCGCGGCGCTTCTCCTGCCAGTCCTTGACGCGGATGCGGCGGCGCTCCATCTCATCGTCGAGCCGCTTCTGCTCGGCCCCCATGCCCCTCTCCTGGTCCCTGGTGGCGGGCGCCGGCTTCGGCTCCGTGTCCCGGAGGTGGTGGTGCGAGGACACGCGGCGGCGCTTGCGGTCACGGCCGCCGTCCTTGTCCTCCCCGTCCGCATCCCGCTGCTTCGGCCTCTCCCTATCTCTCCTCTCCTCGTGCCGCCGCGCCCGCTCCCTCTCCTCGCGGCCCTGGTCCTCCCCACTGTGGTGGCGATCCCGGCCCCGGTCTCGATCGAAGTCCCTGTCGTCGCGACGGTAGCGGGAGGAGGAGCGCTCGTCGTGCCTGTCGCGGTGGTGGCGGGAGGAGGAGCGATCGCGGTCCCGGTCCTAGTTCAGGTCGCGGTCATTATCATCGCCGGAGCCCATGGTGTCGGGCTGTCGGCGGCGGTCGGAAGGTTCGGGAAGCAAAACCCCAGGCGGCGGTCGGCGTGTTCCGGAGCTTGGAGACGTGATTTTTGTTTCGCGATTTATTAGCACGAGATGTTTTATTATTATCAACCCATTATTTGGGCATGATTAGTATTTAGGGTACGTTTGATGCCTGGGACTCGTAAGCTTATATATAAACTAAAATTGAATTCTTATCTCAGAGTCCCATAGACATCTATGAAGTCATTTTCAGCCGGGAGGTTCGTTGTTTTTAATATTGCCACGTCGTATAAAATGGAATGAAACTTAAATATAAAATATATTCTTGATGCATAATTTCGTTCTAGTGTCTCATAGACGTTTAATTTCATGACTCATATAGAGTTGTTAATCTTGTCAAGGATGAAACTCATTTCTTCTCTCTCCTATTAAAAATCTTACAATGTCATAAAAAATATCTCAGACTAATAAATGCAGAAGAAACTCACATGAAACTCCTACTAACATGGGCCTTTTTACCTTACTCATTACATGGGTTTATCCATAATAAACTACTATTAGTTAAGGTATGAATTAAAAATTAGTCCATATACTATTATGTGCATATTTTGATGGACTTCTATTTCTTAAGTTACTCCTCTAATGATCTAAATATGCCTTTAATTTGGTTTCAAAGTCGATAAGTCGATTAAGTTGTGATTGCTAGATGAGCCCTAGGGGCCCGATTTGGTGTGATATCCTATTTTTAAAGTCCCATTTAACTAGTTTGGGTCTCTTTGGTACAAGTACGACTCTTTGGTACAAGTACGACTCCTGCTCTTTCAATGAAGCCACTACATTTAAGGAGCTACTTTTTATGGCTTTAGTTCCTTACCTAATAAAACTCCGATTCCTCTATTTTTCACCACGAAAGGGCTCCTCTTAAAAAAAAAGTCCAGCTTCTCCGCAGAAGCTACTCAAACATGCCCTTATTCTTTTTCACCTATAACAAAATATTTCGGATTTGTAATTTCTTATGCACAAGAGAATGCTGAAACGATGTTTTTTTGTCCCTGAAAAATATTGTTTAGGTAGCTTCTAGCCCTTTGAAGCAATTGAGCTCCTCACGTCAGTCGGTCGTGAGGTTGAACATTGTGGCGCACGACGTGCTCAGAGTCCTCGACGATTCTAGCGTCGTCGTAGATAGCCTTGTCAAACTCATGCTAATACCCAAGAGCTTAGCGTAGATTAGGTAGAAAAAGCATTTTCTCATATCACATATCGTCATAGATTCAAAACAAGCATCAAATTAGAACATGAAATTGGAGAAAGTCTAGATCATTATCCAAATTGAAGCTTCGACAAGTGACACCAGAGCATCAATTTTGAGTAGGGCGGTGGCGAGGCTGAACAAAAATAATACCCTCGATCGCAGACCATCAGTGTAGCCTGCAAAAATAAAAAAAGTGCCCTTTAGGAGAGAGAGAAGAAAGTAGAAGAATAAGGCAGCGACAACAGATCAAGGCGATGGCACAAGAGAGTGGCAAAATTGGCTGTTTTACGAGGAGGGTCACAAGAACGACAAAAGGTTGATATAGCCGTCATAAAAAATAGTTGGACCTCTAGAGGCAACGAGGTGTGTTTCTTTATATTCCAGTTGTAATAAGAACCTAAATTGGATGTAAATTGACTAAACAAACTGATAAACTATTTTCTTTTAAGCCAAATTGTATTATTTTCCATATCTATATTTTACAAGGGTATTATGGTTCGAACTCGTCATCTGCGTATAACTGGGTCTCGTAAAAAGAAAAAACTGTAAAATTCGGTTCGTAGATTCTAGACTGGAAAAGCTAGGATACCGCTTTAATAATCCCCACACTACATGATGTTTTTATTGTGAGGTTGTTAAAAACTAGCTATATTGTACAATGGCGGAGCCAAAAATTTTGAGGAGCTCTAGATGTTTCTCATTAGTTCTCATTATACAGAAATATATACGTAGATATAGTAATTCTCTTTGCACTTCGCGGCAAACCCGGGCAGTGGCTCTGCCACTAATATTGTATAAGATATTTCTATAAGTTGACCTATTTGCTATCTGCACTAATATTGTATAAGATATTTCTATAAGTTGACTTATTTGCTATTTGGATTACCGGATATGGTAAATCTCCAAACTCCACCACATATATTGATGGTGCTGTGGCAGAACCACCCAAATTGTGCTGGTCCACGTGTACCCGTCATTGTCCTAAAGACCTCTGACTGTTGTACACGAAAGCCAGATAATCGGGTAGTTTATCGGGTGTCCTTGGGGAACCCCGAATCATCCACATTTTACAACTCATACAGAATCAACAATGGAGTTACCACAACATTACAACATTGATACAATAATATCATACATCGGAGTTGCGGAAGATTTACAACATTAGGTTACAAAACATGTTATGTACTTTTTAAATAACATTTAAGTTCCAAAAGTTGAGGAGAACTACGGAAGTAACTTAAGTGAAGTACCTAAGATAGAAGGGACAACTAGATCATGTCGAGCCCACCGACATGACCTTGATTAGCAGCACAAGTCAGAACCTGTAACAGGAGTTAACAAATCCTGAATACTTAACGGTACTCAATAAGACTTACCCGACTAAAAGAAAAAAAACTCCAAAGGTATGAAGGCTTAAATGTAAGGTAGAAGCAAGAATAACATTTGCTGAAAAGCTTACTATAAGTGGATTCTTGCTTTCAACATTTTAGCTTCGTATTAAGTTATCATCGGTATCATGTTGCATCTGATCGAGCTCAATCACTTCATTAATCACCTCATCTCATCTTATCTCATATCCATAAGTAACTATGTTTCATTGATTAACTACGATGCAGATCAAGGAATCAAGTCCCCTTTTCCGAGAAGCAACGGCGGTTCGAATCGATTAAAACCCAGCTGGGGATTTCCAACCACACGATATATCCAGGTCCCTGACCTACATATATCAACCATTTCCACGGATCCTCCAAAACATGAACTGGATCGCACCACCCGGGAGCACAGTACTCCACCGCCCTGCTCCGTCCCTAACGGTTATCTTGCAGGGTGTGTATACGCTACTCCAGCCATCTCTCCACTCCTAGTGTGTGTTATCAATTCGCATAATGAAATAGCCGAGATACTCAGGCTTACCGGAGTACGTGGCTAGTACTACAAAGTCTTAACTCACACAGGTCTATAACGGTATGGTCCTCAATCGACATAGGCGGAGCATTACATAGAGACTCCATTCTCAATGCAAGCTACCCGCCCGGTCTCAATTTAACATTATCATTTATCATGGTATTCTCATGACCCATCAGCAGAGCCGAGAAGAGAAAGGTAAAACCTATTTCTCATGAACGATGAAACTATCATTTGACTTCTATCGAAGTCTAAGCATTACTAAGCATTAGAGATATCGACTTATTCATACTAACAGGGTAGAACTACGGATTCCTGAAAATCAAGGTAATCATGTAGCAGCGGTATCTGACCAACTCCTAATTACTTAATGCACATCTCACAAGACTTAAAGTGTAATAAGGATTTGTAAAAAACTAAAGAAGGCTTATACTCCTGGGCTTGCCTTGGTTAGTAGAGGTGTTAGGTTGTCCCGATGAGCCACAGATATCGAAACCAACCTCCACCGAAACCAACCTCCACTGGTGGATTCTCTTCCTCTGGAACTTGATCAATAGTCCCTTCCTCACTCTTGGTCACTACACATGAGTAAAGGATGCATGCTTAACATGATGAAATGCTATAAGTATGATGCATGATGATAGACATTCAAGTGCATTAACAGGAGTTAAACAAAATTAAGAAAGTTGAGTATAACTTTCCTTCACCAAGAAACTAGGGTCATTATCATAAAAGTATTTTAGTTAATTAATTAGTTGTTATTATGAAAGGATTTAAACTCAACATAGAACAGCAAGAGATTTAACATATATCTTAACTAATGATTATTATAAAGGACTTATAAAACTAAACATTAAATCAAGGCATTCTAATTATTATATAAAGCATGTTAATTATAAGCATATCAAGCAAGTAATTACATTGCCAAGAAACAACAGGGTTTGGGTGTTCCAAGATCCACAATCAATAACAAAATCATATCAAAGTCATTTAGGGATTTATAGAAACTATTTTGTTATTTTTATTAATCCATAAAAGGCATTTAAACACACTTAAATTAATTAACCAATTTAGAATTATCAAAACAGTACCAAACTTTTTGTGGAGGTAGATATTAGCACATAACATTTACACAAAAAGTTTAATGATCACAGGATTAATATTTTTGTCTACAAAAATTATGCAAGGTCCATTTTATAATTAAAAGAGGTAATTTTTTAAGAATACAAAAATTACTGAAAATGACCAATTCATATTTTTTCTTGGTAGAGCATCTCATGACAAAGCTATATAACAAATTTCATAATTTTAGCATGCTCCTATATTTAGTTATGAATTAAACAAAATTCAGCATGTAAAAGCATTTTCTAAAAAGGATAAATCATTTTTCTGCGCCATAAATCTTTTCTCACCCACCTCACTCTTACCCACCGCCACTGACGCGCGGGTCCCGTGGTCAAACCGGCCCTGCTTGGCCTTGACCACGACCGCGTCGGCGGGTATGCGGCAGAGCTCACCGCCGGTGAGGTCTCCGGCGATGATGGCTACACCGGCGTGCTCAGGACATGACCGCGCGTCGACCTAGGGAACTAAATCTGTGGCTAGGGTTGTGCAGCAGACCTGCCCGCGACTATGGTGGCGCGGCGGCGGGTTTGCCGCTCCGGTGCATGACTAGCTCGGACAAGGTTTGATAGGGCATGGGGAGGCTCACCGCGACTTGACTGGCTCCAAGGGCGAGGCGGTGGTGCAGTGGAGGTGCGTGCTGGCGATAACGACATGTGCGGCGGTGCAGACCGATGTCGTGGCGGCGTTCCGGCATGACCGGCGCATGCCTGGCAAAATCAACGAGCCTATGAGCATCAAGGCATCACAAGGGAGATAGAACACCAAACGGATGGACAAGAGGTGCTCTGGAGGAGCCTAGCCATGGCAAGCGCCGTTTCGGCGGCCATGGAGGCATGGCCGCGGTGGCAATTGGCGCCGAGGATGGTTCCAGCAGCCATAGGCGATGCGAGCAGGCTCAGGCGATGCACAAAGAGTAGGCGGGACTAGGTGAGCGAGCAATTGAGTCGAGGGCGAGCGAGGGCGATGAATTTCACCGGCGACTGAAGGAACGCGGCGGCGGTAGAGAGGAGGAAAAGGTGGAGACGACCGGCGTCCACACGTTATAAAGGGCGAGGAGGAAAACTCTGGCATGCCAGCATCTTCGCGAGCTTGGCCATGCAGGCAGCTGCGCGTCCACGCGCGAGAAACGCCGCGGCGGCCACGGCGGACGCCAGTGAACAGGAGAGAGGGAGAAAAGAGAGGGACGACACCGGGGTATTGTTCATGTCTGACAGGGCATCTTCTTCTTCCTTTTTCTCTCGATTCCGTGCAGAAACTTGATCAACTCCATTAACAAAAGTTGTTCTCCGATCTGAGTTCTCCAACATTGCTTTGAGGACCATCCTCAAAAGATCGACGGTTTTGAAGATTTTGAATTTTGAAAACATGATCACCAAAACTGAAAACTTAATTCAGTTTCAGAGTTTTAAAAACAGTTTTGGTTAAGCAAATTTGGACAATTAATTAACAGCTAAAAACTAATCAAACATCACAACTAATTACATGATATCAAAGCTCAAACATACTACCAATCAGTAAAACAAAAGTTGCACAAATTTTATTCATAAAAATTGATTTAATAATTCTCCCAAAATTGAACTTAGCCCTGATTTCCATGACTTAGCCAAAAATGCTGAGGGAGGGAAAAACAACACTAAATTAAATCTTTGGAGTCCAATTTCAACAAGTTTTAGAAACACAAGCAAATTTTTGATTTCATGTTAAAACACACATTTCGTATTTCAAAGTTTATTTTAGCTAAATTATAATTGTTTAAGCAAATTTCACATATTTAAATTCACAAAGCTTCTTAATTGATATGAAAGATAACATTTCATGCAACATGTGAAACATCACAATTGCAGCATATGAAACACTATATATGCAATATATATATATATATATATATATATATATATATATATATATATATATATATATATATATATATATATATATAAATGAAACATGGAATGCACATTTTATGCCACAATGCTTATGCATGATGATGATCATGATCAAGGTTTTATTAAGTTCTTAACACCTAGGGTGTTACAGGTGCTCATGGAATGCATATGTTTTCATACCTAGCGTGTTACAACTTGTGTTCATCACACTACTGTAAACTAGAATAGACTTGTGTGTGCAAAAACCGACAGAAAAACCACTAAAATCGTAAAGCCAAAAGTGAGACCTTTATCCGTTCATCTATCATTTGTTTTAATCCTTAACGCCTAACCTTTCCGGTTGTTGGTCTTAGTAGGAGAATAAGTAGGTTCACTTGCGGGCCTGTCTTAGGTTAGGGATTTTTAACCCCTTTTTAAATTGTATCATAAAAATGACTCTATCTAGCTTTTAGTTTTTTTATTCCTACTAACCCCTTCTTTTAGCATGGAATGGCGGGTGCTCAGCCTTTGCATTAAAGTAGATATAGAGAAAACAGTACAGATTTACAATCTTGCTAGAAATTCAGGATGCTTAGAAGGAAAAGAAAGAAAGAAAGAAGAAGACAGAAGTTAGCAACTGGCCTTGCTGCACTAGATTGCAGGCATGGCCTAACCTGCATGCCTAAGGCAGCCGAGATCGTTCTCGTTTCTTCTCCCATCTGCTACAGTTCAGAGCGGGCGAAAAGAAGGCGACTTCGCCTCTGCCGCCGAATCCGTCGGTTCCCTCCCCTTCTGGTCTCCTCCCCGGTGCCAGAGGGGGAGGGGAACCAAACCTACGGTGGCTGGAGTGTAGATTACTACCCATTTAGTTAGTTCTAGTCCCTAATCTAGGTAACCTAGGCCTTGGCGGTGTACGGATGGTGGCCACGGCGCCGTCTTCAGCGAATAAGCTTCTCCGGCCCTTCTCCACCTCGCTGATGTGTGTTTCCGCAGCAGTGAAGGGCTGGTTTACTACATCTTCACCAGATCTGGTGGTTCGTTTGAAGATCCAGATCTCGTCGGTGAGTTCTTTTGTCCCTCCTCGTCATCTTCGGGGTCGGCACCGGCGACGATGCCCTCTCTGGCGAGGCTCTAGGGAGGTCTGCCTACCACTATTCTGAGGAATCGGGTTGGTGGTTTACTTGCAGCTGCTTGGGCGGTCTTTTCCCCTTTTCGGTAGCTTTGTCATCCGATGACTTGGGGTTGCCGGCGATGCTTGCGGTGACAAGTCCCATGTTTCTCGGCGACGAGATGGCGGGTGTCATCTTTTACTGCTAGGGCGTTCAACGTATCTACGGCATGTCGATGTTTTCGACATGCTACTCATTGTGGCAATGGAAAACTTTGATGTTTCGTCGAGAAGGGCTTTGGCTTCAAGCTGCAACCTTGGTGTGTTTCCACTCCCACCTATGGTGCAGTGGGTGCTCATCGAGGGGCTGCTCCAATCGCCGGCAGCGAAGACGACCGGGAGACCCTTGTATGGACTAAAACGTAATTTTCTTTTTCTTCAAGGGCGCTGTTGTAAGGTTGCAATGTAAACCTTAAGTTATAAGTACTTGTGAAATACAATCCCGGTTTTTCTCAAAAAAAACCCTTTTAGGCGTGCAAGGCCACATGATGTGATAAAACCATACTACCATGTCATATGTATTGATGTGACAAGATGCACCACACTAGAGCATGCGTGGAGGTCTATTGGTATTATTCGGTGCATATTCCACATAGAAAGCTTGTCATGCCACTTTTATTGGCATGGCAAAATAGAGCGGTCTCGCCAATAGGACTGGCGTGTCGATACTAAATCTTAGAGAAAATCATAGATTTTTTATATGACGTTAGATGGAGATTATTTTTATGAAAAGTTATAGCTGTTGATGATTTATACAACCTTTTAAGTTTTTTCATTTACAGTTGTTAAGATGTTTAAAAAATTCTGACACACAAATTTGGGAAAGAACAACGGAGCACTACTGTAAGCAACTATGTCAAAGCACTACTGGAGCTTGTTTCATTAGAAAAATCGGTTGTCTTTTGTTGTTGTTGTTGTCGAGCATGGTTTTTAAGATTCCAACGAGCACACCGACGATGGAGAAGACCGTGGCGATGGTCATGGCCTTGTAGACATGGTAGAGGTGGCGATGGACGAAGATCCGCACCGACCTGTGGCGCTTGTACGCCTCGATTTCCTCCAAGGTGACAAAGTAGCGGTCGCCGAAGCGGAGGTGCTGGGCGAGCCCCTTGAAGAAGCCCAGCGCCTGCGTGATGCTCAAGGTGCTGTACACGAGGCGCTTGGCCCGCAGCTGCTGCACGTCCTCCTCCCTGTCCATGAGCATCGCCAGCACCGACAGCGACAGGTACGAGCTCACGATGTAGCCGTCCGACTCCGCGCTGGAGCCGGAGGTGCTCGCCTCCAGCGCCGCCATGTTGACGAGCCAGCACGCCGTGACGTCGTTCAGGAACAGCGGCGACAGGGACAGCTCGCCGAACAGGGGTCCCCGGCGGAAGCTCATGTCCCCGAACCACGGCTCCGTGCTCGGCGTCAGCCTGACGCCGATCTCCGCGAGCTCCACGGCGCTGATGGACACGGACAGCGACGCCGACGCGAAGCTCTTGTATTTCATTTTCGGCTCGGACATCCTGCCAAGCTGCGTGAGCCGGAGGAGCCTGAGGAGGTGCGGCGGCTTCTCCAGCGATGGCGGCATAGGCCGACGACGGCGCCATTTCTTCGCCTTTCCGGGGAAGAAGTCGAAGAACTTCTCCCCTATCCCGGCGACAAACCGGTGCACGTCGACGGACATGAACTCCGTGAGCACCTCGAGCACCAGCCAGGGGATCTGGTTCTCGAGCAGGAAGATGTCCCTCTGGATGCTGGGCCCCGTGGACAGCATCATCCGGTTCTGCAGCACCGGCGTGGTGTCGCCCACCATGTACTGCAGCAGGAAGCAGCCGTCCAGGAACATCATCTCCGCGAACTCGGCGTCGTAGCAGCCGCGCACGTCGTTCACGACGGAGAGCACCTTCTCGTACACCTCCGCCGTGGAGCGCCCCGCCCCCGTGCACAGGTGGTGGGCCGCCGCCAGCTTCACCTCCTCCATCTTCTGCAGGTGGTGATGCGCGTCGCTCCGGTGGTAGTAGGGGCCGATGGCCACCACGCTCGGCACGACGTAGCGGCCGCCGTCGATCCCCTGCAGGCCCCCGGGGAACCGGTGGATCTTGGTCAGCACCTTGGAGAAGTCGGCGTCGAGCTTGTCGGCCGCCCTCGCTGTCCTCCCATCGATGGCTCGTGGGTCTTGCCTTGCGATTGCGACGCCGCCGGTGTTGGCGTTGCTACTGGTGCTCGTGTTCATGGCGCCAGGAACTGATGTGCTGTGCTCAGAGACGGAGCCGGAGCATGGCGACAGCCGTTTTGAACTGTGGCATGGCATGCACCGACACCGATGCACGACTTTTGCAATTCTCGAGCTGTCAGATACTTGGAGTAACAGTCCATCTCGAAGCATTGTATCTGTACCAGCATCTTGTCGATGGCCATGACGTGGGTTGGAAACTTGGAATCGGCATCAGATGCTCAAACGTTGGATTTCAACAACGCGGTCTAGGTTCGGATGTGTGATGCACAATCACCGTTAATAAATGTGGCAAGTTATCAGATTATCCACATCATTTTGAACGTTTGATTCCTTCTAGTGCCACGTATCATACTCTCTTTGTATGCAGTTAAAAAAAATACCTAGCTTCAAAAAAAAACCATGGAGATTACCCACCTGTTAAGCACATTAACAGCGGCTGAGTGCTGTTTAATCCTGGTTTTTCCTCTTAACGTGACATGGAGTCGACATGACGTGGACGGAATGATATGTTCAATAGGCATTTACAGAACGGCAGTCCCAACCTAGAGAGTAGGATGGTTTCATAGGGTGCCAACTAAACAAAATAGTGATGTAGCATTGAAATTGAGGAAGAGAGAAGAAAATAGTTTCTTATACAATAAACTATGAGGTTGGGCCGTTTGGACTTTAGGGGCATTACAACAAGTATGGAAATCAGCTCATAATTTCTGGGTTGCAACTGCCCTATTCAAACTGATTTCTTTCTGTTCTAAATAATGGTAAGCAAAGAGGAGCTAAGGCAAAAGGGTAATAAGGTTCAACACGACAGTGATGATGAAGAATAAAGTGAGGATCACTATGGACTATGCTTGCAAACGCCTTTGTGCACAACAATTTCTCAAAGCCGCCGCCACCACGGCCACCACTTAGGCCCTCCTATGTGCCACCACCTCAGTCTCCTCCTCTCTCCCTGCCTCTTAGTAGTGATCTTGTTGTCAATTAGAGAAGTGGGGACCCACCCCTACATAGATTTAGGGTGTGTTTGGTAGGGATCCAGATTCCACTAAAAATATTTTGGATCCAGATTCTCTCAGGAAATCCTCTGCGCCGCCGCCTTGGTCCCCTTCTCTCTTCATGCTAGGAATCCTCTGCTCTACTGCCTTGGTCCCCCTCTTCTCTCCCTACCTTCCGGTGATCTTCCTATCAATTATAGAAGTGGGGACCAACTCTGTTCATAGATTTAGGGTGTGCTTGGCAGGGATCCAAATTTTCTTAGGAAACATTTCATATGACGAATCAGAATCACTTTGACAGATTCAGATTCTAATTCACTAGAAGATATATATTTTCTTAAAAATCATATAAATAAAAATATATTAGAAAAAATTTGGGATTTTCTGTGGGCAAAGACAATTTAAATACAATCCATTTTAACTTGTTCCACTAAAAAGGGATTATACAACTTAAAATACATTTGCTAGAATGTGAGGCAAAGAAACTGAGGAGGTAATTAGCGTGGAAACCAGGATTTTTTTTCCTCGAAAATACCTCAGGCATGGAATTCATTAAGCAGAAGCAGAAGATTACATATGATTGGCAGATAATCCTAGGATTACTAGCGCAGTCCCACAAACACAAACGAAATAGTAGGAAAGCACGAGGGAGGGGGCCTCCACCACCAAACCCTTACAGACTGAGCCTATTACCGGAAGACAACAACACACACACTGGTAGCCTATGGTGTAGTGTAGCCGTGATAGTGACAAGGCGAGCTTCCAGCAGCATCCACCAAGGAAGCCAAGGGAGCCGGCACGACAACAGCGGCAAAGCATCCGCTTGAGAAACGACCACGGCGGTCAAGGATCCGTAAAAAAGGACCATTACGGCAAAGCTTCCGTAATGAGGGCCATCACACGCTCTGCAGCTGAATGAGCATGGAGACCGAAGCAACAAGCAGCAACAGCGGCAAAGCATCCGCCAAAGAGCCGAACGACAGCGGCAACACCAAACACCAAAGGACAAACCAATGCGAAGATAGAGTTGAAGCACACATAGGCACAACAGAGCAGGCAGCAACACCGATGAACGATGCGGGTGGAAACCAGGATTTTGCCGATTTGATGATGGAGTGCAAATATGAGAATCGTTCGAACCGATTCTAGTTAAAACGTCATGTAGTTTAGCTATTCGGCACTGATTCTTGGTTTCAAGGTCAGAATCTGGAACGTTTGTGTGTGCCAAATGCCCCCTTAGTTCCTGTTGGTCCTTATTTCATCTAGGATTTAGTTCATGACATCATCGACAAGGTGGACGTGATGATATCGTATTTGAATAAGATGTCTCCCGGCCTTGATATGGACTACTTTTTGTTGGTCCATATTGTGGCTACATCGCGCTACTTATGTGCCGAGACGAGCTGAAATGAACCAAGCTGGCACGTTGTATAGCTAATTGGGAATTGGAACTGACTGGAAGGCAGCAATCAGTGGACAATGCTTCATAGCGACTCGGTCGGATGGCAAGCGAAATTCTCTCTGTTGGTGTGTACATAATTCATGATCGCACATGGGAAGTAATAGTAGGTGAAAAAATCGACGAGAAAACAAGCATTACCCTTTTATTTTCTAAAAATAAAAATCTGTAGCCGAAGTTAATCAAAGTCAACCATTTCAAGTTCAATTTAAAGGCAAATGAACGATACAAACACATAGTGTTAACAAACGCACCTGTCTTCAAATGGGAATCAGAAGAAACAGTCATTGCTAAATATAACTAATCTTAGGAAGCAAAAGTCTATCTTAGTTGGTTATGTTTAATTTCTTTTTTGTGGATATTTGAATTTGAGTCCTAAGCTTACTATACGTGCTGGTATTCTCTAAATCTAGGATTGAGGTCATACCCTCTAATCATGTCATGTACTTTAAAGAATGATTATAGTCTTAAAAGTTAAGCTATGTGTACCAGCTTGTATAATGAATGAAGTTACGGTTTTTTGTTGGAGGAGAGCATAGTTTTGAAGATTCCAACGAGCACGCCGACGATGGAGAAGAGGGTGGCGATGGTCATGGCCTTGTAGCCGTTGTACAGGTGGCGGTGGACGAAGATGAGCACCGAGCAGCGGCGCCTGTACGAGTAGATGGCTTCCAAGGTGGAGAAGTAGCGGTCGCCGAAGCGCAGGTGCTGGGCGAGCCCCTTGAAGAAGTGCAGCGCCTGCTTGTCGCTGAAGGTGCTGTACAGCAGCTTCTTGGCTCGCAGCTTCTGCACGTCCTCCTCCCTGTCCATGAGCATCGCCAGCACCGACAGGTAGGAGCTCACGGTGTAGCCGTCGGACTCCCTGCTCGCGCCCGAGGTGCTCGCCTCCAGCGCCGCGATGTTCACCAGCCAGCACGCGGTGATGTCGTTGAGGAACACCGGCGACAGGGACATCTCGCCGAACAGGCGGCGCCGCCGGACGTCCATGTCCGCGAACCACGGCTGCGTGCTCGGTGTCAGGCTGACGCCGATCTCCGCGAGCTCCACGGCGCTGATGGACTTGAGCGACGACGGCCAGCCCCTGTAGTTCTTCACTTTCTCAGGCATGCTGCCGACCTGAGTGTGCCAGAGCAGGCCAAGGAGATGCGGCGGCGTGTGGTCGCCGTCGCCGCTGCCAATGTTGACCCCACGGCCCTGTCGGCTAGGGCCTCTTTCGCCGGGCATCGGGGTGGATGTGGATCTCCAATGCATCCAGCACCGGACTTTCTCGTCCTTCCCCTTTCCAGGGTGGAACTTCTTCTGCATTCCGGTGACAAACCTTCGCACGTCGACGTTCATGAACTCCGTGAGCACCTCCAGCACCAGCCAGGGGATCTGGTTCTCGAGGAGGAAGATATCCCTCTGGATGCTGGGCCCCGTGGAGAGCGTCGTCCGGTTCTGCAGCACGGGCTCGTCCCCGCCGCCGACCATGTACTGCAGCAGGAAGCAGCCGTCGAGGAACATCATGGTCGCGAAGTCGGCGTCGCTGAGGCCCGCCACCGACGGGTCATCGGCGTCGTAACAGCCGCGGGCGTCGCCTACTACGGACAAGATCTTCTCGTAGACCTCCATGGACGTGGAGCGACCCGAGTGTTTGCAAAGGTGGTAGGCTGCAGCGAGCTTGACCTCCTCCATCTTCTGCAGGTGCAGCGAGCCATGGTGGTACGGGCCGATGGCCACCACGCTCGGCACGATGTAGCGGTGGCTGTCATCGCCGATCCCGTGGAGGCCGCGGGGGAACCGGTGGATCTTGGTGTCCACCTTGGAGAATTGAGCCTTGAGCCTCTCGTTCGCCGTCGCCGTCCTCTCATTGATGGCGAGTACTATTTCATGGGTTGAGTCATCACGGATGAGGATTGTTTTGCTTGTGCCTGCGTTGCTACAGGCGTCCATGGCGCCAAACACCGCTCTGGTAGTGGTCATTTTCAAAGTTTCACATGTCATGCACGTAGAGCTTCAGCTTATATCTATATATATGGTTCTTCACTCGTCAGAATCATGATTGGCAAATAAAACTGATCGATCCTTTATCCAGACAGTTCGATCCCTTGCTCAAACCGTTGGCAACATCTAGTTCCAAGCTTCATGTTTACGCGTCGCATGCAGCATCTACATGCCCCAGTAGTCTTTGTTTTAAGTTTCACGTTCCAACCTTCATGATTGGCAATACAACGAAATGAATTTATTGAACTTGTAATTGTCAGATGAGCTGTGAATCAAATGTGTTAGGGCCACTTTGATAGAGCTCTCATTTCTGATTCTTGAGCTTCAGTTCTTGATTCTCCCAAGGAGTGATTCTCGTGGGAGAGGGAGCAGGGAAAAATCAATTCTGAAGTAATTCTTGTGACATATGAATGGAGAATAGTAGAGAGCAGTGGAGAGTGGTTTTTTTAGCTCCTAGCTCGTAGTGTAAATGGAGAAATGATTCTTGTCAGTTCCCCACCAGAATCTAGTTGCATTTTAAGTGTTTGGCAGGGATCCACTAAATCCACTCCAAAGAAGCTGGTAGTGAAACTCTGCCAAACTAACCCTTAGATGAATAATTGCCCTGCTTCTAAGGAAAAAACATCCTGGAGAAGAAACAAAACTGCATGCTTTTTGTCATCTTCCAGCCATATACAAAAAGTCCAGGGGACCATCTAGGGCCTTGTTTAGTTCCAGAAAATTTTGCAGAATTTTTCAAGATTTTCCATCACATCGAATCTTTGGACACATGCATTAAACATTAAATATAGATAAAAAATAAAATTAATTACACAGTTTAGCCATAATTTATGAGACGAATCTTTTAAATCTAATTAGTCCATGATTGAACACTAATTGCTAAATAACAACGAAAAGTACTACAGTAGCATTTTGCAAAAATTTTCGCCATCTAAACACAGCCCAAATGTGATGTGGCTATATGTGAGGTCGTAGAACGAAGATTGGAATCAAATGCCATCAAAGATCGGGCAAGGAACAAGGGTAAATAAAGTCATAAAGATCAGTATTGTCAATCAAGTTTAGTTTATAAAAGGGTACACGCTTGGTCCAACGTATGGTCTTTTGCGGAGGAATCAAATTGACTTTATCCTTGGAGTGAACTGCAATTCTGTCATGCTTGCTTGTATAACAAGCTCTAAAATATCAACAAAAATCAAACATTCAAACTGGATTACAGCCTTCGGTTCTACAATTTTTAAGGAAAATTGGTCTATTAACACACATGCGCCTAGGGATAACTATATTTTATAAGTTAATGTATAATATATATTATTAAATTACTACTGACTCGCTGGACAAATTAAACATATTGCTAATTAATGTACATGTATTATCTACATTTATTTTGTAAACTAGCTAGCCTATCAACTCGTACTCCCCAACATACTCTAGAATCTTATGTTGATCGCTATTTTTCCCTAACATAATACCCATCTAGAATCTTATGTTGCATCGCTATTTTTTGCCCAACATATATATAATCTCTTTCTTACTGTGACAAATGTGTACCAGTTACTCTGTAAATGTTTGCATAATTTGCAATTCACCCTATGGGGTTTTAATTTGTATTTAGTTGAAACCTTAGCTTAAGTTCAAACACTAGTTCTAATGTATCTTTTATTCAAAATTTTCCTTTTTTTTACATTTTATTAAAAAAGATTCTAGGTTTATAAAGTCCACCTACTCTTAGTTACTAAAGTAGTATAACCAGTCTTTAAAGCTTGCACCATAGCACTCAAATCATTGAATTTCCTCTATCAAAAGAATTATATATATATATATATATATATATATATATATATATATATATATATATATATATATATATATATATATATATATATATATATATATATATATATATATATATAGTAGTTTTGTTTTACAAAAGTTAGAGTGCTTGAAATTTAACTACCATTATTGATATGCTAAAATGTATATACTTATTTAAAGTAACAACTTAAAACAGTTGTTGCATAGAGTTTTAATATAATTGAGCATGAATTGAACTTCGATTGCCACATGCCAGCAGCAAGGCCAGGAATGTGTATATGTTACAGAAAGACTAGTGCGGCCTGTAGATGCGACGGGTTAACATGAAGCTTGGAACCAGATGTTGGCAAGCATTTGAGCAAGGGATCTGGGTAAAAGATCGAACTTCCCAAAGTAGTATAACTCTGATCCAGCCAAGAACCAAGCACACCCCATGACCCCAAGCACATATACTGTCTCCGTCATATGTAATATAGCGCATACAAGCATTAAAAATTATATCCAAATATAAGGGATTCTAGGGTACAAAATAATTTTGCATTAAATAATTGCATAAATTTGAAAGGTATATTTTCCATTTATGAACCAATTACCATATTAACCAATTACCATTAACCATGTTAATGATAGCGTCTCATTAGGAAATAAAGTTAGAGCACATGGGTCTTTTGTGTTCTCTCTTAATTTGTCCTAAAATCTCTAAAATGCACTATATTATAGGATGGAGGGAGTAAGCTCTACGAGCATAAAATGTGTGATGACACCATGAAATGACCATTGCCACCATTTCACTATTGGCCAGGAATAACTATTATTAGAGAATGGAAAACCTAAAGATTGAGAAAATTCCTTTTTTGCTACACCATAGACGAGGATATATATGTGCACACACACCCATGTAAGGGCATAGGAGAGACTAGACTGATAAATCTTGACAAAATCATAGTATAATATATAATGCCTCTTGTGACTAAAAGAATAAACCCACACAGAGTTAGGAACTTGAAAGTAGATAGATAGGTTAGAGCATCTCCAATAGAGAAACTAAACATGAGTTCTGCTCTACTTTTTTGGTGCAAGAGAAAAAAAACTTAATCCAACAGGGCTCTAAATCAAATTCCTACTTTATGGAGGCATTTCTTACTTCTTTCTAGGAAGTTTTTCTTCGCATCAACTTACTCCCACACGTCTTTTTTTCCGTCCAAACTCTCTCCCGCACTGCCACCCTATTCTCCACCTACGGTGTAGCCCCTCGGCTCTATGCACCCTACCACATCATGAGACAAAACGACCTTATGTATCCACTAAATACATATTGCACTAAGAAAAGAAATCTTAAAAATTCTAACTAGATCCTAACAAAGCCTCCATGCCTCATGAGACATTCTAGAAAAAATATAAATCCTAGAAATTCTCACAAAGTAAACACATCTAGACATCAATTTGGCAGATTCTAATAATAATTGATAATAATAGCCATATTTGACCTATTCTATTATTTAAATAATTATCCTCCTCTATGATTATGAAAAAACAACATAAAGTAACTCATGAATCTATATCTAAGTTACCCACCTATGCTATTATGAAATGTAATATAAAAGTAATCCTAAATGTGCATATAATTACCCATCTGCCATTCATACAGTAATCATGAACCCACTGTTAACCTATGCATAAAAACAGACATCCTAAACAAAATAAAAGGCCTGACACTCAAAATAGAACCAATATGAAAACTAAATCGATATCCATGTGCCTAGGAGAAAAACATGCATAATGACCGTTTACGCCAATTGTTACGATGCCACCACAATGAAAGCCTACGAGGAAAGCTTCTGGAGGATAATCCTTGTGTACAGCCAACAGATGACCAAATGTACGACCTACAAAGTATAGATGGGCTCATAGGGCTGCCGTCGCGTGCTAGCCTGCGCACCGCATGTTTAGGGCCAAGAGGGGCTGGGGCTGCCGGTGGCAGCTAGGGTGTGGGATCGAGATCAGCAGCAGCTAGGGAACGGGACAGGGCTCACAGTCAGTGTAGTGAAGGCGACAAATTGAATAGGGTATACTACAAAACTATGTACCTAACAAACTGAATTATACTATTTCTATACCATAAGTATCGATATGTTTTTCAAGAAATTTGGTCAAACTTGTAACCATTTGACTTTGACTAAATCTACGTCTTTTTAGGATGGAGATGATAGAGAGAGTATGTCATTATGAAATATAATATAAAGTGACCCCTTTAACATGTATCTAAATTATCCACGTATGATGTCATAAGAAACAAACTAAAATAATCTTCAAATCTACATAGATTAACTAATATAACTATTATGAAAAATAATTCAATATTAATCAAAGTGCACTATATCTATTTCTAAATTAGACACTTATATCAAAGTTAAATTAAAAGTAAGTATAATGTTTTCTGACCTTGTAGACCAAGGAAATGAATATAAATACATTAGGACAAATATTCATTTAAGTATGGAAAAATATCCACTTAACAAACCACATATGAATGACACTAATAATTCCATAAGTTATATTAATACTCATGACGATAAAATTTGTAGGTTGTTATTTTAAATAAGTTTATATATTTCAATAAAAATATTCTATCATATATATTGATAATTTAATTTTAATCTTCATATGTTTTTATAGAACAATAGTACCATTCACAGTTCATTGAGATAACAAATTCAACATCACATAAGATAAGACCACAAAAACAATTTTTTAACAAAACTCCCTAACAAGTCTAAATAAATCAATTCCTACCGAGGTATCTTAAGTCAAACTTTTTTAAGTGTGATTGACTTTGTAGAAAAGAGTGTCACAATTTATGCCACTAAACTAGTATCGTTAGATACATCATAAACTATATTTTTATAATACGGTCATTTGGTGTCATAAATATTTGCACCTTTTTCTATATATTCGGTAAAACATAAAAATATTTGACTTAACACAACTCTAAAAATTGATTTATTCAAAAATGGAGGGAGTAGTAACTAATAGTGTAATTCTAAATTAATGGGGCAGGTGACCTGACGATGCAGGGGCGGTCGAGGTGAAGTGTTGGGGCAGTGGTGGGAAGCATCGGCGTCAGGGAGGGCTAGGCTAGGTCACCAAGGATAAGCCCCATGAGGCGAGCACGACGATGAGGGAGCCCATGGCGTTGAGGATGAGCTCCGCTAGATCCGCGCACCCCTTTGCCCAATCTGGCTGTCCAGATCCGGTCGTTGTTTCAATGATGTGGGAAGGTGGGAGTGACAGCGGTGGAAAGAGTGGGAGACAGAAGTAGATCGAATTGTAAGGGGATGGTTGGAGAGTGAAGTGACGGTGAAGGGGTTGGCGGCGCTGATTATGGTTTCAAATGGAATGGGCCAGAATTAATAGAGGTGGGTCCGCCTCTGTTAAATTGATTTTTAAAGGTGGAACTGTCCCAAAAATAAGACGTCCACCTCTGAAAATTGAAGGGTATTTTGGAGACATTAATATTTTTTTTGACTGTCTCTGTTAACCAAATGAGTTGTCTCCTAAAATTATTTTTGTACCAGTGGCCCGTCTAGAACTATAATTTTCAGGTAAAGTTTGATTTGGCAAGAAGTTTCAAAACAGGCTAAAATTCGAACTAGAGAAGTATGCAGGTATTCAAGTATCCATACTCATAGTTCTGGTTAAGAATGATATGATGCTCACTGACATGTATTTGTGCTGGACAGCACTAGAATAAAGACTTTTTTCTTGAAATCTCAGCAAGAGTTTTGCTGAGTTATTTTATTAGAAGAAAAAGAGAGAAATCCAAAACAAAACACCACACACAACAAGACGAGGAAAGAAAACAAGAAAAAATAGAGCAAAAGGCTACTCTGCTAACATAGGGGCACTCCAAGAGCAGCCACCGTCCACCAAAACTCAGCCTTGTTTAGTTTCTCTCCTTAAAGTTTAATCTCTATCATATCAGATGTTTGGACATATGTATGTAGTATTAAATATAGACTAAAAAAATAACTAATTGCACAGATTGCGACCGCTTTGCGAGACGAACTTTTTAAGCCTAATTAGTCCATGATTTGACAATGTGGTGCTACAGTAAACATGTGCTAATGCCGGATTAATTAGGCTTAATAAATTCGTCTCGCGGATTCCTGAGGACTTCTGTAATTTGTTTTATTATTACTATCCGAACACTCTCATGTGACACCCCATATAACACTACCGGAAAAACAGATCTTTGCCGAGTGTTTTTTACTTTGCCGAGTGTAATTTTTCGTGCACTCGGCAAAGACCCTCTTTGCCGAGTGCCACTCGGCAAAGAGGGCCTTTGCCGAGTGTTTTTTTTGACACTCGGCAAAGAGGGTCTTTGCCGAGTGTTTTTTTATTACACTCGGCAAAGAAGATCTTAAAAGCATATTTTGAGGCCCTAAATGACTTCAAATTAAAAAGTGTTCAACTACAAAGTTGTATAACTTCTCAAGATCTACAACTTTTGTATTGATAATTTCTTCATTTGACAAAGTGATATTAACGTTCTTTATAAAATCTACATCTCTTGTATATAGTCTCAGGAAAACTAGAAGACAGATCTCTAAGTTTTGTAAACAATGTTAGTATCACTTTGTTGAATGAAGAAATGACAAAAATAAAAGTTGTAGATCTTGAGAAGTTATACAACTTTATAGTTGAACACTTTTTAATCTGAATTAATTTTGCTAGTGAAAAGTACGTCTGAATTTCAAAAAAATTAAAATTTGAATTTTTTAAATGACCTCGGATGGAGAAACGGCCAAAACGAAAGTTGTAGATCTCGAAAAGTTATGAAACTATGTAGTAGAAAACTTTTTGATTTAAAATCATCTTGTCAACGAAAAGTACGTTTGAATTTCTCAAATTTAAAATTCAAATTTTTGTAAACGATCTCGGATGGAGAAACAATCAAAATAAAAGTTGTAGATCTCGAAAAGTTACGAAACTATGTAGTAGAAAACTTTTTGATTTAAAATCATCTTGTCAACGAAAAGTACGTTTGAATTTCTCAAATTTAAAATTCAAATTTTTGTAAACGATCTCGGATGGAGAAACAATCTAAATGAAAGTTGTAGATCTCGAAAAGTTATAAAACTTTGTAGTAGACAACTTTTTGATTTGAATTCGTTTAGAGCCTCAAATAAGCAATTTACACTCGATTTAGTATAATATGTATAGAACGAGAATGAGATACAGACACAAGTGACAGTGTGGTGCAGTGGTAGAGAGGGTTACGCATGAAGGAGAGGTCACGGGTTCGAATCCCGTCGGCCGCGTTAGCCGTGCCTTGCCGAAAAAATACCGCGAAAAATGCGTGTTTGAAGAGACCGGTGGACGCTAGCCGGTGGTGCCCTCCTCCGATTAAAATTTTTTTTTCCTATTTTTTTTTTTGGATTTTTTCGATTCGCGACTTTGCCGAGTGCTCAGTCTTTGCCGAGTGTTTTTTCAGCACTCGGCAAAGTCTTTGCCGAGTGCCCGATAAAAAACACTCGGCAAAGAGCCTTTGCCGACGTAAATTTTGCCGTGTGTTCTTTGCCGAGTGCCACAGGCACTCGGCAAAGCACTGGATTCCAGTAGTGTAATACCCGATATGACACCTATAAATTTTAACCCCTGGATTTAAACACCACCTAAGAAAAGAACTTTTTCTAGAAAACATGTACTAACTTAAACCCAGAGCTGCAGGACTTTGCACCGTTAAGTTGGTGTGGGGTATAACCCCGTATACCCTCATGGTTATACATGGGCCGTGCCGGAGGAGGTGGCCCAGCCCACAAGATGAAGTCGTGCGGCGCATGGCTCTAGTCGACGTGCACCGCAATGCTACAAGAATATAGTGTACCAAATAGGATACTTTACTTGTAACCCTGTCCCTTCAGAGTATATAAGGAGAGGCAAGGGTCCTCTAGCCGATAGGTCATCGAGACAACCAGACAGATCTCATACACAATCAATATAATCCACAGAGACGCAGGACGTAGGGTGTTACGCTGCTTCCGCGGCCCGAACCTGGATAAACCCTTGTGTTCGCCTTGTGTCATCATCTAGTTCGTTATCTCGCGCACCTCCACCGATTAATCTACTACCGTGGGCATACCCCTCGGTAGACTGCCGACCACATCTCGTCGATAGTGGCACGCCAGGCAGAAGGTGTGCGTGCGGACTCAAGCAAACCAGATGGGAATTTTCTTCATCAACGTCAACCGCGGTGACTCGCTTCCCACGGTAGGCATCCTTGGGCAACATGTTATGGCGTGAGGATTTTGATCGACGTGTCGTTGGGCCTTGGCGGCGGCGTACAAAGAAGCAACTCGACCCTTGTTGATCGGATCCGATCCCTTCGTGATGCCTAGCTAGCTTGTCTATGACACAATCCAATCTGGCTCAGGCGACAACAGCCAAATCGAAGAAGGCCAAGCCAGCTACTCGGCCCTGATCAAGCAGCGACAAGCAAGCAAATAAGGAAGGCGTACATACATGCAAGCCGACTATGAATCTGAGATACTTGCACGTGCATGTGCACCTATGCATCTATCGTGCATACATGCACACGGATATACACCAAGTACGGCTCGTTGAGCCATCCAAGGAAGAAAGCGAGCCGGTGAGCCGTCAGCAAGCCACGTCGAGCCGTCTGAGTTGTCAAGTGGTCCATCCAAGCCACGTTCATCTCTTCGGACATAAAGACACGCAACTATTCCATCCAATCGTCATTCAAGCTGAGTCAAGCTTTAATATTTTTCTAAATATTCTTTCATCTTCATACGTCTCCAGATATTACCTCCAAACGACAATTTTTCTCCATACATATAATCTTAAAGATACATATGCTTTATGCCGATCAGCTGACCAGTTACGTCTCTTACTCGAGTTTCTTAGAGCTAGCTCTGTCTCTGACTCCTCCCCACACGTGAAAGAGATCCGTTCTCTGCGTCCCGGGTGGTTGGCAGTTGTTTTCTGGCAATGCCGATACTCTTACGCGTGCCTGGGCTCCGCGCCTCACGCTCTGGAGCTATTGGCTAACCAGGGCTGAAAGCCTCCGGGACGAACTAACTGCTCGCGCCAGTTTATACCGAGTATAAACATTTCACTACAAAAAATGAACACTAAGTGTTCACGTCAACAGCTGAGCTGCATAAGCTATTTCACTAGTGCTAATTTTTTCTCCAGAGTTCATATATTTTATTTGTACATTATGTATTACCTATTCTACATATTTATTTTTCAGGAACAAGGCTCGGTTGCCGAGCTTATGCTCGGGGACTAGATTACTCGGAAAGGACAAGAAGATTATTGTCCGGGTTGTCGCACCACCTCGTAGACGGACTTCACCATCAACCAACTGGTCGGAGCATTCGGCGCTCACTCCTGCTCGGCGTTCACTCTACTACCGACCAGTTGGTTGAACTGCTCGGTACTTGCCGACCAATCATTCCAGCTATTCGTCGCTTGGACTTCATCGTCAGTTACGTTGGGTGCTCGCCAGCTGAGCTAGGGACTCCTCGGTGTTCGGATTCTTCGTGTAAGTGTCGCCAGCTAAGCTGGGGACTCCTCGGTGTTCGTCTTCTTCGCACAAACGTTGCCAGCTAAGCTAGGGACTGCTCGGTGTTCGTCTTCTTCGTGCAAGAGTCACCAGCTAAGCTAGGGACTCCCTTGGTGGTAAGATTGCTACGTCTTCGCTTCGCTCCGATTAAGCTGGTGTGCTATCAAGTTGCTCCATGCTATTCGGATCAGGGTGTTGATCTTGGACAGCGCGTCGGGGGCCTTGATAAGTACATTTCAAACTTATTTTCTTTGACCCTGCTACAAGATGCTTCTTCATCTTCTAGCAGGCTCGGGGACTATGTGTGTACACATCATCTTGCGATGAGTATACTACTTTTCTGCAAGTTTATCTCAGCTGAGTTGGGAATTGATTTTCAGCTAAGCTGGGGACTGGTTTTGGATTTGAAGTCCACTATTCTTTATGACCCAACACCACGTGACTGAGTCACCTACTATCAGGCTCGGAGACTAAGTGGCTACACTTTACCTAGCAGTGAATGTAATGCTCTATACCTGGTTACCCTCCTTATTGACTAAGGAATCTAAGTGGCTATACTTCGCTTAAGGTGGAGAATTTTTAAATTTTATCTTTAGCCCCTTACATCCTTCTGGCAAGCCTTATTTGGTTAAGTCCGAGGTCTGCTACCCAGTTAAACTGGTCGGCTTCAATTATCTTCGCTCGGATCACCAGTTGAACTGGTCGGCTTCGTATTAAACTGCTCGGACTTGATCAAGACGGCATTGCTCAGCGGATACAAGGCGCTCGGAGACTAGCTATGGGGGTATAATCCCGTATACCCTCATGGTTATACATAGGCCGCGCCGGAGGAGGTGGCCCAGCCCTCGTGCGGCGCACGACGCTGGTCGACATGCACCGGAAGGCTACAAGAATATATTGTACCAAATATGATACTTTACTTGTAACCCTGTCCCTTCAGAGTATATATGGAGGGGCAGGGGTCCCCTAGCCGATAGGTCATCAAGACAACCAGATCTTACACACAATCAATACAATTCACAGAGACGTATGACGTAAGGTGTTACGCTGCTTCCGCGGCCCAAACCTGGATAAACCCTTGTGTTCGCCTTGTGTCACCATCTAGTTCGTTGTCTCGCGCACCTCCACCGATTAATCTACTACCGTGAGCATACCCCTCAGTAGACTGCCGACCACATCTCGCCAACAGTTGGTACCAACCGAAAGCGAGAGCCGCATGACTCTACACCGTTAAGTTGGCACATGCATTCTGCCTGAAAGACAATAACTTGTATTGTTGTACATCTTCTTTAATAATTAACAATAGTTGCAAGGGTTGTATGATGTTGAAAGATTTGTCGGTTGCACTCTTTTCAAACATTCCAAAAAAACAAACCATTAATCCATTGAAATCCCACGGTCATCTTTCTGGATTAGAATAATAACTCATTGATGCTAATTCATGCGATGAGAGTTTACTAATATATAGTGGAAGGAATTGGTTTGACCTTTGTCCCTGTGTGTTACCTGCTGTACCGTAATCAAGTCGAGGCTCTCGACGAGATACGAGAGTATGACATGCTTGTGGTGGCCGCCTGCTAGTCATGCATAATGTACTGCTTCCATGGGTTGCAATAGTCAATCATGGGTTGCGATAGTCAATGATACTTACTATTAATAGTATGCTTTGAAACATACATGCCTATCTGATATTGACATAGTCAATCATGGGTTACAAAGAAACAAGGAAAAAGAGAGCAAAAGGCTACTGCTAATATAGGGGTGGGGGGGCACCAAGAGCAGCCACAGTATATCAAGACTCACAGCTCTAAGAAAAGAACTTTTCCTAGAAAACCGGTACCAACTTAAACCCAAAGCCGCATGACTTTGCACCGTTAAGCTGGCACATCCTGCCTGAAATCCAGCTTGTACTGTTGTACATAACACTAGTTGCAAAGATTTTATGACGTTGAAAGATTTGTCGGTTTTTTTTGAGAGAACAGGAGGGGCAAGGCCCCTACTGAAATTTATTAATTTAAAAAATGGATAACAGGCTGCGGGATGCAGACAAAAGTTCAGAGATACAAGATAAAAGAAAAAGGGAGAGGGTTCAGGAAACAAAGAAGGAGTTGAAGAAGATACTGCAAACTAGAAAAAGGAACCAGGCTAAGCTAGATGTGCTATCCATTGATTAATAAAAGGAGAGTAACTCTTCTCTGCTCTGAGAAGAAGTAGGCCAAACTCTCTTCTGAAATCTTCCTTTGTATTCTCCAACTGTGGGTTTATCTGACGAAAGATGAAGTCATTCCTGGCTTTCTAAATTGCCCAAGCACATGAGGGTAATAATTTCCATGAGGAAAAAAACCCAACAAGGGAATGCAATAGAGAGATGTCTCTCTCGCCCTGGGTGCCCCCGGGCGGCGACGACGGCGCCACTCCCGCTGCCACCACCGACAGCCCCCAACTAGCCACCGCAAGCCAACCTTCCAGTCAGCCCACCGCCCCGACCTTCGGTACCCGTCGCCCTGAACCTCTGCCGCCGAGGAGCCGCCGTGGCGCTGGCAAGGAAGGCCGTGCTACAGGTGCACCAGGATCTCATGACACCAGGTATGTCGCCTCCATCCAAGATCAGTTCATCCATGCCTTCCACTCGGCCATTGCTCCCAGCCTGGTTGCCCCTTCTCCGTCTCCCCAACCGATTTGGCTCACCCCTCCTTCTCGTGAACCTCGTTTCAACTCCTTTTTTATGCAAAATGCGCTCCAACACCTCCTGGTGTCGGGTCCGGGTCGCCTTAGGGTCGTCAAGGTCTCGTGTGGTGTGTTCAAGGACCTTGTAGCTTCTCAGAATGTGGCTAACGCCTTGGTTGTGATTGGTGTCCTGCGTCTGGGTTCGTCGTCCATCTTCCTGCACTCGTCCATGGCCGCGGCGAAGCGTGCGTTTGCAAAGCTGCCCGAGATTCAAACTGAGGTTGAAGATGCATTCAATGCTGCCCACCTGGACTCAACAACAATTGCCGTCCGTGCTGCCAAAGTTACTGCGGCCTTGTTTAGTTCCTAACTTCTCCCCAAACTTCACTATGCAAAAAGAAGATTCCTCGTTACATCGAAATATCGGCACATGCATGAAGTACTAAATATAGATGAAATTAAAAACTAATTACACAGTTTTATTTTACTTTGCGAGACGAACATTTTGAGCCTAATTAGTCAAAGTTTGGACAATTTTTACCAAATACAAACGAATTGCTACAATGCACATTTAATACGCACGGTAGCAATTCGAGCGCCCCTGATTCGGGAACTGAACAAGGGCTGCATATCCTTTGGGATTGCACCCGTATCCCAGACAGTTGAGAACTTCCATGCTGCCCTTGAATGCGCCAGCGGCGGATGCCGCCTGCTCCTCTGACCTGCCTCCCATGCCAGATTCAATTTCTTGTCTTGTCACCAACGGCCCGGCTGTGTCTCCTGGCATCCTCGGGCCTCCCCCCAAGCCTTCCTCCTACCTCCAGGCGCTGCTTTGTCCGGCAAAACCTCTGCCCTTCGCTCGCCCACCACTACAGCCCCTTAGCCTCACCAAAACCTACTTCCGCTGCCTCGCTTCGGACCACCTTGTCCGGGACTGCCGCGACCCCGTACGCTGCCGCCGGTGCCACGGTTCTGGCCACCGCGCCCCCGCTTGCACCTTGCTTCGCCGTGACCTCTCGCCGCGCCGCAAGCCCACCTTTGCTGTGCCAGCCTCCCGCCGCACGGTCCACGCTGTCCCCTTTGAACCTCGCAGCTCCACACCACCGCCTCCGCCTCAATCCCCTCCCCCTCCATCGCCTGCTCACAATCTCGCCCCATCCATCGCCTATGACTAGGGATGAAAACGGATCGGATACGGACGGATATCACTGATATCATATTTGTTTTCATATTTATGTCCGGATTCGGATTCGAATACGGATAGTATAAAAAATGCCGGATAAAATACGATTGGATATCGACATCATAAATATGTGATTTAAATATTCGGATACGAATACGGTATCGGATGTTAAATATTCGGACTCGGATACGGACGGATTAAAATCCCTCTAAACGGATTCGGTCTCGAATACGGTCGGAAAATATCCGTACCGTTTTCATCCCTACCTATGACCCCCTCCTCATTTTTCCGTCCCCCAGCTCCAACCCGCCGGATTCTGAGCTGGTTGCCGGTGCTGCTCACTCTCCTCACCCCGCTGCGCGGGCTGTCAAGACCTGCTTGGTCCGCCCGGTGGACAAGTTCGTTGCTGACCTCCGAGGCAAGGCGCCGTCCCTCGCTCCATCGTCTTCGGCTGGACCGTCCGTGGAGCCTAGTCGCTCGCCACCTCCATCGCCATCTCCTCCTCGCGCTCCTGCACCCCCTGCTGGGTTGCCTGCTGCTCCCCATGAGCAGGTGCTGCTTGATCAGCCGTTGTGCACTGTTCATGTGTTCGGGCTAGCTCTTCTTTTCGCTAAGCTTTTACTGCCTGCTGCTGTGTCCCACCCTGCTTCCCCAACCCCCGTTGCGCCTTCACCTTCGGTCCTCGCCGCTGCTCCGGCCTCGCCAATCCACCCAACCCCAGCTCCTCTTTCTCCTTCCACCACCCCCACTCAGTCCACTGCTGCTGTTCCTCGCAAAAAGCTTGCTGCTCGCCTGTCTTTGGGGGCGCGTCCTAAGCGCCATAGTACTCGCCTTGCTGCTAAAGCTCCGGCTACATTTGAGAACATGACTGAGAAGGCCTCGCAACGTAAGGCGCTCCTCAACTCCCTGTCTGGATGCTCTGCTGCTGTGAAGAAACAGGTCAGGAAGCGTAACCTTGTGTCTTGCAACAATCTGCCTGTGGCCGCCAGTGATCTTCGCAAGCTTGTCAACATTGGCCTGGGATGCAGCCTGGAGTCAGCGGTGGATGTGGTGGAACCTCAGACTTTGGAATGAGTGCTTTGGTTGTCTTCGGCTTTAGGGGCCCTCGCAGCAACCCCTCTCCATGCCCTTTCAGTTGCCTTACCCAATTGTCGATCACCCTTTGGTTTAGTGTTGTGGTCGCTGTGCAAGGTCTTTTTAGTCTTGTTTGTTGCTTTGTCGGGCTGCGTCCCATCTCGGTCTGTCTCCCATTGGCCGTGCCTGGCCATTGCTCTTTGTCGGGTGCAGATGTTGTGCGCAATGGGTAGTCAAACTCGTTCAGTGCTTGTAATGTCTTGGAATGTTAGAGGTTTGGGCGACCCGGACAAATGCACAGTGGTGCGCGATTCGATTTCCTCGGCTTCCCCTTCGATTGTTTGTCTGCAGGAAAGCAAACTGGCAGACATATCCACTTTCAAAGCAAAAACTTTCCTCCCACCTCGCCTTGCAAACTCTTTTTCCTTTCTACCTGCTGATGGGTCTAGAGGTGGCCTGGTGACAGCCTGGGATCCAGCGTCACTTCTTTTGACCTCCTGGATCGGCCGTCGGCACACCTACACCACCTTCCTCTCTTCTACTACCTCTGACCACCGGATTGTTGTCACAAACGTGTATGCCCCCGCGGACCATCGGGACTCTCGTGCGTTTCTGGAGGACCTTGCTGAACTCCTCCCCCAGATCTCCGGCCCTTGGTTGCTTGCCGGCGACTTCAACTTGGTTCGCTCTGCGGAGGACAAAAGTAACGACATAGTCTCGGCCCCCTCGTTGCGGCCTTCAACGACACAATTCATAATTTAGGGATCGATGAACTGCCTTTGGTTGGGTGTCGTTTTACCTGGTCCAACGGCCAGCCAAACCCCATCTTATCCCGCATTGATCGTGTCTTCGTCAACAATGACTTAAACATGTCCTTCCCTTCGGCCACTCTTAAACCACTCCCTCGACCGACATCGGACCATACCCCCCTTCTTGCTTCCCTCACAACTTCAATCCCCAAGTCTGAAATTTTCCGCTTCGAAAATCACTGGCTTCATAACCAACAATTCCTCCCAACTGTCTTGGCTGCCTGGTGTCCTCCTGTGCACATTTCTGATGCGGCCGGTCGACTTGCTAGCTGCCTCAAAGCGACTCGTTCAGCGGCAAAGGTTTGGTCTCGGCGTACCAGGGCGCCTATCTCCATCATCCCTAACTGCAAGTTCATTATTATGCTTCTCGACTTCTATGAAGAAAACCACAATCTGTCTACTGTCGAGATACAGGTCAGGGAGCTTTGCAGGGCCAAGCTCCTCTTGGTGCTCAAGGAACGTGCTGCTTTCTGGAAGCAACGCGGCAAGCAGCGTGCAATTCGTGAAGGGGACGCTAACACAAGCTTCCACCATGCTCATGCCACTTTGCGCATGCGCCACAACTGCATCAGGAACATTCAGGTCCAGGGTGCGCTGGTGTCTAATCATGGCGCCAAGGTGGAGGCCTTGACTCAGCACTTCAAGAATATTGTGGGCACTCTAGGAAACTCTTGTTGGGACTTCGACGTCTACTCCCTCTATCAGGAGGCCACACGACCGTCTGCTGACCTTGTGCTCCAGTTCAATGAGGGAGAGGCAATGCGTGCGGTGGCCAGCATGAACCGCAACGGTGCACCAGGACCCGATGGCTTCGGCCCTAGCTTCTATAAGGCTGCTTGGACATCAATCAAGACGCAGATCATGGACCTCCTTCACAATTTCCACCAGGAAAATGTTGAGCTCTCCAGGATCAACCGATCCTACATGGTTCTGATCCCCAAGAAGGGCGATGCAGTTGCTGTTGATGATTTTCGCCCAATCAGTCTTCAGAACTGCTCCATAAAAATCATCGCCAAGATTCTAACACAACGCTTGCAAAGGATGATTGCCAAGCTCATCGACAGCCATCAAACGGGGTTCATGCAGGGGCGATCAATTTCTGAGAGCTTTGTCCATGCGGTTGAACTCATCTAGCACTGTCATAAAAGAAAGAAACCGTCAATGGCCATCAAGCTGGATTTCGCGAAGGCATTCGATACAGTTAACTGGGAAGGCCTCGTGAAGATTTTGGATGCTAGAGGTTTTGACCCCCTATGGTCGCGATGGATTCTGCATCTTCTGCATTCATCCAGAGCCGCTGTCTTGGTGAACGGCTGCCCAGGGCCTTGGTTCTCATGTCAACGTGGGCTTCGACAGGGGAACCACTGTCCCCGTTCCTGTTCCTCCTTGTTGCTGACGTTCTACAGCAGCTGATCAAGTCAAGCCAAGGGCTTATCAGGCACCCCTTGGTGGACGACGCCCCATGCCCGGTCCTGCAGTATGCGGACGACACCCTCATTGTCGTTCGGGGCGACCTCCATGACATCCAGAACCTGAAAGTCATGCTGGAAAGATTTGTGTTGGCAACTGGACTATGCATAAACTACTCAAAGAGCACGGCAGTTCCAACTCACATGGCTCAGGAGTCTGCAGCCCAATGCGTCAACGCCTAGGGATGTTCACTGTAGTGCTTTCCTTAGACTTATCTTGGTCTCCCACTATCGGTGTACAAGCTTCCACCGTCGGCCTTCTATCCAACTATTGCAAAAGCCGACCGTTACCTTGCTGGATGGCAGGCAAGCCTCCTCAATACTATGGGCCGCGCCGTGCTGGTCAATGCCGTCCTCGACTCCCAGCTTGTCTACGCAATGTGTGCAATGCAGATCCCCTTGGGGACCATCACCTCGATGGATCGGCGTCGACGGTCCTTCCTCTGGAGTGGAGATCAAATTGTTTCCGGGGCTAATAGTTTGGTTGCTTGGGAGAAAGTTTGTTGGCTGCGGGATCATGGAGGACTTGGAATAAAGGATCTTAGTCTAATGAATGTTTGCTTGATGCTGAAACTACTACATCGTCTTCATGTTGCTGATGATTCAGCTTGGGCCAGCTGGGCAAGACTACACACAAGCCTTGCTAATCTGGATGGCGACCTCTCAGGCTCGCACTGGGATGTGCTGCGTGGACTGCTCCCTCTATACCAGGCGGTCACCTCGGTCACCATTGGTGATGGTACTCGGACATCATTCTGGCATGATGCCTGGGCCTCGGATGAAGCGCTCGCAGATCGCCTGCCAGCTCTTTACAGCCACTGTGTTCAGAAGCGTGTTTCAGTCCAACAGGTCCTGGTGATTGGTGTTGATAATCCAAGCCTCTGGGCTCATAGATTGTCAGTGCAAGCTTCGGTGGATCTAGAACAAGTCCGGGACATCATGATGCACACTGGACTGACAGCGACTACTGATGTCCGGCGTGGTGCCTTCTGCTTGCCGCTAGGCAAGTTCGACTCAGGTGGTTTGTACCGCCTGCTGAAATCAAAAGATGGAAACTCTGTGCCCGAAGCCAAATTCGTCTGGACCAGCCGTGCACCCCCAAGAGTCCAGTTCTTTATCTGGCTACTCACTCAGGGTCGCATCCAATGCCGAGTCAACCTTGTGCGGAAAAGAATCCTGGACTCAAATATTTGCGAGGTTTGTGGTACGCACCTTGAATCGGCGGATCATATCATCGCAGGTTGCCCGTTTGCTTCGACCTTCTGGGCAAAATTGGGAGTCATTCTGCCTACGGACACTGCCGGGATGGTGCGCGATCTGCCCAACATCAACCGCCCTGCAGGTGTTCTCTTAAACACTTCAACACCTTCATTGCGCTATGCTGCTGGCACCTTTGGAAGTGACGCAACAGTGTCATCTTCAGGTCTGAACTCGCCACGATCAGGCAAACTATGCTCGCCTGTGCAAGGGACACCAAGCTTTGGGGCCTTAGGCTTCCAAAAAGAGAAAGAGCAATCGCTGATGTTTGGCATGGTGTTTTTGTTAGTTCAGCACAATAGGTGTTCTGCAAATGAGAGTTTAAAGGTGTAAATCTTGTAAACATCCTTTTTACAGCTGCTTTGTGCAGCTTGATCTAATAAAATTCAGGTGGGGAGCCTCTCCCCCCCGGTGACCGTCAAAAAAAAATTTCCATGAAGAAAGGCACCATGAGCTGATCCTTAAAACTTTGGAGGATCCGGAAAGAATCCAGGCTTTGGTCACCCTGAATGTTTAGCCATATCCAGCAATGTATGGCAAATGGGCAGTGCAGGAACAGGTGTATCAGACTTTCTTGAGTCACAGATGTACAGAGGATACAGTTGTAATCCTGCAGTATCATGTTCTTTCTTCTTAGCAGCTCCCTTGTGCTAATCCTATCTCTCAATAACAGCCAGAAGAACACTTTATGAAGATTTGTCGGTTGTGCCCTTTTCAAACATTCCACCAAAAAAAAACCCATTAATCCGTTGCAATCTTGCATGCCGTAGTCTTTCTGGATTAGAATAATGACTTATTGATGCTAATTCATGCGATGAGCGTTTTACTAATAGTGGAAGGAATTGGTTTTACTTTTGTCCCTGTGTGCTACCTGCTGTACCGTGTACCCTAATGAAGTCAAGGCTCTCGACGAGATATGACTGAGTATGACATGCTTGTGGTAGCCGCCTGCTAGTCGTGTACTGCTTCCATGGGCTACAATAGTCAATCATGGGTTGCGAAACCTTTCAAAAAAAAATCACATATATGGGTTGCGATAGTCAACGATATTTACTATTAATATAGGGTACGCTTTGAAACTTACATGCCTACCTGATATTGCTGGCCGCAATGTTTGAGATGTCCACCTTCTTTAAATGTGGTGGGGGTGTTGAAGCTTATAACGGCAGACCGTGCCATGGAGAGCAGACAGTGCCTCTGCCTGCTTGCTCTTCTGAACTTGGCATCGTCTTCCAGTTGTTCGCATACACTACTAGTAGCAGCCCCAACCTTTCAGACAACGACCTCCGCATCCTCCTGTCGTTCAGATCCTTCATAACAAAAGACCCCTCGAGTGCACTGTCATCCTGGAACGCCGACGGCAACAGCACCTCCAGTGGCACTGGCAACCATGGATTGTTCTGTGGATGGACCGGTGTGACATGCAACGGCAATCGGAACCCCGGCCGTCATGTCACCGCCTTGCGTCTGAGAGGCCTTGGCCTCATTGGCACCATGTCACCACACCTAGGTAACCTCACCCACCTTCGTGTGCTCGACTTGTCAGACAACAAGCTTGAAGGCAACATCCCTCCTGCCCTTGCCAACTGCTTGGCGCTCCAGGAGCTTAACCTGAGCACCAATTTTCTGACTGGTACCATCCCTCCCTCCATGAGTCACTTGTCAAAGCTTGTTGTTTTCAACATAGACCAAAACAACATCTCGGGTCTTGTCCCTTCTTTATTTGCAAACCTCACCGCAATCGCTGTGTTCAGTGTTTATGATAACTATGTGCATGGGAAGATCCCACCATGGCTGGGGAACTTGACCAGGCTAACATATTTGAGCTTTGCTGTGAACATGATGAGCGGCCATGTCCCACCAGCTTTGTCAAAGCTAGCTTACCTTGAATATCTAGACATAGGGGAAAACAATCTACAAGGTTCCATTCATCCATCCTTGTTTAACATGTCACGTCTTGAGGTCTTCAACGTCGGCTCAAACCAACTGTCAGGTTCTCTACCTCCACATATGGGCTTTACACTTCCCAATCTAAGGCATTTTAGTGTGTACTACAACAATTTTGAAGGTCAAATTCCTGCTTCCCTGGCAAATATCTCCCTGCTTGGAAAGTACATCCTCCATGGAAACAGATTCCGTGGCCGAATTCCACCACACGCTGGTGTGAATGGCCGTTTGACGGTGTTTGAAGTGGGTAAAAATGAGCTCCAAGCTACAGAGCCAAGGGACTGGGATTTCCTCACTTCCTTGGTTAACTGCAGGACTTCAATATTCAACTTAATAACCTTTCTGGTGTTCTTCCAAGTGCAGCTGGTAATCTCTCACAAGAGCTTCAATACTTTTACTTGGGAGGAAACAAAATTTCTGGGCATATACCAGCTGGAATAGGAAGGTATTACAAACTCAGAACACTAGAGTTCGCAGATAACCTCTTCACAGGAACCATACCTTCGGATATCGGAAAACTTTACAACCTCCATAAACTTTGGCTATATCAGAATAGACTACATGGGGGGATTCCATCATCGTTAGGCAACATCACACAAGTGAACCTGTTTATTTTATCTACCAATCACCTGGAAGGTGGAATTCCAACAACTCTTGGCAATCTTAGCATGTTAAACTCCTTTGATATCTCCAATAATCTCCTTAGCGGACCAATCCCACAAGAGATCACCAGCATTTCGTCTCTAACTGAAATGTTTGACCTCTCCAACAATGCACTGACCGGTCCCATTCCTCAGCAGATCAGGCAGTTGGTGAATATTGGCAAAATTGATCTCTCATCAAATAAGTTATCAGGATACATTCCAAGAGCACTTGGTAGTTGCCTTGAGTTGCAGTTCTTGTACTTGCAGGGCAATTTTCTGGAAGGACAAATCCCAGAAGACCTCAGTACGCTACAAGGTTTACAAGTGTTGGATCTTTCTGCCAACAAATTGTCCGGACCCATCCCTGAACTCCTCGCGAGCTTTAAGGGTCTAATGAGGTTAAACCTTTCATTCAACCAATTATCTGGTCCGGTACCAAACAAGGGAGTTTTCACTAATGCAAGTGCTTTATCACTCACAGGTAACATTGCATTGTGTGGAGGCCCTCTGTTCCTTCATTTACCATCATGCCAATCACTGTCTCCAAATAGCCTTGCACATCCACTGGTGCACAAATTGATCATTTCTATTGTGGGAGGATTTTTCTTTCTTCTTGTTTGCATCTCTGCCTGCTACTATGTTAAGAAGCTAAGAACAAACCCAGCAAGTGCCAATCGAGATCAGGGTAACACGTTTCTGAGCGTGATATATCAGAGGATTTCATATGCTGAGTTGTATGTCGCAACAAATTCATTCTCTGCACAAAATTTGATCGGTCGTGGGAATTTCAGTAGTGTATATAAAGGAATGTTGGCAAGTGGGGAACATTCAAGTAGTGTAGCAGTGAAGGTTCTTGATCTCCGACGACAAGAAAGCAGTGCTTGTTTCATGTCCGAGTGCAATATACTGAAAAGGATTCGGCATCGGAAACTAGTCAAGGTTATAACTGTGTGTGATAGTTCAGACCACAATGGTGATCAATTTAGGGCACTTGTGTTGGAGTTTGTCTCCAAAGGAAGCCTAGATAAATGGTTACATCCAACCACAGAAAACTCCGATGAGAACAACCTTGGAATGTTAAGCCTTGTGCGCAGGTTAAGCATTGCACTTGATGTGGCTGAGGCGCTGGAGTATCTTCACCATCATACTTACCCTTCTATTGCGATATTAAACCAAGTAACATCCTTCTCGATGATGATATGACTGCGCATGTCGGTGATTTGGTTTAGCAAAGGCAATGAGTGCAGAAGCAAGTGGTCAGTCTTTAGCTGAAAATATCTCAACTGGAATCAAAGGCACAATTGGGTATGTTGCACCAGGTATGTAAGTAACATGCATGTGTAAACTCAAGTTCATATCTGTCTTATATAATTGTTGTTCTACTTTTTTCGGTTGAGGAAATGACACTACCGGAGACACGTTCTTTGCCTAGTGTCACATGCTTTGCCGAATGTATTTCATCGGGCACTCGGCAAAGAGGCCGGTTTGCTGAGTGTCGTACTCGGCAAATAAATACACACGGTAAATCTGTGGTTTGCCGAGTGCCTAACACTAGGCAAAATTAGGCACTAGGCAAACAGGCAGTTTGCCTAGTGTCAAGCACTCGGCAAATAATTACACTCGGCAAACTCTAGTTTTGCCTAGTGCCTGACACTAGGCAAACCTTGACAGAGTCAACGGCCGCCAGCACGCCGTTAGTATTTGCCGAGTGTTTTCACCGGACTCTCGGCAAAGTGAGAACTTTGCCTAGTGTTTCCACTGGACACTCGCAAAGTGACAACTTTGCCTAGTGTTTTCTCTCGACACTAGGCAAACTATTTTTTTTTTCATTTTCTAGACTCCAAACTTTTTCCGCTAACATCATACAGTAACCTTGACTCCATGTTAAAGTTTGGTATCTTTCGCAATCTATTTGCTATATTTAGTAAATTTATCTCATTTAATTGAATTTTTGGGGATAACTTAAATTTGAACTGCAGGAGGTTCGAATAATTGAAAAAAATGAATAGAAAATTGATATTCATGTTATTTGAAATAGAAGAACGTTAAAATCCTCAAAGTTACATCAAATTTCGAATATCTTCCTCATGAAACATGAGCACGGACTTCTCACCAAATTGTTTTTAAATTATATAAAAAGCAAACGAAGTCTGAAAATCACAAGATTTGTCAAGATGTCATGATATCATATGTCGAGCCTGTGATAAAAATTTGAGAAGGTTTCACGAAAGTTGTCATGTATAATGCTTACAAATCGGAACATCTCCGTACAAGTTTCAGAGAGTTGAGAAGGATCCGATAAGATCCGGTGTCAAATTGGGTGTCGAGTTGGAGTTTCACTTCAAACTTTTTGTATAGTGAATAGATGACAGAGATTGTTTCATGTGAAATATTAGTAATTTTTTGGTTCCATTTGCTAATTTTAATTTGTTAACCGCAATTATAGAATTTTATAATTTCGATAAATAGAATTTGAGCTATATATAACTGCATTAAATAATGTCTGAATATTCATGGAAGCATTGAGCATACAGTGTAGAGTGCATTTAAGAAAGTATTTTAGAATTTGATTAACTAGAACAAATTAGCATCTAGTAGATATAATAATACGTCAGTATTTATTTGACTTTTTAAAATTTGTATATGATTATTAAAATAAAAAATAGCATTAAAAATGCATCTATAAACTTTTTAAGAATACGTCTATAAGCTCTAGAAGTTGATTTTTTAAAATCTGTACATGATTTTAAAATTAAAAAAAATCACATTGACTTTGCCGAGTGCCGGATCCATGGCACTCGACAAAGTTTTTTTATATAATAATCTGGACGTGATTTGAAAAAAAAATCAGTTTGGGTTCACTCGGCAAACCGCCGAACACACACCCAGCAACACGCAAACACACACACACACCCGCCGCCAACACACAAACACACCAGCCACCACACACACACCGACGCTGGGAAGGAGCCGCGCTGCCTCCGGTGAAGGAGCCTGGCCGCCACCGGCGGCGCCCCACGCCACCAGCCCCGCCCCGCGCCACCGGTCACGCCGCCACCGGCCGCGACCCGCGCCGCGCAGGAGCCTGGCCGCCACCGGCGGCGCCCCACGCCACCGGCCCCGCCCCGCACCGCCACCGGCCACGACTCGCGCCACGGGCCGCGACCCGCGCCGCGCAGGAGCCTGGCCGCCACCGGCGGCGCCCCACGCCACCGGCCCCGCCCCGCGCCGCCACCGGGCGCGTCGCTGCTCCGTGCCCCTTCGGCAGATCTCTGTCAATCCGAAATATACACTTTATTCAGTTTCAGTTATAGAAATTAGACTAAGCAAAAGATTGCTCATGTCCTCTGTCAATCCGAAATTACCCATGTATCAGCTTAGCTACCTAAATTTGTTTTCAATATTGAAATTAGACTAAGCAAAAGATTGCTCATATAGAACTATTTCACTGCCCTTGAAGTTCTTATCTGGAAACGTAGTATTTCTGTGGTATTTCTGTCATCTTCAGTAGTATTTCTGTAGTATTTCTGTCATCTTCTGTAGTATTTCTGTCATCTTGAAATTAGACTAAGCAAAAGATTGCTCATATAGACTAAGCAAATCCATTCATTTCTGTAGTATTTCTGTCATCTTCAGTAGTTGGGAGTTTTTCATACTCCTCTTAGTTGTCTGTAAATAATGTGTTTTATTTTCTTTTATCTGTCTAATAAAAATTCGGCAAAGTTTTTGCCGCCTTTCTAAATTTTTTTTAATACACGCCTTGTTTGGCATACATATACTGGAGGTAGGTTGAGTGCTACGTGTGGATGGGTATCGATGAAGTATTATTACTCATTCAGTCCAGAGTTCCTGTCAAGTTCCTAGAATATATAGCTGAAGAAGTTCAAGTCTTTGCACCCTGATTGAGTTTCTGACACCTGATGGAGGGTACTCATGTAAGTGCCATGGTTTCAGGATGGGAAGATTGAGTACTTCCCATGTTTTCTCAGCCTCAATGGTATTGGTATTGAAGGAAGCACTGCAAAAAAAGATAGACATGCATGATTAACCCTCAGTTTGAATTGGGCGTGCTTCTAGCGTTGCAGCAGCAGCACCAGGCATTCATGTGCCGTGCTCGCTCATGGGTCGATTTCTTTACAGTCGAAGTTATGGTGACTTTATCACTGGTGGGTGGGCCTGATCGATGAGCTCGTAAGAAGCTCTTACAGCTTTTTATTGCTACTAACAGCTGGCTATCGGGTCTTAGGATTGAACACAGCAGGTGGTCGGTGAATCAGAGAAAACAAGTCTGAAAATATACTATACACGAAGCTGTAGTATCTGTATTTGCATTACTGTCATTTTTTTCTTGAAACAAATTGCATTATTGTCATTTTTTTTTGCAGGAGAAGACCCCGTCGGAGCCGAGCCGGAGTACCCCGATCGTCTTCGTCGCCGCTGCGGGTCTGCCTGCACCACGTCGCCTCATCATTGCACCGACCCGCCACGGCCCCGCTAGCCTGACTCCACCGCCACCCAAAGTATAACCTCTCTTTCCGTATCATGGCTGTGTATCGTGTTACCCAGTTAGGCGTCTCCTGTTCAAAAGAGATATGGTTGGAAATATGCAGATCTTTGCATATCTATAACTGTATCTGCTTTGAATTGTTCACGTTTTTTGGACAGCCCGCGGATGCGTACATGGGATTAGTTTCCATGGTCTGCTCCGATCCGATACAGAGTTTCGGCATCATCTCCCCGTTGTTTTCCGGATACACACTCTCCCTGCCAGGACATGTATCTGGAGAACAACGGGGAGGTGTTGTCGAAATTCTGTCTCGGATCGGAGTAGAGCATGGGAACTAACGTCATCTATGCATCCTCGGGTGGGATTAGGACCTATCCTCACCTATTAGATGGCATGATTTCTAATAATCTTGTTGTTCTTCTCGTAGTCGTCGTCACATGGTGGCCAGCCTTGCTCCCAGTTCAAGGCATGGGCTTTGGCCCACAAGGGCAAGGCGACGTCCGACGTCGACTACAACCCGGAGGACCCTCCCTCGGCGTACAGCAACGCGTCCGTCCACAGCCGCCTCAGTGAGTACGTTGAGATGGCAAGGTCGGTCAATGGGCCAGAGTACGATCCGAGCACCCAGGACTTTGATGGAGAACTCGTCATGAGGGCGGGAGGAGGCAAGAAGCATGGGCGGTACTATCTCGGCGATGGCATAATCGACATCGGCTCTACTCCCACTCTCTCCCAGATCCGGGCCAGGAGCACCAGCGCAAGTCCGGCCATACGACCTCGGCCGGACACTGCACAGCGGCGGACAGAGGCACTCCAGGTTATTCCTGTTTTATTCGTCGTTCATTGATTTTTACATACCTTAGCTTTGCATTATTGTAACTGAGACTATATTTGTTAAATCTATCTGTTGATGTAGTACACTACAGAGCTAATTCATAGTCTCTTTTATTTGATAGAGTATGGCATGGGAACTAAAATTTCTACAGAGGGCGATGTGTTCAGCTATGGTGTACTATTGCTGGAGATTTTGACTGGTAGAAGACCAACTGACGCATCAATTCATGATGCTACAAGTCTGCCCAAGTTTGTCGAGAAGTCATATCCTGATAAGCTATTGGAATTGATGGACAATAACATGCCACAAAATGAAATAAACACCCAGGAGATAATAGATTTTTTCGTTGCTCCGGTTTCAAGACTCGGTTTAGCTTGTTGTAGAGACTCTCCAATGCAAAGAATGAACATGGGTGAAGTGGCAAAGGAATTGAGTGCCATAAAGAAGGCGTATGAGTCTAGATTTAATCAAATGCAAGCGCCTAGCATGCAGTCATCTATTACAGCTCCACTCATCTAGTTTCAGGTGCCTATTTCATACTAGCACGCAGCGGTGGCTTAAGACTTCGTTCGTCCATTTATAGGGCGTTTGGTTCTAGGAATAAAGCATCATCTTCTCACTTCTCATATTTTTTGTTTGATTTGTTAAATAGAATGAGTTGATAATTAGTACTAGTACGAGGAAGTGAGTCATTCCATCATTTGAGAAATGGACTCATGATACACTACCTCACATAGAACTGAATGATTCTAAAAAAAACAAACACTTTATTATGGAGCATCCTTAATTGGACTTTGACACTATTCATTCCATGATCACATTATTTAGGACATTGGAAGTCTTAATATTCCCGACTTTCATGCATTCGTTGTAGCATGTATTGTTGTATTAATCATATTTAATGCAATATACTCGTGTGAATGGTACTGCAAGGGTTGATCTTGAGTCAACTTGTGAACCTGTGCTCGTATGTTGTTTGTGTTTATTCATGTGCATGTGTTGCTTGAGGCAGAACGTGGTTGCTGTCGGACTAGAACAAGACTTTGGACGAAACGAGCATTTTGGTGAAAAATGGCCGCACCAATGGAGGGAGAGGTGGGGAAAGGTGACTCCTCGGATGAATACGCTTGGGATGGAAGGGAGGAGGTTTTTTTACTGTACACATATCACTACCCGCTCAAGCCAAAAGTCGTAGTGATAGGCTCTATATCACTTCTGGCTCAAGCAACAAGTTGACAGTGACAGTATCACTGTCGACTCGTGGTTTCAACCGGCAGTGATATGTCACTATCGGCTTGTGGTTTGAGCCGGCTGTGATAGGAACCTTCACTTCCAGGTCATTAGGACCCCAATCATTTTTTTTGAATTTTCAGCTAATGACCCACGACAGTGATGGGCTGACAGTGAATGTCAGTTCTGTAGTAGTGATTGATAGTTAGAATGGTTTGAATTGAACCAATGCAACATAATAGTGCATATTGAACTAAACCTGTATATATGTCTTTGCAACCTCTAGCAGACTCCATTAGTCTCACTTGACAGAATTGGCGGAATGCCAACACTCAAATCCAGATAGACGGGGCCAAATTTGCAAAGTCCAAAAAAAGGACAAACGATAGTTAGGGTTGAAAACGAGGACAGAAATACAATTGGCAAAAAAATTTCAGAAGATGAGACCTGATAATATGGCAATTAAGGAAGGCATATTTTGTGAGTTAATGGTAAAACTTTGATAGTCGACGATGAAAAGGAATGTCAATGGAGCTATTAGTATGCAAAGCGGGATGTATGGAAGTGAATTATAAAGATGAGATGTGAGCTATTGTACCAAGCTATTATACAAGCTGAGATATGAGCTATTGTACCAAGCTTAAGCTCATATATATAGCTCAAGATCATGGCATTGATCAACAAATAGTGAGATAGAGAGAGAGCATACATATTGCTCTTAGTTGGCTAGTTGCTAGTACGTATTAGGGCACCTCCAATAATGGTAATTTATGAGCTAGATATTATTTTATATCTATCTATCTATCTATCTATCTATAAAAGAGCGAATGAATTGAAAATAGTCTTGCCCTGATATCTCCTACCCGCCTTAATTTTTGTCTCTTAGATCTACATTAAAATCCGATCCAACACATATAAATCTTCCACCGTGATCTGACAAAGTGAACCTGGCCGGAAAACTTATAAATGTTTACGCGTGTTTCTCTCAACTCTTTTTTTTTTGCCGAGAGTTTTGTACCCACCCATTGGTACCCTTTCCACCGATCCTACGCCTATCGCGTGTGGCACACACGATTGGAGCGGCATGATGGCTCCATCCAGGATGGCGCATCTTCTTCATCTCGAAGAAATGAACTGGAGTCGCACGGGGGCACATTACCCACGAGGCCACGACCATGCAGATCCAATCTTAATTCCTAACTTCCAACGACGGCAGCCACCGAGACTTTGCCAAGGCCATCAAGGATCCTTCCGGATTGAGTTCGACATCGAGTACCAGGTGAGTGAGCTCTTTTGATCCATCCATCATCCGTTCGTCCTCATGTGTCAGCTGGCATGCACCGACCGGTTTCGTAATAATCAATCACTTGTGCATGCCAGGTCTTCGTCCTTGCGTCTGGTGGACTGGTGAATGCCGATGCACTCGGTTGATTGGGAGGACGCGCGTGTGTAAAAAGGTTTGTATTCTTTGCAGTGATACATATTGCATTCTAAGATACGTGCTCACCATAGGACTTCAAAAGCACATGCTCTACTGTTCTTGCTCAGATACTCTGAACTTGTACATTTCTGAATTGGTTACACTTCAACCAAATTTAGTAACAAAGTTACATTACCAAAGCTGTATCTGTGTTGAACCCGACGCCCTTGATCTCCATGCAACCATATTCGCCCTTTGCTCTTCCTCAACTTCATCTCGGTAAGCGTCGGTGCTACTATTTCTCCTATCATGAGATGACTCTCGGCTTGCTTGGGTTAGTGCTCACAGTCCCTGCTTGTGGAGGAGATCGGTGTTGGCAGGACACCACACATCTCGAAGAGGCCATGTGGGCAGTGGGCAGAGGCATTGTGATTTTGCTTAGTAGGTAAATAAGCAATCTGTACACAATCAGTAGTTACGACCATTCCCTATACTTTGTCCAACAGATTACCTTGCTTGCAAAACTGGTAGTTCATAAGCAAGTTGAGCCCAAAGATGCCCTACACTTTTAAATTTCATATTCACTACTCATGCAGAAAAATGGATGAAATTTCTCATTGGTAGGCCAATGTATGATTCTCTGATTCATGATAGGGCTCTGCACTCTACACTAAACTTGCTTAAAGCTTATAGATCAGTGTGCATATTCACTACGATTCTGGAAAGATCAAATCATCATGCAGTAATGCCAGTTACATTTCTGTTTTGTATCTATATAACTTTTAGCTCACACTGAAGAAACCTGTTAGCAAATAGTTTTCTTTTTTATGTTCTGCAAAAGAGGGTAAGGCAAGCTGCACTGTCAAGGGTGAACATACTTTGATCACAAGCTCTTGAGTGGTTTGATGTGAGAGATGGAGATATTTGCTCATATGTGATAAATGTTTATGTACTTCATGTCTCAAGAGTTTGTAATGTAGCCCGCTGTATAGCAGCTTGGTAGTTGATTCTAAATCAGGGTATTATCCTATTGTTTAACAGTAATCTTATGTATGGACGGACTCGCTCCCAGTCTCTGTACACAATGTGCTCGCTCGGGATTTAGCCGAGCTTGGGTTTATTAATATAAGGCCAAAGAGCCTGAACTTGAGTTTAAAAAAAAAAGGTCTGGAGAAAGAACAATGCATGCATGTGCATGCTTTGGGCATCACTACTCTAAGTATCAGACGGATGGAGTTTTCCTTGGGAATCAAGCTAAGGGGCGGAGCTAGAGAATTTTGGAGGGGGGTGCAACCTTACAATCTATGACAAAGCGATAATGTAACTTAATGGCAACAAAGCCATGATTTTAGCATGAATAATTTAAAACAAGCAATATTGATGTACATGAACAATAAACTAGCAGTAATAGTGATTTTGTGCTTACCATTTATCAAAATACAGTAAGAGAAATAGAGAATCCCACAACTATAACAACAAAAGATTGTCGGCATTAGCAAAATGCAATTCTCAACCATGAAATCCTCAATGACCTAAAGAAAATGAAATAAACCATTCATTGTAAGCAAACAATTTATATAATGTATCATTGAAAAATTGAAAATATATGCATTACCTCTTATAGATCAAATCTACGCCCTTTTCCTTCCATGTTCATGAAGCGATTAACCACAACATCATTGGTAACTTTCTTTAATTCTTCTTTCTCCACATAGCAAATAAGTCTATTACTCAAGTGAGCATCACCCATGCGGTTACTAAGAGTTGTCTTGACAATCTTCATCCCAGAAAATATTCTCTCCACTGTTGCAGTAGCAATTGGCAATACCAACACAAGTTTCAAAAGTCGATAAACCAACGGATAACAAATATCTTTTCCTGTCTGCACCATTTTTTGTGAAAGCTCACTGATAGTATTTATGTTGGAGAATCGATTGTCTTCTCTCACATCAGCAATGTAGAGGCCAAGGTAGTGCCTAAGATCCCTCAAATCTCCTGAGCTAAAATCATCAGGATATAATTTTGCTAGGTTTATCAAACTCTCCACATCAAAATCATGAAATGAATCTCTTGGATTGAAAGCGGCTGAACAAACAAGCAATTGGGAGCTAGTCTCATTAAAGCGACTATCAAGCTCTTGAACTAGCCAGTCTATAACCTCATTAAAACAATCCACTTCATAGTGATGCCTGTTTGTAATTCCAGATGCCTTCCTAAACTTTTTGGGATCAATATATGCATTTGCCATTTCTAATCTTGTAATATCATGCATCTCACAAAACTGATTTACCTCATCTAATAATTTGGCCCACCCATCTGTTCTAAGGTTACACAAATTTAATCTAGTTGATTGCAAACACATCATAGCATTCACAATATCTTGATCCTTGCGTTGCAATGCTAATGACAAAGTGTCTGTGATGGCTAATGCGGTCAATAAGAGATGCAAGTAAAATACAAAGTCAAAAGATTAGAAGTAGACTAGAAGATTTGATGCTTGGTCTCTATTTTTCAAATCTTTGTCATCCTTTTCCACGATTTCTAGCAATTTAAAAATTGTAGAAAACATGTCAACTAGACTTTTGAAAGTTTTATAATGGGAACTCTAACGAGTATCTCCAGGTCTTTGAAGACATTGCTCTTGATTCAATCCTCTCCCGGTTTCTAGCTGCCCACAACCTAAAGCCTTTGCCACTTGTTCATGATTGATGTCCCTAATCATGTTCCTTCTCTTGGCTGATCCACCCACCACATTTAATAAGCTATGAATCATGGTTAAGAAATTGCTTATACCCTTATGCTTTCTCACAACAACCACAATAACTAACTAAAGTTGATGAGCAAAACAATGAACATAATATGCTGATCTACTTTCTCTCATAATTAATGACTGCAGCCCATTGAACTCACCTCGCATGTTGCTAGCACCATCATATCCTTGGCCTCTAACTTGTTTTAAGCTCAACTTAAATTTTGCAAGTAGAGAATCAATAGATAACTTGAGGCACGAAGAAGAAGTTTCTGTCACATGCATAAGGCTAACAAACCTCTCTTTCACAATTCCACATTTGTCAACATACCTCAAGACCACAGCCATCTGTTCTTTACAAGAAACATCCCTTGACTCGTCAACTAGCAAGCAAAAGACATCATCCCCAAGTTCTTCAAGAATAGATCGTAGAATCTCATTTGCAAAACACTCTACAATGTCCGTCTGGATTTCATGAGCCACCATACAACTATTACCTGCAAGACCCACTACCTTTCTCAAATTTGAATCATGTTATGCTAAGCAATCAAAAACCTCCAAAAAATTCCCTTTGTTCAATGACTCCTTCGATTCATCATGGCCACGAAAAGGCAAGCCTTGCTTCAATAGCAGCCTAGCTGTGTCAATGGATCCATTCAATCTAGTAAAATAAGCCGTCTTAGATACTTCACTTTGCTTATGCAAAACAACATCTATGTGCTGACTTCTCTGTAACAAATCATCACACTTCTTCATAACAATAAAGTGTGATCCACCAACATTGCCAACATGTATCTTGAGCCGCTCTTTTCTATGATAACCATTCCAACCATCAATAACAAATGTTTTATATCCTGCATCCTTCTTTTTCTCTAAACAAGAAACAACAAAAACAATAAGCTCTATCTTTTGATTCACTATATTCAAGCCAACTTCTGAACTCATCAAACCATTCAGGTTGAAACCTTCTTGGATTGTCTTTTTCCCCAATCTGTGTAGAGGGAAAATTGCACGTGCGAGGCTGGCATGGTCCATTCTCCAGATATTTCCTTCTCACCCTCTCTCTGATTAGGATGGTAGGAATTAATTTCCTTTCTTAAGCCCGGGTCATATTTTATCTCCTCTTCCCAATTAATATCATCTAGATGACATGAATTCCTTGCAGCACTACCACTCTCTGGTGCTTTTCTTTTATAAAATCTTTCCATGTATTTCCTAGCACCCACACAAAAATTTAATAAATATCACAGTTCACACAAAGAACCAAATATTTAATATATCACAGTTCACAGAAAGAACCAAAGAAATCATAATAACCCTAAAATCTGGACAAACTAACGAGAACTAGAAATTAAAATCATTGGATGATTAAACTAATGGAAATTGAATAAAGAATGATGAAGTATTGAAGTTCCTTACTTTTTTTAGGGATCACATAAGAGCAGCTGCCTGCGTTGGTGCTCCTAGTAGCAGCGCCGGCCGTCCGCCGTCGATCAGGCTCAGCTAGCCATCCGCGGCCACCGGCCACTCGGCCAGGAAACCCAGGAGCACCGACCGCCGCGACCAAAGCCTGATGCCTGATCTGATCGCTTGTTTCGTGGAGGGGACGGGAAGAGGAATCAACGAGGAGAACGAGAAAGAGAGGGAAGGTTGCGGCAGCAGAAAGATGAAGCGTGCAGTCGAAGAGTTGCGGACTTGTGGACGGCCGCGGCCACGGTGGACACAACTCGTACGTGACATTTTGTGTGGGTTGTCGTGGGCTCTCCGCACTGGGCTGTGGCCTGTGGGTGCAGCAGCTTGGGCTGAGGGGGGTGCGAACAGGGTGAAGATACGTATACTATAAGGCTTCTGCATTTTTAGCCTGGGTGCGGCCGCACCCAGTGCAACGAACGTAGCTCCGCCAAAGAGAGAAGAAAAGGAAGAGGAAAACAGATTCCATCAACCGTATATACACAGTATTTGATCCAGGGCCTGTTTAGTTTCTAAAAAATTTTGCAAAATTTTTCAGATTCCCTGTCACATGGAATCTTTGAACACATGCATGAAGCATTAAATATAGATAAAAAATAAAACTAATTACACAGTTTAGACGAAATGGACGAGACGAATCTTTTAAGCCTAATTAGACCATGATTGGACACTAAGGCTCTGTTTAGTTCCCAGAAAATTTTGCAAAATTTTTTAGATTCTCCGTCACATCGAATCTTTGGACACATGCATGAAGTATTAAATATAGATAAAAAATAAAACTAATTACACAGTATAGACGAAATGGACGAGACGAATCTTTTAAGCCTAATTAGACCATGATTGGACACTAATTACCCAATAACAACGAAACGTGCTACAGTGTCGTTTTGCAAAATTTTTTGCAACTAAACCGGCCCTAATTGTCAAATAACAACGAAATTTGCTACAGTATCATTTTGCAAAAAAAATTTGCAACTAAACATGCCCCAGGAATCCCTACCAAAGACACGTGGCCTGACGTGGAGCATCGACGAGTCGACTCAACGACCGGAGTAAGCGAATCGTTGAGGAAAGAAGGAAGAATCAATTCATATTTCTGGGTCGATTCTCGAGGAATAAAAAATGAATTTGGCCCCTGCAGTTGAGGGTGGGTCTAGTTCGCGAAATATTTTGACTTTAGCTACTGTAACATTTTCGTTTGTATTTATTAATTAGTGTCTAATCATAGACTAATTAGGTTTAAAAGATTCGTCTCGTGGTTTTCTACCAAGCTGTGTAATTAATTTTTCTTTCGTCTATATTTAATGCTTCATATGTGTGTCTAAACATTCGATGTGATGAAGAATCTTGAAAATTTTTAGGAACTAAGCGTGGCCTGAGCTATGGTGCGGTGTGGAGCAATTCAAGAAGCAGCAGTGGGAGACTGGGAGTCAGGTGTCCGATTTTTTAATCTTTCTAGCTCGTGGGACCATGGTACTGTTCGCCTGAGAGTCGACTCCACCCTTTCACGCCAACTTTCGCCTGAGAACCGATGCAACCACTGCGGGTGCCCGAATATGTATGAGTGCAGCACATATGTGCTGACCCCATGCGAGATGCCACTCCTCCTGTCCATATCTAGGTAGCATTGTAGTGCTCGCTCCTACAGAACATGGTCCAGTGTTTCCCCTAGGAAGCAAGTGCAAGAGCAACAGTGTTGGTGATAGGAAATGGAAGGCTCCACCTCCACCGGCGGTGTTCGGATCGTGTCCAGGCGTCTCGTCCGGCCAGAGCCGGCCGCGGCCTCGCCGGACCACAGCGCGCCGTGGTCGGAGCCGGAGACCATGCACTTGACGCCGTGGGATCTCCGTATGATAACGGTGGACTACGTCCAGAAGGGACTCCTCCTGCCCAAGCCACCGACAGCAAGAGGGGCACAACTCGTCGACAGCCTCGCTTCGTCCTTGGCACGTGCCCTGGCCCGCTTCTACCCGCTGGCCGGCCGTCTCGCTGTCGAGGAGGCCACCACAGGTGGTCCGGGCGTCGTCGTCTCGCTCCGCTGCAACGGCGAGGGTGCCGAGTTCGTCCACGCCGAGGCGCCGGAGGTCACCGTCAGTGACATTATCGCGCCCAGCCCCGGCGGCCATTACATCCCCAGCGCTGTGGTGTGGTCGTTCTTCCCGCTGAACGGGCTGCTTAGCGCGGACGCGGCCCTTGACGACGACGACAACAACAACAGCAACCGCCGCCCCGTGCTAGCGGCGCAGGTCACCGAGCTTGCTGACGGCGTCTTCGTCGCCATGTCGCTCAACCACGCCGTCGGCGACGGGACCACGTTCTGGCACCTGTTCAACACCTGGTCGGAGATCAGCCGGACGAGGGACGGCTGTGAGCTTTCCACGCCGCGGCCGGTGCTGGACAGGTGGTTCCTCGAGACCAGCCCGGTGCCTATCACTCTGCCCTTCGGCAAGCTGGAGGACATCGTCCGGCGGCCCGTGTACCCACCGGTGCGGGAGTGTTTCTTCCACTTCTCAGCCGAGAGTGTAAAGAAGCTAAAGGAGAAAGCGAACGCCGAGATGGCCGGCACGGCGACGGCCACGGTGTCGTCCCTGCAGTCCCTGCTCGCGCACCTGTGGCGAGCAGCGTGTCGTGCCCGGGAGCTCGCGCCGGACCGGGAGACCACGTACACCATCTACGTCGGGTGCCGGGCACGGGTGAAGGGGATTCCACAAGAGTACATGGGCAATGCCCTGACGAGCGTCGTCGCCAGGTCGACGGCCGGCGACGTGGTGAGCAAGGGGGTGGGGTGGGCGGCGTGGCTCCTGAACCGCGCCGTAGCGGCGTTCGACGAGGCGAGCCTGAGGGACGAACTCGCGTCGTGGCCGCGGGATCCCAGGTTCCTCTACGTGGCGCAGCCTACCAGGGAGGAGGACCCCGCGACGGTCAGCACCGGGAGCTCGCCGCGGTTCGACGTCTACGGCAACGACTTCGGCTGGGGCCGGCCGGTGGCCGTCCGCAGCGGCGCAGGGAACAAGATGGATGGCAAGGTGACCGTGTACGAGGGGCGCGAAGGCGGGGGAAGCATGGCGCTGGAGGTGTGCCTGGCGCCCAAGGCGCTCGCCAGGCTCGTTGCCGACGACGAGTTAATGGAGGCGGTGAGCACCGCCGCGGCGTGATCCAACAAAGTGGTAGCTGTGTGGCCTGTGGCTGTGCTGAACTGCTGAGAGCCATGTGTACCATTGAGCTAGGTTGTAATCCTAAACATTTCTCTTCATGCATGAACGAGATCCATCCATGTAGAGCGACACAACAAGTATTGAGTGACGTATGAGTGCAAGGTTCCGGTGATGCATCCGCTACCGCATGGGTGCGAACATGGCAGAAGGCTGTCAGTCTGTACACTCTCCGTTCAAAAAGCGTGGTTCTTGTTTTTTTTTTTTTGAGATGTCAATAAATCCTTTGGAGATTAAGTTTGAGCCATAAACACTCACTGTCTCCATATCATCAACGCCAAATATGCACTTGAAGTCTAAATCACACAATTGAGCCACGAACAAAAGATTTACCCCTTGTACCCCTTCGAAAAGAGCCGTTATTCAAAAAAACGGGGTCAACAGATGCATCTGTCGCGCAAGCAACAGACGCAGTATCAGCGTCCGATGGTCAGGATGGCGCCACGTGTCCCTGTGCTTGAAATCTTCAACGGTCGATTTCGCTACCAACAGACGCGTCCGACGCCTCCTCGTGCGTCTGATGCAGCAGCGGACGCAGTCCAGTAAGGGTCATGAACCATCGAGCACCCATCAGACGTGTCCGTCGGTGGTGCACCAGACGCACCCAGCGTCTGTCGTCGCTGACGCTGCAGAGCTGCTGACGTAGCTTGCGACGGACGCTGACGTCCAGCGTCTGTCACTTCAACACCGCCGCGTCCGATGCCTCCTCATCTGCGCGAGCCTCGCTGACGTCAGCGTCTGTTGCTCACGAAGCCGGCGTCTGTCGCTCGTGACAAGCTGATTTTCAAGTTTTATTTTCGATTCTTGTTTGCCCTATTCTCATATGAGCTAGTCCAAGTATGTGAATCACTTTAGCACATGTTTTAGCTTATTTTCATGTTAAGCACATAGGGCGAAGATGATGCGCTCTATCCAAATGCATATGCTCAATGAAATGTCACATAGAGGCACATGTAGGACTAGAATTGATACGTCATTTCCCCTCTTCATAGTACGGCTGCGTATCCTAAGTCATCCACACCCTCTATGGTGTCTTGGATGCAAAATAAAAATTTCTACATGATACCTTTGCCTTGAGCATCCATGATTTGGCTTTGCACCTTCATCCAACTCCATCATCATGGTAAGCACTTCATCATCATATCACTTGATCACCATGCTTCACCATGTCTTGTGTTAATCATCATTTCTACACATATTATTATGCATATGATTAGCACTTAGGTATTGTCACTAATTACCAACATCAAACATAGAGTTTTCAGGGACCCGTGTGCCCAACAAAGTCAAGGTGTTTGTTTGGTTGTTCTTCGAATACATACTCAGCACAAGGGCCAACCTCCACGCTAAACATGTTCTTGAAGATGGGGATTGCTAGCGGTGCGCCAACGCGCTAGAGGACAGGCATCACACATTCTTCTGTTGCCCCATTAGCTCTGAGGTTTAGAGGAGACTCGGTCTTTCCAATGTCAGTTCCCTCTCGGATGAAGACACCTGGACTGCAAGCATCCAATTAGGCCTAAGTACCAAATTATGGCCTTTCATTCTGCTCACTATCCTCTGGCGATTGTGGGACGCCAGGAACGGCGAAATTATCCAGAGCGAAGCCGCCCATAGCCGTGTAATCATATCTAGAGTCTGTGACGACTTTATAACTTGGCGAAAACGACTAAAGTGCGATCAGATGTAAACAGTCTCAATGACTGGCATGTCTATCTCCTTGCTTGTAATTCTGCTACTTCCTCCAGTCAGCTGGATGGTTAATTGAAATTTGGTGGGGAAGCTCTCCCCCAATATGTTTAAAAAAAACTTTTAGCGCATAGTTTTTCTAATATGGATGTCCCACATGACACTCTCTCGTAACCTTAAAATATATAAAAGCTTAGCTCTTAATTAAGAGCTATCTTTTCTCTCTATTCTATTATAATATGAAAAAAATGCTTAGAACTAGCTTAAAAGTTGATTATTGGGAGCTGTCCTAAAGCTCCTTTTACTCTAGACATTTTTGGATTGCAGCCTAAAGTTACCAGAACTAAAGCTTAGGCAACAACAATTTTCTTACCCAATGCTTCTTTACTGCCGCAGCTTAGCCAGTCTAACTTCTTAGTCATTTGGCCCACGTGTTATAAACTCAAATTTTTGCGCCCACATGTGAATTTTGTTACTAGAAAAATGTGGCAGGAGTAAGTAAAAATCTGCGGTAAATATTTACTCCATCAATTTTAAATTATAAAATATTTTGCTTTTCTAGATATATACTAGTATAGTTTTTTTATGCACTTAGATACATACTATATCTAGATATATAATAATAAAAGAAAATTTATATAAAAGAATCAAAATATCTTATAATTTAGGACGGGATCGAGTAGTCATTATCTAAAGATGTTTTATTCGGTGCGCACTAAATGGCCACTTGGCCAGCAGCATCGCCCCTCATTCTCTCTCTGTCAGCAAGGTTCTAGGTTGAGCGACGTCTTGACTTGACCCGGCGCTGCAGTGCCGAGAGGCAGCCAGATGGCCTGGCCATCTTTCCAGGTTTCAGGCTTCCAGCAACCAAGGACAGACAGGAGGGTCCGGCGGCATCACTGCGTCACGTGGCACACGTGCAGCGTCATTTAGAGTGCACCGAATAAAGCAGCATCTGGGCGCGCACTGAATTGCTATGGGCTAGCTGTTCTCTATGAATTTGTCGACGGAGAGAGATGGACGCAGCATCCAGCAGCCCCTCTATCGTACCTTAAGTTGGTTTGATCCGAGGGCTCGTATTCAACCCCCAGGGCTATAAATACAGGGCTGCACCCTCTCCCTGAAGCCAAGTCAGATCCTGAGAGCTGAACAACCAGAAACCCTAATTCCTATCCCCACTAAGATCTAGGCCAGCAATCAAGAGAAGATTAATCCTCCATAGGATTTAGTCTTGTAGCAGAGATAGAGATATAGAGTGAGAGAGGAAAGTTTTGGAGGAGTTTCGGCCTGTCGATGCTTCTCTACGGCTTGTACTCTATGGGATCAAGTTCTTCTGGAGCTTGCTTCTGAGATTCTCTAGTAATCGACTTCTGATTCAAGTAAGCAATTTGTTTATATTATTCTTCAAGTTTGCAACTCTCTTTTGAGTGCTTTAATTTTGATAGCTCCTTGATTGAAGTAGTATTCGTAGTGTAAGCGTGGTGCTAAGACTAGGGTTACTTGTGAATGCCCCATATTTTTCGGATCGGTGGTAGATCGCGAATGTGAGTTTTATAGCTTCGTTGAGTCCTACGTAGTCCACCTCTCGTTAATAGGACTTGGTAGGCTAAATGGTGCTTGTAGGGAAGAAACTCTGATTTTGTTCTTTATGAGACATCCCCCATGATAGAATTATAGAAGACAAAGTTTATCGACATTGGAACTAGACAGTCCTTAGTAGTCTCCTTTATACTACCTATTTTCTGACCTTGGTTGTGAAGTTGGGTTAAGTTTATAGACTTAGTTATCCTCACCTACTATTCCTTTGGGTTTGATATTAAAACCAGGATAATCTTGGCGAAGTGCTACAACGGTAGTTTTATCTGTGCGCTTACGGATACTTTATTTTCTTGTATGCATTTAATTTATACCAACAACCCTCCCCCATGGCCGCACCCACCCTGGCTGGACACGAGGCCCCATCCTGAGGTCGGGTCCGCGCGTCAGGCTGCCACAGGTGCGCGCCCCCACCCACCAGAGACCGAAGGGCGAGATCGGCCGCTAAGGATAGGCCTCGCACTAAGGACAAAGCGTACAGCAACGACGAAGTTGTTATCTAGTTTTTTGGCCAGCTATGGGCCATCGATTCGCCGCCGCATCCATGCAAGCCTAGGGTTCCATCTACCGCCGCCACAAACACCTCCAAATCCGGCCAGTTCTGGGTGAGGAGAGATCTAGTTGAGCGGAGAGAGTTTACTCTGGCCGATTGCTTTCCTGTGAGTAGATTTGATAGAATTGACAAGCAACCGGTGCAAATCAGCTTCGCGGGTGACATCTGGAAGAAAGGGGAAGGGAAGGAGACCTACGCTGAAGTCTTGAAGAAATCGATGGAGGAAGGTGGGCGCTGGATCTGGCAACCGGAGCCGCGTCGCCCCCCTCCCCCGCCGCGCCCTCAACGCCTGAACAGTAGCTGCAGCAGGTCTGGTCGGACAATCAGGCGCAAGCAAGCAAGGTCCCCCCCCCCAAACGTGATGTCAGTGACCCGACCTGCATTTTTTGTGCGGAGCTGGAATCCATAGTACATCTTTTCTTTGATTGTTGCATTGCTAAGAACACTTAGATGATAGTTTCAGATTTGTTGGGTTTTAGCTTAGGCTGTGATTTTGAATCAGTAGCTCGGTTCTGGCTTGCTAACAAGAGACATGGACTGACAAATGTGATTTCTGCGGCGGTCTTGTGGTCACTGTGGAAACTGCGGAATGAAATCTATTTTCAGGGCACAGTATGGACAGGGATGCAAGGCTGTTACTGAAGATTGTAAGGATGTTGCGGCGCTAGATTCCAATATTCAAGCAGGAGCTGGGCTGTCAAGTGGAAAGTTTTGCAAGTCGTTTGGAGATCCATGCAAGCTTACCACCTCAGATCATGTGGAAGACGGTGGAGACGAGTACTTCATCAAAGTTGGCACTATCGGCTGCTCTGCATTCAGATACAAATGCTCATTTGAGTCAGCATGAAGCTGTTGTTTCTGAACATGTTTGTGTTGGCCCTGCGTCTTGTTCTGTATCGGCCATAAGGCCTGAATCTATTGGCTAAATGCCACAAACTATGTTGTGAACCGTTTTGCCTTATGAATAATAAAGCGGGGGAAACCTTCATTTTAAAAAAACACTCCTCGAGGAGGTCTTTGGCACTACCAAATACACGAATTTGGCCACTAGATTTGTGGAAAATAAGTTTCTACTACATGGATTTAGTGTCTTTGGAATCCTTAATTACTCCAGGGAGCTGAATTTGGTGGAGCCTATTAGTTCCAAATAGGTAGAATAGCCAAATTGATACCTCATCTTTCGTCTCATGTTTAGTTTAGTCCTTCGACTCTCAAAATGGCCAAACTATTCCCTCAACTTTCGATTTTGGTTCAGTTTCGTCCTTGTACTGAAGTGGCGCTCCAGTCAGCAAAGCCTAGTGATGACCATAGCTTTGGCTAGCCTAGCAGCCATGCAATGCATTAAAAGTAACCTCACATGAAATTGCATTGGTTCTAGCTAGCCATGAAAGGGAAATTAAAGAAGTTATTCAAATTTTTATTGGATCAATAGCATACTCCCTTCGTTCCAAAATAAATATCGCTATGGTATTTGTGCCGGTCAAACTTTCTTAAGTATGATTAGATTTGTAGAAAATATTAGTAACATTTGTATCTCCAAATAAGTCTGTTATCAAAATAGATTCAATGATCTATCTAATGATACTAATTATATACGTACTATAAATATTAATATTTTCTTGTATATATTTGGTTAAAATTAAAAGCGCTTGACTCCTCGCAAAGCGAGAACGATACTTATTTTCAGGACGGAGGGAGTATATTCTTTCTTTTATCGCTACATCCTCTGTTCTCAATCCTCGTTTCATATGAAATGCGTGTCCTAGCATAATGTTGTTCAAACCAAAAAGCAATGAACTTGATTGTGAAAGTATGCAGTAATTCTACCTACACTAGCAGCGCCAAATGCCAACACTTGCCTATTTATCAAAGCCGATACCAGCACATTTTCTCACTAGGGCTGCCACCGTGGAGTGCCACTTCAGCACGAGGACGAGTTTGGACAAAAAATAGGAAATTGCTTTGGCCAATTTGAAAGTTGAGGTACTAAATTGAGCCTGAGACGAAAGATGGACTAATTTGACTATTCCGCCTTCCAAAGAAACCGACAGTACATATAAAGAAAAAGTATAAATTGACCCATCAAGCTAAGAACATGTTGGCAATATCATATTTATTATCACTAGGCAATTAGGCAAATGATCACATTCATCCATAATGCTAATTATTATTTGTTGTCACTGATGTTAAAATTTAACAGCTTTGTCTGCTTCCTCATTTTTTTGGAGGATGAAGTGCAATCATACTTTCCATTATCTAAAAGGACTTATTAATTATTGTCGGTGCCGGTGCCGGTGCCGGCGCGCTTTCTGGTGCTCGGCAGCAATGGCTATGGCATTCATCTACTGTGTCGTAGCACTGATCTTCTCGACAGCAGAATCACATATTGTCTCTACACAGGGGTCTTCTTTGGTAATCGCAAGGTTTGATCTTATCGCTCTCAACTGGATTTATTGTGTGCTGGGCTGCACAGTAGTTAGTAATTGTTATAAGATGATGAATAACGCATCAAGCATAGAGGGGTAGTAAATTTTTAGAAGAGCAGGGTCTCTTTATATATGTACTAGTAGAAAATATCTTTCAAAAGTCCAGAAAATTTGAATAGTTCAACAGATTTTATGATGTGCACTTACATTGTGAGAGAACCACGAAACATCCCAGCATAAGCATCACAACCACAGTAGCCATTCTTCCCTCCATCACAGCAATCACGGTGTATATATGGTGGAGTTTCTGTGTGTAGGTATGCGTGTCCTACAGCAATCACAATGTTCTATATATAGAAGATGGCAAAGATATTTTACATATTAGCAATAACTAATAACTCCTAGGCTTGTGATTAATAATCCTCCAAAATTACAAAATAGTTCACATTAATTTCGATGCAGATATCTCTAGTGGAATATAAATGACTACATCTAGTAGATGCTATGAGTTTAGTCCTGATCAATTTTGCGCTGATGTCCATTGATGACTACCATATTTTATTTCCAATTCCATGGCTAACAATGGCATTCTATCTATAACGATTTAATGACAGCCACATTACCGAGTAACAAATTTATATTCATAAATAATGTCTCTGCATACTGCAATAACCTTTGTGTAAATAAACTTGAAGTATATACACAAAAAAACTAGATGCGGAAAAAAATTTGCGGAAAAAATTTGCGGAAGTTATTTTGTGGAAAAAAATTGGATCCAGATGGTCCTCACCCATAGCTGTGCTGACGTCCAACTAGATGATGACGCGTGGACGAGTATTCAACCGGCTGGCTCGGCCTCCCGGCGTCCCTATCTAGCTAACTGGCTCGGCTCGTCACGACTGAGCATGTGCGCGCTCGGCTCAAGCGCTCACGCAAGCCGGGCCTCATGAAGGCTCTTTTCGACGGGGAGATTGGGATCACGAACGCCGCCATCACACAGCAAGTAGGGGATCACGGCCGCCGCTGTCACACATCAACGAGGGAGCACCATCGGAAGTGTCTGTTACAAAGAGGAGAGAAGCATCATCACACGGCAGCCTGCAGGTAGCTAGGTTTAATTTCCAACTGTGCAGCCATCAATTGCACTAGCTAGCAGGCACCATGGAGCTAGGTTAACTCTGCCCTCAATGGTGATGCTATTGTTGATGCTCCAAACGGTGACGACCCTAAATCCGAAGTGAATTCCTCAGACACGCTGCAGGTACGTATAAATCTGTATGCATGTACAGGTAATATATATGGCTTTGTGCCAAAAAAATTTTCAATGGTATAGGTTGTCAGAACGTGTGAAGAAGATTTTTTTTTTTGAGGGAAATCAATGAAATTACCAATACCCATGTTGCCGTCCACATTGCCTGCAACTACATCTGCTCTGGAGTCACCGAAACCTGTGGCCAACAAGCAGCTGAGGTATGGGATGTGAGTTTATTTGATAGGCATGAAAAAAATCGCATTATGAATTCAGTGTTACTGTTGACATCGTTTTTAGCACGTGTCAAGATGGTCAGGAAGGGCTAATCGGCGGAGGAAAGGTTACTGTGGGAATTGATAGCCGATTAAAAGTTGGTAAAGAAGGCTGCTTGTGAATGGTGGTGGTGGCATGTGGATTCGAAATGAATTGTTGCCGATAAGGTTAAGAGTATTATTGCCGATGCCGATGGAAGAGGCTTGAAGACCACTGCCGATGAAACAGGGAGTGTGCCGATGGGAAAGACTTGAAGGTTGCTGCCGATAGAACAGGGAGTGTGCCGATGAAGAAGGTCAATGAGAGTACCATCGTGATTGAAGCGGACTATGGAATAAAAAGGAGTTAATTTCCTTGTATACATTTATTAGAGTTTGAGTTGTATCAAAGTCGTGTATTTCCTTAGGTTTGGATTTAGTATCCTAGTCGTATTTGATTATGTTTCTGTAGATCAGGATATAAATATAGGGTGAAGGGCAATGTAAGAATCAATCAATATATCAAAAACAGCTTTTACTCTTATTTACATCTACTTTCGGCGACTTCGTCAATTTGCATATTTTTCCTTTTTACGAGTTCTCATCGATTCGGCGAGTTGCATTGCTCCAGTGCAATCTTCGACGATCCTCGAGTTCTGCGTGAGTACCTCTTGGCCGTGACTTCCGGGCGTATCGCTGTTGTCAGGACCAAAGTGCTCGTATCTTCATCCTTGTCGATTAACAGGTCAAATCGACTGGCACGCTTTGAATATCGATTTCGGGTATTAGCCCTTTGTGTTTGCAGATCTACTTTTGCATCAACACATCTTTTGGCACGCCCGGTGGGACCGATCTAGTCAATATGCTTAATCCTGAGATCGATGCGGGGAACATCATCGCGGTAACAGAAGAAGATCTTAAGGAAGATCAGAAGCAGACTATGGAGAGGGCTATAGAAGAATACAGACAGCTCTGCTTGAAGTCATTCAGTTTGAACAAAAGTGGACAAGTCATCCAGAAGCAAGACTTGCCGCTGCCTCGGCAAGTTACCTTTGATTCTAATCCGGGTAAACTTCAAGAGATGGTTAATTCTGCAGTAAATCATGCTTTAATTAATCACTCCAATGTGCTGTCCAATACTGTTCATAATGCTGTGATTCGAACTTTCAAAGAAGGGCAAGCGTCACCTCGTTACGTTGGGCCTGCTTATCATCAACCAGAATCAGCATCTGCTATTGCTCCATCGGCTCCCCCAGCCGTTGTGAGTACAGAGATTTCTTCTCCTTCAGTATCAGCAGGTTTATCTAACGTACAGTCCACACCGATGCGGCCAGATTCAGCATTATCAGGACGAGTTCAGCTTAATACAGATCTATCAGCATCGGCTTTATCAGGTCATGTACCACAGAATAATCAGACTCCTGCTAATTGGTGGGGATATGGTATGCCTCCAGAGCCATCTGTTTTCAACCATGGATCACCTCAAGTGTTTGATGCAGCGGGAAAGGTTCCTATGCCATCGGCCGGTTCGCCGATAGCTCAAGTACCTCAATATACTACAGCAACTACTATGCAACCAACTCTAGGAGGTTTCCAGGTGTCTTTGGGTCAAACATCTAATTCAAGTCCATCGGCAAATTTGTTACCGATGCAACAGAAGGCTCCTATCGTAAGTCAACCTGGAGTCCAGGTTATACCTCAAGCTGGTTGTAATTATCCAGCAATGCCAGCAAGTTACCAGCCATCGACAAATTTTGTACCGATGAACGCTAATAATTGGTCAGGGCAGTTTACCGCTCAACATACAGTTCAGCCAAATCAGCAAGTTGCAGGTATTCATCAAGGTCATATGCATGCTGGTTTTCAGAATCAAGCATCGGCAGCTCAACCGATGAACCCTTTTCAGTAGGTTAATGGACCACAAATAGTGGCAAATTTGCCAATTGCTGAAGATCGTGGGCCACAAAGATATGCAGAAGGGTATCAGCAAATACCTCCGGTGGAAATTCAACCATGTCGTCAACAAGAAGTTGATGCTTTTTGGGCCGATAAAATAGCAGGAATTATGAAAGATCAGTTTGGGATCAAGCCCAAAGTTAATACCTATTCTTATCGGACTCCGTATCCTCCGGCATATGATTTGATTCCTCTCCCAAATCGGTACAAGGTGCCAGATTTCACTAAGTTCTCTGGGCAAGATGATACATCAACCATGGAGCATGTTAATCGTTTTATTATTCAATGTGGAGAGGCAGCTAGTAGAGATGAGTTAAGAGTTTGTTTGTTTTCATCATCTTTATCTGGATCAGCATTTACATGGTTTATTTCATTACCGCCAAATTCTATTATTACTTGGGCTGATCTGGAAAAGCAATTTTATAAATATTTCTTTGCTGGAGTTCATGAAAAGAAGCTTACCGATTTGGTAAAGATGAGACAGCGCAATGATGAATCGGTGGAAGGCTTTGTGCAAAGGCTACGAGATGTAAAAAAATAAATGTTATAGCCTGGTATTGGATGATCGGCAACTTGCCGATTTGGCCTTTCAGGGATTGTTACCACACCTTAAGGACAGATATGCTTCTCAGGAGTTCGAAAGCCTAAGTCATCTAGTGCAAAGGATTTCTGATCAAGACACTAGGGCTTTTGAACCTAAAAGGAATTGGAACAAGAAAGTTTCATTTGTCGAAGAAGTAGAAGATTCTGATTCGGATGAAGAACCAGTTATCGGTTTGGCTGAGTGGGTTAAGAATAAAAAGCCGATATCTTGTCCCTTTGGTCACAAAGAGCCAGAAAAGTTTACTTTTGACGTCACCAAAGCTGATAAGATATTTGATCTTTTGCTTCAGGAGGGCCAGATTAAGTTATCACCTAATCATGTGATCCCATCGGCAAAAGAGTTGAAGAAAATGTTGTATTGCAAATGGCATAATGCAACTTCACACAGTACAAATGAGTGCAAAGTATTTAGACAACAGTTACAGTTAGCTATTGAGTCTGGGAGAATAAAATTTGGCAATTCCAAGATTCAGAAGCCGATGAAAATTGATCAACATCCTTTTCCAGCAAATATGTTGGATGCTGAAGGTAAAATTAAAGTGTTGACATCGGAAGCTGCTGAAAAGAATGCATCAGTAGATCCCCAACATCGGATAACTACCGATGATGCAAAAGGCAAGGGGCTATTGACAGAAAGTGGCAGTTCTGGAAAGCCTCCTCGATCTGGCATTGTGATTACTCATCAAAGACAACAGGAAGGCTGGCGTCAGCGAAGGGACCGGTATCGACAACAGCAAGAGGAAAGACGTCAAGAGGAGTGGAATCGGCATAAGGATCATTGGAGGTGTCCGTTTTTTATTCATTGTTGGGAAGAAGGTATTAAGTTACCTACTGTTGAAGATTGCCCAGAGTGCAATGGTTATTATGGAGTTAATCGTCCTGTAAGGAGATTTCAATCTGGTAATCAAGGTTTGTCCATTAATGAGCCGATCAGAAGGAAAGCATCAGTATATGATCGGCTGGGGGGCAGGCTCAGTGTACATGAAAGGCTTGGTAAACGCGTTGCATATTTTCTGAGAAACCAAGAGGAACTTGAAGAGATGGCAGATGCAAGAGTTCCTGATGAGAAAATATTTTACAGGGATCCTAATATATGTCGTGTGGAGACAACCAGGACTTATCAGCCAGTGTGGAAAACTAAACTTCCTCAATGGTGTCCAGAGGGTTTGACAAAGACACAGAAGAGGAAAATGCAGCGAGAGCATCAAAAAGACTTATACCAAGAAGAAAGTTCCTCCAATGAGAGATCTGGTAATCAACAGTGGCAGATAAGGCACAAAAATAAAAGCCCATCGGCAGATGTCAATATGGTGTTTATGTTACCGATGGAATTTTTAGCTCTATCTGATAGCGAAGAAGAGGGTGTTTTATCTGACCAAATAGCTCAATTAACGCTAGATCCAATGATGGCTGTTTTTGAGAAGCCTGCCGATGATGAGAGACAACATCTCAAGGCTTTGTTTGTAAAAGGCAGAGTTGATGGGCAGCCTGTATCGAAGATACTTATTGATGAAGGAGCTGCAATTAATATTATGCCTTATGTGATGTATCGGAAGCTTGGTAAGGGAGATCAAGACTTAACTAAGACTGATATGATGCTAAAGGATTTTGAAGGCAATGTATCACCAGCTAAAGGGGCAGTGTGTGTTGAATTGACCATCGGCAGTAAAACCTTACCGACAACTTTCTTTGTTATTAATGGCAAGGGTGCATATAATCTGCTTTTAGGAAGGGATTGGATTCATGCTAATTGTTGTGTTCCTTCTACAATGCATCAGTGTCTTGTACAATGGATTGGATATAAAATTAAAGTTGTTCCTGGTGATTCTTCTTATATCATCGCATCGGCAGAATCAGACACTTATGAGCGAACCAGGTGCATATCAGGAGAAGCTTGGGAAAAAGAGTTCCTCAAGGTTGCCGATTACGAAATTTTACCGATCCAAGCAGTCGGTTCTGAAGAAGAGTTTTAATGGATAGGTTTGCCGATGATGGAAAATTAGGTCAATGATTTACATCGGCAGATGATTTAATAGAAGTAGATATTGGTGAAGGTGATAGGCCAAGGCCTACTTTTATTAGTTCTAGGTTAAATTCCAAGTGTAAACAACAACTAGTTGATTTGTTAAAGGAATATAAAGATTGTTTTGCTTGGGATTATGCTGAAATGCCTGGATTAGACCGATCTATAGTTGAACATCGGTTGCCTATTAAGTTTGGATTTCGGCCACATCAGCAGCCGGCACGCTACTTCCTGATATTAAGGCCGAAATAACTAAGTTAATTGAAGCAAAGTTTATTCGGCAGTGTCGATATGCTGAGTGGATTTCTAATGTGGTTCCTGTATACAAAAAAAAAATGGGAAACTTCGTGTTTGTATTGATTTTAGGAATCTCAATAAAGCCACACCGATGGATGGCTACCCAATGCCGATTGCTGATTTATTGATTGATGCTGCAGCAGGGCATCAGATTATCAGTTTCATGGATGGTAATGCAGGTTATAATCAAATATTCATGACTGAAGAAGATATTTCCAAGACTGCTTTTAGATGTCCAGGTCATGTAGGATTATTTGAGTGGATAGTTATGACATTTGGTTTGAAAAATGCCGGTGCTACTTATCAAAGAGCTATGAACTTGATTTTCCATGAATATATCGGCACGTTGGTAGAAATCTACATTGATGACATAGTGATTAAGTCTGGAGATATCACAAAGCATCTAACCGATCTGCGGAAGATATTGGAGTGCACAAGAAAGCATGGATTAAAGATGAATCCTAATAAATGTGCATTTGGTGTATCGGCAGGACAATTCTTGGGTTTTATGGTGCATCAGCGGGGCATTGAAATTAGTAGGAAATCTATTGAGGCGATCAATAAGGTTGTTGCTCCTGCCGATAAAACTGAATTACAATCCTTGATCGGTAAGATCAATTTCATCAGAAGATTCATATCTAATCTATCGGGTAAGATCAAGGCCTTCAGTCCATTATTGAAATTGAAAGCCGATCAGGAATTTAAATGGGGAGATGAACAGCAATTAGCCTTAGATGAAATTAAGAGTTACTTAACAAATCCTCCAGTGTTAGTTCCACCTCAACATGGAAAACCTTTCAGATTGTATTTATCAACTGAGGATACTGTTATCGGTTCAGCTCTTATTCAAGAATTTGAAGGGAAGGAACGTGTTATCTATTATTTGAGCAGACGGTTAATAGATGCTAAAACCAGGTATTCGGCCATTGAGAAATTATGTCTATGTCTATACTTTTCTTGTATTAAGCTGAGGCATTATTTACTATCGGCTGAATGTACCGTTATATGCAAAGATGACATGGTCAAGTATATGCTATCAATGCCGATACTAAATGGTAGGATTGGTAAATGGATTTTAGCATTATCAGAATTTGACTTACGTTATGAATCGGCTAAGGCAGTTAAAGGACAGGTTATGGCCGATTTCGTTACTCAACATTGCAACACGGTGGATTCTCTGGAAATTGCTCCTTGGACACTTTTCTTTGATGGGTCTACTTGTGGTGAAGGGGCAGGCATCGGTATCGTGTTGATTTCCCCTCAGGGGAAGAAGTATGAGTTCTCATTGCCGATTGTTGCTACATCGACAAATAATCAAGCTGAGTACCAAGCCCTAATAAAAGGGTTAGAATTGCTTAAGGAAGTACATGCTGATGCTGTTGAAGTCTTTGGTGATTCAATGCTAGTTATAAATCAGTTGATTGGAGTTTATGAATGCTGAAGTGAAATTCTAATTTCATATCATGAAAAGTGTTTGGAGTTGTTAAAAGGGTTCAGGAATTTTCATTTGGAACATGTTTCTCAGATGCATAATGAAGAAGCTAACCGATTGGCTCAGCATGCTTCAGGATATCAGCCTGTTCAAGAAGTATTAATATCAGCAGTTGATACCGATGACTAGAGAAAGGAAATTATTGATTATTTAAAGAATTCGTCTAAAAAGGTTGAAAGACGTATAAGGTTCCAAGCTACTAAGTATGTGCTCCTCGATGATGAATTGTATTACCGTACCATAGATGGAGTTTTACTCAGGTGTGTTAGCATAGAGGAATCAAAAGGCCTGATGGGTGAAATTCATGAAGGAGTATGTGGGGCTCATCAGTCAGCTTTCAAGATGAAATGGATGATCAGAAGGAATGGATATTATTGGCCGACTATTCTTGAGGATTGTTTTAAATATTTTAAAGGATGTCAGGAATGTCAGAAATTTGGTAATATTCAGAGGGCACCCGCATCGGCTATGAACCCTATAATTAAGCCTTGGCCGTTCCGGGGTTGGGCTATTGATCTCATCGGTCAAATTTATCCACCATCGAGTAAAGGGCATAAATTTATTCTGGTTGCTACCGATTATTTCACAAAGTGGGTTGAAGCAATTCCTTTGAAAAAGGTGACATCGGCTAATATGATTGATTTTGTGAAGGAGCATATTGTCTACCGATTTGGCATCCCTCAAACCATCACTACCGACCAGGGAACTATGTTTACGTCGGGTGAGTTTGATGAGTTTGCTATAGGTATGGGGATTAAAGTTTTGAATTCTTCACCGTATTATGCCCAGGCTAATGGTCAGGCTGAGGCATCTAATAAAGGAATTATCAAGCTCATTAAGCGCAAGATTAAAGAGTATCCTAAGAAGTGGCATACAGTATTAAATGAAGCTTTATGGTCATATCGGATGGCGTGTCATGGTGCAACCAAGGTAACACCTTATCAGTTGGTGTATGGACACGATGCAGTATTACCTTGGGAGGTTAAAACTGGTTCTAGGCGGATACGCTTTCAAGATCAATTGACAGCCGATGATTATGATATCCTTATGAAAGATGAGTTGGAAGATGTAGCAGGTCATCGGTTAAAAGCTTTGGTTAGCATTGAGGAGAATAAGAAAAGGGTAGCTAGATGGTATGACAAGAAGGTGAAAGTAAAGGAATTTGTCGATGGAGAATTGGTTTGGAAGTTGATTTTACCGATTGGAACTAAAAGTTCTAAGTTTGGCAAATGGTCACCTAATTGGGAAGGTCCATATCGGATAAATCAATCTATTCCTGGTAATGCATATATTCTCGAAACTCTCGAAGGGGTTGTATTTCCTAGAGCATTAAATGGAAAATACTTAAAGAAATATTACCCTAGTATCTGGATAGATGCATAAAAGCGTAATTGCCAATAACAATCCTATCGGCTAGAGTTAAAACAAAGTATCAATGCATTGTTGCCGATGCGCTAATTTAACAAAGTTTGGATAGCCGATATCGCACGCAGGCGAATTTCATCGGCTTCTTTCAGTTCTTTGGCATCTTCATCGACAGTTCCTTCCACAGGTTTGAGTTTCTTTTTGAAGGCCAAGGCCTTGCGAGCTTGGGCATCTCGTTCCTGCTGGAGGGCCTTGATAGCGTCGGGAAGCTGGTCTTCTTCTTGCTTGGTTTGAGTCAGGGCTGCTTCAACCTTTTCCAGTTCAGTTAGCAGAGCTGCTCTTTTTGCCGATAAATCCAGAATTTTCTGCTTAAGTTCAGTGCCGGAGGCTTGCAAGTTGCTGATGCTTTTGTGCTTCTCATCGGCAGTTTGCTTCAGCTGCAGCATTTCTTCCTTAAGTTGAGCCTGAGCTGCTCTGTCGGCAATACGATGAACAGCCCTTTGATATTGAAGTTGTCTACTCTCTAGGTGAACTGCTGGGAAGATGATTTCTTCAACATCGGCAGGGACTTGGCCGCGGATTGTTTTAAAGATAGTTTTTGCAGGGTCTGAATCGATCACCAGTTGAGCAGTATCTTGTTGCAGCAGATTCAGAAGAGCTTCTAGTTGGCCATAGGTATCTGCCGATATTGTTCCCAATGCCAGAGAAGAACTCGCCTCTTCTCCGTCATCATCGGAGACGTCGATAGCAAAAGAAAACAAGCTATCGGGAGAATCTTGTTCCTGTGAAGAAAAGAGAGTTAGAAATCCTATCTGTGGTATCTGGGGATATTGTAAACCAAGCAGTTGATCGGTTTACCTGTTTCAAAGCAATTTCTTGAGCCTGGCTTGAGGGAGCGGCTTGAAGAGGATCGTGCGAAGGATCGGCAGAGGATGCCGATGGAATGTCTTCTATGGCCTCATCAGTAGTTGGCCCTTGGGGTATAATGGCCGATGGTATATCTTGTGCAGGAAGAGCAGCTTGTTCAATTATATCAGTTGGTTGACTGGCAGGTGTTGGAGTGGACACAGGGGCTGGTGTAGATTTCTGTCGCTTTTGTTGAGCTTCAGCATCGGTTAAAGCTTTGCGCTTTGTTTGGGTCTCGGCGACAATTGGCTGGGGGGCATCGGCAGTTGTTGATTGGGGAGCTTGCGTGCTTGGTGTGCTTGCCGATGTGCCCATTTGTTGCTGCAAGAACGGGTATAAGATCAGATATTTAACGGGAAAAATGTAAAAATAAAAGAATACCTCTGAAGGCTGGGTAGAGGTTGTGGTGCTTGAAGTTGGAAGAGTTGCCGATGATAATCCAGCTGCAGCTCTTACACCCTGATAGTTATATGTTAATATAGTGTGTATCGGCAGGAAACAAAGTAAGCAAGGATATTACCTTAAAAGCTTTAATTAGGCTTGAAGCAGCGGCCATTGGAGTGGCCTTGGATGTTGCCAGTCTTGGTCTGGAGGTGATAGTTTTGGCACGAGTCCTCTGGAAGGTTAAGGCGTCTAAGGTAGGGGCGTTGTAGCCGATTATTGAGACTGGAGAAATAGGGTGGAGGTTGAAGGGTCTTCCACTCTTGCTTATTGATGGGACTGGATCATCGGCCTGTTACAGGAAAGATTAGCTACCGATATATATATATATAAAAGGGGGGAGAGAGACAAAAGTTAAAAGGAACTTACTGCATCGTCAGGTATGGCATAGTCGGGATCGATCATGTGCCGATATGTGTGAACAGATGTTGAAAACAGCTGCTCTTTCCACTCTTGCCACCATTGCTTATATGACTCTGTGATGAAAGACGCTGGCGACCAGGCGGAGAGATCAACATTGGAGATATCGGCATCGGGAGCGAGTCTTACTACCCTACTCCATTCAGTTCCAGCGGTAATGATTTCTCTGGGCTTGATCACATCGGCAAAGCATAGCTTGATTGACAGTTGCCCAAAGGCCAGCTGGTGAGACACTGTCGATGGATTATAGAATTCATAAGTGATATTGGAATTCTTCCCGCTACCAAATGTGTTTACTGGGATTGCTCTGGGGGTGATAATAGCCATCATAAGATCATTATCTTGGTTCAGATCACTATCGGCAAAATTGAAAAGAAGAGGGAACTTGTTATCCTCATCGATATAGGGTACCCAAGCCCTGAGATCACGAGGGAGACCATGATAGAAATTCTGGAAAAACCGGCCGATTTGATCTTCATTGGCCTCTGTTCCAGGGAGGACAATTATGGCTTCGCCGAAGTTGAGAGGAGGGCGTGTTGCCGATTCATCGTCTCCAAGGACGTAATCTTCGGCGATCTCTCGTGGGAATTCTTGGGCAAAGAAATCCCACTGTAGACGCTTATGCATGTGAGCGTTTAACCACATATTGATGAACCACCACGGGCCTCCCAGATTGCCGATGGGTTCACCAAGTATAAGCTTCTGAGACACTTGGTGGAGGAGGTGGTAGGTCGAGCTCAGGAGGTATCGGCCGAGTGGGAATCTGACACCATTGGCCAAGAGTTCAGCTGCTAGAAGGAAGGCGTTGGTTGGTCCTACCGATCGACCACAGAAGATAAACTTCTCCAGCCACATGTTCAGGAATATGGCGTGCTCTCTTTGATTAACAGTACCAGTCTTTTGGTACTCTTGGATGTATCCTGTCCAGCCGCCGATGTTGCGTGTATTTACTCTATACTTGGTTTTTCTGCCAAAAATATGGCCTTCATCGACAGTTGAGATATCCAAGCCGGTGAGCATATATACATCGGCAAGAGTAGGGGCGCATGGGCCATGACCGAACATAAAGGTATTTGTGGTATCTGACCAAAAGTGAGCGGCAGCTATCATCATGGATTCATTCTTTTGCATATCGGCAATGGATAGCCTGATACATTGGTCTATCTTCCGTTCTGCCCAGAACACTTGCATCGATCTGTTGACCCTCAAGTACCAATTTTTCCACCCTTTGGTGGGTTTGGGCCAAGATCGGAATGTATCCTTCCACAGATTCAAAGAGAAATTTTGTGCTTTGAAGGGGATACGGTTGGCCTCTGCATTGATCAGGTCGGTTGGATCTGGGTCGCCCATTGGACCTAGGCAATGTAGGGGAGGTTGGTTGGTTGGAATAACCAGTGTGTTGCGTAGTTCCTGAGTTTGGAAGATCAAAAAAATGGAAGAAGTAGAAAAAATACCAACTGTAAGAACTCGTAAGGAACCAGAAGGATCAAAGTAAAGGTAATAAGAGAAGAACGAACCGCAGGGACGTTGAAGTTGACCGCCATTGCTTCGAGAAGGATGAGGGCACGAACTGGAGATTTGAAGTTGACGTTGGAAGGAGCTTTGGTGGGTTGAAGAAGACGAAGTTGTTGATTAGGGTTGCCGCCGGAGAGAGAATGCCAAAGGTTGAAGTCTGAAGGTAGAAGATGAGCAGTCCGGGGGAAATCTATTTATAGGCCATTCGGGGTAGGGGTATTCTTGACTTATCTCTATGCCGTACGCGGGTGAATCGAGGTTGTTCAGGTGGATATGGTAACTATTCGCACAACAATCAAGGAATTGTGCAGAAGATTTGATGGCAAGTAATCATGACTTGGAAGATATCTTGACACAGGATCTTTCAGTTTTAAGAATGATGATGTGGCTATGATAAGATCTTGCTGATGGTTTGTTATTTTGGTATCTCGATCGGGGTTGAGGCAGAAACAGTTGGAAATTGTGCGATATTAGAACTAGATTTGATTAAATTTAGTAATAGATCGTGTTATGCTTAGAGAATGGGTTGAGAAAAATAGGTAACAGCAAGCATTATCTGGAGTAAATTTCAGAGTATCAGTATCTTATACTCCGAAATTGGGGGGCATGTGTTGACATCGTTTTTAGCACGTGTCAAGATGGTCAGGAAGGGCTAATCGGCGGAGGAAAGGTTACTGTGGGAATTGATAGCCGATTAAAAGTTGGTAAAGAAGGCTGCTTGTGAATGGTGGTGGTGGCATGTGGATTCGAAATGAATTGTTGCCGATAAGGTTAAGAGTATTATTGCCGATGCCGATGGAAGAGGCTTGAAGACCGCTGCCGATGAAACAGGGAGTGTGCCGATGGGAAAGACTTGAAGGTTGCTGCCGATAGAACAGGGAGTGTGCCGATGAAGAAGGTCAATGAGAGTACCATCGTGATTGAAGCGGACTATGGAATAAAAAGGAGTTAATTTCCTGGTATACATTTATTAGAGTTTGAGTTGTATCAAAGTCGTGTATTTCCTTAGGTTTGGATTTAGTATCCTAGTCGTATTTGATTATGTTTCTGTAGATCAGGATATAAATATAGGGTGAAGGGCAATGTAAGAATCAATCAATATATCAAAAACAGCTTCTACTCTTATTTACATCTACTTTCGGCGACTTCGTCAATTTGCATATTTTTCCTTTTTACGAGTTCTCATTGATTCGGCGAGTTGCATTGCTCCAGTGCAATCTTCGACGATCCTCGAGTTCCGCGTGAGTACCTCTTGGCCGTGACTTCCGGGCATATCGCTATTGTCAGGACCAAAGTGCTCGTATCTTCATCCTTGTCGATTAACAGGTCAAATCGACTGGCACGCTTTGGATATCGATTTCGGGTATTAGCCCTTTGTGTTTGCAGATCTACTTTTGCATCAACAGTTACGTAACTTTAATTTACATGGCATTGTACAATAAGTGGTTGATAAAATTGGACAAGCTTTGGTTGATTCCTATGCTGGTAAGGTTGGGTTCAATATTAGAAAGAGTCATTCAAAGTTCCGAGAAGACAAAACTATATATCAGAAATATATAGTTTGCAGTAATGAAGGATATCGACAAAACAAGTCATCACAGAAAGACATTACAAGGATAGGTTGTGATGCTCGTGTTTGGTCAGTGTTAGCGAAGAGTGAATTTAGAAAGTGCAGAAGGTCATACTTGATCACAATTGTTATCTTGCTAGCCCTAATAAGTTGCACAAGCTGAAGTCCCAACGGCGTAAGTCATCAAATTGATGCTAGTCCAAATAATGCTACAGAAAACAGAGATGAAAGTGCTGATCCAAACCAATTAATCGTAAGTCATCATTTTGACTCATTATTCCTTTTTCCTATTTTATTTACTTACAAGGAATTTTGTGAACAATTTTGTATCTATGACACAGGAGCTTGATGCTGGTGATTGTGGTGGAACTAGTGCTATGTCAAACTTTACAAATGCTTCAACCATGCCTTGGCCGCTAGATGGATATGCTTCTGTCACAATGCGAGACATTACAAATCCTATGATTGAGCAATCTTTTGCCATATCTGCACCTTACATCCAAGGAGGATTTACAGATCTTTTACTCTGAGTTCAGCGAGATGCTGCAATGTCCTCATCTGCTATAAAGTTATATTTCGATGAAAATATGTAACCATGTTTTGTTGAATAATATCCCACTGCATACTATTATGGTGACCTCTACTGTTAACCTCCTTTTGTGCGCATATAGAAGATAATGTGATTTTTTAGCATTCTGAGATGTCTCAATATGTGCTTATATGTACATATCATGATTCTGCAAATCATCCTGGAAATGTGAAATTCCTTGACGGTGCACTTACCGTCAGGGAAAATGAAAATACCGTCAGGAAATTTAAAAATCAATTTCCCTGATGGTGCACCGTCAGGGAATAACCGTCAGGGCTAGCACGACAGGGAAATAAACAAATGTCTGACGGTACACCGTCAGGGAATTTAATTTTTTATTTTCGTATCGGTAATGTATCGACAATCAAATTAGGAACCGTCAGGAAAATGATATTAGTTCTGTCGGTGGGAACCGACAAAAAAATCATGTCACCGACAGGAAAAAAATTTCTCCTGACGCTGAGGAACTAACAAAATAAAAGGAGAATTATCCTGTCGGTTGAGTAACCGTCAAACAAAATGTCGGTGCACTATTTTCCTTGTCAACTTTAAACGGGCAAGAAAATTATTTTCCTATCAGTGCTCAACCGCCAAGGAAATTACTACCCACAAGAAAATGATAGAACAACATTTTCTATACAATTCAAAAAATTGTACATTTAACATCATTTGCACAAAATCTATATCAGCAGTCCGACATTAAATCAATACACAATTATATATATAACATGAATCCAATCCAATACATATAAAGATGTCTTGCATCATCAACATATCGAAATACATAATATGTAAAAACTTTTGGCACTCGTCTACCCAAAACAACTTCTCTAAATACTTGGCATCAACATAACGCAACCACGAGTACTAGCTAAACATTTACTACCAGCAGCAATACTAGACGAAGCACCAGCGGCAGCCTCACCATTGTCGCTGCAACCCCACATCTCCCTTGGCTCGAGTGGCAGATAGATAAACAGGAGGGCACAAATGTTTGAAACATCATCTCTGCTGGTCTGGTATTGATGCTCCAGCTTGTCTATCAGTTACCACACAAGGTGCTTTCTCTATATACATGATTAGAAAACAAACATATTCAAAAGAACCAAGAAATAATAATTGGTGTCCAAACAAATGTTGTTAATTGGTAGGTCATGATTTTAGACAGAACTAGGAAAAAGAAACATATCATTTGGAGTTAGCACGAGGGAAAAAGATCGGTTACAAAATTTTACCACAGATTAAAAAGAGAAAACCTTTTGTTCATGTCCTTGAGTTTCTAGTATTTTCCTGTGTGTTCTCCTAGAAACCGTCAAGGTTTATGCAATAACCGTCAAAAAAGACAAAAACGTCAGGAAATTAGGAATTTCCCATATGGTTATGTGCACTCACAGGTTAATTAGGAATTTCCATGACGGTTATTTAATTTCCCTGAGTGTTTTCTAGAAACCGTCAAGATAATATCAATTTTCCTGTGTGTTTTTCTGAAACCGTCAAGGTAATTCTATTTACCCTGACAGTTTATGCAATAACCGTCAAAAAAATTCAAAACCGTCAGGGAATTTCAAGTTTCCAATAGTGAGATGCAAATGGACATTAAGCTAAGAACATGTTGGCAATCTCATATTTATTATCACTAGACAAATGGACATTTATTGGTCACATTCATCCATAATGTTAATTATTAATTGTCCTCTCTGATGTTAAAATGTAACAACTTTTCGTGTGCTTCCGCCTTTTTTTGGAGGATGAAGTTGATCATACTTTCCATTATCTAAAAGGACTTATTAGTTATTGCCGGTGCCGGTGCACTTTATGGTGCTTGGCATGAGCAATTTTTGTTACATTCATCTTCCGTCTTGTAGCATAACCTTCCAGGGCCTGGGGCGTCAAGGCCTTGACAGCAGAAGCACTTATCGTTATAGCAGATGTATCATTGGCAATAGCAAGAAGGTTTGATTGGATTTGCGTGTTGAGCTGCACAGTAGTTAATTGTTATAAGATGAATAACGCGTCAAGCGTAGAGAGGGGTATAAATATTTAGAAGAGCTAGCATAAGGGTCTCTTTATATATATACTAGAAAATATCTTTCAAAATTCCAGAAAATTTGTATAGTTCAACAGATTTTATGATGTACACTTACATTATGAGAGAACCACGAAACATCCCAGGATAAGCACCACAAGTACAGTAGCCATTCTTCCCTCCATCACAGCAATCACGGTGTATATGTATATGGTGGAGCTTCTGTGTGTAGGTATGCGTGTCCTACAAACATACATATCCAGCACAATGTTCTATATATAGATGGTGAAGATATTCTATATATTAGCAATAATTAATAACTCCTAGGCTTGTGATTAATAATCCTCCAAAATTACAAAATAGTTCGCATTAATTTCGATGTAGATATTTCTAGTGAAATATAAATTACTACATCTAGTAGATGCTATGAGTTTAGTCCTGATTAAGTTTATGCCAATGTCCATTGATGACTACCATCTTATATTTCCATGTCCATGGCTAATATATAATAGCATTCTATATATAATGAGTCAATCACAGCCACATTACCAAGTAACATATTTATATATACATAAATAATGTCTTTGCATACTGCGATAACCTTTTACACAAAAATAAAATACTAGATGCAGACTGAAGAGCATTATTATTGCATGGCTTGCGAGGTGAGAAGTGTCATGGAACACTATCTGAACTGAAGATTTCTGCTGCACTGGGCTGATCTGTGAGTTAAAGAAAGAGAAAGTGTATATATAGCCCAATGAAGAAACATCAAGACCATTAGGCCCACAAACAGGGCCTTCTACAAACAAGTTGGGGTGGGTTTCATTCTGTCATCATGTCTGCAGAGTACGTGAAGGAGACAAGACAAGGAGCCTCGGGATTTATGATTAGAGATACAATGGGTGCCCGGTGCTTGCAGCCTTGCAGGGGCTAGGAACGCGGGACAAATGCACGATGCTCTGATGGCGGAGGCGCCGGCTTGCATGAAAGCCTTGGAATTGGCTAATGATCACGCCATCTCATGCATCCAACTAGAAACGAACGCAAGTCAGCTGAGGGAACGAAGCAATTTGCTGAATGGCGATGGACAAGGCCCTGAGTGCGGTATGTCGTTTAGTGATATTCGTGAGCTCTTGCATGAGCGTTTTATTTGTTCAAATGTGTTGGGACCCGGGTCATGGACATGTGTGGACTGACTCCCTCTCTGAACTTGTAAATGTTCATGTGCCTCGCGATTCAGTTGAGCCCTCTGGTTACAAGGCCATAGAGCCATCCTTATATCATGCAGAGTACTCTATTCTGACACGTCTTTGCCGGCTGGAGCCACCAGTCCACCTCCATGGCCGTCGCCGCTACCACCACCTCTGCGGCCGCGGCCGATGTACCACAACGCTAAGGTGTGGACCCGAGCGACAGAGATGTGAATGGGGAGGATCTCCTACGGCGGTTCAAGTGGCAGGTGTCCTGCGCGGGCATCATGGAGGAGATTAGGCGGCGGCGGAGGCACGAGGACACGTGGGACAAGCGCAAACGCATGGTGCAGTCGGCGACGAGGAGGTTCCACCACAAGTGCATTCTTGATTGATATGTTTTGTCGATTCGTGCATATAGTGCGTATAGTATAGTTGGGAACTTGGGATGAATGATGTGGTCTCTCATTCTGTGTTCTTTGTCTTAGAATTTTAGGTGTTACTAGTAGATGATATCATTGCTAATTTTATGACAGTTTACTAGTTTAGTTTAGTTTTAGACCAAACTGCAAGTTTTAGCGACTGATTTAATATATATAATGTACATGTTCTATGTGCAAGTTGTTGTGCATGAAGCACAACATTAGGATGCCATGTGATCATATTTCTGAAAACAACAGTTTGATTGCCAAATTAATTAGACATTAATATGCCAAGTTGCCAACCAATCTACAGCTGACATTCATGATCCTGAAGGTGGGACAGCTAGTTTTACTGACAGGAGCATCCCAGCCCCGATCGTTTTCTTAATGGAAATAGTTGTGCATGTGAAATGGCCCTCCTAGCTTTGAGCACCTGGCCATATGACCCACAACTCTTGAGCATTTTTTGTAGTGTATATATAGAGATTCAGTGCATAAAAGTTATTTACATAGTTTACATTATATATTTATATGTTACTGTAAGTTTGCTTAGTTTACATATATATGTGAATGTTATAAACAAATATGAAGGGTAAATTATGCTTGAATTTATGAATAGTTAGTCTAAGTTTGATGAATTTGACACTTCCGCCATGCCCCCATATACTGTAGATTGTTATTGCTCTAGAAAAGAGCAGCTTCTGTTTCGCAAAAAAAAGGAAAGAACAGTTTCAGTTCAACGACATGCATGTATCAGCATTCATCAAGCAACGAAATACTTGAAGAAGATTCCAGTTGAGTTTTTTGTAGACACTTGGACTGAGAATGGGTAACGAATATATGTTGTAAGAGCAGTAAAACCATAGAAAAAAGTAGTACTAACCTTGATGAATATGATCTTTGATATATTATACTGTAGATTGTAATTAAATGAAGTAAACACAAGCTGGAACACAAAGTTTTTCTAGTCTTGTAAACAGGAGCTACGAAGATGAAATGATTGTATGATCATAACACACTATGCAACACTGAAGATGATGATATATAAATCTAAGTACTGTCATCTGGAAACAGCAACAATCTATTTACAGGAGGAATTCTTAGAAATTGAAAATAAGCATAAAATATATATATTACAAAGTGTTTCATAGTAAATAAATCTAGTAATACTAATCTTGCTTTTTTAGAAGAGTAATACTGATCTTGTGTTGTATCTGAATAAAATCTTAGATACGGAAAAGCAATAGCGATTAGATGGGCCTCTGACTTAAGTTGTTTAATTTGTGTATGGGTCTTTCAATACTCTCGTGTATGGGCCTAGCGGGCCGTTAGTGGGGCTTCTGACAATTGATGCACACAACACAAGCTCATTCTAAATTTCTAATCACGCCACTAATCTCGCGTTGATTCCATTCACATCGGTCCTCTAATTCGATCTGGATTTTGCAGTTTTTCGGATGCCGGGCGTCGGTGTGGAACCGCCGGCGCCGCCAGCCGAGGCCGCGGCGGGACTAACGCCGCGCAGGTTGACACCTTCGAGGGTCTCCGCCAAGCGATCGTGGCCGCCCGGGTGCGGTCGGTCCCCTGCGCTGGCCTCCGCAGCCGCGGTAGGTCCTGTGGAGAAGGGCGCTGATGGTGCCTCCACCGTCCTCGGTGGCAGAGCAGATGTGGGGCAGGAGGTTGCTGTTAATGGGGATTCCGTCACAGGAATGGGAAACAGAACAGGTGGCAGTGAGTTAGTACAGAGAAAGGAAAATGGAATTGCAGTTGCAGGAAGCACAACAAAACGGGGGTTGGAATCCTCTCTGAATCCGCCGCCTAAGAAGAGGGCAGTCTCAGCCGTACGCAAATTTCCTCCTGGTTGTGGGAGGTCTCCCGCTAGTACCACAGGCAGTGGAGATGAGGTGTTACCTTCAGAAGCCACCCCTGTCAACAACAGCAATGCTGATGCCTTCTTGGCAAGTCCGGTTTTAGGAGACTCAGCTTCTCCAACTTTAGCACTAGAGGCCTCCAGTAATAAATTGGAAAGCAAGAGAGTAGTGGATGATGGACATAGCAAGGCTCACAATAGGGTCCAAGTTTGGGATGAATTTGCCAGTAGCAAACAACAAGATGGTGACCAGCGAAACATTGTTCCAAAAGCTACACCGAGGAATGCTTCTGATGGGAAGACGAAGGGGAAACTCTCAGCACGTAAAGGGAAGCAGCGAGCACAAGAAGTGGTGGATGATAAGATGAAAAATAAACTTGATGGAAGCTTGCAAAGAAGTAATGTTAGGACACCTTTGAGCAATCCCATTGGCGCAAAGACAGAAGTAAAGAGGTTGGATAGTGACAAGATGAATGCTGGATTGCTTGGTAATGCAGAGTCCTCTGCAGGTGGGAAGTTGCAAAGTAAGACATTGAGTGCTAAAAAGGAAGCGGTGTGCTCAAATATGAACACAAAGCAAAAGAATTTTGCTTGTAAGTTGAAAGGTGATGACATAGTCAAGGATAATTTGCATTTGTCCGCTGGGAAGCCCAATCTTGGAAAACATGGTGCAACCGATCAAATTGAAGAGCCTAGCCAAATAATTGTACAAGCATTGAGGGCTCCTGACAATTGCCCTTGGACACGAGGAAGAAAGTATATTGCTAGTTCTTCCAAGTCTCTTGTTCCTAGGAACAAGCTAAAGTGAAAGGATATGCTAAGGATCAAGGTTCCAAAAGACGCTAGGCACTTCGTAGCGCCTAGATGGATTAAACATAGATTAAACACTATTAAGCGTTTGTGCTTTTTTATTTGTTTTAATTTACACATATGACTCAGATTAGGTTCCCAACTTCGATCTCAGAAGACATTGTACCAAGCATGTAGGGCTTCACAGATGATCGAAAATAATGATTGGTGAATAGGAAGTGAGCCTAGCTCAACTCGTTGGGTGAAAGGTGTGGCAATGGACCCAACCACTCCAAGTTCAAGTCCCGTCTTGGACTGAATTTGGGTGCCTATTTCTCTTCTTAATGAAAAACCACCTAGTTCCTCCTAGGTTGGATCTTTTTTTTTTCAAAATAATGATTGGATGCTTAGCTGTTGAGAGTGCCTCTATTGTATAGATGGTTTATGGTTATTACTTGGAGTTAAAAGTTTCAGGAAGGGTAAATTACATATTCATGGTTCAGAAAAAGCTACTCATTCATCTTTGTCTGCCTTCATAAATTCTGAAGATGCCATTTGGCCAAAGTGGTTTTTTTGGGGACCATGTCTTCATAAATGTTTCGTGCTACATTCTGTACAACTATATGAGCTGACCACAGTAGGAAACGTGTTTGTTGGACAGCACTATTTCTGCACGCTCAAGCCATTTTCTTTCTTAGTTCAGCAATGGAAAGCATTTCATGGCATCAACACTTCTTTCAGATACAGGTCCATTAAGCTGACCATTGAAAACAAACATATCAGACAGGATTTCTTGATTGTCTACTGGTTCGGGATGTCCTGAAGAAGCACAAAGAGGGCCATTCTTTGGCACCGAATTAACTATCCCATGTGAAACCACTTGAGGACTGTTCATTTTAGAGAGCAAAGAATTCAGTGAATGATTAATGCTTTCTGGTGACTTGTACAGAGCAGACAAAGGAGTGTCCATTTCAGAGAATGAAGTATGTTCAGAACCTTAAGCTAATGTGCATCTAGTTGCTTCAGTTCATAGTTCTTTCCTTACAGTAGATTTTTTGGTGGAAGAAGAATCAGGGAGTCTAAATGTGGGATCTAGCTACGGTGAAAAATCAGTCTAAGCTCACCAGCTAATGTAGCATTTAGTTGCAGTGGAGCCGTGGAGGGCTAAAATGCCACGGGACCTGTAGGAGGAGAGAAGGGCAGCCACGGAAGATTTGCCCAATGACAGCCTGAAAGAAGCGGTCACCAACAGGGAATCGACGTGTTCTCGCCGTCGCGGCTAAGACTGTCTCCAACAATCACAACCCAAAATACAAGACCCATTTATCCTATAGGTAGCGCTACAGGAAAATGGTTTAATACCCATTTTTAGTCTTCTCCTACAACAAGACTCAAAAGACAACCATTTCTGCAAATGGGTTTTCAGGAGAGAGAATACTTAGATTTGGGTTATGCCTCTCATGACACCCAAAATGGGTCTTTCATATAGGTACTCTGTTGGAAGCTATAGGTATCCTATTGGAGACCCATTTTGGATTTGGGTACCGCAATGGGTCTCCTATTGGAGATAGCCTAACGTGCTCGCGTACCTGCAATGGAGGCAACTTTTGTTGCTTCCATCAGGGAAAGTGAGGAGCGATTGGGAGGAAGAGCGGGGAAGGCGGAAGGAGGGCATGAGCGGCCAACGACCGTGACTGAGAGGGACGCTGGCCACCTGGCCCCGGGGCAAGTGGAGAGCAGAGTGCTGTGGGCACTGATCACTGATCAGAGAAACGGCTGAGCTTCGGCCCGCGAAATTTCGTGACAGCTCGGAGTGTCGCGGTGGCAGGGAAGAAGGGGCCAGAGTGTTGCTCGCTTGCTGGTTGCTGCTCAGTCGCGCCTTACCAATACCAAGTGATGAGGTGAGGGCGCTTCCCACCGGGGCCAGCTTTCGGGAGCCCACGTGTCAGGTGGTTAGGGGCTTAGGGCTGGATGTTGGGCTCACCAGTGACCTCGACCTATTTGGGCCACGGTTGCAGGACGGGGAGGCGACGACAAACTATGAAAAGGCGCTTTAGAAAGGTCCATGTTCTGTTGATGACGTGGCGGATTGAGATGCCGGATACGTGGCCAAATGAGATGGCCGCTTTCATAGTGAAGGATTCGTATAGTAAGAGATGTGGTGGCGGAGACACGAGGATGTGCGGGACAAGCTCAAGGCATAGTCGGCGGTGAGCAGGTTTTGTCGGAGGTGTGTTCATGTCCTGACCCTGACGACGGTTCTTGCCGCTCTTGTCGTGGCACTGATTGCCGCCAGAACTACCACCGCCAGGTGCAGGGGCGTGGCGCAGATGGGCAGCACAGGGGCTGCGACGAAGGCAAGAGGCGGCACATTAGCAGCAGCAGCACCGTCCTTGATGACGATCTCCTCAAGGAGAAGCATGGTGCGAGCAGTCTCAAAGGTGGGGAAGGGGCGCTGCATCTTCAAATTCAACACCATGTGATGAAATTTCCAATTGAAGCCGCCAAGAACAGTGAGCACGAGGGTGCGATCACCGATGGGAGCAGATGTTGAGGACCCAGATGTTGAGGACAGAGATCACCTGGGCGTGGACGGTGGCGTGACTAGCCTCATAGGCATCGAGGGCGGCAGCACGATCAGCCACAGCCTTCTCAGCCTTCTTACGAGCCTCTTCGGCGGCGCGGATCTCAGCATCGGTGGGCGCCATAGGAGCAGCAGCGACGGTAGATGACAGGATCGTAGGATCTCGGCGGCAGGAGACGGCAGTGCAGGGCACACGGCAACTGGCAAGAGGTAGGCTGGCAAGCACGGCTCAGCGGTGGCGGCGGGGAGGCCGGCAAGCGAGAGTCCAGCGATGGCACGGGTAGCTGCCTCTAGGGGTGACCGACGAGCAAGGCTCGGCGATGGCACGGGTAGCAGTGGCTAGGATTTGCGGAAGCGATGGAGGGCGCAGGAGCGAACCCCTTTCTAATACCATGTAAGCGTATTTGGAAATGAATGGAAAAATGCTCAATCAATTGATCAACGACCATGTTGAGTACACATAACCAATGGGGAGATAGGCAAGCCAATGGGCTGCAGTGGGGTGCAGGCGTGAAGGCACGTTTCCTATTCTAACAGGAATTTTGGATGCTATGTGATCGATATCTGACAGCAGTAGTTTGATTGAAATGGTCCATTCATGATGCAGTTTTTGTGTTTGGTATCCATGTGGCGGCGGAGGCACGAGGATGCGCGGGCAAGCGCAAGGCGCGGTTTTTGGCGGCGAGGAGGTTCCACCAGAGATGTGTTTTTGATCCATATGTGTTTGTCGATTCGTGAGTATAGTATATATATGGTTGCACTGCTTGAATAGGTCCACCAAATCTATGGATTTGCAGCTTTCACCGTGCTGCCGCCGTGTGGACTCTGAGCGGGTGCGCCTCGCCACCGTCGCATGGCCCTCACGCGGCCACCGCTCGGCCCTCCACGCCGTCGCCATGGGCCCTCCGCACCGCCACCGCGCGGCTCGCCATGCCAGCCACGACACGGACCTCCACGCCGCTCCTCTGTAGTGCGCTGTGGCTTGCCTCCACGCCGCCGTCGTGCACCCCTCACACGGCCGCCGCCACGGGCTGCCCTCCACCATCGGACTGCACCATGGAGACTTGTCCCGTTCTAGGCCGCCACCACTACCACACGGCGCCTCCAACCATGGCCGCCGGCGCGCTGCTAGTAGCAGCGGAGAAGGCGGCCACCTCGCTGGCCTGCCCCCGCCTCTACGCGCGACCAACTGCTGCAGCACGACCTCCGCCGAAGCTCCGCACAGATCTGCCCTCGGGAGTGCCGCATCCGACCGCCGGGACGCCAAAACCGCACCGAGGCTGCCGCCGTTGATGAGCCTCACGACGCTTGAGCAGCCACAGCAGACCATAGCTTGGGATTCCTTGGCTCCTTGTGCCCGCACGAGCTTCCGGTGGTGCGCTCAGGCGGCGGCGATCGAGGTAGAGGAGGCCGGGGGAGGTGGTAGTGGTGCAGGGCGGTGGTTCTGCCCGTGCCGCCCCAAAGAGGGACGACGCGGGGAACGAGGGCTCTATGTCTACTAGAAAGTTATATTTCGATGAAAATATGTAACCATGTTTTGTTGATTAATATTCCACTGGATACTCTTATGCTGACATATGATGTTAACCTCCTTTTGCGAGCACATCCAGAAGATAACGTGATTTTTTTAGCACTCCGAGATGTCTCAATATGTGCTTATACATACATGTCACGATTCTGTAAATCATCCCCATAAAGATAAGAACATGTTGGCAATCTCATATTTATTATCACTAGACAAATGGACATTTACTGATCACATTCATCCATAATGCTAATTATTAATTGTCCTCTCCGTTGTTGAAAAGTAACAACTTTTCGTCTGCTTCCTCCTTTTTTTTTTTTTGAGGATGCAGTCGATCATACTTTCCATTATCTAAAAGGACTTATTAGTTATTGCCGGTGTTGGTGCAGGTGCCGTGCAGCAATTTCTATTACATTGATATTCCGACCTGTAGCATTTCCTATCATAAGGGCCCGCTTTAAGGCCTTCGCAGCAGAAGCGCTTATCGGTAAAATAGCGGAGGTATTCTATGCAATAGCACGGAGGTCTGACTGGATTTGCTTCTTGAGCTGCACAGTAGTTAATTGTTATAAGATGAATAACGCGTCAAGCGTAGAGAGGGGTATAAATATTTAGAGCATCTCCAAGAGTTTGCCAAATCAATTTAGCATCCATCTATATTTGACAAAACAGAAAAAATTGTGCTCCAACAGTTTGGCATCCAACTTGACAAATTTTAGTAACTTGGCAAATCTCCCCCCTCCACGCGCATATTTGCGCGCTGAGCGGAGCGCGCATCCGGCTTCACGTGCAAATTTAAGCGGGGCTCTTCGTTTCTTAGCGGGGCTCTTCGTTTCTTAACGGGGCTCTTCGTTCGCTTAGCGGGCCTCTTCTTATTTTACCAAGTCTAAATGGCAAACTCTTGGAGAGGGTCTATTTTTCACTTGTCATATATTTTAGCGAGTTGCCAAATCACGATATTTGCCAAGTGAATTTTGGCAAACTCTTGGATATGCTCTTAGAAGAACTGGCACAAGGGTCTCTTTCTATATATATATACTAAAAAATATCTTTCAAAATTCCAGAAAATTTGTATAGTTCAACAGATTTTATGATGTGCACTTACATTGTGAGAGAACCACGAAACATCCCAGGATAAGCACCACAACTACAGTATCCATTCTTCCCTCCATCACAGCAATCACGGTGTATATCTGGTGGAGCTTCTGTGTGTAGGTATGCCTGTCCTACAATAACATACACATCCTACACAATGTTCTATATATAGATGGTGAATATATTCTATACATAGAAATAATTAATAACTCCTAGGCTTGTGATTAATAATCCTCCAAAGTTACAACAAAATACTAGTTCGCATTAATTTCGATGCAGATATCTCTAGTGGAATATAAATTACTACATCTAGTAGATGGTCCTGATCAATTTTACGCTGATGGCCATTGATGACTTCATTCCATATATTATTTCCAAATTCCATGTCTAATAATAATGGCATCTATTTATAACGAGTCAATGACAGCCACATTACCAAGTAACATAAATTTCTATACATAAATAATGTCTCCGCATACTGCGATATGATAACCCGGACTGCAGATTTCTGCTGCGATGGGCTGATCCGTGGGCTAAAGAAAGAGAGAGTGCATAGCCTAATGAAGAAACCTCAAGCCCATCAGGCCCACCAACCAGGGCCTTCTCCAAACGAAACAAGTTCGCAAACTCTAACGCATGCCAGGTCGCGCTCCGCTCAGAGCGCATGATACAGGCCGGCCCACGCGTGCATGTCCTCGTGGGCCCGTGTTAGGGTTTCGGCGACTGTTCCAGCAACCGGAGATGAAGAAGATGACGGTGGCCTCTCTCTCCGGCCTCTTCCTCTCTTCTACTCCATTGCTGGCGACTGCACCTTGTCTTCTACTCCATCGCCAGTGACCGCGCCTTCTCTTCTTCTCCATCTCCGGCGGGCATGGAAGGGGGATTGGGGGGAAGTAGGCCGGCCAAGCGGTGGGGACAGCGGGAGGGCGGCCTTCAGGTCCAGGCAGCGGCAGATGCGGCCGAGCCAGGTTGGGGCAGGGGCACCCATGGCTGGACCTTGCCACGGAAGAAGGGGGAGGGGAAGAAGGTGGCCACCACAGGCACGCTAGGGTTTCTCTCCAAAGCTCCGCCGCGGCCGCAGTGCTCCAGTGAAACCTTAGCGCACCACGGCAGGGCGTTGGACGGCGGCGGGGGCGAGGACGAGGAGGGTGGCGCAGAGGGGCAAGGGCGAGAGGTGGGTGGCGCGGGCGGTAGCGTGGTAGCCAATGGCTGAGGGCAGCGGGGAGGAGGCGGAGGTGGGGGAGGAGCACTACCGTCGAAGAAGGCGTGGGGAGCAGGCGCACTTCGGAGAGATGGGTCATGCTCCCACGTTTCCCAAAGGCGCGACTCGTCACACAATAACATCGTCCAAACAAGTTGGGGTGGGTTCATTCTGTCACGTTTGTAGACTACTCTATTTCTACCCATCTTTGCTGGCTGGCACCACCAGCTCGAGGTACCACAACGCGAAGGTGGACATGGGCGACGATGACGTGAACGGGGAGGAGCTCCTGCAACGGTTCAACTGGCAGGTGTCCCATGCGGGTGTCATGGAGGAGATCAAGCGGCGGTGGAGGCGCGGGACAAGTGCAAGCACAAGGCGCGGTCGGCAGCGAGGAGGTATTGCCACAGGCGTTCTTGATCAATATATATGTTTTGTCGATTCGTGCGTGTAGTATAGTTTTTTTTTTGTTGAGAGGAACCATGCATATACTGTAGTTGGGAACTTGGGATGAATGATGTGGTGTCTCATTCTGTGTTCTTTGTCTTAGAATTTTACTGATTTTATTTATGGTAGTTAGCTTAGTTTTAGACCAAACTGCAAGTTTTAGCGACTAATTTCATGTACATGTTCTATGTGCAAGTTGTTGTGTATTAAGCACAAGATTAGGATGCTATATGTGATCGTATATCTGACAACAATAGTTTGATTGCCATATTCGTTAGACATTAACATGCCAAGTTGCCAACCAGTCTACCACTGGCATTCATGATACTGAAGGTGGGACAGCTAGTTTTAACTGACATTAGCATCCCAGCCCCGATCATTTTCTTAATCGAAATAGCTATGCATGTGAAATGGTTCATTCATATCCAGTTTTTGTGTTTGGTATTTATGCGGGGGCGGAGGCACGATGACGCCTGGGACAAGCGCAAGCGTGGTCGGCGGCGAGGAGGTTCACTGGAGGTGTGTTCTTGATGATATGTTTTGTCTATTCGTGTGCGTATAGTATAGTTGCTCAGCTTGAAGAGCAAGAGCTCCACCAAATCTATAGATTTGGCCACTGAATTTGCAGGTTTCATATAGGTCTAGAGAGTTTCTACTGCATGGATTTTGAAGCTGAATTTGGTGGAGCTGAGACAAGTCCCAAAGGCTCATGGAGCAGAGAAGCATAAATCATTCCATTAAGCTAAAAACCTGTTGGTGATCCTATATTTTTATTATTATTACTAGGCAATGAACATTTACTGCGCATATTCATCCCTGATATTACTAATTGTCCTTGCCCATAAGGCCATAACAACAGGCGTGCCTTCTCATGCTCTGCAGCAAAATTTTTTGCACTTATCAATTGTCTCGAAGCATTGCTCAGGGCCGCCATGGTAATATAAACAGCAGAAGCAAGTATTGCGCTTGCATTGCGGCGAACTGGGTAGCAGCTTGAGGCAACCGCAAGATGATCCCCTGTCGCTCCCAACTGGATTTGTGTGTTGAGCTGCACAATACGAGTGGTTAATTAGTTGTTATTAGATGCATGAATACATAACGCATAAATGTAAGTTTTAGAAGAGCACAAGGGTCTCTTCTATGTTGTACAGTATTACTTACAACTAGAAAACTATGTTTTGGAAGTCCAGAAAATTACTATGGTTCGACAGATTTTATGATCTGAACTTACATTGTGAGAGAACCGCGAAACATCCAAGGATAAGCATAAGCATCACAACTATAGTAGCCATTCTTCCCTCCATCACAGCAATCACGGTGTATATATGGTGTAGCTTCTTCTGTGTGAGGTATGTATGTCCTACAAACATACACACATCCTGCACATTGTTCTATTTATAGATGTTGAAAACATTCTATATTTTAGCAATAATTAATAACTCCTAGGCTTGTGATTAATAATCCTCCAAAATTGCTACAAAATAGTATACATTAATTTAGATGCAGATATCTCTAGTGGAATATAAATGACTACATCTAGTAGATGCTATGAGTTTAGTCCTGATCAATTTTACGCTGATATTCATTGATGACTACCATATTTTATTTCCAATTCCATGGCTAATAATGGCATTCTATCTATAACGAGTTAATGACAGCCACATTACCAAGTAACATATTTATATACATAAATAATGTCTCTACATACTGTGATAACCTTTTGTGTAAATAAACTTGAAGTACATACACAAAAATAAAATACTAGATGCAGACCGAAGAGCATTATTATTGTATGAATTGCAAGGTGAGAATTGAGAAGTGTCGTGGAACACTATCTAGACTGTAGATTTCTGCTGCACTGGGCTGATCTATGGGCTAAAGAAAGAGAAAGCGTATAGCCCAACTTTCATATAGAAATCATCTCCATTTGACAGCATATAAAAAATATATGATTTTTCCAAGGCGACAAGCGCTTAAAAGCGATTAATATACTGCTGAAAATTTGTTTAATTTTTTTAAGCATTTTAATGATCTCAAATTAAAAAACTCAAAACTAGAAAGTTGTAGATCTCGTCGAGAGCTACATTTTTCATATAAAAATCATCTTCATCCGAGATCATATAAAAAAGATATAATTTTTTGAAATATTTTAGAAATTGTAGCTACAGTACCCCCGAAATAGAAATATAACCGACTCACATGTGGGCCCCACATGTAGGACCGTGCCACGTCAGCATTGAGACCTAGATGACACCCGAAGCAAGTTCAGGGACCCAAAAATACACTGTTCAAAGTTCTGGGACCTAAGTGACACCCAAAGCCAAGATCGGGGACCTAGATGACACCTGAAGCCAAGTTCAGGGACCCAGAAATACACTGTTTAAAGTTCGGGGACCTAAGTGACACCAGCTGCCAAGTTCAGAGACCGTCGGTGAATTTCAAAGTTCGGGGACCTAAGTGACACCAGCTACCAAGTTCAAGGACCGCCGGTGAATTTTTCTGTTATGCAGCGGTGGATGCAAGGACGCGCGGGACAAAGCGCAAGGTGCGGTCAGTGGCGAGGAGGTTCCGAGGGAGGTGCATTCTTGATCGATATGTTTTGTCTACTCGTGCGTATAGTATAGTTGCTCAGCTTGAAGAGCTCCACCAAATCTATGGATTTGGCCACTGAATTTGCAGATTTCACAGGTCTAGAGTTTCTACTACATGGATTTTGATGCTGAATTTGGTGGAGTTGAGACGAGTCCCAAATGGCCCATAGAGCAGAGAAGCATAAATTATTCAACCTGTTGGTGATCCTTTATTTTTTATTATTACTAGGCAATGGACGATTCACTGCTCTTATTGATCCCTAATATTATTAATCGTCCTTGCCCATAACAAGAGGCCGGCGTGCCGTTCTCATGCTCGCAGCAATAATTTTTGCACCCATCCATTGTCTCGAATCATAGCGTCTTACGGTCGCCCCCATAGTACCAACAGCAGAAGCAAGTATTGAAGATCTAAATCGGCAATCTCCCCTGTCGATCGCTCCCAACTGGATTTGTGTTGAGCTGCACAATAGTTAATTAATTGTTATATATAAGATTCATGAATAACGCATAAGTGTAAGTTTTAGAACAGCACAAGGGTCTCCGCTTCTATGTTGTAGTACAATATTACTCACGTTGTGAGAGAACCGCAAAACATCCAAGGATAAGCATAAGCATCACAACTATAGTAGCCATTCTTCCCTGCATCACAGCAATCACGGTGTATGTCCAACAAACACACACATCCCGCACAATGTTCTATTTATAGATGGTGAAAATAGAAAAATGGATTGTACCAAAAAAAAAGTCAAAACGACTTATAATTTAGAACGGAAGGAGTATATTTTAGCAATAATTAATAACTCCTAGGCTTGTGACTAATCCTCCGAAATTTCAAATATATTGCATTAATTTCAACGCAGATATCTTTATTTGCAACTCCATGGCTAATAATGCCATTCTACTCTGCATTGCATATCACCAAACCATAATAAGAAGGTAATGAAGCCTTTGCAAAGTGGTTTGGGTCCATGGGCTGATCCGTATGGGCTAAAGAAAGAGAAAGGACATGGCCTAATGAACCTCAAGCCTATCAGGCCCACCAAGGCACCAACCAGGGCCTTCTAGGCTTGCGGTGGGTTCGTCTTCCTTCGTTCTCTCGTGCAGTGCAGAGGCCTCTATTTCGATCCGTCTTCACCGGCCGGCACCACCACCACCATGGCCGCCGCCGCCGCCGCCGCGCCCGTCACCTTGTTGCGTCCGTCCCCCCTCATCCAACCCACCTCCAACGCCACCTTCGTTTCCTTCCCGCGGCGGCCGCTCCCCGCCACCACCCTCGCCCTCTCCGCCCCCTCCCAGCTGTCGCTGGTGCCGGCGGCCAACCCCAAGTACCACAACGCGAAGGTGGACGCGGGCGACGAGGACGTGGACGGGGAGGAGCTCCTGCGGCGGTTCAACTGGCAGGTGTCCCGCGCGGGCGTCATGGAGGAGATCAGGCGGCGGCGGAGGCACGAGGACGCGCGGGACAAGCGCAAGCGCAAGGCGCGGTCGGCGGCCAGGAGGTTCCGCCGGAGGTGCGTTCTTAATCGATATGCTTTGTCGGTTCGTTCGTATAGTATAGTTGCTTGGGTAGTTGGGATGAATGATGTGGTCTCTCTCATTCAGTCATTCTGTGTTGTGTCTTAGAATTTTAGATGCTATAGTAAATGATATGATTGCTGATTTTATGATCTTTTATTAGACCAAACTGCAAATGTTAGTGAATGATCTAATGTACATGTCCTATGTGCGAGTTGTGGTACATAGAGCACTACATTAGGAATTTAGGATGCTATGTCATCGATATCTGATAGCAGTAGTTTGATTGCCAAATTTATTAGACATTACTATGCCAAGTTGCCAACCATTGTACTGCTGACATTCATGATCCTGAAGGTAGAACAGCTAGCTTTACAGACATTAGCATCCCAGCACCCATCATTTTCTGAATGGAAATAGCTGTGTATGTGAAATGGTCCATTCATGATCCAGTTTTTGTCTCTGGTATTTATGCTGTTTTGTGTACCATCACCATCATCATCATATTTTACGCCGGTATAATTCTTGTTCACCTTTTTAAAGTGTGGTGTTATTCTTCATCATGAATACATGAGTGAGCATCCCCTGGCATGTTCAAGGGCATCTCCCCTTTCTGATGACATGTTTGTCTGTGGCCATTCCAAAGTTTCAGCAAGTTTTATGCTGAATTTTGCAAAATCTAGCATCAAGGGCATCTCCCATTTCTGAAGACATGTTTGTTTTCGGCCATTCCAAAGTTTCAGCACGCTTGATGCTGAATTTTATAAAATCTGACATCAAGGACATCTCCCCTTTCTGAAAGAGATCATTGTTTTTGGTCCTTCCCAAGTTCATCCAGTTCATTTGAGTTGTAGCAACAATATAAGAAACTCCTGACTCCTCCTAACTGAGCCTAATCACTCTGCTGCAGGCGATTCAAGGGCCCATACCCTTTCAGTGATGATCAGGGGGCAAAGGAGCAGACCACTGATGATGAGAAGAATGACAACTGGGAGCTCCCTTCAGGAGAGTTGCCTTCTTACAGGTAGAGATAGTCGAGAAATTGAAGCGTGCTTTTTGTCTGCACCAGAAGAGTTTCGACACCTTCATCTCCAGTTCTTTCTGTCAATTGGAGGAAATTGAGTAGGTGTTGCCAAATCAATTCTAGCCGATTGGCGACCAAAACACTGTACACTGATGTAAAGCTTTGTTCTGAGTGTGTTATGTCTGAGAGAGCAGCAGACCCTCCTGACTGTGCTGCATTGAGTTCTTGTGGATGGATGTACAATGGCTGGTGTGTTGTCACAACAATTCTGATGCTAACTTTTTCTGGTGGGGAAAAGATGAATTCTGATGCAGTAGGCACTTGATTCGGTGATCTAGTAGTCAGTAAAATTGTTCTTTTGCAGCGGCAAAATTGCCATGCCGGTCCTGGTCCAATCATGTTGCGAATTCAGTCTTGAATACGTTACGATGAGGAATTACTGAACATGTGCCAGAAGTGACCAAATATGACGTGGAGAAAACGATGAGGATTGATGAGATTTCAGGCGAAGAAAGGAGAAGAATGAGGAAAGCTCCTGTTATGACCGGCGTCCAGTATCAAAGGCGCCAGCCCATTAGTGGCTAAAGCCACCATCGGTCAGGAGGATTAGGCGCAGGAGCTAGGGGCTAAAAGCTCATATTTATCTTTAATTGTTTATTTTCATAATTAGAGATCAATTAGCCATATATAGGAGTTATAATTTCCGTGGACAGAATTAAACAAGAGTAATCTAATTACTCGGCTTCCTTTGGGAGCCGGGAGTTGCCCTAGCCGCCGCCTCTGTTCTTCCCCTGCCCCTCGCGATCACGGCGCCCTGCCGCCGTACCGCGCGTCTAGCCTCCCAGCACACGTACAACCTCCGATCGACCAAGGGAAAGGTACAGGTCCGTATCAACCTGGTATCAGACTTGGCCATGTCGATCCCACCCTCCACCACCGCCGTTCCGCCCTCATCCACGACAGCGCCGCTCGCCTCCTCCGTCCTGCCCCAGGCGCCCGTGTCAACATCGGCCCTGGTGCTGACCTCCTCGCAGCCGCTGGCGCAGGGCGCGCCAAGGGTGCCATGCGCCGTCTTCACGCCCGAACAGACGACAAACGCGATCGTCGACCTCAGCCACGGCTTGGCCGAGCTGCGGCTGACGATGAACACCATGCTCCAGCTCTTCAACACCTCGCCGCCGCAGTATGGCGCGCCGCAGCTGCAGTATGGCGTGCCGCCGCATCAACCGCTCCTGCCTCAGCCGCCCCCGGCGGTCGCGTTCCAGCAATCGGCACCGGTCTCCTACCCCTACGGGATGCCCTCCGACGTAGGGCCCTCGATGGCACCGTCGCCTACTTCGTCGTCCGTCCCGATCCACCAGCTCAGCTTCTCGTCGTCGCCGTCCCAGATTCCGCCATGGGCGCTGAACAACTTCGGGCCGGTCTACACGTCGGTGCCCCCTCGGTCGCACGTGCCCGATCATGGCGCACCGACGGTGTCGGGCACCCTCTACGGCGGCACGGACGGCCTCCTCGTCCCTGGCAGCAGCGTGGCACCCCCGGCTCCATCCTACCACGAGCCCGGCTAGGGGGGGTGCCCCTGCATCAGCACAGGGCAACGGGCCGCCCAAGTTCCACAAGATCGAGTTCACGACGTACGACGGCTCCGTCGATCCGCTGAACTGGCTCACGCACTGTGCGCAATTCTTCCGGAGCCAACTCACGCCGGCATCGCAGCGCACCTGGATGGCGTCCTATCACCTCACGGGCGACGCCCAGACGTGGTACTATGCCCTCGAGCAGGACGAGGGCCAGCCACCATGGGAGCGGTTCAAGGACTTGTGTCGTCTTCGCTTCGGACCGCCCATTCGCGGCACTCGCCTGGCGGAGCTGGGCCGGCTGCCCTTCCACTCCACGGTGGAGGAGTTCGCAGGTCGTTTTCAGGCGGTCCTGGCTCACGCCCGAGACATCTCCACCCGCCAGAAGGCAGAACTCTTCATGGGCGGACTGCCTGACCACATCCGCGTGGACGTGGAGATGCACGACCCCGGCGACCTCCAGACGGCCATGTACCTGGCGCGCACTTTCGAGCACAAGGCCACGGCCCTCGCAGCACCGGCACAGCGTTGCGCTCGCCCTCCCCAGCGGCCGACTTCTTCGGCTCGCCCCGCCGCTGGGGGAGGGACTCCAGCCGGTGCGCCCGCTCCAACTGCGCCGACCCCGACCGGCCCTGCTACACCCACCCGCACTTTCCGTCGCTTGACACCGGCGGAGATGCTCGAGCGCCGTCGCCAGGGGCTTTGCTACAACTGCGATGAGCAGTACGTGCGCGGCCACATCTGCCCGCGTGTCTTCTACCTGGAGTCCTCCGACTACATCGACGATGACGTGTTCACCGCGGCGGAGGACGCTGCGGATGCCGCTGTCGAGGACCCCACGGCACCACCAGAAGGAGCTATTGCTAATGCTCTGGTTGTCTCCGTGTACGCTCTTGCAGGGATCCGCACCTACCACACCATGCTGCTGCCTCGCCACCATCAACGGGGAACATCTCCTCGCCCTGCTGGACACCGGCTCCACACACACCTTCCTCCAGGGCACGGTCATGCGCCGCCTAGGGCTTGTTCCACGTGGCGGCAACAACCTCCGTGTCACTGTCGCGAACGGGGAGCGTTTGCCGTGCGAGGGGATCGCCCAAGATGTGCCCGTCCTCATTGGTGGCGAGTCCTTCCCCGTCACGTGTGTGGGGCTTGCCCTCAGCTGCTTCGACTCCATCATCGGCGTTGACTTCCTGGGAGCTTTCGGGCCTCTCCTGTGGGACTTCGAGGGCCTCACCGTCTCCTTCCAGCGAGGTGACCAGTGCGTCACATGGCAGTGCGTGGGCGCCCCGAGTGCTTTGACACACCAGCAGTGCCTGGCCGCGACCACGACCGGCCAGCAGCGGCCGCTGCTGGACCAGCTCCTACAGCAACACGGGGCCATCTTCGACGAGCCGCGTGGCCTCCCGCCCGTGCGCGCCTATGACCACCGCATCCACCTCCTATCGGGGACCGTGCCAGTGGCGGTGCGGCCCTATCGGTACCTGCAGCTACAGAAGGACGAGCTGGAGCGGCAATGCACCGCCATGTTGGAGCAGGGCATCATTCAGCCGAGCACGTCGCCATTCTCCGCCATTGTGCTGCTCGTCAAGAAGTCGGACGGGTCGTGGCGCTTCTGCATCGACTACCGCGCTCTCAACGACAAGACGTCTAAGGACAAGTTCCTGATCCCGGTGGTCGACGAGCTCCGCGGGGCATGCTTCTTCACCAAGCTCGACCTCCGCTCAGGCTATCACCAAGTGCGCATGCACCTGGCGGACATCGAGAAGACCACTTTCCGTACCCACCACGGCCACTTTGAGTTCTTGGTGATGCCGTTTGGGTTGTCTAACGCCCCGACAACTTATCAAGCCCTAATGAATGACGTCCTCCGGCCCTTTCTTCGCAAGTTCGTGCTGGTCTTCTTCGATGACATCTTGATCTACAGCTCCTCGTGGTCCGAGCACCTCTAGCACATCGGTCTCGTCTTCTCCGCCTTGAGGGCTCACGGCCTCTACCTCAAGAGGTCCAAGTGCTCCTTTGGGGCGCTCTCCGTCGACTACCTCGGGCACGTCATTTCCGCCGACGGCGTCGCTATGGACAGCGACAAGGTGGCTGCGGTCGCCTCGGGCTTGCGGGCTACTACCGCAAGTTCATCCGCGACTTCGGCTCCATCGCAGCACCACTCACTCGTCTCCTGCGCAAGGAGGCATTCGCCTGGACGCCAGAGGCGGCAGAGGCCTTCGACGCCCTCAAGAGGGCCTTGTCATCAGCCCCTGTTTTGCAGATGCCGGATTTCACTCGCGAGTTCGTTGTCGACTGCGACGCCTCAGGCGCAGGCTTTGGCACCGTCCTCCACCAGGGGTCGGGCCCCCTGGCGTTCTTCAGCAGACCCTTCGTCGCGCGCCACGTCAAGCTCGCGGCCTATGAGCGCGAGCTCATCGGGCTGGTGCAGGCGGTCCAGCACTGGCGGCCATACTTGTGGGGACGCCGCTTCCTCGTTCGCACCGACCACTACAGCTTGAAGTTCCTGCTTGACCAGCGGCTTTCCACTGTTCCGCAACATCAGTGGGTTAGCAAGCTGCTCGGGTTCTACTTCGCGGTGGAATACCGCCCCGGACGACTCAACTCGGTGGCGGATGCGCTGTCCCGCCGCGACGAGGACGCAGTGGCAGCGTTCACCCTGTCCGGGCCGTCCTTCGCCCTCTACGACGACATCCGAGCAGCCACCCGGGAGGACCCGGTGGCACGCGGCCTCCTGCAGCAACAGGCCGCGGGGACACTGGAGGCGCCCTGGACAGCCACGGACGGCTTCCTCCTTCATGGCAAACGCGTCTACGTTCCCGACCTGCAGGACTTGCGCCATCAGGTGGTGACCCTAGCGCACACCACGGGGCATGAGGGCGTCCAGAAGACCCTCGTGCGGCTGCGCAGCGACTTCTACATCCCCGGCGACCGCAAACTTGTGCAAGACTACGTCCGCACGTGTGGTGTGTGCCAGCGCAACAAAACGCCCATGACACAGCCGGACGGTCTCCTGCAGCCCTTGGATGTGCCTTCCCAAGTGTGGGCCGACATCTCCATGGATTTCATCGACACCCTCCCCAAGGTCCATGGTAAGTCTGTGATCCTAACGGTGGTGGATCGCTTCTCCAAGTACGCGCACTTCATCGCCCTCAGCCACCCCTACACGGCCGCGTCGGTGGCTCACGCCTTCTTCGAGGGGATCGTGCGGCTTCATGGCTTCCCCACCTCCATCGTCAGCGACCGCAATCCGGTCTTCACCAGCCACTTGTGGAGGGATTTGTTTCGCCTTGCAGGTGTGAAGCAGCGGCTCAGCACGGCCTTTCACCCTCAGACGGACGGCCAGTCCGAGATCGTCAACAAGGTGATCGCCATGTACTTGCGCTGTGCGACCGGTGACAGGCCGCGCTCATGGGTCGACTGGCTACCATGAGCGGAGTACTGCTACAATACGTCCTACCACACGGCACTTCGGGTGACTCCATTCGAGATTGTCTACGGCCGCCTGTCGCCTGTCGCCTCCCCTTTTGCCCCACCAGGAGGGGGCGGCTGAGACGGAGGACGTGGACGCCATGCTCCGGGACCGCGACGCGTTCCTGGTCGAGGTCTGGGAGCGCCTCCTCCAGGCGCAGCAACACGCCAAGGAGCGCTACGACGAGCACCACCGGGCTGTGGACTTCGCTGTGGGCGATTGGGTGCTGCTCCGACTTCTTCACCGCCCCACCCACACGCTCGTGACGCCGGCCAAGGGCAAGCTTCATCCTCGCTACGCCGGCCCGTTCCGCATGCTGGAACGCATTGGGCCGGTGGCCTATCGTCTACAGCTGCCCGAGACTGCACGCCTCCATGATGTCTTCCACGTCAGGCTGCTCAAGCAGTGGCGTGGTGATCCTCCTGCGACGCCAGCGGTGTTGCCACCCGTCTCCGAGGGGCGCCTGCTACCTGCCCCGGAGAAGGTCGTGCGCGCTCAGCTGCGCCACGGCCATTGGAAGCTGTTGGTCAAGTGGCACGGCCTTCCGAATGATGCTACGACATGGGAAGCTCTCAACGACTTCAAAGCCCTCTACCCTGATGTCCAGCTCGAGGATGAGCTGTTTGTCGACGTGGGGAGAGATGTTATGACCGGTGTCCAGTATCAAAGGCGCTGGCCCATTAGTGGCTAAAGCCACCATCAGCCAGGAGGATTAGGCGCAGGAGCTAGGGGCTAAAAGCCCATATTTATCTTTAATTGTTTATTTCCATAATTAGAGATCAATTAGCTATATATAGGAGTTGTAATTCCCGTGGACAGAATTAAGCAAGAGTAATCTAATTACTCGGCTTCCTTTGAGAGCCGGGAGTTGCCCTAGCCGCCGCCTCTGTTCTTCCCCTGCCCCTCGCGATCACGGTGCCCCGCCGCCGTGCCGCACGTCCAACCTCCCAACACACGTACAACCTCCGATCGACCAAGGGAAAGGTACAGGTCCGTATCAGCTCCTGTGCCATGTCACCCCTCCCTGTCCACTTTCTTGGATCCAACGTGTGCCTCGCTGCCTCGACACGACTGGCAAGCAGGTCAGGTGGTGTGTGACCCAAACCCATCTCATCTACCCACAGCGACACCATGGCTGTGTTTAGATGCACTGAAAAGTGCACTATGCAAAATAAGATTCCCCGTCACATCAAACTTGCGATACATGTATGGAGTACTAAATGTGGATAAAATCAAAAACTAATTGCACAGTTTGGTTGTACTTTGCAAGACGAACGTTTTGAGCCTAATTAGTCAACGGTTGGACAATTATTACTAAATACAAACGAAATGCTACAGTGAATTTTGGCACTCCAAATTTCACAACTAAACACAGCCCATAATGCAATTCGTGGTTTCGTTTCGGTGCCCAAGTATTTCCACACTTCTAGTCAAGGCATAAGGGCGTGTTTAGTCGGTGGGGTGAAATGTTTTTGTGTCACGTCGGAACTTTTAAGGAATGTCGGAAGGAGTTTTCGGATACTAATAAAAAAATTAATTGCACAGCTTGCCTGGAAACCGCGAGACAAATTTATTAAGCCTAATTAATCTATTATTAGCAAATGTGGGTTACTGTAGCAGTTACGGCTAATCATGGCCTAATTAGGCTTAAAAGATTCGTCTCGCAATTTTATGGCGAACTGTGCAATTATTTTTTATTTTTATCTACATTTAATGCTCCATGTATGTGTCCAAACATTCGATTTTACTGTGCGAAATTTTTTTTGGATGGGAACTAAACACCCTCTAAGTCCACCTATTAATACTAATAAAGTTTTTCTCTCTTTCCATACCCCAAAAATATCATCTTAGATGATTCAGGCCATAAGGTTGTCACGAGTCGCGAGCAGCAGGCAATGGTCCAGGTTATTTTAGAGTTGAGGAAACAAAAGTACCTCCAAAAAAAAAAACTCCCAAAGAGGTTTATGGTGACTTGTGCCTTGCTTCAACCACTGATAAAAGAAGGCATCCGCCTTAGCTGAATTACCAAGTTGGCATAACGAGAACCAGGGTCATCGAAGCCAGGAATAAAGGATTGCCGAGGTTCTGTGGTTTAGGAAGCTTGCATAGGTGATGTTTCGTACATAGCTCTTTTACACGCGATGCACGTTACCGATTGCTTGCAAGAAATCTGGAGAAGTCAGCTGTCTTCTTTTTTTTTTCTAAGAATCAGGCAAGTAAGCTGCAGATTATATTAAAAAAAAGAAATTTAGACTGAGTAAAGCAACAAGAAACCCCAAAAAGGCCCAGCAACAAAAAAAAAAAAGCAACAACCAACCAACTAACATCTAAAACAACTATAGACAATTGTCGGTTAGATTGGGATCTCAACAGGCACCGCCTCATCACAACTCTAAACCCTTGCACCACTCTATAAACTAAGCTCTAAGAGCATCTTTAACAGCTCACCAATAATTTATCCCTAATAAAATAATATTGGTGGTCACCAATACTACTTTTTTAGTTTATCGGGGAAGATGCTACAGGAGATCAACAATAACCTCTTTCAATATATGGGGCCTACATATTAGATCATAATTTTTTTATTTCCTTTTCTCTATGGGTGTGTTCTTCCTCTTGCTCCCACCGCGTTGGCCACGATCCTCGGCCCCCGGCTCCGCCTCTCTCCCCCGGCCACGATCCCGTAGTGACCACCTCTCTCTCACCGGCCCCGGCCACAATCCCCACCACGCCGCCGCGCTGGCCTCTTCCCCGAGCCTGAGATATGGTGATGTTGTGGAGGACACCGTAGATGAGCTTTGTGAGCACAATCATCAGTGTCGTCCTCCGCCCCCGGATCGAGCGCGAGGTCTCCAGCTCCAGCACCACGCGAGGTCTCCGTCGGCGCGGCAAGTCTCTGGCTCCACCACCACGCGAGGTCTCCAGCTCTAGCCCGATGCCGGCCCCCCAACCCCCCTCCCCCACTCGCTAGCCTTGATGCCAGCCTTGCCTCGCACTAGCCCCGAGCTAGAGCGCCGCCCGCGCAGATTGCCCATCGAGCCTCGTCCTCAACCTGGAGCGCCACCTACCCATGCAGATCATCTGCATTGGCCCCATCGTTGAGCCAGTCGCCGACCCTTGCCTACATTTTCGATGTGGTCGCAGATCATCCGCAGGGTCCTTGTTGCAGCCATGGCACATGGCGAGCTCCAGTGTGCGTATTGAGTAGAGAGGTGGGAAACGTGGCAGTTATTGTGAGGCACAGCCTATTGGGGAAGTTGCAACTCCCCATTGAGGGGAGATGAGCAAGATATTGGTGGCCATAAAAAAAATAGGGTTATTGGGGGACTTCTGGAAAAGAAAAAGTGACTCATTTTCCATAATATGATAGTTTTATGGGGATGAGGGGTAAGATTAGAGGACTGTTGGAGATGCTCTAAACTACTGTACAACCAAAGCCAATCCACAAGCATCGCACCACCACAGATGCTGCAACAAAAAGTTAGCTGTCTTATTTATGGTTGCGACAAATTATAATGATCCTGCTCCATGACGCCTTGTTTATGTACCTGACTCGGTTATAAATATGCATGTGTCGCTACCTCTCACAACCATGCCACGATAAACCACACGCCAAATCATCTCCAAATTCAACAAAATCGACCTGCATCACCTCTCAAAGCTAATTCGATTTGGTGACTCAGGTGTGTTCAGTCTCTCTTGCTCATATATAGTCAGTCGGATGTGCTTGATGAAATTTAATCACTGATGCCAAATCTTCTTCAGGCTTATCTGTTGTATTATTGATAGCACCGAGTGACCTTGAGCAAACTCAAATTTATCATTGGAGTCGATTTTTTTCTTTTAAAAAGGAGTTTCCTTAGCTTTTAAGAGAGCCATTGGTTGGAGTACTTTCATTTACTGCAATTGATCTTTCAGTACTGTGAACACGCCACTACACTGTAAAAATGATAAACGACGAACAGATGTCAAGAAAGGAACAAACTAAATTGGAAGGAGTACACGAACTTTGTTCTACTTTAGAGAAACGGGATTGTTAAGCCAACATTCCGGTCTGGAGAACAAAAAGTTCAATTAATTTATGAAATCTTTGTGTTCCCATTAATATCTTTATTTTTAGAAAACGAAAGATACTCTCTATTCTGTTCTCTTTATAGGCATGCACTCAACTAGACATTGTTACAAAGTACAAAATAGCCATTAAATAGTGGAAAAGTGCTAAACATAGCAGCTGCTTCATAGAACTAAAGTCAAAGACAACCATTAAATGCCAAGTCTATTAGTAAACAAGATCTTTATGTTGTGAAAAAACCAACAAACATAGAATGACTAAGAAACACCCCCACTATTATAAAACACGTAACGGTGTACTCAAAATGAAGCCATGAAATACCATAAAAATAGGATACAATAGAGGAAACTAAGAGAACTACGGAAGCTTCACACAAGTTCCTTCACTACTCATTCTTGGCATGTTAATCTAATTCAAGTAAAAAAGTTGTACTCCTCCCGATCATAAATATATGACACTGACAAATCCAATTAAACTTTTGAAAATTTGACCACATATAGCTCTCAAAATATTTAGTTTAGAGACATAAAAATCATATGAATAGATTTAGATTTGTCTTGAACAACATTTTCGCATACATTTATTAGACATTACAACTACATTTTAATAGAAAATTGCAGTCTAAATTGCACCCCGAAGATCATACTGAGGAGTTTATAGTAATAAGTTAGCACTTCCTGGCACTACTTTGAGTGCCAACATAAGATAATACATGGGGCCCTTAATCTCGTGGGCCCTGTGTGGTCAATCATCTTCACAAAGCTTGCTCGCATACCGCTCATATGTCATATGCTAGGCCCAGCCTCTTCCGTCACCAGATGATTATTTTTACTCAAAGAGTGAAACTTTCTACTGATCTCCTTTGTCTTCTTCCATTTCTTTGTGCGCCTTTTTAAGGACCTTCAAAAGATGCCAAGAAGTATGGCTGATTTTATAACGTGGGAGGTACCAAATTTTGGTACCTCAAGTACTATATTTTCTTATGTCTAGGCATAGTACCTCCGGTAACCTCTTGAAGGACAGTAGGACTCATTATTTTTATAATTAAGGCACATACATTTCTTCAATGATTTAAAAATATGGAGGGTGCAAATATAAATTTATTTATTTGTACTTTCTTGATTTGTCTGTATTTGTGTATAATATATGCAGACTTTGCATTCATTTTTTTATAAAGGAAGACTTTATTAAGTTTTTAAAAAAATAATACATCGAATTGATACAAGTCTTAGAAAAAGCTCTCTCTGCCTGAGTAGCACATGATCTGAATTATGAAATAGATCATGTACTCTAGCCACCATCAATCTATAGACCAGACCACCGCCCATGTGCCTAGAAAAAAGTTTCTTTGACCACCTACACCAATTGTCCCAAGGCCACCATAACCAAATCCTATAAAACTGGTTTCCGAAGGATAGATCAAGTACATAGTCAATGGATATGCAAATAAGAAATCTCTCACTACCAATTCGTTTTTTTATATTTCCATGCATGTAGTTAAGTAGGGATAGCAAAGTCACTCTGCCCTCTTGGTTTCATGTTTTAAATAAAAGGAGTAGGATTTAATTTAGTGAATTGACACATAGCAAGTTCAGTGAGAAACTATATTTCGCATATCTGAAAAGTATAAAGCCAGCCATAAACCAAATATGATCATTAATAATTCTTTTGCAAGTGACGGATGGAATGCACTGCACACAGCTTTACTTTCGCATATCTGAAAAGTATAAAGCCAGCCATAAACCAAATATGATCATTAATAATTCTTTTGCAAGTGACGGATGGAATGCACTGCACACAGCTTTACTTTACTAACTAGCCCATAAAACCATGCTCCAACACGGTCTAGAATCTTCTGTTATATAAGTAGTGAAAGTTTAGTGAATAAATTTAGTACATAATCAAATTTGATTATCTTTATCTCTTTGTATTCATTTTCTAACATAATACTCATTTAGATACTCTATAATATTTATTTGATTGTGATTAATTCATCAATTACTATATATGTGTTTCGTCATTGCATTGCACCTTTTTGGGTTTTTAATATGCATTTAGTTGAAACTTAGCTTAAGTTATATCAGCTCTTGTTGCATTACTTTTCTGAAATCATGAATCAATATTTTGGCTTCCAAATTTTGATCTTATTAGTTTTTGTAATTTTTTCATCCACATGTTAAGTTCAAAATCTAGTGCTTATTGTATCTTTTATTCAAAATTTTCCATCTACTATATTTATTAAAAAAATAGATTCTAGGCCCTTGAGTCTACTCTTAGTTACTACAATGGCATAAACAGTTGTTTCAGCTTGTACCACAGCACTCAATATGCTTGAATTTCCTCAATCAAAAAATTATATATATAGTAGTATTGTTATATATTTATTGCTTATGTATGCATGTATACTTGGTATACATAGTGACAATAACATTTATGTTTACTTTGAATTTAATAGTGGTAGAATTAGGCAATTTAGAAACCTATATAGTATATTTTATGGTTTTTCAATTCTTTTCTATAATAGCTTATATTGGTAATTTAGATGTAGATTTGAAGGATATTATTGTTATATAACAACAGATGTGGGTAATTTAGATGCAAATTAAATGAGTTACATTATATTATCTTTTATAATAACAGAGGTGGATAATTTAAAAGTAAATTTTGGTGTTACTTTGAATTATCTTTCATAATGGCGAGGTTGGTAGTTAAGATGTAGATTTTGGGGGGTTACTTACAATTTTTCATAATGGAAGAAGTGAGTAATTCTTTTTAGGAAACGGTCTCTATGATGATTTGAGTCAGCCCAATTAATGGTTAGAAGTTTTCAAATATTTTCTAGGATTTATCTTTTTGTCTAACACATCTTATGAGGATTAATGTGGAGTCTTCATTGAGGGCTTCCAATTAGTCATATTAAAATATGTGTTGTCATGACTTGTATTGCACCCATGCGGGCCTTCAATATGTATTTTGTTAAAACCAAAGCTTAAGTTATATCATCTCTTGTTGTATTCCTTTATGTGACATCATAAATCTATATTTTGGCTTTCAACTTTAATCTCATTAGTTATTGCATTTTTTATGCACGTATTAAGTTAAAACTTCAGTGTTTATTATATATTTTGTTCAAAGGTTTCCTTTTATATTTTATTAAAAAAATATTTTAGGTCTTAAAGTACAATCTTAATTACTACAATAGTAAAAACAGTCATTTTAGCCTACACCTTGACACAATGTTGAATTTACTATATCAAAGAATTATATGTGTAGTATTATTGTTTATAAAAACATAGAGTGGTTAGATTTTATTACTAGTATTGACATTTCTTGTGTTTGTGTTTCAGTCAAAATATATAAACATATCTAAAGTAACAACTTACAAAATTTATTGTCACGGAGTATTAATATAGTTTAAAGTTAATTATCAGTGTCATTGGTCCACGATTTGTTAAGGGAAATTTTTTTAGATTGATATATTTATCATAATGTATGAATGTTTAGTTGGTCTACATAGTACTCCCTCTGTTCTAAATTTCTATTCATTTTAGTTTTTCTAGGTACATAGATTTTGCAATGTACTCAATCCATCCTAAATTGTAAGACGTTTGACTTTTTTAACACCAGTTTGACCACTTGTCTTATTTAAAAATTTATGCAAAATATCACTTCTTTGGTTGTGGCTTGGTTTATTAATAAAAGTTCTTCAAGAATGACTTAAATTTGACTATTGTATAATTTTTTTGAATAAGACGAGTGGTCAAACTTGGAGTTAAAAAAGTCAAATGTCTTATAATTTAGGATGGAGGGAGTACTTAGTTATACCCTATATCTAGATACATAGTAAAAGTAATGTATCTTGAAAAGCCAAAGTGACTTATAAGTTAGAACGAAGGGAGTATCACATAACATTTATGCTTACTTTTAATCTACCTGTGGTAGTGTGTAATTTAGAAACATATATAATGTACTCTATGCTTATTGAGTTATTTTTCATAATATCTTATATTGCTTTTTAAACATAGATTGGAGGGATATTTTATTTTATTTTTAATGGTGGTGGATTTAGGTAATTTAGATAAAATTAAAGGGGGTTACTTTATCTTATATCTTTCATAATGGTAGATATAGGTAATTAAAAAGAAAAATTTGAGATTAACTTCCATTATCTTTAGTAATGGTAGAGGTGGGTAATTTACATGTAAATTTAAGGGGTTATTTTTAAATTATCTTTTGTAATGGCATAATTGGGTATTTAGATGCAAATTGAGGAGTTTATTTTAAATTATCATTCATAATGGTAGAGGTGTGTAAATTAGATACAAATCTAATGAGTCACTTTATGTATTTTACAAAGACTTTTGCTATTTATCTGTTGACAGATTTTTTTGGTACTAAATCTATTAGATTTCTATACATTTAATTGTGCTTTAGGATTTATGCTGCAACTATCTACTAGGTCACATGTATAAAAAATCTGATAGATTTGACCATATAAAATCTGTCGGTGGATAACATTTCTTTTTTACTAAATAAGAGGTGGGTGGTTTTTTTTTTTAAAAAAAGAGTTTACTCTGAAAACCATAAAGTGTTGTTAGAGGCCTCTAATTAGTAATATTGAGACTAATAGCCTGTTCATCTGGCTTATAATCCGTCTCAGTTTGTTTTTTCAGCCGGAACAGTATTTTTTCTCTCACACCAAATTAGCCAACAGTGTTTTTCAGTCCGCTTATTAGCCCAGCCGAACGGGGCGTAAGGTGTTGTAAGATGAGATTCGTCGTATTCTATCTAAAATTCTGCACTCGAAATAATGCAGCGTTCCATGCCGATCACGGCGTCCAGCATCGGTGGCAGGGGCGAGCCGTTGCGGTCCGCCTCAGCCATCGTCGCCAGCACCGAGAGCGGCCAGCACCTGCTGAAGATCGACGGCTACTCCGGCACCAAGGATGTTCCGACCGGCAGCGACATCAAGTCCCGATCTTTCCGCGTCGGAGGCCACAGCTGGCACATCTGCTACTACCCCAACGGCCTCAACTCGAATTGCTCAGACTACATATCTATTTTCCTTCAGCTCGACTACAATGTCTCCCAAGGCGTCAGAGCAAAATACACGTTTAGCTTGCTTGACCATGGGGGGAAGCCAGTGCCACACTACACCGTCAGTGGCGAGAATACCTTCCGTGACAGCGGCTGGGGCTCCTGGACTTTCATCAAAAGGGGCGAATTGGAGAAATCTGAGCATCTCAAGGACGACCGCTTCACTATCAGGTGTGATTTCACGGTCGTCACCAGCAAGGAGATTCAGACGATGGACGTCGCAATCCCACAGCCACCTGTAGATGCAGTGGTGGTGCCACCGTCGGACCTGCACCGTCACCTAGGCGGCCTCCTCGCGACCGGGGAGGGCGCGGACGTGACGTTCGAGGTGGACACCAGGACTTTCGCGGCGCACAGGTGTGTGCTCATGGCCCGATCACCGGTGTTCCACGCTGAGCTCTCCAGCCTGACGACGACCAACAATGGTGCAGCAGTCGCTGTACAGATCGAAGACATGGAGGCGCAGGACTTCGAGGCTTTTCTCCACTACATGTACACCGACTCGTTGCCGGAGACGAAGGGGTCAGAAGCTGCGGCGATGATGCTCCCGGACCTGGTCGCAGCAGCGAATAGGTATAAAATGGAGAGGCTGAGGTTGGTTTGTGAAGACAAGCTATCCGAGTTTGTGAATGTGACAACCGTGGCGGTCATCCTGGCGTTCGCCGTGGAGCACCATTGCCTTGGGCTTAAGGAGGTGTGCCTCAAATTCCTCGAGGATCCAGCAAATCTCAGAGAGGTCATCAAGACCGACGGCCTCGAGCATCTGAGCAAGAGCTGCCCGTCTGTTTTAAAGGACATGATTACCAAGCTTGCTGCAGCCCAGTAGCCGTGTTCCTATCGTAGCGACGACGACTGTCTAGTCATGCATCTCATCCAATTGATTGCCATATATATATATATCCATGTCTCCGGATATACTATGTAAATAATAGTAAAAAATGTTAACATAATAAATTATTAAATGGGTGATCTGATAAGGTAATAAAGCATTAATGTACATGTTTAACGTTAAGCCAAATATTAACAATTGAATCAAACTTGACAAATTTCTACAAGTTATTAGTAACTTTTTGTCTCCATCTTGCTAATTCCATGTTTTTTAGAGATTTACTTTCGGCGGCCATATGATAGCTTTAGCCACTGCAATGCTACCGATGACTAAAGGTTCATTTGAGAGGGCTCCCAGCAGTTCTGCCTCCTCCAGCTTCTGTGCTGTATACACAAGGTCTTTTTCTCTATCTTCCTCAAACAACCAAGAGTCGATAAAGCCATTTTTTTTTTGTTTTTCACCGGCTTTGGCTCCATCCACTACTGTATCAGAGAACTAGAACCCTAGGCCCTGCTAACGAGTCCTAAGTCATTCTATAGCGTTAGCGCTTCTAGATAGAGATTGAAACCATAATCAACACCGACATATCCTTTTCCACAAAAAGGAGAGCTTTGCCAATGTGACGCCATTGACTTAATATGACAGTAGCCCCATCCTATATATGGCATAGTAGTATATCACGCACTGCTAGGATCCAAAAAAATTTTGGCGGTCCCAGACCGCTAAAGAAATGATCATTGACGGCCACAGATGAGAATACCCCCTTAGACCCATAATAAATAAGTTTCTAGAAATTTTTAGACAGATTGTTGGCAAAAGACGAATGTACCCTCATCTCTTTTCCTTTCTTGAAGGAGGATTTGGCAATTATTTGCATGCCTCCATGATTAGCTTCCATATTTGAGGGCAAGGTTCCATGTTTGTGTAGAATGATATTTATTTTGGGATAAATTTTAAACCTTAGAAAGTTATTTATTTTGGGACAAAAGGAGTAGTACAATAATTTGAATATAGTGCAAGGGAAATTCACTTGATGGCTAGCCATCAAGGGTTATTTTCTTAACGGTTTGGTTCTCAAGAAAATTAGGCAAACCCACTCCATGAGTTTCCAAAATACCTGCTCCCAATCTTGATTTTTTTAGCAAAATTGAAAAACTACTCTCCAACAACTCCCTATCTCAACTCCCAAACTTTCCGCACTTGAGAAAATCAACCCAATCACGCAGAAATATACGTGTGCGTATTGATCAGCCAATTTGGAGGTCGAAGGACGCAGAGAAGAATAAGGAGTAGGATAGGGATCCTAATGCAAATGTACAAGAGAGAAAGAAAGTATAAAAGGAGTTAGGATGATTTGGAAATAGTTTGAGATTCTTGATGCAAAATTGCCTTCTATTTTTTAGGAGCGAGCTTCGAAAACTTTTGGAGGAACCCAGCAAATATGCTCCCAACATTTTTTAGCCGCTTAGAGCAACTCCAGCAGGAGCCCTCAAGTTAGGGCCCCTAATTTCGATTGTAGGGATCTCCCTCATTTTTTAGGGCCTGATTTTTTGGATCTGCTCCAACAAGAGCCCTCAAATCAGAGCCATCACATCTTTTTCTGATAGAGACTGTCACAATGGCCAATTCGTCATTCTCTGTTTCCCATCTCAATCCCATCGAGATCTCGAGTCCGCTCCCACAGGGGCTCGCCGGGGAGAAGCGAGCTCGCCGGAGAGGGGCTCGCTGGGAAGGAGTCCGGGGAGTCACGGGGAGGGGCACGACCAGGAGGGGCTCCGCTCCGGTAGGCCGCAGCACCGGGAAGGGATGCGGTCAGTAGAGTCAAGAGGGGCTCTGAAGGGGCTCAAGCAGGAGGGGTGCGGCTAGAAGGGGCACGGCCGGGAGGGGCTCCAGTAGGCCGTCGCACTGTAGAGAGGCGCACTGGTGGGTAGAGAAGCATGCAGTGCGCCGACGAGGAAGCGAGTGTGGGTTATGTCGAAGCGTGCGCACGAAAACAACAGTAATTGTGGTTTGAGGGCTCGGTCCAGGCCCCTAGGATGAGGAGGGGTGGGCGGTAGGAGCCCTGCTGGAGTGCGGTTTTTGCCTCTAAACCCTCAAAAGTAGGATGATGGCTGAAGTAGGAGACCCTGCTAAAATTGCTAAGAACTTGTTGATTTACCAATTATTTTTTAAAAAAACTATTGGAGATGGCCACCAAGATAATCACAAGTTTCTCGGTGGTTGTCATATACATTTTCAAGGCGGTCCTCAACCACCAAAGTAATATATGTTTTTTTACTTCCCTTAGCCATCTAGAAAACTGTGATTTCCTTGGTAGTCAATCGCCAAGGAAACTTATATCAACAAATTTTAAAATTCTAGCCACAATTAATAAAATACTCCCTCTATTTTAAATTATAAGTCGTTTTAATTTTGTTCTAAGTCAAACTTGTTTAACTTTAACTAAGTTCATTGAAAAATATATTAACATGTAAAGTATCAAACAAGTACATTATCAAAATATATTTCATGTGTAGCTAATGAATCTAATTTGATATTAGAGATGTTTGTGTTTAACTTTAACTAAGTTCATTAAAAAATATATTAACATGTAAAGTATCAAACAAGCACATTATCAAAATATATTTCATGTGTAGCTAATGAATCTAATTTGATATTAGAGATGTTTGTGTATTTTTCTATAATCTTGATCAAAATTAAGAAAGTTGACAAGTCATCCTGGCACACACATCAAAACAATCGATAACATACAGTTGACATCCATTTAAATATCCCATTTTGATACACATAGTAATATCCTTACATGTTTGGAATACAGGAATGGTACAAAAATTAGTTCAATTTCACATGAAAATCGCAGGATTTAGGAAAAACTCTGGCGTTCTAAATCAGGTCTAAAATTCTAGCTCCCTTCGGTCCTGCGGATGTGGGCTGCTAAAGGGCCAGCATGGGGAGTAGAGGAACCTCAGGCCCATCCGGTCCACCAACCAGGGCCTTCTCCGGCGGCACCATCACCTCCACCACCATGGCCGCCGCCACAGCCGCGGCAGCAGCTGTCTCCTCGTCTCGTCCGTATCCCCTCCTCCAACCCACCTCGAACCCCAACTTCGTTTCCTTCCCGCGGCTACCGCTTCCAGCCTTCCCTTGCCCTGTCCCCGCCCTCCCAGCTGTCGTTGCGGGGCTTGCCGCTGGCGCCGGCGGCCAACCCGAAGTACCACAACGCGAAGGTGGACGCGGGAGATGAGGACGTGGGCGTTGAGGATCTCCTGCGGCGGTTCAATTGGCAGGTGTTCCGCGCAGGCGTCATGGAGGAGATCAGGCGGCGGCGCAGGCACGGGGACGCCCGTGACAAGCGTAAGCGCAAGGCGCGGTCGGCGTCGCGGCGGTACCACCGGAGGTGCGTCCCCCTCCCCCACTGCCCTATCGATCGCTCTCCTGATTAGTGAACTTGATGGATATGCTTTTGCTCTATGTGCGTATAGTTGCTTGGATAGTTGCTCTGTGTTCCTTGTCTTCGAATTTGAGGTACTATAAATGACATGATTGCTGATTTATGACCGTTTTGCTGAAGTATAGGCCAAATTGTAAGTGTTAGCGACTGATTTGACCTACATGCTTGTGCGCAAGATGCTATATGTCATCAACTGATCAAATATCTGACAACAATAGTAGTTTGATTGCCAAATTCATCAGGCATTATTAGGATGCCAACCAGTCTACTACTAATAGTCATGATCCAGAAGGTGGGACAGCTAGATTATGTCATTACAGATCATTTCTGAATGGAAATAGCTGCGCATGTGAAATGGTCCTATTTTTGTCTTTGGTTTTTATGCTGTTTGACAGACCATCATCATAATATTGTGGTTATCTGTATAATTCTTTGATCGCTTTTTTTGTAAAGTGGGGTGTTATTCTTGATCATGAATACATGAGTGTGCATCCCTGGCATGATCAAGTGCAAGGAAATGCCTAATCAAACACCCATTGTGGGAACGTTCAGCAAGCTTTATGCTGCTGAATTATGTGAAATCTGTCATCAAGGACGTCTCCCCTTTCTGGGGGAGATCATTGTTTTTGGCAATTTCAAAGTTCCTCGAGAGTTCAATTGAGCTGTAGCAACAGCATAGAAAACTCCTGACTGACTCCTGAGCCCGAAAATTCCATCGCAGGCGCTTCAAGGGCCCATATTCTTTCAACGATGACCAGGGGCTGAAGGAGGAGGCCTCTGATGATGAGGAGAACGACAACCGGGAGCTCCCTGCAGGAGAGTTGCCTTCTTACAGGTAAGGATGAAAACGGTCGGAAACGGTCGAAAACGGACTTACGATATAAAAAAACGAAAACGGTCGGTTCGGAATATTTCTACATTTAGCAATTAAAGAGTACAAAAAATGATTGAAAATGGTTGTGAAACCAATTGAAACTGACAATTTTTCATGTTAAAAAACGGTTCATAATATAGAAAACGAAAACGGTCAATTCGAAATATTTCTGTTCCGTTTTCATCCCTACTTACAGGTAGAGATAGTCAGAGATATTGAAGCATGGTTTTGTCTGACGAAGAGTTTCAACACCCCCAGCTTCCGTTTGTCCTCAGTCGGAGGAAATTGAGTAGGTGTTGCCAAATCGTTTGTAGCCGATTGGGAACCAAAGCACAGTAAACTGATGTAAAGCTTTGTTCTGAATGTTGTGTCTGGATAGCAGACCCTCCGGACTGTGCTGCAAATACTTTGTGTTGAGTTTGTGGATGGATGTACTGGCTAGGGAAAAGAGAGACTGGTGTGTTCTCCCAAGAATTCTGATGCTAATTTCCCCGGTGGGGAAAAAGATGAATTCTGATGCAGTTGACACTTGATTTGGTGATCTAGTACTCATTCAGATAATTGTTCTTTTGCGGCTGCAAAATTGCCATGCCGGTCTTGGTCCAATCATTTTGCAAATTTTGTTTGGAATACGTTACAATGAGGAATTATTGAACATGTGCCAGAAGTGATAAAAAACGACGTGGGGAAAACGATGAGATTTCAGAGGAAGAAGAAAGGAGAAGAGCAGAGGAAAGCACGTGGCGTCACCCCTCCCTGTCCGCATGCCCCATTTAATTTGCCACGTTATATTCCGGGTTCCGGCGTTATTCGGCGTATTTTTTCCTTTTTTTTTTTCAGAGAGAGCTCGAGAGCTACACAGCACAGCATCCGGCTATCTCTGGACCCACCGGCCCACCGAGTTACCTTCTCTTTTGTTTACCTTCGTATGTATAATATTGACGCTTTTAATGAAAAAAATGATAAAACCTCTCAAACTTTGATCACTAGTGTGTACTCTCTCCGTCCTAAAATAAGTCTACAACTTGTATTGTGTACTATCTCAAAAAAGTAAGTCTTCATTTTATATTTCGAGATGTCAAACAAGCTTAACTTTGACCAAATATATACAAAACTAATATTCATATTTGTGATACCAAATAAGCATTATTAAATTAATTGCATCATACATTTAAATAGTAAACCTATCTAAAGACAAAAATGTTGATACTATTTTTTATAACATAATCAGCATTGAGATTAGTTGACTCCTTGTATTGCGAGATGGGAGATTACAATAATTATATTTATTTTACAAAAACAAACAAAATATGTGTGGATTTATCTTGAAAGCTACTTTCATGATGTTGTTTTTGTTTACAAAGAAGAGGAATTATATAAAAAAAACTTGACGCAGTACCTTTCTAAATTACATGAGAAAAAAGATAAAATATTTGATTCACATGCTTTCGTCATCCTCTTCCTTAGTGGCTTTACTTGATGCAGCTGATGAACATGGTCCTGTTGAACACTGAAGCCAGAGTACAGTCCTTATACCAAATTCAATGATCATGAACCCTAAAATTGGACATGTCACAAGATCCAATGTTCTAGAACTAATCCAAAACGTATCTAAAGCGATGAAAGAATATCAACAACTGAATCGTTAGGTACGGTATAGACTGTATATTTATCACCTCCAATCCTTGATTTATCATGTTGGATGCCTGATTTCTACTCTGCAACCATTGACGATGTGGTTGGCGACTCGGAGTTACTGTCCTTATAGGGAGTGTCCAGGAGCACCCCTCTTGTTTAGATAAATAGAGCTTTTGTCGAAGAAATCGACGTCTGCAACGACCCAATCGTGGTCATCATCGAAGTCATCGCAAGTAGCAAGCTCCTCACTAAAATCACCTGCTGCCGATTTATTTAGACTAAATCTAGGCAAACTAGATCTAGTAAGTGAGAGATGGATCCTCTCTCCTTTTGGATTCTCTAGAGAGAAAGAAGAGAGGACCTAAGCGGCGGCAAGAGGACCCTAAAAGGGGTGACATCGGTTGTCTCTTCAAAGGGGCGGGGATGGGTCAATTTCGTGTTTATTTGGTGTTATTATAACTACATTCAAATGAGTAATAAATGGTGATAAAAATGAAAACCCAGAGGCCATAACAAGAACACACGTGTCATGACTCTTTTTCTCGAAAATGGCAACACGAGCCAAGTTACGTCTTGTACAGCACATATCGAGCCTCTAATGCAGGGTATCCCTTCCGTTCCAAATTGTAGATTTGGAAATTAATACGTAGCTCTCGCTATATATCGAGATATACTTAGATAAAAGGTTAAAGTATATATCTAGAAAAATCAAAATAACTTTTAATTGGAAACACAAAGGAAGTACTGTAATTTTTATCTGACGCACGCTAGTCAGGCGAGGCAGCAACAAGTCGCCGGCAGCCCGGCATCCAGCGCTTCTCGGATCCAGTGACGGCAGCCATCTGGTGTCGTCAGCAGGTCATTACTCTCTTGGATCCAACGTGTACCTCGGGCCTCGGCACGACTTGCATGCCTTCGGCGACTCCGCGTGCGCGTGCCTCTGCTCGATCAGACTAGCCGCGGTGGGTACTCTGAAACCATACTCTAAAGATTTAGAGTACGAATATAGAGTAAAAACTGCTGCACTAGATACTCTAAAACGATATTCTATCTTTTCTCTCACTCTATATTTAGAGTGATACTGTGCTTACTCTATACTCCATAGTGGCAGCCCCACTAGCTAAACAAAGGAAAAAAATGCTATAACTCACAAACCAAAAATCCAAATTAAATTTCGATTTCACCATTAAATTTGTCTCAATAAATCCTTCAAAACTAGATCACACATGGATATATTTAGATAAAGTGACAAGTGGGTCCCACAGTGAATAGAGTGGATAGAGGATGATATAGAAGATGGATGGGTGCGAAAGAATTGAGTATAGAGGAGAGAATCTTGTTGAATAGGACGTATAGAGGATGAATATAGAGATCCATAAGTGCGGGTAGTCTCAGCTGGTCCTCGGTGGTGTGCTACTGCTATGGTGTGACCCAACTAACCCACACCGACACCGGAATGCAATTTGCGGTTGCCAAGGTACACTAAACTTTTCCTTTTTCTTTCCCGTAGTACGTACAAAAAAGAATCATTTTTAGATGATTCAGGCCACGAGGTTGTCAGCGACTCGAAATGAGTACCAAGGCCGGTTCAGTTCCAATTTTTTTTTGCAAAATGACACTATAGCGATTTTCGTTGTTATTTGATAATTAGTGTTCAATCATAGTCTAATTAGGCTTAAAAGATTCGTCTCGTCCATTTCGTCTAAACTGTGTAATTAGTTTTATTTTTTATCTATATTTAATGCTTAATGTATGTATCCAAAGATTCGATGTGACAGAGAATCTTGAAAAATTCTGCAAAATTTTTTGAAACTGAACAGGGCCCAAGGCCATGTTTGATTTGCGAATTTTTTCATTTTTTCAACTCGATGAATAGTACAACTTTCGTCTTATTTGATAAATATTGTCCAATCGTGGATCAACTAGGCTCAAAAGATTCATCTCGTGATTTCCAACTAAACTGTGTAATTAGTTATTTTTTTACCTACATTTAATACTCCATGTAAGCGGCTAAAAGTTGATATGATGGAGAGAGAGTGAAAAAATTCTAATTTTTGCATGCATCTAAACAAGGCCTAAATGCACAAAGGATTCGGTCGAGTTTTGTCAGACAGAAGAATCCACGCTGCAGATCTGAGCTGCAATACGGAGTTACGTATGCAAGAGGATCTGAAGTCGATTCAGCCAGTGAAAGGACACACGGATCTGCAGCAGTTCTGCCTGCCTGCCTGCCCTGTATCATGAACACTGGCCTGTCCAGTTGTACAATGTCTCATGATGACCCCTCCAACATGCAGACATGGAGTTGCAAGATTAAGGGTGCATTGTAGTGGAGGAGCATTTTCAGAGATTAAGGATGGCACAGTGCCACAGAAATTTCTTCACAGTAGCTAAGCAAATCAAGCACAGTTGAGAGATTAAGGTTTGCATAGTGGAGGAGCATTTTCAGAAGTAGTTATGGCATGATGTGCCAGAGGCTGAGCCGCTGAGGGACAACGAAAGGTGTGCCAGCCTACCAACCTGCCAGGAATTCAGGCCTCCTGTCCAACGCAAGAACCTTCCAAGCTTCCAACTAGGCAGAAGTACCCAGGTATCATGGCAGCTCATATGTCCACCTCTACATGACTACATACATGCATTTTATTCACCATTATTTTTCATCCATGCATGTGGACGTTATGTTATTGCTAGCCCTATATAATACTACTCTGACGTGGTACCAAACTGCAGCTCAGATTTGTAGTTTACTCTACAGAGCCACGCTCACCTGTTTCGGCGCCATCTTCAGATGGCAACATCACCAGAAGGCGCCACCAACCCGGTGCACTGCACACACTTGTGCCAGCTTTTGTGTTTGTATTGTGGCCCATAGTTTTCCTTGATTACTACAGATAAACTAGTATCAGGAACAAGGTGTGGGTCTCAGGAATAGGATACTGCAAAGGCTGTGCCTGTTTGCTTCCCCTTGCTTTTGACTTCAGTATGAGAAGCCTGTCCCTGATAAACCTAGGAATAGTGGTACAAAAAAGGGAACCGGGACCTTGATCCAGTCCAGGCAATGCCACCCTGTCATCAGACTTTAGATGAAAAAAGTAATGAACAATGATGCATTTAAATAGAAGAGGAAAGAAACCTAGGTTTTATCTAGCCTCATAGCCTGTGCTTATCTAATATCTCTGTGTCAGGTTTTGTGGGCTAACGGTTGAAAGCTCAGTAACCAAAGATGGGGAAGAAAACAATGGTTATGATAGTGATCTGGAGGTTGGTCTGGTTCTTTCCTTTTCCTTAGAAACATGCTGATTTGATGCCAGAGGATGCTTTCCCAGTGCTACAAGTTACAGATAAAGATGCTGAACATAAAGTTGCCATTATGTAAATGTAAAGTGAAAAAACAGCAAAAGCACAATGTTCTGTGTGGTTTTTCACTGAGGGGACAAATATTCTTTCAGGATCAGGACCACTACCACAGCAAGGTGCAAGGAAGGTGCACCATCCTTTTCTTCATCACAAACTACAAGCTTGTTCTTACCCTGAATTCAGTGTAGTTTCCTCCAGAAAAAAAAATGTTCACAATCGCAGAGTTGGTGACAATATCTATTGAGGTATGAGAGCATATGGCAATGTAAAAAATCAGAAGAAGAAAGAAAGTCAAGTAGTCATCCTATTCATTCCCTCTTTCATCAAGAAAACTTACAGTGAGCGTGCTACCTATCTTTATCTACATCCTACAAAAGAATCCTCTCCTTAGATATGTAAAAAAATGGATGGCTCTAAGAGAAATAAGAACAGGAAAAGAAAACCTGAAGGCTAAATTTACCAAAGAGCAAATCACTCTTCTACCTAACTCTTTTTTGTGTTTCTTTCCCTGTCTGTGTATACCCATCATCTACCATGGATCAAATACAATGTTTACCCATCATCTACCATGGAAGACTTCCAGTGGCTGAATCTGTGAACACTTTATGCACAAAATCTTTAAGACCAGTATCAAATACTTCACAGAACCGACGCGGCCAATCCTCTGGTTCCACCGGCTTAGTCCCCAATCCTGGTGCTCTGTCCCTGGATCCAACGTTCTCCTCGTCCTGCCAATCGGCAACATAGGTCGCGACACGCCCAGAAAACTTATCCTTGAACACCTCCCAAACTTGATACTTGTAATGGTTGATGAGCATCGTACCCTGACCAATGTTCACATACCTCACCCCTTCTTTCAGATGGAAGTGATGCACCACATTGAAAAGTGATGGGTTTAGTGCATCCGGCCTGACAATTGACTTGTGACGCTCTGGCGCAGCGAGCCTGCAGGTGTAACCTGTGGTAACGCCTTTCTTGGGAATTTTAGTCCGACCTGAGGGACCAAAGCTGTGGCATGCAGTCCTGAGCTCTCCGATCCGTGGCCTGTTTGAGTAGTTCCGGAGAATATCTGGTAGAGTCTGGTTGCCAGGGAAGTGCAAGAACTCGTCGATGTCGATGAACCCCACCCACTCACAGCTCTCTCGGGCCCTGAGAGCACAATGTGCAAAACCAGCCTCCTGAGACTTCATCCATGGCCACAGATGGCGTGTCACATTGTACCTTGATGGATCCATGGTACTGAGGACCTGCTCAATGTCATCATCACTATTGTTGTCGTAGATGAACCACCGCTCCACACCGATATGCGAGTGGTAGATGATCCATTCTCGGAGGAACCTTGCCTGGTTGCGAAGCATGGTGCATACACACATTGAATGTGCCTTTTGCCGCCGATGTCTGTTATACCGAGGAAGTGGCTCAGGTTCAGCTATTGATGGCAGTGTAGAGTCCCTCTGTCCTTTCGTCCTGATGGATACCAACATAGGCTTGTCATCACTATCTCCATTGCCATTGCCATTGCCATTGGGATCAGTTGTCATCCTGAGATACCGGCGAATGCGAACTGGTGTCACACACCGGAAAATCTCTTGTGCAGCAGAAATCACAGGGGATGTGAGCACATGCTTTGGCTTTGACAGGTCACGGCCAAAGACACACTGATACCTCGACGCCACACCCAAACGGCCTGGCCGGAGGTTCATCCCCTTGGCGAACACAATGGTGGAGTTGTCCCTGCTGTCAACAACTGCAGTGTACACAAGCCTGTCCCATTGTAGCGGCACCACCGGAGGTGACAGGGACAGTGACAGAGAGATATCCACACCAGATGGCTCGGCAGGGCAATGGACGAGGCTGGGTCCATCTGGCAAGGAGGCGGCCAAGAGGGGCGGTCGGCGCAGCTCGGAGGAGTTGGCAGGGGAGTACAAGCACTCAAACCGCTGAGGAGCTGGCAGCGACAGCCCATCTTTGAGGATCAGGAGAACACGGTCCGGGAAGGCAACCGCGTGCTGGATTCGGACTGACGGCAACACGGCGTCGACGCCGCTGCCAGCTTGCTGCGCTCTGGCATCAGAGGAAATGGCGTTCAGGGTCGCCGACGGCCACGCCGTCCTGAGCACCGGCCGGAACGATGCTGCATCAGAGAAGAAACAAACGACGCGGATTCAGCATGCAATTCAGAAACACCAACACACAGACACATTTCTTCATGTGATGACTTGAGCTTTTTTCGGTTCTAGTAACAATCAGTCAAAAGCAAACACCATCACTAGTATAATGTATTCACTTGCTAACGTTCCAACCCAGGTGGCACTGGTGCGTTTCCAATGAACTCATTAACAAACGGACAGAATCCAAGGAGAAAAATTGCAATTTTCCCGGGAGTGGTAAGACCACATCAGATCTACCGCAACGCCCCCACAAAAAAAAGGAACCGACTTTTTCCTCACCTCCCCAACAACAAACACCAAACACATACCAAAATTGTATCTAAAAATGAGAACTTTCTCCCCCCAAATCATTGTTAATCCCACCACGCTCCAAACACAAGATACTCGTGACAACACAATTCCGGCGACCCACCTAAACCCCACCTAAGATCCAATAATTCACGCCAGGAGAAGGCAGAAAGTCCAGTAAGGAGGCGAATGAGAAGGAAAGCTCACCTCCAATGACGTGCACGCCGCCGAGGAAGACTACGCCGGCGCACAGGAACGCGAAGAGCGCCGCGAAAACACGCCGCTGCGGCGCCGCCGCCGCCGACGGCGACCGGTGGCCCCTGGCGGCAGGGGAACCCCCGCCGCCGCCGCTACTTCCTGCCGCTACAGTAACCTTACAACTCCCGAGCCTGCTCAGCTTCCTCTCCTTCGCCGACATCGCCATCGCCGGCGCCGGTCACAACCGCCGCTCCCGGTCCGGCAGCAGCCCAGATCCCCAAGCGGCGGCGGCAGCGAGCCTCACAGGCCACACCATCCGCAACGCGCTACAGGGAGTCGTGGAGCATCGGCGCCCCGCCAATATCTCGACGGTTGGTTGCCGTGGACGAGGAAGAGGCGAAGCGAAGCGAAGCGGCGGCCGGCGAATCCGAAGCGGTGGTTGCGTTCGCAAGGAGGCTGTGCTTTGCAGACCGACTCCTGCTGCTGCAGTGCCTGCTGGGCAACCGGCGCGTTTATACCCGCGGCCACGCCTCTGACCGGTGGGCCAGCGCGTCTCGCCTGGGCCCAGACGTCGGTGGGGGTGAGGCCGGCCGCGAAGCGCGGTCGTGCGGCGCGTGGCTGGGCATGACGTGTGGGCCCGTTGGGACAGTGCGCCAGTGACAGGTGGGGTCGGTTCTAACGGCACGGGCACGTCGGGCCAATGAAGGCGGCGGGTTCGCTGGGGTGGTTATTTCATTGGGACGTGCTGTCTGACAGTGGGGTCAGCATGCGTGGGTCCACCGTGTCAGTTGCTGAGGTGGGTGTAGGTGTTGGTGTCTGGTGATTTGGATGGAACAGCAATAATTGGTGTGCACATGGGGGAAAGGTATTATTCGGTAAATTCTGCCTGTCTTATCTACTCCTGAATATAACTATAATATATTTATTTATCAAATATAACAGCAAGGTTTTCTTTTCATTCCCATTTACTTTGTTGCTTTGCTTTAATGCAACAAAGCATAAAAAAGGCAGATTTGGCAGAGCATGGAAAGCGAATGCCATGAACACCAGATTTAGGGAGTGTTTGGATCCAATGACTAAAGTTTAGAAGGCGTCACACGTGAGTATCATGTTTGGATACTAATAAAAAAAATTATAGAATGCGTCGGTAATCCGCAAGATAAATTTATGAAGCCTAATTAACCCGTCATTAGCACATATTTACTGTAGTATCACATTGTCAAATCATAGACTAATTAGGCTTAAAAATTCGTCTCGCAAAACAGTTTCAATCTGTGCATTTAGTTTCATAATTAGTCTATATTTAATACTTCATGCATGTGTACAAACATCCGATGGGACAACGACGTTTAGGAGGTGAATCCAAACACCCCCTTAGCAAAGCATGAATATATTTTCCAAAAAAAAAGCAAAGCATGAATATATATTATTATATATATCTCATTCATGCATCTGAAATTTTTAATGCAAAAATAAGTCCCTGATTTCACAGCATGTTTTTGAACTTTAGATCCTCACAAAATTTTGAGAATGTCAGGTTTAGTTTGCAGTGTCTTACTTCTCTATCAGTTGATGGCTAATTCGCTCTCATTATATATTTTCGCTATGCATATACATATGCATGAATGTGTCATGTTCTAAACTTTTTATTGGCTACTGAATCGTAGCAGCATCTCGATGAGGAAAGTTGCTACGTGTTAGATTTGTGGTCACAAGAATTCTTCATTCGGACCATATTATGGCCCTACTTGATTGAAATGTTTTGGCATTTTCATATGCACGTGAAACCCTGGTACCTTTCCTATACATGCTAAAAGCTATCTGATTGTAATTCCATTGAATTTGAGTTAGTCAAAATAGTGTATCAGGTTAATTCACATCTCATAGCTTAAGGGGCGGAGCTGGGCTATCTGACAACAATGGAATTTTCACATCCAAGAGTCAAGTATTCTTACTCCAAGAGGGAACAAGACAAATAATCATACTTATTGCAACACTAATGACATCGGCTCTGTTCGTTTGTCTTCTAATTCGTACTTTTCAGCTTGTTTTTTCAGCCGGAACAATGTTTTTCTCTCACAACAAATCAACGAACAGTACTTTCAGCCATGGCTTTTCAGTGAAGTAAACGGGCTCATCGATGCATTTTTATTCTAGATACACCCCAGAATTTCACTCTTTTAATTTGAAATATGAATATTTCTACCCGTTTTTAAGGCATCGAATAAGCAGATCCCCCTACTCCTCCATCAAAGACAGAAATATATAAATTTGCCCTTTGGGTTGATCTAGGAATCTTGGTCCTGTAGCTAGATATATCCTAGCTCAAAGGGCAGGGAAGTCAGATGTGGTCCATACTGTGATACTGGTCTCTTCCTTAATCCCTGTGAGAGAGAGAGAGAGAGAGTTGGAAACCTGCATCCAACCAATCTGGAGGACATAGAAAAGCTATCATAATTCATATAGAAAGACACTTGTCCTGGTAATACTTTATTGACTGTCCTGCTGTTCCTGCCTTTGCCTTTCTGTACAATTTTCCTCTTCAGCAACTGTGAAGCAGCACATAAAAGTTTCAGAGAATACGATCATTGGTTAGCTATTGATGCTGAGGCTACTACCAGTTCTGGAAAAGTGGTTGTCCATATGGATTATTGGCATTAACATCTCACGAAGAAAGATTAAAGATCAGATAGCAGCAGTTCAGGATTTGGTTATGTTTACCTTCAGGCTTCAGCATTGACACCATTGAAATGGATCATGCCGTGTAGATGAAAACTGTTATCTAAGGCCTGAGTTGCAGGAAGCAGAATGCCTGAAATGAAATACAAAAGGCACGGCAAGGATATTTCTGGTCAGAGTTTGTTAGAAAGCATAACTGTTCTTCAGAACCTTTTTTCTGGACATGCACTACTCATGAATCATGATAGAGAATATCAGAACAGAGCAGCACATGATCTTCTGGTTGAGCTGTGTGTATAAAAGGGCAGCAGCACCATAAGCTCGAAGCATCGCAACCCAGACATTTCATTAGCTAGCTCTGAAGGTTAGAGTTGTAGGAAGCTGAACTCTGCCTTGTTGTCTTCAATTCCGTGACAGACAGTTTCAGGAGTTCAGTTTTCTCCAACATCTTATCTTCAGCGCCTCTATCAGTAGCCATTGCAAAATCAAGTAGCTAGGCTAGGGTGAGAACTATGAGCTGAAACTTTGGCAATTGAATTTGAGAATTGGATGGAACCAAATCTGATTGCGAAAGCAACACTAGACTTTGTTTCCTCCAATATCTCATGTTCAGTTGATCAAATGATGTGTAGGTGCACTGGTGCAGTGCAGCTAGACGAGACTTGTCTGAAGAATTTGGAAGCTGAAGGTGAGTGTTGGCGGGAACCAAATCTCCAGCTGCATGCACAGCACAAGATTTGGTTTCCTCCAATGTCTCATCTTCAACTGTCCCAAATGCAACTTTGGAAACATTTTCAGGATTATTATATATCGACCAAATGCAGCATTTCCAGTTAAGCAAAGAGTGAGCTTTGCATCTATTTGGGGTCTTGGGGAAGGGATTTCAGATTGGACTGAACCTCTGAACATTTCCAAATTCATTATTGACAATGTCATATCTGTGGTTTCATATTGGATTGGACCTCCTCTGAAACCAAGGCCTTGTTTAGATTGGGTGTGAAAAATTTTCACCGTACTGTAGTACTTTCGTTTCTATTTGACAATTATTGTCCAATCATGGCTTAATTAGGCTCAAAAGATTTGCCTCCTAAATTACAAACAAACTATGTAATTAGTTATTTATTTTACCTACATTTAATGCTCTATGCATATATGTAAATATTTGATGTGATGGAGAGAGAGTGAAAAAACTTGGAATCTAGGCAAGGCCCAATTCAGTGTCGCACTTATTTCCCTAGCCTGATAAAATACTGCACAGAAAGTGCCCTCTAGCAAAACCAGCTTCTCTCCTCCTCCCGATTGTCGAGGTTCTCTCCCTCATGAGCTTCACCGTCGTCGCCGGCCGCTGCCCCGGCGCGCGCAGGAACACGGCCATGGAGGCAGGATGCCGCGAGGTGTGCGGCACGCCGGCGGCGGCTAGTGAGGAGTGAGGACATGTACCAACTCTGCATGGACACGCTGCGCGAGGATAACCCCGATGAGGCCAGCGAGTACGCCTACTATGCACCGCGTGGGGGGCACTGTGGGCGTACCTCGACGCCATGGCCCGGGCGTGGTAATTCCTCGGGAACGCGCCGCTCGCCGGCGCCGGCGAGGAGAAGGCGGCGTACGGGTTCTGCGTCTGTGGCAGGTACCAAAGAGGCCGAGGCGGTGGTGCAGAGTGGTCAACAGGCCCAACTAAAGTACACCGAGAAAGACATTTCTACGCAGGCCCAACAACATTGCTAATCAAGTTGAGCCCAACCGAACATGCATTGTCCAACCAACTTGTGGGATCCACTCAAAAAAAAAACAACTTGTGGGACGTCCTTTTTTTTTTTTGCTAGAACGTTTCTCATAACGGAATATGAATAAGCATGTAATTGATTGCTCTATTGATGAAAACTATACTTCTCATATTTTATATTTTTTAGCAGTGGATTTTTTTGTGTTATGTTTTATTGTTCATTGTTAAGTGGTACACTTTGGATTGTTCACAGGGTAAATTTTGAGTACTCCATAGTTTACTTGATTGTTCATTGTGAAAAATCCATTATTCTATGGTATATTTTGAATTGTTTTCAATTATGAAATATTACTGTTTTCTGATATACTTTGGATTGTCACTGCAGTCTATACTCTATAGTGAAAAACTTATTGTTCCGTCATGGTATATTATGTAGAAAAACACATTGTTCTATGATATATTTTGGTTGTTTGAATTAATCCCACTATTCCATATTATATTCATTTGTTTGCAACTGCAAAACATTATAGTCACATAGTATACTTTGGACTAATTCTAGCGGCGAATTTTTCTTGCTCCATTATGTATCTTATATTGTTCTAACAGTGAATCATACTCAACAATGAAACTGTGAAGTGAACAAAAGAATATCTGCATGAAGAAATAAAATAGAGGGAAATATCATTAGAGAAAAAGTAGAAAAATACCATAAAAACTAGGTCACGTTCAATTGGGCAGAGCAATGCGCCAATGCATAGCTTCTCCCGTAGCTGCAACACAGAAGCTATATATCGCATTATTTCTTTAGATTTGTTATATTCAAAGTTTGTTTCGTAACTGTACCAAAAAAAACTAAATTATGCATCAGAGTTTAGAGTAATGCAACCACGAACAGGTCCTCTTTGGAAGGGCTTCTTAAGAAGTTTGAGATTTGATTTTTCTAGTATTTTAGGTAAAGTCCTACCATGCTCGCAAAAAAAAAGAGAGTAAAGTCCAACCAATAAGTACCATTTCATCCGTTTTAAATTATAAGACGCTTTAGCATTTCTAGATATGTAGTTTTTAACTTAGATATACACTATGTTTAAATATATAATAAAACAATATATATAGAAAAGCCTAAATGTCTTGTAATTTGAATTATAGGAGGTGTATAAAACGGCTCTACGAGAGAGTAAGGTTACATGCATGTGTCATGTGCAGATGTAAAACAAATCCTGCGGATTGTTGAATGTTGAGATCGCACACACTATTAACTATTGCAGTTTGTAACATGCAGAGAGTACAGTTAATAACGAAATGGTGCAGCCGGAATCCGATCATCTTCTCCGTTCCGAATCTTGCATTGCAGCCATGGAAGACTTGCTCTACTACTCCCTCACCTTAGCCGTCTGCCTCGCTGCCATCCTTTTCCTCTCCTCCCTCCGTTCGGCGGCGACAAACACCAAAAAAACCGCCGCTGCCTCCGCTCCCACCCGGCCCACCACCGCTGCTGTCGTTAGTCACTCCGCTCCTCTTCCTCGGCCGAACCAACTTCGGCATCGAGCGAGTCATCCGCGCCGCCCGGTCCCAGTACGGCCCGGTGTTCACGCTCCACCTGCTCCCGTCCCGCCCGGCCATCTTCGTCGCCGACCACGTCGTAGCCCACCGCGCGCCGGTGGAAGAGAGGCCATCTTTGTTAGCACCGGTGCTGCCACTACTACAAGCCCAGAAGATGATGTCGTCGGTGGGCCGCGGAGAAGCATCAGGAACCGAAGGCCCAACAAGAATGTGACAGGGGAGAATTGGGAGTGAGTGCCTGCGTGCACAAGCTGGGCAAGGCCCATGTAACGTCATATATTAGAGAGCGCGTGAGGAGGAGGAGGGGGTATCGAATTGTATAAGCCGAACTCTATTCTGTCTAAGAACTCCTCGCCGTACCATCCGGTTCCCTCCATTGCTGTTTGTCTATCCCCAATCCCCAATTCTCCAATCCTTCCCAATTGCTTCCTTCCCCGGATTCCTTGCTGCTAACAATTGGTATCAGAGACACCGGTCCTCGGCACTCCTCCTTCCTACTCTGAATTCCATCGGTTGTTTGAGCACACGGATCCGGTTGGCTTGATCTCGATTCGCGCAGTGAGCTACTGTTCGAATCCGAGGTTGCTATAATTCCCTTCCATGCTCGAATGATTTGTGGTGAGTAGGCAGTCTGGAACGCCACGATCCGCTACCCCACGACCACTTCACCCGCCGCCAACACCGATTGGGCGTCATGAATCCCGAAACCAAGCTTATCCTCGACGAACTCCACAAGCGCTTCACCGACCATGATCTCAAGTGGGATCAGCGTTTTGAGGACCAGGAGAAACGCCTGGGTCGCCAGATCTAGGATCTAGAGCAGGCGCAAGACACCCGCGTCTCTGCTCTGGAGAAGGCCGCGGCGTCGTTAGACGTGTGGCGGCCGCACATCGAAGGCGCCGTCGACGACATCCGTCTCGAGGTGAAGAAGCTTTCCCTCGGTTGGGAGCGCGCCAGCATCACGCATCCGGAAGACAAATCCGGTGTGTTCGCGTCGTCTCCCGCGGCAGCTCAGTGCCCATCTGCTGAGATTCCTGCTGCACCGCCCGTGATAGGGCCCGGCGTTCCACATCAGTACCGGGAGAGTGGATTTGGGGTTGTTTCAACCCTAATTCATTCCCCGGTCAAGGGTGAGCATCCAGTTTCCCAACCCCTTGTTTCAGCTCCTGTTATTTCATCACCTAGTATACTTGATGCTAGTTTTGATCCTCACGCTTCTGGGTCCAATGGACATGCTAGTTCCAAAATTCCTAAAGTCGATTTCCCTAAGTTCGATGGCGATCAGCCTAAGCTGTGGTTGAGTGATTGTCTTGATTACTTTAGTCTATACCATGTTGAGTCCAGTTCCTGGGTCCGCATTGCTCGTCTGCACTTTGTTGCCGCTGCTAAGCGTTGGTATAACTCTGTCGAGTCTGAAATCCAGGGTTGTAGTTGGGATAAGTTTGCTAGTCTGGTGATGAACCGATTCGGGAAGGATCACCATGAATTGTTGCTGCGCCAGTTGTTCCAAATTCGTCAACAGGGCACCGTAGCTGAGTATATTGAGCAATTCTCTGCTATAGTTGATCAGTTGGGTGCTTATCATCGTACCACTGATCCCTTATTCTTTACCATGAGATTTATTGATGGCTTAAAAGATCATATTCGTGCTGCTGTTGCATTACATCGCCCTTCTACTTGGGATACTGCGTGTGTGCTCGCCATGTTGCAGGAGGACTTGAGCACTCCACGGAAGCCGGACATTCGCAAGTGGGATGTGTCTACTGGAGCGAAGCCATTTGCTCGGTCAGCACTTCCTCTATCTCTCACGCCGACCCGCACTGACAAGCCTGCGGCACCTGTGGAGCATAAGCAGGCCCCGGACAATGGGCGTCCTCAGTCGGCTGATGACCGTTGGGCCACATTGCGTACTTATCGGCGCTCTCAAGGCCTGTGTTTCCGTTGTGGCGCCAAATGGTCGCGGGATCACAAATGCCTCCAGGCAGTTCAACTTCATGTGTTGGAGGAGGTATTGGGACTCTTTGATGATGATGTTACAGAGATTCCACCTTTCCTTGATACTGCAGCTGATGACCCTGAACCAGCTCAATTACAAGCGATGCTGTCTGTTGCTGCTCTTTCTAGTGCTTCTGCACCACGTACAATGTGCTTCAATGGTTATCTGGGTGAGGTTCCCATCCGTATCCTGTTGGATTCTGGCAGCACGCACACGTTTATCAGTGAATCTGTGGCTTCTAATTGTGTTGTGATTCAGTCAGTTGTTACTCCTCTCAGTGTTCAAGTGGCTAATGGACAAATCTTACACTCTTCCAAGATTGTTTCGGCTGCAACCTGGTCCATGCAAGGTTTGGAGTTCCAACAAGATTTGAAGGTGCTTCCTCTATCCCCGTATGATATGATTCTCGGTTTGGACTGGCTTGAGCAGCACAGTCCTATGAAAATCCATTGGGCACATAAGTGGTTACAAACTTCCTTATAAGTCTGCTATGGTGCAAATGACTGGTATTTTGCCTGAAGTACCTGTTGAGTCTGTACTACAGATTTTGGCCGACCAACCGATCCCTCAGCATTTTGCTACAGACGTGCCTTCTGAGGTTCAAAAATTGGTGGAGGATTTCTCCGACTTGTTTGCATCACCTTCTTAGTTGCCTCCCTCCCGAGCTTGCGACCATGCCATTCCCTTGGTTCCTAGCGCTAGGCCTGTCTATTCAAGACCATATCGTTTTGCACCGGCTATCAAGGACGAAATTGAGAAACAGGTGAAGGAAATGCTTGATGCTGGGTTGATATAGAAGAGTTCCAGCTGAAAGTCCTATGTTTGGTGCTGGTAATTAGTGACAATGCCTAAGTACTAATCCTATGCCTAAGTTGTATGTAGCATATGAGGATTAGTACATTCCAAGGTTGGTGGCAAGATGGACATGGTGATCATGATGGCCACACTTGGATTTGGATGCAACCCTACGTGATCAAGGCAAAGGTATATGCTTAAGGGTTGTGTTTTAGTAACCAAGACACCTAGTGGGTGTGGTTACATTATAGGATAGATAGCCGTACTATAAAGAGGGGAATAACGCGGCTATTGAACTCCTAAGTGCCTCTAGGTGTGCATTTCATGATCATATGCATTTGGATAGAACTAATAACGCCTCGAAAAATGATTGTGAAAATGCTAACACACTCACACATGACGTGATCACTTGGTGGTGTTGGCACATTTGCAAAGGTGGCGTTGGTCGCGCTGTGGTTTACGGGTAGAGAGGGGTTTGGGTTCCTCTCTCCCTCCCGCCGAGCGTGCGAGCGCGGGATTCAGGCGATTTCGGGGAAATAAAATGCCTATTTTCCACTACGCCGGAAGTCGGAAATCGAACGAAAGCGAACGGAGGTCACAGTGGTGACCGGACGCTGCACCGGACGCTGCACCGGACGCGGTCACGGTGTGACCGGACGCGTCCGGTCAGTGTTCAGCGTCTGCGCGAGTTTTAGTTTATCGATCGGACGCGCAGTGCGTCCGGTCACTGTCGACCGGACGCGTCCGGTCGTCCAGGGAGCTTACTGGACTCCGACCGCACGCGGGCACTGTGGCGTCCGGTCAGTTCTTCAGCGCGTCCGGTCGTTGTTTCGTTGTGCGCGGTTCAGGGTTGACCAGCGCGTCCGGTCAGTCACGGGACCGGCGCGTCCGGTCGTGACCAGCGCGTCCGGTCGTTGCGACCGGCGCGTCCGGTCAGTGCTTCGCGAAACTAGCCGTTACGCGACCGGAGCGTCCGGTCAGTTGGACCAGCGCGTCCGGTCAGCGCGACTTCGGCTGTTTCAAGTTTCTAACGGCTATATTCGAAGGGGTACATCTATAAATACTCGTTGGCCGGCTTAAGGCTCTCTCTCTTGCACATTTTGACATACTTGTGAGCACTTTGAGCTAAGCAACTCCCCTCCCACTCATCTCTCTTGCTTCTTTGCATATTCGAAGTGAGATTGAGTGATCCAAGTGCATTTGCATTGTGAGATAGCATCTAGTTGGCACTTGGTGGTTGATTTGCTGCGGGATTCTTGTTTCTCTTGGTGGTTGCCGCCACCTAGACGGCTTGGAGCAGCTTGGAGGCGTTGGCAAGAGTTGGTGTTTGTTCTTGGCCACCTCCGGTGATTGTGAGGGGTTTGTGCCTACCTCGGCGAAGCACCAAAGGCAACATTAGTAAATTGCTCGTGTCATTGCAACCTTTTGCCATTTGGTAGGTTCTTGTGGCGCCTTTTGAGAGGCTCGGTGTGAGACCGATTAGCCACCGAACCACGTGGTGAAAAGGGACACAACGGGGACTAGCGTGCCGGCAAGCACGTGAACCTCGGGATAAATCTTCGTGTCATCACTTTCATATTATGATTGATTGATCCCGGTGTTCGGTTGTCTTGGAATTCATTGTTGATCATATTGGTTGGCTCAATACTTCGCCCCTCGGTGAAACTCTCCTAACTCAACTCCGCATTACTTTCTTAGTTATCTTTGCTAGCTAGTTAGCTTTGCTAGAGTAGCTCTTTTGTGTAGCTTACTAGTTGTAGTTGTAGTTACCTTCTCGGTTTGACTTGTGCGGTTGAGTGCCAATATACTAGAATTGTGAATTGGATAGGTGGCTTGCAAACACCCCGTAGGCTAAGCTAAACTCGCATCTCGCTATTTGTTGTATTGATAAACTTGTTTAGCTTGTCTTTGTAGAAATTTTTAAAAGGCTATTCACCCCCCTCTAGCCATCTAGACCTTTCACCAGCCCGTTTGCCTCTTCTGTGTTGTTAGTCAAGAAAAAGGACCAGTCCTGGCGCTTCTGCGTCGATTACAGGCAGCTCAACTCCATTACTCAGAAGAGTAAATATCTTGTGCCACTGATTGATGATCTTCTTGATGAATTGGGGCAGGCATCATGGTTTTCAAAGCTGGATCTTCGATCGGGGTTTCACCAGATCCTGTTACAGCCTGGTGAGGAATTCAAGACGGCTTTTCAAACGCACTTCGGCCAATACGAATTCCGTGTGATGCCTTTCGGTTTAACTGGGGCACCGGGTACATTTCAGGAGGCCATGAATTCGACCCTGGCACCAATTCTGAGGAAGTTTGTGTTGGTATTTTTTGACGATATCCTCATTTATAGCCGTTCTTATGAGCAACATCTGGATCACTTGAAACAAGTCTTTGAACTCCTTCGTGCCCATGAGTGGAAATTGAAAATGTCCAAATGTGCCTTTGCTCAGCGACAAATCAGCTACTTGGGACACATCATTAGTGGTGCGGGAGTTGCAACTGATCCTGACAAGGTTACGATAGTATCTTCATGGCCTTCTCCATCTAATGTCCGCAATCTTCGAGGGTTCCTTGGATTAGCTGGATATTACAGGAAGTTCGTGCGCAATTTCGGTTTAATCGCCAAGCCCCTGACTGAATTGCTTCGCAAGCACACCATTTTTCACTGGACTTCGGTCCATGAGGATTCCTTTCAGGCCCTGAAGAAAGCGCTGGTGTCAGCTTCTGTACTGGCGTTGCCCAACTTCTCTCGCCCATTTTGCATTGAAACAGATGCAAGTGCTTCTGGTATTGGGGCAGTGCTCACCCAGGATGGTCATCCATTGGCGTACATTAGTCGAGCTTTAGGTCCCAAGTCTCGCGGGTTGAGCACCTATGAGAAAGAATACATGGCAGTTTTGTTGGCCATTCAACAATGGCGACAATATTTACAGTCAGCTGAGTTTACCATATTCACCGACCAACAAAGTCTAGTCCAACTCACTAATCAACGACTTCATACCATCTGGCAACAGAAGTTGTTTTCCAAGCTATTGGGTTTACAGTACCGCATTGTGTACAAACCGGGTAGTACCAATCGAGCAGCTGACGCTTTGTCCTGATGGGCTCCACCAGACTCAGTTTGCTCAGCTCTATCTGTGGTGACACCTCAGTGGATTTAGCAAGTGGTGGATTCTTATGCTGCAGACTCCTTTACCACTGAATTACTTTCTAAATTGGCTATTGACCCATTGGCTGTTCCTCATTATTCTTTAAAGGATGGTATTATCCGCTATTATCATCACATCTGGGTGGGTGCTAATCCTCTTCTACACCAAAAACTTTTGCAAGCCTATCACTCCGGCGCTTTAGGGGGCCACTCTAGGTTTCCGGCCACTTATGCTCGTATGAAACAACTGTTTGCTTGGAAGGGGATGAAGACTGTCGTTCGCGAGTTTGTCAGTTCCTGCCTCACTTGTCAGCAAGCTAAACCGGACCGTGCACGCCTGCCTAGTCTTCTCCAACCCTTGCCGGTCCCGGCTGCTGCCTGGGAAGTGCTATCTCTGGATTTCATTGAAGGGTTGCCCCGCTCCAAACATTGCGACTGCATATTGGTGTGCGTTTTGGCGTGAACTATTTCGCTTAGCTGATGTCAAGCTTCAGATGAGTTCCAGTTATCATCCTCAATCCGACGGTCAGACGGAACGATTGAATCAATCCTTGGAAACGTTCCTTCGTTGCTTCGCCAACGCCTGTCCATCTAAGTGGTTGACTTGGCTCCCTCTGGCAGAATATTGGTATAATACTTCCACTCACTCTGCTATTGGTTGTTCACCATTTGAGGCACTTTATGGCCACTGTCCACGCCACTTTGGGATCTCTGCTGCTGACTCTGTTTCGGTCCCAGAACTATCAGTTTGGCTTCAGGATCGTCGCGTTATGTCGGAGCTCATTCACCAACACTTATCCCGTGCCAAAGAACGGATGAAGCGCCAGGTGGATAAGAAACGTTCTGAACGTCAGTTCCAGGAAGGAGATCTGGTGTTTGTCAAGCTTCAGCCGTATGTACAGTCGACCTTGGCACCGAGGGCAAATCAGAAATTAGCTTTCAAGTACTTTGGTCCCTACAAGGTGTTAGCTCGCATTGGTACTGTGGCATATCGTTTGGAGCTGCCATCCTCATCCTCCATTCACCCGGTTTTTCATGTCTCTCAGCTGAAGCCCACAGTGCTCCATGGTCTTCCGGTATCCTCTGATCTTCCTTCTGACATTGAGCTTCCTCGTGTTCCTTTGTCGATCTTACAGCGCCGCCTGGTGTCTGATGGTACCAACCAAGTGGATCAAGTCTTGGTTCGCTGGTCAGACTGGCCAGGCGACTTGGGAAGACCTGATGTCTCTTCGACAGGCGTTTCCACGTGCCCCTGCTTGGGGTCAAGCAGGTTCACAAGACCGGGGGAATGTTAGCACCAGGGCTGCCACTACTACAAGCCCAGAAGATGATGTCGTCGGTGGGCCGCGGAGAAGCATCAGGAACCGAAGGCCCAACAAGAATGTGACAGGGGAGAATTGGGAGTGAGTGCCTGCGTGCACAAGCTGGGCAAGGCCCATGTAACGTCATATATTAGAGAGTGCGTGAGGAGGAGGAGGGGGTATCGAATTGTATAAGCCGAACTCTATTCTGTCTAAGAACTCCTCGCCGTACCATCCGGTTCCCTCCATTGCTGTTCGTCTATCCCCAATCCCCAATTCTCCAATCCTTCCCAATTGCTTTCTTCCCCGAATTCCTTGCTGCTAACACATCTTCGGCTCGTCGACGTCGTCGAGGGGCTTCTGCACCGGGCCATGTTCCGCGTGCTCGCCGTCATGTGCTTCGGCGAGGGGCTCGCTGCTGACGACGACGTCGTCGCGTCCGTCGAGGCGCTGCAGAGAGAGTTCGTGACGTCGGCCATCGGATTCTAGGTGTTCGGTGTCTGTCTCGCGGTCACCAAGGTCCTGTTCCGGCGCCGGTGGAAGAGGATGCTGTCCCTATGGCGCCGGCAAGAGGAGCTCTTCGTCCCTCTGATACGAGCGAGTCGCGCGCGGTGGGACGCCACCCCCTGCGACAGCACCGCTGTTGCCGTGGATACGTACGTCGGCTCGCTCCTCGGCCTCCGCATCCCGAAGACGGCGGCTGCAGCGGTTGCAGGAACCTCACTGAGGGCGAGATGGTGAGCCTGTGCTCCGAGTTCCTGGTCGCCGGCACCAACTCCACGCCCGCCGTGGTGCAGTGGATCATGGCGAACCACGTGGCGCAGCCGGCGACCCAAGCGAGGCTCCGGGCCGAGATCCACCAGGTCGCCGGCGCGCGCGTCGTCCACATCAAAGACGAGGACCTGCCGCGGATGCCGTACCTCGGTGCCATCGTGTTGGAGGGCCTCTAGCGCCACTCACCGGGCCACTTCGTGCTGCCGCACGCCATCGCCGCGACGAACGTCGTCGACGAGGAGGATGGCTATGCGACGCTCGAAGGCTTCCGCGTGCGGAGGCACACGTCGGTGAACTTCACGGTGGCCGGGATGGGGCTCGACGAGGCGGTGTGGCGGGACGCGCGGCGGTTCCGGCCGGAACGGTTCCTGCCCGGCGGCGAGGGCTCGGGCGTCGACCTCACGGGGGCGAAGGAGATCAAGATGATGCCGTTCGGCGCTGGCCGGCGGATCTGCCCCGGTATGACGCTGGCGCTGCTGCACCTTGAGTTCTTCGTGGCCAGCCTTGTCGCCGAGTTCGAGTGGCTCGAGGTGGCCGGTGAGCCGGTGGGGTTTGCCGAGAAGCAGGAGCTGTCCGTCGTGATGAGGCGGCCGCTCTGTGCCCGCGTCGTCCCGTGCACAGGGAACGCAGCTGCTGAGGCAACCTGACAAGGGCCATCCAACTTGTTTCTGTATTTGTCTGTGAGTTCATGTTTCTTTTTCTCAATTTTGAGAGAGGATGGAGATGCTGGCAGCTGGGATCCACCTGTCGGTGAGATAGAAGGAAAGCCATTGGAATAGAGAGAATAGGATTTAGAAAGGTGGTAGGAAACACAGAAGATACTTTGAGGAAATATTATTAGGATGCCTCTCCAAGTGGCGACATAGAGAGTTGGTTTTTAGAATTTTTTTTTTGGAAATACTCTTTACATTCCATGAAGAAAGAAAAATATAAATTTATCTTTTTAAAATTGTGATAGGGATCAGAGAAGTAATTTGAGGTTATATTATGTTTCTATTCAGCACTAGAACCATCTTGGGACATATATCAGGTTGATAAAAATCTATAGTTGACCTGATTACAGTAAGCAGAGGTACCAGAAATGCAGAAGCATGTCAAGGTTATTTCCTGTCACAGTTTATTAGAAAGCATAGCTGCTTCTCTGAATTTTATTTTTCTCTGGACATGGACAACTCATGACAGGGAATAACAGAATGGACCAACACAGGATCTTCAGGCTGAACTGGTGTACAAAAGGGCAGCACCATAAGTTAGAAGTATTGCAAACCAATGAGCTAGCTAGTTCTAAAGGTAAGAGCTTTAGGGGACTGAAAACTGAAATCTTCCCTGTCTCTGCCACAGCCCACAGTTTCAGCAGTTCAGTTTTCTCCATCCTCATCTTCAGCGATTCTAACAGTAGCAACTTCAATCAAATAAATGTGGAGAATTTAGCTTGTCTAGCATCAAGATTCAGGACCAAACTTTGGTAGTTGAATTTGATAATTCGATGGAGCCCAGTCTTGTTGCAAAAACAAGGCAAGACTTGGTTTCTTCCAACATCTCATGTTCAGTTGATCAAACGATGCGTAGTTCAAGTAGTGCAGGTTGACTGAACTTCTTTGAAGAATTTGGAATCTGAAGATGTGTGAGTGAGTGTTGGAGGGAACCAAATCTCTAGCTGCAGACGATTTGGTTTGCTCCAGTGTCTCATATTCAACTGTCCATATCATGCAAACTTTGGTGTTCATGGGTGAGCACATGCATTTTGAGGTAAAGGGAGGAGTTGAACTCCTAGCATCAATCTGGAAGTAGAATAATTTAAATACCGTCTGACATTTGGACATACCTCAAAGAAAGAGTAGTGCAACCTAGCCATGTCAATTTTTCAGTTTTTTCAGTGTCTTTCCAAAAAAAAAAAAACTTAGATGTCATTTGCTTGGTTTCAATTTCTAGAATGGTCTGAAGTCAATCCTTAAAAAATTTGACCAGATTTATAGAAAAGAGTGTCAATATTTATGACACCAAATTAGTATCATTAGATACATCATGAACTATATTTTCATAATATATTTATTTGGAATTACAAATATTTATACTTTTTCTATAAATTCAGTCAAATATAAATAAGTTTGACTTAGAACAACTCTAGAAATTGATTTATTTAGGGACAGAAGGTGTATTATTAAGTAAGTGTGTAATAACTGTTCTATGAAAAACAATTAACCAGAAGAATCTCAGGACCCAACATCTCCATCATGTGATTGGACGACCATTTATGTAGTATCGGTAAAAGAAAGCATTATTTTTTTCGCGAACACTCATAAGCTTGTATTTCATCAAGAGGAGTTGAAATTGTTACAAGGAGGGTCGCCTTCTAGTGATTTAGCTGAAGGCTAGGAGCGCAAGATACATGCCTAGCGAACCACTAAAACCCCCAATCATTATTTATGTATGAAACTTCAAAGAAAGAGTGCCCGCTGCAGTATGGAGGTTTTTGGACACATTCCATTGACACTAAGACAATTACCTCCATTGGCTTTTTCCCGGATTTTGGAGAGCTTTTTCAGCATGATTTGTGAATGTTTCACTCCGTGTTGCAGATTTACATATCCGTAAATGGCATTTTTTATTTTTTATGTTTTATAGGAAAGATGCTATTTTTTATTGGCTTTGTTTTTTGAGGGCAGAGATGTACTTGAGTATCTCCACTAGTTTTTCAAAAATCTATCCCTAAAAGTATGTATTGGGATAACCTAATATTATTTTTGTAAATAATATTAGGCCAGCGACAACCCTGTTCATCTGACTTATAATCCGTCTTATTCAGCTTGTTTTTTCAGCCGGAACAGTATTTTTCTCTCACAGAAAATCAGCCAACAGTGTTTTTCAGCCGGCTTATCATTCCAGCCGAACGGGGATATCTTTGCTGGGATGACTCACCGAGAGGCAACGACAGAGTGGGCGAGCGGCTTGAAGAATACATTTGACTGAAAGGAAACATAGTATCTGAAGGTGGATTCAACTGAGGGAACCCAGATGTTCAAAGACATATTTTTGTGGAAAGACCAAGCGATGAAACATAGAAGCACGGGAACTTTGATTGCCCAGAGGAACACAATTGGCACACGACAATGGCCGAGTTCTAATCGCATTCGCAAAGGATTTACGGGAAAGGTGTCTAGGAACGACATTGCTCTAGCAGCGGCCTTCTTCTCTGTTGAACAACGAGAGTTCTTGGTGCCAGTTCGGACCACCGATTTCCCAAAGATGAAAGGTAAGCTTGAATTTCTCACATTCAAAGGAAGAAATTTTGTTAATGAAAAAGTCCAGGAGCTTGCAAGAAACAAAGAACTTGAAAACTCGGTCATAGAGAAGGGAAGGTTTGAAGTGCGACACAGAGCCACCAATGGTGCCTTGGACTAGGGTGTGGGCCGAGTCCAAAGAAAGGTGGTATTTGCAGCGACCAAAAGCAACGACGAGAGCAAAAGAGCTAGGGACAAGCTCCGACGATGACACTGGCAAACCAAGCTTACGCCAAACGTCACTTTGAACTTTTAGGCCCAACGAAAATGAGTGACCAGGGAGGGCCATTGAGCCAACAAGAGAAGGGGGCTCGAGTGAGAAGTAGGAGAGAACTTACTCCAAGCCAAGGCAAGTGAGGAGAGCGCTAACGAAGCCAGAAGGATGAAGGAGTAGCGGGCTCACGTTGGCATCGAGCGCTAACGACCCTGTCGATGCCCACAAAGCATCACCACACCGCCTTCGACAACAGTGACTTCAACGGCGACAACCACAACACAGTCGTTGAAGGCTAGGGGGGTTAGGCGCAACCGTCAGAGATATGGCTAGGCTAGCACGCCACGGCAGCGTCAGTCGGGCAACGACGAGAGGAGCCACTCAGACAAATAGGTTTCAAGCCGTACAATTTGATACAAAGTTGGCTTCATCTAAATTGATATAAAAAAATTGTAATTTTTTTATATATAAAAAAGAAAGAGAGACCACCTGACGCGTTATCAAAACCATGTCAAAAACCACTTAAGGTCTTCTTTGGATGTACTCGGATTCATATCAATCCATATATGTTGGGATGGATTGAATTAGAATTTGAACTAAATTCCACTTTCCACCCAACAGATGTGAATTGAGGTGAATCCAACAACATCAAGCAATTAAGAAGGTATTTTGCCCGGATGGAAAAGTTAAGGGGGCATATGATTTTCCTAATATTTAAGTTGAGCGTTTTTTCAGACTAATAAGCAATGTTCCTGTTGGCTGGATGGTTTCTGGCTAATGCTGATTTGTTCTGAGAGAAAAACACTGCTGAATGACTGTCTGATTCTGGCTGATAAGATCAAGCGAACAGGCAATAAATTCAGGATGTTAAGTGACTTAGTGCCATAATATTTAGCACGATCAGACAAACTCAATTTTTTAATACCATAATCATAGAACTCTCGTCCATAACCATATAGAATGAAAATGGCCTAAGCGGTGGTTCTGTGGTACGCGGTTGAATCATCAAACAAATTGATCACATAAAACAAAAGGACGAGACTTAAGTCCCTATCCTAATCCGACTGGCCGCCCAAAACTGCTACATAATTCTAACAACATAGCCTTCCTCTAGTTTAATAACCAATCAGATTTTTTATAACCACGGACTATACTCTTGACCTGTGCAGTTTGATCAGAACACAGCTTGCTGCAGGTGGGCATTGCGAGAGCAGTCCTTGCCATCCGAGCCACTGTCGGGTACTGAACCGAGCCGTGGACTTTCCACCAGTCAAGAATATCAAAGTCAAAACCCTTTGTTGTACGAGCAGGACTGTCTTCCAGGTAGTCATTGAGTTCTGTCTTGGCTGTTGTATGACTCTGCAGCTCTTTAACTCTGCTTCTTACCTGTGAGGTATAATTTGCGGCCTTTGAATCATCAAACGCTTTTTGAAATTGTTCTTCTATGTGTCTCAGTTTGTACCGGGGGTCCAGCACAAGTGGTACAGACCAGAGCCGGTAGGAATCTTCTATTGCTTTGTCGACAATCCCCAGTGCCTTTGTAAGTGGAAGATTAGCTGCACTGGTTGCTGACAGTTGAGATTGTAAAGCACCCCTCACCTTAAGCAGTTCCTCAATACAAAGATTTGAAGTTGGAGTATTGGATGCAGAAACCCTCTTAATGCCACTGTATATTGCCCCCCAAAGATTGCACAGTAGTGTTTGAGAATCCAATGTTAATAGGAGTTCATGATCAGCCATCACCAAAGAACAGTAGCACCAATACCACTGCTCACTGGACTCCAATGGGTCATCTAGGCCAGGTTCTGAAAGAAGCCTCTTGCGTTCTTGTCTTGCCCATTGTAAGTCCAGTACAGTGGAGAAGATATCTTTTGCGAGATCTGAATTAGGAAGAAGGGACTGGGCAACAGAGTGAAACACAAGATCCATATTGGTGGTGGTATAGACTATCTTCATGTGTTCCTGATCCATGAGGCGCTTCAGCTCAAGGTGACCAATGTCGCCCGTCATCTCCCCTGCTATCATCAGCGGGTAATAACACTTATGACAAAGAACATAAGCCACCACACGTTCAGCTACAACTTCAGCAGAAACTACAGGCACTCCCAACAAAGTGGATGCGGATGCATTGTAGTGATCACCGGGAGGCAAAACCAGGTAAGCGTGATCCACCAGCCTTTGAAGGTTCCATTCATCATCAATGAAATTGCAGGTTATGTACACGGCTTCCCCTGCCTCCACGAATCTAGCTTTACCAATCACCAAACTGCCATCACCAGGAGCGATTTGTTGCCAGGGGTTGTATGGCATGCTGATGTTGTCGTAAAGAGTATCGCACGCCTTCTCAATGTCCTCGCGGGCGGGCAACTTGAATCTAGGGTTCAGGCGGCGCACGAAGCTCCTAAGTTGGGTGTCCTCCACAATGGACGAATGGTGTCCATGAAGTGCGATCATCCGAGCCAGGTCTCTGCGGGCTTCTTCTTCATCGTCCAGGCCCGGCCCATGGTGGTAGGCTTGTTCTTCAAGGCTGGGTCCATCATCTGACAGAGCATATGGTTGAGGTGTGGGATGTTGCTCGCCGATGGAGCTTAACGGAGCACAGGGCGAGGGATGTATCGGAGGAAGCTGCTGCATGTCTTCATCTTCAGAGGCCATGGGCAGGGGCGGTAGCAGAGGAGGAGGCCGCTGCTGCTTGTCTTCATCTTCGGGGGCCAGGCTTGGTAGTGGCGGTGGCTGTTGTTCTTCGGCCCCGACAACATGAGCAGATTCCTGGCCCTGGTCGCCGCCGCATTCCTTGAGGTGCTCCAACATGTTGCTGGTGCCATGACCATATGTGTACTCTTTACCGCAACGACTGCACTTGCTTCTTTTCTTGCCATCGTCACCTATGTGACGGGTGAAGTGCTCCCACACCTTGGACCGCGTTCTCTTCCATCGTCCCCGTCCTCCTCGTTCCATCAGTGTCTCACCTCACCTAAGGAACATAATAAGTGATGAAATGGATGAAAATTTGTTGAGATGCAACCAATTCATAGTTTGATTTGGCACAAGAATGGAGCAAGTTCAGTTATTCTGTATTATTTGTAATGTGAAAAAAATTAGAAGTGTGCTTTAGTTATTCATCATCTAAAAATTGGATCATGAACGTGTTGGTAACGAGAATAGTCTTGAGCATGTTGGTATTTAAATTATTTATTCGTTCGTATTCATAATCCTAACATTAGTATTTTGCAAATGTATGTTGGTAACAAGTTTCTACTGTCAGTCATCGGAACATAACTTTTCATGTTGATTTAGATTCATCCATACCACCAGATGTATTCACGTATGTGGTGTTGGTGTACCACTGTACCTCGTCAAAGCCGCTACACTCGTACAGGAGTATATGCCGCCGTTGCATGTTGTGCAGGTGCACCCATATATGGCAACAAACAAGCTTTTGGCGTTGATTTAGTTTGTTACCTTTTCTTTCTTTTTTCTATATATTTAGACGCAGGGGATATCAAATCAAAGTACCTAGGCGATCCAAGAAACTACATACAAGCTCATCGATGTGTAAGAAAAGTTGAACCAGTGGTCAAATCTGTACCAATCCATTCAAATAAGAAGCAGCAGCGGAGAAGGGATATCAATGGGGAAAAAATAGGAAGAAGCCGAGAAGGATGGTTTGGGGATCTGTACCATGTGAAAGGTAACAAGCTCAGCGATCTCTCACGACCAGGATCGTAGGAGCTGGCTACAGTGTCTGGCAATTGCACAACTGGATGGACCGACGACACGAACTAATCGATTTGAACGCTATTACCTATACGCACGCCAACGTTGATTCGCTAGGCACCGGCACCGGCACCTCGAGTAAATACTTTTCACGCAAAACGAAAGACTCCACTCCAGATCGAAATATAGTCCATCCAAACAACACAATTAGAGAGAATGGGCAGATTTGAGGAACTTACAAGTTGAGCAGAGCCAGATTTTTCATAGCGAGCAGAGCCAGTTGGGAGGAGGGAGCAGGTTGCCGACAGAGGAGGAGGATGACTTGTTCGGAGTCGCTAGTTCGGACGCGGATTCAGAAAACGGATGACGTCCAATCAGGCATAAATAAAGTATCAATACTTTACTTAGGCAAGCAGATAAGTCTTCCTCCGCGTCGGCTTCAGCCACTTCACGCGCTCCCGTGGGGCTTACCCGCGCCGGCCTCGAATGTTGCCGTGCCGTCCTCGGCCTCACGCGCAGCTGCGCCGGCGCCGCCCTAGGAGAAGAAGGCCCACGCCAGCTTGGCTCGGCAGTATCGCGGCAAGACACGACAGCAGGCAGGGCGCCAACCGCCAGGCCGCCCAGCCGTGACGTCCCGGAGGAGGTCCATGGCGGTGAGGACCGGCCGGCGCGGCGGAGCACCGAGGTGAGAACATGGAAGTTGACGGTGGCGTCGGCCGCGCAGTCCGCAGAGCAGCTGCCAGGCAGCAGCCGTCGCTGCACGGCCCGCGGGAGGAACGCGAGGGAGGAGAGTAGCACGGCGGAGGTGGCCTTGACAAGGCCGGAGCCCGGAGGCAACGTTGGAGAGCGGCACGTGGTTCGCTGCAGCCTGCCACCGTGCCTGCGAGCCTCTCCTACTACTCCAGTGAGGGGTCGTCGAGGCGCAGTGCAACGCCACAATGATAGATCCCAGTTAGATCTTCTAACAGTGTGATTAGCCGAGACCACACTAATTCAAGAGATGGATTTCAACCTTGCATAACATGACCTAATATACAATCTAGTGATACATGAAAGTAAAAGGAGTTAAGGGGTGAGTAGCGACCATTGGTCTTCGGTGCCGAGGAGCTGGAGTCCGCCATGGCGAGGAAAGAGACGCAGTGGCGGCGGAGAAGGGCTTCCCGTCACTTGTGCGGTCCCTGTGATCGGAGTAGGGTCTAGGGTTTGTCGGTGGGAGTAGTGGCGGCGGTCGAACTTGGTCATCCATGCCCCGGCCTCCCACCTCTATTTATGTACCGCATGTGATAGGGGCCCTCCAACCATAGGTGGGTTGGGCTCCCCCGATCAAGGAGCGGATCAAGGTCCCTAATAGGCCGTTGGGTCCAATAGGAGGAGAGATCAAACTCTAACATTCTCCCCCTTGATCTTTTCTAATAACTTATCTCAGCCTTATCTTATTCTTAATTTAAATACCTAACTTAAATACTTAGCACTTAACTCCGTCTCATTATAAAGAAATACGTAGAGCGCGTCTCATCGTCACAGAAACAGTTTCTATTGGACTTGACGGCTACAGTACATCTCTCTAATTTGAAATAGAGTTCTAACTAAAAGGGCCCTAAGTGTTCAGGAATCATAGGCTTTCCCTTAACCCCATGCTGGCTAGGTGTTTTCTAAACACGTTGGGTGGTAGGCCTTTTGTGAGCGGATCCGCTAACATATTATCCGTCTTAATATACTCAAGACTTATAACATGATCCTGAACTTTCTCTTTCACAACATAGTACTTGATGTCAATGTGTTTGGCAGCACCACTTGACCTATTGTTGTGAGCATATTCAACTGCGGGATTATTATCGCAGTATAACTTAAGTGGTCTCTCAATGCTGTCTACCACTCTTAATTCGGGCAAAAACTTCTTAAGCCAACTCACCTGTCCCGAGGCCTCATAACATGCTACAAACTCAGCGTACATCGTCGATGATGTGACGAGAGTCTGTTTGGAGCTTTTCCACGATATGGCTCCACCTGCGAGGGTGAATATATAGCCTGACGTGGATTTCCTTTCATCCCCCGTATAATCTGAATCTGAGAACCCCACTATCTCAAGGGAGTCAGTCTTATTATAACTTAGCATGAAGCCTTTAGTGCCCTGCAAGTAATGCAAGACTTTCTTAACTAACTTCCAGTGTTCTGCACCTGGATTTTTCTGATATCTGCTAAGTAACCCGGTAACAAACGCTATGTCAGGGCGAGTACAAATTTGAGCATATTGTAAGCTTTCGACGGCTGAAGCATAAGGTACTGATCTCATTTGCTCGAGCTCGATCTGATTCTTGGGACACTGGTATTCTCCATACTTATCGCCCTTGACTATGGGTGCAGGTGATGGACTGCACTTGTGCATACTATATTTCTTAAGAATCTTTTCTATGTATGCCTTTTGTGACAGCCCTAATACCCCTCTATTTCTATCACGGTGAATTTCAATCCCCAGAACGAAAGAAGCTTCACCGAGGTCTTTCATGTCAAAATGCGAGGACAAGAACTTCTTAGTCTCCATTAGTAGAGTGACATCGTTGCTTGCTAGCAAAATATTATTCACATATAGGACCAAGAAGATGAACTTAGAATTCTTAAACTTTACATAAACACAATTGTCCTCTACATTTGCCTTAAACCAAAACTTTCTTATTGTATTATCAAACTTCAAATACCACTGTCTTGAAGCTTGCTTTAGTCCATAGATAGACTTCCTTAGGCGGCACCCCATGTTCTCTTTTTCATCCATGACAAAACCTTTTGGTTGTGCCATGTAAACATCTTCCTCAAGATCCCCATTTAGGAATGCCGTCTTAACGTCCATCTGATGTAATTCTAAATCAAAATGCGCTACTAGCGCCATTATAATTCTAAAAGAATTTTTACATGAGACCGGAGAGAAAGTCTCATTGTAATCAATTCCTTCTCTCTGAGTAAAGCCTTTTGCCACGAGTCGCGCCTTATGTCTTTCAACATTCCCCTGGGAGTCATACTTAGTTTTATAAACCCATTTACAACCAACCTTCTTAGCTTCCTTAGGAATTTCCATCAGTTCCCAAATTTTATTGGAATCCATGGACCTTATTTCATTTCTCATGGCTTCTAACCACTTCTCACAGTGTTCGCTTCTTATGGCTTGTTCATATGTAGTGGGATCATCCTCCATATAAAATTCTTCGGTTTCATAAACCTCATAATCATCTGAAATAGCTGATCTTCTAACTCTTTATGATCTTCTAAGATTCTGATTGTTTGGCGCTATTTGGGGTTGTTGTTGTTCTTCCTGATGCTCGACGTGTGGTTCTAATGGATCCTGAAGGACAGGTTCCAGATTTTAATTGGATGTCGGCAACGGAGAACTAACAACCGGTGCTGGCACTACAGTGTCTAACACTGTTGGTGCAACAGCTATGGGTAGCACAAAGAATTGTTCCTAAAGCATTGGAGTAGGGGCATAAACCCTTTTCTCCTCTAAACTAATCTCTTGTGCTACCTTGCTCCCCCTTATCAAATCATCTTCTAAGAACTCAGCATGTCTGGTTTCCACAAACTTAGTATGCCTGTCAGGGCAGTAAAAGCGGTAACATTTTGACCTATCTGGGTAGCCAATAAAATGGCAACTAACTGTCTTAGGATCTAATTTCCCTAAATTTGGGTTAAAAATCTTAGCCTCAGCAGGACAGCCCCACACCCTTAAGTGCTTAAGTGAGGGTACTCTGCCTGTCCATAGCTCGTACGGTGTTTTGGGCACCGACTTACTTGGAACACGATTAAGAATGTGAATAGCGGTTTTCAACGCCTCCATCCACAAACTTACCGGTAAGGTGGAGTAGCTAATCATGCTTCTTACCATATCTATTAAGGTACGGTTTCTTCTCTCAGCCACTCTATTCTGCTGCGGATCTCCTGGCATGGAATACTGGGCAACTATACCATTTTTCTGAAGGAACTTTGCAAAAGGTCCTAGAACTTGGCCATACGGGGTATGTCGCCCATAATATTCCCCACCACGGTCTGATCTTACTATTTTAATCTTCTTATTATGCTGATTTTCTACTTTTGCCTTGAATATCTTAAACTTATCTAATGCCTCTGATCTTTCTTTTATTGGATAAATATAGCCAAAACGTGAATAATCATCAGTGAAAGTTATGAATGAATCATAACCGTCCACACTCTTAACAGGAAATAGACCATAAATATCTGTATGAATTATTTCTAAGTTTCCTGCACTCCGTTTGGCATCTTTCTTAACTTTCTTAACATACTTACCCTTAATACAATCTACACACTGATCTAATTCTGAGAGTTGTAATGGCGGAAGAATTTCAGCCTTGACTAATCTATCAATTCTCCCCCTCGAAATGTGGCCTAATCTACAATGCCACAATTTCGAAGAGTCAATCTGAACTTTCTTACGCTTTCTATTTACATTTGTAGATGATGGAACTTTCTCATTCTCGACGGATATAGCATTAACATTCTCAGAAACTGATAACAAATAAAGTTTGTCTTGTCGGATGGCAAGACCAACACACTTATCATTAAAAAATATCTTACATCTACCATTTCCAAAATGGCAAGCCAATCCATCATCATCTAACTTACTAACACTTATTAAGTTTCAATGCAAAGAAGGAACAAGAGTACATCAGAAAGCCTAAGTACAAAACCATCTAATAATGCTAAAGTCAAATCGCCAGTGGCTTCGACATCGGCTTGTACTCCATTTGCCACCTTAATTGTTCTTTCGCCTCTTTGTAGGGTTCTCCTCGTATGGAATCCCTGTAAAGAATTGGCAACATAAATTGTTGCACCTGAGTCAATCCACCAAGTAGATTTAGCATAACTAATATACAAGGATGCATCTACAAATGTAACTAAATCCTCACCATGCTTGTTGAGGTACTTCAAGAAACCAAGACAATCCTTTTGCATGTGACCTGTTTTCTCACAGAACATGCACTGATTTGGTGCTAGCCAAGGCTTCTTGCGGAGTGGGTTCTGTGGTCTGTTTTGGTCCTGAGCCCCATTGTTGTTCTGAGGAGTCTGAGGGTTCTGAGGGACTTTGCCCTGAGAGTTTGGTGCCTGAGCGTTAGAGGAAGAGCTACCATCCCATTTTAGTTTCCCTTGTGGGTTGGCATTCTTATGGTAGAACTTCTTATTGTTGTTATGCTTCACGAAGAGAGCAGAGTCTCCCCGTGATTCCTTAAGTCTTTCCTCTTCCTGAGTGGCTTGCCCAAGGAGCTTCTCAATGTTCCAGTCCTCAGGTGCCATGTTGTCATGCACAACAAAGGCTTCAAACTCCTTAGGCAAAGAAGCTATGATCACATGAACGACAAATGGATCTGGAAGAACCATCTTCATAGATGCGAGCTTAGATGCCAAGGTGTTCATCCTCAGTATGTGCTCTCTGACACCACCACTAGTGTATTTCTTATTGATGAACTCTCTAATAAGCACACTGGCTTGAGTCTTAGTTGTACCATGAAACTGAGTCTTGACTTTTTCTAAATACTCATTGATGGTGGTGCACTCAGGCAGTGATCCCCTGATGGGCTCTGAAATAGTAGCCTTAGCCAATGTCAGACATTTCTTATTGGAGTTGTCCTATTTTTTCTTAGTAAGGTCATAGGACATCCTCACTGACGCATGCTCACGCTTGCGTGTAGCAAACGCTTCATCAGTCTCATTTTGTGCAATGACCGGCTCCTCAGGTTCCTGAGGGCACGGTTCATTGAGAGCTAAGTCATTATCAGTCATGACAAGGGCTAATTCATACTGCTCACGCCACGTCTTATAGTTGGTCCCGTTGAGCTTCGGCACCATCTGTACCCAGTTGGTGAGACCTGAAATTCAGATACAAAATTGTGAGTAAACTTAGTCTAAGAAAATAACTGAAATTGCATGTATTAAAACAACGTTGGTCAGTGTTAATACATACAATCCTCTGTGCATTAAATATATATCACCATTGATCAAAATAAAGAAATAATACACATTAACTGATAGACTAAGCAATTATAATATTGATATAATCAACGCTGGTCAGAAAATAACAATACTATAAAATTTTCTAATTTCTTAAATTTGCCCCATAACTAAATCTCTCGTTGGTTCGAATTTAATTAAGGAGCAAAAATAGACTTACTGAGCAGCGGAAAACGTGAATAATGTGAACTAATTCTCAATTCCAGAAATATTTGTAATATTGTCACTAAAATTTTATCACATTTGATCAAAATTTGACTAAATTCAAAATCATGAAAATACACATGCTAAAAATTTTTCTAGAAAAAGACTAAGAGCATTGCTAACTGATGTGGGCTGAAACTAAAAAAAATTGGCAGCTAAAGCGGCTTGACGCGGCCTGCTACGGCCCATCAAAGCGGCACGCGCGCTGCCTCCCGCGCCCCAGGCCGCAACGTGGGCCTGGGCCGGGAAAGCATGCACGGGCCGCGTGCCCCCGCCGGCCCGTCCAGGGATTCGGCCGATCTTGGCTGTCAACTTACATCTAACGGCTGGCCGACGTTTTCGGTTCAATAAAAAACACGAAACCGGCCGCACCGTAAACCCTAACCTCATTTCCCCTTTCCCTTTCTCACACGCAGCCGCAGCAGCCGAAGAGCACGTGACGGCGACTCGCCGCCGTGAGCCCCCTTCCCCGGCGGAGAAGGATGGCGCCGCCATGAGCCCCCTCGCCGGCGGGCGTGCTCGCCCTCGGCTGAGCACGCCGCCGTCGAGCGGCTTCACGGGCGGTGCCTAGCACCCGCGCGCAACTCATCTAAGCCGGCGGCGACCGAAGGTTCGCTGTAGCAGAACCTCCTAAATTATATGGCCCACATACACCTATCATTGTCCTTAAGACCTCTGACGGCTATGCATGTACACCAGATAACCTAAGAAGATATGTCGGGTGCCCTCACAGGACCCCGATTCAACTACATTTGACAACTCATACCAGGATCAACAAAGGAGTAACTACAATATTACAACATTTGTAATAAAAACTTTACATCAGAGTGCGGAAGAATAACAACAATGAATTTATAAATCATGATTAAGTTAACTTTTTACAAACTTAACTTGTATTGCGGAAGTCGAGTAGAACTACAGAAGACAACTTAGGTAGAACACCTAAGTTAGGAGAGGACAATCAGATCATGTCAAGCCCACTGACATGACCTAATTAGCAGCACCAGTTAGCACCTGCAACAGGGGTTAACAAACCCTGAGTACTCAATTGTACTCTGCAAGACTTACCCGACGAAAAGAAAATACTCCAAGGATATGCTGGCTTTAAGGAATCAAGGTACGGGTATTCAAGAATCAAAATTTCTTTTACAGAAAAGCTTACTAAAGTAAGTCCTTACCTTCAATGTTTTACTTTTACTATTGATGGTTCATTAACCAATTCTAAGTGAACCTAATCTAGATCAAAGTAATTTTCATCAAGACTTTTCTCATTCTTTCTTTCAATTCCAGTTCTTAACTACGATGTAAGTCAGGTGATCAAGTCTCCATAACCGAGGTGCAACGACGATTCGAACCGATTATACCCAGCTGGGGATCTCTAACCTCACGACATATGTAGAACCAAATCTTGCATATATCAACCCTCATTTAGATCTCTCAAAACCAGAACGTGTCCATCGCCACCCGAGAGTACAGTACTCCTCGAACACGGCCCGATTCTAGCCCCGAGGGTACACACTACTCCCGCCATCTCTCCACTCCCAGTGCGAGGTTAGACGTTCTCGTAATGGAATCACTAACATTTTGGGCTTACCCAAGGCATGAGGCTAGTTGCAAAGTCTCGAAACACAGGCCGGCTTACAACGGACGGTCCTTAACTGACAAGGCGGAAACACTACATTAAGACTCCTTTCCTAATGTATGTTAGCAGTGGCCAAACCACCCACCCGATCTTTTAAGTTTATTCTCATCTTTCAATATTCATTAAGTATGCCATCATGGCCATATAAACATTTCATTTAAAAGCTTAACTTATAAGCATAGCGAAGCATACTACGCATTTTCAGTAAAACAAGTATCAAGGTTGATATCGCAATAATCAAGGATGACAATGCAGCAATTAGGTTATCACTCAACTCTTAATTACTTAATGCAGTAAATTATAATAATAATAATAAAGATTTGTAAAACTCATGGTAGGGTTTAAATGCACCGGGGCTTGCCTGCGTTGCAGCGGTGGTTAGTTCTCGTAGAAGTCAAGTTTGACACCAACACCACGGGTGGATCACCTTCTCTGAAGCTTGATCGACACGATCCAAAACACTCTCGTATAAACTACACGTAATAAAAATGATGCGATGCTTAATATGATGAAATGCATGCCATGATGCATGACGCATGATGATGAATAAGGCATAGCATACAAGAGACATTTAGAAAGGATAAACATCAGTTATCTACTTGAGTACAACTTTCCTTCGCGGTACAGTTGCAATCCAACAGAATTATTAAACAACTTTAATCACCTTAAGATGTTGTTAAGAAAACTACTTAACTTTACTTTTTACCCAAGAGGTTGCATCTAATAAGCAAGTAAGTCTATAACAAAACCACTAATTACTTACACAAGAAATCATTAGTCAATAATGATCTATGTTGACACATTAATTATTATTAACAAATCATAGTTAACAAGTTAATCGTGAGCTCAAGTAACTCAATAAGATGCCATGGATCATCACATGTTAATGATCCAAGGTCAACAAGAAATCTCAAAGTCACACAAATCCTAAATTATCCAGTTAAACACATGTTTAATTAATTAATTAATTAATTAAGACAGAAATTAAGAATAAAATAAATTTTATCCAATTAAGCCCAAACTTTTTCTACAGATTAATCTTACCCTAAAACATTACCCAAAATTAATTTCATGATTTTTGGAACTTTATTTCAATTACTAAAATTCATGGAAGTTGCATTTAATAATTAATGGAGCTAATTAAATCACTTACAAAAATTAATCAAAATTGACATTTCATATTTTTCATAAACAGTACACATCACGGGGAGGCTACACAAAAATTTTGAATATTTTTGGAGCTCTAAATAATTCTCAATGAAATAAACAAAAACTGATACTATTTAACACATTTTTTTAGAAAAGAAAAACGAAAACTTCATAACAGGCCCGCTGCCTTTCTCCTCTTCCCGCTCTCTCCCCAGCCCAACTTTTTCCCCCCCTCTCAGACTGGCCCAACTGGCCCTCCCCACGCGGCCCACGAGCATTCACAAGGCGGCCCGAGCCAACACTGGCCCAACCCGAGCGGCCAGCAACCTGGCCAGCGGAACGGCGGCAAGACTCACCGGCGACGAGGTCGCTGGCGGCACGAGCAACCCAAAGCTCCCCCATGGCACCACGCACAACTACCTACAGCACTGAACGGAATGGAACGGCTATAGAACGGAAAAGAATGGCCACCCGTAGAGCACGGCCGTGACCATGGCGGGTCGACGGTGGTCCGCACGGTGGCGAAGTGACGGAAACGCCACACCGGCTCAATAGGGTCGAACGGAGGCGATCATCATGGTCAAGAGCTCACCACAGTCATGCTGACGTGATCGAAAGACGCGGAGGTACGGCGGGAAGAGATCACCGACGTCACAGGCGGCTGCGGCAGCGCGGACCGGCGGCGAGACGGTGTTCCGCCGCGTCTGTTGCACCGAGATGGAAAAGGAAGAATCTATGAGCACCACAGAAGCCAAGGAAACACAAAACAATGGTTGGAAGGAAAAGAGAGTGCCTCAGAATGGGTTGTCCACGGCGGAGCGGAGCTTGGCGGCCATGGCGGGTCGCTGCGACGGGAGCTGCGTGCATGGCCGCACCGGACGGTGATAAATGACGCAAGCGGCTCAGGGTGGTGCGCGAGGTGCAGGCGAAACCGTGGGCGCTAGCTATTGGGCGTAGGTGCAAGGGAGGCAGCCAATTGTTGCCGGCGGCAGAGATGGCCGGTGGCGTCGCAAAGCAGAGGAAGATGGAAAAGAGGATGATAGCCGGTGGCGTCGCATTCAAAAGGACAAGGACGACATCGTGGCCTCGATAGTGCCTTCGCGAACTCACCCACGCGGCCAGCAACACGCCTCCGCGCGTGCGCGAAGCGCCGAGAACGGCCTCGGTGTCCGCCGGTGAACAGATGAAGAGGAGAAAGTAGAGACGGCTCCGGTTACTGTAGCATCAATACCACCTCATTCTTACATTTTCTGTTTTCTTTAAATTACTCCCAAATTTGCATAGCAACTTCAAAATCTCCAAAAACAAAATTTGTTCAACTTCTCGAGATCTCCAACTTTGCTTTTTGGACCAAACTCAGATTTTTAATAGTTTTTAAAATTTGAAATCAAATTCAAATGGGAGCACTTTTAGGATTTCAGAAAATTCAAAATTACTTTAAATTTTTGAATAAAACTTGAAAATCTGTAAAAAGATAAAATGTGCAACTTTTGAAGATCTACAGCTTTCATAATTGGGCCATCACCCAATTACTCCTACTTTTTGAAATTGAGTTTGAAATTTAAATTTGGGATTTGAATCTTTTCAATTTTATTCAAAATTTTACATTGAAACTTTGAAAACCTAAAACACCAAAGTTGTACATATAGGTAAGACCTACAACTTTGCTTTTTAAACCATTTTCAAATTCTGTCTCCATTTTGAAATTAGAATAGGGAAATGAAAAGGGGTCAAATTTAAAATTCGCTTCTTTTCAAAATTACTCCAAATTTTACACTGAAACTTTGAAAATTCAAAACTTCAAACTTGTAGCACTTAAAAAGATCTACAAACTTTGTTTTAAACTTTTTCCCAAATTTTGCTTAGATTTTGAATTATTCAAGAATGAGCAAAACTATACATGGGAATTTAGTTTTTTTTTAATCCTTTAGTTATTTTGTTATTTCATTAATTTGGTAATTAATTAGAGACTAAAAATTGTTCCATTAACACAATTATTAGCATAAAATAAAAGTTTACTCGTCACACCAAAACATGGAGCAAGAATTACAAAAATTTTATTTATAAAAGTTGATTTATTAATTAAACAAAAATTGGATTTATTAACACTATCTCATGAAACAATAAACTTGACATATGCAACATGAGCATGCTATACTTGAAACATAAAATGCATTTATGCCATGACACTAGATTATTATGCATGTTAATGATCGTCATTAGGATTTTAATTGTTAATTAACATCTAGGATGTTACATTCGTCGGACGGATTTCTTACCGCCGGCGGCGGTTACGGCTCCGGTGAGGTAGGTTATTCAACCCCTCCTTTTTCGATCTGGGTTTTTTTGTGTTCACTGATTCGCACGGGTTAGGGTTAGGGTTTGAGCACTGATAAATCACGTTCTTCTAATTTCTAAATAGCCTGGGACGATGCTCGTGACATGTCGCTCGGCGGCTAACCCTAGATTAGGGTTTCTTATTACTAATCTCATCCCGATCTAATCCACTGTTAGGTGGCTCATCCGATACCATTGATAGATCCCAGTTAGATCTTCTAACAGTGTGATTAGCCGAGGCCACACTAATTCAAGAGATGGATTTCAACCTTGCATAACATGACCTAATATACAATCTAGTGATACATGAAAGTAAAAGGAGTTAAGGGGTGAGTAGCGACCATCGGTCTTCGGTGCCGAGGAGCTGGAGTCCGCCATGGCGAGGAAAGAGACGCAGTGGCGGCGGAGAAGGGCTTCCCGTCACTTGTGTGGTCCCTGTGATCGGAGTAGGGTCTAGGGTTTGTCGGTGGGAGTAGTGGCGGCGGTCGAACTTGGTCATCCATGCCCCGGCCTCCCACCTCTATTTATGTACCGCATGTGACAGGGGCCCTCCAACCATAGGTGGGTTGGGCTCCCCCGATCAAGAAGCGGATCAAGGTCCCTAATGGGCCGTTGGGTCCAATAGGAGGAGAGATCAAACTCTAACACACAACGGCAAGGATAATTCTGGTCAGAGTTTGTTAGACAGCATAAAAAAAACCTTTTTTCTGGACATGCACTACTCATGAAGCATGATAGAGAATATCAGAACAGAGCAGCACATGATCTTCTGGTTGAGCTGTGTGTATAAAAGGGCAGCAGCACCATAAGCTCGAAGCATCGCAACCCAGACATTTCATTAGCTAGCTCTGAAGGTAAGAGTTGTAGGAAACTGAACTCTGCCTTGTTGTCTTCAGTTCCGTGACTGTCAGTTTCAGGAGTTCAGTTTTCTCCAACATCTTATCTTCAACGCCTCTATCAGTAGCCATTGAAAAATCAAGTAGCTTGGGTAGGGTGAGAACTCTGAGCTGAAACTTTGGCAACTGAATTTGAGAATTGGATGGGACCAAATCTGATTGCGGACAGCAAGACAAGACTTGGTTTCCTCCAATATCTCATGTTCAGTTGATCTGATCATGTGTAGGTGCACTGGTGCAGTGCAGCTAGACGAGACTTGTCTGAAGAATTTGGAAGCTGAAGGTGAGTGTTGGCGGGAACCAAATCTCCTGCTGCATGCACAGCGCAAGATTTGGTTTCCTCCAATGTCTCATCTTCAACTGTCCCAAATAAATGCAACTTCGGAGGCGTTTTCAGGATTATTGTTATCCTTCACGAGTGACTCACGAGTGACCAAATACACAGCATTTCCAGTTAACCAAAGAGTGGGCGCCCGCACTGCCCCCGTGATGTATGAGTACCACGAACTCTGGGGACTGTTGGAGAATATACAGCTGACACCGTCAACGTCTGACTGTTTTGTCTGGCGATGGACGGCGGATGGACAGTATACGGTCCGCTCGGCCTACAGGGCCTTCTTCATCGGCTGGACGACCATGGCCGGCGCCAAGGAGCTTTGGCATGCTGTTGTACCTCCAAAGGTAAATTTTTTCTTTTGGCTAGCTATGCATGGCCGATTATGGACAACCGAGCAACGGAGGCGGCACGGCCTACAAGCGAGCGCCTCCTGCGCCCTGTGTGATCAGCTCGACGAAACGACCGACCACTTGCTGTGCTCGTGCGTCTACGCTCGCGAGGTTTGGTCAAGGCTTCTTGCTGCCATGGCGTCCATTGCGGCTGCCCCGCCCCAAGACTCGGCCTTGGCAGATTGGTGGCTGTCCACTCGAGCCACCATTCCTCATGCACTAAGGAGGAGTTTCGATTCCCTGGTGCTGCTGGTCGCTTGGAGTCTGTGGAGAGAACGTAACCGACGCACGTTTGATCGGAAGTCAATGACGCCGGCTGAGTTGACTGCGACCATCCTGGAGGAGGCGGGCTCCTGGATTGGGTCCGGGTTCGGCAGCATTGCCCTCCTCACGGGTCTCGTCGCCTGATGTCGTTTCGCCCGTCAACGTAGCATAAACTTTTTTTCTTCAATTACAACCCATTGTGACCACCACTAGCTGGTGATTTGTGTCGCGTGTCACTCCAAGTTGTGTATGGCCTCTCGCCATAACGTTTCTTGGAGCGTGTAAAAACTTCCAGTTTTCACTTAATGAAGTACGTGCTAATGTTAAGGCATGCTTTCGAAAAAAAACCAAAGAGTGGGCTCTTTGCATCCATTTGGGGTCTTGGGGGAAAGGATTTCAGATTGGACTGAACCTCTAAACATTTCCAAATTCATTATTGACAATGTCATATCGTGGTTTCAGATTGGACTGAACCTTCTCTGAAACCAGTTCAGTGTCGCACTTATTTCCCTAGCATGATAAAATACTGCACAGAAAGTGTGTCCTCTAGCAAAACCAGCTTCTCTCATGCCTTGTTTAGATCCCAAATTTCATCCCCAAATTTCACTATGCAAAAAGAAGATTTTCATCACATCAAAATGCCGGCATATGTATGGAGTATTAAATGTAGATGAAATTAAAAACTAATTGCACAGTTTTGTTGTACTTTGCGAGACGAACATTTTAAGTCTAATTAGTCAAAGTTTGGATAATTTTTACCAAATACAAACGAATTGCTACAGTGCACATTTAATACGCACTGTGCAGACTCGGCACCCCGAGTTGGGATCTAAACACGGCCTCAGTGAATGTTCAGTCAAGGGGCCATCATTTATTTGTTATGGAAGTAACTGTGCAATAAATTTCGTATAAAAATGCAACTATCTTCAAGGATGCTTCTGCTTGCAGTAGAACCCAACATCTGAATGTGACTGCTGGGATCATTTCAAGACGATTCATGCCTTGAATATAATAGTATCAATGAAAGAATCCACATCCACATGTATCTCAAATGTATACAAAGCATTTCGCAGAGAGCCTAGCTATGATCACAATGTCTCTCCTCGTCCCGATTGTCGTGTCGTGGTTCTCTCCCTCAGCCTCAGCTTCACCGTCGTCACCGGCCACTGCCCGGGCGCGCGCAGGAACATGACCATGGAGGCAGCCTGCCGCGAGGCGTGCGGCGGCGGCGGCGGTAGCTAGTGAGCACATGTACGCCTACTATGCGTCGCGTGGCGGGTACTGTGGGCGTACTTCGACACCATGGCATGGCATGGCCCGGGCGGCGGGCGTGGAACGCGCCGCTTGCCGTCGCCGGGGTAGGGGTTCTGCGTCAGTAGCAGGGTACCAAGAGGCCGAGGCGGGGTGGCGCCGCAGAGCGGTCAACAGGCCCAACTAAAGTACACCGAGAAAGACATTGCTACACAGGCCCAACAACATTGCTAATCAATTTGAGCCCAACCGAACATACATTGTCCAACCAACTTGTGGGACGTCCTTTTTTTTTTGCTTGAAGAATGTTTCTTATATAACGGAATATGAATAAGCATGTAATAGATTGCTCCATTGATGAAAATATACTTCTCATATTTTATATTTTATAATTTTTTTAGCAGTGGATTTTTTTGTGCCATGTTTTATATTATTCTAGTAGTGAACCATCATTGTTAAGTGGAACTTTGGATCGTTCACAGGGTAAAATTTGAATACTCCATAGAATATTTGATTGTGCGTTGTGAAAATCCATTATTCTATGGTGTATTTTGAATTGTTTTCAGTTATGAAATATTACTGTTTTGTGATATACTTTGGATTGTCACTGCAGTCTACTCTATAGTGAAAAAGTGATTGTTCCGTCATGGTATATTATGTAGAAAAAACACATTGTTCTATGGAGTATTTTGGTTGTTTGAATTATTGAATTAATCCTACTATTCCATATTATATTCATTTGTTTGCAGCTGCAAAACATTATTGTCTACGAGAGAAGTTGCAGAGGGAAGAACTGATTTTTTAGTAAAATGTCTCTTGGAGATGGCAACACTGCAGTTTGTCATCAGTAAGGGCATGTTTGATACCCTGGTCCTGCCCGACATGGCCGCCTAGCCTGGCTGAGGCCAGCTCAAGCCCGGCTCCCGTGGTGCAACCTTGCGTGTTTGGTGTCATGTCCAATAGAGCCAGGCTGAGTTGAGATTGTGTTTGATAGCATGTACAAGACGGATACAATCACCTTGCATCAAAATATGGTGGCGTTACCCCCACCTCTTTCCCTTGTTGGCATTTCATCAAACACTTGCTTGTCGCCGAATAGCATGGTGGTGGCAGGGGCTGAATCGCTAGGGCTGGCGCCTGTGCCCAGCGTTGGTGGCTGTCGCGGCGGCGTCGGCCACTTGCGGGGGCACAGGTTTGGGAGGAGGAGGAGGCGGTGCCCTAAGCTTAGGCTCGACCTCGAGTCCATCCTAGGCAGCGACGAGCTCGCGACAGCTGCCTTAGGCGGTGGAAGGCGAGCAACAGGTGGCAGCGAGGTGATGCTCCTGCTAGGCTGGGGCTCGGCGGTGGAGGACAAGGCGCAGGGCGGGCGCCTCCACAATCGCCGCCACCCTCGGGCGAGTGTAAGGTCCTAGATGGCTAGAGGGGGGTGAATAGCCTATAAAAAAATTCTACAAATACCACTAAACAAACTTGTTAGAATAACAAACGGCGTAAAGCGAGTTTTGCTTAGCCAAAGGTTGTGAAGCAAGCCTCCTATCCACAAGTCTAGTAGATTAAGAACTCTAGTTCACACAAGAGCTATGTCACTAAAATTACACTAGAGAACAAGCTAACAACACTACTAGCAAAGCTACCACTAGAGCTACACAAGATAATCTAGTAAAAGTAAGTGCAAGAGAGAGGATTGTGATTCTTATACCAACGGTGGAGAGAAGATGTTGCCAATCACCAAGATGATATACAATCAATCAATATTGACAACAACACAATATGAAGATCAATCACCGGGAGACAAGAGACATAATATTTTTTTCACCCGGTGTTCACTTGTGCATCGACAAGCTACGTCACCGGTTGTGTCGACCAACACTTAGATGGCTTCCCGGTGTGACCCTCAAGTCACTTGCCCCTCAAGGCACGCCCCGCAAGGCACCGCAAGACACCACTCTCAAGTGAGGTAACTCAATGACACGCGCATTCCACTAGAGTTGCTTTTGGCGTCCCGCCGAGGAAAGCACAAGAACCTCTCACAATCAACCGGAGGTGGCCAAGAACAATCACCTTCTCTTGCCAACGCCTCCAACAATCTCCAAGCCGGCTAGGAGCGGTACTCTCCAAGAGTAACAAGAAATCCACCGGCTAAACCACCCACAAGTGCCACTAGATGCCCTCAAGCTATGCAATGCACTTTGGGATCACTCAATCTCACTTTTGATTTGCAATCAAGCAAGAGAGATGAATGGGAGGAGAAGCTTTAGCTCAAATGATGCACAAGAGTGTTAGAAATGCCAAGCCAGCTCCCCAAGGGCCGGCCAACGAGTATTTATAAGCATCCCATACAAATAGAGCCGTTGCCACTCCACTGAGCGTTTTTCGGGACGACCGAACGCGCCGATCGAAACTGACCGGACGTGCTTCACCGCGTCCAGTCGCCCTGCGCCGTCCATGTGTCCCTCGAATTCAACTGCGACTGCCAGATCCTCCAACGGTCACTGTGCGCCAACAGTCAAACGCGATGACCGGACGCGCCGCTCAAACGACCGGACGCACCGAACACACAGTGCCGCGCACCCGCGACGCAACGACCGGACGCGCTCCACGCAACGACCGGACGCGACAGTGCCAGCGTCCGGTCGGAGTCCAGTAAGCTCCCTTCGCGACCGGACGCGTCCGTTCGCGTGTGACTGGACGCGCCGCGCGTCCGCTCAACCCTTCACCACGCACTGTTCCTCTGGGTGCCCGACCGGACGCTCCGGTCCCACGAGTGACCGGACGCGCCGGTTGCAAACCCTATCCCGCGTGCCTGACTGCTACGCTGTACTGACCGGACGCGTCCGGTCAAACCGTGACCGCGTCCGGTGCAGCGTCCGATCACCCTGGTGATCTCCGTTCGCCTCCGTTCCTTTTCCGACTTCCGACGTAGTGGAAAATAGGCATTTCATTTCCCCGAAATCGCCTGAATCCCGCGCTCGCGAGCTCGGCGGGAGGGAGAGAGGAACCCAAACCCTTCTCTACCCGCAAACCATAGCGCGACCAAAGTCACCTTTGCAAATGTGCCAACACCATCAAGTGTACATCTTCATGTGCTTGTGTGTTAGCTTTTTCTCAATCATTTTCAAAGGTTTTCCAGTTAGCTCACTAGGCCCTACATGCAATGCACTTCATGAATTCACCTAGTGGCACCCGTGCGTCGAATAACCGATAAGACTTCCCCTCTTAATAGTTCGGCTATCGACCCTAAACTACTCACACCCTCTATGATGTCTTGAGTGTAAAACAAAATAGCCCTATGGTTATACCTTTGCCTTGAGCCCATTTTGTTTCTCCAAATGATATGATCCACTTCATATCATCACATGACCGTCTCGATCCATCGACCTTGACTTCACTTGCTCTTCACCGTTGCATCGGTCCATCGGCGCCAAGTCTTGCTCAAGCTTCACCATCGCATGGTCCTTTGCATCGAAGCCTCGACTTGCCCTTCACCTTCACAGCCGGTCCATCGAGCCAAGCCTCATCTTGGTCTTCACCATTTTGGTCATATGAGTCAATGTCATGTCTCATATTCAATGACCACCTGAAGGGTCGAGATGGCGGACTAGAGGGGGGGGTGAATAGTCCTTTCTAAAACTTAAACGCGTTGGCTAACCGAAACAAATGCGGAATTAAACTTATCGGTCTAGCCAAGACTACACCCCTCTATCTAAGTTCTCTAGCACCTTGCAAAGATCCTAATTAAGCAACTAAGGTGCTTTCCTTAGCAAGAGCTCTCCTATTTAATTCTAGAGCAAGGTCACACAAACCTATGCACTAGTACTTTGTAAGCAAGAGGGAGCTCCTACACAATTCTAGTAAGCAAAGCGCACAAAGCCTAAGCTCACTAGCAATGCTCAATAACAAGGCTACACAAGCCAAATTAGAGAGCGCAAACTACTTAGCTACACAAACTAAGCAATGTGACTAACAAGGTTACACAAACCAAATTAGTCACGCAAAGGGAAGCTTCTAGCTACACAAGCAAGAAGACAACCAGTAAGCTACACAAGCAAACTAGTTACGAGAGCAACTACACAAGCACAAGTATATAAGAAAGTAAATACAAGCTTGTGTTGCACGAAGGCAAACCACCGAGAAGAGTAGACAATGTTGACACGGTGATTTTCTCCCGAGGTTCACTTGGTTGCCACCAAGCTACGTCCCCGTTGTGTCGACCAACACTTCGTGGTTCGGCGGCTAATCGGTCACACACCGAGCCTCTCAAAAGGCACCGCAAGAACCCACCATCAAGTGTGGTAGCTCAAAGACATGCTCAACTAGAGTTGCTCTTCGCGATCCCCGCGGGGTGAGCACAATCCCCCTCACAAAGCTTCTCCGGAGCCTCGCACAATCTTCTTGCGAGCTTCGACGGAGCCACAAGCCACCAAGGCGTCTAGGAGGTGGCAACCTCCAAGAGCAACAAGCACCACCGGCTTGCAACACGATCACCTAGTGCCACACGATGCAATCTCTCAAAGCAACGCACTAGAATCGCTCTCTCACTCGATCCGATGAACACTATCAAGCATGAGTGAGTTAGAGGGCTTCCAAGCACTACCACATAAGCCACCAAGGCCAAAGTGTGCTCAGCTGCCGGCTAAGACCGGCCAATGGGCTATTTATAAGCCCCTCCACGAAAATAGCCGTTGTACCCCTTCACTGGGCACAACACGCGTTGACCAGACGCTCCGGTCGCAACGACCGGACGCGCCGATCGCGCAACGGCTAGTTTCGCGAAGCACTGACCGGACGCGCCGGTCGCAACGACCGGACGCGCCGGTCACACAACGGCTCTTTCGCGAAACACCGACCGGACGCGCTGGTCGCAACGACCGGACGCGCCGGGATCGACCGGACGCGCCGGTCCCGTAACTGACCGAACGCGCTGGTCAAGTCTAAGTCGCGCACAACAAAACAATGACCGGACGCGCTGTTAGAACTGACCGGACGCCACAGTGCCAGCGTCCGGTGAGAGTCCAGTAAGCTCCCTGAACGACCGGACGCGTCCGATCGACTGTGACCGGACGCGCCTCGCGTCCGATCAAACAACTGAAACACGCGCGCACGCTGAACACTGACCGGACGCGTCCGGTCACACCGTGACCGCGTCCGGTGCAGCGTCCGGTCACCTCTGTGACCTCCGTTCGCTTCCGTTTCTTTTCCGACTTTCGGCGTAGTGGAAAATAGTCGTTTCAACTTCTCAAAAACGCCTGAATCCCGCCTCGCAAGCTCGGCGGGAGGGAGAGAGAGAGCCCCAAACCCTCTCTACCGCTCAAACTCCACCGCCTTCGCAAAAGTGCTAACATCACCAAGTGATCATCACCATGTGCACGTGTGTTAGCATTTTCACAATCATTTTACCGAAGGAGTTAACCACTCAACTTGCCACGCCACTCGATCCTAGCAACGATGCATAGTTAGATCACTCGAGTGGCACTAGATGACCGATATGCAAACAAGTTTGCCCCTCTTAATAGTACGGCCATCTATCCTAAACCCGGTCATCAACTTCTCTACACACCTATGACCGGTGAAATGGAAATGCCCTAGGTTATACCTTTGCCTTGCGCATTCCACTCCATCTCCTCCGACGTTGATGCAACACATGCACCAACCAATCACCAAATGATATGATCCACTTCATATCATCACATGACCGTTATTGGTTCATCGATCTTGACCTCACTTGCTCTTCATCGTTGCCTCGGTCCTTCGGCGCCAAGCCATCACACAACTTGCCCTTCACCCTAGCAACCGGTCCATCAAGCCAAGCCTCATCTTGATCTTCTCCACCTTGGTCACATGACTCCATGTCATGTCTCATGTGCATTAAGCTCCTTCATGACATCATCACATGTGGACTAATTTCCTGTGTATCTCACATAAACACAATTAGTCCACCTAAGGTTGTCACTCAATTACCAAAACCAAACAAGGACCTTTCAATCTCCCCCTTTTTGGTAATTGATGACAACTCTACAAAGATATGGAAATTAAGCTTTTTCAAGCTAGCACTTCACACAAGTGTAAATTGCTAACTTGTTTTGGATTTAATGTTACTTATCCAACTTTTAAGTTCTATGTCAAGATTTGGATAAGCACCATAAAATCCGACTTGGTAGTGATAACTCCCCCTACATATGTGCTCAAATGGTTTGGTTTCAAGCTTGCACATATGCATAAATATGAAATTTGTGGGAGGGTTAGCACTACTAAGTGATGCTAAGGTGTATAGAATAAACCTTTGTAGCTCGATACCAATTAGTAGCTTGATACCATTTGAAAATCACAAGTTTGCCATCATCCTTAGCATCATGAGTAGCTAGACATCAAAAATACTAGAAACCCCGTGAGATCAACATTATAAGCATGGTTCTAGTTTTTGCATGATAATCACAAGTCTAGCTAACAACCTATGCATGCTAGTTATCAAAACATCATTCAAGTTCTATAACTAGCATACACCACAAAAGCATGCATATTAAATTTAAGAACTTATGCAATACAAGCAAGCACATGAATTATGCACATATCAAATGCAATCATTCAATGTTCATGAGCTTGCTCCCCCTACTTGTGTGCTTTCTTTGTCCAAAAATTTTGATCCCCTTACATTCTTCAATGTTGCTCCCTCTTTGTCCATATCCATGTCCAATATCATCTATCTCTCCCCAAAGCAATCTCTTCCTCAAAGGAAATCTTGCATATCTTTGTCCAATCTCTCCCCCTTTGTCATCAATTTCCATAAAAGGTGTGCTTCTCATTGATGTAAAGGCTAGCATTTGGGTAGATGGTTGAGACTTGAATCTTGCATTTTTTATGGACATTACCACATATGTTGGAATGACAAACTTTATGGTTGCTCTTGAGATTCCACATAGGATCTTTGACCTTGATACCAATCGGTGGGGCTCCTCCCCCTATGTCATAGCATGTGTCATTCACTTGAGATACCACTTGAAGATGAGGGTAGCATTTCTTGATTTGATCACTTAAAGTTGAGGATCACTTGTGAAACCATCGTCTTGCATGAATGATACCACGTGAAGATACCATGAGTAGGAATGTGATACCATTTGAAAGAATTTTCTAGTATGGATCCACTTTGAAGGATTTGACAATAATATTCACTTCTTGAACATTTGCTATCTTCATGAGTACCACTTGTAAGATATCACTTGTAGATCATTATCTAGACACCACTTGTGAATACCACTTGGAAGAACAATTTGAGTCTAGATACTACTTGAAACAAACTAGATATCCATTTTCATTGTTGTCTTGTGCTTGTACTCTTATCATTGTCATGAGCTTCTTGTATGACTTGAACTATGTTGATTTGCCTAAGATTCCAAGTCCGGTTTGATCCAATGACAAGCTTCTTCACACCTTATGCAAAGGGTTATCTTGCCAATGTTGTACTTGTCACTTGTTAGCAATCCAAACTAGATCAAATACTTGGGTTCACTAGCTCATGAACAAACTCATATCCATACCACTAGATCAATTAATCAATCAAGCAATAGTGGTAGGCTATGAATTTAAAACTTTTCATTTGTTATGCATGATCCTAATAAACATGTACTATATGCACTAATCACATACTAGTTAAGGAATGAAATGATCATGCACATTACAATGATACCTTTGCTATGTTAGAGTAGAGGATAGTCATATAGATTCCAATTCATTACTCCAATAGCAATGTGAAGTCCAATTTATAAGCTTGGTGAAGACCAATCATCATAGATAAAACCATTCTTCACCCATATGAAATGAAAAACACTAATGATCAAGTGCACTTTCTTGTTGTGGTTGGCTTGCTTCATTATATCATCTTTGCTTGTATGAGAGAATCACTTAGAATACCAATTGAATTGCAATGACTAACTCTCTTTTGGGTGTTGCTTGCTCTTTAGATCAATCCTTTTGATTGCTTCAACTAAGCATCACAGGTTCCTCGGATCACCACTTCCATGTTAGCCTTCCAAGTCCCAAACTTGGTTTCACCTACACACGGCGGCAATCCCCTCACTAGGGAGAAGTGACCTCTCTCCAAAGAACCACTCTTGATACTTACTTGAAATGACATTGTTTGATTGATCCAAGTGATGAACTTAATTTGATGAGTAACCTTGAATCCTTCTTTAAGTCCTTTTCTTTCTACTTGTTTAAGTCTTTTTCTTTTTACCAAATGATCTCCAATTATCACTAGAACTTAAACTTCACCTTCATCTTGAGTTTGATCTTGATCTTCCAATTTGAGTACCGAATATGTACACTAAGTACATTCTATAATCAAATAGCCTTGTACTCATTGCTTATCATGCTTCTAGATCAATCCAAAACCAAACTTAGGTACCTCAAACTCTTGTAAATATGATTCCAACTTGAGGACCTTTCAATCAAAGTGACTCCAAATATATCCAATAAATGTCACTTTTCTGACAGATTCTGTACCCTTCAAAGAATAATTCATATCTCCCAATGTACAGATCCAAATGCCATGAAATTTGGTGGAGATGTGCATTACAAAGTCATCTAGCAGCTGTAAAAATTTGAGCTTTATTTGACTTTTAGATTGCCACCAGATTTCAAATCTTTCACCACTGCTACATGTTGAAAACTGCTGCAGTATAGCTGACAAGATCCACTCCAAAACCGAAGCATCTCTTATCCAATTCTTATGAAATTTGTACAGCATATCATATCATAATCCTAGAGCACGTATACCAAATTTCAAGCCAATCCAAATAGATTTGATCATCCAAACTCAGACTTGATCACTGCTAGCTCAGATTTTCAACTTTGGACAGATTTCAATACATTGAGCAATACTTTATCAAATATGAATCAATCTTGAGATTAACTTGTTTGAACACTATCACAAGACATATATCCATTCAATCCACTTACTAAATGTCATCTTATGAATTTATCCAACACAAATCAATCCAAACTTGGTTACTAAGCATTTAATCCATTCAATCATCTCGTAGCAAGCAACATTGCACATTTATCCAATTCAATCAACTTATATGCACCCAAATGAAGTGATCAACTAGAGATATACCTTGGTTAGCTCATGATCATCCAATAGCAAGCTTTTACTCAAATAAATTGCAAGCCATCAAATAATTCCAATAAATCATCCACAACTTGATCATGACACTTGTATGTTGTAGCACTTTGAACTTCACTTATTTTGATTTGGCATTGGGATTAGATATGCATTGAGCTTCATAACTTGACTCAATATATGATGAACAAGATGAAACCAATTGAATCAAGCCTCCAATGCCGATGGTACCTACAATCATTCATCCACTTTTTGATGGTACCCAAACTAGTTTGGGTCCTCTCAAGTTAGGTGCAACATACTTAGGCATAGCCTTAGTATGAGTAGCGGGATATTTTGCAATTCCAACCAATGAGGTACCATTGCCATCCTTTCTAAGCATATTAATATCATCAATTGACTTAGGCTTAGAATTCTCACCTAGGGGACATGAATGTATCATGTGTCCCCTTTCCCGACATGAGTAGCAACTTCTCTTAGATTGAGCCTTTTCTTCCTTGCTCATATGTTGCTTCTCATTGCCTTGCCTCTCACGAGTTGCTTGAATCTTCTTTTCAAGCTTAGTAGGACACCCCGAGGCAAAGTGTCACATATCTCCACACTTGAAGCACTTGATGTGAGCACAATCTCTTTTCTTGTCTTGATTCTTGCTCACTATCTTGGCATCTTGAATTTGCATTTGATGCCTTGCTCTTCCACCCCTTCTTGTTTTCTTTTTCTCCTTCTTTATCAAGTCACCATCATCTTCATGGTTGATCTTGACTTGAGCTTGGGGCTTAGCTTTTGGCTCAACTTGAGTCTTCTTGGTAGGGCAACACTTGGCAATATGTCCCACTTCATGGCATCGGTAGCACATGAGTTGGGATAGCTTCTTTGCATCTTGCTTCTTCATAATCTTGCGCTTGCTCTTGTGGTAGCTAATACCACTCTTATCACCATATCTTCTTTGATTGGTCATGATATGCTCAATGGCGATTTTAGAGTTGTAGCACCTCTCCAACTTGTTGCTCAAATTCTTCACTTCACTTTTGAGCTCATTGTTCTCCTTCAAAAGGTTAGTCTCACAAGACATAGAAGTAGAACAAGCAACTAATTGTGAAGAACATGGCATATATAATAAATCATCACAAGAGGTGGATACATGCTTCTTGCCTACATCACAAGGGTTAGTAATATGTGATTGATCATTTGACCCAAATGATGAGCTCTCACTAGTTTTGGTTTCTTCAATAGAAAGCTTCTTAGTGAGTAAAGCATGTTCTTGTGCCAAGTTATCATGAGCAACACTAAGTTCCTCATGAGCCAATTTTAGCTCCTCATGTGAACAAGTAGTAACATAAAGTAGATGTTTTTGTTGTTCACATGTGGTCTTTAGAAAAGAGTTTTCATTTTCCAATTTACTTGCTTTTTCCATTTCTCTTTTTAAGGCTCTTGAGAGTTTATAAAGAAGCTCAAAATTTGGATCATCACAATCAACAACAAAACCATCAACATGTATCTTAGTGTTACCATGTGATGATATTGATGAGCTTGTTGAAGCATCACTCTCATAGCCATCATCTTCACCATCAAGTGTGCATGGAGTAGAATCATTGCTTGCATCACTTGTGGCATTATCATCATTCTTGTCAAGTGATCTTTTGGCATGATCATCATCATCATCACTTGACATTGAGGTGGAGCAATCCTCTACAACCACCTTGTTGTGGTCATGCTCAACATCCTCATGTACCTTCATCACTATGTGATCATCCTTCTTGAATTTTCCATCATCCCAAATTGCGGAGTCACAATAGTGATGCTTGAGCGCCGTCCACATGCTATGTGCACTTGAGAGACCCATCACCTTATCAAAAATCTCATCATTCAAAGCTTTGATTAGATAAAACTTAGCTTGTGCATCAAGTATTCGGCAATCCTTTTGAGCTTGGGTACGGTTACCACACCCATCCAAGTCATGAGAAAAGCCAACAACTATGATCCACCAAAACTTAGGGCCAAGAGCACGAAAATGATCAAGCATGTGATTTTTCCACCGTGCATAGTGAGTGCCATCAAAAATGTGTTCCACACAATCATCTAGCCCATAAGCCGCCATCCTCTCGGGTCGGTGAAGACCGCAAATGAGAGACCCGGCTCTGATACCAATTGAAGGGTCAAGATGGCGGACTAGAGGGGGGGGTGAATAGTCCTTTCTAAAACTTAAACGCGTTGGCTAACCGAAACAAATGCGGAATTAAACTTATCGGTCTAGCCAAGACTACACCCCTCTATCTAAGTTCTCTAGCACCTTGCAAAGATCCTAATTAAGCAACTAAGGTGCTTTCCTTAGCAAGAGCTCTCCTATTTAATTCTAGAGCAAGGTCACACAAACCTATGCACTAGTACTTTGCAAGCAAGAGGGAGCTCCTACACAATTCTAGTAAGCAAAGCGCACAAAGCCTAAGCTCACTAGCAATGCTCAATAACAAGGCTACACAAGCCAAATTAGAGAGCGCAAACTACTTAGCTACACAAACTAAGCAATGTGACTAACAAGGTTACACAAACCAAATTAGTCACGCAAAGGGAAGCTTCTAGCTACACAAGCAAAAAGACAACTAGTAAGCTACACAAGCAAACTAGTTACGAGAGCAACTACACAAGCACAAGTATATAAGAAAGTAAATACAAGCTTGTGTTGCACGAAGGCAAACCACCGAGAAGAGTAGACAATGTTGACACGGTGATTTTCTCCCGAGGTTCACTTGGTTGCCACCAAGCTACGTCCCCGTTGTGTCGACCAACACTTCGTGGTTCGGCGGCTAATCGGTCACACACCGAGCCTCTCAAAAGGCACCGCAAGAACCCACCATCAAGTGTGGTAGCTCAAAGACACGCTCAACTAGAGTTGCTCTTCGCGATCCCCGCGGGGTGAGCACAATCCCCCTCACAAAGCTTCTCCGGAGCCTCGCACAATCTTCTTGCAAGCTTCGACGGAGCCACAAGCCACCAAGGCGTCTAGGAGGTGGCAACCTCCAAGAGCAACAAGCACCACCGGCTTGCAACACGATCACCTAGTGCCACACGATGCAATCTCTCAAAGCAACGCACTAGAATCTCTCTCTCACTCGATCCGATGAACACTATCAAGCATGAGTGAGTTAGAGGGCTTCCAAGCACTACCACATAAGCCACCAAGGCCAAAGTGTGCTCAGCTGCCGGCTAAGACCGGCCAATGGGCTATTTATAAGCCCCTCCACGAAAATAGCCGTTGTACCCCTTCACTGGGCACAACACGCGTTGACCGGACGCTCCGGTCGCAACGACCGGACGCTCCGGTCGCAACGACCGGACGCGCTGATCGCGCAACGGCTAGTTTCGCGAAGCACTGACCGGACGCGCCGGTCGCAACGACCGGACGCGCCGGTCACACAACGGCTCTTTCGCGAAACACCGACCGGACGCGCTGGTCGCAACGACCGGACGCGCCGGGATCGACCGGACGCGCCGGTCCCGTAACTGACCGAACGCGCTGGTCAAGTCTAAGTCGCGCACAACAAAACAATGACCGGACGCGCTGTTAGAACTGACCGGACGCCACAGTGCCAGCGTCCGGTGAGAGTCCAGTAAGCTCCCTGAACGACCGGACGCGTCCGATCGACTGTGACCGGACGCGCCTCGCGTCCGATCAAACAACTGAAACACGCGCGCACGCTGAACACTGACCGGACGCGTCCGGTCACACCGTGACCGCGTCCGGTGCAGCGTCCGGTCACCTCTGTGACCTCCGTTCGCTTCCGTTTCTTTTCCGACTTTCGGCGTAGTGGAAAATAGTCGTTTCAACTTCTCAAAAACGCCTGAATCCCGCCTCGCAAGCTCGGCGGGAGGGAGAGAGAGAGCCCCAAACCCTCTCTACCGCTCAAACTCCACCGCCTTCGCAAAAGTGCTAACATCACCAAGTGATCATCACCATGTGCACGTGTGTTAGCATTTTCACAATCATTTTACCGAAGGAGTTAACCACTCAACTTGCCACGCCACTCGATCCTAGCAACGATGCATAGTTAGATCACTCGAGTGGCACTAGATGACCGATATGCAAACAAGTTTGCCCCTCTTAATAGTACGGCCATCTATCCTAAACCCGGTCATCAACTTCTCTACACACCTATGACCGGTGAAATGGAAATGCCCTAGGTTATACCTTTGCCTTGCGCATTCCACTCCATCTCCTCCGACGTTGATGCAACACATGCACCAACCAATCACCAAATGATATGATCCACTTCATATCATCACATGACCGTTATTGGTTCATCGATCTTGACCTCACTTGCTCTTCACCGTTGCCTCGGTCCTTCGGCGCCAAGCCATCACACAACTTGCCCTTCACCCTAGCAACCGGTCCATCAAGCCAAGCCTCATCTTGATCTTCTCCACCTTGGTCACATGACTCCATGTCATGTCTCATGTGCATTAAGCTCCTTCATGACATCATCACATGTGGACTAATTTCCTGTGTATCTCACATAAACACAATTAGTCCACCTAAGGTTGTCACTCAATTACCAAAACCAAACAAGGACCTTTCACCACCTTTATCTAAATCATCCACTTAGATACAAAGGTTAGTCCTAGGTTTCATCAATTAGCCAAAACCAAACTAGGGACTTTCAGCGAGGCTACGACGAGAGAGCGTGCGAAGGTGACCGACTTTGTTTCTTCGAGGGAGGTGATGGAAGACGCAATGGTTGGCTCACTCGAGCCCACGACGAGCCTGTCCCTGAAAAAACGAAGTCCAGTTTTGTTCCTGGGCGGCTTGGCCGAGAGTAGCTTTAAGCAGCGTGTGGGCCAGGCTCGCGAGTGGGCTAATGACATCAAACACGAGAGTCGCAGCCCAAGAACGCAGCCGGACCGTCGGGCCACGCTATCAGACAGGCCTAAGTATTTGCCAAACATGTGTGATACTAGTATGTTTTTAGGTTGTATTTAGTTCTCATGGAATGCAAAATACAAAATACGAATTGCTTTGGAATGATGAAGGGTGTGTTTAGTTCCCCATTTTACCCAAAAAATTTTGGGTTTTGGCCCATCATTTTGCAAAATGGAACTAAACACCATGCAAAATTTTTGGCAAAAAGGTATTCATTCTCCATTTTGGATTTTGGCCTCAAGAGGCAAAAAAAAAGCCAAAAAGTCAAAAAGCTCTCACCCACCTCATGAAAAATTTGGCATTTTTGATGGAACTAAACACACCCATAAAAATTTTGGCATTTTGCATTTCATCATTCCAAAGTAGTTGGCATTTTGCATTCCATGAGGAACTAAACACAGCCGAAATGTAAAATATCAAAATTTTCATGGGTGTGTTTAGTTCCATCCAAAATGCCAAATTTTTCATGGGTGTGTGAGGGCTTTTTAGCTTTTTTTTGGCCTCTTGAGGCCAAAATCCAAAATAGAGAATAGATACCTTTTTGCCAAAAATTTTGCATGGTGTTTAGGCTGTGTTTAGTTCCCCATGGAATGCAAAATGCAAAATGCCAACTACTTTGGAATGATGAAATGCAAAATGCCAAAATTTTCATGGGGTGGGTGAGGGCTTTGACTTTTTGGCTTTTTTTTTGGCCTCTTGAGGCTAAAATCCAAAATGGAGAATAATACCTTTTTGCCAAAAATTTTGCATGATGTTTAGTTCCTTTCTGTAAAATGATAGGCCAAAACCCAAAAAATTTTGGGTGAAATAGGGAACTAAACACTTTCATTCTAAAAAAATGATGGGTCAAAACCCAAATTTTTTTTTGATGAAATGAGGAACTAAACACACCCTTAGTAGAAAAGAAGGAACTTGCTTACATGCGTGTCATGTGCATATGTAAGGGCCTATTTGGTTTGGGGTGTTAAAGTTTAACAAACACGGTAGCACTTTCATCTTATTTGACAAAAAGTTTACAATCTTGGACTAATTAGGCTTAATAGATTCGTCTCGTAAATTACTCCTAATCTGTGTCAACATGCATACAATTAGTCTACATTTAGTACTCCATATATTTGCCGCAACATTGATGTGATGAAAGTTAAACTTTAACGTGTGCAAACCAAACATGACCTAAAACAAATACTGCAGATTGTTGAATGTTGAGATCGCACGCACTTGCTATTAACTATTGCAGCATGTAACATGCAGAGAGTACAGTTAATAACGAAATGATGCCGCCGGAAGCCGCTCATCTTCTCCCTTCTGAATCTTGCGTTGCAGCCAGTCAGCCATGGAAGACTTGCTCTACTATTCCCTCACCTTAGTCATCTGCCTCGCTGCCATCCTTTTCCTCTCCTCCCTCCATTTGGCGGCGACGGTCACCGAAAAACCGCCGCCGCCTCCGCTCCCACCCGGGCCACCACCACTGCTGTCGTTATTGACCCCGCTCCTCTTCCTCGGCCGAACCAACTTCTGCATCGAGCGAGTCATCCGCGCCGCCCGGTCCCGGTACGGCCCGGTGTTCACGCTCCACCTGCTCCCGTCCCGCCCGGCCATCTTCATCGCCGACCGCGCCATAGCCCACCGCGCGCTGGTGCAGCGCGGCACGGGGTTCGCCGACCGGCCACCGCCCAGCGTCCCGTCCCGGGTCTTCTCCAGCGGCAGGCAGCACAGCATCACCTCCTGCACCGCGGCGCGTATGGCCCGCTCTGGCATGTGCTCTGACGCAACCTCACGGGCGGAGCGTTCCACCGTCGCGCCTGCGCCGGTACGCTGGCGCGCGCCGCCGCGCCGCGGCGGGGCTCGTCGCCACCGTCGAGGGGCTCCTGCACCGGGCCATGTTCCAAGTGCGTCGCCATGTGCTTCGGCGAGGGGCTTGACGCTGACGACGCCGTTGTCACGTCTGTTGAGGCGCTACAGAGGGAGTTCGTGACGTCGGCGATCGGATTCCAAGTGTTCGGTGTCTGCCCCGCGGTCACCAAGGTCCTATTTCGGCGCCGGTGGAAGAGGACGCTGTCCCTCCGGCATCGGCAGGAGGAGCTCTTCGTCCCCCTGATACGAGCGAGCCGCGCGCGACGGGACGCCGCCCTTGGCGACAGAAGCGCTGCTGCTGTGGACACATACGTTGACTCGCTCCTCGGCCTCCACATCCCCGAAGACGGCGGCGGCGGCAGCGGCGGCGGGAGAAACCTCACCGAAGGCGAGATGGTGAGCCTGTGCTCGGAGTTCCTGGTCGCTGGAACTGACTCCATGGCCGCCGTGGTGCAGTGGATCATGGTGAACCTCATGGCGCAGCCGGAGATCCAAGCGAGGCTCCGGGCCGAGATCCACCAGGTCGCCGCCGGCGTGTGCGTCGTCCACATCAAAGACGAGGACCTGCCACAGATGCCGTACCTTGGCGCCGTCGTGCTAGAGGGGCTAAGGCTCCACCCACCAGGCCACTTCGTGCTGCCGCACGCCGTCGCCGCGACGGACGTCGTCGACGAGGACGGCTACGCGACGCTCGAAGGCTTCCGCGTGCCGAGGCACGCGTCGGTGAACTTCTCGGTGGCCGGGATGGGGCTTGATGAGGCGGTGTGGCGGGACGCGCGGCGGTTCCGGCCGGAACAGTTCCTGCCCGGCGGCGAGGGCGCGGGCGTCGACCTCACGGGGGCGAAGGAGATCAAGATGATGCCGTTTGGCGCCGGCCGGCAGATCTGCCCCGGGATGGCGCTGGCGCTGCTGCACCTGGAGTTCTTCGTGGCCTGCCTTGTCGCCGAGTTCGAGTGGCTCGAGGTGGCCGGCGAGCCGGTGGAGTTTGCCGAGAAGCAGGAGTTGTCCATCGTGATGCGGCGGCCGCTCCGTGCCCGCATCGTCCGGTGCACAGGGAACGTAAACTGATGAGGCAACCTGACACGGGGCATCCAACTTGTTTCTGCATTTCTGTGTGTGCGTGTTTGTTTCTTTTCTCAATTTTGAATGAAGAAGATGACAGTTGGGGTCCACCTGTCGGTGAGATAGAAGGAAAACCATTAGACTGTCTCCAACAAGGAACCATATGGGAACCTAAACTCAAAATGGGTAGCAAGAGACCCAAACTTAGCCTCCAACAGAGTATTTATACAGGAGACCTATTTTGGGTTGCTTGAGAGGCACAATCCGCATAAAGGATTTTCTTTTGGGTCCTGTTATTGGAGAAGATGCCAAATAGGTATTGAACCCTTTGTCTGTAGCGCTACCCAAAGGACGAATATGTCTTGTATTTTGGATGTTATTAGCGGAGATAGCCTTAGAATAGAGAGAATGTGATTTAGAAAGGTTGTAGGAAACATAGAAGATATAGAGAGGATATATTATTGGGATGCCTCTCCAAGTGGTGAAGAAAGAAAAGATCTTTACATTTCATAAAGAAACAAAGAAAATATTAATTTATCATTTTAAAATTGTGATAGGGATCAGAGGAGCTTGAGGTTATATTATGTTTTCTATTCAGCATCAAAACCGTTTTGAGACATATATCAGGTTGATAAAAATCTATAGTTAACCTGATTACAGTAAGCAGAGGTACCAGAAATGCAAAAGGCATGTCAAGGTTAGAAAACATAGCTGCTTCTCTGAACTTTTTTTTTCTCTGGATATGGACAACTCATGATAGGGAATAACAGAATGGACCAACACAGGATCTTCAGGCTAACTGGTATACAAAAGGGCAGCACCATAAGTTTGAAGCACTGCAAAACCAAGCAGATGAGGTAGCTCGTTCTGAAGGTAAGAGTTTTAGGGGGACTGAAATCTTCCTTGTCTTCTGCCACTGTCTCAGGTGTTCAGTTTTCTCAGACATCTCATCTTCAGTGACTCTAACAGTAGCAATTGCAAAGCAAATAGCATCAGAGTTCAGGACCAAACCTTGGCAGTTGAACTTGAGAAATCGACAAGACTTGGTTTCTTCCAATGTCTCATGTTCAGTTGATCATATCATGCGTGGTTCAGGTATGTAGTGCAGCTGCCAGCTGGACTGAACTTCTTTGAAGAATTTGGAAGCTGAAGATGAGTCAGTGAGAGGAGGGAACTAA